>OX381706.1:12066783-13410009 GCA_947462335.1 Harmothoe impar
GGGCTGGATATCGACTACTGGCTTCCCTTTGTCCTAGCCCAGCCCATACCCAACTGATTCTCTCATTCAGGTTCGTCGTCCTTCAAGTAATCAAGTGGCTTTCACATTTGCAAATATTCTTCTAGGCTGCAATAGCTTACACGTGTATATCATCTACTTTCTACCATAGCAACAGCTTGTCTCATATTATAATATTCATGTTCATGTATGCAAAACTAACTCATTTCATGCTGTTGAATTAATACTCACCTGAACATTGGATGAAGTATTCATGAACCATATCTTACATCATGTTCAAATGATACAGTGTATGATATCTGCCATGAATAAGAAAACTTGGGGAAAAGAGAGTTCCTCAGTGGACAGGTAGAAAATGGCCCTTTTAGTAGCTCCCTAATAAACCACTGTAGGTAATCTGTACTGCCCCTATCCAAATCCATGCCAATCTCATATCTCTGTTACAAGTGGCTTTCACATTTCCAAATATATCAATAGCCAACACATATTAACTATAATCGGCCATCAAAGGGGATGGTCTCAGGTTGATATAAATATAGTCAACTATATACAACTTGCTTATGCAGCCTGATACTGCCACTTATTGATGACCAGCTTAGGATCAGTGCTTATTCGAAGGCACAATGTTTAAACATGCTATTTTTGTGGTGCTTCCCTATAAATCCACAGCTTGAGGAATGACATTAGGATGAGTACTAAACCATCAGCCAACTACTAAGTAAGTTTATTGTCATTCTAATCCAAAGAAATTCTTTATGGGTAGATGAAATAACTCCATAATGGTCCATGATGTAAATGACCAATGCGACATCACAAAACATCACACAGTTTTTCTATAGTTGATAGCATCACAGAACAAGCTTCATACACCATTAAACAATAGTACACTAGTTACTTTAGTTGTGGAGTATTGGCCTTGCTTCTTCAGCTATTGGCCTTGCTTCTTCAGCACATGGCTTCTGGTGTTAAAGGTGGCGGCGGTGGCAGCACAGGTGGTAGTCTCTCAGCAACAAGTGTAAACGACAGGTAAACGACACAAGTGTACTTGGCATGTCACCCAAGGACCTCCCACACTCTATACGGGGGCTACCCAGAGTGGCCGCGGCCATCTTTAATTTGTCACCCGAGACCAAAGGAAAACCCAGGTGACACCACGTTCACACTTGTGGTGCCCCCCTGGTGCTTGTGGGTGCACTGGAGGCACGCCTGGTGGGGGGGGGGGGGGGGTCCTCAATTTGTGGGGGCCACCCCAATACACAAAGTCTAAAGAGGCCCGTAAAAATTGGGGTTAAAAAAATAATGATACATCAAATACCCTGATCAAATTAAGGAAATCCCTAACGTGGGCTAAATAAGCTGCTGAGTATCTTAATACAGTTTCTGCTACTGTTTCAATGCTACTACCACTGCAGGTTTTCCTCCCCCCCCCCCCTGCACTGGTGATCTTACATTAATCTTGACCCCCCCCTACCCCCACTCCCCAAAAGATAAAGAATCCTCTCTCCGTTAGAAATTTTTCCACTTTGATTATATAAAAGGTTTCCAAATTTAGGGTGAATTGGTTGTTTTTACAGGGGAAAAATATGCTTTATTGTGCTGTATAGCTTGCATATTCCCCGGGAAGATCTTTCAAGATTAAGAGCATTTAGACCTAAAGATACACACTTTCGTTGTCCATAAATGACCATAACCCCCCCCCCCTATGCATACTCAATGCGTATGTCAAAATGGTCCTGGAACCTCACCCCCATGTACGCATCTTTAGGCCTATGCATTTGGCCTGATCCCCAGCCGCCCTTGGTGCATACGTAATTAATGAGTGGTCCCATGACGGCATGAGATAATTAGTGCATACTAATGCCTATACACTCCGACCTAGGTGAGGGGAAATCAAAGACTGACACTCCCCCCCCCCCCACGCCCCTGTACTCCGACTTAGGTGAGGGGAAATCAAAGACTGACACCTCCATCCCCCCCCCCCCTAACCCCACGCCTCCGGCCTATGTGAGGGGGAATCAAAGACTGACACTTCCCCCTCCCCCCCCCCAACCTGCCCCTGTACTCCGACCTAGGTGATGGAAAATCAAAGACTGACCCCCCCCCCCCCCCCCCACCCACGCCTCTGTGCTCCGACCTATGTGAGGGGAATCAAATACTGACCACCCCCCCTCCCCCAACCTGCCTTTGTACTGCGACCTATATGGGTGAGGGGAAATCAAAGAACCCCCCCCCCCCCATGCCTCTGTACTCTGACCTAGGTGAGGGGATATAAAAAACTAACGCCCCCCCCCCTGCCTAAATTATGTATGAACAAAGTGCATGTAATGGGAATGTCCCACGACTTGTGCTGCCACCTCACGGCTCAAACAGGCATACGCCACTAGCGCCCCCTAGGTGTTAGTGGTGGAACGAGGGTATCCCTAGGTCGGTATATGTTCACCTCAATTACTTGCCACATTGTAACATAATGCAATGACTTTTTCCTATCTATGCATGCCAAATTAAAAATAGGTGTGTTTCAGGCAACCCGACCCTAGTTGAAAATAGGACCAAACTCCTTGGGATAAAAAGAATTCTTGTAAATACTTGGTTCGAAAGAAACAGCTCCGAATAACTTTTGGTCTAAATGATTGTCACTCTCATACCCTTGGATTTCACTTGTATTTGTGTTCCAGGCAACCTGAACCTTGTTTCAAAATAAGACCAAACCTTTAGGGATTAAAAAAAGAATTCTTGTAAATATTTTGTTAGAATGAAGAAGCTCCCAACAACTTCGTCTAAATATAATTTTATTAAATTTTAGAGAGAATAAGGCGTATCTTGCTGACAGGCTTTCATAAACAACGTTTTATTTCAATGTCATTTCATTGTTATTGCCACCTATAAGGATTTCATCGGACCAAAGGCAGAAATGCAGTTATCTGTAATTTTCAACCAAACAACCACCAACCCTTATTATTTGATGAAAAGATACTGCAGACCTACTTGTAACACCCATTTAGATTTTGCACAGTGCATACAATACAATTGTAATTTGTAGCTTTCTTTCTGCAATTCAGCCACAATTCAATCTTAACCGTCTTACCAGCTGTCCCATAAGGCATGTTGGAAGCAATTGGTTTAGGGAGCAGGGGTACATCCTCAAAGGAGTATAAAGTAATGGAGTTGTAAAGGGTTTCCAAAGCTGTTACAATGATGTGTCAGACCACAGTAAGGGATTGGGCAATTCTTAACAAAGGGAAAGGAACCAAAAATGTCACCCCATTTTAGCAAAATAGTTCACATGTCACTAAAGCCATAACTTTACAAAGGGGTTGGTTGCTTTTACTTTCACCTCCCCCCCCCCAGGCGAGGTGGGTGTCTGATAAAAATAATGATTTTATTGAGTATACTTTGTGGGGGAAACAATAAACTCTTTCATATATGCAGTCCTGACTGGTACAGAACATTCATGAATAAATGGGCACCCGAATCTGCATATGGTTGGAAACCATCAAAGAGAGGCAGATACACTGATAGAAAAATAAAAAGATGTGCCCCAAAGTTGTGGTGCCTTCCACCCCTAATACACTGACAGTCTCCCCTAAATAGATGGCACGGTGAATGATGTAATGACTTAAAAGTGAATATATGTATGCATGGTCATTTGACTAGAGGGATAGGAATACATAAAGTAGATATAATCTCACAAGAGGAGCAGGCAGAGGACATGACTTTTGTTGGAAACAGAATATAAGAGCGCAAAGTAGAGTGCTGTTTAACAGGTATGCAGGGATTTTTAAAGGGATACAAGTGCAGAAGGGACAATGTAGTGGACTCTTTGACCTCAACACCAGGAGAGCATGTCAGTGGACCGATAGGAAATGGCCCTTTTAGTAGGTCCCCACTACGCCACTGGAGGTAATTTTTAATGGGGTGACTATTGGCTTTTCTATGTCCTCTCCCAACCCATGCCCAACTGATTTTCTCATTTGGATTTGCCAATCCTCAAGGCTAGTGGATTCTACATTTGTAAATTTGTCCTAGGATTCAATAGCTAACACATATCATATATTATCAACCAATGGAGAGGCTTGATATCTTTGTAGTTAACTATGTAAAATCTGCTGACGATGCCAGTTATTGGCCAGTTGTAGGGAAGCCTTGATGGTGCCTTACTGACTGAACAGTCAGGGTCAGAGGGACCAGAGAGGGCTATGTATGAACCGGCACAGAGTGATATCCTTTCGAGAATCTATATTCGGGCATTGATGGTCCAATTGCACAGTTGTCACAATGGTAATAGTATTGTCAGTGCCATTGTGTAAATCAGGGCACAACTCTAGGCTATTGCTACAACTGTCTCATACTAACCCCCATGGAACTGAGGCCACACTAGATTGACAGTTCTAAATGAATCTAACTTAAGTCACTTTGATATGATTTCATAATGAGCATATCATTTAGGATTTATCCAGATCTGGTAGTTTTACCCTCGTAACAAATATTTTCAAATCCAATATCTGAAAGTTGTCTTTGAGAGATATTTCCCTTTATTTCAGGTACACATAGTCTTTCCGTATTCCATCTAAAAAGTTGCCATGGGTAGATGCAATGAGCAAAATGTGTTACTTTGCAGCATAATTGTAAGCCCTTTGGAGTTTGAGGCCTGGAAGCGACATTCAAATTCATTATGAAGGCTATTCAAAAGCATACCTAGAGGAACAGTCACACCCTGTGCCTTTGATCATTGATGTATTACTATTACGAGTTTATAGTGGATCTTCTGGTACATTTAATCGGGTAAATTGAAACCAGCATATTGTGAAGCGAATGTGAAGAATATTAGTGCTCCCTTGACAGGATATATGTTTGATCGGCCCAAATGGTGAACACTAAGATAAACTATATAAGGAATGAACCTACATTGTATTAATTCTATATGTTCAGCTATTATATTGACTATAGACATAGTCCAACTTTGCATGGAATAGACTGGGAAGCTACTCATCAGAACTAGTGAAAGCGAGATAGACAAAATGCAGGAAAGACATGGGGGGAGAGAATGCAAGAGGCAGCAAAAAATCACAAAAAACTTTAGATGGACGATGCACTGGTGTGTCCCAACACTACATTCCTTCTGACACAGGTAGGTTCGCTTTTGCCTCTCCAAGGCTGATACAGGTCATATGATACCAATGTGTGTCCTCTCATTGGCTGAGAGATGGTATTTCCCCATGCTAACCATTTGAGATGGTAAGCCTCATTCAGAGGAACCTTAATGATAAAAGAAGGAGCAGAAAATACTCCTCACTAGGAATCACAATGCAGTGAGGCTGAAAGAAGGTAAGGTAGAACGAGGAGAAAGTGGATGGATTATTTATTCTTTACATCTTAAAACTGCTTTTGGGGTTTGCTTGAGGGAGATCTAATTTTCGAAAGAGACCACACTCATTGACAACACTGTTGGCAGACTCTAAGATATTGAGCCACAATCCAATTGAATTTGTTCATGGTGCTTTGGGTGACATGCAAAACTGTATCTCTATCCTGTGGCCAAGATAGTTGCCCAGTAACCACATTTGCTATATTGGTTTGAAGATCCTAGGGCTTGGTTCATCTCAAGAAACTGGAAGCACTGATGGGGCATGCCAAGCTTTTATCTGAGGTTCCTCGATTTAAGTTGTGTAGCAAACATGCTGGCAAATGCCATGTTGTATTGAACGTTTGGCACTGTTTCAAGTTCTAAAGCAAGATTGATCATTCTGTGATACCAATTCCTTTCAAATAAAGTTACTATATGTGTACCATGATAACAGTATTTAACCAATATAGGGTAGATTCAACAATTTCTACTGTTCATTCACATTAGATATAGATATATGTTTGTTTCTTTCAAAACTTAATACTTGAAATTGAAGGATCAATACCAATAATCATGACCTGTTGTGTCAGAAGAAGGAACTAAAAGGGATGAGTCCTTATGTGTAGGTAAAAAATAATCCTTGTGATTTATTGACATTTTCACTGATGAAGATAGATCTGGTTGTTTTAAAAATTCAGAAATAGGTTTAAACTAATGTTTTCTAAAGACAACAGAGAGGAAATCAAGCTGAAGTAGCATCTTTAAGTAGACATAATATGTGTTCCCTTCCCCCTCCCTATCCAGCTAACAACTAATTCCTTTTGACGTTATCGAGGTAGATGTCCTTGATATACTTCGTTACTTTCCCACCAAAGAGTTTTTCTAGCCCTTGAGATGAGTCTTTACGGGTAGATGGAATGACACAGTGTGATTAGGTTATATACTTAGCAGCATTAGTTGAAGCCTTTTTGAATTTGAGATATGGCAGCCTCTCCCAATTGGCTTCGTAAGGCTTTGAGTATGAGGAGCCAGTCAGCTGGGAGATGGGGGTCAGTGACACAAGGCTCCTTTGAGGTTATAGATCTCTGAGGCTGTAGGAGGTCCTTGTTTGAAGTAGCTATTTTTCTCAGTAATTGGGGAAATTGAAACCTACTAAATATTCTGTTTCAAAGGAAGAGGAACATTAATGTTCTTTTCTTTACTGAATATACATTAGCTGTAGATAATGCGCCTCAGAATATACAGAAGAAATGTTGAATGAACAAAGTTAGGGAGTGTTCATTTAGCACTGTGCCTTTTTCAAGAGGGGGTCTGTTGCAATGAAATAAACTGGTCACAAATAACCTTGATTCAGGACAGGAAGCAATGCTGTGCTATGGGGGTTTGTGAAAAAATATATTTCTCAGCAAAAATAAATATCTTCTAGAAATGCATTAATATTTGAGTGTCAGCCATTTCCCCTGCCGTACATTATAATGGTTTACATACATGATTCTCCTGAAAGAAGAAATCTAAAAGCTTCCCTGAGACCCTATACTCAATATGTACCACACTGTGGTTTTCTGTCCTGAATCAAGAGTATTTTGTGATGTGTTTATTTCATTGCAACACATAAAATCACACAACCTGTAGCACCATATAATAAACTTCATGCATCATCAAACAATATTACACAGTATTACAGAAGTAATGGCCTTGCTTATCCAGCACATGGCTTATGATGTTAAAGGTGGCAGAAGGTGGAGGTGCAGCTGGTAGTCTCTTATCAACAGGTGTAAATGACACAAGTGTACTTGGCACAGCACCTCAGTAACTACCACCCTCTACTTATCCAGTCCTGAAGCTATCTATAGATCCACCCCTCGATTGCCTACTGCATCACACCTTAACCCCACACCACACTGCCTCTCTATCCATAGCTTAATTTACCTGTCAAAGTCTGTTTCTCCAATGCCTGTTTCTGTCTTTTCCATAACAGGAATGGTTAAACATAATTTCCCCTTTAGCAAAGAATATAAATGCATATTATACCCCTAAGCACAACGTATCAAAGGGATATTGACAAAACTTGAATGTATTCCCATCTTATCAATTAGCACAATCCATATGGTTTGTATGGCCTCTAGATGTTTTGGAAAATCAACACAATATCTATGGGTTGACAACTTTACTTCAAAAGGAAAAGCAATTTGCTGACATTAATACTGCAACTACTATATATTCTAGTTCATGAAAGAGAAAGCCTCAGACTAGATCATCAAACTATAATAATGACAAATTGTGTATTGTCATCCCTGAAATTAACAAGCCTTGAAATTAAATCGTGAACACCTTGTGTAATACACATACGCTTATATGAAGAAAATTTTCATTCCATGTAATCCAGGGTCCTTGTTATTGCCACATACATCAGGATTTCACCAGACAGACATTAACCCTTTAAGGCCGACCAAAAATATTTTTTTCTGGTGAGGAGGGCGAGCCATTTTCACAGGAACTTTCCCTGGGCCGAGCCTTTGCTGATTCCCATAGAGTTATGGCGACTATAGTCGATGCTCGGCCAGCCATGGCATCGACTATAGTCGATGCTCGGCCAGCCATGGCATCGACTATAGTCGATGCTTGGCCCTAAAGGGTTAAGGAAAGGATGCATCTATAATTTCCAATTAATTTCTTAAACCTTATCATCAGCTGGAGAGCAATTCATAAGACACTGCTGCCTTACCTTTTACTAATCATACCCTTTTAGATAATATTGCATGATGCATTAAAAACACTGTAGCCTTCTTTCCACGCCCTGCTAGAATTACTTCTTAGCCATCCTACTATTTCTATTTCTTAATAGTGTAGTTGATGCTGTATATTAAGAATATAAATTGATAAAGTTGTGTGGCTTATGCTATGCACACTAGCAATAACATGAGATAAACTAAAAGTATTATCCTAGCTCCGAAAGCAGTGTTCATGAAACAAAAATGCTGTTCCATTCAGTAAACAGGTGTTGGCAATTCTTAAAATGACTATGCAAGCGACTTTTGAACCTGTAGTCATTTTTCACCCTGGCTAATGAAGCCATTGTGGAAAACGACCCTGCTCTTAAATCATAGTAAGTGCCTTTTTGTAATGGATATTTCAGATATTTGCCTTCACTTTTCAATTACGAAATCATCATAAATGGAAGGGGAACTATATGTATTAGCAATTTAATATTTCAAAATATCTCCCAATGGTTTGTCTAAGTAGTATACTAAATACTTGCACCAGACATGGGAGAGAGTAGCTCTCCATTCTCAGAAGAATGCAAATGTGACTGGTGTGCCAAATTTGTGACAGAAAAAAAGCACCCCATCAGTAAAACCACAATATATTCTAGTAAAATCCGGGAGAACTTTGGTACCAGAAGTATAGCAGCTGAGAAAACTGAATTTTAAATTATATTTGTATGTGTATTCTTAACTAACACACCAGAAAGGCCTAGAGGGTGGTGTATTCAATGGGATTACATAACAAGCAGAGGGGTAAGGCAGCCCCAAAAATGAACCTGCCTTGAGCATTCACACCTTGGTAGGTGGGAGGGGTGGGGGGTAATGTGGAGGTCGGTATGGAGAAAAATGGCCTCGGCTTCATAAGTTTTTGCAGGGTCATTTCCTGGTCATTGCTTAGACCTGGTAAAGTGTGCAAGGGAAAACATGACTATCCTCAACAGATCTTAAAATAGATCTGCACTCCCGTCTTTCATATAAATGAACAGCTGAGACAAGATCTGCATATGATTGCTTGCTACATAGTTTTTTCTCTGGATGCTGGAGTTGTTTTGGCTGTGGTAATGCAACACACAATTTGTGATCTGCTCATGGGCTTGCATAAGTTTTTTTTGATGGTGTCAAATAAAATCCAAAGAGGGGACAACACAGCTGTTCATAGTTGGATATTGTATGCAAGAGTATAGTACAGGGTATACCATAAATGGTAGAGGAGGGAACTTCAAAGTGAAAAACATTGCACTCTCAATAACTCAATAGAACAAACAATATTGGCCATATATATGTTGGTGTATGTTGTCCTAGACTTTAAACTCCCTTAAGTTTGTGAATTTTGTATTCCCCTGTATAATGTCAGCCTTGGGTGACTAATTAAGATTACATGTGATATTCACCTTCAAGATTACAAGAGAGATGCACAGTGTTTAGTCACTTTGTGAGTTTGTCCCGTGCTGTATCTGGTGCTACCCACATAGTTAAAAGGAAGCCTACAGCTCTACTAGTACCCTGTCATTTTAATGGATGTGCTAATGGAAGATATAACTAATGACAACAAGAGGGACCCACCCATGTAGCTGAGGGGAGAAATTCAAATACCCCAACAGTTAAAAGTTTCAAAGGATTTTTGAGAGAACTTGAAAGCTAGTATTTCCATCTCATTAATTAGTGTTACCTTTAATCATCTTTTGTCTGATTCTGGTGATTTTGCAAAAGTGACGCAATGCTATTATTTATGTGTTGACAACTCGACTTCAGAAGCGAATGCATTTTAGTGACAGTAATATTTCATCCTCTCAGTGTGTAAGCCACAGGCATTATAGGAATGCCATATTCCAATGTCTAACAAACAGTCAAGTTTTCAAAGTGAAGCCCCCCAGCCTTTGCCCTCAAACTCCCCATGGTCTCATATGCAATCATCCCTGAGGTTGACAGGCCTTTCCAGCACATTTCCAAAGTGGCCATCCCAAGTAATGTCCTTTTGGCCTCTATTTTCTTGATCTCAAAAAGTCTGTTAGCCGACTCAGCTCTGCCTGACTAGGCAACTGTGAAGTTTGATAGAAATGGAATCTAAAGTGGAAAATCTATGTGATGCCTACAGGCTTTAATAACAGCTTTCCATTTTATGTGTTATTGCAACATTTGTGATTTTCTTAGACCAAAAGTAGAGAAGGTAACCATCTACAATTTTCAATTAAGATACCCAACCTTTATCTTCCACTAGAGACCTATGCATTATGAGGTATTTTTGACTATACCATGAAGAGAATTGTCACTATGATCTGTTGGCAATAAACATTTCAAATTATACTTCATCCCCATGGGGCCCTTTGGAACAAGGGTCCTCTGGAACACGGCCCTCAGGACCAGGGCCTTCGCATAAAGGGGCTCTCTGAATTGGGGCTTTCACAAACTCGGGGTCCCAGAAACTAGAACCCTCTGAAACTTAATTGAGCAAACAATACTGTGCCTTTATCTTTAATACCTTATTAACGCATATCATATTCACATAGCTCTCCCTCAGCAATTTTACCAGAATTACATCTTAGCCAGCCTCTAATTTCTTTTTCGTCCCCAATGGAAAGCTGGGAGTAAAAATAAATATGATAGCTTTACTTGGCAGGGTATTGCAAAATAATAGAGTTTCATTTATTCACCATGCTACAGCAGAAGAAATGCAGATTGGACAGTATTTTGTTGTAGATTGTTCATAATTATGAGCATTGAAAATAAGAGTCATGAAACAGATACTGTATTGCATTAAGTATAGTATGCGTGTGTGAAATCATGATTGCTCCCATAGTTTAGCCATCTCTCTATATATATACAAACATAAGATTGACAATTCGAAGGGTCAATGGTGAAAAATATTGCTGTTATTGACAGTTCTTCATACAAACCGTCAGTAGTGCAAGATTTATGTCTTATTAACGGCTCCCTCTGACCTTTAAGTCAAAATTGAACTGAGAGTCAAAATTGACCTTGGAGTCGAAATTGGTTTCATAGTCAAAATTGGTCATAAGGAACTTTCAAAGCTGGTTTCACGCTTAAGGGAGTGGTCATATTTCAACAACAGGGGGGGGTTGGTGGATTTGGGGGGGGGACCAAAAAAATTTGGACCCCTTGAAGGGGGGGGACCAAAAAAATTTGGACCCCTCTTGAGGGGGGGACCAAACAAATTACACCCCTTTTTAGCTAAAAAGCCCGCGCGTTACTATAGTTCAAAGGGGTCGGCCGCGCTCATTTTCAGCCTGCCTAGGGGGGGGGACCGAAAAATTTGTGACCCCTTCCATGGGGGGGGACCAAAAAAATTTCGACCCGCTCACGCGAAAATCCACCGACCCCCCCCTGTTGTTAAAAAATGACCACTCCCTAAAGTCGACTTTGGATTGAAAAGGGTCCAGTTGTTATGACAGCTATGGCAAGGAAGTGTCAATAAGAAATAAAGTCCCCACTATTGACAGTTTAGTGAATAAAAGAAATAGCTCACTATTCACAGTCTGAACATTCAATTTGAGGAAAGTTTCTCGCTTTTGACAGTTCAAACTATCAATAGCGAGATCAAATTTTGCTAGGAATAATGATAAGGTTGTACATCAGATATCCCGAATAATAATGCTACTAATCATATGTTTATGAGATTCTCTTTGTGTTTATATAAATATCTTCATTTATTCCTGATTGATTTTCAGTTATCCTGACAGGAGCACCCTTAAAATTATCATTATCCCTTATTGATACTCATGGGGGCAGTGGTTTAAGGCTTTCTTATACCGTCTGTCAGGACTAATCACAACTGGCTGTCGCCTTATCAGCACCAGCTTGTGTTGAAGCCAAATCCAAAATAGATAGCCCAGAAGAGAATAACACATCAGTTTTGAAAATTACTAGAAATTGTGAAAGTAAAAGAATTGGTGATGAAGGTTTGAAGGAAATTATAAAAATTACGAAATAACCATGAAGGACTAGCTGTAATCTTCTCAAGAACTCTTGTTTTGTGAAATATGAAGCACCCTCCAACCGCACTGCTCTCATGTGGCGATGGAGCTCGTTAATCTGAATTGGAGAGTCAGTTGAGAATTAAGCCTGGAAATAATTACGCTGTAGTGGCTCTGGATTGCATTGCCTGCAGCTGACTTTAACACCATTACAGCTCAGTTCTAAACAGTTGAAAACCTCGAGAGCAAGCCAGAGAACATACTAGGTATCAGAAAGGATTATTGGAATACACGCGCACACAGTCTTTGGGCTGATGGAAATACATGTATTTTTTAGCACATTTTGGAATATGGAAGTTCTATATACTCGATAAAAATTTGCTCCGTATTTATTTTTGCGGATTTTCACTTGTAAATCGTAAAAATTATGTACAGTGTGAAATAAAGTATGTTTATAGTAGCTTTAGATTTCAACCCCAAGGTTTGAGAAGCAGTCCCAGTACTAGACACGCCAGGAAAAGGGTGGGGGCAGGGCCAATTGTACTTTTGTAAGGACAGTCAGATAGCAGGCTCATCAAATAGTTCATTCTTTAATGCGTTTCATTGATGACTGACACTGAGGGGAGGGGGGCATAGCTTACTATACCTATGAAACATCCTGGAACTGAGCAAATGCAACATCAAAGTATCAATCCTTTGGGTGCTATGGTGACAGTAGCATGTCACTTTGCACCTGGAGATGTATATGCCACAACACAATCATGCCACAAACCTAATGCACCGGGGGTAATTTCATTCTCTAGCTCATTTGAGGCAACAGTAATTAATTGAAACTGTTTAATTTGGCCGTTTGCATTTATTGGTCTGATCATTCAAATCATTTCAAGTCAGCCTTAGCATCTTATTCTAGATGATCTGGTGAGTTCCTGTTGCATAATGCCTTGGATATACATGTACAAGACATTCCCGCTAGTGCACTTATTAATGTGACCAAAAGCAGCACCTTATCATTCATGAATAATATTTCAGTGGCATATATTGTTCAAAAATATATCTTAGTCTTTTGATATATCATTCCAAACAGAAACCTCCCACACATAAAATTTGGGTAAATATTCATTCTATAATATATGTACCAGATTACTGGCAACAAAATGAACTTTATTGTATATTGGTATGCAACATCATTTCAAGATGAGGTGACATAAAGTTCTAGGTTAAATCTCTTTTGGGCAGTTGGGAATTTTTTGTTCGTTGTGTTGATCGATAAATGAATCGGTGGACAGCTCTCGTGTAACATGTTGAACACCATGAGCACTTCCTAATGAGATCTGTCATTTCCACTGATTGCTCCATTATGATGTCCTCCCATCCCAGTCATACCTACCAACACTGACATCAGTTTTTAACCAAAACCATATAGGAAAGGAACCAGTGTTATGTGATAATTACTTTGTCCTAAGGCTAATAAGTCCTAAAGATGATGTTGTCCTACACCAATGTCCTCTATTTCTATGTTTCTCAGCATAACAAGGATTTGTTGTTTGAGATATTGAGTCTCACTCACACTAACATTAGTATTACAACTGGTTGATTGAGGGGTTTTACCATGGAAAATTTCATACAATCATCTTGGACAGCTACAGGGTGCAATCACTTCATGAAGGATAATGGCATTTGGCAGTGAATAGGCAGGGTGTGAGCTTCCCCAGTATATCGATCTGATAACAGGTTTTTATGAGCAATTTTATCCTTTTCTATCAGTCAATATGATGGGAACATCCACTTCTTTCAGCTATATAATAAGCCATGAGTTGAAACTTACATCTATTTCATGGTGGATACAGAATGACAAGGTAAGAGCCATAGGAGGGTTATTCCCATGGGCATGCAAGGTGCAGTAACTTGTGAAGAGTGCCCAGGGCCCTGCCATTGGAGTGACCCTTGTCTCATCATTATTATTGAAAGTAACTTGTGAAAATCTTTATTCTTTGTAGTAAAAAATGTTGTGAAAGAGGTTTTCTGATTGTTTTGACTTTAGTCTGCATGTGCGGTCTTAAAAGGTCAGTCCCAAAATGAGCATCTTAAATGGCAAAGCACAAATCCTGCCTGCAAATAAAATGAGAATAAGACTCCAGGAAAAAGTACCCAGACAACGTCTCAGGAGATGAAAACTAAATCATTTGCATCAATGAAGAAATGGTTTTAGGTTACATGAAAGTGCACACAGGGTAACATTACTGTGCAAGAGTTCCCTCTCTTATAGAAATTTCTGAAAAGTGCCTTCCTACCAATGTTTGGCCATTAGTATCTTATTCAGTGTAGATTTACCAAAAACTTAGCGTTAGCTTTGAAACAGTGTTTCTCTCCTAAATCTCCTAAATATCTGATGACGGTGACACAAACATTGGACAAACATTTATAGGAAGACTCTTGGCACAAACATTTATAGAAATGATTATTCATGTAGCCATTATGATAAGATGGTGAGGTATACACAAGCCAGTCATATGATATTGCATCATAGTCATAAAAAACTCCTGTTCTAGCCAATTTTAGAATTCAAATCTTGCCACACCTTTTCTATTATGCTGCTGTATGGCTTTTCATTTGTGTACATACATGCTTGTACTAAATATAATCACTATGCATGTAATCATTTACCTTTCCAGCCCATTTGTCAGAAATAGAAGAACATTTGCCTTCTTATTAGAAAATCTTCCACAAATGAAAAGATTCAATGTATGAACTTTGCTGAGGTGTGCACAAAGTACATTTACAGCAAAACAGAGCTTTTAGAGTCTCAGAAGGTCATCTCTAAGACGTCTGCAGACAGAAATGTGCAAAAATACAACAGGCCAGAAAGACTGAAAACCCTCTAAGGATGGCATGATGCCTCAAGGCTTCATGTTCACTTTGAGATGCCATTTAAGTCTCAGTGAGTAGCTCACCAGCACTGCACTGTCGTGTGTAACAACCACATTGGGTCATCATTGTGCGCTAAATTAGCAGTGGTGAGTTACTCACCAGCATCACATTCATATTTTCAATTATCAATGCAGGATATGAAGAGATACATTTTCCCAAACGGGGTCAACATGCTTGCATGGCAGGAGAGCTTGGAAACTGTATATGTAATGAGTAAATAGGATAAGAAAGTAATACAGAAAAAAAAGGTTTAACTGTAGATTTATATGCAGAACATGGCAATTGCATCTTTTGCACTTAAGAGCACCAGGCACTGTATGCTGGGAAATACACCTTTGCCAATTTAGTATTCACTTTGCCTTTGATTAAAAACATTTCTCCATCCCAATGGTATGGAATTAGATAACTAATACCTTGTACACAATACTGAAACTCTGATGGGCTCACATGGTAATCCACCAACCCGGCACTGTTCCGCCCTGTTGTTAAGAATTACTACTCTTAGGTGACTCTGCCTGACCAATCTAATGGGAAACGTACATCTTAAAGTGTGTAGTAATGCCCACAGGCTCTCATAGAGAAAGTTTTCAATTTTATGTTATATCACTGTTATTTTCAGATGGCAGGGTTTCTCTAGACTGAAGGTAGAGAAGGCAGTCACCTATGATTTCCAATTAGAATTCCGCACCCTTCACCATCTGCCTGAAAGAAACCACATGCTTCCCTTTTATTTGTAATACCCTATTATTGCAAGCTGCATGGAATACCATTCTGGCTTTCTTTCTGCTTTTCAAATAAAAAAAAAAGACCAACCTAATTGTATATAGCCTTCTTTGTTGTATGGAAGATTTTACAATGGTATTCAAAAGTGAAAAACGAAGGAGAGCTTCAGTAAAGATTGACGTCACAAGGTCTATAGTAAATATAGTCTCACAAGCTAATTATCATTAGTGTAAGAAGAATACAATGTTTGAAACGGAATGTAAGAGCACAGAGCAGAGTACACAATGACAGGTAGGGGAGAGAGTGAAATAAGTGCAGATGGGACGATGTTGGGGACTTTTAGACCTTGACAGTAGGAAGGCATGTCAGTGGACTGATAGGAAATGGACCTTTTACCATGTTCCCATGCAGTACAATACAGGAGGTAAGTCTTAATGGACCAGATATCGACTACTGGCTTCCCTTCATCCCAGCCCTGCCCATACCCAACTGATTCTCTCATTTAGGTTCATCATCCTTCAAGTAAGCAAGCAGCTTTCACATTTGCCAAAATTCTTGTACTAAGGCTGCATTAACTTACACATGTATATTATCTACTTTCTACCATAGGAACAGCTTGTCTCATGTTATAATATTTATATTCATGTATGCAAAACTAAATCATTTCATGCTGTTGAATTACTCATAGGAACATCAGATAAAATAGTCATGAATCATAACTTGCATTGTGTTCAAATGATACAGTGTACAATATCTGCAGCCCTGAATGAGGAAATATGAAAAGTGGAGGCACACTCTGCATCTTTCTTCATTAACCCAAAGAAAGGTAGAATGGAAGACACAGTTGTAATTGGATAGTTAATATAATATAATATTGCTGAGTATTTTTTTTAAATCAAAGGAGGAAACTTCAAACTGTTGTAAGTACAGACGGCAAGATGTTTGACCTTTACGGACTTGGGAACAAGAAAGATTCTTCAGTGGACAGGTAAGAAATGGCCCTTTTAGTAGGTCCCTAATAAACCACTGGAGGGAATTTGTACTGCCTGCCCCAATCCGTGCCCAACCACATGCTCTCATTCGGGGTTTCCCAAGTGGTTTTGACATTTCAAAATATCTCAATAGCCAACACATATTAACTGTTATTGGCCATCAAAGGGGGTGGTCTCAGGTTGATATAAATATAGTCAACTAGCTATATACAACTTGCTGATGCAGCCTGGTAATGCACACTACGTCTATTCTGACCACTGGCTGAAACTGAGTAGCATGCTCATACTTACAGCATAAGGTATGACAGAGTTAGACACGCATTATCTCTCAACCCTAGATGACAGGTGGCAACATCTGAGTTCTAAAGATGATGGTGGACTAATCAGCTTTATTTGCATACTACTAATTAGATGGCTCTACTCGCAAAACACATGGTACAATAGGGTCATCTACGGTTGGAAGATGATTGATATCTAGCTCCGTCATATGTTGTGCTATAAACAGTCATCTACTCCAAGCATGAGCCTGCCACTCAGTTCAAGCCTGCGCTCCATCAACAATAGCCATATCTTATGATGTGGAGGACGGGCAGTAATACTGCCTCTTATTGAAGACCAGATTATTCAAGATCAGTGCTTATTCAAAAACATGTTGCTTGAACAGGCCTTTGCGGTACTTCCCAATATATCCACAACTTGATTAATAACACTGGATAAATATTATAAACACATCAATCAACTATTACATGGACATGTTCCCGTTCTATTCCATAGAAGTTCTTTTGAGATGAGTACTTAATGGGTAGATAAAATGACTCTATAATGGTTCATTATGATTGTGATAGACTGCAACATCACAAAACATAACACAGTTGCACCACAGAACAAGCTTCATACATCATCAAACAATAGCACACTAGTTAATTTAAAGGTGAAATATTGGCCTTGCTTCTCCAGGACATGGCTTCTGGTGTTAAAGGTGGCCCATGGTGTGACTTTTGGCGTGCTCACATTATGTCACACCTGTTAGAAGTACACCTAAAATTCATAGTACAATGGCATCCCATAACTGAGTCCTTATTTCTTATGGACTATATTTGATTTCCCCATCTCCTTTAAATACAGAGTCACAGTATGTGGAACAAATTTCAGTATGATTCATGAAGTGAAAATTTCTGATGTACTAATTTAATTTTCAGCATCTAACACACTGCCGAGTTCACAAAGAGAAAGCCATAGGCTTTTTCTTGAAGTATTGTGCACAATCCTTCCTGATGTTTAGAGGTATTTCTAGCACAACTAATGCTTTGTTGACTTGATTTTTTTTCTGAATTCCAGAAGTCTTTAAAACTTATCTCTGCCTGACCAGTGCACTGTGAAATACAATTTAATTAAAAATTAGAGAGAATAGGGCGTGTCTTGCTGAAGGCTCTCACAAAGAAAACTTGTATTTCAATGTTATTTCATTGTTATTGCCACCTTTTAGGATTTCAATGGCCTAAAGGCAGAAATGCAGTCATCTACAATTTCCAACAAAACCACCAACCCTTATCATTTGATGAAAAGATACTGAAGACCTACTTGTAACACCCATTTGAATATTGCATAGTGCATACAATACCATCGTAGTTTGTGGCTTCTCCATCTTACAATTCATACAGCTGTCCCAAAAAGCATGTTGGAAGTAATTGGTTTAGGGAGCAGGGGTACATTCTCAAAGGAGTACAAAGTAATGGAGTTGTGAATGGTTTCCAATGCTGTTACAATGATGTGTCAGACCACAGTAAGGGATTGGGCAATTTTTAACAACCAAAAATGTCACCCCATTTTAGTAAAATACTTCACATATCACTAAGGGAGTACCGTAAAACCTCAGATCGGCAGTGTGGCTTATTATGATCGGCCCACAGTCAGGGTGCGGCTTATACGCAAGTTTTTACTACCATGGTACAGTATTAAAGCCACCACAATCAGATCGCTAATGCAGCTTATAAGATCGGCCCAAAGTCAGGGTGCGGCTAATACGAGAGTTAGGCTTAGACGCGAGGTTTTACGGTAATCATTTTTTAACAACAGGGGCAGGGTGGATTTCCGCGCGGAGTGTGCACTATTTTTTTCACCCCCCCAGGGGTCCAAAATTGGTGCGCGCACAAGCCCTTTGAAGCATAGTAATGCGTGGGCTTTTTGGGCCAAAACAGGTTGAATTTCTTTGCTGCACTCCAAGAGGTGTCCAAATTTTAACACCCCCCTGGTCAAGGGGTCCACTTTTTTTTGACTCCCCCAAACCACCCCCCCTGTTGATAAAAAATTATCACTCCCTAAAGCCATAACTTTACAAAGGGCTCGGTTGCTTTTACTTTCAACCCCCTCCCCCAGGCAGGGTGGGTGTCTGGTAAAAATGTTAACCCTTGGTCCTGTTATCCATCAACCCCCATCTATTGCTATTAAAACAATGACCATTCCCTAAATAACATAAAAAGATGGTAAACTGAAAACTTTGTGTTGATGGATTAATCATCTGAGAAAGCAAAATAATTATTTTATTGAGTATACTTTGTGGGGGGAATCAACAAACTCTTTCATATCTGCAGTCCTGACTGGTAAAGAACATTCATGAATAAATGAGTACCCAAATCTACATATGGTTGGAAACCATCAAAGAGAGGCAAATACACTGATAGAAAAATAAAAAGATGTTCCCCAAAGTTGCGGTGCCTTCAACCCCATATACACTGACACTCTCCCTCAAATAGATAAACACCCTGCCTCTCCAAACCTGTGACAACATCAGATTTATCAAGATAGGCATGGTGACTTAGTGACTTAAAAGTGAATATATGTATGCATGGTGATTTGACTAGAGGGATAGGAATAATTAAAGTAGATATAATCTCACAAGAGGAGCAGGAAGAGGACATGACCTTTGTTGGAAACAGAATGTAAGAGCGCAAAGTAGACTACTGTTTAACAGGTATGCAGGGATTTTTAAAAGGATACAAGTGCAGAAGGGACAATGTAGTGGACTCTTTGACCTCTACACCAGGAGAGCGTGTCAGTGGACCCATAGGAAATGGCCCTTTTGTCCCCACCACGCCACTGGAGGTAATTTTTAATGGGGTGACTATTGGCTTCTCTATGTTCTCTCCCAACCCATGCCCAACTGATTTTCTCATTTGGATTTGCCAATCGTCAAGGCTAGTGGATTTTACATTTGTAAATTTGTCCATTTGTAAATTTGTCCTAGGCTTGATATCTTGGTAGGTAACTATGTAAAATCTGCTGACGAAGCCAGTTATTGGCCGGTTGTAGGAAAGCCTTGATGGTGCCTTACTGACCGAACAGTCAGGGTCAGAGTAACCAGAGAGGGCTATGTTTGAACCAGCACAGAGTGATATCCCTTCCGAGAATCTATATTCGGGCATTGATGGTCCAATTGCACAGTTGTCACAATGGTAATAGCATTGTCAGTGCCATTGTGTAAATCAGGGCACGACTATAAAAGAGGGAGCGGAAAATACTCCCCGCTGGGGATCACAAAGCAGTGAAGCTGAAAGAAGGTAAGGCAGAACAAGGAGAGAGTGGATGGATTATTTATTTTTTTACTTCTTAAAACTGCTCTTGGTGTTTGCTTGAAAGAGAATGAATTTTGGAAAGAGACCAAGCTCATTGACAACACTGTTGGCAGACTCTAAGACATTGAGCCACAATCCAATTGAACTTGTTCATGGTCCTTTTGGTGACATGCAAAACTGTATCTCTAATCTGTGGCCAAGATAGTTGCCCAGTAACCACATTTGCTATTTTGGTTTGAAGATCCTAGGGCTTGGATCATCTCAATGAACTGGAAGCACTGATGGGGCATGCCAAGCTTTTATCTGAGGTTCCTCGATTCAAGTTGTGCAGCAAGCATGCTGGCAAATTGTACATTTGGCACTGTTTCGAGTTCTAAAGCAACATTGATCATTCTGTGATATCAATTCCTTTCGAATACAGTTAATATATGTGTACCATAATAACATTATTTAACCAATATAGGGCAGATTCAACAATTTCTACCGCTCATCCACATTACATCTAGATATATGTTGTTTCTTTCAATACTTAATACTTGAAATTGAAGGATCAATATCAATAATCGTGACCTCTTGTGTTGAAGAAGGAACTAAAAGGGCTCAGTCTTTGTGTGGCTACTAGACTTCAGACCACAGTACACACTTATGGTGGAGTTATAGTTTTTATTACAAACAAATCGGGCAATATGCAATGTATGATTTGCATGATGAGCACACATAAGATCCCTTATGGTTGTAGGTAGAAAATAATCCTAGTGATTTATGGACATTTTCACTGATAAAGATAGTTCTGGTTGTTTTAAAAATTCAGCAATAGGTTTACTCTAATATTTTCTAAACACACATGGCTCCAACAAAACAAGAGAGGAAATCGAGGTGAAGTAGCATCTTTAAGTAGAAATAATATGTGTTCCCTTCCCCCTCTCAAGGCAGCTAACAACTAATTCCTTTTGACATGTCATCGGGGTAGGTGCCCTTGATATACTTCCTTACTTTCCTACCAAAGAGTTTTTCTAGCCCTTGAGATGAGTCTTTATGGGGAGATGGAATTACAAGTGTGATTAGGTTATATACTTAGCAGCATTACTTGAAGCCTTTTTGAATTTTAGATATGGCAGCCTCTCCCAATTGGCTTCGTAAGGCTTTGAGTATGAGGAGCCAGTCAGTTGGGAGATGGGGGTCAGTGACACAAGGCTCCTTTGAGGTTATAGATCTCTGAGGCTGTAGGAGGTCCTTCTTTGAAGTAGCTATTTTTCTTAGTAATTGGGGAAATTGAAACCTCCTGAATATTCTGTTTCAAAGGAAGAGGAACATTAATGTTCTTAGCTTTACTGAATATACATTACCTGTAGACAATGAGCCTTAGAATATACAGAAGACATATCAAATGAACAAAGTTAGGGAGTGCTCATTTAGCAAATAAGTCTGGGGGTACTATAGTTCAAAGAGGGAGAGGGGTCTTTTTCAAGGGGAACAATGAAATAAACTGGTCACAAATAACGTTGATTCAGGACAGGAAGCGATGCCATACTATGGGTGTTTGGGGAAAAATATGTTTCTCAGCAAAGAGAGATATCTACCACAAATGCATTTATATATTTGAGTGTCAGTCATTTCCCCAACCGTACATTATAATGGTTTACATACAAGATTCTCCTGAAAGAAGAAATCTAAAAGCTTCCTTGAGACCCTATACTCAATATGTACCACACTGTGGTTTTCTATCCTGAATCAAGAGTATTTTGTGATAGGTTTATTTCATTGCAACATGTTAAATCACACAACCTGTAGCACCATATAATAAACTTTATGCATCATCAAACAATATTACACAGTATTACAGAAGTAATGGCCTTGCTTATCCAGCACATGGCTTATGATTTCAAAGGTGGCAGAAAGTGGAGGTGCAGCTGGCAGTCTGTCAACAACAGGTGTAAACGACACATAAGTGTACTTGGTACAGCACCTCAGTAGCCCCCAACCTCTACTTATCCAGTCCTGAAGCTATATATAGATCCACCCCTCGATTGCCTACTCCATCACACCTTAACCTCACACCCCTTTGCCTTTCAATCCATAGCTTGTTTTACCTGTCGATGTCTGTTTCACCAATGCCTGTTTCTTTCTTTCCCATGGCAGGACTGGTTGAACATGATTTCTCTTTAGCAAAGAATATAAATGCATATTCCCCAAAGCAAAATGTATCAAAGGGATATTGACAAAACTTGAATGTATTTCCATATCATCAATTAGCACAATCTATATGGTTTGTATAGGCTCTAGGTGTTTTGGAAAACCAACACAATATCTATGTGTTGACAACTTAACTTTAAAAGGAAAAGCAATTTTCTGACATTGATATTTTAACTGCTAGTTCATGGAAGAGAAAGCATCAGACTAGATGATCAAACAATAATCATGAAAGATTAAGTAATGTCATCCCTGAAATTTAACAAGCCTTGAAATTAGATCAGTTTTATGAAGAAAGTTCCCATTCCATGTAATCTAGGGTCCCAGTTATTGCCACATATCAGGATTCCACCAGACAGACATTAAGGAAAGGATGCATCTATAATTTCCAATTAATGTCTCAAACCTTATCACCAGCTGGAGAGAAATGCACAAGACACTGCAGCCTTACGTTTTACTAATCATACCCTTTTTAATGATATTGCATGATGCATTAACAACACTGTAGCGTTCTTTACATGCCCTGCTAGAATTGCTTCTTAGCCATCTTACTATTTCTATATTTTGCCTGATGGGATGTTTAGTAGAAAATTCTTAATTGTGCAGTTGATTCTGTATATAATTTGATTAAGTTGTGTGGATCGTGCTATGCACACTAGCAATAACATTAGATAAACTAACAACATTATCCTAGCTTAAAAAGCGGTGATCATGAAACAAAAATGCTGTTCCATTCAGTTAAGTGTGCAAGCGAAAACATGACTATCCTCAACCGATCTTAAAATAGATCTGCACTCCTGTATTTCATATAAATGAACAGCTGAGACAAGATCTGCATCTGATTGCTTGCTCCATAGTTTTTTCTTCCGGATGCTGCAGTTGTTTTGGCCGTGGTAATTCGACACACAATTTGTGATCTGCTCCTGGGCTAGTACAAGTATTTTCGATATAAAATCCAAAGAGGGGATGACATAGCTGTTCATAGTTGGATATTGTATGTAAGAGTATAGGACAGAGTATACCATGAACGGTGAAGGAGGGAACTTCAAAGTGAAAAAAATGCACTCTCAATAGTTCAATAGAAGCAACAGTATTGGGCATATATATGATGGTTGAAAGATTAGGTTAGAATAAAAGATTTTGTATTCCTGTGTATAATGTCAGCCTTGGGTGACTAATTAAGGTTACCGTAAAACCTCGCGTATAAGCCTAACTCACGTATAAGCCACACCCCTAACTTTGACGGATTATAAGCCGCAGAGGAGGTCTGAAAACTGTTAATTTTGTACTGTAGTATACTTATAAAAACTCTCGTATAAGCCGCACTCTATATACCGTAAAACCTCGCATATAAGCCTAACTCACGTATAAGCCGCACCCCGACTTTGGGGCGATCCTATAAGCTGCCGAGGCCTTCTGAATAGTTCCTAGAAAAACTCGCGTATAAGCCGCACCCCCTTTAGTCATAGACCATGAGCTAGACTTAGAGCCTCCTGGTGGCCCTGTGCATAGTGTAGTAGTAGTTATTGAGTGACGGCTTTTTTTACCCCCCCCCCCTCCCTCTCTTAAGTTGTACAGGTATGTGGTGGTCACTCCCCCCCCCTGTCATGGCCACAATGTTAGTGTCAGGATGCTAGCTAGAATTAGCGGTGGTCTGCATTGTCTTGGGGCTGAGGTGTCAATTGACACCAAGCACTCAGCTTGGTCAGTAGCTTGCTCCCCCCCCCCCCTCCCCCCGCCCCGCGACCCAGCAGTCTCTATTGGGGTCTGTTAAGGATATTCTATGGTGATTTGGAAATTATATTGAGGAAAAACTCGCGTATAAGCAGCACCCTGAGTTTGGGCCTATCTTATAAGCCGCACTGGCGATCTGACTCGCGTACTAACCGCGGCTTGTACGCGAGGTTTTACCGTAGGCATGTTTGGTATCAAAAGAAAGCTGAGTCTGATTCGCGTACTAGCCGCGGCTTATACGAGAGGTTTTACGGTACATGTGATATTCACTTTTAAGATTACAAGAGATATGCACAGTGTCTAGTCACTTTGTAAGTTTGTCCCGTGCTGCATCTTGTGCTACCCGCAGAGTTAAAAGGAAGCCTACAGCTCTACTAGTACCCTGTCATTATAATGGATGTGCTAATGGAAGCTATAACTCATGATGACAAGAGGGACCGCCCATGTAGCTAAGAGGAGAAATTCAAATACCCCAACAGCACAAAGTTTCAAAGGCTTTTTGAGAGAACTTGAAAGCTAGTATTTCCATCTCATTAATTAGTGTTACCTTTAATCATCTTTTGTCTGATTCTGGTGATTTTGCAAAAGTGACGCAATACTATTATTTATGTGTTGACAACTCGACTTCAGAAGCAAATGCATTTTAGTGACAGTAATATTTCATCCCCTCAGTGTGTAAGCCATAGACATTATAGGAATGCTTAATTCCAATGTCTAACAAACAGTCAAGTTTTCAAAGTGAAGCCCTCCAGCCTCTGCCCTCAAACTCCCCATCGTATCACATGCAATCATCCCTGAGATTGACAGGCCTTTCCAGCACATTTCCAAAGCGGCCATCCCAAGTAATGCCCTTTTGGCCTCTATTTTCTTGATCTCAAGAAGTCTGTTAGCTGACTCAGCTCTGCCTGACTAGGCAACTGTGAAATTTGATAGAAATTGCATCTAAAGTGGAAATTCTATGTGATGCCTACAGGCTTTATTAACAGCTTTCCGTGTTATGTGTTATTGCAACATTTGTGATTTCTTTAGACCAAAAGTAGAGAAGGTAACCATCTATAATTTTCAATAAAGATACCCAACCTTTATCTTCCACTAGAGACCTATGCATTATGAGATAATTTTGACTATATCATGAAGAGCATTGTCACTATGATCTGCTGGCAATAAATATTTTCAAATTGAAGAAAACTAATAAATTTAGCCGAAACTTCGATATCATTCAACATTTTCTCAACACTATTTACTACTGCATTGTACATATTCTCAGCAATAAAATTCCACATAATTGTACTTGACGGTGATTTTACTGGGCCTGTTTTTTTGTGCATACATCATACTTTAGTAATTTCAAATTATACCTCATCCCCATAGGGCCCTTTGGAACAAGGGTCCTCTGGAATACGGCCCTCAGGACCAGGGCCTCTTCAAAAGAGGCTCTCTCAATTGGGGCTTTCACAAACTCGGGCCCCAGAAACTAGAACCCTCTGAAACTTGAGCAAATAATACTGTGCCTTTATCTTTAATACCTTATTAATGCATATCATATTCGCATAGCTTTCCTTTAGCAATTCTACTAGAATTACATTTTAGCCAGCCTCTAATTTCTATTCTATCCCAAATGGGAATTTGGGAGTAAAAATTAATATGATAGCTTTACTTGGCAGGGTATTGTTCATATCCTCTAATGAGTGCAAAATAATAGAGTTTTATTTATTCGCCATCCTACAGCAGAAGAAATGCAGAATGGACAATATTTTGTTGTAGGTTGTTCATAATTATGAGCATTGAAAATAACATTCATGAAACTGAAACTGTATTGCATTAAGTATAGTATGTGTGTGTGAAATCATGATTGCTCAAATAGTTTAGCCATCTATTTATATACAAACACAAGAATGACAGTTTGAAGAGTCAATGGTGGAAAATATTGCTGTTATTGATAGTTCTTAATGCAAACTGTCAGTAGTGCAAGATTTCTATCTTATTGACGGCTCCCTCTGCCCTTTGAGTGAAAATTGACCTTTGAGTCTAAATTGACCCTGGAGTCAAAATTGACCTTGGAGTCAAATTGGTTTTAATAGTCAAATTGGTCATACGGAATTGTCAAAGTTGGTTTCGCGCTTAAAGTCGACTTTGGATTGAAAAGGGTCCGGTTGTTATGACAGCTATGGCAAGGAAGTGTCAATGAGAAATAAAGTCCCCACTATTGACAGTTTAGTGAATTAGAGAAATATCCCACTATTGACAGTCTGAACAGTCAATTTGAGGAGGGTTTTCTGCTATTGACAGTTCAAACTATCAATAGCAAGATCAAATTTCGCTAGGAATAATGACTTACCAATATCTTCATTTATTCCTGATTGATTTTCAGTTTTCCTGACAGGAGCACCCTTAAAGTTATCATTATCTCTCCTTTATTGATTCTCATAGGCCAGTAGTTTAAGGCTTTCTTATACCGTCTGTCAGGACTAATCACAACTGGCTGTCATCTTATCAGGACCAGCTTGTGTTGAAGCCAAATCCAAAACAGATAGCCCATAAGTGAATAACACATCAGTTTGGAAAATTACAAGAAATTGTGAAGGTAAAACTATTGGTGATGAAGGTTTGAAGGAAATGATAAAAGTTACAAAATAACCATGAAGGACTAGCTGTAATCTTCCCAAGAACTCTTGTTTTGTGAAATATGAAGCATCCTCCAACCACACTGCTCTCATGTGGCAATGGAGCTCGTTAATCTGAATTGGAGAGTCAGTTGAGAATTAAGCCTGGAAATAATTACGCTGTAGTGGCTCTGGATTGCATTGCCTTCACAACTCGTTTTCAACAGTTGAAAACCTTAAGAGCAAGCCAGAGAACATACTAGGTATCAGAAAGGATTATTGGAATACACCTGCACACAGTCTTTGGGCTGATGTAAAAACCATATTTTCTAGCATTGGGTGGGTTTTCCATTAAACAGCTGTATCAAAGGATTCACTCTTAGTTCACTACTGATAGTAGCACTAGTATTATTATCCTGGAATGATTTTGACTAGTTTTAGATTTCAACCCCAGGGTTTGAGAAGCTGGATCCATGCATCATGCCAACCAGGGGTATGATGCATTCATGCACTATGCTGTCCTTAAAGGGTTAGAGACATGGCCCAGCCCACATGTCAGGTCTGTAGCACATCATTTATTCCAAAGGGAACCTCCATCTTGGTATGGCTGGATGGCTCTAGTTTAAAACAAGTTCATTCAAATCTTTATCTCAAATCTATTCTGAGAGTCCCATCTCTTTATCTCTGCCTTGGGCATATTTATCTCTCAGTCTGTTAAACACCATTATGTTCTGTATATTTGCCAAGCTTTTTGAGCATTGAGGGATAAAAGGGTCAGGAACTCAGAGTTGCTCGTTTTCTATTCAATATCAATCTTCAAAACTGAATCCCTCCTACTTCCTATAATTACTGTGTGTCTTTAGCTTGACAGGCATTTTATCGATGCTGTTAATGGTAGAATTTCATAAAACAGTAAAATTGAAATGATGTTTAAAGCGTCTGGGTGAGTACTACACATTGTGAGGTGTTAGAGAGGTACAACTTCAACTAATCTATCCATTTCCTACTGACGGGCTAAGAGCTTCAGTGACAGTTTAACGCAGGCTTATCTCTCAGATACTTAGGCCATTGAGCCAGCTCAAACGTCATCCCTCTGACCTCAGAAAAACAGTGCATTAGTGTTAGTCATTTGTTTAACTTGATACATCTCCAAGTAGCGAAAACATGTTCATTGAGATCCTCTAAATTCCTCCACACTACAGGTTAAGTTTATTTCTGTAACATTTCTTGGACCTTGCCTACACAGTTCTGCATCGGTAAAATGCACTTTAAATTGTTATGAGTATCCCTTATCTGTGTGTGTACTTAGATATATGGTTCTGTTCCTGAGATGAGGCCTTAGTATATAGACAATATCCAGGGTACTTCTAGCAAAGAGGGTCAAACAGACACGTATAATAAAGAGATCCCTGCTTAAAAAGGGTAAATGGCCTCGAAGACAGAGGACAGATGCCTTTCAGTATATTTGGGTTTAATATGTCACATAATTAAGACTGGATTGAGTAAAGATATTTTGAAGTTGGAAGAAGAAGCTGAGAGAGGAATCTGTCATTTCCACTGATTACTCCATTATGATGTCCTCCCATCCCAGTCATACCGACCAACACTGACATCAGTTTTCAACCAAAACCATATAGGAAAGGAAGCAGTGTTATGTGATAATTACTTTGTCCTAAGGCTAATAAGTCCTAAATATGATGTTGTCCTACACCAATGTCCTCTATTTCTATGTTTCTCAGCATAACAAGGATTTGTTGTTTAAGATATTGAGTCTCACTCACACTTACATTAGTATTACAACTGGTTAATTGAGGGATTTTACCATGGAAAATTTGATACAATCATCTTTGACAGCTACAGGGTGCAATCCCTTCCTGAAGGATAATGGCATTTGGCAGTGAATAGGCAGGGTGTGAGCTTCCCCAGTATATCGATCTGATAACAGGTTTTTATGAGCAATTTTATCCTTTTCTATCAGTCAATATGATGGGAACACCCACTTCTTTTAGCTATATCATAAGCCATGAGTTGAAACTTACATCTATTTCATGGTGGATACAGAATGACAAGGTAAGAGCCATAGGAGGGTTATTCCCATGGACATGCAAGGTGCAGTAACTTGTAAAGAGTGCCCAGGGCCCTGCCATTGGAGTAACCCTTGTCTCATCATTATTATTGAAAGTAACTTGTGAAAATCCTTATTCTTTTGTAGTAAAAAATGTTGTGAAAGAGGTTTTCTGATTATTTTGACTTCAGTCTGCACGTGAAGACTTAAAAGGTCAGTCCCAAAATGAGCATTTTGAATGGCAAAGCACAAATCCTGCCTGCAAATAAAATGAGAAAAAGACTCCAGGAAAAAGTACCCAGACAACGTCTTAGGAGATGAAAACTAAATCATTTGCATGAATGAAGAAATGGTTTTAGGTTACATTAAAGCGCACACAGGGTAACATTACTGTGCGAGAGATCCCTCTCTTATAGAAATTTCTGAAAAGTGCCTTCCTACCGATGTTTGGCCATTAGTATCTTATTCAGTGTAGATTTACCAAAAATTTGCGTTAGCTTTGAAACAGTGTTTCTCTCCTAAATCTCCTAAATGTCTGATGATGGTGACACAAACATTGGACAAACATTTATAGATAGACTCTTGGCACAAACATTTATAGAAATGATTATTCATGTAGTCATTATGATTAGATGGTGAGGTATACACAAGCCAGTCATATGATATTGCATCATAGTCATAAAATACTCCTGTTCTAGCCAATTTTAGAATTCAAATCCTGCCACACCTATTCTATTATGCTGCTGTATGGCTCTTCATTTGTGTACATACATGCTTGTACTAAATATAATCACTATGCATGTCTGATGGGAAACGTACATCTTAAAGTGTGAAACTTGTGTAGTAATGCCCACAGGCTTTCATAGAGAAAGTTCTCAATTTCATGTTATATCACTGTTATTTTCAGATGGCAGGGTTTCTCTAGACTGAAGGTAGAGAAGTCAGTCACCTTTGATTTCCAATTAGAATTCCGCACCCTTCACCATCTGCCTGAAAGAAACCACATGCTTCCCTTTTATTTGTAATACCCTATTATTGCAAGCTGCATGGAATACCATTCTGGCTTCCTTTCTGCTTTTCAAATTGAAAAAAAAGACCAACCTAATTGTATATGGCCTTCTTAGTTGTATGGAAGATTTTACAATGGTATTCAAAAGTGAAAAACGAATTCGAAGGAGAGCTTCAGTAAAGATTGACGCCACTCTATAGACTATACTGCCACTCATTGAAGACCAGATTATTCAAGATCAGTGCTTATTCAAAAACATGTTGCTTGAACAGGCCTTTGCGGTACTTCCCACAACTTGATTATAAACACTGGATAAATACTATAAACACATCAATCAACTATTACATGGACATGTTCCCGTTCTATTCCATAGAGGTTCTTTTGAGATGAGTACTTAATGGGTAGATAAAATTACTCTATAATGGTTCATTATGATTGTAATAGACTGCAACATCACAAAACATAACACAGTTGCAGCACAGAACAAGCTTCATACATCATCAAACAATAGCACACTAGTTAATTTAAAGGTGAAATATTGGTCTTGCTTCTCCAGGACATGGCTTATGGTGTCAGAGTTGGCCCATGGTGTGACTTTTGGCGCACTGACATTATGTCACACCTGTTAGAAGTACACCTAACATTCATAGTACAATGGCACCCCATAACTGAGTCCTTATTTCTTATGGACTATATTTGATTTCCCAATCTCCTTTAAATACCAAGTCACAGTATGTGGAACAAATTTCAGTATGATCCATGAAGTGAAAATTTCTGATGTACTAATTTAATTTTCAGCATCTAGCACACTGCCGAGTCCACAAAGAGAAAGCCCTTGGCTCTGCCTTGAAGTATTGTGCACAATCCTTCCTGATGTTAAGAGGTATTTCTAGCACAACTAATCCTTTGTTCACTCAAGTTTTTTTCTGAATTCCAGAAGTCTTTTTAACTTATCTCTGCCTGACCAGTCTACTTTAAAATATGATTTTATTAAATTTTAGAGAAAACAAGGCATGTCTTGCTGGCAGGCTTTCATCAAGAAAGTTTTTATTTCAATGTTATTCCATTGTTATTGCCACCCTTTTAGGATTTCATTGGCCTAAAGGCAGAGATGCAGTCATCTATAATTTCCAACAAATCCACCAACCCTTATTACTTGATGAAAAGATACTGCAGAGCTACTTGTAACACACATTTGAATATTGCATAGTGCAGACAATACTATTGTAATTTGCAACTTTCTTTCTGCAATTCTGCCACAATTTAATCATAACCATCTTACAATTCATACAACTGTCCCAAAAGGTAAAGAGGTAATTGGTTTGGGGAGCAAGGGGTGATGTACATCCTCAAAGGAGTACAAAGTAATGAACTTGTAAAGGGTTTCCAAATCTGTTACAATGATGTGTCAGACCACAGTAAGGGATTGGGCAATTCTTAACAAAGGGGAAGGAACCAAAAATGTCACCCCATTTTAGCAAAATAGTTCACATGTCACTAAAGCCATAACTTTACAAAGGGGTCGGTTGCTTTTACTTTCACCTACCCCCCCCCCCCCCCCAGGCGAGGTGGGTGTCTGATGAAAATAATGATTTTATTGAGTATACTTTGTGGGGGAATCAACAAACCCTTTCATATCTGCAGTCCTGACTGGTAAAGAACATTCATGAATAAATGAGCACCCGAATCTGCACGTGGTTGGAAACCATCAAAGAGAGGCAGATACACTGATAGAACAATGATAAGATGTGCCCCAACATTGCGTGGCCTTCCACCCCTAATACACTGACAGTCTCCCCTAAATAGATGGCATGGTGAATGATGTAATGACTTAAAAGTGAATATGCGTATACATGGTCATTTGACTATAGGGATAGCAATAAATAAAGTAGATATAATCTCACAAGAGGAGCAGGCAGAGGACATGACTTTTGTTGGAAACAGAATATAAGAGCGCAAAGTAGAGTACTGTTTAACAGGTATGCAGGGATTTTAAAAAGGATACAAGTGCAGAAGGGACAATGTAGTGGACTCTTTGACCTGAACACCAGGAGAGCATGTCAATGGACCGATAGGAAATGGCCCTTTTAGTAGGTCCCCATTACGCCACTGGAGGTAATTTTTAATGGGGTGACTATTGACTTCTCTATGTCCTCTCAACCCATGCCCAACAGATTTTTTCATTTGGATTTGCCAATCCTCAAGGCTAGTGGATTTCACATTTGTAAATTTGTACTAGGATTCAATAGCTTACACATATAATATATTATCAACCAATGGAGAGACTTGATCTCTTTGTAGTTAACTATGTGAATTCTGCTGACGAAGCCAGTTATTTTCCGGTTGTCGGAAAGCCTTGATGGTGCCTTACTGACTGAACAGTCAGGGTCAGAGTAACCAGAGAGGGCTATGTTTTATGTATGTACCGGCACAGAGTGATATCCCTTCCCAGAATCTACATTTGGGCATTGATGGTCCAATTGCACAGTTGTCACAATGGTAATAGCATTGTCAGTGCCATTGTGTAAATACGGGCACAACTCTAGGCCATTGCTACAACTGTCTCATACTAACCCCCATGGAACTGAGGCCACACTAGATTGACAGTTCTAAAAAAATCTAACTTTGGTCACTTTGATATATTCGAGCTATTCAAATTCTTAGCTATAGGAGTAGTGACACCCAATGCCTTCGATCATTGATGTAATAGTATTACAAGTTTATAGTGGGAAAGACATGGTGGGGGAGAGAGAATGCAAGGGGTAATAAGGAATCACAAAGCACTTTGGATGGACGAGGCACAGGTGGGTCCCAACACTACATTCTTTCTAGGTTCGATTATGCCACTCTATGGGTGAATCAGGTCATGTGATACCAATGTGTGTCCTCTCATTGGCTGAGAGATGCTATTTCCCCATGCTAACTATTTGAGATGGTAAGACTCATTCAGAGGAACCTTAATGGTATAAAAGAAGGAGCAGAAAATACTCCCTGCTTGGAATCTCAAAGCAGTGAGGCTGAAAGAAGGTAGGGCAGAACAAGGAGAGAGTGGATGGATTATTTATTCTTTACTTCTTAAAACTGCTCTTGGTGTTTGCTTTCAAAAAGAGAGAGATTGAGTTTTGGAAAGAGACCAAACTCATTGACAACACGGTTGGCATACTCTAAGACATTGAGCCGCAATCCAATTGAATTTGTTCATGTTGCTTTGGGTAACATACAAAACTGTATCTCTAATCTGTGGCCAAGATAGTTGCCCAGTAACCACATTTGCTATATTGGTTGGAAGATCCTAGGGCTTGGTTCATCTCAAGAAAGTGCAAGCAATGATGGGGCATGCCAAGCTTTTATCTCAGGTTCCTTGATTCAAGTTGTGTGGCAAACATGCTGGTAAATGCCATGTTGTATTGCATGTTTGGCACTGCTTTGAGTTCTAAAGCAACATTGAGCATTCTGTGATATCAATTCCTTTCAAATAAAGTTACTATATGTGTACCATTATAACATTATTTAACCAATATATGGTAGATTCAACAATTTCTGACATTCATTCACATTAGATGTAGTCTATGTTTGTTTCCTTCAATACTAGATACTTGAAATTGAAGGATCAATACCAATAATCATGACCTCTTGTGTTAGAAGGAGGAACTAAAAGGGCTCAGTCCTCGTGTGACTTCAGACCTAAGTACACACTTATGAGTTCTAGTTCTTATTCCAAACGAATTGGGCAATATGAAATGTATGATTTGCATGATGAGCACACATAAGATCCCTTATGGTTGTAGGTAGAAAATAATCCTAGTGATTTATGGACATTTTCATCGATGAAGATAGTTCTGGTTGTTTTAATAATTCAGAAATAGGTTTAAACTAATGTTTTCTAAACACAACAAAACAAGAGAGGAAATCAAGGTGAAGTAGCAGCTTTAAGTAGAAATAATATGTGTTCCCTCCCCCCTCTCAAACCAGCTAACAACTAATTCCTTTTGACATGTCATTGAGGTAGATGCCCTTGATATATACTTCCTTACTTTCCTACCAAAGAGTTTTTCTATCCCTTAGATGAGTCTTTATGGGTAGATGAAATGACACAGTGTGATTAGGTTATATACTTAGCAGCATTACTTGAAGCCTTTTTGAATTTGAGATATGGCAGCCTCACCCAATTGGCTTCGTAAGGCTTTGAGTATGAGGAGCCAGTCAGTTGGGAGATGGGGGTCAGTGACACAAGGCTCCTTTGAGGTTATAGATCTCTGAGGCTGTAGGAGGTCCTTGTTTGAAGTAGCTATTTTTCTTAGTAATTGGGGAAATTGAAACCTCCTGAATATTCTGTTTCAAAGGGAGAGGAACATTAATGTTCTTATCTTTACTGAATATACATTAGCTGTAAACAATGAGCCTCAGAATATACAGAAGACATATTAAATGAACAAAGTTAGGGAGACAAATAATGTTGATTCAGGACAGGAAGCGATGTCATGCTATGGGGGTTTGGGAAAAATTGTTTCTCAGCAAAGATAGATATCTACCACAAATGCATTTATATATTTGAGTGTCAGCCATTTCCCCTGCTGTAAATTATAATGGTTTACATACAAGATTCTCCTGAAAGAAGAAATCTAAAAGCTTCCCTGAGACCCTATACTCAATATGTACCACACTGTGGTTTTCTGTCCTGAATCAAGATTATTTTGTAATGTTTTTATTTCATTGCAACATGTTTAATCACACAACCTGTAGCACCATATAATAAACTTCATGCATCTTCAAACAATATTACACAGTATTACATAAGTAATGGCCTTGCTTATCAAGCACATTGCTTATGTGGCAGAAGGTGGAATTGCAGCTCATCAACGGGTGGAAACGACACAAGTGTACTTGGTACATCACCTTGGTAACTCCCACCCTCTACTTATCCAGTCCTGAAGCTATATAAATAGATCTACCCCTCGATTAGCTACTTCATCACACCTTAACCTCACACCTCTTTGCCTTTCTATCCATAGCTTGTTTTACTTGTCGATGTTTGTTTCATCAATGCCTGTTTCCTATTTTCCCATGGCAGGACAGGTTGAACATGATTTCTCTTTAGCAAAGAATATAAATGCATATACCCCAAAGCAAAATGTATCAAAGGGATATTGACAAACTTGAATGTATTTTCATCTATTCAGTTAGCACAATCCATTTGCATCGAATGACCTCTAGATATTTAGGAAAATCAACATAACGTTCATGTGTTGACAAATTGACTTCAAAAGGATATATAATTTACTGACATTGATATTTTAACTACTAGTTCATGAAAGCCTCAGACTAGATCATCAAATTATAATCATAAAAAATTGTGTATTATCATCCCTGAAATTAACAAGCCTTGAAATTAAATTGTGCACACCTTATGTAATACACATAGATTTTTATGAAGAAAGTTTTCATTCCATGTAATCTAGGGTCCCTGTTATTGCCACATATCAGGATTTCACCAGACAGACATTAAGGAAAGGATGCATCTATAATTTCCAATTAATTTCTTAAACCTTATCATCAGCTGGAGAGCAATGCTTAAGACACTGCTGCCTTACCTTTTACTAATCATACCCTTTTAAATAATATTGCATGATGCATTAAAAACACTGTAGCCTTTTTTCCACACCCTGCTAGAATTACTTCTTAGCCATCCTACTATTTCTATGTTTTTCCGCAATGGGATGCTGAGTAGAAATTTCTTAATAGTGTAGTTGATGCTGTATATTAGGAATATAAATTGATAAAGTTGTGTGGCTTATGCTATGCACACTAGCAATAACATTAGATAACCTAATAGTATTATCCTAGCTTCGAAAGCGGTGTTCATGAAACAAAAATGCTGTTCCATTCAGTAAAGCGTGCAAGGGAAAACATGACTATCCTCAACAGATCTTAAAATAGATCTGCACTCCTGTCTTTCATATAAATGAACAGCCGAGACAAGATCTGCGAATGATTGCTTGCTACATAGTTTTTTTCCTCTGGATGCTGGATTTGTTTTGGCCGTGGTAATGCAACACACAATTTGTGATCTGCTCATGGGCGTGTACAAGTATTTTTGATGGTGTCATATAAAATCCAAAGAGGGGATGACATAGCTGTTCATAGTTGGATATTGTATGCAAGAGCATAGCACAGAGTATACCATGAACGGTAGAGGAGGGAACTTCAAAGTGAAAAAAATGCACTCTCAATAGTTCAATAGAACCAATAGTATTGGGCATATATATGATGGTTGAAAGATTAGGTAAGAATAAAGATTTTCCACTGCAATTTGAAACTATATATTACCTTTTAGGTTTGAAGTTACAAAAGCCGTTACAAATCTGTCACCCAGGCTAATGAGTTAAAAGGAAGCCTACAGCTCTACTAGTACCATGTCATTTTAATGGATGTGCTAATGGAAGATATAACTAATGACAACAAGAGGGACCCACCCATGTAGCTGAGGAGAGAAATTCAAATACCCCAACAGTTAAAAGTTTCAAAGGATTTTTGAGAGAACTTGAAAGCTAGTATTTCCATCTCATTAATTAGTGTTACCTTTAATCATCTTTTGTCTGATTCTGGTGATTTTGCAAAAGTGACGCAATGCTATTATTTATGTGTTGACAACTCGACTTCAGAAGCGAATGCATTTTAGTGACAGTAATATTTCATCCTCTCAGTGTGTAAGCCACAGGCATTATAGGAATGCTTAATTCCAATGTCTAACAAACAGTCAAGTTTTCAAAGTGAAGCCCCCCAGCATTTGCCCTCCAACTCCCCATGGTCTCATATGCAATCATCCCTGAGGTTGACAGGCCTTTCCAGCACAATTTTAAAGCGGCCATCCCAAGTAATGCCCTTTTGGCCTCTATTTTACTGATCTCAAGAAGTCTGTTAGCTGACTCAGCTCTGCCTGACTAGGCAACTGTGAAGTTTGATAGAAATGGAATCTAAAGTGGAAAATCTATGTGATGCCTACAGGCTTTAATAACAGCTTTCCATTTTATGTGTTATTGCAACATTTGTGATTTCTTTAGACCAAAAGTAGAGAAGGTAACCATCTACAATTTTCAATTAAGATACCCAACCTTTATCTTCCACTAGACACCTATGCATTATGAGGTATTTTTGACTATATCATGAAGAGAATTGTCACTATGATCTGCTGGCAATAAACATCTCAAATTATACTTCATCCCCATAGTGCCCTTTGGAACTAGGGTCCTCTGGGACACGGCCCTCAGGACCAGGGCCTTCGCAAAAGGGGCTCTCTGAATTGGGGCTATCACAAACTCAGGGCCCCAGAAACTAGAACCCGCTGAAACTTAATTGAGCAAACAAAACTGTGCCTTTATCTTTAATACCTTTATTAACGCATATCATATTCACATAGCTCTCCCTCAGCAATTCTACCAGAATTACATCTTAGCCAGCCTCTAATTTTTATTTCGTCCCCAATGGAAAGCTGGGTGTAAAAATAAATATGATAGCTTTACTTGGCAGGGTATTGCAAAATAATAGAGTTTCATTTATGCACCATGCTACAGCAGAGGAAATGTAGATAGGATAGTATTTTGTTGTAGATTTTTCATCATTATGAGCATTGAAAATAACAGTCATGAAACAGATACTGTATTGCATTAAGTATAGTATGTGTGTGTGAAATCATGATTGCTCCCATAGTTTAGCCATCTCTCTCTATATATATACAAACGTAAGATTGACAGTTCAAAGGGTCAATGGTGGAAAATATTGCCATATCTTCATACAAACCATCAGTAGTGCAAGATTTCTGTCTTATTGACGGCTCCCTCTGACCTTTGAGTGAAAATTGACCTTGGAGTCAAAATTGAACTGAGAGTCATGGGGGCAGTGGTTTAAGGCTTTCTTATACTATCTGTCAGGACTAATCACAACTGGCTGTCGCCTTATCAGCACCAGCTTGTGTTGAAGCCAAATCCAAAATAAATAGCCCAGAAGTGAATAACACATCAGTTTGGAAAATTACTAGAAATTGTGAAAGTAAAAGTATTGGTGAGGAAGGTTTGAAGGAAATTATAAAAATTACAAAATAACCATGAAGGACTAGCTGTAATCTTCTCAAGAACTCTTGTTTTGTGAAATATGAAACATCCTCCAACCGCACTGCTCTCATGTGGCGATGGAGCTCGTTAATCTGAATTAGAGAGTCAGTTGAGAATTAAGCTTGGAAATAATTACGCTGTAGTGGCTCTGGATTGCATTGCCTGCAGCTGACTTTAACACCATCACAACTCAGTTTTAAACAGTTGAAAACCTTAAGAGCAAGCCAGAGAACATACTAGGTATAAGAAAGGATTGTCTGAATACACCTGCACACAGTCTTTGGGCTGTTGGAAATACATGTATTTTCCAGCATTGGGTGGGTTTTCAACTAAACAGCTGTACTAAAGGATTCACGCTTAGTTCACTACTGATAGTATCACTAGTATTGCATAATTTTGACTAGTTTTAGCTTTCAACCCCAAGGTTTAAGAAGCTGGATCCATGCATCACGCTGACTAAGGGTATGATGCATTAATGCACTATGCTGTCCTTAAAGGGTTAGAGACATGGCCCAGCACACATGTCTGGTCTGTAGCACATCATTTATTCCAAAGGGAACCTTTGTCTTGGTATGGCTGGATGGCTCTAGTTTAAAAGAAGTCAAATGTTTATTTCAAATCCAATCTAAGCGTCACATCTCTTTATCTATGTCTCGGTCCATCAAATACCACTATGTTTTGTATCTACAAGCTTCTTTGGTCATTCAGAATGTTCAATCAGCCCTCAAAGTAGCAGCTCTATAATATGAGCATAAATTAATCCAATTCTTAGAACACTTCCATACCTCTATCTCTGTCCCATATCCATCTCTCAAATACCACTATTTCAAGTATTTCTAACAAGCTTCTTTAGTCATCTACAATACTCAGTTGGCCCTCATATGGAACAGTCTCAACCAGACTTTTGATCTGTGTTAGCTCTCCCCATTAATTGGGATAGATTTGTGACTGAGCAGCGTGGAAAATGGGGCTGCTCATGTGATATTGATAATGAGTATTTTTCCTGTTGCACCAAAAGCATTTGTCTTACAAATGCCTGAGACCACCCATCAGATATGGGACCTAACACATGAGTTAACTTTGTGTTCTGGTGATTTGATAAACACAACGTAAAAAGTGTAAAGCAAGGGTTCCTACTGTATTCAGTGAGACCCCAATATGCTGTATTTCGCCAGCCTGTTTGACCATCTAAGGGTAGATCGTGAAGGTTTGACCATATCCATCATATCAAATATAAGAACCAATCAATCAACCAACAATGATACTTTGTCACACCATTTCTATTGCAATTCAATTCAATTTGTGATCATCCTCCAAACTAAGAATCCAGGTCCTTGCTGTGAAAGGAATCAATGGAGGTTGCAGCAGCTTTCTCCTAAGTTGGAACTGATTTCCCCCAAGTTGTATTCAACCTTATTAAGAGGATGAATAATCCAAAGGCACAGGAAATATGAATTTCATTGTGACTCCTCAATCAATTTCTCATTTGGCGGTTTTGTGTAATCTGTTCCACATCTGAGGATACAAATGGCATAGATGAGACTGCCATGGATTTCTCTGTAATCAAGTGATATCTACAAAATGGTAAATGCAAGTGGCCGATGTTAGGAACTATCATGAGAGGTTATTAGTTGTGAACCTTGAGCTGGCCTTTTTAGAATATTGAGAAGATTAGTTATAAATGGGCTCTCAAATTATTCTGAAATCCCTGGCTTCCACATGCTGCTTAATTAATTGAAACTGTTTAATTTGCCCGTTTGCTGCTATTGGTCTGAATCATTTCAAGTCAGCCTTAGCATCTTATTCTAGATGATCTGGTGAGTTCCTGTTCAATAATGCCTTGGATATACATGTACTACACATGTCCGCTAATGCACTTATTAATGTGACCAAAAGCAGCTCCTTATCATTCATGAATAATATTTCAGTGGCATATTGTTCAATAATATATCTTAGTCTTTTGATATATCATCCAAAACCGAAACCTCTCACACATTTGATAAAATTTTCATTCTATGATATATGCCCCAGATTACTGGCAACAAAATCAACTTTATTGTATATTGGTATGCCACATCATTGCAATATGAGGTAACATAAAGTTCTAGGTTAAATCTCTTTTGGGCAGTTGGGGATTTTTTGTTCGTAGCGTTGATCGATAAATGAATCCGTGGACAGCTCTCGTGTAACATGTTGAACACCATGAGCACTTCCTAATGAGATCTGTCATTCCCACTGATTGCTCCATTATGATGTCTTCCCTTCCCAGTCATACGACCAACACTGGCATCAGTTTTCAACCAAAACCATATAGGAAAGGAAGCAGTGTTATGTGATTATTACTTTGTCCTAAGGCTAATACTGTAAACGTATTAATTTTTGCTCAGTACATATTTTCGCGCATTTCGCGCACCTAGGTATGTGCGCGAAAATAAGATGTGCGTGAAAATTTTGCACAAAAAATTACCTTTCCAATGATGTCTGGCACTCTATATTGCACTGCAGTAGAGGCTCAATTATCTAACACGCTGCAGTGTTGCCAAAATGACATAGGCACATCGGCTTTTGCCGATGTAGAATCGTAATGGCTGATGTGAGGCCATCAGACACCAGCCACTATTTAATGGCCGGCCATGACCTTAGCTTTCCATAAGTGATATATTTTTTCAGACAGTCCTATTAGAAGCGAAGATATGACCAAGTAACCAATATTCACTGTGTTTACACATTTCTCAATATATTTTGGCAGTTCTTGTCAAAAGACCACCTGTGTTTATGAATAAAAATTAGTATGAAATCCCCTATATGACATCAATGCATAGGCCTATACGCTAGTTACATTGACATGACAATACAGGGCTATATTATTTCCGCAATAGAAGAATTTTAGCCTCTCCCCCCCCCCCATCACCACACGACGTTAGAAGGAGCTTGGGGGGCAAAATATTTGAACAATCATTTTAGGCTGCAAAACCCTTAACAATCGTCCGATTGAAAAACCGTAAAAACTGACGTGTAGCTAAAGATCACCTGATTGCAGATGCGCGAAAATATCATTGCGCGAAAATGCCTTTATGTGCTAGATGCGCGAAAATTTAGCTGCGCGAAAATATCTACGTTTACAGTAAGTCCTAAAGATGATGTTGTCCTACACCAATGTCCTCTATTTCTATGTTTCTCAGTATAACAAGGATTTGTTGTTAGAGATATTGAGTCTCACTCACACTGACATTAGTATTACAACTGGTTAATTGAGGGACCTTACCATGGAAAATTTGATACAATCATCTTGGACAGCTACAGGATGCAATCACTTCACGAAGGATAATGGCATTTGGCAGTGAATGGGAGGGTGTGACCTTCCCCAGTATATCGATCTGATAAAAGGTTTTTATGAGCAATTTTATCCTTTTTGATCAGTCAATATGATGGAAACACCCACTTCTTTTAGCTATATCGAAAGCCATGAGTTAAAACTTACATCTTTTTTATGGTGGATACAGAATGACAAGGTAAGAGCCATAGGAGGGTCATTCCCATGGGCATGCAAGGTGCAGTAACTTGTGAAGAGTGCCCAGGGCCCTGCCATTGGAGTAACCCTTGTCTCATCATTATAATTGAAAGTAATTTGTGAACATCATTATTCTTTTGTAGTCAAAAATGTTGTGAAAGAGGTTTTCTGATTGTTTTGACTTCAGTCTGCACGTGCAGACTTAAAGGGTCAGTCCAAAAATGAGCATTTTAAATGGCAAAGCACAAATCCTGCCTGCAAATAAAATGAGAAAAAGAGAAAATAGAATAAAAAACAAGCTGAGCAAATGGAAATCACTCTGGAATTTGAATCAGACTCCAGGAAAAAGTACCGAGACAACGTCATAGGAGATGAAAACTAAATCATTTGTATGGATGAAGACATGGTTTTAGGTTACATGAAAGCGCACAAAGGGTAACATTACTGCGCAAGAGATCCCTCTCTTACAGAAATCTCTGCAAGCGCCTTCCAACCAATGTTTGACCATTAGTATCTTATTCAGTGTAGATTTACCAAAAGCTTAGCGCTAGCTTTGAAACAGTGTTTCTCTTAATCTCCCAAATATCTGATGACAGTGACACAAACATTGGACAAAAATTCATGGAAAGACTCATGGCACAAACATTTATAGAAATGATTATTCATGTAGCCATTATGATTAGATGGTGAGGTAAACACAACCCAGTCATATAATATTGCATCATAGTCACAAAATTCCCCTATTCTAGTCAATTTTAGAATTCAAATCCTGATACACCTATTCTATAACGCTGCTGTACAGCTTTTCAGTTGTGTACGCACATGTTCATACTAAATATAATCACTATGCATGTAATTATTTACCTACCCAGGCCCATTTGTCAGAAATACAATAACATTGCCATTCATATTAGAAAAATGAAAAGATTCAATGTGTGAACTTTGCTGAGCTGTGCACAAAGCACATTTGCAGCAAAACAGCGCTTTAGACCTGAGTCTCAGAAGGTCATCTCTAAGAGGGTCGCAGACAGAAACATGCAGAAATACCACATACTAGAAAGCCAGGAAACCCTTTAGGGATGGCATGATGCCTCAAGGCGTCATGTTCACTTTGAGGGGTTATTAAAGTCCCAGTGTGTAGCTCACCAGCACTGCACTGTCACGTGTAACAAGCACATTGGGTCATAATAGTTAAAGCAGCAGTGGTAAATTACTCACCAGCCTCACATTCATATAGTCTTTCAATTATCAATGCAGAATATAAAGAGGTGAAGTGCAAACGGGGCCAACATGCTTGCATGGCAGTAGAGCTTGGAAATTGTATATAATAGGTAAATAAGATAAGAAAGTGATACAGAAAAAAAAGTTTAACTGTAGATTTATATGCAGAACATGGCAATTGCATCCTTTGCACCTAAGAGCACCTGGCCCTGTATGCTGGGAATCAGAGGTGTAGGAAGCAAATTTTCGTTGGGGGGGGGGGGCAGGGGGTCCTACTCCAACCAAGTTTAAGGGTCGGCTGTAATGCATGATGCATCATTTAGACATTTATGTTGAAACTGTATAGAAAAGTTGTATTTGAGCCCCCCTTAGTTCTGATTGGAGGCCCAGTCCCCTCTGCCCCTACTTTTCCCTATACGAGAGAGGCAAATATTGGAAACTGTGTGTATTATACTGGAGATTTTGACAATTTTTTTGGGCGGGGGGCCAAACATATCTGGGCCCCCTCCACACCTTTGCCAATTTAGTATTCACTTTGCCTTTGATTAAAAACATTTCTCCATCTCAAAGGTATGGAATTAGATAACTAATACCTTGTACATAATGTTGAGAGAACTCTGGTGGGCTCACATGGTAATCCACCAACCCTGCACTGTTCCGCCCTGTTGTTAAAAATAACTACTCTTAGGTGACTCTGCCTGACCAATCTAATGGGAAACGTACATCTTAAGGTGTAAAATTTGTGTAATGGCAGATGGCAGGGTTTCTCTAGACTGAAGGTAGAGAAGGCAGTCACCTATGATTTCCAATTAGAATTCCGCACCCTTCACCATCTGCCTGAGAGAAACCACATGCTTCCCTTTTATTTGTAATATCCTATTATTGCAAGCTGCATGGAATACCATTCTGGCTTTCTTTCTGCTTTTCAAATCGAAAAAAATGACCAACCTAATTGTATATGGCCTTCTTAGTTGTGTGGAAGATTTTACAATGGTATTCAAAGGTGAAAAACAAAGGAGAGCTTCAGTAAAGATTGACGTCACAAGGTCTACAGTAAATATAGTCTCACAAGCTAATTATCATTAGTGTAAGAAGAATACAATGTTTGAAACAGAATGTAAGAGCACAGAGCAGAGTACACAATGACAGGTAAGGGAGAGATCTTCAAAGTGAAATAAGTGCAGATGGGACGACATGGGGGACTTTTAGACCTTGACAGTAGGAAGGCATGTCAGTGGACTGATATGAAATGGACCTTTTACCAGGTTCCCATGCAGTACAATACAGGAGGTAACTCTTAATGGACCAGATATCGACTACTGGCTTCCCTTCATCCCAGCCCTGCCCATACCCAACTGATTCTCTCATTTAGGTTCATCATCCTTCAAGTAAGCAAACAGCTTTCACATTTGCCAAAATCCTTGTACTAAGGCTGCATTAACTTACACATGTATATTATCTACTTTCTACCATAGGAACAGCTTGTCTCATGTTATAATATTTATATTCATGTATGCAAAACTAAATTATTTCATGCTGTTGAATTACTCATAGGAACATCAGATAAAATAGTCATGAACCATAACTTGCATTGTGTTCAAATGATACAGTGTACAATATCTGCAGCCCTGAATGAGAAAATATGAAAAGTGGAGGCACACTCTGCATCTTTCTTCATTAACCTAAAGAAAGGTAGAATGGAAGACACAGTTGTAATTGGATAGTTAATATGACATTATATTGCTGAGTATTTTTTTAAGTCGAAGGAGGAATTTCAAACTGTTGTAAGTACAGAGGGCAAGATGTTTGACCTTTATGGACTTGGGAACAAGAAAATTCTTCAGTGGACAGGTAAGAAATGGCCCTTTTAGTAGGTCCCTAATAAACCACTGGAGGGAATTTGTACTGCCTGCCCAATCCGTGCCCAACCACATGCTCTTATTTGGGGTTTCCCAAGTGGTTTTCACATTTCAAAATATCTCAATAGCCAACACATATTAACTGTTATTGGCCATCAAAGGGGGTGGTCTCAGGTTGATATGAATATAGTCAACTATATACAACTTGCTGATGCAGCCTGGTAATGCACTTTATGTCTATTCTGACCACTGGCTGAAACTGAGTAGCATGCCCATACTTACAGCATAAGGTATGACAGAGTTAGACACACATTATCTCTCAACCCTAGATGACAGGTGACAACATCTGAGGTCTAAAGATGATGGTGGACTAATCAGCTTTTTTTTGCATACTACTAACTAGATGGCTCTACTCTCAAAACACATGGTACAATAGGGTCATCCACGGTTGGAAGATGATGGGTGTCTAGGTCCGTCATATGTTGTGCTATATACAGTCATCTACTCCAAGCATGAGCATGCCACTCAGTTCAAGCCTGCGCTCCATCAACAATAGCCATATCTTATGTTGTGCAGGACGGGCAGTCATACTGCCACTTATTGAAGACCAGATTATTCAAGATCAGTGCTTATTCAAAAACATATTGCTTGAACAGGCCTTTGCGGTACTTCCCAATATATCCACAACTTGATTAATAACACTGGATAAATACTATAAACACAGTATGTGGAACAAATTTCAGTATGATTCATGAAGTGAAAATTTCTGATGTACTAATTTAATTTTCAGCATCTAACACCGCCGAGTCCACAAAGAGAAAGCCATAGGCTTTGCCTTGAAGTATTGTGCACAATCCTTCCTGATGTTAAGAGGTATTTCTAGCACAACTAATGCTTTGTTGACTCGATTTCTTTTCTGAATTCCAGAAGTCTTTTTAACTTATCTCTGCCTGACCAGTGTACTGTAAAATATGATTTAATTACATTTTAGAGAGAACAAGGCATGTCTTGCTGCCAGTCTTTCATCAAGAAAGTTTTTATTTCAATGTTATCCGTTGTTATTGCCACCTATTAGGATTTTATTGGACCAAAGGCAGAACTGCAGTGATCTATAATTTGCAACAAAACAACCACCAACCCTTACTATTTCATGAAAAGATGCTGCAGACCTACTTGTAAAACCCATTTAAATTTTGCACAGTGCATACAATACCATTACAATTTGTAGCTCTCTTTCTGAAATTCTGCCACAATTCAATCTTAACCGTCTTACCAGCTGTCCCATAAGGCATGTTGGAAGCAATTGGTTTAGGGAGCAGGGGATGATGCACATCCTCAAAGGGGTACAAAGTAATGGAGTAGTAAAGGGTTTCCAAAGCTGTTACAATGATGTGTCAGACCACAGTAAGGGATTATGCAATTTTAACAACAGGGGAGGGAACCAAAAATGTCACCCCATTTTAGCAAAATAGTTCACATGTCACTAAAGTTATAACTTTACAAAGGGGTCGGTTGCTTTTACTTTCACCCCCCCCCCCCTGGCAGGGTGGGTGTCTGATATTAATGTTAACCCTTGGCCCTGTAATCCATCAACCCCCATCCCCTGCTGTAAAAAAAATGCCCACTCCCTAAGTAACATAAAAAAGATGCCGAGAAAGGAAACTAATGATTTTATTGAATATACTTTGTGGGGGAATTAACAAACCCTATCATATCTGCAGTCCTGACTGGTAAAGAACATTCATGAATAAATGGGCACCCGAATCTGCATATGGTTGGAAACCATCAAAGAGAGGCAGGTACACTGATAGAAAAATAAAAAGATGTGCCCCAAAGTTGTGGTGCCTTCCACCCCTAATATACTGACACTCTCCCTCAAATAGATGAACACCCTGCCTCTCCAAACCTGTGACAACATCAGATTTATCAAGATAGGCATGGTGAATGATGTAATGACTTGAAAGTGAATATGCGTATGCATGGTCAATTGACTATAGGGATAGGAATAAATAAAGTACATATAATCTCACAAGAGGAGCAGGAAGAGGACATGACTTTTGTTGGGAACAGAATATAAGAGCGCAAAGTAGAGTACTGCTTAACAGGTATGCAGGGATTTTTAAAAGGATACAAGTGCAGAAGGGACAATGTAGTGGACTCTTTGACCTCAACACCAGGAGAGCATGTCAGTGGACCGATAGGAAATGGCCCTTTTAGTAGGTCCCCACTAGGCCACTGGAGGTAATTTTTAATGGGGTGATTGTTGGCTTCTCTATGTTCTTTCCCAACCCATGCCCAACTAATTTTCTCATTTGGATTTGCCAATCCTCAAGGCTAGTGCATTTTACATTTGTAAATCTGTCCATTTGCAAATTTGTCCTAGGCTTGATATCTTGGTAGTTAACTATGAAAAATCTGTTGACGAAGCCAGTTATTGGCCGGTTGTAGGGAAGCTTTGATGGTGCCTTACTGACTGAACAGTCAGGGTCAGAGTAACCAGAGAGGGCTATTTTTGAACCAACACAGAGTGATATCCCTTCTGAAAATCTATATTCGGGCATTGATGGTCCAATTGCACAGTTGTCACAAGTTGGAATTGAGGCCACACTAGTTCTAAATAAATCTAACTTTGGTCACTTTGATATATTCGAGCTATTCAAATGCTTAGCTGTAGGAGTAGTGACACCCAATGCCTTTGATCATTGATGTAATAGTATTACAAGTTTATAGTGGGAAAGACATGGGGAGGGGAGAGAATGCAAGGGGCAATAACTTAAGGAATCACAAAGCACTTTGGATGGACAAGGCACAGGTGGGTTCCAACACTACATTCTTTCTAGGTTCGATTTTGCCACTCTATGGGTGAATCAGGTCATGTGATACCAATGTGTGTCCTCTCATTGGCTGAGAGATGCTATTTCCCCATGCTAACTATTTGAGATGGTAAGACTCATTCAGAGGAACCTTAATGGTATAAAAGAAGGAGCAGAAAATACTCCCTGCTTGGAATCTCAAAGCAGTGAGGCTGAAAGAAGGTAGGGCAGAACAAGGAGAGAGTGGATGGATTATTCATTCTTTACTTCTTAAAATTGCTCTTGGTGTTTGCTTGAGAGAGATTAAATTTTGGAAAGAGACCAAACTCATTGACAAAACTGTTGGCATTGAGCTGCAATCCAATTGAATTTGTTCATGGCCCTTTGGGTGACATGTAAAACTGTATCTCTAATCTGTGGCCAAGATAGTTGCCCAGTAACCACATTTGCTATATTGGTTTGAAGATCCTAGGGCTTGGTTCATCTCAAGAAACTGGAAGCACTGATGGGGCATGCCAAGCTTTTATCTGAGGTTCCTCGATTCAAATTGTGCAGCAAACAAGCTGGCAAATGCCATGTTGTATTGAACATTTGGCACTGTTTCGAGTTCTAAAGCTACATTGATCATTCTGTGATATCAATAAAGTTACTATATGTGTACCACAATGACATTATTTAACCAATATAGAGTAGATTCAAGAATTTCTACCGTTCATTCACATTAGATATAGATTAATGTTTGTTTCTCTCAATACTTAATACTTGAAATTGAAAGACCTATACCAATAATCATGACCCCTTGAGTTAGAAGAAGGAACTAAAAGGGCTCAGTCCTTGTGTGGGTACTAGATCTCAGACCTCAGGACAATCAGTGCACAATTATGGTAGAGCTCTAGTTTTTATTCCAAACAAATTGGGCAATATGCAAAGTACGATTTGCATGATGAGCACCCATAAGATCCCTTATGCTTATGGGTAGAAAATAATCCTAGGGATTTATGGATATATTCACTGATGAGGGTAGTTCTGGTTGTTTTAGAAATTCAGCAATAGGTTTAAACTAATGTTTTCTAAACACACATGGCTCAAACAAGAGAGGAAATCGAGGTGAAGAAGCATCTTTAAGGAGGCACAATATTTTTTCCCCTCCCCCTGCCCAACCAGCTGACAACTAATTCCTTTTGACACGGTATAGATGCCCTTGATATACTTCCTTACTTTCCCACCAAAGAGTTTTTCTAGCCCTTGAGATGAGTCTTAATGGGGAGATGGAATGACACAGTGTGATTAGGTTATATACTTAGCAGCATTACTTGAAGCCTTTTTGAATTTGAGATATGGCAGCCTCTCCCAATTGGCTTCGTAAGGCTTTGAGTATGAGGAGCCAGTCAGCTGGGAGATGGGGGTCAGTGACACAAGGCTCCTTTGAGGTTATAGATCTCTGAGGCTGTAGGAGGTCCTTGTTTGAAGTAGCTATTTTTCTTAGTCATCGGGGAAATTGAAACCTACTGAATATTCTGTTTCAAAGGGAGAGGAACATTAATGTTCTTAGCTTTACTGAATATACATTACCTGTAGACAATGAGCCTTAGAATATACAGAAGACATATTAAATGAACAAAGTTAGGGAGTGCTCATTTAGCAAATAAGTCTGGGGGTACTATAGTTCAAAGAGGGAGAGGGGTCTTTTTCAAGGGGGACAATGAAATAAACTGGTCACAAATAACGTTGATTCAGGACAGGAAGCGATGTCATGCTATGGGGGTTTGGGAAAAAATATGTTTCTCAGCAAAGATAGATATCTACCACAAATGCATTTATATATTTGAGTGTCAGCCATTTCCCCTGCTTTACATTATAATGGTTTACATACAAGATTCTCCTGAAAGAAGAAATCTAAAAGCTTCCCTGAGACCCTATACTCAATATGTACCGCACTGTGGTTTTCTGTCCTGAATCAAGAGTATTTTGTGATAGGTTTATTTCACTGCAACATGTTAAATCACACAACCTGTAGCACCACATAATAAACTTCATGCATCATCAAACAATATTACACAGTATTACAGAAGTAATGGCCTTGCTTATCCAGCACATGGCTTATGATGTTAAAGGTGGCAGAAGGTGGAGGTCCTGGTAGTCTATCAACAACAGGTGTAAATGACACAAGTGTACTTGGCACAGCACCTCAGTAACTACCACCCTCTACTTATCCAGTCCTGAAGCTATATATAGATCCACCCCTCAATTAGCTACTCCATCACACCTTAACCTCACACCTTTTTGCCTCTCTATCCATAGCTTGTTTTACCTGTCAATGTCTGTTTCACTAATGCCTGTTTCTTCTTTCCCATGGCAGGACTGGTTGAACATGACTTTCCTTTAGCAAAGAATATAAACGAATATACCCCAAAGCACAATGTATCAAAGGGATATTGACAAAACTTGAATGTATTTCCATCTCATCAATTAGCACAATCAATATGGTTTGTATGGCCTCTAGGTGTTTTGGAAAACCAACACAATATTCATGTGTTGACCACCTAACTTCTGACATTGATATTTTAACTGCTAGTTTAACTGACTAGATCATCAAACAATAATCATGAAAGATTAAGTAGTGTTATCCCTGAAATTTAACAAGCCTTGAAATTAGATCATGCACACCTTGTGTAATACACATACAGTTTCATGAAGAAAGTTTCATTCCATGTAATCTAGGGTCCTTTTTATTGCCACATGTCAGGATTTCACCAGACAGACATTAAGGAAAGGACGCATCTATAATTTCCAATTAATTTCTCAAACCTTATCACCAGCTGGAGAGCAATGCACAAGACACTGCAGCCTTACGATTTACTAATCATACCCTTTTTAATAATATTGCATGATGCATTAACAACACTGTAGCTTTCTTTCCATGCCCTGCTAGACTTGCTTCTTAGCCATCTTACTATTTCTATATTTTCCCTGATGGGATGTTGAGTAGAAAATTCTTAATAGTGCAGTTGATTCTGTATATAATTTGATTAAGTCGTGTGGATCGTGCTATGCACACTAGCAATAACATTAGATAAACTAACAACATTATCCTAGCTCCAAAAGCGGTGTTCATGAAACAAAAATGCTGTTTCATTCAGTAAAGTGTGCAAGGGAAAACATGACTATCCTCAACAGATCTTAAAATAGATCTGCACTCCTGTCTTTCATATAAATGAACAGCCGAGACAAGATATGCAAATGATAGCTTGCTCCATAGTTTTCTCCTCTGGATGCTGGACTTGTCTTGGCTGTGGTAATGCAACACACAATTTGTGATCTGCTCATTGGCTTGCACAAGTTTATTTGATGGTGTCATATCAAATCCAAAGAGGGGATGACACAGCTGTTCATAGTTGGATATTGTATGCAAGAGTATAGTACAGAGTATGCCATAAATGGTAGAGGAGGGAACATCGAAGTGAAAAAACATTGCACTCTCAATAACTCAATAGAACAAACAATATTGGCCATATATATGTTGGTGAAAGATAGGGTTAGAATAAAATATTTTTCCCTACTATTTGACACAATATATTACCTTCAAGTCTTGGATGTCCAAAATCAGTTAGAAGTCTGTCACCCAGGCTAATGAGTCAAAAAGCCATGTAGGGGTTTTGAATCATCTACATATATTTACAATGCTTATATGTTCTTTTCCCAGTCTCTCCAGCAGGAGCTGGTCTCTCCTTTCCTTTCATGTCTGTTCTTTTTGTCCTAGACTTTAAACTGCTCTAGCTGTTTGCTTGAGGGAGATTGAATTTTGGAAATAGACCAAACTCATTGACAACACTGTTGGCAGACTCTAAGACATTGAGCCGCAATCCAATTGAATTTGTTCATGATGCTTTGGGTGACATGCAAAACTGTATCTCTAATCTGTGGCCAAGATAGTTGCCCAGTAACCACATTTGCTATATTGGTTGGAAGATCCTAGGGCTTGGTTCATTTCAAGAAAGTGCAAGCAATGATTGGGTATGCCAAGGTTTTATCTCAAGTTCCTTGATTCAAGTTGTGCAGCAAACATGCTGGCAAATGCCATGTTGTATTGAACGTTTGGCACTGTTCGAGTTCTAAAGCAACATTGATCATTCTGTGATATCAATTCCTTTCAACTAAAGTTACTATATGTGTACCACGATAACATTATTTAACCAATATAGGGTAGATTCAACAAATTCTGACGTTCATCACATCAGATATAGCTACATTAGATATAGATATATGTTTGTTTCCTTCAATACTAAATACTTGAAATTGAAGGATCAATACCAATAATCATGACCTTTTGTGTTAGAAGAAGGAACTGAAAGGGCTCAGTCCTCGTGTGACTTCGGACCTCAGTACACACTTATGATTTCTAGTTTTTATTCCAAACGAATTGGGCAATATGAAATATATGATTTGCATGATGAGCACACATAAGATCCCTTATGGTTGTAAGTAGAAAATAATCCTAGTGATTTATGGACATTTCATTGATGAACATAGTTCTGGTCGTTTAAAAAATTCAGAAATAGGTTTAAACTCATGTTTTCTAAACACAACAAAACAAGAGAGGAAATTAAGGTGAAGTAGCAGCTTTAAGTAGAAATAATATGTGTTCCCTCCCCCCTCTCAAACCAGCTAACAACTAATTCCTTTTGACATGTCATCGAGGTAGATGCCCTTGATATATACTTCCTTACTTTCCTACCAAAGAGTTTTTCTATCCCTTAGATGCGTCTTTATGGGGAGATGAAATGACACAGTGTGATTAGGTTATATACTTAGCAGCATTACTTGAAGCCTTTTTGAATTTGAGATATGGCAGCCTCATCCAATTGGCTTCGTAAGGCTTTGGGTATGAGAAGCCAGTCAGTTGGGATATGGGGGTCAGTGACACAAGGCTCCTTTCAGGTTATAGCTCTGTGAGGCTGTAGAGGGCCCTTCTTTGAAGTAGCTATTTTTCCTGGTAATTGGGGAAATTGAAACCTACTGAATATTTTGTGTCAAAGGGAGAGGAACATTAATGTTCTTATCTTTACTGAATATACATTAGCTATAAATAATGAGCCTCAGAATATACAGAAGATATGTTGAATGAACAAAGTTAGGGAGTGTTCATTTAGCACTGTGCCTTTTTCAAAGGGGGGGGGGGGGGTCTGTTGCAATGAAATAAACTGGTCACAAATAACCTTAATTCAGGACAGGAAGCAATGCTGTGCTATGGGGGTTTGTGGAAAAATATGTTTCTCAGCAAAAATAGACATCTACTAGAAATGCATTAATATTTGAGGGTCAGTCAGCCTTTTCCCCTGCTGTACATTATAATGGTTTACATACAAGATTCTCCTGAAAGAAGACCCTATACTGTGGTTTTCTGTCCTGAATCAAGAGTATTTTGTGATGGGTTTATTTCATTGCAACATGTTAAATCACACAACGTGTAGCACCATATAATAAACTTTATGCATCATCAAACAATATTACACAGTATTACAGAAGTAATGGCCTTGCTTATCCAGCACATGGCTTATGATGTTAAAGGTGGCAGAAGGTGGAGGTGCAGCTGGCAGTCTCTCATCAGCAGGTGTAAATGACACAAGTGTACTTGGCACAGCACCTCTGTAGCTCCCAACCTCTACTTATCCAGTCCAGCTATATATAGATCCACCCCTCGATTGCCTACTCCATCACACCTTAACCTCACACCTCTTTGCCTTTCTATCCATAGCTTGTTTTACCTGTCGATGCCTGTTTCACCAATGCCTGTTTCTTTCTTTCCCATAGCAGGGCTGGTTGAACATGATTTCTCTTTAGCAAAGAATATAAATGCATATGCCCCAAAGCAAAACATATGAAAGGGATATTGACAAAACTTTTCATCTAATCAATTAGTACAATCCATATGCATCAAATGACCTCTAGATATTTAGGAAAATCAACACAATGCTCATGTGTTGACAACTTGACTTCCAAAGGAAATTTAATTTACTGACATTGATATCTTAACTACTAGTTCATGAAAGCCTCAGACTAGATCATCAAATAAAATCATAAAAAACTGTATTGTCATCCATGAAATTAACAAGCCATGAAGTTAAATTGTGCACACCTTATGTAATACACACAGATTTTTATGAAGAAAGTTTTCATTCCATGTAATCTAGGGTCCCTGTTATTGCCACATATCAGGATTTTACCAGACAGACATTAAGGAAAGGATGCATCTATAATTTCCAATTAATTTCTTAAACCTTATCATCAGCTGGAGAGCAATGCATAAGACACTGCTGCCTTACCTTTAACTAATCATACCCTTTTAAATAATATTGCATGATGCATTAAAAACACTGTAGCCTTCTTTCCATGCCCTGCTAGAATTACTTCTTAGCCATCCCACTATTTTTCCGCAATGGGATGCTGAGTAGAAATTTCTTAATAGTGTAGTTGATGCTGTATATTAGGAATATAAATTGATAAAGTTGTGTGGCTTATGCTATGCACACTACCAATAACATTAGATAAACTAATAGTATTATCCTAGCTCCGAAAGCGGTGTTCATGAAACAAAAATGCTGTTCCATTCAGTAAAGTGTGCAAGGGAAAACATGGCTATCCTGAACAGATCTTAAAATAGATCTGCACTCCCGTCTTTCATATAATTGAACAGCTGAGACAAGATCTGCAAATGATTGCTTGCTCCATAGGTTTTTCCTCCCGATGCTGGAGTTGTTTTGGCCATGGTAATGCAACACACAATTTGTGATCTGCTCCTGGGCTTGTACAAGTATTTTTGATGGTGTCATATAAAATCCAAAAAGGGGATGACATAGCTGTTCATAGTTGGATATTGTATGCAAGAGTATAGCACAGAGTATACCATGAACGGTAGAGGAGGGAACTTCAAAGTGAAAAAAATGCACTCTCAATAGTTCAATAGAACCAACAGTATTGGGCATATATATGATGGTTGAAAGATTAGGTTAGAATAAAAGATTTTGCCCTGCAATTTGAAACTATGTATTACCTTCCAGTTTTGAAGTCCAAAAGCAGTTACAAATCTGTCACCCAGGCTAATGAGTCAAAAAGCCATGTACGGTTTGGAATCATCTACTTATATTTACAAGGTTTATCTTTGCTTTTCTCCGCCTCTCCAGCAGGAGCTGGTCTTTCCTTCCCTTTCATGTCTGTTCTTTTTGTCCTAGACTTTAAACTCCCTTAAGTTTAAGTGAATTTTGTATTCCTCTGTATAATGTCAGCCTTGGGTGACTAATCAAGATTACATGTGATATTCACCTTTAAGATTACAAGAGAGATGCCCAGTATTTAGTCACTTTGTGAGTTTGTCCCGTGCTGCATCTTGTGCTACCCACATAGTTAAAAGGAAGCCTACAGCTCTACTAGTACCCTGTCATTATTGTGGATGTGCTAATGGAAGATATAACTCATGATGACAAGAGGGACCCGTCCACGTAGCTGAGGGGAGAAATCCAAATACCCCAACAGCACAAAGTTTCAAAGGCTTTTTGAGAGAACTTGAAAGATACTATTTCCATGTCAATTAGTGTTACCTTTAATCATCTTTTGTCTGATTCTAGTGATTTTGCAAAAGTGAAGCAATGCTATTATTTATGTGTTGATAACTCAACTTCAGAAGCAAATGCATTTTAGTGACAGTAATATTTCATCCCCTCAGTGTGTAAGCCATAGGCATTATAGGAATGCTTAATTCCAATGTCTAACAAACAGTCAATTGCAAGTTTTCAAAGTGAAGCCCCCAGCCTCTGCCCTCAAACTCCCCATGGTATCATATGCAATCATCCCTGCTGTTGACAGGCTTTTCCAGCACATTTCCAAAATGCCCTTTTGGCCTCTGTTTTCCTGATCTCAAAAGTCTGTTAGCTGACTCAGCTCTGCCTGACTTGGCAACTGTGAAATTTGATAGAAATTGAATTTAAAGTGGAAAATCTATGTGATGCCTACAGGCGTTAATAACAGCCTTCCATGTAATGTGTTATTGCAACATATCTTTAAACTAAAAGTAGAGAAGGTAACAATCTATAATTTCCAATTACGATAGCCAACCTTTATCTTCCACCAGAGAAGATACATTATGAGCTATTTTTGACTACATTATGAAGAGCATCGTCGCATTGATCTACAGTCAATAAACATTTCACCATATACTTCATCCCCATAGGGCCCTTTGGAAGAAGGGTCCTCTGGCACACGGCGCTCAGGACCAGGGGCTCTCTGAATTGGGGCTTTCACAAACTCGGGGCCCCAGAAACTAGAATCCTCTGAAACTTGAGCAAACAATACTTGCCTTCATCTTTAATACCTAATTAATGCATATCGTATTCACATAGCTCTCCCTCAGCAAGTCTACTAGAATTATATTTTAGCCAGCCTCTAATTTCTATTCTGTCCCAAATGGAAAGTTGGGGTAAAAATTAATATGATAGCTTTAGTTGGCAAAGTATTGTTCATATCCTCGAATAAGTGCAAAATTAAGTGTTTCATTTATTCGCCATGCTACAGCAGAAGAAATGCAGAATGGACAATATTTTGTTGTAGATTGTTCATAGAGACACTGGTGACTAGGTCTCACATGTATGATTAGCTTTGTAAGCAAATGGCAGTGCAAACTCAGTCAAATCGTCTTGCTTTGAAAAGATTCTCTTTGTGTGTATATAAATATCTTCATTTATTACTGCTTGATTTTCAGTTTTCCTGACAGGAGCACCCTTAAAGTTATCATTATCTCTCCCTTATTGATTCTCATAGGCCAGTAGTTTAAGGCTTTCTTATACCGTCTGTCAGGACTAATCACAACTGGCTGTCATCTTATCAGGACCAGCTTGTGTTGAAGCCAAATCCAAAATAGATAGCCCAGAAGTGAATAACACATCAGTTCGGAAAATTACAAGAAATTGTGAAGGTAAAAATATTTGATGAAAGTTTGAAGGAAATTATAAAAATTACAAAATAACCATGAAGGACTAGCTGTAATCTTCTCAAGAACTCTTGTTTTGTGAAATATGAAGCATCCTCCAACCGCACTGCTCTCATGTGGCGATGGAGCTCGTTAATCTGAATTGGAGAGTCAGTTGAGAAGTAAGCCTGGAAATAATTACGCTGTAGTGGCTCTGGATTGCATTGCCTGCAGCTGACTTTACCACCATTACAACTCAGTTCTAAACAGTTGAAAACCTTAAGAGCAAGCCAGAGAACATACTAGGTATCAGAAAGGATTATCGGAATACACCTGCACACAGTCTTTGGGCTGATGGAAAAAAATGTATTTTCTAGCATTGGGTGAGTTTTCCATTAAACAGCTGTATCAAAGGATTCACTCTTAGTTCTCTACTGATAGTATCACTAGTATTATTATCCTGGAATGATTTTGAATAGTTTTAGATTTCAACCCCAGGGTTTGAGAAGCTGGATCCATGCATCATGCCAACCAAGGGTATGATGCATTAATGCACTATGCTGTTAAAGACATGGCCCAGCCCACATGTCAGGTCTGTAGCACATCATTTATTCCAAAGGGAACCTCCATGTTGGTATAGCTGGATGGCTCTAGTTTAAAACAAGTTCATTCAAATCTTTATCTCAAATCTATTCTGAGAGTCCCATCTCTTTATCTCTGTCTTGGGCATATCTATCTCACAGTCTGTTAAACACCATTATGTTGTGTATATTCGACAAGCTTTTTGAGCATTGAGGGGTAAAAGGGTCAGGAACTCAGAGTTGCTCATTTTCTATTCAATATCAATCTTCAAAACTGAATCCCTCCTACTTCCCATAATTACTGTGTGTCTTTAGCATGACAGGAATTTTATCGATGCTGTGAATGGTAGAATTTCATAGCTATAAAACAGTAAAATTGAAATGCTGTTTAAAGGGTCTGGGTGAGTACTACACATTGTGAGGTGTTAGAGAGGTAAAACTTCAACTAATCTATCCATTTTCTACTGACAGGTTAAGAGCTACAGTGACAGTTTAACGCGGACTTATCTCTCAGATACTTAGGCCATTGAGCCAGCTCAAACGTCATCCCTCTGACCTCAGAAAAGCAGTGCATTAGTGTCAGTCACTTTGTTTAACTTCATACCTCTCCAAGTAGCAAAAGCATGTTCATTGAGATCCTCTAAATTCCTCCACACTACAGGTTAAGTTTATTTTGGTAATATTTCTTGGACCTTGCCTACACAGTTCTGCATCGGTAAAATGCACTTTAAATTGTTATGAGTATCCCTTATCTGTGTGTGTACTTAGATATATGGTTCTGTTCCTGAGATGAGGCCTTAGTATACAGAAAATATCCAGGGTACTTCTAGCAAAGAGGGTCAAACAGACACGTATAATAAAGAGATCCCTGCTTGAAAAAGGTAAATGCCCTCGAAGACAGAGGACAGATGTCTTCAGTATATTTGGGTTCATATGTCACATAATTAAGACTGGATCAATGAGAGATATTTTGAAGAATTTTTTCAAAGCGCAATTTAATTAATTAATTAATCCTATTTATTCAATTATTTATAGATTTACCAATTGTTGATATTATATTTACCATGTATATTGTATAAAATGAATTAATATTCATATATAGTGTTGTGACACCTTAAAATATAAACTGAGGTCATATCCAGGAAGTGTAAACAAATTTTGTACCCATAATGCCTTGCGCACCCATTGTTACTTATGACTCACGACATACTTCAGTACTTGTTGCATGTAGTTATTTAATCCTGATGAAGGCCCCATAAGCCGAAACGTTGGTTCACTACTACAAATTTTAAATAAAAGCCACTTTTACAAACCAAGTTGGAACTTTAGTTGTGTTGTTTTTTATAGTTTTACTATAAAACCCACAAAAAGATATTTTGAAGTTGGAAGAAGAAGCTGAGAGAGGAAGTTGAGAGAATATGGAACAGTCTCAACCAGACATTTGATCTGTGTTAGCTCTCCCCATTAATCAATCTCCCGCGGCAGATATAACATGCGACACCGGTCGTCCTCCACCTCTGCCAAATCCTTACTCCGTGCTTCGCAATGGACAGATTCTGTCCATTGCGCACCTTCTTGAAATATACAATTTCCCATCTATGATTCGATTCAAATATTTGTAAGAAGGTCTGAACATGAATTTCCGAAAGTTACAGACATATTGGTTATGTTTTTGTGGGGGAATTTGTTGATTTTCCTGGGGACTATTTTGGAGTAGGGATATAAGCAGTGTGTGAAGCGGATAGGGGAGCAGGGAAGTAGTACCCCTTTCTAGACTTTTTCCACAGGAGAGTTCTCAGGTTTTGGCAGAGACAGAAGTGACTGGGGGGAGCGGAAGTCTCTGCCGGGGAGATTGCCCATTAATTGGGATAGATTTGTGACTGAGCAGCGTGGAAAATGGGGCTGCTCATGCAATATTGATAATGAGTATTTTTCCTGTTGCACCAAAAGCATTTGTCTTACGAATGCCTGAGACCACCCATCAGATAGGGGACCTAACACATGAGTTCACATTGTGTTCTGGTGATTTGATAAACACAACGTAAAAAGTGTAAAGCAAGGGTTACTATTGTATTCAGTGAGACCCCAATATGCTGTATTTTGCCAGCCTGTTTGACCATCTAAGGGTAGATCATGAAGGTTTGACCATATCCATCATATCAAATATAAGAACCAACCAACAATGATACTTTGTCACACCATTTCTATTGCATTTCAATTCAATTTGTGATCATCCTCCAAACTTAGAATCCAGGTCCTTGCTGTGAAAGGAATCAATGGAGGTTGCAGCGGCTTTCACCTAAGTTGGAACTGATTTCCCCCAAGTTGTATTTAACTTTATTAAGAGGATGAATAATCCAAAGGCACAGGAAATATGAATTTCATTGTGACTCCTCCTGCAGGAAGGCGTTTCACCGTCTGTTGATATAAAAAACAACATACGGCCGAAAGATGCGGTCAAGATGCGGACAAAATATCACCAAAGCAAATTTTCCGTTTCTTTTCACCCTCCGCATACCCTCCGTATCTTTTTTTACAAAATATCAACATACGGCATCCAACATACGGCCCTCTCAAGATACGGACATTGTCACCTGTCCCTTTTAGAAAAATATGCAAAAACCAGTCTACATTCCGGGAAACCCCTAGGGAATTCCCTCTGTGACGTCATAATATGTAGCAACATATGGAGGTAGGCTGGGGAGGGTATATATAGGGTCCGTATGTTGGGGGAAGAGACAGGGGAGGGACAGGAGAGGTTTGGGAAGGGACAGGATAGGTCGGGGAAGAGATAGAAAAGGTCGGGAAAGGCACCTCTGTACTCTGATAGCTATTGCCTGTTTAAACACAAGGAGTCTGTGGGCAAAGTTTCAGCTCTGTAGGGCCATTATTTACCGAGTTACAGAAGAAAAGACATTTTTGGGTATAATTTTGTTGAAAATCAACTTTTTAAATTTATCTTTTTTTAATTATAAAGGTAGAAGTTTGACTTTACTTATCTATTCATTAAAACAATCCTAGAGCCTTTTTTTTTACATATATATATGTGCACTTTAAAAAAGGAGAAGGGAGGTGGGGGACTGTACTAGCTTACAGAATACTGGTTTAGGTCCACATGACCTCCCCCATTTGGCTTGGGATCTCCATTCCCTTATATATATATCAGAGGAGTTGAGGCCAGCATTGATTATACTTATAACACTCAACTTAGCTTTTATAAAGTAATGAGGAGAAAAATGTGTGAATAAGGTAATAAATGGTAGTACGGAGCACAATTATAATTATAATCAATATACATTTGCTATGGCCCTTAGGGAGTGCTCATTTTTTAACAACAGGGGGGGGTGTGGTGGATTGGGGGGGGGGGGGGGAATTTGGACCCCTTGACGGGGGGGTGGTAAAAAATTCAGACCCCTCTTTGGGGGGGGGGGCAAAAAAATGCAACCTGTTTTGAGGGGAAAAGCCAGCGCGTTACTATGCTACAAAGGGGCGCGAACGCGCGCGATTTTCAGCCTGCCGGGGGGGGGGGGGGAGTAAAAAATTTCGACCCCTCTAGAGGGGGGGGTGAAAAAAATTCGCGCGCTCCGCGCGAAATCTCACCACCCCCCCCCTGTTCTTAAAAAATGAGCACTCCCTTAGCCAGCTCCATGTACACACCAGTATAATCATATATATGCAAAAACCCTGTGTAAATGTAATGTAATCCTGTCACACTGCTACAATGTAAGTGTTGACTGGGTATCTGGAGTGGGCCACCCCTGTACCGCGGCGAGTTCATATCCATCCACACAGGTGCAAAACCTCTTGAGTGCTAACATTTCAACTACTACTACTTTTAAAGTGCTATATATATATGTAATAAAATGGCCCTAGAATTATTCTAACGAGTAAATGAGTTAAGTCCAACTTCTACCTTCATGATAAAAAAATAAATAAAAAATTATATGGATTTTGGGAGAAATTACATGAAAAAGAGTCTTTTCTTCCTTATACTCCGCTCAGGTGTTGGTCCTATTGTCCTTACTGGAGGTTTTTTTCCATATTTTATCTCTGCTATACTGAGCGGAGATTTTGAAAGCGCTGTCCGGAGATTTTGGAAGTGCTGTCCGGAGGTTTTGCCACATAACCTCCTGAGGAGGTTTTGTAGATTCTCTCCTACTTAAAACCCTGCTTCTTTGGGCTCGAACCCAGGCTGGTAAATTCCCCCAACCTAAAGTCCTACACCCTAACAGGTCGGCCACCAGGGCAGACCTGTATGGTGAATGGTAGAACACATACTCTTTTGTTAATTGCATGCGTTACTCATACTATCTTTAGTTTTCCATATGTTTTGATGCACAATAAATGATATCTAATTAACAAATTATTAATAAATATAGATAAAAAGAAAAGTAAAATCGTGGTTGCACTTGGTGGGAGTCGAACCCATGCTAGCAAATATGGCTATGTCAGTTGTCCAGCAGTCTTACACATTGGGCCACGGAGGCTCATGCTCGACAATGAAATTAATTACTAGTCAATCCCCTCCCCTCTATCCCCTCCTCACTAATATTCTATTCACCCAGGTTCGAACCCCAACTTGAACTAAATACGTTGTATCAAATGACCTTAAAGTGTATCAAATAAGGTATCAAATCCATGCAGTATGGACTGGTTGCAGTTTAAGAATGGAGTATAAGCTAGAAAACCTCCTTGGACCTATAGTATTTGCTGCAAAACCTCCTCGGCTACGCCTCGGAGGTTTTGCAGCAAATACTACAGGTCCGCGGAGGTTCTCCATCACATAACTCGGTAAATAATGGCCCTACAGAGCTGAAACTTTGCCCACAGACTCCTTGTGTATAAACGGTGGTAGACAACAGAGTACAGAGCTGGCTGTAGTGGTGACGAAATGGTAGTAGTGGCTCCTACCATTTCCTCATGGCCCCTACCATTTTCTCACGGCCCCTACCATCTCCTCATGGCCCCTACCATCTCCTCAAGGCCCCTACCATTTTCTCACGGCCCCTACCATCTCCTCACGGCCCCTACCATCCCCATCTCTTTGTCACCATTACGATCTGAAGTGATATGACACATACGGAGCAAAAATACCACATACGGCACACAAAAGACACATACGGCCCTAAAAAACAGGTTATATGTGCATTTTTTGACATAGCACCCCCCCCCTACCCCTCCGTATATCTTGTACTAAATACGCCAAAGATGCGGAATTTTTGTGCTCCGCATGTTGAGCTGAAACGCAATTTTCGCCGTATGTACATACGGCCGGCCGTATGTACATACGGCGGCCGTATCTTTTTCCGTAAGATGCGGACATGTTGAGCTGAAACGCAAAAATGAACTGAAACGCAAAAAAGACACATACGGCCCCTCCGTATGATACGGTGAAACGCCTTCCTGGAAACCTCAATCAATTTCTCATATGGCGGTTTTGTGCGCTGTGTTCCACATCTGAGGATACAAATGGCATAGATGAGACTGCCATGGATTTCTCTGTAATCAAGTGATATCTACAAAATTGTAAATGCAAGTGGCCGATGTTAGGAACTATCATGAGAGGTTATTAGTTGTGATCCTGGAGCTGGCCTTTTTAGAATATTGAGAAGATTAGTTATAAATGGGCTCTCAAATTATTCTGAAATCCCTGGCTTCCACATGCTGCTTAATTAATTGAAACTGTTTGATTTGCCCGTTTGCTGTTATTGGTCTGATCATTCAAATCATTTCAAGTCAGCCTTAGCATCTTATTCTGGATGATCTGGGGAGTTCCTGTTGAATAATGCCTTGGATATACATGTACTACACATTTCCGCTACAGCACTTATTAATGTGACCAAAAGCAGCACCTCATCAATCATGAATAATATTTCAGTGGCATATTGTTCAAAAATATATCTTAGTCTTTTGATATATCATTCCAAAGAGAAACCTCCCACACATAAAATGTGGGTAAATTTTCATTCTATAATATATGTACCAGATTACTGCCAACAAAATGAGTTTTATTGTATATTGGTATGCCACGTCATTTCAAGATGAGGTAACATAAAGCTCTAGGTTAAATCTCTTTTGGGCAGTTGGGGATTTTTTGTTCCTTGCGTTGATCGATAAATGAATCCGTGGACAGCACTCGTGTAACATGTTGAACACCATGAGCACTTCCTAATGAGATCTGTCATTTCCACTGATTGCTCCATTATGGTGTCCTCCCATCCCAGTCATACCGACCAACACTGACATCAGTTTTGAACCAATGCCATATAGAAAAGGAAGCAGTGTTATGTGATAATTTCTTTGTCCCAAGGCTAATAAGTCCTAAAGATGATGTTGTCCTACACCAATGTCCTCTATTTCTATGTTTCTCAGCATAACAAGGATTTGTTGTTTGAGATATTGAGTCTCACTCACACTTACATTAGAATTACAACTTGTTAATAGAGGGATTTTACCATGGAAAATTTGATACAATCATCTTGGACAGCTACAGGGTGCAATCACTTCATGAAGGATATTGGCATTTGGCAGTAAATAGGCAGGGTGTGAGCTTCCCCAGTATATCGATCTGATAACAGGTTTTTATGAGCAATTTTATCCTTTTCTATCAGTTAATATGATGGGACACCCACTTCTTTTAGCTATAATATCATAAGCCATGAGTTGAAACTTACATCTATTTCATGGTGGATACAGAATGACAAGGTAAGAGCCATAAGAAGGTCATTCCCATGGGCATGCAAGGTGCAGTAACTTGTGAAGAGTGCCCAGGGCCCTGCCATTGGAGTAACCCTTGTCTCATCATTATTATTGAAAGTAACTTGTGAAAATCTTTATTCTTTTGTAGTCAAAAATGTTGTGAAAGAGGTTTTCTGATTGTTTTGACTTCAGTCTGCACGTGCAGACTTAAAAGGTCAGTCCCAAAATGAGCATTTTAAATGGCAAAGCACAAATCCTGCCTGCAAATAAAATGAGAAAAAGAATCCAGGAAAAAGTACCCAGACAACGTCTTAGGCGATGAAAACTAAATCATTTGCATGAATGAAGAAATGGTTTTAGGTTACATGAAAGCGCACACAGGGTAACATTACTGTGCAAGAGATCCCTCTCTTATAGACATTTCTGAAAAGTGCCTTCCTACCAATGTTTGGCCATTAGTATCTTATTCAGTGTAGATTTACCAAAAACTTAGCGTTAGCTTTGAAACAGTGTTTCTCTCCTAAATCTCCTAAATATCTGATGACGGTGACACAAACATTGCACAAACATTTATAGAAAGACTCTTGGCACAAAACATTTATAGAAATGATTATTCATGTAGTCATTATGATTAGATGGTGAGGTATACACAAGCCAGTCATATGATATTGCATCATAGTCATAAAATACTCCTGTTCTAGCCAATTTTAGAATTCAAATCCTGCCACACCTATTCTATTATGCTGCTGTATGGCTCTTCATTTGTGTACATACATGCTTGTACTAAATATAATCACTGTGCATGTAATCATCAACCTTCCCAGGCCCATTCGTCAGAAATACAATAACATTTCCTTTCATAATTGAAAATCTCCCACAAATGAAAAGATTCAATGTGTGAACTTTGCTGAGTTGTGCACAAAGTACATTTGCAGCAAAACAGAGCTTTAGACCTGAGTCTCAGAAGGTCATCTCTAAGAGGGTCGCAGACAGAAACGTTCAGAAATACAACAGCCCAGGAAGGCCGGAAACCCATTGAGGATGGCATGATGGCTCAAGGCTTCATGTTCACTTTGAGATGCCATTTAAGTCTCAGTGAGTAGCACACCAGCACTGCACTGTCGTGTGTAACAACCACATTGGGTCATCATTGTGCGCTAAATTAGCAGTGGTGAGTTACTCACCAGCATCACATTCATATATTCAATTATTAATGCAGGATATGAAGTGATACATTTTCCCAAACGGGGTCAACATGCTTGCATGGCAGTAGAGCTTGGAAACTGTATATGTAATGAGTAAAAAGGATAAGAAAATAATACAGGAAAAAAAGGTTTAACTGTAGATTTATATGCAGAACATGGCAATTGCATCTTTTGCACTTAAGAGCACCTGGCACTGTATGCATGGAAATACACCTCCGCCAATTTAGTATTCACTTTGCCTTTGATTAAAAACATTTCTCCATCCCAATGGTATGGAATTAGATAGCTACTACCTTGTACACAATACTGAAACTCTGGCGGGCTCACACGGTAATCCACCAACCCGGCACTGTTCCGCCCTGTTGTTAAAAATTACTACTCTTAGGTGACTCTGCCTGACCAATCTAATGAGAAACGTACATCTTAAAGTGTAAAATTTGTGTAATAATGCCCACAGGCTTTCATAGAGAAAGTTTTCAATTTCATGTTATATCACTGTTATTTTCAGATGGCAGGGTTTCTCTAGACTGAAGGTATAGAGAAGGCAGTCACCTATGATTTCCAATTAGAATTCCGCACCCTTCACCATCTGCCTGAAAGAAACCACATGCTTCCCTTTTATTTTGTAATACCCTATTATTGCAAGCTGCATGGAATACCATTCTGACTTTCTTTCTGCTTTTCAAATTGAAAAAAATGACCAACCTAATTGTATATGGCCTTCTTAGTTGTATGGAAGATTTTACAATGGTATTCAAAAGTGAAAAAACGAAGGAGAGCTTCAGTAAAGATTGACGTCACAAGGTCTATAGTAAATATAGTCTCACAAGCTAATTATCATTAGTGTAAGGAGAATACAATGTTTGAAACAGAATGTAAGAGCACAGAGCAGAGTACCCAATGACAGGTAGGGGAGAGATCTTCAAAGTGAAATAAGTGCAGATGGACGACGTGGGGGACTTTTAGACCTTGACAGAAGGAAGGCATGTCAGTGGACTGATAGGAAATGGACCTTTTACCAGGTTCCAATGCAGTACAATACAGGAGGTAACTCTTAATGGACCAGATATTGACTACTGGCTTCCCTTCATCCCAGCCCTGCCCATACCCAACTGATTCTCTCATTTAGGTTTATCATCCTTCAAGTAATCAAGCAGCTTTCACATTTGCCAAAGTCCTTGTACTAAGGCTGCATTAACTTACACATGTATATTATCTACTTTCTACCATAGGAACAGGTTGTCTCATATTATGATATTTATATTCATGTATGCAAAACTAAATCATTTCATGCTGTTGAATTACTCATAGGAACATCAGATAAAATAGTCATGAACCATAACTTGCATTGTGTTCAAATGATACAGTGTACAATATCTGCAGCCCTGAATGAGGAAATATGAAAAGTGGAGGCACACTCTGCATCTTTCTTCATTAACCCAAAGAAAGGTAGAATGGAAGACACAGTTGTAATTGGATAGTTAATATAATTATATTGCTGACCTAACAGGCATAGTACAATGGCACCCCATGACTGAGTCCTTATTTCCTATGGACTATATTTGATTTCCCCCTCTCCTTTAAATACAAAGTCACAGTATGTGGAACAAATTTCAGTATGATTCATGAAGTGAAAATTTCTGATGTACTAATTTATTTTTCAGCATCTAACACACTGCCGAGTCCACAAAGAGAAAACCATAGGCTTTGCCTTGAAGTATTGTGCACAATCCTTCCTGATGTTAAGAGGTATTTCTAGGACAACTAATGCTTTGTTGACTTTTTTTTCTGAATTCAAGAAGTCTTTTTAACTTATCTCTGCCTGACCAGTGTACTGTAAAATATGATTTAATTAAATTTTAGAGAGAACAAGGCATGTCTTCCTGACAGGCTTTCATAAACAAAATTTCATTTCAATGTCATTTCGTTCTTATTGCCACCTATTAGGATTTCATTGGACCAAAGGAAGAAATGCAGTCATCTATAATTTGCAACAAAACAACCCCGAACCCTTATTATTTGATGAAAAGATACTGCAGACCTACTTGTACTTTCTGCAATTCTGCCACAATTTAATCTTAACCGTCTTACCATCTGTCCCATAAGGCATGTTGGAAGCAATTGGTTTAGGGAGCAGGGGATGATGTACATCCTCAAAGGGGTACAAAGTAATGGAGTTGTAAAGGGTTTCCAAAGCTGTTAAAATGATCAGACCACAGTAAGGGATTGGGCAATTTTTAACAAAGGGGAAGGAACCAAAAATGTCACCCCATTTTAGCAAAATAATTCACATGTCACTAAAGCCATAACTTTACAAAGGGGTCAGCTGGTTTTACTCTCACCTCCCCCCCCCCCCCCCCCCCCCAGCCGAGGTGGGTGTCTGATAAAAATAATGATTTTATTGAGTATACTTTGTGGGGGAATCAATAAACTCTTTCATATCTGCAGTCCTGACTGGTAAAGAACATTCATGAATAAATGGGCACCCGAATCTGCATGTGGTTGGAAAACATCAAAGAGAGGCAGATACACTGATAGAAAAATAATAAGATTTGTCCAAAAGTTGTGGTGCCTTCCACCCCTTATACACTGACACTCTCCCTTAAATACATGGCATAAAGGAATAAATAAAGTAGATATAATCTCACAAGAGGAGCAGGAAGAGGACATGACTTTTGTTGGGAACAGAATATAAGAATGCAAAATAGACTACTGTTTAACAGGTATGCAGGGATTTTTAAAAGGATACAAGTGCAGAAGGGACAATGTAGTGGACTCTTTGACCTCAACACCAGGAGAGCATGTCAGTGGACCGATAGGAAATGGCCCTTTTAGTAGGTCCCCACTACGCCACTGGAGGTAATTTTTAATGGGGTGACTATTAGCTTCTCTATGTCCTCTCCCAACCCATGTCCAACTGATTTTCTCATTTGGATTTGCCAATCCGCAAGGCTAGTGGATTTCACATTTGTAAATTTGGACTAGGATTCAATAGCTAACATATATCATATATTATCAACCAATGGAGAGGCTTGATAGCCTTGTAGTTAACTATGTGAAATCTGCTGACGAAGCCAGTTATTGGCCGGTTGTAGGGAGCCTTGATGGTGCCTTACTGACTGAACAGTCAGGGTTAGAGTAACCAGAGAGGGCTATGTATGAACCGGCATAGAGTGATATCCCTTCCCAGAATCTATATTCAGGCATTGACGGTCCAATTGCACAGTTGTCACAATAGTAATAGCACTGTCAGTGCTATTGTGTAAATTACAATTATACTAACACCCATGCAACTGAGGCCACACTAGATTGACAGTTCTAAATAATTCTAACTTTGTCACTTTGATATTTGAGCTATTGAAATACTTAGCTGGAGGAGTAGTGACACCCAGTGCCTTTAATCATTGATGTAATAGTATTACAAGTTTATAATGGGAAAGACATGGGGGGGAGGGAGAATGCAACAAGGAATCACAAAGCACTTTGGCTGGACGAGGCACAGGTGGGTCCCAAAACTACATTTTTTCTAGGTTCGATTTTGCCACTCCATGTGTGAATCAGGTCATATGATACCAATGTGTGTTCTCTCATTGGCTGAGAGATGGTTTTTCCCCACCCTAACCATTTGAGATGATAAGCCTCATTCAGAGGAATCTTAATGGTATAAAAGAAGGAGCGAAAAATACTTTCTGCTAGGGATCACAAAGCAGTGAGGCTGAAAAAAGGTAGGGCAGAACAAGGAGAGAGTGGATGGATTATTTATTCTTTACTTCTTAAAACTGCTCTTGGTGTTTGCTTGAAAGAAATTGAATTTTGGAAAGAGACCAAACTCATTGACAACACTGTTGGCAGACTCTAAGACATTGAACCACAATCCAATCAAATTTGTTCATGGTCTTTGGGTGACATGTAAAACTGTATCTCTTATCTGTGGCCAAGATAGTTGCCCAGTAACCACATTTGCTATATTGGTTGAAAGATCCTAGGGCTTGGTTTATCTCAAGAAACTGGAAGCACTGATAGGACATGCCAAGCTTTTATCTGAGGTTCCTCGATTAAAGTTGTGCAGCAAACTTGCTGGCAAATGCCATGTTGTATTGAACGTTTGGCACTGTTTTGAGTTCTAAAGCTACATTGCTCATTCTGTGATATCAATTCTTTTCAAATAAAGTAACTATATGTGTACCATGATAACATTTTAACCAATATAGAGTAGATTCATCAATTTCTACCGTTCATTCACATTAAATATAGATCAATGTTTGTTTCTTTCAATACTTAATACTTGAAATTGAAAAGTTTATACCAATAATCATGACCCCTTGTGTTAGAAGAAGGAACTAAAAGGGCTCAGTCCTTGTTTGCTACTAGACCTCAGACCTCAGACCTCAGGACAATCAGTACACAATTATAGTAGAGTTCTAGTTTATATTCCAAAAATTGGGCAATATGCAAAGTACGATTTGCATGATGAGCACACATGAGATCCCTTATGCTTATGGGTAGAAAATAATCCTAGTGATTTATTGATATATTCACTGATGAAAATAGTCCTTGATATACTTCCTTACTTTCCCACCAAAAGGTTTTTTTAGCCCTTGAGATGAGTCTTTATGGGGAGATGGAATGACACAGTGTGATTGGGTTATATACTTAGCAGCATTACTTGAAGCCTTTTTGAATTTGAGATATGGAAGCCTCTCCCAATTGGCTTCGTAAGGCTTTGAGTATGAGGAGCCAGTCAGTTGGGAGATGGGGGTCAGTGACACAAGGCTCCTTTGAGGTTATAGTCCTCTTAGGCTGTAGGAGGTCCTTGTTTGAAGTAGTTATTTTTCTTAGTAATTGGGGAAATTAAAACCTCCTGGATATTCTGTTTCAAAGGAAGAGGAACATTAATTTTCTTAGCTTTACTGAATATACATTAGTAGACAATGAGCCTTAGAATATACAGAAGACATATTGAATGAACAAAGTTAGGGAGTGCTCTTTTAGCAAATAAGTCTAGGTAATATATTTCAAAGAGGGGGAGCAGTCTTTTTCAAGAGGGACAAGGAAATAACATTGATTTAGGACAGGAAGCGCTGTCATGCTATGGGGGTTTGGGAAAAAATATGTTTCTCAGGAAAGATAGATATCTACTAGAAATGCATTCATATACAGAGCCTTGTAAGTATAGGTATGTATCACTATATATGTTACTGATATGTGGCCTATATTTGAGTGTCAGCCATTTACCCTGCTGTACATTAGCATAGCTTATGTACAAGATTCTCATGGAGGAAGAAACCTAAAAGTTTTCCTAAAACCCCTTACTAAATATGTACTACACTGCGGTTTCCTGTCCTGAATTGAGAGTATTTGTGACTGGTTTATTTCAATACAACAGCTAAACTTACACAACCTATAGCACCATTTAATAAACTTCATGCACCATCAAACAATAATACACAGTATTGCAGAAGTAATGGTCCTGCTTATCCAGCACATGGCTTATGATGTTAAAGGTGGCAGAAGGTGGAGGTGCGGCTGGTAGTCTCTCATCAACAGGTATAAATGACACAAGTGTACTTGGCACAGCACCTCAGTAGCTCCCAACCTCTACTTATCCAGTTCTGAAGCTATATATAGATCCACCCCTTGATTGCCTACTCCATCACACCTTAAGCTCAGACCTCTTTGCCTTTCTATCCATAGCTTGTTTTACCTGTCGATACCTGTTTCACGAATGCCTGTTTCTTTCTTTCCCATGGCAGGACTGGTTGAACATGATTTCTCTTTAGCAAAGAATATAAATGCATATTCCCCAAAGCAAAATGTATCAAAGGGATATTGACAAAACTTGAATGTATTTCCATCTCATCAATTAGCACAATCTATATGGTTTGTATAGGCTCTAGGTGTTTTGGAAAACCAACACAATATCTATGTGTTGACAACTTAACTTTAAAAGGAAAAGCAATTTTCTGACATTGATATTTTAACTGCTAGTTCATGGAAGAGAAAGCATCAGACTAGATCATCAAACAATAATCATGAAAGATTAAGTAATGTCATCCCTGAAATTTAACAAGCCTTGAAATTAGATCATGCACACCTTGTGTAATACACATACAGTTTTATGAAGAAAGTTCCCATTCCATGTAATCTAGGGTCCCAGTTATTGCCACATATCAGGATTCCACCAGACAGACATTAAGGAAAGGATGCATCTATAATTTCCAATTAATGTCTCAAACCTTATCACCAGCTGGAGAGAAATGCACAAGACACTGCAGCCTTACGTTTTACTAATCATACCCTTTTTAATAATATTGCATGATGCATTAACAACACTGTAGCGTTCTTTACATGCCCTGCTAGAATTGCTTCTTAGCCATCTTACTATTTCTATATTTTGCCTGATGGGATGTTTAGTAGAAAATTCTTAATAGTGCAGTTGATTCTGTATATAATTTGATTAAGTTGTGTGGATCCTGCTATGCACACTAGCAATAACATTAGATAAACTAACAACATTATCCTAGCTTAAAAAGCGGTGATCATGAAACAAAAATGCTGTTCCATTCAGTTAAGTGTGCAAGCGAAAACATGACTATCCTCAACCGATCTTAAAATAGATCTGCACTCCTGTCTTTCATATAAATGAACAGCTGAGACAAGATCTGCATCTGATTGCTTGCTCCATAGTTTTTTCTTCTGGATGCTGGAGTTGTTTTGGCCGTGGTAATGCAACACACAATTTGTGATCTGCTCCTGGACTAGTACAAGTATTTTTGATATAAAATCCAAAGAGGGGATGACATAGCTGTTCATAGTTGGATATTGTATGTAAGAGTATAGCACAGAGTATACCATGAACGGTAGAGGAGGGAACTTCAAAGTGAAAAAAATGCACTGTCAATAGTTCAATAGAGCCAACAGTATTGGGCATATATATGATGGTTGAAAGATTAGGTTAGAATAAAAGATTTTGTATTCCTCTATATAATGTCAGCCTTGGGTGACTAATTAAGGTTACATGTGATATTCACTTTTAAGATTACAAGAGATATGCACAGTGTCCCGAAGTCCCGTGGTGCATCTTGTGCTACCCACATAGTTAAAAGGAAGCCTACAGCTCTACTAGTACCCTGTCATTATAATGGGTGTGCTAATGGAAGATATAACTTATGATGACAAGAGGGACTGCCCATGTAGCTGAGGGGAGAAATTCAAATACCCCAACAGTACAAAGTTTCAAAGACTTTTTGAGAGAACTTGAAAGATACTATTTCCATGTCAATTAGTGTTACCTTTAATCATCTTTTGTCCGATTCTGGTAATTTTGCAAAAGTGACGCAATACTATTATTTATGTGTTGACAACTCGACTTCAGAAGCAAATGCATTTTAGTGACAGTAATATTTCATCCCCTCAGTGTGTAAGCCATAGGCATTATAGGAATGCTTAATTCCAATGTCTAACAAACAGTCCAGTTTTCAAAGTGAAGCCCCCCAGCCTCTGCACCCAAACTCCCCATGGTATCACAAACAATCATCCCTGAGGTTGACAGGCCTTTCCAGCACATTTCCCAAGCAGCCTTCCCAAGTAATGCCCTTTTAGCCTCTATTTTCCTGATCTCCAGAAGTCTGTTAGCTGACTCAGCTCTGCCTGACTAGGCAACTGTGAAATTTGATAGAAATTGAATTTAAAGTGGAAAATCTATGTGATGCCTACAGGTGTTAACAACAGCTTTCCATGTAACGTGTTATTGCAACATATCTGATTTCTTTAGACCAAAAGTAGAGAAGGTAGCAATCTATAATTTCCAATTAAGATAGCCAACCTTTATCTTCCATCAGAGAACTATACATTATGAGCTCTTTTTGACTTTATTATGAAGATCATCGTCACGGTGATCTACTGGCAATAAACATTTCAAATTATACTTCATCCCCATAGGGCCCTTTGGAACAAGGGTCCTCTGGAACACGGCGATCAGGACCAGGGCCTTCGGAAAAGGGGCTCTCTGATTTGGGACTTTCACAAACTCGGGGCCCTAGAAACAAGAACCCTCTGAAACTTGAACAAACAATACTGTGCCTTTATCTTTAATACCTTATTAATGCATATCATATTCGCATAGCTTTCCCGCAGCAATTCTACTAGAATCACATTCTAGCCAGCCTCTAATTTCTTTTCTGTCTCGAATGGAAAGTTGGGAGTAAAAATTAATATGATAGCTTTATTTGGCAGGGTATTGTTCATATCCTCTAATGAGTGCAAGATAATAAAGCTTCATTTATTCGCCATGCTACAGCAGAAGAAATGCAGAATGGACAATATTTTGTTGTAGATTGTTCAGAATTGACCTTGGATTTGTAAATTTTTGTCTTTCACCTAAAGAGGCTACTAGAAAAAATTTTTTTTCTAGTAGCCTCTTTAGGTGAAAGACAAAAATTTACAAACCTAAGCGTTTCTTGTGAAGTTTAAGCCGACCTAGCGCTGAGATCAAGTACACAGATCAGTATCATCCAGTCAGGATGATTATCACTAAACCTGATTCACATCTCAGGTGATATGTCTGCCTCTCTTTAGGTAAAGAGCAGGCTGACCAAAACCTGGAGTCTCTTAAATAATAAAGAATATATTGTATATATTTATTATTGAGAGATTTTTTAATAGTGGAGACCTTTGAGGTCCCCACCTAAGAGGGGTGGCCAAACACCATCCACCACCCCGCCCTTTACCACTTTTCCTTGATCACACTTTTTTGTGAGGAAACCAGCCCCCTGGAGTATACTAGGGGAGCCCTGAAATTACGCAAGTAAAGCCTGAAGAGACCGAGTTAGGTCGAAACCACGTTTTTACCATTAAGCCAAATGGTACCCCTAAACCGCTCTAGTACCTACAGCTCTAAAATGCATTTTTTTCAAATAGCTCTTTTTGAAAAAACCAACATTTTTTATATATGTACCCATGGGATTTTGGGTAACCACGGTAGTGGTTGCCTGAGCCCTGTCTCACCAGCTGAAAGACTGGTGGCGCCATCTCTGGGACTGTGGACAAAACAGTACACCCAGATGCTGGTACCTCCATTTGGCAGCACATACCAATTGGAAGGAGGGTACTTCCTTACCAGGTGTCCATCTAGTGTGAAATCCCCACACTACTGACCTGGTTATGCTGTGACCTGTGTTTATGCTGGGTGTAGCTTATGCAGGCTTGAGGACTAGCAGAGGGAGCCCAAAACCCTGAGCCAATCAGGGACGAGCTTACTCTGGTGTTTGGCCAATGGACCAATCAGAGCAGGTTTAAATCAGGTTAGGGATTGGACTTTCTCCAAACCCCGGTAAGATTGAAAAACTTGATCTCAAAAGCGTGGTCGCATCCAAAGCGTACAGAACGCCTCGTCTTCCATACCAGAATTGACCTTGGAGTCAAAATTGACTTTGGAGGCAAAATTAACCTTGGAATCAAATCAGTTTCATAGTCAAATTGGTCATAAAGAACTGTCAAAGTCGGTTTCCCGCTTAAACTTGACTTTGGATTGAAAAGGGTCCGGTTGTTATGACAGCTATGGCCCACTATTGACACTCTGAACAGTCAATTTGAGGAAAGTTTTCCCCTATTGACAGTTCAAACTATCAATAGGAAGATCAAATTTCACTAGGAATAATGACGAGAGAGAGAGAGAGACAGAGAGACAGAGAGACAGAGAGACAGAGAGACAGAGAGATACAGACCCAGAGAGAGAGAGAGACAGAGAGAGAAAGAGACAGATACAGAGACAGAGACAGAGAGAAAGACAGAGAGAGAGAGAGAGAGAGAGAGAGAGAGAGAGAGAGAGAGAGAGAGAGAGAGAGAGAGAGAGACTGGTGACTAGGGCTCACATGTATGATTAGCTTTATAAGCAAATGGCAGTGCAAACTCAGTCAAATCGTCTCGCTTTGAAAAGGTACTATAAGAATCAATACATCAATTAAGGTAGTACATAACATATCTCAAATAATTATGTTACCAATTACATGTTTATTAGATTCACTTTGTGTGTATATAAATATCTTTATTTGTTCCTGCTTGATTTTCAGTTTTCCTGACAGGAGCACCCTTAAAGTTATCATTATCTCTCCTTTACTGATACTCATGGGGGCAGTAGTTTAAGGCTTTCTTATACTGTCTGTCAGGACCAATCACAACTGGCTGTCATTTTATCAGGACCAGCTTGTGTTGAAGCCAAATCCAAAATAGATAGCCCAGAAGTGAATAACACATCAGTTCGGAAAATTACAAGAGATTGTGAAGGTAAAAATATTGGTGATGAAGGTTTGAAGGAAATTATAAAAATTACTAAATAACCATGAAGGACTAGCTGTAATCTTCTCAAGAGCTCTTGTTTTGTGAAATATGAAGCATCCTCCAACCGCACTGCTCTCATGTGGCGATGGAGCTCGTTAATCTGAATTGGAGAGTCAGTTGAGAATTAAGCCCGGAAATAATTACGCTGTAGTGGCTCTGGATTGCAGTGCCTGCAGCTGACTTTAACACCATTACAGCTCAGTTCTAAACAGTTGAAAACCTTAAGAGCAAGACAGAGAACATACTTGGTATCAGAAAGGATTATCGGAATACACCTGCACACAGTCTTTGGGCTGATGGAAATACATGTATTTTTTAGCACATTTTGGAATATGGAAGTTCTATATACTCGATGAATATTTGCTCCGTATTTATTTTTGCGGATTTTCACTTGTATATCCAAAAAATTATGTACAGTGTGAAATAAAGTATGTTTATAGTAGCTTTAGATTTCAACCCCAAGGTTTGAGAAGCAGTCCCAGTACTAGACACGCCAGGAAAAGGGTGGGGGCAGGGCCAATTTACTTTTGTAAGGGCAATCAGGTAACAGGCTCATCAAATAGTTTATTCCTTAATGCGTTTCATTGATGACTGACACTGAGGGGAGGGGGCATAGCTTACTATACCTATGAAACAACCTGGGACTGAGCCAATGCAACATCAAAGTATCAATCCTTTGGGTGCTACAGTGACAGTAGCATGTCACTTTGCACCTGGAGATGTATGTAAGTGAGATGGGCGGGGGCAGGGGGAGGGCTGACTGAGGTGACTGAGATGTGGCAAACATGCCACAAACCTAATGCAGTGGGGGAAATTTCATTTTCTAGCACATTTGAGGCAACAGTGAATGGTAAAAATTCATAGCTATGAAACAGTAAAATTGCAAACCTGTTTGTAGGGTCTGGGTGAGTACTATGCACTGTGAGGTGTTTAAACAGGTACAAGTCACACTTATCTCTCCATTTCCTGCTGACAGTCTAAGAGCTACAGTGACAGTTTAACATGGGCTTATCTTAGGCCATTGACCCAGCTCAAAGGTTGTTACTCTGACCTCAGAAAACAGTGCATTAGTGTTAGTCACTTTGCTTAACTTGATACCTCTCCAAGTAGCAACAGCATGTTTATCAAGACCCTCTAACTTCCTCTGCACTACAGGTTTAGTTTATTTCGGTAACATTTTTTAGACCGTGTGTACAACAGTTCTGCATTAGTGAAATACACTTTAGATCGTTCTAAATTTCCCTTATCTGTTTGTGTACTTAGATATATGGTTCTGTTCCCATCAGGAGGCCTTAGTATCCAGAAAATATCCAGAGTACTTCTTACAGAGGGTTAAAAAGACACTTATAAATACCCTATTTCCCCATGTATAAGCCAGGCCCCAAATCTAAGCCTGCTAATGTAAAAAGCCTGGCCAAAAGGGCTACTAGGACATTTCTGCTAATGCACTTATTAATGTGACCAAAGCTGGGCCCAAAATATAAACCATTATAAGCATGCCTCATGTATAAGCCTGCCCCGTTTATAGGCCGGGTCAATTTGCCAATTTGACCCACTTATCAATTTTGCTGGTACCATTTACCATGCGCTTATACAAGACCTGCGCTTATTCAAGATACAAAAATGGCCTTAATTGTAATTTCAATACCCTCATTTACCCTGCGCTTATTCAAGACCTGTGCTTATTGGAGACCCCTGCGCTTATTCAAGCAATTACGGAAATAGTGTTATTCTGACAATTTCAAAAATGTGTGTGGTTTGTAATATTTTTCCTCAAGCATGTTCACCATTTTCAATGTGATTTTCAGAAGTTTAAGGAAGAAGCTGAGTGAAGTTGAGAGAATAAGGAACAGTCTCAACCAGACAATTGATCTGTGTTAGCTCTCCCCATTAACTGTGATAGATTTGTGACTAAGCGGAGTGGAAAATGGGGCTGCTCATGCAATATTGATAATGAATATTTTTCAATTTCCTGTCGCACCAAAGGCATTTGTCTTACAAATGTCTGAGACCACCCATCAAAGAGGGGACCCAACACATGAGTTTACTCTGTGTTTTGGTGATTTGATATACACCAAAGCAAAGAGTGTAAACCAGGGGCTCTTACTGTATTCCGTGAGACCTCAATACACTGTATTTCACCAGCCTGTTTGACCATCTAGGGGTAGATCATGAAGGTCTGACCATATCCATCATATCAAATATAAAAACCAATCAATCAACCAACAATGATAATTTGTCACACCATTTCTATTGGATTTCAATTCAAGTTGTGGTCATCCTACAAACTAAGAATCCAGCTCCTTGCTGTGAAAGGGATGAATGGAGGTTGCAGCGGCTTTCTCCTAAGAACAGATTTCCCCCATATTATGTTTAACCTCATAAAGAAGATGAATAATCCAAAGGCACATCAAATGTGAATGTCATTGTGACTCCTCCTGCTGGAAAACCTCAATCAATTTCTCATATGGCGGTTTTGTGCGATGTGTTCCACATCTGAGGATACAAATGGCATAGATGAGACTGCCATGGATTTCTCTGTAATCAAGTGATATCTACAAAATGGTAAATGCAAATGGCTGATGTTAGGGGTTATCATGAATAGCTGTTAGTTGTGATCCTGGTGCTGGCCTTTATGAAACATTAGAACAATGACAAGATTAATTATAAATGGGCTCTCAAATCATTCTGAAATCTCTGGCTTCCAAGGGCTACATAATTAATTTAAGCTGTTTAATTTGTCCATTCTTTACTATTGGTCTGATCATTCAAATCATTTCAAGTCAGTCTTAAAATCTTATTCTAGATGATCTGGTGGGTTCATGTTGATTAATGTCTTGGATATACATGTACTAGACATTTCCGCTAATGCACTTATTAATGTGACCAAAAAATAGCACCTTATCATTCATAAATAATATTTCAGTGGCATATTGTTCAATAATATATCCTAGTCTTTTAATATATTGTCCCAAATTGCCACATCATTGCAAGTTGAGATAACATAAGGCTCTAGGTCAAATCTCTTTTGGGTAGTTGGGAATTTTTTGTTCAATCAATGAATCCTTGGACAGCTCTTGTGTAACATGTTCAACACCCTGAGCACTTCCTAATGAGATCTGTCATTTCCACTGATTGCTCCATTATGGTGTCCTCCCATCCCAGTCATACCGACCAACACTGACACCAGTTTTGAAACAAGTCCATATTGGACAGAAAGCAGTTTTATGTGATAATTATTTGGTTCTTAGGTGATGATGACTTTTCTACTCAGTAAAGCAATTTGCAAGGTGTGATGACTCTGTAGGCTTTGCGTGGACAAGGGGTGTATCTTACATGATCTGGAAACTACTGTTTCTTTTATAACCTTACACTTACCGAAAACCGTGCGTACAAGCCTAACTTATGTATAAGCTGCACCTGAGTAAGGGCTGATCCTATAAGCCACTGACAATCTCAATGTACCCAATTTTGTGCTGTGCCATAGTGGCAAAAACTTGTGTATAAGCTGCACCCCGATCCTATAAGCCGCACTGCCGATCTGATTCGAGTACTAGCTGTTGCTTATGAATACGCGAGGTTTTAGGGTAGTAGTTTCCAGATTGTCAGAGAGATAAGTTGAGATAATTGAGACTATAACAAGTTATTTGCATCCTTTCCCCTAGGTACATTTATACTGCTATATCACTGCTGTATCAGCTGAATAAATATGTGGGCAGATGAGTCAATAGGGTCATCTAACTTTTTTCAACTATTGTGTTTAGTTGTGGAGAAATTACTTCTGGAATATAGGATGATGTTTCTCTAACCTGATGTCTTGATTTGTTTTACCCTTTTTTCTCAGCTCCCAAAATACATTAATGTATATCATTTCATTCCATGAATTAATACAAAGTCTGTGAACAATGAAGGCTACACTATGTTTTCCAGTACAACAACCATTTGTTGTCTGAAATATTGAGTCTCACTCACTCGTGCATACTGCGGGTCAATTTGCGTATTATGGCAAGATAATTGCAGGATTTTACTTTTGAAAATTCGATAATCATCTTGGACAGCTACATGGTGCAATCACTTTCATGGGGGATAATGGCATTTGGCAGTGAATAAACAGGGTGTTAGCTTCCACAGTTTATTAATCTGATGAAGAGTTTTCAACAGTCATTTTATCCTACTTAATCGCTTGATATGATAGAAACACTTCTTTGAGCCAGATTTAAAAGGAATGAGTTGATACTTTTATTTGATCGGAAATATGACTATATTAAAGTATTGTCCCTTTAATTTTAGATTCATAGTGAGGGATTAATGTAAGTTTGCAACTTAACTATGGTATTGCCTATTTGTTTTCTGAGTCCCTGTGTCTTGTTTGTCATTCAATACTTTGTTGTATTAAACTATATATTATTATACATTTTGGGTGACATGAAGTTTCATTTAGAAAATTGTGTCTCTTTCATTGGATAAATATATATTGTATATTCCTATGGGGACATGAGGTATATAACTTGAGTTGTGTTATTCTGCACTATGCCTTACACAAATTGCTGGACGTTCTAGTCTCCATTAGCTTGAATGATCAATGAATCTGTGGATAGTTTCCTTGTAAGATATTTGGCACCAAAATCACCTCCTAGTGAGATTTGTTATTTCCACTAATTGCTTTATTATGGTATCCCCCTGGCCCAGTCAGATCCATTGACACTGAGGCCAGTTTGGAACTTGTTATTGGAAAGTGTGTAGTATCGTGTGATCGCAACATGGTCCTGTATCTTAAAAAGTATTATCATTATTGGAAGTAACCTGGGGAAATATTGGATTTCTGTTGTCAACATTCCTGACTTCAGCCTGACTTCAGCCTGCACGTCCAGACTTAAAGGGACAGCCCTGCAATGAACATTTTAAATGGCAAAACACAAACCGTGCCTCCGAATAAATTGAGAAGGGGAAAAATGAATAAAAGCAAGCTGAGCAAATAGAAATCACTCTGGAATTTGAATCAAACTCCAGGAAAAAGTATCCAGACAACATCCTAGCTGATAAAAAGTTGAAAAAAAAGAGTAATTCGCTTGGGTGAAGACATGGTTTTAGGTTACATGAAAAAAGAGTGTTAAAATTATATGCAGGTAGTTGTACGAATTCAGTCAGAGGTATTGACCTTTGCATCCAATTACAATCTGATTTTAACTAGAACAAAATTTGGAACAAAGAATGAAGCGATAAAGCCACTGGGAAAGTGAAGCAATACTTCTGAATGTTATACCTAAACCTATCAACCTGGTCCTTCCTTCGGTAAACAATGACACAATTGTTCTGCAAAAGAGATCGCTTATTCAGTGCAGATTCACAACAAACTTAGCTTTGTTAGCTTTGAAACAGTGTTTCTTTTAAGCTCCTGAATATCTGATGACAGGGACACAGACATTGACAAACATTTATAGGGAGACTCTCCACACAACATTTATAAAAATAATGATTTATGTTGCCATTAGGATAAGATGGTGAGATGAAATTCCTCTCTATGTATGTACAACCTAGTCATATGATATTGCCTTATTCTTGCCTATTTTAGTAACATACTAACATAGAATTCAAATCCTGAAACACTTATGTGACTATGCTTCCATGTGGCTTTTCAGCTGTATACATGGTTGTGCTAAATATACTCACTCTGCATGAAATAATTTACTTTCCCGGCCCATTTGTCAGAAATACAATAACCTTCCCTTTTATATTTGAAAATCTCCCACAAATGAAAAGATACAATGTGTGAATGTGTGAGTTGTGCGCTAAGTACACTTGCAGCAAAACAGAGCTTTAGACCTGTGCCTCAGAAGGTCATCTCTAAGAGGGTCGCAGACAGAAACCTGCAGAAATACAACAAGCCAGAAGGGCTGGAAACCCTTCAAGGATGGCATGATGCCTCAAGGCTTCATGTTCACTGTGAGGGGGAATTCAAAAATCCAACTGTGCGGGCGTCTCGGCGGCGAGCTGCGAGTTCAACATACCACTGGAGACCGCACACACTAAGCTGCTACTGAGCCATACTAATACTCCCCCTGCAGGGTGCAGCGGCAACTACAAGGGGGGGGGGGACTCGCCCAATATATACATGTTAATGACACATTAACATAGGCCATATATATATTCTGATACCCTGTCAATTAACAATGCAGGATATAGATTTACCCAAAGACGGACACACACCTTAAGTCAGACACTTTTGACCTCTAATTTCGTTATTAAAGGTGTGAAATCAAGAGGAAACGTTGCTCTGGAATGGAAGTCCACATGGCTTCCTTCAGTTCTATGAAGTTAATTAATGAATATCATATATTTTTAGGTGCTTGTCAGTGTGGTAAAGTTAGCTTATATTTTGTTATTTTGATACTTAAAGGCGCACTGAACCCACGACGTCATTTGCCTACAAAATTCGGCAGGGTTAGGTCCTGGGTTCAGTGCACCTTTAAATTATGGAGGCAAATGAAAAAATAGTTTACAAATAACGTTATTTCGTGTTTATGCTTGGATATATATCATATATACAGATAGTAAATGAATCACCTACATTTTGTGAAGTGAATTATTACAAAAAAAGAATGGGTAGCTGTCATAGGGTTGCTGTTTATAGCCAATTGAAGTTGACCATGCAATTTTACCCAGAGTCGGACAGCAGTTTCACCATAAGTTGGACACTAATCTAACCTATATTCTATTATAGGATCAATAGAAATATGATATAGAACATGAGGGAAATGTGGGTGCATGACATTACCATGATATGGTACATTTACATTGGTAAAAGTGAACTGTCCCAACCTATGATATTTGACTTGTCTATTATCATTAAAAATATGATGCAATTCTAACAGAACAGGGACCTTATAATGTCTGTGCTATTCATATTACTATTTCATATACCTCTTGCCATAGATATATGTTAAATAATGTTTCAAACCCCCATCTGGGAGCCATACAGTATGAACAGGATGATGCACCATATAGTCAGACGTCATTCCACTTAAAGTGTATTAAAAATGTCCAGCCCCAAGATGAATTGATGGATTTTAATTCCAACATTAGTATGAGAATCCCTAACATAAGAAATCGACAATTTCTTCTATATTTCTTCATCAAAACAGGGGGAAAATGAAGTGTCCGACTCCAGGTAAATATGTTTATCATGTGTTCGACTTCAGGTGCAATCTATCCTTTTGAATTCCCAAGAGATAAATGGAATATGGATAATGGAATATGTAAATAGGACCTGAAAGTAATACAAAAGGAAACAGTTTAAATGGAGATGTGCATAACATGGCTTTTGCATGAAATAACATAGGTATTAGTTCACAAAGGGATCTAGGATTACCTGGCACTGCATGCTGGGAATACACCTTGCCAATTGCAAATTGACTCAGCTGCTGCCTTTCATTTAAAGCATTTCTCTGTCTCCAGGGGTATGTAATCAGATAAGTGATATCTTGTACACAATACTTCATCTCACAGAAATTGAATCAATAGTGTTCTTGGCATGTTTACAGCATAATATTACATGGTATTATATATGAATGTCCTGCAGGTTTTCACTATTAAGGATAGTGAATACCCTCCTGTCTCCAGGCAAAAAACACAACTTTAATCATTTATACTTTTGTGATTTGATTTTTCATCTGAGCATTACTTGTTATAATTCATAATGACTGTATGTCATGCCTCTTACAAATTCCTTGGATTAAAATGATCATTGCTAGTCATTCTAAAGCAATATATCTCATTACCCAAGTCCTGTGTCTATCATCCCTTCACTAAGCCTTACTTGTTAGGTAGAAATTACAAATCCTCATAAGAACATAGGTCAGCGCCAGCTGGTTGTCCATGGTAAATTTCTGTGGAAGATGGAATCTTAGGACAGCATGATGCCAAGGCTTCATAGCTTGGGTGTGTATCAATCCCACAGTGTCAGCATGATGCATGAATACAGTCACAGGAAGTTACTAGGAATGACTGCATTCATACATCCTTATGACAAAATGACGTAGTTCAATAATGCACCCAAAGAGCGGAATGTAGGCAACCGTATGTTTTCCAAATGCCAGAAGTAGTTTTAATAGTCACAGTAAGTGCTGAGGCTATATTTGCTGTGCAAAGAAGTACTGAATTGACACATTGGCATTTTAGCATTCAGATCTTGAGATTTACGTGTGTTTTCCATATACAGAAACTCATGAATACACCGTTGAAGGTGTTAAATACTAAGACGGTCATTGTGAGCTTGATAGAATATCATAACTTGACAATGTTCTCCCTACAACTACAAGGGATTGATGCACTCTAGAGGAAAAGTACAAGTTACAACAGCTGAACTGCCATATGTATCACCTGTGTCTGTGTAAGTCCTATACACTGCTAAAAGCTAAAGCTGTGACAGTGACAGTAGTCTCCCAATGTCCACAATGGACTAATCCAAAGTAGAACATTTTAAGGATAGGATGATACTTGAAGATTCATACATTCACTAATAACCTTGTCTCATAGACACTATATTCTGTAGAACAGTGCAAGTATATTGACTACAAGATGTCAGCAAAATGCATGAATGCATGAAAAGGCAAAGAGCACAGTACATTAAAGCCCTATGCTGTCCTTAAAGGGATAACAGTAGTGGCAATGCGTACTACGACTGCGGAGGCAAATGTAATGTTACAGTCAGCTCGGCATCGACTTTTGCTTTTGTTCCTGTTTCTGAGGTTCCAGTCCTTTTGTGTAAAGCTGAGAGCAGAGTTACTGAGACGAATACAACACTCCACAATAGGGTGCACTTAGGCATAGATGGAGGGATGAAATTACAATAGGAATAATAGCCTGAGAGAGAGGAATGGGATGTGGGTATGGGTCGAAATGGGAGAAGTAACAGTTGAAATCTACTAAGATGATACTGATTGTAATCTTCAAAGTTCCAGCTCTATAATTCGACGCTGACACTGACAGCATGAATGATAGTGTTACACTAGTTGTTAACTGGTGACAACATTTTCTTATCAGTCACAAAACTGGTACAAAGATCACAAAGGGATCACGTCAATTTGCATTTTCCGTTTTGTGCCCGTGGTGCAATTAATTCCTGAGGCTAAATGGGCATGGACGTGTTAAGGCTGCAACATCTCAAGTTTAGATTTGATAAGTCATCAGGATGCAGCAGCTGACAAGTGACTTCCATTGCAACTAATCCCTGGCTTAGTTACAGCATGCTTATTCAATCTTTCTTAATAATTATATTTTAGCTATATTATCAAAAAAGGATTATTCACTGAATATATTCACTAATTAACCTCAGTCACATACACTCAAAACTATTTATCTAGGCAGAAAGATTATTTATCTATTTATTCATTCATTTATTCGTGGACACAGTGTTAAAATTGTAAATATTGTCTTGTCTCCTATTAGTGATAATGATGCACATGAATAGTTTATTTTTATAGAGGCTATTTACATATTCGGATATAGAGGGGTTGATTTTGGCCAAATAGACAACAATGAATTTCTCATTGCATGTCTATATTATATTTTTATGCAACTGAATTGACGAGAGACCACTACAACTAGAAACACATAGGGTGTGTCCTATATTAAAGTATTCCTCATCGGCTTACTATTTCCAATAGAATAATCAATCAATGAATCTGCAAGCAATTATCCAACTATTACACAATACATTTTATGGGATTAGGGAGGAGTGTATCGTTGGTGTATACGTAGTGGTTATTTCATCTCCTGCAGGACACAGGCTCTAATGGGTATCCTTACCTGGGGGTTGATGACTCCATCTATCCATGTGTAAGGTTGTTACCTGGTGGCACTGATAATAGGGTGCGGTATGTAGGTGGGTCTTTAGATCAGCGAAATAGGGATAGGCTGATGGATGCCCTCAGAGCATTCACCAAAGTACAGGTCATCCTCCCCAGGGTACACCTAGGTCTATAATCACGTCAAAGCCATCCTTTTTGGTAAGCGAAACCTAGATGCATCAACATATAATTATGACATGGTCAATGTAAAAGCATTACTTCAAATCCTTATCATAGAACCACTTGCAAGCTTAGTCTTAAAGGAGTGGTAGTGGTAGTCAGTCCTTATTAATGGGGGAATTTACGGAAGAAGTATTCAAAACTGAAAAGAAGGAGAAGGAAGGCTCATGAAAAGAGTCAAATTACAATATCTCTAGTGGATATAGCCTTAGAACCTATTTGTTATCACAACACAGGGGGTAATTCTTAATAGCTTGGATATCGATTACTGGGCTTCCCTAACTCATAGCACAGCCCATACCCAACTGGTTCTCTGATTCAGGTTTGGTGTTCCCTGAGTAATTAAGCGTAAACGTATTTGCAAATGTTCTTGTAAGCTCACACACATTGCATACTTTCTACCATGGGAGTGGCTGGTATCAGATTATCATACTTATAGTCAACTATGCAGAGCTAAATACATAATTTCATGCTGAATAATTGATTATATGAGTATCGGAAACATCATAATCATAAATTAATCTGTAATATACCAAGAAAAAATGAGCACCTTAGGCACGCTCTGCTCTTCTGTTTTTTTAATCCAAAGAGAGGCCGAAAAGAAGACACAACTGCGTTTGATAGTGAATGTTATATCATAGTGCAGAGTATTCTATTAAACTTCGAAGTGTAATAAGAACAGAGGGGAAAACTTTCCAGTGGACGGATAGGAAATGGACCTTTTAGTAGTTTCCCACCAGACCACTGGAGGTAACTGATAGGGCCTCTCCTAACCCATAGCCAATGACATTCTCTCATTTGGGGTTTCCTTTAGTCATAAGTGGCTTTCACATTTCCAAATGTCTTAATAGCCAACACATGTTAACCATAACTGGCCATCGAAGGGTTGATATCAATATAGTCAACTATATGCAAAGTGTTGATGGAGCCTAGTAATCGAGTTTGTGTCAGTTCTGAATATTCATCCACAATATAGTCACAAAGTAGAGAAGGGGGCAGTCATACTGCCACTTATTCTTTTGAGATACAAGATTTATTTTGCTTAAGGACTGGAAGGGCCGTATTGAATGCCCCCCATTGAATACAATGTGGCCGTATTCAATGGGCTAAGAAAAAAATTAAATGGCTTCAAAATTTTAAAAAATAAACACAAATGGCAACTACATTGATACCACTCTATTGTATTTCACTTGTTGGGGCTGGAGCATATCCCACTTAGCCTGCGACTTTGTCAGTCATGAAATACAGCAGGGACGGTATCAATGGGCATTGGCATTTGTCTATTTATTGACGACCAGTTTATCCCTTCAATGATGGCATATTGCTAAAAGGAAATAATCAATGCATCATGCTGACCATCATGCTGTCTATCAGGCCCATAGGGTTAGCATCATGCTTGAATGCAGCACTGGCAAGTTACTGGTGCGACTTCAAGTCGCACCCAATAGAAATACACTCACTTCAGCACGGTACAATGACACGTCCTAACTGAATCCCTATTGCCCATTGATTATATTTGATTATCCCCTCTCCTTTCAATACAATATCAGCTGACAATATTGTCACAGTATATGGAACAATTTTCAGTATGATTTATAAAATGAAATTTTTGGATGTACTAGTTTGGATGATTTTCAGCATCTAACACCCTGCCAAGTCTTCTAAGAGATCTAGAAAGCTCTGAAGTATTGTGTACAATGATCCAATTGTCCAACCAAGATTTGACTTGCTGAGAGGATTTCATAACTAAAGTTTTCATTTCAATGCAATCTCATTGTTATTGGTACACATCAGGGTTTCATTGGAGCAAAGATAGAAAATGCAGTCATCTATAGCTACTAATGAAAACCACCAAACTTTATCATTTGATGGCAAAATACACCAAGCCTACTTATTACACCCTTTTAAATATTGAATGGTGCATACAATGCCACTGTCATTTTAGCTTTTTTTTCTGTAGTTCTGCCAGAATTTAATCTTAACCATCCAACAATGTATACATCTGTCCCAAAAGGCATGTTGAGTAATTGGTTTAGAGAGCAGGGGATGATGTATATACTCCAAGGAATGCAAAGTAATGGAGTTTTAAAGGGTTTCCAAAGTTGTTTCATGGGTCATGCCACAGTAAGAAAAACAAGACCAAACTGAAAACTCTATGTTGATGGATTACTCATCTGAGAAATGAAAATAATACTTTTATTGAGTATGCTATGTGTGTGTATATCAGAGGGAGGGTGGGGTTGATACACCTTTTTACATGGGCACTGCTGACGTTTAAAGAATCTGAATCGGCATATAATGGTTACAAACCAGCAAAGATATGCAGCTATACTGGTAAGACATAAACAATATATGTCCCAACATCTCGCAACCTCCACTCAAAGTGCCTCCGACCCCTAATACACCAACCCCCCTCCCCTGAAATACACAAACGGTCTTCCCCCAATACAAACCCTCCCTACTCTCTCCCTTATATATACAAACATACTGCCCCGTTCCCTCTAAGGTACACAAACAATAAATACTCTGCCTCCCCAATCCTATGACAATATCAGATTCATCAGGATAGCCATGATGGCAAATACAATGACTTAAAAGTGATTATAGCATATACACATGGTCAATTGCCCACAGGAACAGGACTAGATAAAGTAGATCAGTGCTCATCCCACAAGAGGAGAGGACATGGCTTCTGAAATGTGATGCCAGAAAGCAGAGTATTGCTTAAAAGGTAGGCAGGGAGCTTCAAAAGGATCTAAGTGCACACTGGACGATGCAGGGGACTCTTTGACCTTAGCACCAGGAAAGCATTTCAGTGGAACAAAAGGAAATGGCCCTTTTAGTAGCTTTCCACTACGCCATAGGAGGTAATTTTAATGGGGTGAATATTGGGTTCCCTCCCAGTCCTCTCCTAGCTCATGCCCAACTTATTCTCTCGATCGTTTGGGTTTGCCACTCCTCAATAGCGATGGTTTTCAAATTTTCAAATTTTTCCTGAGGTGCAATAGCTCACACATGATATATTAATTATATGAATTTATGAGGGAAGGGTCACGTGGTTCTAAATAAATCTGAACCTTCATGGGCCACATTGATATGATATACTGAGCATATTATTTTGGCTTTAATTATAACTCTTCATAACAAAAAATTACAAATCCAATATAAAAAATATTTGAGCGATATTTATTTCAGCAAAAGGAAAGAACATTAATGTTCTTCCCAGACATGTTATATGCTTAATGGGAATGGTGAACACTAAAATAAACTATGTAAAGAATGGATTTACACTATACCAATATTACAAGTTGAGCTTGACTACAAAATGATAATGTGGTAGCAATATATGTCCTTCCATTGGCTGAGGTACTTAAGATTTGAGATGATTAACCTCATTCAGAGGAACCTTAATGCTAAATAAGAGAGGAGGGAAAAGTAGCCCTAACTAGGAATAGTGGACTGATTATTTACTTCTTACTTCTTAAAACTCATCTTCATGTTTGCTTGAGGGAGACTGAATCAATGTCTTTTGAAGAGACTCATTGACAACACTGTTGGCAGAATCCCAGGCATCGAGCTGCAATCCAATTGGGTTTTACCTGTCCATGTCCTTGCAGTGACATGCAAAACCAAATATCTCTAATCTGTGGCCAAGATAGTTACCCTGTAACCACATTTGCTGAATTAGTTTGTGGTCCAAGGGCTTGGTTACTCTTAGGAAACTATAACCACTGATGGGGCATGCCAAACCATTGTCCTAGGTTCCAAGTGGTGGAGCAAACATGCTGGCAAATGCCATGTGGTATTGAACGTTTGGCACTGTTTGGAGTTCTAAAGTAACATTGATCATTCTGTGCTATGAATTCTTGTCAAATAGAGTTACTGAACTTTGACCATTAACCTCTATTGGACGTTCCTCACATTAGAACAAATACATGTCTGCTTGGTTCAACCCAGTATATGGCTGTGTCTCACGACCTTGATCCAATGTTTTTGTCTCTGATCGGGTGCCGTCTCTGACCGGGTGCCGTCTCTGACCAGGTGCCGTCTCTGACCAGGTGTCAGAAAAAAGGTGTTTTAAAAAGAATTATACTCATGTACATAAGGATTTGTAAAAACGTTATTGCGGTTGTTATATAATTATAATTATAATTCCTGCTGTTGGTATTTTGACCTTATCAAGCCAAGCCGGTCAGAGACGGCACCCGGTCAGAGACGGCACCCGGTCAGAGACGGCACCCGGTCAGAGACGGCACCCGGTCAGAGACGGCACCCGGTCAGAGACGGCACCCGGTCAGAGACGGCACCCAGTCAGAGACAAAAACATTGGCCCAAGGTCGTGAGACACAGCCATATATGAAATCCTGCCGGACATCGTGGGAAATGTCAGGCAGAAATGCCCCAGGTCCGGCAATATATCTGCTGTGGCCGGACTGAATGTCCGTCTGGATTCCTAGGACAATTACCTACATTTTGGTCTTTGTTTTGTTTGAATCAGACCACTATTACGGAAACTGTGCAGGGGAAACAGCTTTTCAGAACCATAATAAAAATGCAGTGGTCCCCCTCCCCCACAAAAAGAAATCCTGTAATAATATCCTGTAATTAATAAATGACCACTCTTTTAATATGTAATATATGGCTTTCAATTAAATTACTTGGTAAATCCTCAGTGCAAATATCCGGTCCTGCAAAAGACTAACCGGTCCTGCAGATTTGAAAACCAGGGTCGAAAAGATTTCATATAGACTGTGGTTCAATACTTACTTAGAATACAGACATTGGTCATTCTGTGGCTGGAGTGAAAAGCACCATTGGAGGGACCAATGTCAATATGGCCCCTGTGTTAGAAGAAGAAACTAAAAGGGCTATTATTCCTTGCACCTCAGGATAATCAGAACACATTTTCGGTGGAGGTCTACATTTCACTATCAAAAACTAGGGCAATATACAATGTATGATTTGCACAATATAGGCATATGAACACCCATATGATTGCAGGTGGAAATAATTCATGCATACTTCACATAAATGGAGCTTACTACGCTGGGTTTTAGTTGGGAAACTGTAATTAATTTCTGGTTTATGGACATTCTCACAGATAAGGATAGTTGAGATTGCTTTGAAAATTCTGAAATAGTTATGAACTTAAGTTTTCTAAATACACATGGCTCCAACAAAAAGGAATCTAAAATCAGGGTGAAGTAGCAGCTTTAGGTAGACATAGTATGTGTGCCCCTCCCCCTCCCCAACCAGCTAGTGAACAATTAATTCCTTTTGACATGTCATCAGAGTAGGTGCCCTTGATATATACTTCCTTTCTTAACCAAAGAGTTAAGTCTAGCCCTTAGATGAGTCTTTGTGGTTAGATGGAATGACACAGTGTGATTCCGTTATAAACTTAGCAGCATTACTTGAAGCCTTTTTGAATTTGAGATATGGAAGCCTCTCCCAATTGGCTTCGTAAGGCTTTGAGTATGAGGGGCCAGTCAGTTGGGAGATGGGGGTCTGTGACACAAGGCTCCTTTGAGGATATAGTTCTCTGAGGCTGTAGAAGGTCTTTCTTTGAAGTAGCTATTTTTCTTAGTAATTGGGGAAATTGAAACCTACTGAATATTCTTTGTCTAAGGGACTGGAGCATTAATGTTCTTAGCTTTACTGAATGTACATTAGCTGTGAAAAATGAGGCTCAGAATATACACTGGACTTATTGAATCAGTCTTTATGGGGAGTTTTTCACCATGAAGGAAATTATGGCAGATCTTTTATTTTGCAGGCCCGGCATAATTTTTGCCAGCCCAAACAATTTTCATATCTAATTCAATAAAAGACACAAAGCAAGAATTTATATTCCCATTGAAATGTAATATGTACACAGGAATTTTATTCAAAATGTTTATGTTAAAGTATTTCCCTCTAAAAGACTTATTGTCTGATTTACAAGCCATTAAAACTGACATGTAGGCCAGGATGAAACCAGTCATTTGGACCAGCAAAAGAACACTTTCTGTGGTCGAGCAGCCTTTTAGTAGGCTATAGCCAGTGTATGTTTTCATGAAGAATGCATGATGAACAAAGTTATTTTGCACCAACCTCATATTATATTCACCAATCGCATCGGAAAGTAGCAGCACAACCTTGTAATTATGTATATATGCAGCCCCAACCCTCTGTACGGCTTTTCAAGGGGTGGAAAATGAAAATTTAAGGAAATGATATTATCAAGGCCATTTCCCCTGTTGTACCATGTAATGGATTGAGATTCTGCTGGAGCCCTCATACATAATACATACTGAACTGTGGTTTCCTGTCTTGAATTGAGGGTATTTCTGACTGTGTTTTATTATTGCAAAGGGTTAACTTACTCGCCTCATAGCACCATACAATAAACTTTATGGATCATCAAAGAATATCACACAGTATAACAGAAGTTCTGTCCTTGCTTATCCAGCACATGGCTTATGGTGTTAAAGGTGGTGCAGCTGGTAGTCATTCATCAACAGGTGTAAACGACACAAGTGTACTCAACACGTCACCTCCATAACTCCCACCCTCTACTGCTCCACTCTTGCAGCTATATACAGATCCACCCCTCTATTGCCTGCTCGATCCAACCCTAACCCCACACCTCTTTGCCTCTCTATCCATAGTAGCTTTTCCCTGTCGGCACCTGTCTCTCCATTATTGGTCTCTGTCTCTCCAGGGATGGCTAAATGTGTCGTTATAAGGGATGAGCGATGATAGGAGGGATCTATTTCTAACATGTTAGAAAAGAATATAAATACATATACCCTTAAGTAGTCATGATACATGAATACCTTTAAGTATCAAAGGGATATTTACAAAACCTGAAAGTGTGTCCATCTCATCAATTGGGACAATCAATATGCATCTTATGGCTTCTAGAGGTCTTTAGAAAAACATTTATGTGTTGACAACTTGGCTTCTAAAGCAAATGCAATTTACTGACCTGAATATTTCATCCCGTCATTGTGTTATTCATAGAAAATAAGCTGGTTCATCTAAAAGAAGTCCCTAGACTAGACCAGCAAACCATATCAAATATTGTTTATCATATCTCTGAAATTAAATGTGAAATTTCCTTGACCTGCACAGCTTGTGTAATACCATAGGCTTTTATGAAGAAAGTTTTCATTTCTTAAATCTTAAGTCCTTATTATCGCCACATATCATAATTTCACCCGACATGCATCTATAATCTAAAATTAATCTGCTGGAGAGCAATGCAATGAGACACTGTAGACTTACATTTTACTAATCATACCCTTTTAAATATTGCAAACACTGCGCTTTCTTTCTGCATCTTGCTAGAATTGCATTTTAGCAATATTACTTAAAATAGATATTTCTTAATAGTACAGGCGATCTTGGGAGAATTATAAATTGGTTAAGTCATGTGTGTCATGCAATGCGCACTAGCAATTACATTAGGTAAATTGATAATATTAGCCTAGCTTCGAGACAGTGGTTATGAACCAGAAATGCTGTTCCATTCAATATAAAGCATGTATGTCAACTCTATGCGATTAAAGCCCAGGAAAACTGCCAAATTTCTCTAAAGGGTCCCACTGTATAGTACCGAGTAGAGAAATGGCTGACATTGAGTTGACTTTGATATAGATATAATGCAGTCCTGACTTACATAGAAATGAGCACCGGAGACAGAATCTGGTTTAGATTACAGGGGACATGTTTTAATTGGTTAAGATTACAGGTGATATGGACTTTTAAGATTACAGGAAATATGCATGGTACATGGTAACTTGGTGATTTTGTCGCTTCTTGCATCTTGTGCTACCCACATAGTTAGAAGGGAACCCACAGCTCTGCCACAACTGTGTCATTATAGTAGGTGTGCTAATGGAAGATATAACTCATGATGAAAGGAGGAACCTAAGGGAAGAAATTAAAATACCCCAATAGTACAGAGTTTCAAAGGGTTGTTGACAGAATTTGGAACATAGTTTTTCTATCTCATCAATTAGTGAAGTCTTTATTCATCCCTTGTCTGCTTCTGGGGATTTTGCAAAAGAAAATTACACAATGACTTTATTTGTGTGTTGACAACTTAACATCAAAGGCAAATGCAATTTAGTGACACTAATATTTCATCCCCTCAGTGTGTAATCCATATACAGAATACTGATACCTAATATGTGACAAACTGCAAAGTTTCAAAGTGATGCCCACCAGCCTATGCCTTCAAACTCCGAATGGTTTTATGGACAATCACCTCCATGTTAACAGACCTTTCTAGCACATTTCCCAAGCAGACATTCTAACTATTGCCCTTTTGGCCTCTATTTTCCTGATCTTCAGAAGTCTGTTAACTTGTTCAGCTCTGCCTGACCAGGCAACTGCGAAATTCAATAAAAGCTAAAAAGCTAAAATGGAAAATCTGTGTAATGCTTTGATAACGCCTTTCCACATAACATTATGTTATTGTCGCATATCAGATTTCAACAGACCAAAAGTAGAGAAGGTAGCCATATATAATTTGCATTTAATATACCCAACCTTAATATTCGATGTGAGAGCTATGCATAACAAGCTATTTGTGACTATATCATAAAGAGCACCATTGCTATGATATATAGTCAATAAACTTTACAGTCTTTATCTTCACAAGCTCCTTTGCAAAAAGTGGCCCTCAGAACTAGGGGCTCTCTGAATTCCATGGACGAGGGCCCCCAGGAAGTAGAACATAGGTAGACACTAACGCTGGCCCGGGAGCCAATGGCCCATAATTTTGGTAATTTTTTGTCCGGGCCCAGTTGGGCCACAAGATATTTTGCAATATATTTCATGGAAACATATCTGATAAGTATAGTCATGAAACATGTCGTTGAAAAGAGAAAAATGTGAACAAATGAAGCATTTTAGTCTCATTTTAACATGGATAAATCAGGAACATATATATGGTCTTCTCTGTTAAAAAAGTAAAATATATTCCCTGGCCAACAACTTAAAGTCCGGGCCCATAGATTCTTGGAGCTATGGGCCCATGGAGATGCTTAGAGTACCTCGTTGATGGGTATTGCATTTCCCCTACCACATTACCATAGCTTTCTTTCAGAAATTATGCTAGCATTACATCTCAGCCACCTTAAAATTTCTCAACTGTCCCAAAAGGAAAGGCTGGGAGTAATAGCTTTAGAAGTTTGGAGGACAATGTAATAGCTTCAGCGAGTAGGGGATTGTGTATAATCACCAAGGAGTACAAAATAATGGCATTGTAAAGGGCATACAATAGTGATGTGTCAGGGTACAGTCAGAGTAAACCATTAAGGTACGTCAGCTTGCTCCAAAGTGAAATAAAGGGGTGGTTATTTTTTTAACAATGAGGGGGGGATCGTGGATTTTGGTGTAAGCAAGTCGAATTTGTTTTGTCCCCCAACGAGAGGGGTTGGAAATTTTTCCGTCCTTCCCAGGTGGAAATGGAGAGCAGCCGACCCCTTTGATTGAGGTATAATAACATGCAGTCTGTTATTGCTAAAGGGTGTGCACTTTCTTTGGTCGCCCACCTAATCCACCAACCTTCCCCCTGTTGTTAAAAAATGGCCCCTTCCTTTAAAGCTAAGAAGGCAAGAGGTAGGGACCTTTTGACCCTGGCAACAGGAAAGCGTGTCAGTGGACTGATAGGAAATGACCCTTTTAGTAGCTTTCAATACCGCAATTGGAAGTGATCTACAGTTGGTTAGTATTGCAGACTGGTTTCCTCTCCTTTCCCAACCCAAACCCAACCACATTCTCCCCTTTACGATTTACATGTCTCAAGGGTAGTGGATCTGTCATTTGTAAATGTTTTGTGGGCTACATGTAGGTGCGGATTTTACGCGAGTTGGGCTTATACGCAAGGTTTGACAGTAGCCGCAACTTCTGTGCAAGTCTTTGCAGTATGGTATGATTTTCTCCAAAAGGTGTTCCCTGGCCCACAGCTCAACATCCAGGCCCATCGATTTCTGGAGCTACAGGCCCGAGTGGCCCAAAACTAAGAGGGTTGGTTGCTACCCCTGAACATAATACAACATCTATGTACCATAGGAGACCTGTGCTCTCAGATTGACATTCAATTGTGGACATACAAACCTTGATGTAAGTTTGTTGTGTTACGTGTTCATGAGCATGACCACCTTTTATAGATGTATTAAGTAGCTGATGAGAAATCAGCTGTTATTCCTTCTTAACCTTTGACCAAATCACTCCCAAATGGGAAAAACGATAGTCATTGCTTTCAGGGCCAATGAAAGGTGTGCTTCCTCTAAGGAACATAAAGTAATGCAGTGATCAATAATCCTAAAGTATGTATTGACAAAAGCCTATTTTGATGGATTTCTCATCCGAGCCTTGAATGCAATGTCAGTGACAGGAATTCCATATATTTTTTCAATGAGTACACTGTGTAGGGGAGATGATTACTTTTACCACATCTTTGGGCCGAACTTCCAAGAAACAAGATGAAGAAATCACAAACTAATAGATACTGTAGGGGTAAACCTGCAAGGGGGTGTTACTCTGGTAATCCTGCTCCCCTCAGTACCATAATGATCTAGTAACATAAGCGCAGTCAAGTTGTTAAAAAGGGGACTAGTTCAGGGGTAGAGGGGCTGGGCCATGGATCTGAAGGTTGTGGGTTCGAGTCCTGCTTTCTCCAGATGACTTTTCTGCAAATGTTACAATACCTTGTATATGATACACATTTATTTGCAAAACGTGATGAGGATACTGCATAGCTCTAGTTCAATATAATATTTCATTTTAAGGCCATAAAGCACATTTACTATGAAAAGTAGCAGCTCGTATCTCAACATACGGAGGGCAGGACACAGGAAAGCATGTCACTTGAGTGATAGGAAATAGGCCTTTTAGTCTTTTAATGTTGTCACTATATACTGGGGAATCCCCCACACCCTATTGTGATCTCACCAAATATGTTGTTGGAGCCTGGTAGTGCAGTTTCTATCTGTTCTAAATGTTCATCCACAATAGCCATATATAACAATGTAGAGGAAGGGGGAGGGATATTTGACATTATTGGCTGGTGGCGGGGAAGCCTTGGTGGTGCCCAGAGGGGGGCAATGCCGCGGCTCCGCCTGGTGTTAAACGGATGCGTAACATTGTCCACTGACCTGTTGGCTCCTCAACTTAGCCTGTCTGGCAAAATGTCATAATACTCTAATAATACCACATGTGACAGGAAGTCAATGCTACATCCACATGAAAAAGACACCACAAAACATCCATTTGGCTGCAGGCCAGGACTTATTATGCATAAGTTTAACACCAGACGGAGCCGTGGCGTTATCCCCCCCCCCTCCCCTGGTGGTGCCTAACTGAGTGAACAGTCAGGGTCAGAGGGACCAGACTGGACTATGTATGAATCAGCACAGCAGGATGTAAATTATACACCCTCACAGAGCAAGAAAACAGAGCCATAGAGAGTCCTGGCTGACATTTCTGACTCTCTCCTGAGGGAGTCACCTGGCTCACTTAAAGGAGTCACATAACTTCCTAATTCACCTAAAAGAGTCACATAACCAAAATAGGAGAGTCAAACATGAGGCATCATTTGAGATGTACTCAAATCAATTAAATGGAGGCTTCCATAAAGTATGTACGCATGAAGGGGGGGGGTTGTTTTTTCTGAAAATCTTTGCGTACATATACCTTTTGTTTTAATGTGTACAAGAACTTGGGGGGGGGGCAATTTCTGGAGAAAATATGCGTACATGGGAGCCCCCTATTTAATTTGCATGTTATAAATTTAGTGGGTCTAAAAATTTAAAAGGGTAAAAGTAGTAAAGCTTGACTGTCATGGTTGAAGTGAGGCCAAAAGCACTTTTGGATATAATTCACTTTTCATTCACAAGAGGGCTCTTAAGGGCTGGGAGCTCAGCTCTTACAGACACAAGATAGGGTGAATATATTATAGCTGGACAATGCTCATGGTCCCCTCTCCAAACACTGCTGCCCTCTGGTGGACCTGTTATTTTAGTCCATGTATGGAAAATGCTGAACTTATTCCCTGACGGCCCAGCTTTTAGGTCTCATGCAATATTATATGTAGTGCTGTGGTCGAAAGCACCAGCCCGACCAGTATGTTGCTAATCTGCCAGGCAAGTATTGGCCTAGGATGTCCAGCACATGAAGCATGGGTGTTAACCCTTTAAGGATGGCACATTGCATTAATGCATCATGCCCTTGGTCGTTATGATGCATGAATGCAGCCCTGGTGAGTAACTATGCAGCGCTACATTCGCTGGGGTTGGATGTGTGCGTCATGACAACATACATACCGTAAAACTCACGTATTCATAAGCCTAACTCTTGAATAAGCCGCACCCCAACTTTGGGCCAATCCTATAAGCCGCATCAGAGATCTTACTATGGTGACCTTTAGTACTGTACCATAAGAGCAAAAACTCGCGTATAAGCCGCATACTGACAATGGGCAGCTCCTATAAGCCGCACCCCCGATCTGACTCACGTACTAGCCGCGGCTTATACGCGAGGTTTTACAGTACCATCTTTAAGCGACATGCCGTCCTTAGAGGGTTAAGGGTGGCGGGAGGTGGCAGCACAGCTGGTAGTCTCTCATCAACAGGTGTAAACGACACAAGTGTACTCGGCACGTCACCTCTGTAACTCCCACCCTCTACTTATCCAGCCCTGCAGCTATAAATAGATCCACCCCTCAGTTACCTACTTCATGATCCCTTCCTAAGGCCAAAGGAAAAAAAGATTCAGGGAAAATGTAGGGTCGGTAGGTTTTAATTTTAATTGATTTTAATTTTTTTAAACTTTTTTTTAAACATGAAAGTACTACGTAACCTCTCCGAAGACACTAAAATTGATCTGAAAATGTCTTCAAAATTGCATAAAAAAAAACAGGGTCGGCCCTGTTATCATAAGGTCGGTCGGATGACCTGAAACAAATCTATTTTTTTCCACCCAACCCCACACCTCTTTGGTTTGATCTCTACTCGCTTCCTTGTCCCCGTCATCAACTCTTTTGCCTTTGATTCACTCTGTCTGTGTGTCTCTGTCTCTATCGTTCACTATTTCTCTCCCCTCTATATATTGCTGTTCCTGCTGGGGGGGGGGGGGGGGGGGGGCCTTGGGTGCTTTTTGAGCGCTAGATATAAACCCGCCAGTGACCTTGAAAAGGGAGGCTTTAGAGGTACTGTTGAAGGAAAAGGGGTACGTTTTTAAGCCTAATAACTTAAAAAGAAACTCTTACTTTTATCAAACGTTTCTCGACATTAAGAACACGTTTTGTATACCATATTTCATGGAGATAGGTATTCTCATAGGGGAAGGATGAGGCTCATAATTTTTGCATTTTGTCCATCAATTTTATTGATCACTCCTTGAATAGGGTATTTTGGTTTGCTAAATCACCATTGAAAGGGTGCATTCTCTAAAATTGCCCCCCTTGCACTATAAGGGTACCAGATAGTCACACGTAGTCACTATAGAAAATATATGGACCCCCCCCCCCCCCCCCCCAGCCTCCTGGGCTGTCCCGGTCCTCATCCATACTATGTTCACTACACACGTTTTCACTCCTCTTGTCAATCAGCAATATATGCTCTCCTCCATTCCCATTCCCGGCTGCATCCCTCCCACCCTCCCGCCATGCATTCCTTCCCGACCAACTTTGCCGTCACCACCTCCTCATGGGGCCCAGAAGTGACGTCATCAAGGCCCTACACCGGAAGGCGGCGTCGCGCGGTGATTGATAGGATATTGGTGGCGCTGAATTGAAACTGGCCCTGATATGGCGTCGACTGACGAGAGCGGCCGATTGGGAACCAGTAGAACCGGGGGCATGTCGCACTCGCCCAGCGGAGTGATACATTGTATGTAGTTCCGTCCTCATATAAGCCAAGACGAATTGCTTTGATGAGAGCTCTCCGGCAAAGGAGGCAGGATTAGCCACAGCTCGCTGGTACCCCTGCCCCCGACGCCGGAAGTTTAATGGCAGTTTGGTGCGAGGCATTATGGGCAATGTAAAAGGGGAGACGAGGGACGCGATGACGGACGCGTAGGAACACGGCGTCTGAAAGGAGTGAGGCGCCCGGCCCAATCACCGCCAGGCGGCCTCTGTGTTAGTGCGCAAAACGAGCGCAAACACGCACCGACAAAACTCGGCTTTTCTGGGAGTGGGAGGAGTGCCCATCGATTAATAACCAGGGGATGCCCCAGCTAACAAAAAAAACGTTATTTTACGTCCAAATAACGTTATAAACGTTGCATAACATTTGTCATAGTAAGGAGCCCTAAAATACGTTATATAACGTTATAAAATGTTGTATAACGTTTTTTTTTCACTGGGGCGGGTTGTGAGATTTTACACTCCTTAACAGTGCGAAGCCCCCATCCCCCGCCCCTCACCAAAAGTGCCAACAACTGCCCCCCCTGATTTAAAGTAACGTTTGTGTCATTTTTCTCCAAAAAGGGCCATACTTTTTCGTTCCCCCAGAAGGTCAGAACTTTTTACACTGCCACCCCCCCCGACCACACTTTGGAGTTCTAGTAATGGCTGCCCGCAGAATAACCTAAACATAAAACAAAATGCAGTAAAGTAAATGATATACAGGAATGATATAGCTTACTCCCATCCAATCGTACATCATGGCAAATAGCAACTCAGCTAACAAGAAACGTTTGCAAATAAAACGTTCTGGATGCAAACCTTTTCTGTAAGTTGGTATGAAAAAGGTTTTTACTCGAAACGTTTGCAAACGTTTTTTGTTAGCTAGGAAGTCCCTCAGGCCATATAACACAATTGAAAAGATATGTAGATCCGTGTCTATGGCACGTAAGCACGTGCACACCAGGTTCCAATACGAATATGCACCCTGTACATGTGTTCTAATACGAATATGCACCCTGTGCATGTGTTCTGATACGAAGTTGGTGCAATATGCTAACGTTTAGGCAAATTGAACTCCATACGTATCACAAGTATTAGATCTTCACCTCGACGGGGTTATGCCTCATACGAACTGCCCCACAAGGTTGAGGCGAGGTGTGAAGCCTTGGTCATAGCCACTCTACAGTAGTTATATGTTGAGCTAGCCTCACATAACCATTGTCTATCTGTTTTAAACCACATCTGTAAGGTTATGTAAGTCTAAGTAGAAATAACCAAGGTGTGAATTCCTTTGTCTAACCCCTCCGCTATTGTTTAAGTTCACTGGTTCAGTTAACCTCCTCGGACCTGAAGCTCAGCAGTAAAATCTATTGCATTTTTACAGTACACAGTAATACCTATGTACTGTACGCCTACAGCAAAAACTTTTGTTCCCTTAGATTTTGCTGTAGGTGTACAGCAACTGACTTGCTGTACATTTACAGCAACTTGTACTGTAAATTTACAGCAAATTCTACTGTACATTTACAGCACCTTCTACTGTGCATATACAGCAAAAATTGCTGGCAACTTTTGTTCCAGTAGATTTTGCTGTACATGTACAACAACTGGGTGCTGTAAAGTTACAGCAACTTCTACTGTCGGTTTCATATTGTTGTTGTCATCATTTCTATCAATTAATATGCATGCATGGAGAGTACTTCCCTGCATAATAGTTCAATTTCAGCTAGGATGATACACACTACACAATGAAATGGTTTAATCCTGCTTTAATACAGCTGTGTATGAGATAACAGCCTTTTCCCAGTCCAGGCACGTAAGCATATAACTTTCCCCACCAATGTGGTGTCTGTTCTATACTTTTACGTTTGTTTTGTATTATTCAACACAATTATGCAAATATCAATACAACATGTACACTTTATGATAACTGGATTCAGCCTCTCTCATCTATTTTTATTTTACAATGTATTGAGAGTTTCTGAGGCTTTATTTGACTGGGGAAAGGGTTGGGTGGAATAATTACTACAAAAATGGTATACTGCTGCCACCTAGCAGCAGAAATCTACAGCATAATGTACTGTAAATGTACGGCAACATTGTTGGAGACCCAATTTACAGTACATAGTGCTGTAATCACACAGCAAATAGTGCTGTATTACCAACTACAGCAGAAATGGCTTTGAATGTACAGCACATTGTGCTGTTTAAATACAGTAACATTTTACAGTGTATGCTGTAAATAATGAACCCTAATATACGTATTTTTCTACTGTAAACCAACAACAGATTCTACTGCAAATATCGTTGTATGTACTTTAAAACTACGGTTGATTTTACAGCTCAGTTGCATCAATTTCTAACAGTGTGTACTCTGTTATTAATCTACGTGAACAGTGGAATGTACTGTTGGTTTACAGTATAAAATGACACTTTTTTTTAGATTCACTAATTACAGTGCATTATTAGAAACAGTTTTCCATAAGTGAACGTGGTGAGGCATTCTACAAAATAGGATAACTGATAGCTACTCCCCTGCTACTAGATATAGAACGAGAAAAAATATAAGATATAATTGAGACAAAACAAATATGTGTAGGGCACAGACACCTCTTTTGTGGTTATTTCTATGGTACAATAGCTGCAAGGAAACTCCCATTGGTATGACATCCACATATGTGTTAGCAGTCTGTAACTAAAGGGTAGGAATACTCTCAATATAGACTTGGGGATATGGCAGGAATTCCCCTAACCTACATACCTCTATGTTAGTATGAATTAGCTATTATAAACCTCAGAAATATAGACAGACATGGACAACAATTATGCCTAGGCAGAACCCAGTTAGCTCCACCTGCAGTGAAGTAGAGGTTATGGTGCACAGGTTAACCCTCTAAGGGGTGCATAGTGCTTTAAGGTGCTATGCTCTATGTGATCTTAATACATGAATTCAGCCTTGGCAAGTATACTCGCCCAACTGTTGATTCATTTCCAAAGGTGCATGAATGCAGGCTTGGCGAATAGACTCACCAGGGCTACAATCATGCATCATGCTGACAAAGGGATTCAAGCACATTTAAAGCAGTTTGCAGCCAATAAAGGGTTAACTATTCTGGGTTGTCAATTTGACGACCTTAGACTTGTCACTTGGAGTGGACCACTGCCTGAGCTAACATTGTCAGTTAGATGACCCTAGTATTGTCTTGTGGGATGGTAACCGGACAGTTCATCAAATAGACAACCTTTAACTCGTTTATTTTATGACCGTCACTTTAAAGACCCTAAACTCTTCTTATAAGACAACCTTTTGACAAGTTTGGATCCCTTCATTTTATCAGTGTACGACCAATCTCTCAATAACTATAGTGCCTAACCAACTTAGTCATTTTCTGGCTCCCTATATTAGAACCAACCTAGGTTAGTTTATAATTATTGTCAGGTTGGTCAGGACTGATTAACTCACCCTACTACTCTCCATATAAATGAGTTTTAGGGCTTATTCTTTTTTTAGTGAGGCATTAGTCACATGTTGTTATGCCTCAGTCATTTTTGAATAGCACTTGGTCATGCCTGACCAATGACCCTGTGACTAACCTGGGATAGCCACTTCAGACTAAGGGCAGGGACATTAAGATGTTCAGTGAAGTCACATAATTATTCCCAGTCGGGGGGCATGATCGGGTCAGCCTGTGCAGCAGCTCCTAGCCATGCCCTTGTGCGAGGGCCAAAAAAAAGGTATGTTTCAGGTAACCCGACCGACCCTATCAAAACAGGGCCGACCCTACATTTTTTATGCAATTTTGAAGAAATTTCCGTATTTCTACCATTTTTTGATCAATTTTCGGGTCTTCGGACCAACTAGCTGGTATTTTCATGTTAAAAAAAAAATAAAAAAAAAAAAAAATAAAATTGGCCTACCGACCCTACATTTTCTGCCCATGTTACCTGAAACAAACCTTTTTTTTGGCCAAGGCATAATTCTGTAACCCTACAGAACAGGCTCAATTTTGGTTCTACACCATTGTTTACCCATATTGTAATTCAAATTGACCATCAATCCTCAAATTGACCATCAAACCTCCTAAAAGTGGTCAAGTGCATTGCAAACATTGTGAAAAGAAATCTCATTGTTGTCACCGAAAATGCAAGTGCCAGTGACGTAATATATCACATTGCATAATAACGACTTCACGTTGCCTAGGAATGACATAACGTTGCATAGCAAAGACGTCACGTTGTATAGCAAACGTACAGGGCATTATCCCCAGGTCATTATTCCAGGATTAACCATGCCCAGCCTAATTTTCATTAGCATTGGTGTCTATAGGATCCACATGCCCTGTCTCCTGCCTATAGTAGAGTTAACAAAGCCAAGAAAAATTGAACCTGTGGGAAAGTGTTGTATATAGACGTGCTATGTTAGAAGGCTAGAAGAACCATCCCGACATAACTTCCGGGCCCATGTAGCTTGAGATACTTGCCATACGTGATAAGGCGTAACATAGATCTGTTATTGTGCTCCTCTTACCCTATTTCAAATTCAAAAGGGTCATCATTCTTCTAGATAATCCAGCCAGTTTTCCTGGGATGTATTTCACAATATTGTTCGATTTCAAGAGCATGAATAGAATATAAATCATGTGATAAAGATTGCTACTCGTATTAAGCAATCATGATATTTCAGAGTGTAGTCCTGTTCACCTGTGCATTATAAATAGTGAACCCAAAAATGTGTATTTTTATGTAGTAGTTATAGGACGTGTACCAATCTGTACGCGAAATACAGGCTCCTTAACTGAATACCCCTACAGATTGGTACTAGGCCTATAACTACTTTATACCACTAGCTGTATGCAGTATACAAGAGATGTGAAATGCTTTGTTCTCCGTGCCCGCTGTGGTATAAACTGTAAACCAACACTACATTCGACAGCCTAAGTGCACTAGGCTATATAGACACACGTTTTGGTCTGTTCACCTGGTTATTTCACGAGTTGACCCTTGAGGTGTATTTCACGCGGCCGCAGGAGATTCTATTGCTCAGCTACATTAACTTCTAACAACATACAAGCATTTTAATCTCAGTATCATAATCGTATTGCATTGGGTGATAAAGTGGATGTTTCCCTGATGTTATGAAACGCCCTCCCGGCGAGCATCAAGAGATAGGGGGCGTGGGATAAGATCTGCTTATCTGACAACCCTTGGTGGACATTAAAAGGAAATCATTCAAAACTGTCAGAAACCAGCATGTCCAATCATAGGAAACGTCCTTAAATGTCAGGGTTTGGAGTTTTACTGCAGGGGAACATGGCAAATCAATCTCCTCTGCACCCCCAGCTCCTGTAAAGGGGCCCCCATGGGTGGCATCCAGGGCAGCAGTGTTGGCATTGGGTCTCCCATGGAATAACAACAACCAGCAATGACCTCTATTACTGTAGGATTCATCCTCTATCTTATAGAGAACGAGTGTTTGTTTATGTTTATTTGATACAGGGCTGTATCGTGGTTCTTGTATCATGAGTTTTGATGATCAAACTGGGATTAGGAAGGGCTCTTTCTTTTTGAACAATAGGGGTGTTGATTAACATTTCACCTGTTTTCAGAAAACGACTGTATTCGACCTAATAAGCGCACATCCCCTAATAAGCGCACAGGTCACTTTTTGGCCTGATTTTAGGCTATAAAACCTCTAAAAATATGTCAAATATTGAGCCCAAATTAGTGCACAATGAACAGTTACACCGAATGCGGTATGCTTCAAAGGGCGAATAAGCGCCCTGATTTTCCAGGAGCAGATTACTTGTAGAAATACAATGCAGCAGTGTATCAAAGAAGGTTCTGTTGACAGGTGGATTACAGATGGCCCTGCATGTGGCTACATGAACATAGTCCCCTCAATGTGACTACCGTAAAACCTCGCGTATAAGCCGCGGCTAGTACGCGAATCAGATCGGCGGTGCGGCTTATAGCATCGTCATAGAGGTCAGGTGCGGCTTATACCTGAGTTTTTGCTCATATAGTACAGTTCTAACGTCACCATAACCAGTTCGCTCATGCGGCTTATAGGATCGGCCCAAAGTCGGGGTGCGGCTTATACGTGAGTTAGGCTTATACGCGAGGTTTTACGGTAGGTGTGTATGTATGAGGGCGTGGATGATGGATCCGTTAATAGCACCCAGACTGGACAACGTTAACACATTGAAAAGGTTTCTATGGTGCAACAACAACTTTATAAGGTCAAAAAGGTGAATTTCATGATCGGTATAAAAAAGCCTGTTTTAATGAGGCCAAATAAAAAAAAAGGTTTGTTTCAGGTTACCCCACCCTACCTAGCAAAACAGGGCCGACCATAGAAATTTTTATGCAATTTTGGAAAAATGTTTATATTTTGGGTCATTTTGGGGCGATTTAAGGGTCGATCTGATACTTTACGAGTCGAGGCGGTCGTCGGCGAGTCGGCATTGTAGTACATGAGTTGATTTCTGGGTACTTTTCAGGCTAAAGTAAAAAGAAAAAATTAAAAAAAAAAAAAAATCCGACCTACCTACCCTAGATTTTCAGACCATAACCTGAAACGCACCTTTTTTTTTGGGGCCTGATGTTTACATGAAGCGACCTGTGAGGTGTATTGTAGCCATCCGCATATATGTCAACATGACAATAACACTGCATGAATGTTTGCATTGAAGCAAATTAGATATGCTTAAAATGACACTTAAGTGACTTAAATTTCAGTAGATGCCATTGAAATGTCATGGAAAGGTCATAATGACACTTAAGTGATATTTACTGGAATCAAAGGTGCTTAAAGAGCGACTTTTAACCATCTGAAATGTGCTTAGATGCAAATATTCATGCAGTTTAAGCATTCTTTCAGGTAAAAGATGTACCAAGACTGATAATCTGAATGAAGAGGTTAGTCAATATTGGCTATCCCAGGTTAGTCATAGGGGTAGTCAGCCTGTATTAGTCAATACATAGCCAGTATTGTATGATGGGTTCACGTCTGCCCCTTACCAAACAGAGGTACATCTGCCTTCATAAGGCAGTCGGAGTCTTATTTGAGACTGCACTGGGAGAGTGGTACTACTCCCACACGTTGGGGCTTTGTATAGCTTGAAACATACATTTATTCTAGCTTCTAAAGAGGGGCGGATACTTTGTCATGGAAATTCAATAGAGGCCAGTGGACGTTGTTCAGTGTGGGAATTGAACTGATCTGTATAGAAGGCATTGTGTGGTACAGGACCAAAACTGGTTCTGACACAAAGGGTGCTGGAAATACGAGCAGGCTGAGAGTGATTGTTTTTTTCTGTTGAATATACAGAAGAATGGAGAAAAGGTCACTATGCCAGCACCCCTTAACCATCTGAGGACAACGTAGTGCTTTGATAAATCATGCTCTTGGTCGTCATGATGCATAGATACAGCCTTGGCGAGTAACTCACCAGTGCTGCATTCAAGCATCATACTGACCCTACATGGTTGAGACGCTCCAAAAAGGTCGGCATGATGCACCGGTGTATTACTTGCCAGGCTGTATTGGTGCGCCAAATGTCAACTTTTAGCAACATGTGTTCTTAAAGGGCTAACCATCAGTGGACGGCATGTCGCGAAATAGTGACATTTGCTGTCGTGATACACTAAGGCAGCCCCGGTGAGTAACTCGCAAGCTCTGCATTGGTGCATTATATGCCGACCCTTTGGGAGTGTATCAACCCGATAGGAGTGGTATGACACTTGAATGCAGCACTCATGCATCAGTACAACAAAGGGCCATAACCTATTAAAGCACTACGATGCCCCTAAAGTGTTGTGTATAGGTAAATGTGAGGCTGAATATTAAAAAAAACACTATATTAGATCTGCACACTGCTGAACATAATTATCCGTGATAAATATTTGCGTTAAGAAATGCAAACGAGCATTTCCTGCACAGATTCTTACCTACTAACCACTTTATGGATAGCATAGTACTTGAAGAGACTATGCCCGTTGTCGCCATCAGTGTGCATAGATTCAGCAGTGGTACCAAGAAGATAATATTGCAGTGCATAAATGCTTGTTACACTCCTAGTGGGTTGCGTAATGCACCAATGCATTGCCAGCAAGTTACATGCAGGCAACGCATTAGTGCATCATGTCAAAAATTAAATCAAGCTTTAAGGCATCATCCAGTCCTTAGAGGGTTTGCCTTTATGGACAGGACAGTGCATTACTGCATCAGGCGGTTGGCATGTATGCAGCCCTGATGAGTAACTTTCCATTGCTGCATTCAAGCATCATGCAATTATACAGAGTTATACAGAATTGATACACTCCCAAAGGATCGACAAGATGCACCAATGCAGCACTGGGAAGTCACTCACTGTGGCTGCATTGGTGCATCATGATTACAAATGTCACATATTAGCGACATTCACCCTTACAGGTTTACCATACACAACACGGGTATGAGGCATGTACAGACTCACACTATGCCACGTCTAACATAGGAAATAAAGATGCACATTTTCACACTATATTCACACACATATAGTGCCAAAGGCAATGTTTCATGATTCGTGAGAAAAAGGGAACCTGATCATGAGCTACACTGGGAGTTGTAGCGTGAAGATGTCGCCCCAAATCAATGTTGTAGCCCCGCGCCTTACAATGGGAGTTGATAGTCACGCACCTTTTCGTTTCACCAGTTCATTTTACTGTAGGCTACGAGCTTGTGGTGAATTTAGTAATATGCGTATCTATATAAAAAGGCAGGAATTGTTAGTACTATTTCTGGTCATAGTTGGAAGCTTATAAACAAGAGGATGTCTCCAAAAGTCTTTCTTCACAACAAAAACACGTCAAATTATTACATGTATACACAGAAAATATTGTGCTATACACACATAGATCTAGTAAAAACAGGAGCTCCAGCCGCCAAACAGCTATACATGAGTACAGTGTTCATGATAACTTACTACAACAATTTTTCTTCAAAGTATGGCACATCGTGATATTCATTAAAGTGTCTGAACAAACTGCTCTTAAAAATAATTTAGAAACTTTCCATGCAACAATACATTTTGCTATAATGGTACAAAAGAGGAAAAAATTCCCTTCGTTTCCCTTCTGACTTCTTACCCAAACACCTTGCCCGACCCTTGAACCCTATGCATACCAGACCCTCTTTCACGTCTACACCACCCATGCGTCGAGAAAGGGTAACTTTTTCAAAATAAAGTTGTGTTTGAATCAGTTTCAGAAGAATCCTTACAACATTGTCTGTAATGGCTATGTTTGCAAACATCTAATATAAGGAGATCCCTAAGACAATTATCCTTCAGATAGTGTATGGAAGGTTGCAGGATTTTGAGGCATTATTTAGGTACTTGTCCATCACATTTTTAAAATGTTCAAAAACTTTATCAACAACGTTTCTGAAAAGTCTCCATTTCTTACTGCGTTGATCTATAGCAATGTGTGCTATCTTGCCGCCACAGGGGGCAGGCCGGATCCAGGCAGGCCCGGTGATAAGGTGACACTACCCAGCGAGTAGAGGAGGCCTATTTCCACTCCCTGCCTGTGCATTCAAGAAGGATTCCAGTTGGAGTTTGAAGAAATCGCCGAGTTAAGAAGCAAAGTTAAATTATTTTTTCAAAATTAATTCTAGACATTCTCTCTGGTTATTGACACAGTGTCCATGTGCTAATATTAAATATGTTTATAGACCCGGATATGCTTGCTCAAGGTAAGTTTAAGTATGATAGACATTGTCCATTGGTCTCTAGTTGTTGGAAATTGTACAATTTCATGGGATTTCAGCACTGTACAATCTGTGACTGCACCTACAGATATTGATATCCGTAAGGCCACACTTTTTTATTGGGTTACGGGCCCGCCCATGCAATAGGAAAGGCCAAAAGCAGAATGGAAATAAAATTGGGAAAATCAACGTTTTTTTATTCCCTCCGATGTGTGTTCCAGAGAAAACAATACAAAGAAAAAATTAAAGTTATATGCATTATAATATGCCGTTGGAAAGTTATAATTAATAGGAAAACATGAGCTACACTGTAAAAGGTTGTTGTTCATGAACAGCAAAATATGCTGTTACTATATAGTACTTTAGCTGTAAAACATAATACAGCAACCTTTGCTGTACACGTACAATTCTGTTACTGTAGATGCAGGTTCGAATCCCGTAACCAGCAAGCAGAGGGAGAGAGAGAGTGAAGAGGTTGGAGGGAGTACCATACTCCACAGCTCCAAGTAAATTTTTTCACTTAGACTCCATCCCCATGTTCAAAAAAGATAGTACCCTGTTAAAGACGTTCACATTGGCCTGATCTGGTGAGACACAGCCTTAAGCGCCATCGTGTGGGTCAAGCGACCCAACAGGATTTAGCAGATGGCATTTAGTTTGGTATTTAAGTTTGCATTTAAAGTGAAAATTAAGATGAAAACTCCGACCGAACCCTCCGACCCCGGGCTTGGGTTTCATGACAGCCGCACTCACGCCCTTTGTCGATGTGCCTATCAGACCTTCAGTGGCCGATTTCTCAATGGGAAACGATCGCATCATAAGCATAGGCTTTTGTCCAGAGCTTTTGTCCAGAGCTAGCTTTCGTCCAGAGCTTTCGTCCAGAGAGAGGGGGGAGGCAGGGCGGTACGCAGGAAGGCAGGGAGGAAGGGAGGGAGGGAGGGGCGGAGGGAGGCAGGGAGGGAGGGAGGGAGGCAGGAAGGCAGGGAGGGATGATTATTTGATAGCCATGTATACCTGGACGATTCAGCTATATGTAAGGGGCTGCATGAATCGTTCACTGCTATATGTAAGGGTTGCATGAATCGTTCACTGCTTTACTTAAGCAATATTAAGCAAAATTAATCGTTCAAACTTGAAAAATGGGCCCCTGTGCACTCTAAATCCGCACTAAAGCTGTATAACTAAAGCTGTATACCTAACACAATATATGGTTCCGATATCAGACCTACCGTAAAACCTCGTTTATGAACCTTTAACTCGCGTATTAACCACACTTTGACAAACCCTATAAGTCTCAGAGAGGGTTTTATGGTACTGTCCACTAAATCCACACTAAAACTGTGTAACACAATATATAGACAGAGCTGCACGCTAAAGTGACTGAGTCAGTTGTTACTGCACAAGAGCTGACTGCCCCGTACTGCACTAGGCCTGCGACCAGCGTGCAGTACGGGGCAGGCAGCTCGAGTACAGTAACCATTGAAGAGGTAACTTTTAAGAAGCAAAGTTAAATTATTTTTTCAAAATTAATTCTAGACATTCTCTCTGGTTATTGACACAGTGTCCATGTGCTAATATTAAATATGTTTATAGACCCGGATATGCTTGCTCAAGGTAAGTTTAAGTATGATAGACATTGTCCATTGGTCTCTAGTTGTTGGAAATTGTACAATTTCATGGGATTTCAGCACTGTACAATCTGTGACAGCACCTACAGATATTGATATCCGTAAGGCCACACTTTTTTATTGGGTTACGGGCCCGCCCATGCAATAGGAAAGGCCAAAAGCAGAATGGAAATAAAATTGGGAAAATCAACGTTTTTTTATTCCCTCCGATGTGTGTTCCAGAGAAAACAATACAAAGAAAAAATTAAAGTTATATGCATTATAATATGCCGTTGGAAAGTTATAATTAATAGGAAAACATGAGCTACACTGTAAAAGGTTGTTGTTCATGAACAGCAAAATATGCTGTTACTATATAGTACTTTAGCTGTAAAACATAATACAGCAACCTTTGCTGTACACGTACAATTCTGTTACTGTAGATGCAGGTTCGAATCCCGTAACCAGCAAGCAGAGGGAGAGAGAGAGTGAAGAGGTTGGAGGGAGTACCATACTCCACAGCTCCAAGTAAATTTTTTCACTTATACTCCATCCCCATGTTCAAAAAAGATAGTACCCTGTTAAAGACGTTCACATTGGCCTGATCTGGTGAGACACAGCCTTAAGCGCCATCGTGTGGGTCAAGCGACCCAACAGGATTTAGCAGATGGCATTTAGTTTGGTATTTAAGTTTGCATTTAAAGTGAAAATTAAGATGAAAACTCCGACCGAACCCTCCGACCCCGGGCTTGGGTTTCATGACAGCCGCACTCACGCCCTTTGTCGATGTGCCTATCAGACCTTCAGTGGCCGATTTCTCAATGGGAAACGATCGCATCATAAGCATAGGCTTTTGTCCAGAGCTTTTGTCCAGAGCTAGCTTTCGTCCAGAGCTTTCGTCCAGAGAGAGGGGGGAGGCAGGGCGGTACGCAGGAAGGCAGGGAGGAAGGGAGGGAGGGAGGGGCGGAGGGAGGCAGGGAGGGAGGGAGGGAGGCAGGAAGGCAGGGAGGGATGATTATTTGATAGCCATGTATACCTGGACGATTCAGCTATATGTAAGGGGCTGCATGAATCGTTCACTGCTATATGTAAGGGTTGCATGAGTCGTTCACTGCTTTACTTAAGCAATATTAAGCAAAATTAATCGTTCAAACTTGAAAAATGGGCCCCTGTGCACTCTAAATCCGCACTAAAGCTGTATAACTAAAGCTGTATACCTAACACAATATATGGTTCCGATATCAGACCTACCGTAAAACCTCGTTTATGAACCTTTAACTCGCGTATTAACCACACTTTGACAAACCCTATAAGTCTCAGAGAGGGTTTTATGGTACTGTCCACTAAATCCACACTAAAACTGTGTAACACAATATATAGACAGAGCTGCACGCTAAAGTGACTGAGTCAGTTGTTACTGCACAAGAGCTGACTGCCCCGTACTGCACTAGGCCTGCGACCAGCGTGCAGTACGGGGCAGGCAGCTCGAGTACAGTAACCATTGAAGAGGTAACTTTTAAGTGACGCTCTGTGTTTATTTCAGGGTTTATTGATGTAAAATAGATCTACAGGCCATGTTTAGTTACTTCCGCGATGTTTGGTTACTTCTGCGGAGTTTGTTTACTTCCGTGGTGCCGCCATTTTGAATTCCGCGCAGGTCACGTGACCCTCGGTAGCATAGCGACCCCATGGCGACCCCATAGTGACCCCATAGCGACCCCCTACCTCCTTAAGGAGGGTGCAATACGGGTAGAGTGTGCAATACCGGCGAGGGTTATTGCACGCTTCACTCCCATACGGCACTCCCATAGGTTTAACCTTGATAGATCGTATTTACCCTGAAATAAATGGGTCTAGATATCAGGCCTATACCATAAAACCTCACATATAAGCTTAACTCGCGTATAACCACACTTACCGCACTGTCCACTAAATCCGCACTAAAACTGTATAACACAATATATGGGTTTAGATAAGATGACCACACTGTTATCGTGCAGGCAGCAGGCTGGGCTCACACTGCCCAGCTCTAATGAAATACCCCACATTGCCCGACCCTATGGGACCTCCGCCTCTGACCCCTGCCCCCTGACTTCCGCCGCGGGTGGTTCTACTTCCGGTAGTGGCGCATTAATCACGAGGCACAGCTAAAACAACTGGAGCCTCGTTTTCGTTTTCACTCTGGTCGACTCTTCCCTCACCCGTCCTATCTGTGAGGAGCGCTACCGACCGAGCTCACAAAAGTGCACGGACAAGCATTTACAGCGAGTCTTGCAACAATTTTACTAAAGTCTGACAAGCAGAAAAATCTTGATAATTCAGATTGAATATAGAGGTCGCCACGAAGTGCACTATAAGAGAGTCTTGTTAACCAACCCCTGTCATTCTCGATTAGGCCTACCAATAGTTTCAATGAGGTGTGTCAACATTTTTCTGTGGAACAACATTTAAGACAGAGACTTTTGTAAGATTGGTGTAAGACTCACAGTAAATGTTTGTCCATGCACTCCCATGAACTAGGTGGCATCTGCCTGTGTGGACTGCCGTCTCTGAGGCTCTTCCACTCACCTCCCTCCTATAGCAATAGGACATATACATAGGAACGGTTAAATCTTCAGAGGCAGTATTGCATTTTAATGCAATCTGCCCTATGTCATCATGATGCATTCATGCAGCCCTGGCAAGTACATGGCCAGGCCTGCATTCCTGCATCATGCCAACTATTTAGGATGGTATAATAAAATCCCTAGGGTCGGCATGACGCTTGCATGTAGTACTGACAAGTTACACCCCGGGTCTGTATTCATACATCATGACGAAAGGCAGAGCAAAATTGGATGCAGCCCTGGTGAGTAACTCGCCAGGGCTGCATCATGCCAACCATAAGGAGTGGAAACACTCCGGAACGGTTGGCACCCATGCAGCACCGGCAGTTACTCGCAAGGGCTGCATTGGTGCATCATGTTCACAAATGTCATCTTTAAGCAAAATCCATCCTTAAATGGTTAAAAGGGTAAAAAATACCCACACTGAAACTGGCACTGACCAGTCACAACGCCAACAGGAAACACCAGGCTTGGTGACTGTTGCCACAGTTTCCTCCTAGGTGGCGCAAAAGTTGGATTCCCAATGCTGAGAGCATGAGGCGTCAGCGTGCCCATTTACAGCCGACTTGGAACAGCTCACTTCCGTTTCCGGTCTTGGCGCAAGTAACTGTAGGGACTGTTTCTTAGGAGCGGAAATAATGGTCATGTCTCAGGCCTGTGTGGTGGAGCTTATCGCCCGGAAATACGGTCTCTCTCTTAGAGAGAAAGGGAGAGTAATGTCCATAGGGAAGAAGTGGGTAGGCTGGGGGTGGGGGAGCGGAAGGGGTGATATATTATAGTGGTAGGACGTTGTATAGAATAGAAAATTACAAGATATATGTGAAAACGTCAGACAAACTAAATCCATACAGAACCTATCAAGTCAATTCAATTCCAATTCCAATTTCAAAGCATTTAATTGTTGGCAATTACACAATGTTGGTTCGAGCACAACAAACCCAGAGGAGAAGGAAATTAATCAATAAAATAGATATAGATACATGTACAAATCAAGTTCCACGACTATGGATACATATTTGTTGAGCCGAATACAACGGAGTATGCAATGGAATTACCATAGCCATGGACCAGATGAAACTTAATCATGATTTTTACACACATACAAGTGGTTTTATGAAATACAATGATAGAGAATTTCGATAAACAACCTCACTTACCTTCATTGCATAGGCATCGATTTGCAACTAGTCTACTTTAATAATAATTGACTCTTTTCAATCTATCCGCTTATTCAAAGCCGGAATCATTGAGCTAATCCACGCAAAAAAAAGAGTCCCTGGACTATGATAATGTATACATGATGTGTACTGGTGGCTATAGAGTCCATACACTGAAAAAAGTAAACTTGTTTCCAGACGAAGTGACTATCATAAAATAAACGAGTTAAAAGTTGTCTAACCTATCAGGTTACCATCCCACGAAAAGAATCTGCCAAGTGGGTCTTTTATCTCCAGCTAGAAGACCTGCTTCCTTGTCACTTAGACAAGTTTTTGACTTGTTTATTTTATGACCGTCACTTGGAAGAGTCTGGAGACAAGTTTACTTTTGGAGTGTAACCAGTGTAATTTATTACATACTCATCCTCACGTACTAGAATGCATACACTGTTAGAAGTGAGTAGTGTTCCTGTACACCAAATACTGGGGACAACTTTGGTTCCAGTAGATTGTGCTGTAGACCTACAGCAAGTGAGTTTTTGTATATTTACAGTACTATGTATTGTACAGGGACAGCAGAATCTTCTGTTACTGTACAGCAAAATTGATTGTAAATCATAGTCTGAAGCTCCTGGGTTCACCTCCCACTGCTGGTGATATTTTTAACCATCCACGTGAGGGAAAAACGAATTTTAGGTGGATGTAAAACAAGATGTAAAACAAGAGAAGTGGTTCCACCAAGGATTGAACTCACCGCCTGTGGTGTTGGAGACAGGCGCTGATCCATTGCGCCACAGAGCCGGTGTTACAAATGGTCATATTGGGATATAAGCTACCTATACCATGTCTGTATTAAATGAGCTACAGCCTTGTTGCTAAAGATCCCTGATGAGAGGTGGCTAGACCTAGGATCGATCCCACGAACTCTCGTGTACATATTACAGGGAAAAGTACTGTAGATCTGTAAGCCACTACCGTAACCTGCATCTACAGTAACAGAATTGTACATGTACAGTATAATTTGCTGTATTATTATTTACAGCTAAAGTACTGTACACTTACAGCAAATATTGCTGTTCACGAACAACAACATTTTACAGTGTAAAAGGTAGAAGACTGTTGATTTCAACAAGAGCCGTTGTCTGGCTGCATAGTGTTGTTAACTCGTTAATCTATACTAAAATTCCTGTAGTTCGCCTTTATCCAGTACCATTTATAGCTCTAATCTACTATTTACACTATGGTTGCATTTAAAACTATTGTAAACGATAGTCAGATCTCTAAATGAGCATCACAGAATACCATAGTTTACCAGGAACTATTCTGCAAGCATGGAACTCGTAATTTATCATTATAATTGGATATTAATTGCAAACCATGGTATATCAAACTGTGCCATTTTAGTACATTTGATCAAGGATTTGATCATTGATACTATGGTTTACCTTTGTATACCAATATGTAATAACAAAAATGGTTATTATATCATTGTTTATCATGGTTGACTTAGGCATAATAGTGTTAATATTTTGCCACTCTGTTTTAAATTTAAAGTGAACCATATTCTAGCTAGTTCGGCATACTAGGGCATACACTGATATTCTTTGGCTCCCCATACGACCAATCTACGTTAGTTGATATTTTCAGGTTGGTCGGTACTGACCAACTCACCGTAGATAGATATAGACAAAGGCCCATGGCCAGAGGATATTTTGGTATCGTTCCCCCCAAGGTGGGGCTGGGGCGCATCCCACTCAGCCTTTGGCTTCGTGGGATGCGCCCCAGCCCCACCGAGGGGGGAACGGTACCAAAAATCCTCTGGCCATGGGCCTTTGCCTTTATTTCATGGTTTTTATTCTTCAAAACATGTTTAATTGCATATAAATGGCCATAAGAATTTGAACAAATGATGATGTCATAGGCCATATGATACAGGAGGACCGTATCCCATGGGGGGCATGGGATACGGGATTTCTAGTACTTAAGCATAGTGGTCATCGTATCCACCATGAAATAAAGATAGATATTTATTGTACGAATCGTTCTTAGCAGAACGTTTTTCATCGCACACAGAAGAGGCCTATTTCCATTCCTATGAGTATTAGGCCTTAGTCATATCTAGCTTTGCCTTAGTCATTTATAGATATCAGGTCGTCATTCTGACCAAGACCTTTTTTTTATTATGATAAATGTGATTTTGATACTCTGCATTCACCATCGTTTTATTCGGCATACTATCCCAGGAAACTGGGGTGAGGCTAGAGCATGCTAGGGCCAGCTAGGGCGAACTACTTTTGTGCCTAGCTCAAGGGGTGAGGTAGTGTGAGCTTTGGGTGAGGTGCCCTAGCCCTTCCACATGCCCACCCAATCCCACCCAGTGGCTAGCTGGTGGTGGGGGAACTTGGGTGAGAGGTGGGTGAGGGCTTGCACAAGGTGTGGGTCCGTCCAATGTGCAGTATATATCAGTTACTTATATGTCAACACCTCACATCCCCACTGTAGTATAGTGGTCAGCACCGTCGCCTTGTACCCAAAAGGTCCAGGGTTCGTGTCTCGGTCATGTCAGCCTACCCACAATTTTTTCTTCATAAAAATAGAAAATTGAAGATAAAATAGTGGGAAGGTTGACATGGCTGAGTCGCGAACCCTGGACCTTTGGGATACAAGGTGACTGTGATGACCACTAGACTACCATGTGGGTACAAGGTTGGCATATCTAAGGAACCTATATGTATTGTACATTGGAATGTTTTAACCCTTTGTTCCTAGCATTGTCCTCACACAAGCCTGAATCTTGTGCTAGCCCTATCCAACTCTCTGCCATGTTGCCCAAATCCAGGCTTGATGGCTGGGACTGTGTGTCACTGTGGATAAGAGTTGCAACAAGGGTTTGCAGTAGCATAAGGAAAGCCCTTATGCAGCTATGATGTGAGTTCTCTCAGTTGCCCCTTGTTTTACGAACAATAGACCAGTGAGATGTATTTTGTGGACAATTGTAAAGTTACATCAGTAAAAATAAGAAAAAAAAGTGGGTAGGTTGACATGGCCGAGTCTTGAACCCTGGACCTTTCACATACAAAGCGCCAGTGATGACCACTATACTATTGGATCTGTGTTGGGTGGCCATACATAAAGGAACCTCCATTTATCCACCATGGCAATACACAACCTACTAAATACTGGTGGGCATGCTTGGGGGACCTTGGGTTAGGTGGTGTGCCAGCACACAGACCAGAGGGTCACCCTCAGTGTGGGTATGGGCAGAGGAGGCTATTCCGCTTTAGCAGGATGTCCTGTGGACAGCGCCATGTTTGTTGGTACCAGTGTGACCACTCTACCCTACAGCAACCAGCTCAGGGAAATCTCGTGGACGAGATTAGGGTACAAACATGGTCTACGTAATGTGACCGGGTTGTAGCTAGACAATCCTTATGTGACCTGTCCATGATAGTGTAGTGGTTAGCACCATGGCTCTGTGATACAAGGTACAGGGGTTCTAATCACTCCCAAGCCAGATGCATCTTTGTAACCCTTTTTATTTCTTTTCATGGTTTTTTGTTACAATATATAAATATTCAGGATACCTATATGTAAGTATTGTTCTGTTTCCATTACCTACTACATTAATTGGTGCACCTCAATTTAACTTATTTCCTAACAATGCTATGAAAAGAAGAATAAAGGTTGGATGAGGACAATGTAACCCTGCCACTACTCAATCAGAACACTTTTTCCCCACATTGAACTCTACATTTATGGGTCCAGGTGAGATATTGAGATTATATTTTTTAATCTCATTATTCTCGGTACTGCTAAACCAACTCGGGAGAACTATCAATTATAAGAAATAAAAAGGGTTACAAAGATGCATCTGGCTTGGGAGGGATTAGAACTCCTGCACTTTGTATCACAAAGCCACAGTGCTAACCACTACACTATCATGGACAGGTCTCATAAGGATTGTCTAGCTACAACCCACTCAAATTACTTAGACCATGTTTGTACCCTAATCTCGGACATGAGATTTGGCTGGGCTGGTCCCTGGTGACCAGGGGAATACAATTGGTACCAGAGGCACACCTGATGGCGCCACCAGTATCTCGCTAGTGCCTAATAGGCACAAGGCTTGCCCAGTCTAGCACATAGGGTGAGCTTCTTCACACAGGGCTCACCCTACCTTGCTCTATGGGCAATGCTCGCACTAGTCTCACCCTTCCTCACCCCAGTTTCCTGGGTACCTATTTACACCTGTGCAACTTTAGTATGATTTGGTTTTAATTTACTATGGTATACAATGATGCTTTTTCATGAGGGTTGTTCATCAATGTGTCATAAAGGTACTGACACATCAGCATCTGGTGACCAAACTGCTACTACCATAAAACCTCGCATATAAGCCCAACTAGCATATTAGCCACACCCCTAACTATATAAGCCAGAGAGGGGTTCTGAAAATTGCTAATTACTGTACTATACTAAAGCTGCACCCTATGTAAGGCATGTTTGGTATCAAAAGAAAGCTGCACTGTTAGAAGTAAGTAGTGTTCCTGTACAGCAAATACTGGGGGCAACTTTGGTTCCAGTAGATTGTGCTATAGACCTAAAGCAAGTCAGCTTATGTATATTTGCAGCACATAAACTGTACAGTAATAGCAAAATCTACTGTTACTGTAGAGCAGAATTAATTGTAAAACCAAATCTGAAGGTCCTGGGTTCGCCTCCCACTGCTGGTGATATTTTTAATCATCCATGTGAGGGGAAAATGAATTTTAGGTGAATGTAGGTAAAACAAGAGAACCTGCGGTGTTGGAGATGGTCATATTGGGATATAAGCTACCTGTGCCATGTCTGTATTAAATGAGCTACAGCCTTGTTGCTAGAGATCCCTAATGAGAGGTCCCAGCAAACTGGGGTGACTCGTGGCCATCCTGAGTGAGGTCCTCACTCATGTGCTAGATGGAATAAAACTGAGTGATGTGTCACCATCAATCACTGAGCATCACCAGGGATGGCCAAGCTGGTGATCACTGAGCATCACCAGGGATGGCCACGCTGGTGATCACTCAGCATCACCAGGGATGGCCACGCTGGTGATCACTCAGCATCACCAGGGATGGCCACGCTGGTGATCACTCAGCATCACCAGGGATGGCCACCCTGGTGATCACTCAGCATCACCAATGATGGCCACACTGGTGAACATTCAGCAATGGCACATTGCACTGAGGCAGGGGAGGGGGGGATATTTCATTCATAACATTGACAACATCATTTAAGCTGTTCATCCAGACTCTCTTCTTCTCTTGGTAATGATGAATACTTGATGTCCTTGTGGGTGTTTCTGTTTAAATATAAGCAAACATAATGGATTATTATGGAGGAACACAGTGTACATGGCAAATGTTACTTTGAAAGTGAAATTCCCCTTTTATCACGATAACAATTATGTTAAACTAGCTACGTGAGCTACGGGCGTCTCTGTCCGCGAAAACGGGACTCGTGAGTGCTATCTGCACTTCCCATCATCATAGCCAAGCCCCACCCAGTAAACACAACGACGTTGGTCAGACGTAAATCTACGCTGAATTTTGGTCTGAACTACGTAATTTTAGTAGGTTTATCAACGTCAAAACGTTAAGGTTTATTTACCAATCTCAAACATGCAGGTCTGATTTAGGTAGCTCCTGAAGACATAAATCTATGTTTAACACATTACATATAATTCTACATAGTTGGACTCAGACAAAGACTTGTAATATATTGCAGACAAATTTACATTTACAAACAATATTCATACAAAGTAACTACTATAATTTTCAATCTCATCTCATTCTACATAGTATATTCTTGTAGTTCAATTGAACAGCCTGACAGTATAGATCTGTTGAATAGTTTTGGCTGCAGAGAGGCTTTGTATTTCTTCCATTACCACCAATGTGGTGTCCTCACAGTAAAGTGCCTCAAAGCACCTATTCATGCACAATATTTTAATCACCTGTCCTTTATATATAAATATTCTATTGAATGCGGTTTATTTGCATGATATTGAATTCACAATTAATGAGAATTTACTGCTTGAATGTGGTAGATTTGTTAAGGAGCTGTAATATACTCTCCATAATTGATAGTGCTGCCACCTAGTGTGACACGGAAAAGTCATCTACCCAATTGAAGTTGAAAAGTTACGTCTTTTAACGTAGATCTACGTAGAATTTTTACGTCTGAATGAGGTAGATCAACGTAAATCAGATGTCTACATCTGTTGAAAGTAAATAAACCTTAATGTTTTGACGTCTACAAACCTTCGCAAATTACCAATCTCAAACCTTTTGGTTGGACATCTACCTAGAGAAACCTCTGAGCTACGTTGGAACTACGTAGGGTGTTTACTGGGCAGATGCCTCAAATATCAAACATTATACATGTATGGAATCCTTATAATGTTGTCCATCATCCTGTTATATTTTTATAATGTTTTACATAAGTTATATTAGCGAAAAGGCCAAAATCGTCTGGGGTAACCCATGAGTTCACTGGGTCCAGTCACGGCCACACTGGCCAACTTACAGGAGTTACATTTCTGATTTTGCCACTAGATAGTAGCAGGGGAATCCTGGATTTAGGGGTTCAGTTAGTGAGAAGAGATACACAGCTTTCCGTGGGTACAATTACCATCTTTGTACTACAACTATAAGTATATTATAAATCTAAGTTGTTTTTTGCAAAGCTCACCACTTAAACATGGCTGAACAGATCACTATGATAATTATCTGTCCTTATAATTTGATTAATTAGGAATACAGTCATGTATGATAGAAGGGTATTTGGATTGTGTAAGGTCATGGCAAACTTGGAATAAAATACGGGAGTAGCAAGTTTTCCTAGGGCACACTGCCAGGCACGCTCCTCTGCCCCCCCCCCCCGGCTCCTCAGGCCCCTATGGGCCGCCAGCAGTGACTGCAGGAGGCGTGGTATGCACCCCCCCCCCGCCCCCCCCCCCCCCCCCCCCCCCCGCAACGGACCCCATGGCACTGCTGGCCGTATCATTGTGGCCTGTTATGAAACACTCGTAATGTGAGTTTAAAATGACATACAGACAAAAGTAAATAGCCTATCATGAGCAGATTTGTCTGGTCTTTCATTTAATGTGACTTTCAAAGAGCTGGGATATCTGGGTATATGCGGCACATTTAGGTAAAGACACTATGCTTTTTTCACCGACACTTTACTTGGCAGGACGAGTATCATGAGATTTCTCATATGACATGACACGTTTTGAAACACTCGTAATGTGAGTTTAAAATGACATACAGACAAAAGTAAATAGCCTATCATGAGCGGATTTGTCTGGTCTTTCATTTACTGTTACTTTCAAAGAGCTGGGATGTCTGGGTATATGCGGCACATTTATGTAAAGACACTATGCTTTTTACACCAACACTTTACTTGGCTGGACTAGTATTATCAGATTTCTCATATAACATGACATGTTTTGAAACACTCGTAATTTGCATATTTTATGCTAATTAGGCATGAAATCTTAGGATTATGAGGTAAATAATATTTCCAATGGAACGGGTAAACTCAAAAAACCTGTGTGATAATTTTTTGGTATTATGATGTGCTTTTACAGAATTATTGAATACCTAATGTTAATCTCGGTGCTGCTAATTAGCATATTTTATGCTAATTAGGCATGAAATCTTAGGATTATGAGGTAAATAATATTTCCAATGGAATGGGCATACTTGAAAATCCCCTGTGTGATAATTTCATGGTATTATGATGTGCTTTTACAGAATTATTGAATACCTTATGTTAATCTCGGTGCTGCTAATTAGCATAAAATATGCTAATTAGGCATGAAATCTTAGGATTATGAGGTAGATAATATTTCCAATGGAACGGGCATACTTGAAAACCCCCTGTGTGATAATTTCATGGTATTATGATGTGCTTTTACAAAATTATGAATACCTAATGTTAATCTCGGTGCTGCTAATTAGCATATTTATGCTAATTAGGCATAAAATCTTAGGATTATGAGGAAAATAATATCTCCAATGGAACGGGTCTACTTGAAAACCCCTGTGTGCTAATTTCATGGTATTATGATGTGCTGTTGCAGAGTTATTGAATAAATGCTGTTAATCTTAGCTAATCCTTGTGCCATGGCCTTAATCCTTATCTCTATTGTTTCTAGTTTAATCAGATTCCCCTTATCTGAGACATAATGAGCTGTTTTTTTGCCAATTGTGTCGCAAGTTTTGCTCCAAATTCCAAAATTCCAAAAGAATTTTGCTCCTCAGAGCGTGCCCCATTTGAAATGTACTTAAATAAGATGATTATAGGATAACACAATTATCAATTCACGTAGCTAGTTAAACATATATAAAAATATTAAAATATAAGATAGGTAGAGAAAGTGCCAAAACTACTGTAGAACTTACCAATAAATGTGCCATTCCAGTCAGTGAATATAGTTCCTACCTATAATTATGAAAATAGCAAAGCAGAAGATATTAGAGAAAAAGAGACATAAAATAGGCAAGAACAGTTACTGTAGAATTCACAATCAGCTGATGGCTGAGATTTCACCATGACTTATATAGGACAACCCACCTCACGTCTGTTCTCCTTGCCAGTCTCTGCCTGTCTGTTGTGAAAGCTAGAAATTTCCACTGAGAACAAAGAAAGGGCGGGAAATTTGAAATGGACCAATCAGAACTCAGGAACCCAGGATGTGTATGACAGTGAGTGATCATGCGCCATCCTGAGTGAGATTCACCACGAGTGGCGCCTAGTCACTCAGTGAGTGAGAACCATGTTGGTGACTGTGAGAGATGATGTGCCATGCTGAGTGAGAGCTGCCATGTTGGTCAGACAAAGAAAGTTCCCCTTTTATCACTCAATGCAAGAATGTTTTACCATACTGTTGAGAATCCTTACTTGTTACTCATGATTATATGATACCATGATGGTCATTGGATATCATACTTTCCTATTCTTGTTAGAGCAAGGCTGATCAATGTCTATATACTATGTAAAATGTAGATAATTCCATTTCCCATAGACAACTCAAAATTCTATTTTCTGTCTTAAATCTTAATCTAAAATCATATTGTTGGCTACCATGATGTGCACATTTTCATAATGATTATAATCATGTAAAAATCTGGTCCATATGTGCAATAATATTAATAGAATCAACATCAACTTCTATTCCCCCCTGCAAAATACAAGCAGTATACATCCAATGCTAATATCCTGGTGATGCTGAGTGAGCTCACCACAATTGGGAAATGAGTGATGAGTCACCAAGCTGAGTGAGACCCACCAGGAGTGGCGCATTGTCACTCAGCGTGTGATCACGACAGTGGCGAGATGAGTGATGAGTCGCCATGCTGAGTGAGACTCACCAACAGTGGCGCATTGTCACTTAGTGTGTGATCACCATACATACCAGTGTGTGATGTATAGTAGTCACCATACATCACCAGGCATGGCGAGGGATCACCCCAGTTTGCTGGGGTGGCTAGACCAAGGATCGATCCCACGACCTCTCGTGTACATATTACAGGGAAAAGTGCTGTAGATCTACAATTCACTACCGTAACCTGCATCTATAGTAACAGAATTGTACATGTACAGTAACATTTGCTGTATTATTCTTTACAGCTAAAGTAGTGGAGACCGGGGCACGTTGAACCACTTTAGCACCTTTATTTTTTTCCTGACCTTGTTAAAGGAATCTGAGCTTTGATTTTTTATCAAGCAGTTACCTTGTATCATTGCAATATAAGCAAGGCAAATGTGGTCTTTTCTTATATTTTTCTTGAATTTTTGAAAATAAAATCTTAGGGTGGTTCAATGTGCCCCATGCCCGGGGTAGGTTGATCCACCCACCGGGGCACCTTGAACCACATACGTTGAACGATCCAAACAATCACCAATATAGATCAATAATTGAAACTTTGGTTGGAATTAGTTACTATTGTTCCTTTTTCATAGGATTCAATGCAAAAAATACATATTCAATGCACGAAAATCACTGAATTATAGTTTCTATAGAAGTGACTGAGTTTGTACTTTACAGATTTTTCTAAGGGTCAAATTAAACCAGTTTAAGAGCATTCCTGTTATTTGTTAAGTCTGAATAAATCTTTGATTACATTCTTCTATGATGTAATGCACTTTTCTGCCTCTGAAAAGTAATAAATATAGGGAATAAAGACACTGTAAATATGTTACACAAGAATTTGTTTTTACAAACCGTAAACTATGTATTCTATCATAACTTTATGACCAAATTGTATCGAATTTGTTTATGTCATTATCCATATTATCTTCCCTTGATACACTACTAACATTGCATCATTATTCAGTCATTTAATTGTCTTAACACCATTGCCAAAGAGCCCCTAAAATTGGGGCACCTTGAGCCGGCTCAAGGTGCCCCAGAGCTTGAAGCACCTTGAGCATGGTTCAAGGTGCCCCGTTTTTTGTGGCTCAATGTGCCCCATGCTGGTCATCACAGATAACATTGATGTTATTCAAATTACATAAGACACCTAGCAGTAAAGTTGGGTTCTATTCATGGGTTCATATGTATACTTCGGCCTCCATAGAGATCTTAGGCTAGCAATGTTTTTTAATGACACAGGAACAAAAGTATACCAATTGCAAATATCTAGTTTCAAGGCCATAAACCTTTAATGTTGTCTAACTTTCTCATCAGCATCCTAAACTCATCATGATGTTGCCGATCTGAACTGTCTATATAAGGGGGTAATGTGGTAGGCATACTGCCAGAAAATTCCCAAAGGAATAGCAAAGAGAGCAGGCGGCTCAACGTGCCCGGGTGGTCAACGTGCCCCGGTCTCCCCTACTGTACATTTACAGCAAATATTGCTGTTCACGAACAACAACTTTTTACAGTGTGAGTCTGACAAGCATACAGGCCGCGATTTTTTATGGTATGTATGTATATCTGGGTATGTCTGTCTACACATGCAGGTGTCCGCATCTTTGTGGTCAGATATTCCTGGTAAATTGCTTTTTTTGGCGAGAAGGGGATCAAATTGAGGGAAGCCGGCCACAGTAAGACTGTCTATAAACTTGGGTGCATTTAATAAGCACCATTACTGACCTGTCTTTGTGATGGACAGGTTTGCAATGTACAGTTGACCTAACCTCACTCAGCGGGAAAATGACACAAGGCTAGGACGGTGACGAAGGCGCGGGACTGGTTATCGGTGGATTTTGGTGAATTTACAAGGTGGAAACGACTGAGCCCAGCAGTTAACCTGCGTAAAGGCTTCTAGAACCTCTATACACTACCAATGTCCAGATTATCCTCCAGGATTACGAGAAATTCGAATAACAGCGAGCCACACGTTGAACTCCCACACCGGAAGCGTCAGGGCGGCCATTCCAAGATGGCGGAGAAAAACCCAAACGTAAACAAAGAACCGGCTGCACAACTGGAATTTCTACCTAGGCTCCACAGTAAGTCCTCTACGGCTGACATGGTAGCCAAAATAAATGAACTAGAAACTCGACAATATGCTCAAGAAGGTTTAACCTCCAGATCGCTTGATTTAATCAATGAAATTGAAAAAAGAGTGAAGTCGAACGAGGGTACACTCGGGGAAGCCACTGCTACCTTCGCCGACATAACTGAAAAGCTTAGCCTGATCAACATAAAGACCGATAACATGGGAAATGCTATCTCCACAAACTCTGAGGATATAAAAATCATGAGTGCTTCCAATGCAAAACTACAGGGCGATAACGACATTAATAATGATAAAATGCAAAGGATCGAATCCAAGGAAAGACGTAAAGTCTTAGTTATTGAAGGCATACCTGAAGACAGGCCGAAAAGCTTAAGAGACATAGTGGATCAACTGCTTAATGATTTAAAACTACCGTATGACAACAGCATTGTGGAATCAGCATATTGAAGAGGGAAAAAGCAAGTACCCCCCCCCCCCCCCCCCCCCGCGGTGGAGGTGGACAGGCTGACCGTAGAGCACCAAAGTTCAAACCCAGACCACGCCAGATCGTCTTGGTATTCGCATCTGCTCACTACAAATCGATGATATTTTCAAACATTCAGAACCTCAAGGGTATGGATGAGTGGCTAAAGATCCACCTGTCGGATGACATACCGAATGAAGAAAAACTCATGCAGAGAGACTTGAGAGCACTACAGGCCCTAGCAAGGAGCAAAAACATTGATGCGTCTGTCAGAGGGACCACAATTATTGTAGCAGGACAGCAGTTTAAATACAATGAAATCGCACAAATTCCCTTTGACCTCACCCTAGCCAAGGCTAAGATGGTAGAGACTCAGGATGGACTGGCTTTCCAGAGCTGCCACGCCCCTTTTAGTAACCTATACAAATGTGTGATCAAATACAGAGGCCAAACGTTCGACTCGACGGAAAGAGCCTTTTGTAGTCAGATGTGTGTAGTATCAAATCAAATGGCTGTACACAGAAGGGTTATGACCGTCAAGTCCCCAATGGATGCAATGTTCGCGGCCAAAAGCTGCAAAAGAACACAGGAGTGGTTTGACATGGAAGATGACGTAATGAAGGCGCTTCAAGACATTAAATATAAGGATGAGTCTCTCCTCAAACAGCTCAGTGACACTAAAGGGCTTCAACTATACAAAGCCACTCTTGATAACACATACGGATGTGGCTTCCACCTGGGGCAACTGGACTCTATTAAGATTGAGAACATTACCCATGGCAACAGGCTAGGGGAGATGCTGATGGCGCTAAGGTACACCCACACGAATGAAAGACCACTACCCACCAAGCATGAGGCCAGACAGCAAAAACTTCAGAGAGAACGAGCTGAACAACCCACTCCAAACCAAGACGACACAGGTGCTGATGACCGACCTCTGACTGCTGTTCAAGCTACCCCTCCACAAGAAGAAGGCTAAACTCATGTACTACATTACATATTATAGCTGACATATTATGTTTTATTTCTCTTCTCCTAAAAGTTATCTATTAATTGTTCATAATTGACATTGGTAAACCCTGTTATTAGAAACTGAATTATTAAATTCAAACGTTTTGCTTTAGTATTGTACAACTACCAACCCATCTGAACAAATCTTAGCCCAGATTATACATGGAGTTAAATTGCAGAGTCGGCATAAAGGCCTATGTCTCTGACTTCTTAAGCTGTGTATTTGTTTCTACATTGATAAACAAAGGAAGTTGTTTAATTAGTATTACTATATATACTGATGTATCCTTGTCTCTAGGGAACTGTGAAATGTGTAAAAAACACCTACCCAAAGATAGCTTTAGGTAGTATTGAGCAACTGGGGGGTGCCAAGGGACTCAGATTCTTACATTTGAATGTTCGTAGTATTAAAGCTAATTATGCCTCAATCTGTACCGAATCATTATGGTCTAGCCTAGAGTTGCTAAGCTTCTCTGAATCTTGGTTAAAATGTGACGACGATGAATGTGACTATCAGTTTATGGGATACACGAGGTATAGGTTGGACAGGCAGGTCTTGAAACCAAATGGTAATATTAAAGCAGGAGGAGGTGTCTGTACCTATATTAAACACTATGTTGAGCATGAATATAATTTTTTTCCAAGTTTGTGTGTATCTGACGAGCAGATGGAGATCCAGAATATACTTATATGTAAACCTATGATGAAAAAGATAGTCATGGTGAATGTTTATCGTCCTCCTGATGGTGACAAGTTGACGTTTATTACAAGTTTTTCTAATCTATTGTCTGACATAAAAGATAGAGACGAGTATGAATTTATAATTATGGGTGATTTTAATTTTAATGTGAAAGAGGATGACGATCTTGTAAATCAGCTGTTAAATAAAATGAAACTTTTAGGAATGTCACAAGAAATTGCTGAATCAACAAGAAAAAACGCCACTTTAGACCTAATTTTCACTAACCTCAGACAAAATTTTCTACGTACGGGTGTATTAAATATCTACATTTCGGATCACTTCCCAATCTATTTAATAAGGAAAAAAATACATTTTAAGAAAGAACTTACTGAAATACAAGGTCGCTCCTACATCAAGATGTCGGATGCATTGTTTAAACAAGAACTGGATAATTATGATTGGAGTGTCTTTAATGATTCTGAAGATGTTGAGACGTGTTGGTCACTACTTCATGACGCTGTTATTAACATTTTCAATACTCATTGTCCTTTACACAATTTTAAGGTTCCATTACATAGAGATCCATGCAAGACACATATGAGTTTATTAGGGATAAAAATATAAAAGCCTGTACTGCCAGAAACTCAGGTCTTGATAATGATTGGGAAATTGCTGACAAAGCAAAAAACGCCTCCAACAAAAAGGTGTCTCGTATGAGAAAAAATTATTTCAAGGACTTGTTAGTCGAACATGAGAAAGATCACAAAAAATTCTGGAGGATATTAAATGGTCTAATACCTGGTCAACCTAACAAAAAGAAAAACATTGTACTTACTAACCCCCAAACCGGTGATACGGTACCCGACGAGAAAACTGCTGACTTCATAAATCAGTATTTTACTCAGATAGGTCCGGAGTTGGCAAAGGAACTGCATATACCATGGAAGCAGTATGATGACAGCTCTATTAATTTTATTGAACCTTTCCTCACCAATATCCAAGAAGTCTCAAAATTAATAAATGAAATTAATACTAACAAATCCTCAGCTATAGAAAATGTCTCTTCAAAAATACTAAAACTTGCTTTTGCACACATGCCTGACAAATTAGTTAAAATATTCAATCTCTCATTTGCACAAAATAAAGTACCGGTTTCTTGGAAAACCTCAAAGGTCACCCCCATACCTAAGTCTGGAAATTCCAAATCAGTAAATAATTATAGACCTATCTCCCTCCTACCCCTCCCTTGTAAACTACTAGAGAAAATAGTTCATAACCGGGTATATGGCTTCCTTACTCGTGAGAAAATTTTGACCAATGTTCAAGGTGGTTTTAGAGCTGGACAAAGCACAATAGACACACTAGCCCAGTTCACGGACGATATAAAAAGGGAATTAAATATAGCCAACAACACTATTGCTGCCTTCATTGACCTGAGGAAAGCCTTTGACACCGTAGACCACTCTGTTTTACTTTTGAAAATTCACCACTATGGAATTAGGGCAGATAATTATCATTGGTTCGAAAATTATTTAGATGGAAGATTTCAGACAGTTTTTGCTAATAATATCCTTTCTAATAAGGCACAGGTGGTCTGTGGTGTCCCCCAAGGATCCATTTTGGGTCCTTTACTCTTTTTACTGTATGTTAACGATGTTGTAAAATGTGTAAAAAATTGTAAATTAAAACTATATGCGGACGATACGGTTATTTATATAGCTAATCATGATTTTGAAGTAGCTAAGCGTCTCTTGCAAGAGGATCTCGATTGTTATCATACATGGTGTCAGCAAAATAAATTGTCGGTAAATATTACAAAAACCAAGTTGATGATATTTGCAGCCAGCAAACGTAAACTTAACACACTTAATGTAAACATGTATTTGGATAATGAACTACTTCAAGTTGTACTTAGTTATAAGTATCTTGGTGTAATTCTTGACCCCTTGTTAACTTATAATCTTCATCTCAAATTTGTTGCCAAAACTGTGGCCTACAAAACATATAAACTATGTCAATTGAGACCTTTTCTTGATAACAAATTAGCTATTAGATTATTTAAAGCAACAATTGTACCGTATTTTGATTACGCTGATATTCTTTTTCTTACAACTGCTGATACCCACCTTAAGCCTTTACAGTATGCCCAGAATCACTGTTTAAAAATCTGTTTGAAATATCCGCACCTGACTGAGACTCACATTGTACATAAGGATGCGAAGGTTAATATGTTAAAAGATAGAAGACACGCTCACCTATTGAACTACATGTACACGAGGGCTCAAAATGTTAAAAATAGAGATATTAGGCTAAGACCCACCAGAGCATTTTCTGCACCTATGTGTAAGGTTTTACAACCAAATGGCATAGCATATGAAAACAGCGTAGAGTTCTTTGGGGCAGTGAGCTGGAATGGCCTAACCACCCTGCGGAGAAGCGCTCAGAGTCTAGACATATTCAAAAAAGAAACCAACACTGACCTGCTAGCGATGATACCGTAGGGTGCCAGCCCTCCAGTTTCTTTGTCATCTCTGTAGTTCTCCCCCCCCCTAAAAACTCCTATACTAACTAAATTATCAACCATTTATTTTCACCCCCCCAGACTTTTTACATAATTTTAAAATGAAATTAGTACCCAACCTAGGTAATTCTAAGTCCTTTTTTATTAATTTCCTACCCACCATATATATTCTTGTGTCGGTACCGTATTTAATCATTAATTTACCTGGTTTATCCCGAAGTATCAACCCATAACACTGAACTACAGTGGGGATAAAGGATACAACCATTCTTTGAGCCGCTTTATTCATATTTTGTATAAATGTGTAACCTAATTACATGAAATTATGGTATTTGTATGTGACGACATCTTTATGGTTCTGTAAAACTACCGGTAGGATCCTATGGGGGCATTTGCCTAGATGGGGTCTTACCGGTACTGACTCATTCCTCTAATTATGTAACATGTAACTAATGAGTGACTGCAATATATTAGTTTATTATTATATGTGCTCATTTTTGAATGATGACGAGACCCTGTGTCAACCCAGGATAGATATCATGTAAAAGCGAACGTAAAACTATGGCGAAATAAAGATATTCCAAACTAAAAAACCTGATGATGAAAACGAACAACAAAGACATAGACAATTAGTTTGTCAAATTTGGCAAATATTAACCTATCCTTATTTATTAATGTTCAAAAAAAGAAGTCACAGTTGTGTATCCTGTAATGGTGGTGGTGGTCTGGTGAGGCCAGACCAACCTTGACCCTGATGACATGAGACATAACTAGTAGCAGGGTTTGGTTTAAGATAAACCTTAGGAGCCCTCCATAAAGTATGTCATGCTTTTTTTTGCCATTTTCGACACCCCGCCGACCCACTTGTCACACCTTTCCCCATACCTCTATCATTGGAGACCAAGACCCCCACTCCTCATGTGTGACATACTTTATGGACGGCCCCTTAGTATAACCTTGACAGTAGCGGTACCTTTATGAGTATATAACCATAGTGACAATTAAATATGCACTAATTTTCATTGGGCGCACAGCAGGAGACAGCATAAATGCATTGACCCTTGTGACTGGGAGTGTTCAGAGTTGAACTGTATATCTGCAGTCTATATGAAATCCTAGCGGAAGCCGGCTATAGCCAGCAAGACGTCTGCCAGGCCGACGGAAAGGCTGCTACTCCCGGCTGTAATCTAGAGATCCCTGCCTACATGCGATTTTTTATGGCTTGTAAATCGGACAATTATTAAGGTTTCTACAGTGTAAAACAGAAAGCTTTACAAATGTGGCTCAGCACGTGAGAAGGTACCTTCGCGGGGGATTTTTAGTACTCGTTTTGGCCACCAGGGGGCATAAGAATGGGAAAATAGTGAAAGATATGCCCACAACTGTTTTGAGGTCATTTTTTATGGAGAATGCAGTAGTCCTCTGAGAATTATTCCATTTTTTGCTGTAAATGTTCTATATTTGGAATGTAAATGGAACATTTTTTATGAGAAGGCACATATTGCAATTTCTGGTTGCCATGGAAACCATTCCCATTTTTTTAGATGGAGCATTTTGGTCCTAGTTTCTTGAGAATCCCATCAGTAACTCAAAACTTAAAACAGACCTTGAAAATTCCTACTGAAACCAAATTTACATAGAATATTTACACTTTTTATGGATATTTTTCAACAAATATGATTTTTCGTCAATTTCAGTGGTTATCATTGGATACGGTGCATTAACCCTTTAGGGCCTAAATCGACTATAGTCGACGCCATGGCTGGCCGAGCATCGACTATAGTCGACGCCATGGCTGGCCGAGCATCGACTATAGTTGACATAACTCTATGAGAATCAGCAAAGGCTCGGCGCTAGGGGAAGCTCCTGTGAAAATGTCTCGCCCCCATCACCAGAAAAAGAAATTTTTGGTCGGCCTCAAAGGGTTAAGGGCCTATCTGTCGTTTTTAGTTACAAGGAACAACACATGTTCAAGATATGATTCTGACAAAACTACCAGGAATATCTTAACTCATAATATCTCATTTTAAAGATCTTGAATCGAATTTAAATTGTCAATTCCCCCCTCAGTATCCCTTTTCTTGTGCCTGGCCACAAATGTTCTTCAGTATTTTAAATATTAAAATGATGAATGTTTTTGTAACATTCATAAGAACCCTATTCATTTACCACTATCATTACAAACACTTGCTTTACATAAGATTCTTAAATAAGAAGATTGTACACCAATTCCCAGGCTTGCAAAAATGAAGCCGGGCCTGCCTAAAGATATTTCTGCAGGACTGAATGTCCTGCATGGTGAAAAAGTGTTCGTATAAACTGTATCTGGTGTAATTCCCTGTGTGTTTATCAGAGATATCCACAGCACTCACTTATATGGTATACTATACAGTTACAGATGCATAATAAGTATTATTCTGATTGCAAGGTAGGATGTATAGTATAGCCTAAATCAAATCTCATCCAGCCAACTCATACATAATACAACCAGGCACCAAGGCTACACAATTTAACCCTTTAAAGATGGCATGTCGCTAAAAGATGAATTTGTCATCACGATGCACCAACACAGTCACAGGCAGTAATTCCCCAGTACTACATTGATGCTTTCTGCCAACCCTTCAGGAGTATCTTGCACTGTAGAGTTGGCATAATGCAGGATTAGCGAGTTAATCACCAGGGCGCATTCATGCATTATCATGTCCAAGCGCATGAGGTTTTAACGCTTTATGCTGTCCTTAAAGGTCAAACTAGTCTGGGATAAATAGTATGGCTACTTTCTGATTTGTCCAGATAAAGTGGTGTGTTTCAGATTGTTTCACTCTTGGATAGATGGAATTTTTATATTAAAGAAAAACTGGATACTGACACATGTCCAGGGCCGGCCCAGCTTATACATTGATAATCTAAATGCAACAGGCATTAGTCAGTAGTGGCTATACCCGATTAATCAGAGGGGTATTGATCAGAATGACAAACGGATATTCAAAAATGACTCAGGCAAAACAAAAATTGGCTAATGACTAATACTCATAGGAATGGCAAAGGTGGGTCTGTCACTCCTGATTAAACCTGATTGTACTAACGAACCATGTACCTCTATATGAGTCCCACTGTTTTGGCCTTGTCGCCATGTCGAATTTTAGCAAAAGGGCCGTGTCGATGTGTAGATCTTTATGCATATAGAAAATATTAGAGCCAGTAAAAATCTCTGTGTCCATCGATTTTTTAAAGGGCCATGTCACCGTGTCGCCCGTGTCGATTTTTACCGATGTAAAGGCACAACCATGGTTGGTCTATCGGGAGCCAAAAAATGACTAACTGAGTTTGTCTCTATTGACTAAGTTCTGGAGTTCAAAGATTATCTGTGAAGGTAAGGTCAGGTAACGTCCTTCCTTTGAACTTTCAATGAATATGTATACACAATGTACACAGCACAGCAGCGTCATTAGGGAGTGGTCATTTTTTAACAACAGGGGGGGGGGGGTTGGTGGATTTTACCACGAGTGGGTCGAAATTCTTTTGGTCCCCCCCCCTCAGGCAAGTTGAAATTGAGCGCTGCCGACCCCTTTGAGCTATAGTAACGCGCGGGCTTTTTCGCAAAAAAGGGGTGCAAATTTTTTGGTCCCCCACCCAAGAGGGGTCTAAATTCTTTTGGTCCCCCCCTTCAAGGGGCCCAAATTTGTTTGGTCCCCCCCCAAAATCCACCACCCCCCCCGTTGTTAAAAAATGACCACTCCCTTATAAAGTCAGAGAGAGGGGAAGGCGGGACGACAGAGAGGCATATGTTGTGACATTAGGGAAACGAATTGCTGTGATGACTTAGTGAGGTGGTTAGTATGGGCTGACAGATGACAGACTCTGTGACACTTCAGGTGGAAACATGATATGAAGGGCAATCATAAAAGATAAAAACATCACCCTAAATCAGCTATGCTGAGTGCCATTTTCCTATAGTCTTATTGGCATTGTCGCTTTATCATAACTTCATCGTTCATATACCTTACTGCTCTGATATTGCTTTGTTTGTGCTTTATACATGCCAAATGTACGATGGATACAAACTGGATTAAATGAATGATTAAAACCCTTCCAAAAAGAATAAGGGACAGGGGATGATAGTAAGTTAAGTCTTTGATTTTGCTGGATAAGCATGGATAAGAGTCATCAGGATACATGTGCGCCTACATGGGTCCCCACAATTTTGACCATGTCACCTTGTCGGTTTCTACCAAAAAATACTGTGTCGATATGTCGATTTTTATACATATAGAATATACTAGGATTTTATACAAATCTCTGTGTCCGTCGATTTTTAAAGGGACCATTTTGCCGTGTCGCCGTGTCGCCCGTGTCGATTTTTACCCATGTAGAGGCAAATACATGCATACCCTATTCTCCAGCCACAGTGCAACTACAATTTCATTGATCGTTTGAGGTCTGTATGGTGATTTGATACAATATTCCCATTTCTTTTCACAATGCATGTATGTATCCCTGAGGAGTAACTGAGCAGGGATGAACACAAAATAAACCAGTGACGTTATGCACAGCAAATAACGATATCGCGAGCCTTTAGAAATGCTATGATGACGACCTCCTTTTGATGATCGTTGCAAGTGTATTTTGTAGTAAATAGCATATCTATCCTAGGGTATACTTTGATAAAGATTGCTTTTAAAGATTGCATTAGTAGTAGTTATAGGGCGTGTACCAATCTGCACGCGAATACAGTGAAGGAGCCTTGTAAGCTGTATACAGTATACAAGAGGTGTGAATTGCTTTGTTCTCCATGCCCGCTGTGAAAGTAATTTTCCAGTACTGTGTTGGTGCATCGTAACTATGTATCATATCTAACCTTGAGTAATCATGCAGCCCTATACATCTGATACATATGTTACCCACGTCTGAGCCCATTCACCCTCAGAAATCAATTGCAACCAGGATACAAAACTAAACCTGCAAATTGATGTGGTCCATTTATGATCTTTGTCCCAGCTTTGGATCTCACAAGAAGAAGTTTTTACCAGTTAACAACTAGAACTAGGTAGCATTTTCATTTATGCTTTCAGTATCAGTATAGTGCTGGAGCAGCAAAGACTGCAATCAGTATTATCTTACATGTCAAGTGGCATTTCGCCCATTTCTACCCATGCCCACATATCCTTCACCTCTTTCTCTCTCAGGCTATTATTCCTATTGTAATTTCATCCCTCCAACTATGTCTAAGTGCATGCTATTGTGGAGTATTGCAGTCTTCTCAGTAAGCCTGCTTTCAGAGAGGCTTTACACAAAAGGACAAGAACCTCAGAAACAAAGGCAGAAGTCGATGCTTAGCTGACTGTAACATTACATTTGCCTCCTTAGTCAGTGTATGCCTGGCCTATAGCTTTATCCATTTAACCCTTTAAGGATGAAATGTCCTTTAAAAATGATTTTTTTTCAATGCCGCCGCCGCGAGTAATGCGCAGGTGCTGTGTTGGTACATCATGCCTTCCCTTCAGAAGTGTCTCAACCTTTTAAGGTCAGCAGGATGCTTGTATGCAGCCCTGGTGAGTTACTCATTCATTGCATCAAGACAACCAAGGACTTTAAATTGTTACCATATGGCTTCAATATACTATGCCCCCTTTTTTTCATGTATTTATGCATTATGCTGATCTTTTGAAGTCGATGTACTCCAAGTGTTCCACATAATATCTATACTGTCTATGAGTTAGCTGCCAGGGCTGCTAATGATGGGTGAACCTTCAGCTATAATTCAGTGCTGAAAGTGTTATACTTTGGATTAGTCCAGTGTAGAGAGTGGGAAACTACTGTTACTGTCACAGCTTAAGCTCTTGACAGTGTATAGAGCTTACACATACACAAATGATACATATATGTGACCCGTTTAAGGAAATGGGTCGGATGTCGCACATATAAAATAGCTTTCATTTTGTATATGACAAATAGTATAATAGCCAATATTCATTCTTAGGTGACTTTTGTATACGTTTTTGTTGAATTGAATGGAAATTAAAAAATTGAGATGATTAAGATTTGAACTATATCGCACAATAGAATTATAAATCCTATGGCCATCATTTTTGGTGAAAATGGGGGTTGAAATCCATTTTTCTATTTAGTATGCCAACAGATAACTATTCATATGTTAGAAAAATGTCAAAAACACATTTTTCTAAAATAACATGCCACTTAAAGAGCCCATATTTAAAAGTGAGTTTTCCAACCCATTTAGTTAAAATAGGTCACATAATATTATCACATAGTCAGCCGTTACATAATGGTAACTCTTGTTCTTCAAAGTTAGAGCTGACCTTCTGTGACCCGGGTCCAAATGCCTGTTTTTCTTCTGGTTCAGTTGTCTTCCCTCTGTGTATAAGTTGCACAAATGAATCTTTTCATTTCCGAGAAGTTATCAAAATATGAAAAAGAAATAGGCTCACATTTCAGGCATCAAATACACGTGAGATGAATAAATTAAGCATCACAAATAAACCATTTCAATTTGGGGACATGTGAGAATTTTCCATGCCCATACATGAATACATGATGTTTCAAGACTTGATGTTTCTTTGTTGTATTCACATAAAGGAGCTCAGCATACATTTAAGGCCTTGAGTTGATGCCCTGTATGCACCTATGCACAATGTCACAACAATGGGGCTTTCAACCATTTACTTTGATTTGTTTTCATTGAAGATCCTACCTTTCCTATTGTTGCAGAAAGGCAATTGTGGCAGTGATGGCACAAAGTTGAAATTTTCTTGCTTTGTTTCGGGAGATTAAATGGGTTAAGTCTCTTTTTACTAAACCTTTGTCTCACTTCTGTCTTCTAAGATTTAACATGAATGACCAGCTGCTGCTGACCCACGTTCTTATCAGAAGTCTATTGCCATTACTACCTAACAACTAAGGCTTAGTCAAGGGAGGATGGATACAGGACTTGGAGTAATAAAATATTTATGACATATTTATCATTTGTTATATGTGATATATTGACAATGAATATTCAGATTTTTGCATTATATATGCATGAGTAACAGTAGCTACCGTAAATTCCCGCGTATAACCCACATCTCACATATATCCCGCACCCTGACTTTGCGAGAACCCTTTAACTCCCACTGGGGGTCTGAAAATTGCCTTTTTAATACTGACTTATACTCCCAAAACCCCTTTTATTATACCTAGCATATGACACGCCTATACCTACAACGTTGTAGCGCCGGACAGGCTACATGTGCGATACAGACCTCTGTATCACAACGTGTGCGATACAGAAACGTCATTCAGCAGCATTCAACCATCATTCAACCTTACTACTGCGAAATTCTCCCTACTATTGACAGATATTGAGCAGTACAGGTCGTCATTATCGTAATGTGATATGCTAGTTATAATAAAACAAAAAAAGAACTCGTAAAAATACAACTGGATGCACGACGACTTGTTTGGGGGTCCGCATCGCACAGTGCGCACTCCTGCTGCGCAGTCGTGCACACCGTGCGATACGGACCCCCAAACTCGTCGGCGTACCTCCAGTTGTATTTTTACTCGTTCATTTTTATGTTAGTATTACCTACACCTACACATTGAGAATATTGTCTAGCGCGCACCAGATATTCGGTTCGTGATAGGTGGAAATTTACGGCAGTTGCTTTAAGTGTACACATTACTCAATGATCAAATGTAGAGAATATTTATGAAATAGGTGGTATAACAGGTACAAGTTTTGATGAGTGGGAAAAGTTGGTAGATGGTGAGGGAGCAAAGAATTCAATGAATGATCTTAGGAGAAGTTGACTAGATGTTAGAATGGATGGATTTTGGTAGATGTGGTAAATGGTTCCTATTTCAGACACTAGGTAGGGGTTAGGTATGGAATGAAGGCTAAGCTGCCATCTGGTAGCAATTACCACCCATGCCCGCCTTACACCTTTACGAGACTGGGACCAATGGCATTAATGGGAATTTCAGACATTGACCAACCTGGTTGATACACTCCCAAATTGTTTGAATGATGCACCAATGAAGTATTTGCTTCTTTGGTGCAATAGAGATCAAGGAAGCTTAGTTATTTAACACAGTAACAATGTTCTCCCCATTTGAACTTAGCTTAGCTAACTAAAATCTTACTATACTTAACATGGTACTACTAGCTTGTAAAAATCAACATTAAAATGACTCTGGACAATATTCAGCGATAAAATAGTCAAAACCTGCTAGGCATCCATCTATGATACAGATGTTATAGTGTAAACAGGTCAATATTACTATTGATTCAATGTCAGAACCTATCATGTGTGATTTAGTTTTGTGTATTAGTTATCTGATTACATACCCTTGGAGATGAAGAAGCGTTTTTAATCAAAGGCTGCAGCTGAGAATGTAAAGTTGGCAAAAGTGTATTCCCAGCATACAGGGCCAGGTGATCTTAGATGCAAAAGATGCAAATGCCATTTACTGCATAATTCTTATGGCTCCATATCCGTGGCCATGTTGGTTCTGTCCTGGGAATATACCGCGAAATTTAGATGGATACCAGACTTCAACACACCATGATATGCCAACAAACAGCTGGGTTCCGAGAGCAGAACCAATATCTCACAAGAACTGCTGTGCCAGCATGCACGTGCTAATACCGAGAACAAGCCCACTCCCGTTTCATCGTTATAAATCTACAGTTAAACCTTTTTCTTCTGTATTACTTTCTTGTCCTATTTAGATATTCTATACAGTTTCCAAGCTCTACTGCCATGCTAGTATGTTAACCCCGTTTACGAGAATTTGTCTCTTTATATCCCGCATCGTTAAAGAAAAGACCAGCATAATTTTATGTGGCCTTTGATTGGTTGTATTGCCATTAACTAACAATATTCTCAAAATATATTCTATCAACACATGCAGCATGTAGCATATAAACATGAAAGAAACAAATAGAGAGTGACGTGTCACATTAGACCAGAAATGTACCCAGCCATACTAATCCCATGCAAATGCACTATGTTCTATCATGTTTTATAATGTAGTAGCAATCCATTGCCGTTATATATTAGTTATAAATCCTTTTTCTTTTCCATTTCATAAAAAGAGTTATCAAAAAGGCTTCAAGAGCCAGTATAAATGAAACAGACATAAAATTAAAAATCGTCTGCACCTACACTGCCCCATGATCGGCCCTTGAGTGGCCCTTAATTGGCTGTTGAGGTAAGCTGAGATTGGTGTAGATTACCGAGCAACCAATCAAGAAGTCGTCATAGGGGTGTCTAAACCAATCAATGGAGATGGGCTGGGTGTGTCTGGTAATTTTTTGGTCTCTTGTGACATCACTTTCTACATGGGATTGATTGTTTATTTCAGTTCTAAATGCAACATGCTGCACATTTTGATAGAATGTATGTTAAAACATTGCTTTTCAATACCAATACTATACTGATAGAAGGCCACATACAATTACGTTGGTCTTTTCTTTTAATTGAAAGAATGTGATGCTGATGAGTAACTCACCACTGCTGCTTAAACTATTATGACCCAATGTGGTTGTTACACGTGACAGTGCAGTGCCGGTGAGCTACGCACTGAGACTTAAATGGCATTTTAAAGTGAACATGAAGTCTTGAGGCATGATGCCATCCTGAAAGGGTTTCCGGCCTTTCTGGCCTGTTGTATTTCTGCTCGTTTCTGTCTGCTCCCTCTTAGAGATGACCTTCTGAGGCTCAGGTCTAAAGCTCTGTTTTGCTGCAAATGTACTTTGTGCACAGCTCAGCAAAGTTCACACATTGAATCTTTTCATTTGTGGAAGATTTTTTAATATGAAGGGAAATGTTATTGTATTTCTGGCAAATGGGCCGGGGTAGGTAAATAATTATATACACAGTGATTATATTTAGTACAAGCATGTACGTACACAACTGAAAGGCCATACAGCAGCATTATAGAATAGGTGTGTCAGGATTTGAATTCTAAAATTGGCTAGAATAGGGTTATTTTATGACTATGATGCAATATCATATGACTGGGTTGTGTATACCTCACCATCTAACCCTAATGGCTACATGAATCATCCTTTCTATCAATGTTTGTGCCAAGAGTCTTTCTATAAATGTTTGTCCAATGTTTGTGTCACAGTCATCAGATATTTGGGAGATTAAGAGAAACACTGTTTCAAAGCTAACGCTAAGTTTTTGGTAAATATACACTGAATAAGATACTAATGGTCAAATATTGGTAGGATGGTGCTTTTCAGAGATTTTTTATAAGAGAGGGATCTCTTGCACAGTCATGTTACCCTGTGTGCATTTTGATGTAACCTAAAACCAAGTCTTCATTCATGCAAATGATTTAGTTTTCCTCTCTTAAGACGTTGTCTGGGTACTTTTTCTTGGAATCTGATTCAAATTCCAGAGTAATTTCCATTTGCTCAGCTGGTTTTTATTCTATTGTCTCTTTTTCTCATTTTATTTGGAGGCAGGATTTGTGCTTTGCCATTTGAAATGCTCATTTTGAGACTGCTCATTTTGGGACTGCACGTGCAGACTGAAGTCAAAACGATCAGAAAACCTGCTACAAAAGAACAACGATTTTCACAAGTTACTTTTAATAATAATGATGAGACAAGGGTTACTGAAATGGCAGGGCCCTGGGCACACTTCACAATTTACTGCATCCTGCATGTCCATGGGTATGGCCCACCTATTGCTCTTACCTTGTCATTGTGTATTCACCATAGAATAGATATAAGTTTCAAGTCATGGCTTTCGATATAGCTAAAAGAAGTGGATGTTCCCATCATATTGACTGATAGAAAAGGATAAAATTGCTTATGAAAACCTTTTATCAGATCGATATATTGGGGAACCTCACACCCTGCCTATTCACTGCCAAACGCCATTATCTTTCAAAGTGAATGCATCCTGTAACTGTCCAAGATGATTGTGTCAAACTTTCCATAGTAAAAACCCCAACTAACCAGTTGTAATAGTTCGGTTGACTTGCAATATGTAAGTGCTAGTGAAACTCAATATTTCAAACAGCAAATCATTGTTATGCTGAGAAACATAGACATAGAGGGCATTGGTGTAGGATGACATTTATCAGCCTTAGGACAAAGTAATTATCACATAACACTGCTTCCTTTCCTATGTGGCATTGGTTCAAAACTGGTGTCAGTGTTGGTCGGTATGTATGTAAGACGGGGCGTACTGGGGTAATTTTTTTCTAGTAACTTCTTTAGGTGAAAAACAAAAATTTACAAAACCGAGAGTTGGTCGATATGACTGGGATGAGAGGACACCATAATGGAGCAATCAGTGGAAATGACAGATCTCATTAGGAAGTGCTCATGGTGTTCAACAAGTTACACGAGAGTTGTCCACGGATTCATTGATCGATCAACGCAAAGAACAAAGAATTCCCAACTGCCCAAAAGATATTTAACCTAGAACTTTATGTTACCTCATCTTGAAATGATGTGGCATACCAATATACAATAAAGTTCATTTTGTTGCCAGTAATCTGGTGCATATATCATTAGAATGAAAATTTACTCAAATGTGTGGAAGGTTTCTGTTTGGGATCATATATCAAAAGACTAAGATAGATTATTGAACAATATGCCACTGAAATATTATTCATAAATGCATGATAAGGTGCTGCTTTCTGGTCACATTTATAAGTGAATTAGTGAAAATGTCTACTACATGTATATCGAAGGCATTAGGCAACAAGAATCCACTAGATCATTTAAAATAAGATGTTAAGGCTGAGTTGAAATGATCTGAATGATCAGACCAATAGCAGAGAAAGGACAAATTAAACAGATTAAATTCATTAAGTACCACTTGGAAGCCAGGGATTTCAGATTAATTTGAGAGCCCATTTATAACTATCTTGTCGTTATTCTAATGTTTCATAAAGGCCAGCAGCGGGATCACAACTCCTAATGACTCATGATAGTTCCTAACATCGGCCACTTGCATTTACCATTTTTAGACATCACTTGATTACAGAGAAATCCATGGCAGTCTCATCTATGCCATTTGTATCCTCAGATGTGGAACACATCGCACAAAACAGCCAAATGAGAAATGCATTGAGGTTTCCATCATTGAGGAGTCACAATGAAATTCATATTTGCTGTGCGTTTGGATTATTCATCTTCTTTATAAGGTTAAATACAACTTGGGGGAAATCTGTTGCACTGCAACCTCCATTGATCCCTTTCACAGCAAGGATGTGGATTCTTAGTTTGTAGGATGACCACAGATTGAATTGAAATGCGATAGAAATGGTGTGACAAATATCATTGTTGGTTGATTGATTGGTTCTTATATTTGATATGATGGATATGATCAGACCTTCATGATCTACCCCTAGATGGTCAAACAGGCTGGTGAAATACAGTGTATTGGGGTCTCATTGAATACAGTAGGAGCCCCTGCCTTACACTATTTGCTTTTTGTGTATGCCAAATCAGCAAAACACAGAGTAAACTCATGTATTATGTCCCCTTTTTGATGGGTGGTCTCTGACATTTGTAAGACAAATGCCTTTGGTGCGACAGGAAATTGAAAAATACTCATTATCAATATTGCATGAGCAGCCCCATTTTCCACTCCGCTTAGTCACAAATCTTTCACAGTTAATGGGGAGAGCTAACACAGATCAATTGTCTGGTTCAGACTGTTCCTTATTCTCTCAACTTCTCTCAGCTTCTTCTTTAAACTTCTGAAAATCACATTGAAAACGGTGAACATGCTTGAGGAAAAATATTACAAACCACACACATTTTTGAAATTGTCAGAAAAACACTATTACCGTAAATGCTTGAATAAGCGCAGTGGTCTCAAATAAGGACAGGTCTTGAATAAGCGCAGGGTAAATAAGGGTATTGAAATTATGATTTAGGCCATTTTTGTATCTTGAATAAGCGCAGGTCTTGTATAAGTGCATGGTAAATGGTACCAGCGAAATTGATAAGTGGGTCAAATTAGCAAATTGACCTGGCCTATAAACGGGGCAGGCTTATACATGAGGCATGCTTATAATGGTTTACATTTGGGGCCCAGCTTATAGAAGACCTAGTAGCCCTTTTGGCCAGGCTTTTTACATGAGCAGGCTTATATTTGGGGCCTGGCTTATACATGGGGAAATAGGGTATTTATAAGTGTCTTTTTAACCCTCTGTTAGAAGTACTCTGGATATTTTCTGGATACTAAGGCCTCGTGATAGGAACAGAACCATATACCAAAGTACACAAACAGATAAGGGAAATTTAGAACGATCTAAAGTGCATTTCACTAATGCAGAACTGTCACACACGGTCTAAGAAATATTACTGAAATAAACTAAACCTGTAGTGCAGAGGAATTTAGAGGGTCTTGATAAACATGCTGTTGCTACTTGGAGAGGTATCAAGTTAAGCAAAGTGAGTAACGCACTGTTTTCTGAGGTCAGAGTGACAACCTTTGAGCTGGGTCAATGGCCTAAGATAAGCCCATGTTAAATTGTCACTGTAGCTCACAGTGCATAGTACTCACCCAGACCCTACAAATAGGTTTGCAATTTTACTGTTTCATAGCTATGAATTTTTACCATTCACTGTTGCCTCAAATGTGCTAGAAAATGAAATTACCCCCACTGCATTAGGTTTGTGGAATGTTTGCCACATCTCAGTCACCTCAGTCACCCCTGCCCCTGCCCCTGCCCATCTCACTTACATACATCTCCAGGTGCAAAGTGACATGCTACTGTCACAGTAGCACCCAAAGGATTGATACTTTGATGTTACATTTGCTCAGTCCCAGGTTGTTTCATAGGCATAGTAAGCTATGCCCCCCTCCCCTCAGTGTCAGTCATCAATGAAACGCATTAAGGAATGAACTATTTGATGAGCCTGTTACCTGATTGTCCTTACAAAAGTACAATTGGCCCTGCCCCCACCCTTTTCCTGGCGAGTCTAGTACTGGGACTACTTCTCAAACCTTTGGGTTGAAATATAAAGCTACTATAAACATACTTTATTTTACACTGTACATAATTTTTGCGATTAACAAGTGAAAATCTGCAAAAATAAATACGTAGCAAATATTTATGCAGTATATAGAACTTCCATATTCCAAAATTATGCGAATTTAAATGTGCTCAAAATTGTACTTTATGGCGAATTCGCAAAAATATACTTGTGCAAAAATATCTACATTTACAGTAGTCAAAATCATTCCAGGATAATGATATGAGTGATGCTATCAGTAGTGAACTAAGAGTAAATCCTTTGATACAGCTGTTTAATGGAAAGCCCACCCAATGCTAAAAAATACATGTATTTCTATCAGCCCAAAGACTGTGTGAGCGTGTATTCCAATAATCCTTTCTGATACCTAGTATGTTCTCTGGCTTACTCTTAAGGTTTTCAACTGTTTAGAACTGAGTTGTAATGGTGTTAAAGTCAGCTGCAGGCAATGCAATCCAGAGCCACTACAGCGTAATTATTTCCAGGCTTAATTCTCAACTGACTCTCCAATTCAGATTAACGAGCTCCATCGCCACATGAGAGCAGTGCGGTTGGAGGATGCTTCATATTTCACAAAATAAGAGCTCTTGAGAAGATTACAGCTAGTCCTTCATGGTTATTTCATTATTTTTATAATTTTCTAGTCTACAAACCTTCATCACTTCAAGCTCATTTGCCAGTATTTTTGCTTTCGCAATTTCTTGTAATTTTCCCAACTGATGTGTTATTCACTTCTGGGCATATATTTTTGATTTGGCTTCAACACAAGCTGGTCCCGATAAGGCTACAGCCAGTTGTGATTAGTCCTGACAGACAGTATAAGAAAGCCTTAAACTATTGCCCCATGAGTTTCAATGAGAGATGATGATAATTTTAAGGGTGCTCCTGTCAATAAAATTGAAAATCAGTAAGGAATAAACAAAGACATTTAATTACATGCACAGAAAATGTAATGAGCATGGACTTGGTAATATAAATATGTGGAATAACTGATATATTGCCATAATATTTGTATTGATTCTTATTATTACCTGTGCAAATCCAGACGATTAAACAAGTCGCATCATTGGACTCAATTTGCACTGCCATTTGAATATAAAGCTAATCCCACATGTGAGCCTTAGTCACTAGTTGTACATTTAATAATCTTCACCTGATATTTGCTTGTTTGTGTCACATGATTAGATTTACTCTGTACAACCACCTGCCAATAAATGCCATTCATCTTTCTTACGAGATAATGTTTGTATTGTCGCTGAGTGATTTCTAACTTGATATTTCTTCATAACCCAAAACCATACTTTCGTTCAATCTTCATTGTCCAGTTGTCATCAAATAAGATAACTTGAGGATACATTTTTTGTAGAGTTTGTATCAAATGCAAGAGTAATTTCCATCATTCAGCTTGTTTTCATCCTAACATTTTTGTTTGGAAGTAGGATTGATATCTTGAAATAAAATCAGCTCCTGACTAACCCGGTCTGACCCTGTAGGGAAAACCCAGGACAATCAGAGAGCCTCTCCAGAATCTTATTTCAACACCTTTACATTCAGAGCATTACCATGTTGAACCCAATACTTATTCAATAACACTGCTTCCTTGACAAATCATATTTTGTATTCCAGAATGGTATTACTATAGCTAAGACTGGAGATGGAGAGGAGACGGTAATAGAAAGATTGTTGTAAATGACAGATCTAGTTGGGAACTAGGTATGCAGTTAACTGCTTACATATTCATTGATTAATTATTCTACTAGAAATAATATACCAATGAGGATGATTTTTATGCTAGACACACCCTACATATCTCTAGTTGTAATGGTCTCTGTCAAATTTGGTTCCATACAAATGTATTTTGAATAACTTATAGATATGCTATTATGTAGTCTCTATAAACACTGACTATTTGTGCACCTCATTATTATCAACATGCAAGAGACATGACTACATGAATAAATAAATAATTAAATAAATAAATAAATCCATAAATAATCTATCCTCCTAGGGAAAAAGCTATAGTGCGTGATACTGAGGCTTATCAGTAAATGTTAATCAATGAGTCATGCATATCGTTAGTCATTCTAGTAAGTGGTATGTATGCAAGGTCTGACATTATAGATTTATAATAAGACTGATGTACTTACTAAGACGTTTCTGTTAAGCTTTAGCTTTTAACTGTATCTGGTTAATCAGAAATATACTGGTAACAAAAATGGATTAACTACGTAAATTATTAAGCAGATGTGCGTGATAACTAAAACATATAGGTTAAAGATTGATTCAAAGTGCCTATAATTTTCATAATGTGAATGGCTTCATATAAGCTCTTTCAAGTTCATTGGTGTCCATATTCCTTCCTGTTTGCCAGTCAACAGCAACCAATAACAAGTTTCACCCTTGCCATTTTAATTCTCATCTTGTGGTTGTTTGTGGGATCCTTCTCACAAGCACAAAGCCAAACGAGAAATCTGCAGAAGGCAGGCTACCACTGAGATCTGTCTTTCCAGTTCCCTTTGGATTATTCAACCTCTTTATGAGGTAAAACCTGAGTTCTGCAACCCTTCATAAGATGGATCCTGTGTTTTTACTAGATGGGGAAAGCAAGGATTGTAAATTAAGCAATAGAAACGGCATGATTATTTAACAGCATGGATTGATGGATGGAGGTTGGAGTAATGCAGTGAATGCAAGGCACTCATTGATATTGTCCATTTGTTTTATCAAACTCCCATCTATTCACAATAACTGTAAGTGTGGAAGTGACAAGTGGTGAATCTTAATAACTTTATATATGATTGATATTAAAGAGGATCTGTTATCAGTCCATGTGTGATCTTTGTCCCAGAATTGTGCCATAATTACTCATGTTGTCAGTATTGGTAGATTTCAATTGTTACTTCTCCCATTTCTACCCATATCTACATCCAATTCACCTCTCTCTCAGGCTATTGTTATTTCATACTTCCATCTAGGTCTAAGTGCACACTATTGTGGAGTATTGCATTTTTCTCAGGAAGCCTGCTCTCAGAGAATCTTTATACAAAAGGACAAGAACCTCAGAAATGAAAGCAGAAGTCAATGCTGAGCAGACTGTAGCATTACATCTGCCTCCACAGCGTATGACCGTCACTACGCTTATCTGTTTGATGACAGCATAGGGCTTCGATATACAATGCCGTTTAGTTTTCTTGATGTTGTCGTTCATTATGCAGATATTTTGGAATCAATACAGACCCAGTGTTGGACATAATAAGGTCTCTGAGGTCGTTGCCAGGTCTACAAGTAAATGTGGAAACCTACAGGCATCATCATTTCTACTATTTCTATCCCTACCCATATCCCTTCCTCTTTGAGCAACTAGAACCTTTACAATCAAAAGTCAAGCGCAAAACTGATTTTGAGCTCTAAACCAATTTTGACTCTGAAACCAATTTTGACTTCAAGATTGATTTTGACTCCAAGGTCAATTTACCACTATTGACAGTTTGCATGTCGAACTTTCCATTTGGGACAGATAAGAAATTCAAGAGTGGCTAAGATGTAATTCTATTAGAATTGCTCAGTGAAAGCTATGGTAGTATAATATGGAGAATAAAATATGCATTAATAAAGCATTAAAGATAAAGGGCACAGTATTGTTCAATCAAGTTTCAGAGGGTTCTAGTTCCTTGGGGCCCTAGTTCAGGAAAGCTCCAATTCAGAGAGCCCCTGTTGAGAGGGTCCTTGTCCTGATGGCCATGGTTCAGAGGGCCCTTCTTCCAAAGGACCCTATGGGGAAGAAGTTAAATGTGAAATGTTTATTGCCAGTAGATCATAGTGACAATGCTCTTCATGATATGGTCAAAAATACCTCATAATGCATAGGTCTCTAGTGGAAGATAAAGGTTGGGTATCTTAATAAAAAGTTATAGATCGCTACCTTCTCTACTTTTGGTCTACAGAAATCAGATATGTTGTAATAGCACATTACATGGAAAGATGTTATTAAAGCTGTAGGCATCACATAGATTTTCCACTTTAAATTCAATTTCTAATTTCACAGTTGCCTAGTCAGGCAGAGCTGACTCAGCTAACAGACTTCTTGAGATCAGGAAAATAGAGGCCAAAAGGGCATTACTTGGGATGGCCGCTTTGAAATTGTGCTGAAAATGCCTGTCAACCTCAGGGATGATTGCCTGTGATACTATGGGGAGTTTGAGGGCACACGCTGGGGGGCGCTTCACTTGAAAACTTGACTGTTTGCTAGACATTGGAATTAAGCATTCCTATAATGCCTATGGCTTACACACTGAGGGGATAAAATATTACTGTCACTAAAATGCAATTGCGTCTGAAGTTGAGTTGTCAACATATAAATAATAGCATTGCGTCACTTTTGCAAAATCACCAGAATCAGACAAAAGATGATTAAAGGTAACACTAATTAATGAGATGGAAATACTAACTTTCAAGTTCTCTCAAAAGTCCTTTGAAACTTTGCACTGTTGGGGTATTTGAATTTCTCCCCTCAGCTACATGGGCGGGTCCCTCTTGTTGTCATGAGTTATATCTTCCATTGGCACATCCATTATAATGACAGGGTATTAGTAGAGCTGTAGGCCTCCTTTTAAAACTTGAAGGTAATATATAGTGTCAAATCTGTTAAAAACAGTCATGTTTCCCTGTGCACTCAATATTGTATGGAACAGTATTTTTATTTCATGAACACAGATTTCGAAGTTAGGATGATGCTATTACTTTATCTAATGTTAATGCTAGTGTGCAAAGCATGAGTGACATGACTTAATCAATTTATATTCCTAATATACAGCACCAACTGCACTATTAAACATTTTTTACTAACCTTCCCATCGTAAATATAAGTAGATGATTCCAAACCCCACATTTTAACTCATTAGCCTGGGTGAGAGACTTGTAACTGCTTTTGGACATCCAAAACTTGCAATTGAAGATAATATATAGTGTCAAATTCCAGGGAAAATCTCTTACCAGCATATATATATATATATATATATATATATATACAAATATATCTATATCTATATATTTATATATATATATATATATATATATATATATATATATATATATATATATATACATATATATATATATATGCTCAATACTGTTGGTTCTATTGACTTATTGAGAGTGCAATTTTTTCACTTTGAAGTTTCCTCCTCTACCGTTCATGGTACACTCTGTACTATTACATACAATATCCCACTATGATGAGCTGTGTCGTCCCCTCTTTGGATTTTATGTGACACCATCAAAAAGACTTATACAAGCCCAAGAGCAGATCACAAATTGTGTGTTGCATTACCACAGCCAAAACAAGTTCAGCATCCAGATGAATAAAACTATGTAGCAAGCAATCATATGCAGATCTTGTCTCAGCTGTTCATTTATATGAAAGACAGGAGCGCAGATCTATATTAAAGATCTGTCGAACACAGTCATGTTTTCCTGTGCACACTTTACTGAACGGAACAGCATTTTTGTTTCATGAACACTGCTTTCCAAGCTAGGGTACTATTATTAGTTTATCTAATGTTATTGGTAGTGTGCATAGCATGAGCCACACGTCTTAATCAATTTATATGCAGCATCAACTGCACTATGAAGAATTTTCTACTCAACTTTCCAATGGGGAAAACATAGAAATAGTAGGATGGCTAAAAAGCTATTCTTGCAGGGAGTTGAAAGAAGGCTACAGTGTTTTTAATGCATCACGTAATATTATTTAAAAGGGTATGATTAGTAAAAGGTAAGGCAGCAGTGTCTTATGCATTGCTCTTTAGTTGATGATAAGGTTTGAGAAATTAATTGGAAATTATAGATGCGTCCTTTCCTTAATGTCTGTCTGGTGAAATCCTGATATGTGGCAATAACAAGGACCCTAGATTACGTGGAATGAAAACTTTCTTCATAAAAACCTATGTGTATTACACAAGGTGGCCACGATTTAATTTCAAGGCTTGTTAATTTCAGAGATGACAATACACAATTCTTTATGATTATAGTTTGATGATCTAGTCTGAGGCTTTCTCTCTCATGAACTAGTAGTTGAAATCTTGTGTCAGCAAATTGCTTTTCCTTTTGAAGTCAAGTTGTCAACACATAAATATTGCGTTGATTTTCCAAAACATCTAGAGGCCATACAAACCATATGGATTGTGCTAATTGATGAGATGGAAATACATTCAAGTTTTGTCAATATCCCTTTGATACGTCGTGCTTTGGGGTATAATATGCACTTATATTTTTTGCAAAAGGGAGAATTATGTATAACCATTCCAACCATCTGAAAGAAAGAAAGAGGCATTGGATAAACAGATGTTGACAGGTAAAAGGAGCTATGGATAGAGAGGCAAAGAGGTGTGAGGTTAAGGTGTGATGGAGTAGGCAATCGAGGGGTGGATCTATATATAGCTTCAGGACTAGATAAGTAGAGGGTGGTAGTTACAGAGGTGCTGTGCCAAGTACACTTATGTCGTTTACACCTGTTGATGAGTGACTACCAGCTGCACCTCCATCTTCTGCCACCTTCAACATCATGAGCCATGTGCTGGAGAGGCAAGGCCATTACTATGTAATATTGTTTGATGATGCATGAAGTTCATTATATGGTGCTACACGTTGTGTGATTTAAATGCGGTACATATTGAGTATAGAGTCTCAGCTTTTAGATTTCTTCTTTCAGGAGAATTTTGTTGGTAAACCATTATAATGTACAGCAGGGGAAATGCCTGACACTGAAATATATGAATGCATTTGTAGTAGATATCTATCTTTGCTGAGAAACATATTTTTCCCAAACCGCCATAGCAGGACATCGCTTCCTGTCCTGAATCAACGTTATTTGTGACCACTTTATTTCATTGTCCCTCTTGAAAAAGACCCCCCCCCTCTTTGAGCTATAGTACATTGCAGACTTATTTGCTAAATGAGCACTCCCTAACTTTGTTCATTTAATATCCTTTCTGTATATTCTGAGGCTCTTTATTTACAGCTAATGTATATTCAGTAAAGATAAGGACATTAATGTTCCTCTTCCTTTGTAACAGAATATTCAGGAGGTTTCAATTTCCCCAATTACTAAGAAAAATAGCTACTTCAAAGAAGGACCTCCGACAGCCTCACAGAGCTATAACCTCAAAGTAGCCTTGTGTCACTGACCCTCATCTCCCAACTGACTGGCTCCTTATACTCAAAGCCTTACGAAGCCAATTGGATGAGGCTGCCATATCTCAAATTCAAAAAGGCTTCAAGTAATGCTGCTAAGTATATAACCTAATCACGCTGTGTCATTCCATCTACCCATAAAGACTCATTTCAAGGGCTAGAAAAACTTGTTGGTAAAGAAAGGAAGTATATATCAAGAGCGCCTTCTCTGATGACATGCCAAAAGGAATTAATTCTTCAATAGCTGGTTGGGGAGGGGGAGAGGCACACATACTATGTCTACCTAAAGCTGCTACTTCACCATGATTTCAGATTCCTTTTTGTTGGAGCCATGTGTATTTAGAAAACTTAAGTCTCAACTATCTTTATCTGTGAGAATGTCTATGAACCAGAAATTAATTACAGCTACAGTTTCCCTGCTAAAATCCAGTGTAATGAGCTCCATTTATATTAAGTAGGCAAGAATTATTTCCACCTGAAGTCATAAGGGTGTTCACGTGAGTACATATTGTGCAAATCATATTGCCCTATTTATTGATAGTAAAATGTAGACCTCCACCAAAAGTGTGTTCTGATTATCCTGAGGTGCAAGGAATGGGAGCCATATTGACATTGGTCCCTCTAATGGTGCTTTTCACTCCAGCCACAGAGTGACCAATGTCTGATTTCTAAGTAAGTATTGAACCAAGCAGACATGTACTTGCTCTAATGTGTAGAACGTTCAAAAGAAATGAATGTAAGTAGGTAATGGTCAAAGTTTCTATGGGAACACATTTAGTAACTCTATTTGAAAAGAATTGGTAGCACAGGACGATCAATGTTGCTTTAGAACTCCAAACAGGGCCAAATGTTGAATACCACATGGCATTTGCCAGCATGTTTGCTCCACCACTTGGAGCCTAGGACAATCGTTTGGCATGCCCCATCAGTGGTTATAGTTTCCTAAGATGAACCAAGCCCTGGGACCTCCAAACTAATTCAGCAAATGTGGTTACAGGGTTACTATCTTGGCCACAGATTAGAGATGTTTGGTTTGCATGTCAATGCAAGGATATGGACAGGTAAAACCCAATTGGATTGCTGCTCAATGCCTGGGATTCTGCCAACAGTGTCGTCAATGAGTCTTTTCAAAAGACATTGATTCAATCTCTCAAGAAACATGAAGATGAGTTTTTTAAGAAGTAACAAAGTAAGTTATTAGTCCACTATCTCGTTGTTTTCCTGCTTCTCTCAGCCTCCACAGCTAACAAAGAATGTTTCCGAAATTTCTGCAAGCGTTTTTGAGGAAATGTTTATCCATGAGTTTATATAACAAAAAGGTTTTCCTGTAAATGTTTTGTGAGTGTGCTTCCTAGTTGGGGGTATTTTTCCCTTTCCCCTGTTTTAGCATTAAGGTTCCTCTGAATGAGGTTAATCATCTCAAACCTTTAGTATCTCCGCCAATGGAAGGACACACATTGCTACCACATTATCATTCTTGTAGTCAAGCTCAACTTGTAAAATTGGTATAGTGTAAGTTCATTCTTTATATATAATGTTAACCGTTCCCATTAAGTATATAACATGTCTGGGAAGAACATTAATGTTCTTTCCTTTTGCTAAAATAAATATCGCTTAAAAACCCTTTTTGATATTGGCTTTATAAATATTTGTTATGAAGAGGGAAAATTAAAGCCAAAATAATATGCTCAGTATATCATATCAAAGTGACCCATGAAGGACCAGATTTATTTAGAACCACGTCACTCTGTTGCGTTTCTCAGATGGTGTTGGTATCAGGCAGTTGAGTCAATAGCGATAGAGTTCTGCCCTGATTCACACAATTACCATTATTATAGAGCCCTGTCTGATGTCTGGTCCTGTGATCCCCATTGTTCACTTACTACAATGTTTAAGGGGCCATCAAGACTTCCCCAAAACCAGCAAAAAATTTGCCCCCTTTAGCATGTTTTTGCATAGTTTGATATAAGGAGATCTACCGGAGATCTACCAATAAAGAGCTTTATTTGTCATAGAATATGGCCTCTCCATTGAAATAACCAAGGAGTGCTGTATTTCCCACCCCTGTGAAATAACCAACATCTGTATTTCACGGCCCTGTGACGTCATCAAAATGGATAGAAATAAGCTTATTCAGGCTCCCCCCCATCATAATTTTGGTAAATTCAATCGAAAATCATAAAAAATAAACACAAAGGCGCACTCTTTTTAGTCTGTTGAAGGATTATTTCACTTTTTGGAGGTGGGGCCCCATTTTTAACTCTTTGTCTATATCTGTGTAATATATCTACTAAAACAGCCCATATCTGTGTAATATATATCTACTAAAACAGCGAACCCTAGCCAGATGTTACCCTTATGTAAAGGATAGGGGGCGCGCCAATCGTGATCAGTCAGTATAGATACTGTGATCCTTCCCTCATAAATTTATAAAATCTACTATATGTGTGAGCTATTGCATCTCAGGATAAATCTGCAAATGAGGAGTGGCAAACCCAAACGAGAGAATAAGTTGGGCATAAGCTAGGAGAGGACTGGGAGGGAACACAATATTCACCCCATTAAAAATTACCTCCTATGGCATTGTGGAAAGCTACTAAAAGGGCCATTTCCTTTTATGCTTTCCTGGTGCTAAGGTCAAAGAGTCCCCTACATCGTCCAGTCTGCACTAAGATCCTTTTGAAGCTCCCTGCCTATCTTTCTCTGCTTTCTGGCATCACAACTCCAAGAAAAGCCATGTCCTCTCCTCTTGTGGGATGAGCACTGATCTACTTTATCTAGTCCTGTCCCTGTGGTCAATTGACCATGTGTATATGCTATAATTACTTTAAGTCATTATATTTGCCTTCATGACTATTTTGATAAATCTGATATTGTCGTAGGATTGGGGAGTATTTTTGTATTTAAGGGGATTGTACCTTAGAGAGAACAGAACAGTGTGTCTGTAAACTTAGTGGAGAGAGTAGGGAGAGTTTGTATCGGGGGTAGATCGTTTGTGTATTTCAGTTGGAGGATTGGTGTATTAGGGGTGGGAGGCACGCAGTGGGGGTTGCAAGATGTTGGGACACATATTGTTTATGTCTTACCAGTATATCTGCATATCTTTGCTGCTTTGTAACCGTGTATATGCAGATTCAGATTATTTAAACATCAGCACTGCCAATGTAAAAAGGTGCATCAACCCCACCCTCCTTCTGATACACACACACATAGCATACTCAATAAAAGTATTATTTTCATTTCTCAGATGAGTGATCCATCAACATAAAGTTTTCAGTTTGGTCTCGTTTTTCTTACTGTGGCGTGACCCATGAAACAGCTTTAGAAACCCTTTAAAACTCCATTGCATTGTACTCCTTGGAGTATATACATCATCCCCTGCTCCCTAAACCAATTACTCAACATCCCTACTGGGAAAGATGTATACATTGTTGGATGGTTAAGATTAAATTCTGGCAGAACTATGGAAAGAAAGCTAAAATGACAATGGTATTGTATCATTCAATATTTAAAAGGGTGTAATAAGTAGGTCTGGTGATTTCTGTCATCATATGATAAAGTTTGGTTGTTTTTATTAGTAATTATAGATGAATGCATTTTCTACCTTTGCTCCAATGAAACCCTGATGTGTAGAAATAACAATGAGATTGCATTGAAATGAAAACTTTAGTTATGAAAGCCTCTCAGCAAGTCAAATCTTGGTTGGACAATTGGATGATTGTACACAATACCTCAGAGCTTTCTCTTTCATTTCATAAATCATACTGAAATTTGTTCCACATACTGTGACAAAATTCTCTGCTGATATTGTATTGAAAGGAGAGGGGATAATCAAATATAATCAATGGGCAATAGGGATTCAGTTAGGAGGTGGCATTGTACCGTGCTGAAGTCAGTGTATTTCTATTGGGTGCGACTTGATGTGTACACAACAAAAGTTGCACCAGTAACTTGCCAGTGCTGCATTCAAATGCTAACGCCCATTGATACTGTCTCTGCCTTATTTCATGAGTGGGGGCTGGGGCCATATCCGACAAAGTAGCAGGTTAAGTGGGATATGCCCCAGCCCCCACAAGTGAAATACATCAGAGTGGTATCAATGTAGTTGCCATTTGTGTTTATTTTTTAAAATTTTGAAGCCATTTAATGAATTAAAAACATTTTTTCTTAGCCCATTGAATACGGCCACATTGTATTCAATGGGGGGCATTGAATACGGCCCTTCCAGTCCTTAAGCAAAATAAATCTTGTATCTCAAAAGAATAAGTGGCAGTATGGCCCCCTTCTCTACTTTGTGACTATATTGTTGATGAATATTCAGAACTGACACAAACTAGATTACTAGGCTCCTTTAACACTTTGTATATAGTTGACTATGTTGATATTAACCCCCTTTGATGGCCAGTTATGGTTAACATGTGTTGGCTATTTAGACATTTGGAAATGTGAAAGCCAATTATGAGTAAAGCAAACCCCAAATGAGAGAATGTCATTGGCTATGGGTTAGGAGAGGCCCTATCAGTTACCTCCAGTGGTCTGGTGGGAAACTACTAAAAGGTCCATTTCCTATCCGTCCACTGGAAAGTTTTCCCCTCTGTTCTTATTACACTTCGAAGTTTAATGGTTCTCTTTGGATTAAAAAAACAGAAGAGCAGAGCGTGCCTAAGGTGCTCATTTTTTCTTAGTATATTACAGATTAAATTATGATTATGATGTTTCCGATACTCAGATAATCAATCATTCAGCATGAAATTATATATTCAGCTCTGCATAGATGACTATAAGTATGATAATCTGATACCAGCCACTCCCATGGTAGAAAGTATGCAATATGTGTGAGCAAATGCAGCTTACAAGAACAATTGCAAATACATTTACGCTTAATTACTCAAGGAACACCAAACCTGAATCAGAGAACCAGTTGGGTATGGGCTGTGCTATGAGGGTAGCCTTGTAATCAATATTCAACCCATTAAGGACCACCTCCTGTGGCGAAGTGCATGGGGACCTGGTAAAAGGTCCATTTCCTATCAGTCTCCTGCTGTCAAGGTCTCCTACATCCACCCGTCTGCATTTATTTCAGTTTGAAGTTCCACCCTCTACCTTGCATATACACTCTGTGCTCTTACATCCAGTTTCCAACAAAGCAATGTATTCTTTTTTCAGTGATAACAAATAGCTTATGAGGCTATATCCACTAGAGATCTTGTGATGTGACTCTTTTCATGAGCCTTCCTTCTCCTTCTTTTCAGTTTCTAATACTACTTTCCTAATTTCCCTCATTAATAAGGACTGACTACCACTACCACTCCTTTTAGACTAAGTTTGCAAGTGGTTCTGTGATAAGGATTTGAAGTAGTACTTTAACATTGACCATGTCATAATTATATGTAGATGCATCTAGGTTTCCCTTACCATAAAGGATGACTGTGTCGTGATTATAGACCTAGTCCTACCCCGGGGAGGATGACCTGTACTTTGGTGGATGCTCTGAGGGCATCCATCAGCTTGTCCTCATTTCACCGATCTAAAGACCCACCTACATACCACACCCTATTATCAGTGCCACCAGGTAACAACCTTACACATGGATAGATGGAGTCATCAACCACCAGGTATAGATACCCATTAGAGGCTGTGTCCTGCAGGAGATGTAATAACCACTATGTATACACCAACAATACACTCCTACCTAATACTATAAAATGTGTCATGCATAATAGTCTGAGGTAAATATTGTTAAATTATCATATGTGTTATAATACATGAAAATTATAAAACCAAGGTATAGTTTTTTTGTATAAAATCTTAGAATAACCACTTATTTCACAATCGAACAGCGACTTGTTAGCACTAACGTGTATAGTTGGTAAACTTCTATAGATATCTTTTGGAGCAAATAAATAAGTGAATATCTATAATAAATAATAAATACTTTCTTCATAATAATTATAGCTGAATTATATCAAGAAAGATTGTATAAGCATGCTGTAACTACAGCATATAGATGCAAAGGTGTCCATGCCCATTTGGCCTAAAAAAGTAATTGCTGCCAGGGCTCAAATCTGTGAATGCAAATTGACATGGTCCCTTTGTGATCTTAGCACCAGTTCTGTGACTGAGAAGAGAATGTTGTCATCAGTTAACAACTAATGTAACACTATCATTCATGCTGTCAGTGTCAGCGTCAAATGATAGAGCTGTAACTTCGAAGATGACAATCAGTATCATCATCGTAGATTTCAACAGTTACTTCTCCCATTTCGACCCATACCCACATCCCATTCCTCTCTCTCAGGCTATTATTCCTATTGTAATTTCATTCCTCCATCTATGTCTAAGTGCACACTATTGTGGAGTATTGTTTTCATCTCAGTAACACTGCTCTCAGCTTTACACAAAAGGACTGGAACCTCAGAAACAGGAACAAAAGCAGAAGTCGATGCCGAGCTGACTGTAACACTACATTTGCCCCCGCAGTCGTAGTACGCATGGCCACTACTGTTATCTCAGCATAACAGCATAGGGCTTTAATGTACTATGCTCTTTGCCTTTTCATTTTGCTGACATCTTGTAGTCAATATACCTGCACTGTTCCACAGAATATAGTGTCTATGAGACGAGGTTACAAGTGAATGTGTAAATCTTCAGGTATAATCCTATCCGTAAAATGTTCTACTTTGGATTAGTCCATTGTGGACATAGGGAGACTACTGTCACTGTTACAGCTTTAGCTCTTAGCAGTGTATAGAACTTACACAGACACAGGTGGTACATATGGCTGTTCAGCTGTTGTAGCTTGTACTCTTCCACTAGAGTTCATTAATCCCTTGTAGTTGTAGGGAGAACATTGTCAAGTTATAATATTCTATCAACTTGACAGTGACTGCCTAAGTATTAAACACCTTGAATAATGTATTTATGGACTTCTGAATCTAGAAAATTAGCCCATTTACCAAACCCTATGGGGTTGACACATTCCTAGTGGGTCTGGATGGATGCATGGTGAGTTGCTTACTGGCGCTGCATTAGTGCATCATGTCCACAAATGCTATGAAGCCTTAATATATCATGCTGTATTTAGATTGATATCAATCTTTCTCGCTGCTTGAATTTGGTAACCTAAAATTATACAGTTAGAAGCCTATAGCGAATAAACTACTATGGGGAGATACAGAAAATGACCTCTTTCTCCAGCTACCAGAGGTGGCTAAGTCTTCACTTGTATTTGGTGTCATGGTTACTACTTGGCATAACTTCTGTCTGTAGGCCTACTCTTAGCCTGTTAGCAGAATGCTACACTATGCTATCAGAATTTGGGGTTTCTAGATTTGTTGTAAATTCCAAGCAGACTTTTTGAATTATTTTTATCATTACCTGTGTTTTGTGATGGATCACTAGCTATTCATAAAGAAGGTTACAGTCTATATTGTGGTAAATGGTATCATGTCTACCTAAATAGCATTCTCATGTTAGAGAAGGTTTCAATGCCCATATACACACACATATGTATCTCAATGCCATACATATGCACTTTCTGGAGCCATATGCAAACAGGATCTCCTTTGAACCTATCCAATCGCTCCATCAATAATAGTAGTTGATGAAACGAACAACAAAAACTCTTAATGCTGTGGCTCCAGAGGGGTAAAAAGCGACCTGGCGACCTGAGCTGTTTTCCAGGCGACCTAGCGACCTGGTACAATAACTTAAGCGACCTGGCGACTTTTGGAAAAATATGTCTACAGCTAAAATGGTCTAAAAAAGCGACTTTGTGACCTGGGGCCCTTAATTTCGGCGACTTTCCGACCTGAGGGGGGGACCCCTCTGCACCCCCAATGCTGACCTTCTGAGACGTGGGTCTGAATAGAAGTTTTACTGCTATTTCAGTTGTCATCCACTCTGGGTATAGCATGTCAAGTTCGGGAAATGCATCTTTTCGAGAAGTTCTCAAATACAAAAAAAAGAGTTCCAAATAGGCTCACACAGCAGAAATCAGAGACATGCGTTATGGTCAGGTTAAGCTTCATAAATATACCATTTTCATGAATACATGATGTTTCAAGATTTGACTTTCTCCATTGTCATCGTATAAAGGAGTTCAGCATATATCTAAGTATTTGAGTTGATGCCCTGTGTGCACCTACACACAATTTCACAACAATGGGGCTTTCATCCTTTTTATCCAGATTCCTATAATTAACGTCTTCGAAATTTCACTAATTTACAGGTGAGTCAGCGAGTTCACTGACTCGTTTCAGTTGAAGTCCATTTTCTACCACTTATCATTGTTTCTCCTGCCTTAAAAGGTGACAACTTAAAGAAAACATATTACTCTTTGTTAATCTGCAATAATTTACTACTTACATGGTCAAATTAAGGAGGATTGATTGATTTTCGGCAAAGTTAAGTCGCCGAAACATGACTCGTCGGATTTTTTGAAATTTGTGCATTTTTTTACGACAAAAAGTCGCAATTTTTTTGATATTTTGATATTTTGACACGAAAATGTACCCATAACACATTTAAGATGGTAGCTTACCATTTAGTATAGCGGTAACTTCCATTTTTAATCGTATTTAGCCATAATGAAGCATTTCCTATCGTTCGACACGACGACAACGTAAAGTAAACAAAATGGCCATCTCGCGGGTTCACGGGATCTCACGAGAGTGCGACTCGGAAATGCTCGGGGGGTCGGTACGGACATTTTATCTTCCGAAATAGAGCAAATTGCGGACTTTTAAAGTAATATTATTACTCCTACAGGTAATATATAGGCAGTTGCGGACATTTTGGACATTATTACCATCTTGATCAAAAAATAATTTGTTTATCGAGCGCTTCGGCAATCTCCGGTATCAAAATCCAACATGGCGGACACGGGAACGCCGAGGGACGATGAATCGGTACCAAATTGGTTAATTTCATCGATTACAGCTCAAATATGAAGGGTAAGTCCGCAAATTTTGTTGTTATAAGTAGATTAGGCTTCTCTCTTATGGGGGGTGAAATTGCGGACAGCTCAGTAGCCGGGTTGTTCCGCAAAATGACGAAGACCGGCCTTAAACTTAAAACAGAGCCAATGATCAAATGATAGATCTTCAGCACAGAGTGACAGTCACAACAACCCTCAACTAAATTGGCAAGGTAGGCTCATGTAACTATGCTTGACATTTTATTTAGATACCCTACCCATTATATAAACATCTAAAGTATATCAGGACGAGATATTGTGGTTAAATTCCGAAAATTGGGGGTGCTAGGGTTGAATTTGTCCCCGAAATGTTGTTGACCGCAAGTAGAACGCTTCGATTTAGACTCTAGTGTATAGCGCCAAACGAAGCGTCTCGGCGAGAGGATTTCAGAAATGTAAAATTTGTCTCTCTATCATGTTTAGTTCTATAGATACGGGTATGTCTTTGACAAACATTTGGTTTGGGGCAGGGCACCCCCTTGAAGCCAAAAAAATTGACCCCCCCCCCCCCGTGTCAGGTTTCAGGGTTGAGACGCTACCCGGTAGTGCTTTAACATAGGGAGTCTATGGGCGCCGAGTGACAGTGGCTCGATGCAAACATAAAAACTGCTCTTAAAAATTGTACAAGGGGGGGGAGCCCCAAAATATTTTTTTCTGAACTCTCCTGTAGTAGGCCTTTCTAATGATACGATTTATTAAGAAATGCAACATGTAGAAGTCACTTTTCACATACAAGCACGACCCTCAAACATGAATACTACTAGAATAACTTGAAAATTTGCTCAACGATTTTTTTTTGTTTGGGGGGGTTAGAGGAATTTTTGGGATCTGCCCTTAATATGTGGCAAAGATGACATGTTTAATATCCCAGATTGCGATAAAAAATATATCTTTATGACCCCCCAAGCCCCCCTGAGTTTGGGTTAATTCACCACCCCAACCCTGTTGAAATCCTATATAGTATACGGCCTCGTCATGCCTCAACTTCAGTTTGCTTTTTGGATTTTTGGCTCAAGGTAGGCTTATTTAATCATGTTTTATATCAGATTAACATGCCCTACGCATTATATAAACATCTATAGTATACCAAGACGAGAGATTGTGGTTAAATTCCGAAAATTGGGGGTGCTGGGGTAAAATTTGTCCCCGAAAGGTTGAAGAAACAAATGGGAATATGAAAAAAAAAAGTTTCAAAAATTCTGAAAAATTCAGCGAGTCTCCTATATTTCACAAATATTGTTGCCCCCAAACGGCATGAAGATCTGCCAAGTACTTATTGAGCAATAGACCATCGAAATGTGCATGTTTGTGCTTGAATCCAATGGGAAAATGGGGGAAATGGGGGAAAAAAATCCTTGACTCCAAAAAAAAAAACTGACGCCCCCCCCCCCATCATCGAAAGAAGAAAAAAATCCCTGATCCTTGCGAACAACCATTAGGCGGTGCATTCTGAATTTTATATGTAAATTCTCATATTTTCCAGAATTATTACTGAAATTGATTGATTTATTTTTTTACCAAAGGCTCCCAACACGTCAGGAAGGCTCCCAATACGTCAGGAAGGCTCCCAACACGTCAGGAAGGCTCCCAACACGCCAAGAAGGCTCTCAACATGCCAGGAAGGCTCCCAATACGTCAGGAAGGCTCCCAACACGTCAGGAAGGCTCCCAACACGTCAGGAAGGCTCCCAACACGTCAAGAAGGCTCCCAACACGCCAAGAAGGCTCCCAACTTCACTCACCATTTGAAATCTGAGCACAACTTAAACTACACAGTACCGGTATGGACTCACAGACCAATGTGACCAAAACTAAAGTGCCCATTTCGGGGGGTTAGGCCTATTTCTCAAATATGACACTTGCACACAATCTAATATAGACCTTGAAATTATAGAAAAAAATATTTCCAGGAAAATGGGTCAATTTTTTACTTCAGTGGGGGGGGTTGGGGAATTTTGAAATCTGAGCACAACTTAAACTACACAGTACCGGTATGGACTCACAGACCAATGTGACCAAAACTAAAGTGCCCATTTCGGGGGGTTAGGCCTATTTCTCAAATATGACACTTGCACACAATCTAATATAGACCTTGAAATTATAGAAAAAAATATTTCCAGGAAAATGGGTCAATTTTTTACTTCAGTGGGGGGGGTTGGGGAATTTTGAAATCTGAGCACAACTTAAACTACACAGTACCGGTATGGACTCACAGACCAATGTGACCAAAACTAAAGTGCCCATTTCGGGGGGTTAGGCCTATTTCTCAAATATGACACTTGCACACAATCTAATATAGACCTTGAAATTGTAGAAAAAAATATTTCCAGGAAAATGGGTCAATTTGTTACTTCCGGGGGGGGGGGTTGGGGAATTTTGAAATCTGAGCACAACTTAAACTACACAGTACCGGTATGGACTCACAGACCAATGTGACCAAAACTAAAGTGCCCATTTCGGGGGGTTAGGCCTATTTCTCAAATATGACACTTGCACACAATCTAATATAGACCTTGAAATTATAGAAAAAAATATTTCCAGGAAAATGGGTCAATTTTTTACTTCAGTGGGGGGGGTTGGGGAATTTTGAAATCTGAGCACAACTGAAACTACACAGTACCGGTATGGACTCACAGACCAATGTGACCAAAACTAAAGTGCCCATTTCGGGGGGTTAGGCCTATTTCTCAAATATGACACTTGCACACAATCTAATATAGACCTTGAAATTATAGAAAAAATATTTCCAGGAAAATGGGTCAATTTTTTACTTCAGTGGGGGGGGTTGGGGAATTTTGAAATCTGAGCACAACTTAAACTACACAGTACCGGTATGGACTCACAGACCAATGTGACCAAAACTAAAGTGCCCATTTCGGGGGGTTAGGCCTATTTCTCAAATATGACACTTGCACACAATCTAATATAGACCTTGAAATTATAGAAAAAAATATTTCCAGGAAAATGGGTCAATTTGTTACTTCCGGGGGGGGGGGGGGTTGGGGAATTTTGAAATCTGAGCACAACTTAAACTACACAGTACCGGTATGGACTCACAGACCAATGTGACCAAAACTAAAGTGCCCATTTCGGGGAGTTAGGCCTATTTCTCAAATATGACACTTGCACACAATCTAATATAGACCTTGAAATTATAGAAAAAAAAAATTCCAGGAAAATGGGTCAATTTTTTACTTCAGTGGGGGGGGGTTGGGGAATTTTGAAATCTGAGCACAACTGAAACTACACAGTACCGGTATGGACTCACAGACCAATGTGACCAAAACTAAAGTGCCCATTTCGGGGGGTTAGGCCTATTTCTCAAATATGACACTTGCACACAATCTAATATAGACCTTGAAATTACAGAAAAAAATATTTCCAGGAAAATGGGTCAATTTGTTACTTCCGGGGGGGGGTTGGGGAATTTTGAAATCTGAGCACAACTTAAACTACACAGTACCGGTATGGACTCACAGACCAATGTGACCAAAACTAAAGTGCCCATTTCGGGGGGTTAGGCCTATTTCTCAAATATGACACTTGCACACAATCTAATATAGACCTTGAAATTATAGAAAAAAAAAATTCCAGGAAAATGGGTCAATTTTTTACTTCAGTGGGGGGGGGGGGGTTGGGGAATTTTGAAATCTGAGCACAACTGAAACTACACAGTACCGGTATGGACTCACAGACCAATGTGACCAAAACTTAATTATTAATAAAATCAGTTTCCATTATAACAGAAGGAATTCCTTTGTTGTCATTTATAACCTCTATGTCATCAAGTAAACAAATTTCCTCACCAGCTTTGAAATAAATCCCAAACGCACCGTCAAATGCCTAATGCGTTTCCAAACTCAGCCCCTTCCAAAATAGTAAATCCAGTATCTTCTCAAACAAGTGAGGGCTAGCAAACAGATGGAATCTGTTTGCGCCCTCACTTGTAACTCTTTATGTTTTCATTGAAGATCATACTTTTCTATTGTTGGTGAGGCAAACGTGGCAGTGATGACGCACATTATTTTTTCTCTTTGTTGATTCAATGAGTTAGGTTTTCTTAACTAAACCTTTGTCTCAATTTCATCTTCTATGGAAATTAACATAGATGACCAGCTGGTGCAGACCCACGTTCCTAACTCTACAAAAATGCCATTGTCATTACTAATGACTAAGGCCTAATAAAGGCAGGAATCGGTTCTGCGGACAATCAAGGCATTATGGACACAGGATTTGAAAAATGATTTTTTTTTTCATTTCTTACATGTGACAATATTTTGGTTGATGCATTATGTATACATGAGTAACAGTAGGTAGTTATTATGAGAGTACACATTATTTGAAGATTTAATATGAAGATAATAAGTAGTATGATCTGTTAACATTTAGATGATCACATAAATATGAAAGTGTGGGTGGGTGGTCTGGAAAAGTGGTAGATGGTGGGAGCAGAGAATCGGAATATCCTTTTTGTAACTCATCAACATGGAAGGTGTTTTAGGGCAATGTTAAAGCATCAATGATCAAGTAAAGATCAAATTGGATTAGAGTGCATGAGGTAACCAAATATACGATGTATGCATATTATAAATGTATTGCTTAGCTATCTAGTCAATATTATTGATTCATTTGTGTATGAGGGCCCCAATACTGAGGACTTTGGTACAGAATAAAGATTAAAGAACTAGGTAGACTTTGCCTACATACACTCCCCAACAAGTACAATTACACTTGATGTGTAGATTATGTATAGATAAAAAAGGAACATATATATATGGATTGGTAAATAATGAAATGATTAGAATTATCATTATGCACCATTATCATTCATAGAGTAAGATTATGAGCATCACCTCAGACCTATAGAGTTGAAACCTCACAGATGAGAATCACTATCATCTAATTTCAACTTCATTTGTTATTTTGCATGGTTCCCTTCATACCTTATCCCCTTCCTTTCTCTCACAATTTCTTATTACAATTGTAATCTCATGTCTCTGTCTTCATGTAAGTGCACACTATTGTAAAGAATTGCAACGTTAGTTTGCTCTGGTTTCAGGGAAGCTTTAATGCTTTAATGTATTTTACCCTTTTGTTGGGACAAGGCTTGAATAAAGCCCTGGTAAATGACTTCCTAGTACTGCGTTCATGCATCATGCTGACTAACATGGTTGATACACTCCCAAGGAGTCCGAATAATGTACCACTGAAGCAGTGTTTCTTTATCCTATTATGACACTAGAGATCTATGAAGCTTCGCTGCCTATTACAGTAACAGTATTCTCCCCATTTGAACCAAGCTGACTAAACAGGTTTGAGACTACCCTCAAATGAAGGGCGTACCTCAAAGGAACCCCATACCTCCATTGAGCAACGCCCTTCAACTGACAGCTGGAGTTTTAGATTTCAAATTACTGTAGTTTAATTTCAAATTCAATTCTAATTGCAATCTCCATTGTAAAGAGTTTGATTTTCTCTTGCAACCAGTGTTTTCATATTCAAAATTGAGCAATTACAGCCTTCCTTAATTGAATAAATACCATACAGAAAATAAAGAAATGTGTTGTCTTGTCTAACATGATTCCATTTGCTAAGTTAGTCCCACACCTAATTAAATTGACATAACCCGTATCATAAAGTGTGTTAAATATCTGTTAAATGTATGTTGGGATCATTCCTATAAGTCCTTTCATTACTGAGAAAACACATATATACAGCTACCACCGCAGACAGGCAGGGCAGAACATTACATAACGGTAGGTGAGGTGAGCTCATGTCAGAAGCCACTCTCTACTGCTAAAGGTTCCCACAAATGTCATAACGAAATAATTATTATCATATCATAACTCTGGTTGACTTACATAATTATTCTCATTAGAATTATGTGGCAAAAGAGATATTGATAGACATATAAACTAGCAACATAATAACGGAATTCGGGTGCATGATGCCCCCAACAAAATAGTTTTTGGCATGAGCAGTAATACATGCATAGGGTGGGAGGCGGACTAAATGTCAAGGCCAAATTCCACAAGACAGAGGAGGGGAGGGAAATGTAGTTATAATTTAGGGGGCAAATACAATGGTTGATGCATCTTAGTTTAACACGACGCTGCAGCGGGATGTCTGTCAGTGTATACTAAATAGCAAATGTCTGCCCTCTTTCCCGGGGTCTGTGACCCCCCCTCCCCCCACTCCTCACTGCATGGGGAAGCTGTGAAAATGCCGGCCGGCTTAACCCCCCCCCCCTCCACACACACTTTTTTGTATATCCGTACCTTAATTGCGGGACGTCCCTCAATAGAGGTACGTTGCTCCTTTTAGTGTTGGGACTCAACCTGCTAAAAACCCACTATTTTTAACATTGTACCACAGGCTCACAAAAACATTACAGCAACCTTGGTGATTTACATTGATGAAGATTTTAAAGTGAAAACCTGCTGGTCATTCATATATGATACCATGTAATATTATGCTGTAAACATGCCAAGAACACTATTGATTCAATTTCTGTGTGATGAAGTATTGTGTACAAGATATCAGTTATCTGATTACATACCCCTGAAGACAGAGAATTTTTTTTAATGAAAGGCAGCAGCTGAGTATATATGTGCAATTGGCAAGGTGTATTCCCAGCATAGAGGGCCAGGTAATCTTAGATCCCTTTGTGAACTAATACCTATGTTATTTCATGCAAAAGCCATGTTATGCACATCTCCATTAAACTTTCCTTCTGTATTACTTTCAGGTCCTATTTACATATTCCATACACCTCCCACATTCTACTGCCATGCTAGTATGTCAAGCCCATTTGCCTGAATTCATCTCTTTATATACTACATTGTTGCTTAATAGGGTATAAAGAATGTGATGCTGGCAAGTAACTCACCACTGGTTATTTAAAGCATTTTGATAACCCTACGGGCTTATTACACTCATGAGGGATTGGATAACTGTGACAGTGCAGTACTGGTGAGCTACTCACTGGGGCTTAAATGGCACCTCAAAGTGAACATGAAGCATTGAGGCATCATGTCATCCTTAAATGGTTTCCAGCCTTTCTGGCCTGTTGTATTTCTGCAGGTTTCTGTCTGCGACCCTCTTAGAGATGACCTTCTGAGGCTCAGGTCTAAAGCTCTGTTTTGCTGCAAATGTACTTTGTGCACAACTCAGCAAAGTTCACACATTGAATCTTTTCATTCGTGGGAGATTTTCAAATATGAAAGTTAATGTTATTGTTTTTCTGACAAATGGGCCGGGAACGTGAATTATTTCATGCAGAGTGATTATATTTAGCACAACCATGTATACAACTGAACAGCAACATGAAAACATTATCAAATAAGTGTGACAAGACTTGAATTCTATGTTATTATGTTACTAAAATTGGCTAGAATAAGGCAATATCATATGACTAGGTTGTACATATACATAGAGGAATTTTGTTTCACCATCTTATCCTAATGGCCATATAAATCATTATTTTTATAAATGTTGTGTGGAGAGTCTCCCTATAAATGTTTGTCAGATGTCTGTGTCACTGTCATCAGATATTTAGCAGATTAAAAGAAACACTTTTTCAAAGTTTACACTAAGTTTTTGGTAAATCTACACTGAATAATAAACTAATGGTCAAACATTGGTAGCATGGCCCTTTTTAGAGATATCTATTGGAGAGGGATCTCTTTTGCAGTAAAATTACCCTGTGTGTGATTGTTTACTAAAGACCAGGTTGATAGGTTTAGGTATAACATTCAGAAGTACCACTTCACTTTCACAGTGGCTTTATCCCTTTATTCTTTATTCCAAATTTTGGTCTAGTTAAAATCAGAATGTAATTGGAGGCAAATGTCACATCCTTTGACTGAATTCATACAACTACCTGCATATAATTATAATACTCTTCTTTCATGTAACCTAAAACCATGTCTTCACTCAAGCGAATAACTCTTTTTTTTCAACTTTTTTTCAGCTAAGATGTTGTCTGGATACTTTTTCCCGGAGTTTGATTCAAATTCCAGAGTGATTTCTATTCGCTCAGCTTGCTTTTATTCATTTTTCCCTTCTCAATTTATTCGGAGGCAGGGTTTGTGAGTTGCCATTTAAAATGTTCATTGCAGGGCTGTCCCTTTAAGTCTCTACGTGCAGGCTGAAGTCAGGAATCAGGAAACCTCTTTCACAACATTGTTGACAACAGAAATCCAATATTTCCCCTAGTTACTTCCAATAATAATGATACTTTTTAAGATACAGAACCATTGTAATTGGATGCAAAGGTCACATCCTTGGACTGAATTCTTACAACTACCTCCATATGATTATAACACTCTTCTTTCATGTAACCTAAAACCATGTCTTCATTCATGCGAATGACCTTTTTTTTCAACTTTTCATCAACTAAGATGGTGTCTGGGTCCTTTTTTCTGGAGTTTGCTTCCAGAGTGATTTCCATTTGCTGAAGTTGCTTTTATTCACTTTTTCTCTTCTCAATTTGTTTAGAGGTAGGATTTGTGTCTTGCCATTTAAAACGTTCATTGCAGGGCTGTCCCTTTAAGTCTGGACGTGCAGGCTGAAGTCAGAAATCAGGAAACCTCTTTCACAACATTGTTAACAACAGAAATCCAATATTTCCGCAAGTTACTTCGAATAACAATGATACTTTTTAAGATATAGGACCATGTTGCGATCCCATGATACTGCACACTTTCAAATTTAGAATTTGCAATGTCCAATAAGAAGTTCAAAACTGGTCTCAGTGTCAGTTGGTCTTACTGGGTTGGGAGGACACCATAATAAAGGAATCAATGGAAATGGAGGATATTTTGGTGCCAAATATCTTTCAAGGAAACTATCCACAGATTCATTGATTATTTAATTTAATGGAGACTAGAATGTCCAGCAATTTGTGTAAGGTTTAGCCCTGAATAACATCACTCAAGTCATATACCTCATGTTCCCATAGGAATATACATCATATATCTATGCAATTACAGAGACAACTCATTCTTTTTAATCTGGCTCAAAGAAGTGTTCCCATCATATCAAGCGATAGAGCAAGATAATATGACTGATGAAAACTCTCCATCAGATCAATAAACTGGGCAAGCTAACATCCTGCCTATTCACTGCAAAATAATATTATCCTCCATAAACATCATTGCTCCCTGTAGCTGTCCAAGATGATTATCAAATTTTCAATATTAAAACCCTGCAATTATCTAGCCATAATACTCAGATTGATACGCAGTATGCACGAGTGAGGGAGAAACAATATTTCAGACGACAAGTGGTTGTTGCACTGGAAAACATAATTATTGTAGCCTTCATTGTTCACAGACTTTATATTAATTCATGGAATTAATTCATGGAGCGCATCCCACTCAGCCTGCGGCTTCGTGGGATACTGCCCCAGCCCCCACTCATGAAATACAACAGAGACGGTATCAATGGGCGTTGGCATTTGTCTATGTATTTTAGCAGGTGAGGAAAAAGGGTAAAACAAACCAGGACATCACAGTAAAGAAACATACTCCTATATTCCAGAATTTCTCCACAACTAAACACAATAGCTTAAAAAAGTACATTTAACCTTTGATGACCCTATTGACTCATCTGCCCACATATTTATTTAGCTGATATAGCAGTGATATAGCAGTATAAATGTACCTAGGGGAAAGGATGCAAATAACTTGTTATAGTCTCATTATCTCAACTTATCTGCCTTACAATCTGGAAACTACTACCCTAAAACCTTGCGTAATAATGAGCAACGACTAGAACGCTAATCAGATCGGCAGTGCAGCTTATAGGATTGGCTCAGGGTCTATGTGCGGCTTATACGCGAGTTTTTGCCACTATGGCACAGTGCTAAAATGTGTACATTGAGATTGTCGGTGTGCCTTATTGGATCAGCCCTTACTTACAGGCTTGTATGCTAGGTTTTACGGTAAGTGAAAGGTTAACAAAGTAACAGTAGTTTTGAGATCATGTAAAACACAGGAAAGTACAATCTATCAGGTGGCAACACACCCCTTGTGTACACAACGCCTACTGAGTCATCACACCTTGCAAATTGCTTTACTGAGTAGAGAAGTCATCATCACCTAGGAACGAAGTAATTATCCCATAACACTGCTTTCTGGCTAATATGGTTTTGGTTTGAAACTGGTGTCAGTGTTGGTCGGTATGACTGGGATGGGAGGACACCATAATGGAGCAATCAGTGGAAATGACAGATCTCATTAGGAAGTGCTCATGGTGTTATCCCTCTAAAGATGGCATGTCATGAAACGATAACATGTGTCAATATGATACACCAATGCATCCCTGGTGAGTCACTCGCAAGTGCTGTATTGGTTTATCATGTATCAACCCCTTAGGGTTGGCATGATGCTTGAATGCAGCACTGGAGAGTTACTCAAGAGGGCTGCATTCATGCATCATGACAAGCAAAGGTATAATGCATTAATGCACTATGCTGTCCTAAGAGGACTAGACATGTTACACAAAGCGTCCTCAGATGCATTGATCAATCAATGCATTGGACACATACTCAAGTGCTCATAGAACTTCATAGAATGATAAATAGATTTTGATATTCACCCGTAATCTGATGCATATAGCACAGAATTAATATTTCACCCAATGCTTGCAAGTATATGAGATACTAATAGAATTAGGTATTTAACAGAATGCCACTGAAATGATTCATGAACAGTGAGGCACTGCTTTTATTGGCCATATTTATAAGTGCATTAGCCGAAATTACCTAGTCAGTGTATATATATGCAAGGCATTTGGCAACAGGAAATCCACCAGATTGCCCCTAATAAGATGTCAAGGCTCACTTGAAATGATTTGAATGATCAGATCAATAGCAGAGAATTGACAAATGAGGCTGCTTCCAGTAAAGGCTAGGGATTTAAGATTAATTTGAGACCCTATTCCTTGTCGTGTCATTAGTCAATGTTTTATATATAGGCAAACACCAGGATCACAACCGATAACCATTAATTGTAGTTCCTAACATCAGCCAGTTGCATCAACCACTTTGTAGACATCACTTGATTACAGAGAAATCCATGACAGTATCATTTATGCCATTTGTATCCTCAGATGTGGAACACATCGCACAAAGCAGCCAAATGAGAAATTGATTGAGGTTTGCAGCAGGGGGAGCAGTAATGAAATTCATATTTGCAGTGCCTTTGGATTAATCATCTTCTTTATTAGGTTAAATAAAAGTTGCGCAAAATCTGCCACAACCCCTATTGATCCCTTTCACAGCAAGGAACCAGATTTTACATTTGTAGGATGACCATGAATGGAATTTAAATGCAATGGCATGACCAAGTTTTTTCATGGCTTGATTGATTGGTTGTTATATTTGATATGGCCAGACCTCTACAATCTACCGCTCAATTGTCAGGCAGGCCTGCTAAATGCAATTCAGCTTATAGAGGTCTCATGGAATACAGGGAGAAACCCTAATTTCCACCCTGTGTATCTAATTACCAAAACACAGAGTGAATTCCTTTATATGTTCTCTTCTCTGATGGGTGGTCTGTAAGACAAATGGTTTTGGTGCGGCAGAAAATTGGCTAAATTATCAGTATTGCATGAGCAGCCCAATTTTCCACTACTCAGTCACAAATTTATCACTATTAACTGAGAGAGCAAACCAAGATCTAATGTCTGGTTGAGAATGTTCCTTCTCCTCTCAACTTCTCCTTCCAACTTCTGAAAACCACAGTTAAAACCATAATTTTGCTTGGATAAAATATCTTACAAATCCTATACAAATTCAAAAATTGTCAGGATAACCAAATTGTACTAGTTATTACTGGTGCAAAACATGCCTTGATTGAAAATGATTCGGTAAGTGAAGTACCTCTATAAAAACGCTTTATATTTGGCTTACTGAAAATGAGGCAGATTCTGACTTCAATAACTCTTTAGGGACAACCTGTTGCCTCAAAATTCATGTTCACTTGTTGTCGTAGAAATTTCACGTTTCTGACCTGTTTCTTACCTGCATAAATAATGCAGATATTGACCTAATTTTTGTTCAGGATTGTCCCCTCACCTACCAACATCACTAAATACTAAATGGTATGCGTAAGGATTGTCCCCCTACCCCCTACAAGGCCCCAAACCTTTGTCAAAAATTGTCCTTGCACGTTTCTGCTCGGCCTCATTAAATCAAGAGTGTGGGGTAGTTTTGTTGTTGTTGTTTTTTTATTCTTTTTTTTACCTGAAGGGTATACCTGTTTTCTACCGGATATAGCACTATGAATACAAAGAAAGACGTATTTCCTGCCTCAGATAATGCACACTTAGAATGATTTAAAGTGTTTCTCACCAATGTATCCAAGGTCTAAAGAATGTTACGACATAAACAAGACCTGTAGTGTAGAGGAAGTTGGACTATCTTAACTCTTTAGGGACAGCATGATGCCTTAATGTAGGACCCTTGGTTGTAATGATGCATAAATGCAACCATGGCGAGTAACTCGCAAGGGCTGCATTCAAGTATCATGCCGACCCTATGAGGTTGAGACACTCTTGAAGAGTCTGCATGATGCACTAATGCATTAATGAGTAACTCGCCATGGCTGCATTTGGTGCATCATGACGACAAATCTTTTAGCGACATCGCTCCTTAAAGGGTTGATAAACATATAGTTATCAAGGTATTAACAGTAAGGCACTGTTTTGCTGCAGTCAGGGACAAGCTTTGAGCTGGGTCAAAAGCTTAAGTATCCAAGAGATAAGCCCACGTTAAACTGTCACTGTAGCGCTTAAACTGTCAGCAGTAGTGGCAGTTGTACATCTTTAAACACCTCACAACGTGTAGTACTCACCCAGATCCTTTAAACAGCATTGCAGTTTCGCTTGTATTTTTTTTGTTCTCATTGCTATAAAATTATTCATAGCAGTGATAGAAGTCTTCTTTTGCAACACAATAGTTGTGGAACACACAGTAACTATGGGGTGTAGGATGAATTCAGTTGAAAACATTGATTTGGAGCAGGGAACAAGCGACCCTGAGTAGTTACTCACCTCTTTGCCCTTCTTTCAATATAATAATATGTAGAAGATGAATTGGGGGAGTTTTTACATTATGTGCTGTGTGAAGTCAAAGGCCTCAAGTTTTTTTTTGGATGTGATTCTAGTATACTTATATAGCATTGCGACTATGATGGCCAACTGAACACTATAAATGACTAAAAATAGGTTGTTGAATGTATACCATACTAGTGGTATTTGACAGACTGAGAGATAGATATGCCCCAACCAGACAAAAAAAGATGCGATTTTGGGAATAGATTTGAGGTAAACATTTTGAATGGACTTCTTTTGAACTAGAGCCATCCAGATACCATGGCAGAGGTTCCCTTTGGAATAAATGATGTACTACAGACCCGACATGTGTGCTGGGCCATGTCTCTAACCCTCTAAGAATGACATTATATATTTGTGCATCATGCCCTATGTTGTTATGATGCATGAATGCAGATCTGGCAAATAACTCGCCAGTGCTGCATTTAAGCATCATGCTTTCTGATGGACCTTGGACCGAATTGCTGCCCAATCTATGTGATTAGTATTAGTAGGCTGTGTCTCACAAACTTAGGCCAATGTTTTTGTCTCTGACCGGGTGCCGTCTCTGACCTGGTGCCGTCAAAATACCATAAGGTCAAAATACCAAAAGCAGGAGGCTAATTATAATTTTTTGATTTTGTAATGCGTATTTATTCATCAGATGATATTTCAAAATACAGCAATCGAAAATACATGTGAGCCTCATGGCCAAAAATTTCCACATTTGTCACAATCAATTGGGTCTAGTGCCCTTCTTAGTTGCTAATTTGATAATTACTATTACTGATAATTCATCATCAATACGGTGTATATATTGTATGCAGAATACTAACATGAATTCTTGTTTCTTTGACACACGCTTATAGACAAATCAATACTCCTAACATCATTATTATGATCATTATTATGATCATATAACAACCGCCATAAAGCTTTTACAAATCCTTATATATATGAGAAAAATTTCTTTTAAAACACCTTGTTTCTGACAGCCGGTCAGAGACGGCACCTGGTCAGAGACGGCACCTGGCCAGAGACGGCACCCGGTCTGAGACAAAAACAATGGCCCAAGTTCGTGAGACACATATTCACATTATAATCATCTATTCTATGAGAACAGAATTATGTCTATATCACAAGTAATGTTTTTCTGTTCTAAACAGCACTGGTAAAGGATACTGAACCTAGAAAAAGACAAAGATCTTGGTACATTACAATATCCTGGAGGCTCGCTACATGTCAACAAGGAAGGAATTGTGGCTGTGGAGTAAATAGGGTATGGATATAGGCTGGATGCTTGTCAGGGCACCAATGGTAGCGGGATCTATTGAATCTTACCAATTGGCAAATAGGAAGCCTAATCACAAACCCAGGTTTTAGATGTCTTTTGAGGTTTAGATGGAAGAGGCATATCCTTTTCCTTAGGACCTGACAAGATGTTCACTTGAATTATTGCCAGAAAATACTGCTAGTGCAATATACTCTTAACTATCAGTAGTGAACTAAGCAAGCATGAACCCTTAAAGATAAAGCGACTGAGTGGAAAAATAGGACCCACTGCTAGATGGATATAGTTACAATTCTTTCTGTCACTTAATCCAACCTCTGGTTTGAAGCAGCCTGTTTAGAACTGAATTGGGATGATGTTGAATCAGGCAATGCAATCAAGAAGCACTACAGCATAATTATTCTTCAGCGTAACTCTCAACTGACTCGCCTATTCAAATTAATGAGCTCCATCGCCACATGAGAGCAGTGTGGTTGAAGTGTGTTTCATATTTCACAAAACAAGAGCTCTTGAGGAGATTACAGCTAGTCCTTCATGGTTATGTTATTATTCTTGTAACTTTACAGTATTTAAACCTTCATCCTTCCAAGCTCATGTGCCCATGTCTTTGCTTTCACAATATCTTGTAATTTTCTGGCATGATGTATTCTTTTCTTCTGGGCTATCTATTTCAGATTTGGCTTCAACACAAGCTGGTTCTAATGAGATGACAGCCAGTTCTGATTAGTCCTTGTCTTGTAAGGGCACAGTGTATAAGAAAGCCCTAAAAGAAGGAATATCACCACTTGTGCAGCTAAGACACCGTAAAACCTCACACTTGTATGCGAGTCATAACGCTGGTGGCGGCTTATAGGATCGACACAGAGTCTGGATCCGGCTTATACACAAGTTTTTGCTCATATAGTACAGTACAAAAGTCACCATAATCAGATGGCTAGATGGCGGCTTATACGCGAGTTAGGCTTATATGCTAGGTTTTACGTAATAGACTAGAACAGTACTAGAATTTTGAATGGGACACGCTCAGCGATTATGCCGCTTTAACTACTGCCCCATCAGTATCAAAAAGGGAGAGATAATGATAACTTTAAGGGTGCACCTGTCGGGAAAACTGAAAATCAATCAGGAATAAATGAAGACATTTATATACATACAAAGAGAATCTAAAAAGATGCAATTGGTAGCATTAATATTTGGGACATTTGATGTTCTGCCTTAATACATGTATTGATTCTTCTATTACCTGTTCAAAGTCTGACAATTTATTGGGTCACACTGTTGCATAACCACCTGATTTTAAAACTAGTTATACATGTGAGACCTAGTTAGCAGTTGTAGATTTAATCATCTGAGTCTGATTTCCTTGTTCCATCAATTTTATTTCATTTTAACATTTTTGTTTGGAAGTAGGATTGATATACATGTATTGTTATGAAATGTTTAATGCTAAAAGGACCAGGAATGAGTTGCAAATTGCCGGTTTGATAACTTACTGATTCCTGCTGGAATATCATCTAGGAATATCATGAAATTGTTGGAACTTCTTATTAAAATGCTTTTTCTTTAGGTTAGGGGATAAGTTAGGCAACTGAAATTAGTAGGAGATCATGGAACCCATGGATTAAAGATTGATTCAAAACATCACCTATATTCTGGCTTCACAACAGGTAATCTATAAAACGGGATGTTATTGTCGGGGGCACAAGTTCCCTTTCCCCAAACAATTTCAAATAAGCTCATTCAGATTCATTGATATCCATATTTGTTTCTGCCAATTGCCAGTCACTTTTTTCAAACTTGCCAACATCAATTTATTTCAAAGCAAGCAAGAACAAGTCTCACCTGGGCCATTTGTATCCTCATCTTGTGGTTCTTTGTGGGATCCTTCTCATAAGCACAAAGCCAAATGAGGAATTGATTGCGGGTCGGCAGGAAGCAGGCTATCACTGAAATCCCTCTTTCCAGTCACCTTTGAATAATTCAACCTCATAATGAGGTAAAACCCAAATTAAGGGAAATCCTTTGCAACCCTCCTTCATAAGATGGATCCTGTCTTTTTACTAGGTGGAGAAATCAAGGATTGAAAAGTGATAAAAATGGCATGTTACAGTAACAGCATGGTTTAATGGATTAGTTAGTGCAAGCCATTTTCTGTTGTTATTGATGCAGTGAATCTAAGCCACACATTAATATTCATGCTGGTGCAGTGGGGCCGGTAGGTACGAGGGAAACACACATCTGTGTACCTCAGAGGACCCACCTAGCAAACATTGCTTAGTGGGACCCAGAAGTATTTTACTTGGGCAACCTGATTTGTCCATATCTGGGTTATGGTCCTTTTTGTCAGCGTTTAAAAAAGATATTTACGATGTATTTGTGAGCTTGCATAACTGGGTTCCCACCTTTGACAAAAAGGGCCATAATCCAAATATGGGCAAGCCTAGCAAAACACATATATATGGACCTAAGTACCACTGCTGTCTGGGAACTGACCCTGGCGAGCTAGCTGGCTGGTACAGAGCACCACATGCAAGAAAATATACCACTAGAGCATGCCAGGCATCCCAGTGTTTGATGCAGCTCTGCATATGAGCAGCTTCACAGGACAGGCAATTCTGAATTGGAACACAACAACTCAACCTGCAAAGTAGCTGTTGATAATAGTTAGTTGGTGATACATGACCATGCAATAAAGTACCCGCTTATCAAGCGTTTATTTACCTGTGTTCTGTGACTCCTCCAGTATTGCAATGTTAATGCTACAACATTCTCCATTTACTGTCTGTCAAAAACCTAGGCATCTTTCTTTATGAATTGACTGGTGTGTTTCATAACAACCACATACATGATATTGTACTGATTGTCCTTTTAGTATTAACTAACTGCTGTTTAATGTATAGGAAGCCAGAAGATGACTAGCCTAACTAGATTGATCACAAATTGTTTGCCTCTACTAACTAAGTTCCAGAGCATGGAGAATATTGGTGTAGTCAGCACAGCACAAAAAACAATAAACCGTAAAAACTGTAAAAAGTCATAATAAGCTATCAAAGTTATTAGGAGAAATGAAAGCTAATTGGTTTACATACAGCACTTTCATTTCTCTTTCCTTTATTTTAGAATGTCTTATCAGACAAAACACAGGATCAAAGCTACTCGAGAAAAGCGCACATAAAATACTCCAATAGGCCTCCCATGAAGAGTACTGCAATCACAAAGGAATGCGCCTTCTTGAATGAGACAAGACAGCTTTGATGAGCTTGCAATAACATGCTGGAGGGGGTTGTTTTACCTCCTCCATTTTAAGATTAATTCTGGGAATTGTATTTCCCTTTCATTGGGGTTGGAAAGTTTTCCTCAACACAGAGAAGTCTGGCTGCCTTCTCCACACTTTAACAGAGGATTGTTCTCTACACCAAGAAAATATTGATTGTGTCAGGTATTTAGGTGTGGGTTAGACATTGCTGGGCCCACCCGCATGAGGGTCAGGCATTACTGGACTCACTCAAAGAGCTCTCTAGTCTGGCCATGCTGGATCCTCATGTCATAGTTTGGCAATGATGAATTCTGGGGACAGTCTCTTTCAACCTCTGAGAGTGCAGCATTGTCAGACTCTGGCATGAGGGTCCAGAACTGGTGTGCCCAGGTCCCTGCTGCATATATATATGCTCTCAGGTTGGACATTATCCAAGCATAAAGTAGTAATATTGATAATTGTTTGAGCATACTCCTAAGCTATTTGCTATCAAAATACTGTTTGACCTATGCCTATGAATAAGAAAATCCCTAGTGAATTCCAAGATATTTAGTTTTGAAGCAGCATAATCACCAAGTGTGTCACAGTCACAGTTTTAGTACTGTTCTAGCCTTCTAAGTGGAGAAGGAGCTGATGATAATGACGCTTTTCATAGCTTTATAAATGAAGAGCATGCCTTAGAATGTCATTTCCTCCTTCCATTAATCTGACCTCCAATTCACCAACAAAACTCCTTTAAACCCCTGGCTGCTGTTTATATAAGGCTGAGTACCTGTCAACTGCTACTGCTCGGGCAGCAAGTTCTATGCCTTTTGGCATGGCATGATGCATTAATGCATCAAGCACCTGGTCATCATGGTCCATGAATGCAGTCCTGGTGAGTAGCTCAACTGTGTTGTATTCAAGCATTATGCAGACCTTACACAGTAAATGCACTCCAAATGAGTCTGCATGATGCACTAATGCAGTCCTGGTGACATAGGCATTGAGGCAGCATTAGTGCATCACATTGACAAATGTCCCTTCTAAGTAACGTGCCATCCTTAAAGAGTTAGATAGCACTCACTGTCAGGTAGACCCTTATATTATCGCTCATTGTCAAACGATGTACATTTGGAACAGGGGTTATCGCATAGGTGCCTGCACTATAAGGGGGCACATCCACCTGCGACTAAATAAAATAAAAACAATTTGGCAAATGATAGTATGCATGAAACAAATAGGAGTGTCTACTAATTCGTGTGATTGCAGATTATTGCTATCAATATTTCTTTCTTACACAAAACCATGTTTTGTTTACCAACAATTTTGTCTGTCTTTTAATCAATAGCATTGACCCAATATAAGGTGTTCATTAATTGACAGGCTGTCTGGAATTTTTTACTGGAGATTGTTTCAATTCATAGTGATTTCCCCTTATGAATTCTTTTCTTTTTTTCCCCTCACATTTTTATTTGGATGCAAGTTTGCTGCTTTGTCATGCAAAATTAGCATCACGGGATCAATTAAATCTCAGCAGATAAGGCAAGCCCATTGAAAATTCTACTTTGATATCCCACATTATAAAAGTTGTTAAAGATGATAATACATTAACAATAAAGTGCCCAGTAATTATCACATAACACTGCATCCTTTCAACTTCAAATTGCATTTGGAGCCATTGGGACTCAGCCCCAGAATGGTATCAATGTAGGCTAAGAATGGTCTGGGAGGAAGCCATTATAGAGCAATCAGTGGGAATTACAGATCTCATTGGAAACTGGTCATGGAGTTAACTGTGTTATAACAAATTTTTTCAATGATGTGATCAATCATCTTAATGAAAATGATATGCCCCCATTTCAGAGGAATTCTAATACAGGACATAGATGCTTCTAGTTGTAATGGGTCCATTTCATATCCTTCTATGTTCATTTTTTAAAGTAAAAAACAACCTAAACATTGTATATAGTCTGGATGAAGGATTTTTGTGCCTAATAATAAAGTGTGAGTGTGTTTTCTGCTGATCTGAGAGAGATGTCCTTCATCAGAGCATATTGCTTATTGGTGTCCACGAGTCAAGGCTTTTCTAGGCCTTTTGACAGCATACCTGCCCAAAGTGATCTTTTTTTGCTTGGTTGCTGCCAGATTGTGCACCCTGCCTGGTAGACACCATAGCGCTAAACAGAAACTTACAGCCTGATCTGTGCAGGCCAAGACTATCATTGTTGACTGGTTGCAACCAAGCAAAAAAAACCATTGAAACCTTCTCAACAGAATTCAACAATAACCTAAGCCAGTATTCATGTAACTAGAAATTACTTTTTATCTCATCTCTTTTACCTTGCTTGACATGGGCCTGAAAAAGTGCCTAACACAAAATACTGTGTTGTGCTAAGGTCAGATGAAGATACATGGCTAGAACTAGGGCTGTGGGTTAAGTATCTGAGAGATAAGCCAATGTTAAACTGTCTCTGTGGGATCTTAACTTGTCAGAACATAAGAAGGGGTCAAGGCTGGTGAGAGTGTTTATCATGCATTCTAACCCACTTGGATAATTTGATATTGTAATTTTGCGTAGTTCTCTATAATCATCTGCCATTAAACATTTACGATTGTTTCCCTCTACTCCCTCTCCCCTTGTGCAGCTATGCTAACTTCTGACAGTGTACCAACTAGCATTAATACTGATTTTTATCTATTATCTCTCTCCTCCTTTGAAGTAAGTCAGACTCATTTAAGTAACATTGTCTTTCTCAAATGTTGAATTTTCCATAAGCATTTCAATGTTATATGTTTACTGCTTCACTGCAATTTGCCCTTGCTCCTGTGGGTTATACTTCCTGTTTTTCATTTCCATGCCAAGGCCTAGATAAAATCACTCTTTATTCTACACTGCACAGAAGCACCTATGCACCAGAAAACACCTGCAGATATTTGTGTATGCTAATCATAAACACTGTGGACACACTTCATGACAACACCTCTAAGTGTCCATCAGCAAAGTATTAAGGTGTGTCACGGTACAAATAGCCGACAACATTTCTGGTTCTGACCCTATTTTTCTCCTTCAAATGGGTAAACGGTTGGGTTCTTTTGAGTGTGCAGTAATGTATTACCCCTAAAATTAAAGCTTAATATTTATTTTACTAAGGCCTCTGCCAACAACTTGGGCCGCAGATTATGATTCTGTGACAAATTTGAGGTCAGTTCAGGTAGTACCGTTTTTCATTGGCACTATTTACGAGTACAATATTCACGGGGCGAATTTGTACTGTGACAACTCAATTTGTTTCAAGCACATTTTTCAGGGGCCTGGGTAGGACAGCCCAGTAAATAAAAAGCCTTTTTTCTAAGGCTCCTTGCTATGCTATAACGTTGTATAAAGTTTTAAAATGTAAAATAACGTTTTTTTGTTTATTTGGAGAGTACTGGGCTCAGGACTCCCGAGAATTAGGTTTAACACAAATAGTAGTTAACCCTGACAACCTGCATTAGCACTATCTGTAGAATACCAGTGTACATTAACAAGGCAGGGCAGGGAAAGGCAGGGTACATCCACATGTTGGCAGGACATATTATACATACAGAGTCAAATTTTAGGCTGCTGTATGTAGGGCAGGAACACAATTAGATCCTGAACGAGGTATATGACTTGCACTCAGACATTGATCACTATTCATCCATTTCACTGCATGAACTTTTGTCAGCTGTCATATTTTTTTTAATTTAACTTGACTGGGTCAGGTTTTGTGTCCTGTAAACAAGTGTGTGTGAAATCAGTATAATATTATAGTAATAGATTGAACTCATGTTGTTTTATCTGACCTCTGTTTGAAATACCTGGAATGCTGACTGACTCAGAACAAGGGAGTCACTCTGAGGATATATAATGCTGGACTCTGGCCATGGGACCTAATCTCTTCCCATGTACATATCAACAGCACCCCCTTTCTAATATCAGACCGCCTGTACATGCCAATTAAAGGGTCTAGTGTTCAACGCAGATGGTGTTTCAGACCTGCCAATCTTGACTGAAAAGGAAGAACTCCTCTGATAGGATTACAGTCTAGGTGTCATGAAGACCCTCATTTTACAACAAATTGACAGCTTCAAATGAAGAAGGATTGGTGCAGGGCGTGTGTCCTGTACACTGATAATCTTTAGGCTATGGAGCTGAGTAGCTAATAACCTAGTAACTAGTGATAAACCATGATAGTCGTTTTTGTGGCTGACCACAATTAGCTAATACGGTCAGGTTAGTCAACACTAACCAACTCATCTTAGTCATTTACATTTCTATGAATTTTAGGATTAGGGCTTTTTGACCAAGGCATTAAATCATATGTGGTCCTTCATCCAAATAGCTAACATGGGATAGCCACTACTGACTAAACTGTGGTGCATAAAGATTACCAGTGTAGTATTGATAGAGGAGGTGTTGGCTCTCTGAGAGGGTGGGCTGTACGAAGTAGGGGAGGCGCGAACGGAAGTGTTGAGGAAAGGATCAGGGTATATTGGTCTACCACCAGATCCTCTTCTGACACCAACAGGATTACAAATACTCAACATGGCAGCCTTTGATAGACATCTAGAGCATAGAGGTTCCCATTCTACTCTAATCTTTGAGGTGTGTAAGTCTATTATCATGATATCACAAGGTGTCATAAAGCGGAAGTGGTGGTATAGCTTATGAAGCCTCTCCCACGTCAGCCTGGGGCCCAGACTGTAGCTTTACAGTCTGGGGGATTACTTACTTGCAGCATATTCAAGGGTACGTCATAAGAAAAAAGATGGAAACCAACATATTTTCAGTGCCATTACAGATCATTTTCTGTAGATAGGAATTCGTCCAGGCATCAGGAGAGAGAAATGGATTGATTGAGGCTTCTCCCACGTGTGAAAAACAACTCTACAGTGGAGTTGCAATCAAATATGCTGATTTATCTGTAGCACTGTCTAACTGTTATAGGCCTAGAATCTAAATCTAATCATAGCAAAATACTATGAATAGTAATATGTACATGTATAATAAAACTAAGCCTATTAGGGGAATACATAGATAGACATAGATTAGTTCATACGCAGGAAGTAGCTCAAAAACTGTAATAACCAGAATGTTCTGATTGTTTGATATGCCCATTTCTACCTATCCAATTATATAGCTTATTTTTTAAGCAACTGATAAGCATGTATTTTAAGCAATTGCTTAATTTAACCTCAGTATGGACATTTTGTAATGCATATGCCAAATGATGCCACTTATTTAAATCTCTCTAAACCTGGATTACGTTTGCTTGTCACCTAACCCCAAGATATGACCGGACTGACTCAAGTGGATATTCTCTGTGTATCTATAAAATACCAAAATCAATCCTCTATAGATTAGCAGTACAAGGGAATAGACTTCTCAGGAAGGTAGATATGGAATAAGGAGCAAGAGTGAAGGGAGCTCTGGTGACATGAGTATTTCACTGAGACAAATCGGCCGAGATTCCGCCATCCAATGAAAGTCTATGCTGCCTTAAGCCGCACATCGGCTTTGGACAAATATTTTATGCCACACCAGCAACCTGACTAGCATACTAGCAGGAGCTCCTACGCAAGAATTTATGGTAAACCAGCAATTGTCAAATACAAAAGAATTCCTTTTAATCTTCTCATCAAACCCTCAAGTCCTATGAATTTATTTCCGTTGGATGTGTTCCCAGGAGTAGAATTTGGACCTGCCATCCAGTCATTTTGTTGATGAGTAAGGTAAAACCAAAAGGTACACTCCAAAAGAAATTGATGGACCATGTCTTTAACTTGTTAAAATTCCTGGTTTTGACAATTTGGATAATTTCCCCTTGCTTTTACTCCTAATCTGATTTGGTTTTCATTTGGCGTTGGTGTTAAATACACAGTCACATTATGCCCACTCATTCAAAAAAGTAGATTAAATTCCATTATATGAAAAGAAAGTCTACATGCATGGAGCTCGTGGCAAATGCAGTTTATAATTTCACAATGGCCATAATAGATGGAACCAGAATTTGGGTTGATGAATGTAACCATAATCTTATTTCTCATTGTTACAAAATTACACCAACAAAGATATTGCCACTTCCTTTCTCCATGACAATTGAAATTCCATTAAATCAAACTGATTCATTCTGTTTGCGAGAGGTTAAAAGAAATAAACTTTCATGACACTCTGCATGTGGAGGGAGGGACACCCTGGCCCCTTTCCTCTTTATGCCACCATTTTAAGTTACCAGGAAAAAGTAACTCACCAAATTGCAATTGAAACTTGGAACTAATAGAAAGATATTCTGAGATAGAAAAATGCATTCGGTTGTGACAACCGAATCATTTATCATCCTTTCTTGTTGTGTCCACTAAATCATTAGGCTGCCTGATGAGTGATACAAAGATGCCAATATCAGAAGCACAGGACACAGGGCATCAACTTCTGTCTCACATTACAGACTGGCTCACGGCATAACCTGTCCGTGCAGCCTTGCTCTGATGAGACGCTGGGGAACATGAATGAGAACTGTAGTTCAAAGTTCATCCACTAGGTGAGGGACATAAGTTGCCACATGATCAAAAGGTGCTTTCTGATTGGCTGAAAAGTTTTCCCACTATAGTAGTGGTGGGCAGTGACACTATTGCCTCTTCGTGATACTGGGTTGACCAGGGTTACATTGGGTGGGGGGGGGGGGGGTGGGTACTGCATGTCATCTCTTTAGAATCTACCCAGCATAAAAGCATTGATAATAGGGCGAGCTTGTAAAAGTCTTGGGCATACATAAGCCAACCTTACTCGGTTGGCTCGGGTAAGCACCATAATTCACTTGGTAATATGTGAACAAAACAAATTTGGTATTCTTATCAAAGGGACAATTAAGTTCAGATTTTGATCAGCCTTAGCCTTAGCCTTAATGTGTCAAACCATATAGTATGTTAAACAGTATATGCCTGTGTTTCACCTGAGAATAATTCTAATAATAAGCTTTTAAATATACTCCCCTTCCCTTGTGTGTTGTCAAAAAGCAGCTGCCCTTGGATTCAGTCTTCAGTCATCAGATACAGTGTGATTCATGAGATGAGAAGACCACAGTCAAAGTAGGGAACTATGACGCTTGCTGCGGTAAACTAATGATAATCCCCAGCTCTGAAACATGCATTTTTGTAAAAATAAACATTTGTCTAATTAAAAAGAATTAATTTTTCTGTTAGATCCCAGTATGTAATACCAACAGCAAAGCGGGAATATCAATCAAGGCAACACGGAAGGCTTTACCCATTGACAGTGCGCCAATAAGATAACACTATATATATATGAATTCGGAAAAATATAGTTGCCGGACAAATAGGTGGTGGTAAGGTTATAATGTTTAAATATGGTATAGGAATCTTATGGGATATTGTCCTAGGCTACCCGGGCCTACATATGGCAATAAATGAAAGCTTGGATTTGAAGATAGTATACAAATATAATGGTATCATATAGATGGTGAGCCGCAAAAGAAGTGTCACTAACAAAATAACATCTATAGTATTGTATGGTGCAGTAGGTCTCCTGCTGATAGTTTATAGAAGTTGTTGGTAGGATGTGTCAGCAGGTGTACACCTACTTGTCATAACTAGTGATATATGTCCACTACCAACAGGTAGGTAAATTCAATTAAAGATACCTTTGTCTCATTATTCTGGTGGGAAAGTCATTTTTCTAGTCTTTGGGGAATTTTGGTTGCACACCATAATGTTTGGGTCAACTACCAATTGGTGCACAGTTTAAGAATGATTATGTCTTGCACATTAACATAATGGTATCACATCAATAAATAATCATTCAGGAATTAGATTATAATAGCCCAGGTATTTTGCAAAAGTGACCCTATCCTTTGGCATAAAACCTACTATATGTCACCCGTTTGTTGCCCTCAGTATACTTGCGTTAAGAGGTGATTATGTGCAATTACGGACACTACTGTTGATATTGTTAATATCGTAAATATATAACATCTAGTGAACCTTATGCCAATGAAACACCAAACGGTAAAATCTGGAATCAAGAGGATCATGCATGATTTATACACTGCTAATAGTTGGCATAATGAATGGGTACACCATGACAAGAAATTACAATTAATGAATTCTGGGTTCTCCCAGGAGTAAGGGATGTTCCATACTGATTGTTAGCTAAACTATACAAATCCATGCCTATTACATTGTTCATGCAATATAAAATTGAATAATCACATTTCCATACAGGTAATGGCCCTTTCTGCTATTGTGCTGTTAAGTAACCAAATACCTCATTGCATTAGCTAAGTGACCAAGTGCAAGTCCAGTCCATTAAAAGGCATCTATAATTCTGTATGTGGTTTATCTGATTGTGCTAGATCTCCTTATCTAACTTGGCCACCTGGCTAGGACTTCTCGGATGATTACAGGAAGTAGTCATCATGGCCTTTAAGAGCAGTATGGTTCTCGAAGCGTAATGCTCATCCGTCAGCATGCATTGTGCACAGATGTAGCACAAAGCAAGGAACTCACTGACCCTGTATTGTACACTGAGTCATGTTAGACTATTAGGAGTGTATCAACCATGTATAATCGGTGTGATGCAATAATGCAGCTCTATCCAGCAACTCGCGTATCATATCATGCTGCTTTTACAGTGCTTTTTGGCTCGGGGATGGTGAACAACAGATCTGTTAGGGTCTACTTGCAATTGTTAAACTCACAGAATCTGATCTTTGGTAATACTTGTGTATAACAGCTATATTAATACCATTATCCTGCATTAAGTCTTCTATGCATTCTTCTCTCCTTGCAGTAGTGTTGTTGGGTATAGTTAGCCTGAAATGACCCTAGGGCTACCTAAGGGGGTATCAAAGGTGAGTGGGAAGTGTCAATGTTACCTATTTGCACCTACGACAATGCAGCCCACTTGCACCTCAGCCCTAAGACAGTGCAGCCCACTCGCACCTCAACCCTAAGACAATGAAGCACACTTGCACCTCTGCCCTAAGACAATGCAAATCGGCGTTAATTGCTGTCAGCATTCTAACAGCAACAATGCACCTTGGAGTCCCCCCTTCCCCCCTACCTACATACTGGGGGTACCGGGGATAAAGCTGACAAAACAAGAGATGGTGGTGGCCGCTAGGTGGCCCCAATGGTCGCTAGGAGGCCGTCCAGGCCGCTAGGAGGACCCCCGGGAAGACCCTAACAGGTAGGCTAAAGTTGGCGGTGCAGGGATAATTCAGGAGTTTTTCCCAGGGGTGCTTCAGAAGGCCTCTGCGGCTTATAGGATCGGCCCAAAGTCAGGGTGCAAATTAGGCTTATGCGCGGGGTTTTATGGTAATCTGATTCACATAATAGAGAATAATTGATACTGATAACAAATAAGTGCATTCTGATCATATACTGTAAATAGTGAAGCCTAAAATTTGTTCTTTCATACTGTAGGTACAATCACCTAGGGCTGTGTCTCATGAGTTTGGGCCAATGTGAACGTCTATGACCAGGTGCAATCTATAATCAGGTGCAATCTATGACCAGGTGCAATCTATGACTTGCATGAAAGAAAACAGTCTATTTAGGGCAGATAGAAATGTCTGAAAAAGTTAATGGATGTATTGAGACGTTATGATATTAATTTTACTTTCATAGTTTCTATAGTTATATCTCTATTTTAACACATACAAAATAGAAAAGTCCATCTAATTTGTTCATAGGCGTCCCTTTGTATGTAGCATTTTTCAAACACCTACATTTTTTGAAAGGACAGCCATCCAAGTTAATTTATGCATCACAAATTTAATTTAAAATGTCTATGTAAATCTGCACTAAATATTGGCAATTGGAAATAACTAAACCCAATTTTAAGCAAAGTGAGAACCCCTGATCTGGTTTCAATCACTTGTATTGCAAGTGGACTATTGTCCAGACCGCTATGAGGGAGACACGCCTCTCTTTGAAGAGGAAATAATATTCAATCCAATTTCATGAAAACTGGGAGTACAAAAAAAGGAAGAATTGGATTGACATAAAATATTTAATGAGAGTAAAATGGATTTTTGTGGACATGAGCCGTGTTGGTGACTGAGAGAAACATCAGAGATCCGTGTCACATCAGGTAAAAAGTGCCAAAAATCAATTAACCCTTTGGGGCTACATCCTGCCCTAATCCCTCAATTCATTGTTTGTCATCATGCACTGATGAAAACTGCATTGGTGCATCATTTTAATTCATCAATTCAGAAGTGTCTTTCTCCATGGGATATACCATGCACTATTGTGAATTAACAGTGCGGCATTCATAGTTTATGAGATCAAAAGGGTACAATAAAGAACTATGGCATCCCTAAAGGATTAAAGCATCGCTAAAATTGTGCTTAATTGCAGCGTCCACGGAAATGAAGATAGCATTTTATCCCAGTTCCAACTCCTAAAGAACTATTGTGGGCCTTTGTCTTTACAACAACTAAAATATTTGCTGAGAGAGGTTCCTTGACAGTATTGGTGTTCATTCCAAGCATTTCCAATCATGCATACACCAATATATTTCTTACCTTTTCAGTGGTAGCTGACATGAGAATTCACCATTCTATAAAGAAATAGCTCTTTCAAGCCCCTTTCTGTCCTAACGGAGTAATCTGATATATCGCACTGTCATAAGGTTTTGTCTTTACATTTCTGCTAGTCTCCAATGATGTGAAATGTGACTATGTTATATACATGCATTCTGACATATGTTTGTCAAACTGAGGACTTTAACACTATGATGAGTTCATGTTCATGTGACATAGTAAATCACAAACAGAGCTCTGGTGAGTAGCTCTCACATACTACATTTGTGCAGCGAGACCATCTTTTAGTAGTGTATCAAACCACAGGGTATGCTGAATGTAGTCCTGGTGAGCTGTTCAAAACAGGGTATCAAAGGTGCTGACCAAAAATAGCTCATTTAAAAAATATGCCGCCCTAAAAGTCTTAAAGCTGAGAGAAGTCCTCCACCCACCTGTAGCATGTTGACTCTACTCACCAAGGGTAGCGCTGTCTCAACAACAAGACTGGAGGGGAATCCCCACCAGCTTCACACCCACCTGGCGAGGCTTCCCAGGGGAAATACCCCTCCTCCAGGCCAGGATCCCAACCACTCAGTGGCTCACCACTCATATCAAGTTACTTACACTTCTAAGTTTTTCCTATTTGAACCCTTTCAGGATGGCATTTCACTTAAAAGTTAACATCTGTCATAATTATGCACCTAAAAAACCTGGATGATTAACTCACCAGTACTGCATTGAAGCATCATAACAACCATTGAGGAAAGTCTAAACCCCATAAAAGTTGTCTTAATGCTGGAAGGCAACAATGGCAATCGGTGCATGTATGCATCCTGACAACTATGGACATAAAACATTAATTCATTACACTGACCTTAAAAGATAGACTTAATTAAGGATGGTTATCTGCCTCAGTGTAATATTAGTCATCAAGATTGTGTGTGAGTAGTTCCCTGGCACTCTTTGTTGCATCATTTTGATCTTTGGGTGTCAACAAAGTAGGACAGGCATAATGCATTATAAATTCGGCACTTGTGAATTACTCTGCCATCCTTATAGGGTTACAGTGAGCAGCATAAAAACAAGGGTCGATGATCTGAAACACAGAGGTCGGACAACAAGTGTCCGCCTGATTATAAATCCTTGTCAGCTCATAGCTCATCAAGTAGCATCTAGTAGGTGAGCACTTTGCACATGGCCACACTCCGACTGGCGTAGGAATACCTCTCTGTCTGACCCAAGTACTCATCTAACCCTCATTACACCATATTACTGCGTGCACCAAATTGACTCCAGGTTCTCCCGGCCTGGGTCAGATTGCCTTATTCATTCTCAGATACAGCTAGCCCTTTCAGCATAACATGATGCTTTAATGCAACAGATCTTTGAAAGTTGCGATACATGAATGCAGCTCTGACGAATGACACTGAAGTGCTGTATTCAAGGATCATACTGACCCTATGGGAATAAGACACTCCCAAAGGGTGAGTATACTGCACCAATGCAACACCAGTAAAGTACTTATCTTTCGTGATATGCCATCCTCAATGGGCTAACCATGGCTGCCCACCAACTTGAAAACAAGGCAGTCTATAGCCTGAGTGCAGTATTTGGTGTCACAGCAGGATGTATTGTTGGATTGCATGTCAAGGTCTTATTAGCCGTGGCCTGAACATCACTCTGCACCTAAAGTGATATAAATCTTGAGGGAATAGAAAGGCAAAAGTCTTATGTGGGCTTTATCACACTTTTTGCGGCAGTATATGGCGATGTATGTATGGTTATCAAGGTGAATGTATCCTTTGCATGTTGTACTTAGAAGTTACAACAGAAGCTGGACACACCAGTGTTTTAGTAACCAGGGATTTCTGGGACATCTTTTTCACTGCATAAATGGTTGCATTTAAGCAAATTTAAGATGCTAAAATGAACACTTTATGAATAACATCTTCAAGTCCAGTAAATGACATTTAAAGCTGCATGATTCAATGGCATTATGACCTTTCACTATCATGAATTCAAGTGTTTGTTGAAGCATCTTTAATTCGCTTAAATGCAGACTTTCCGGCAGTGTCTGAGCCAAGGGGAAAATTGTAAAGGGAAAGTGCTGACTGTTACCATTGATGTGTGGGCTTCAACAAATATTCTTTTGGTACCTCAAAACCGTAAGTTTTACAAAATAGCATAAAATGGTGCATACTTCTTTGCCCAGATCTATATACTACATCCATAAAGCACAGTGTACTAGATTTGCTAAAGAGTTGCTGGAGGGAAGTTTAAAATTCACAATATTTAGATTTATTTCAGTCAGAGGTTTAAGCATGTCAGCATCAGATAAAATTCAATATTAGAATGATTCAATTTCAGATGTTTAAGCAGATAATTGTTATCATCTAGGATCATTGGCTTGTAAATGGAAGACAGATATCTGAACAGATTCATTATGTATCAATGGCATGAGATTGATTACTTGGCAGCTTTTCTTCAAGGCATTGTATTCTGGAACAAATTCTAGTAATTACTTTAAATGAGTACTAGGCCTTGGCTACCATGATAATACAAAGGAGCCATCAGTTATTTCACAGTTCTTCTTGTCCAGCATAGAAAGACATTTTTGTCACTACTACAATTCTTACTGAAAATGTTCACAACTTTGCTCAACAAAAATTGTAACGTGACCTAAGTATTTTAAAATCTTTGTTGGTCAGTATTGGCTATCACAGGTAAGTTACAGGGCTATTTATCATACAGGAATACACATTATGTATCTTTGTCTAAAGGACTAACACTAATTGTCATTGTAAGACTAAGGCTGGTTGGTCAGTTTCAACTAACCTGACAGTTGTGAATTAGCTATAAGCCACAACTGAATGAACTCCAGAGCAAAAGGGTTATCCTAAGATGCTGTAGGGGCATATGACCAAATGTCATGGAGCGTGTTGATTTGAACCTTACTTCTCCACTCAATAATTTGTTCAATATTTGATACATAATCCTCTTTGTGGATTAGTATGATAGGGCTAGGTTACAATGGGAACTGACACTGGGGAGATCTATTCATCTTACCAATTAGGGAGCCTAATCACAAAATGCTCTAGATGTCTTTTGAGGCTTAGACTGGTGCACCCCACACAGGATCACTCTCCTGTTCAGTAAGGGTAGAAACACAAGCTGTTCTCCCGTATGGCCAATAGGAGAAATCATTGTCTCATTCGGTTCAGATACTGTGTTCTCCCATATACCTATGGGTGAACAATAGTGTATAGATATATCAACCCTCTTCCTCTCCCTTCCCTCCTTCCTCTCCCTCTCTCCTTCTTTCTCTCCTTCCTCCCTCCCTCCTTCTCTCTCCCCTCTCCTCCTCATTGAGTTTTATCAATATAAGTAGGGTAAATCTGAAACTTTTTTTGGCCTTATGGTGTTCTACCGATGGTAAAAAAACAGGGTGTATCTATGTGAATATCTAACCATGTAGTTCACCCTATTACTAATGGATGAAAATTAAAATGTGATGAAACGTTATTAGGTTGTGTTGTTCTACAATCTCCCAATGCTAGAAAACAGGGTTTCTATATGTATATACTGAATCATGTATTTCACTGTATGATCTATAGTAGAAATTAAGAATTTGACATAATAGACCTAGATAATGTTGTTCTACCATCCCTTAATGGTAGAAAAAAAGGGGTTCTCTATGTATGTACCTAACCATGTATTTCACCATATGACCCATGGTAGAAATAAAGAACTTGACATAATAAGCCTAGATAATGTTTTTCTACCATCTTCTAATGGTAGAAAACGGTGTTTCTCTATTCATCTAGCCATGTATTTCACTGTATAACCTATGGTAGAAACAAAAAGTTTACATACTAGCACTAGACAATGTCGTTCTACCATCCCTCAATAGCAGAAAAAAAGGGTTCTCTATGTATGTACCTAACCATGTATTTCACCATATGACCCATGGTAGAAATTAAGAATTTGACATAAAAAGCCTTGATAGTGTTGTTCTACCATCTTTTAATGGTAGAAAATAATGTTTCTCTATTCATATATCTAAACATGTATTTCACTGTATAGCCTATGTAGAAACAAGAAGTTTACATACTAGCACTAGACAATGTCATTCTACCATCCCTCAATAGTAGAAAAAAATGGTTCTCTATGTATGTACCTAACCATGTATTTCACCCTATGACCCATGGTAGAAACCAAGAATTTGACACAATGAGCCTAGAAAATATTGTTCTACCATCTTCTAATGGTAGATAATAGTGTTTCTCTATTCATATATCTCGCCTGTATTTCACTGTATGACCTATGTTAGAAATGAAGCAGTTGACATACTAGCACTAGACAATGTTGTTTTACCATCCCTCAATGGCAGAAAAAAAGGGTTCTCTATGTATATACCTAACCATGTATTTCACTATATGACCCATGGTAGAAATTTAGAATTTGACATAATAAGCCTAGATAATGTTGTTCTACCATCTTCTAATGGTAGAAAACCGTGTTTCTCTATTCATATATCTAGCCATGTATTTCACTGTATAACCTATGGTAGAAACAAGAAGTTTAAATCCGAGCACTAGATAATTTCATTCTACCATCCCTCAATGGTAGAAAAAAAGGGGTTCTTTATGTATGTACCTATCCATGTATTACACCCTATGACCTATGGTAGAAACTAAGGAGTTACCACGATACTACTAGACCAGATCTTTCTACCATCTCATAGTGGTAGAAAATATAAAGCCTGACCACACCGTTCACTCTATGATCAATATGGTGCCGTTGATATAATAGTACCTCACTAGATTTTTCTACCAGAAAAGGTAGTAGAAGACAGAGTCTTTTTATATGATGCCCAACTGTTTACCCCATGATCTATGATAGAAACTATACAGAACAGATCATTCTGCCATCTCATTATTAGTGGTAGAAAACAGAGTCTCTTTATATTATTCCCATCCATGACATAGCGACTAATCAGTCAACATCTGTCCTACTGCTAGATCAGATTATATTGTTCTATCATCTCCCAATCATAGAAAACAGAGTTTCTCTATGTATATACCTAACCATGTATTTCATCCTATGACTGATAGTAGATACAGAGAGACACTGGCACCAGATAATGTTGTTCTACCTTCTCCTAATGGTAGAAAACAGGGTTTCTCTATGTAAATGTCTTGTCATATATTTCAGTCAAAACTTAAAAACGTCTTCGTCTTTTCACGATTTTGAACCTTTTTCTCACCAAAGGCCATTGAAAATTATACTTTGATATCCCACATTATGAAAGTTATTAAACATGATTATATATTAACAATAAAGTGCCCAGTAATTATCACATAACATTGCATCCTTTCAACTTCAAATTGCATTTGGGGCCATTGGGATTCAGCCCCAGGATGGTGTCAATGTAGGCTAAGAATGGTCTGGTAGGACGCCATTATAGAGCAATCAGTGGGAATGACAGATATCATTGGAAACTGGTCATAGATGCTTCTACTTATAATGGGTCCATTTTATAGCCTTCTACGTTTATTTGTTATAGTGAAAAACATCCTAAACAGTGTATATATATTCTAGAAGAAGGACTTTTGTGTCTAATAATAAAGTGTGAGTGTGTTTTCTGCTGATCTAAGAGAGATGTCCTTAATCGGAGCATATTGCTCATCGGTGTCAACAAATCTTTTTTCGCTCTGTTGCTGCCAGATTGTGCACCCTGCTTGGTAGACACCAAAGCGCTAAACCAAATCTTACAGCCTGATCTGTGCAGGCCTAGATTATCACTGTTGACTGGTTGCAACCAAGCAAAAAAACATTGAAACCTCTTCAACAGAATTTAACCATAACCGAACCCAGTATTCATGTAACTAGAAAGTACTATTTAGCTCTTCTCCTACATTGCTTGACATGGACCTGAAAAAGTAAACAGAGTGACTAACACAAATACTGTGTTGTGCTAAGGTCAGATAAGGATACATGGCTAGAACTGGGGCTGTGGGTTAAGTGTCTTAGAGATGAGCCAATGTTAAACTGTCTCTGTGGGATCCTAACTTGTCAGAACATAGGAAGGGGTTAAGGCTGGTGAGAGTGTATTTCATGCATTCTAGCCCACTTGAATAATTTGATATCGTAATTTTCCGTTGTTCTCTATAATCATCTACCATTTAACATTTAAGATAGTTTCCCTCTACTCTCTCTTCTTGTTCCACTACACTAACTTCAGACAGTGTACCAACTAGCAGTTACACAGATTTCCATCTATTATCTCTCTCCTCCTTTGAAGTCAGTCAGAGTCATTTAAGTATCGTAGTCTTTCTCAAATAATCTACCACATCTGAGTAGACATGAAAATCTGTCTCAACATCTTCATACAAAGGAACAGTGCTCTTTATGATAACTTTCCAGTATTGTACCCTTGAATTTTCCATAAGTATTTCAACTCACATGTTATATGTTAACTGCTTCACTGCAATTTGCCCTTGCTCCTGGGGTTATACTTCCTTTTTTATTTTCATGCCAACACCTAGATAAAATAACTCTTTATTCTACACTGCACAGAAGCACCTATGCAGCAGAAAACACCTGGAGATATTTGTGTATGCTAATCATAAACGCTGTGGACACATTTGATGACAACATCTCTTAGTGTCCATCTGTTTCAACCACATTTTTTGGTGCCCTGGGTCGATCAGAGTACTGGGCTCAGGACTCCCGAGAAATAGGTTTCACACAGATAGTAGTTGACCCTGACAACCTGCATTAACACTATCTGTAGGATAGAAGTGTACATTAACAAGGCAGGGCAGGGAAAGGCAGGGAACATCCACATGTTGGCAGGACATGCTATACATATATACAGTTAAATTTTAGGCTGCTGTATGATAGGGCAGGAACACAATTAGATCCTGAACGAGGTATATGACTTGCACCCAAACATTGATCACTATTCAACCATTTCACTGCATGAACTTGAGTCTGCTGTCATAAAACTTTGATTTTACTTGACCGGGTTAGGTTTTGTGTGCTGTAACCAAGTTTTAAAGTGTGTGTGAAATCAGTATAATATTATAGTAATAGATTGATCTAATGTTGTTTTATCTGACCTCTGTTTGAAATAATTATGCTTACCTGGAATATTGACTGACTCAGAAAAAGGGAGTCACTGAGGATGTAATGCTGGACTCTGGACATGGGACCTAAGCTCTTCCCATGTACATATCAACAGCACCCCCTTTATAATATTAGACTGCCTCTACACACCACTTTAAGGGTCATGAAGACATTCTCCCCTTCCAGCATGACCCCTACTGCGCATCAGACCTGCCAATCTTGACTGAACAAGAAGAACTCCTCCAATATGATTATAGTCTAGGTGTCATGAAGACCCTCATACTACAGCACATCGACTGCTTCAAATGAAGTAGGATTGGTGCAGGATGTGTGTCCTGTACTCTGATAATCTTTAGGCTCTGGAGCTAAGTAGCTAATAACCTAGTAACCAGTGATAAACCATGTTAGTCGTTTTTGTGGCTGACCACAATTAGCTAATACTTCAGGTTCGTCAATACTAACCAACTCATCTTAGTCATTTGCATTTCTATGAAATTTAGGATTAGGACTTTTTGACCTAGGCATTAAATCATATTTTGTCCTTGATCCAAATAGCTAATATGGGATAGCCACTACTGAATAAACTGTGAAACATAAAGATTACTAGTGTCGTATTGATAGAGGAGGTGTTGGCTCTATGAGAGGGTGGGCTGTAGGAAGTAGGGTAGGTGCAAACGGAAGTCTTGAGGAAAGGATCAGGGTATATTGGTGCACCACCAGATCCCCTTCTGACACCAACAGGATTACAAGTACTCAACATGGCAGCCTTTGATAGACATCTGGAGCATAGAGGTTCCCATTCTACTCTAATCATGAGGTGTGTAAGTCTATTATCATGATATCACAAGGTGTCATAAAGCGGATGTGGTGGTATAGTGTATGAAGCTTTCCCACGTCAGCCTGGGGCGCGGACTGTACCTTTGCAGTCTGGGGGATTACTTACTTACGTCATAAGAATAAAGATGGAAACACATTATTATTTTCAGTGCCATTCCAGATCATTTTCTGTAGATAGGAATATGTCCTGGCACCAGGAAAGGGAACTGGATTGATTGAGGCTTCTCCAACATATGAAAATCAACTCTACAGTGGAGTTGCAATCAAATATGTTGATTCATCTGTAGTACTGTCTAATTGTAATAGGCCTACCATCTACATCTAATCATGTAGAAATACTATAAATAGTAATATGTACATGTATAATAAAACTAAACCTATTTAAGGCAATCATAAATAGACATGAGATTAGTTCATACGCAGGGAGTAGCTCAAAAACTGTAAGAACCAGAATGTTCTGATTGTTAAATATGCCCATTTCTACCTTTCCAATTATGTAGCTTATTTTTTAAGCAACTGATAAGCATGTATTTTAAGCAATTGCTTATTTTAACCTCAATATGCACATTTTGTAATGCATATGCCAAAAGATGCCACTTGTATAAATCTCTCTAAACACAGATTACATTTGCTTGTCACCTAACCCCTAGATATGATACAGTAACAGTGCAGATTTACTGGACTGACTCCAGCGGATATTCTCTGTGTACCTATAAAATACCAAAGCAGTTCTCTATAGATGAGCAGTACAAGGGAATAGACTTATCAGGAAGGTGGATATAGAAACAAGGAGGAGAAGTGGGTGGAGCTCTGGTGACATGAGGATCAGACCTGTCATGGTCCCCTGGAGGACGTTGGTGGTGGTGCCCAGCTGGTGTCATGGTGCTGAGAACTAGGTGTGCCAGCATCATGCCTCACAGTCCTCCAGGTGGATCTCCTGGCCTCAAGGGGGAAGCAGACCAGCTCCCTGCCTCTCCACATGTTACTCAGATTTGTGAAAGTATTTAGGGTTGACAACAAATGATAAGCTCATGCTAGATTTCTTTCTAAATATGTTTTTCTGTATGCAACGAAATAACCTGTAAAGCCAGAGAGTAGCCATACTTCAACTCTTTAAGGGCAGCTTTGCAATTAAAGGCACTGTGCCCTTATGCTATTGCAATGCATGAATGTAACCCTGCTGATTTAACTCTCCATGGCACCCCTAACTTTGGCACTTAAGTTCTGTAGTATACTTACAAAAGTCAGGTCTAAAGGCAGTATTTCACTAAGACATATCTGCAGAGATTCCGCCATCCAATGAAAGTCTATGCTGCCTTAATCTCCACATCAGCTTTGAACAAATCTTTTATGCCACAACAGCAGCCTGACTAGTATACTAGCAGGAGCTCCTACGCAAGAATTTATGGAAAACCAGCAATTGTCAAATACAAACCAAATTGCTTTAAATCTTCTCATCAAGCCCTCAAGTCCTATGAATCCATTTCCTTTGAATGTGTTCCCAGGGGTAGAATTTGGACCTGCCATTCAGTCATTTTGTTGTGGAGTAAGGTAAAACCAAAAGGTACATTCCAAGAGAAATTGATGGACCATGTCTTTAAGTTGTGTAAATTCCTGGTTTTGACAATTTAGGTAATTTCCCATGGCAGGAAGCCTTGCTTTTACTCCTTATTTGATTTAGTTTTCATTTGGCGCTGGTGTTAAATAGACAGTCTCATAATGCCCACTCATTCAAAAAAGTAGATTAAATTCCATTCTATGAAAAGAAAGTCTACATGCATGGAGCTTGTGGCAAATACAGTTTATAATTTCACAATTGCCATAAAAGATGGAACCAGAATTTGGGTTGATGAATGTAACCATCATCTTATTTCGCATTGTTACAAAATTACACTAACAAAGATATTGCCACTACCTTTCTCCATGACAGTTGAAATTCCATCAAATCAAACTGATTCATTCTGTTTGCGAAAGGTTAAAAGAAATAAACTTTCATAACACTCTGCATGCTGAGGGAGGGACACCCTGGCCCCTTTCCTCTTTATGCCACCGTATTAAGTTACCAGGACAATGTTACTCACCAAATTGCAATTGAAACTTGGAACTAATAGAAAGATATTTTGACATACTTGGTAAGATTATAGATATATTGAAGATAGAAAAATGCATTCAGTTGTGACAACCGAATCATTTATCATCCTTTCTTGTTGTGTCAACTAAATCATTAGGCTGCCTGATGAGTGATACAAAGAGGCCAATATCAGAAGCATAGAACACAGGGCATCAACTTCTGTCTCACATTACAGACAGGCTCATGGCATAACCTGTCCGTGCAGCCTCGCTCTGATGAGACGCTGGGGAGCATGGCTGACAACTGTAATTCAAAGTTCATCCACCAGGTGAGGGACACAAGTTGCCACATGATCAAAAGGTGCTTTCTGATTGGCTGAAAAGTTTTTCCATTATAGTAGTGGTGGGCAGTGACGCTATTGCCTCTTCATGATACTGGGTTGACCAGGGTTATATTGGGTGGGGGGGGGGGGGGACTTCATGTCATTTCTTTAGTATCTACCCAGCATAATAGCATTGATAATAGGGCGAGCTTGTAAAGGTCTTGGGCATACATGAGCCAACATTACTGGGTTGGCTTGAGTAAGCACCATAATTTACTGGGTAATATGTGAACAACGAAAATGTGGTATTTTTATCATGGGACAATTCAATTCACATTTTGATCGGCCTTAACCTTGCCCTAATATGTCAAACCATATAGTATGTTAAGGATTATATGCCTGTGTTGTTAAGTAAAGTTTCACCTGAGAATATTTCTAATAATAAGCTTTAAAATATACTCCCCTTCCCTGGTGTATTGTCAAAAAGCGGCTGCCTCTGCCTAAGACCCAAAAGCAGACCTTTTCGTTTGGAATCCTGTTGACACATAGTAATTTAAGAGGAGGTAATGGCCCCTGGGTTCTGTTAATCATATTATTGCATGACTAGTTTGTCATAGGGCACACGTCAAGCATATGATTGGCTAAGCGGCATCAGGACCGGAAGTCATTACGGACGGGAAGCGAGCTGCCCTCTAACCCATATACACCCCAAAGGCCCTCATGGTTACTTCCGGCAAACAAAGCCCTGCACATGCCACGTCAACCAGTGCAATTCATCTGAATTGGCTATCACCTTAACTAAAAAGCAGAAAAGGGCCCATTCTGGGAAATCCAATTTGGTGGTTAATGGATTCATTAACAAAGCTTATAAAACATCCGAGGAAATAAACAGGATTCTTTGTTTCTTTGTGCATTTTCTTTATACATGATTTTTCTCTCACTAACTCGATTAATTCTTTATTTTAAACTGCACTGTGGGCGGTAAAAATGAAAAATGAATTATATCAAAAAGTAGCATTAATTTTCTACCAATGCATAAAAACATACTTGTGGGGAGCAAGGTCAGTGCTCGATCACCAGACACTGACATTTTAAAGATTACACAATCATCTTTTTGCTCATTTCTTTGTATCAGGCATCAGTTACAGTGTGATTCATGAAGTTGGAAGACCACAGTAAAAGCAGGCAACTATAAGCTTACCCTAGTAAACTAACGCAAATCCAATTTTCCAATTGGATCCTTGCATGTAGCAACAGCAGTAAAGGGAGAATATTAATCAAGGCAATATGGGGAGCTGTACCCACTGACACTGTGACAATATAATATCACTATATAAATATATTTATACCTACTCTTAGTTGCTGGACAAATAAGTGGTGGTAAGATTATGGTGAAGATATGACTTTTCCTTTTACCCCTTTGTATATTAAATATGACATAGTATTTCTATGGGATATCGACCTAGGCTGTCTAGCTATCTGCAGCCAAAGTAGTTTAATACAATAAGGTTATTGTACCAGCTGAATGCTCATATTAGTAGTCTAACACACTAAAGTCATAGTAGTAGCTTTGAACAGTAAGGTTATAGTAGACATTAATTATGTTTAAAGGCCGTAAAATAAATGTTTTTAAAACAAGGCAAAGGCCCGATACTAAGACCAGACACATTTTACTTCAAATAATACAGAACTTGAGCACAGTGGATACCATATTATGGTGAGCTATAAAAGAAGTGTCACTGACAAAAGAAACATCTATTGTATTGTATGGTGCAGTAAGTCTCCCGCTGATAGTTTATACAAGTTGTTGGTAAGATGTGTCAGCAGGTGAATTTACCTACCTGTTGTCCACTTCCAACAGGTAGGTAAATTCAATTGAAGATACCTTCGTCTCATTATTCTGGTAGGTAGGTTCTTTGGGGACTTTTGGTTGTACGCCATAATGTTTGGGTCAACTACCAATTGATGCACAGTTTAAGAATGATTATATCTTGGCCATTAACACAATGGTATCACACCAATATATAAACCATTCAGGAGTTTTGCTAAATTAAATTCTAACAGCACAGGTATTTCTGAAAAGTGACCCTACCCCTTGGCATATAGCCTACTGAATGTCACCCCTTTGTTGCCCTCAGTTACTTACGTTTATAGGTGATTTTGTGCAATCTTGTGAATGGATACTACTATTGATATTGTTAACATTGACCTAGGCTATTGAGATTTCCAGTCACATTCCTGCAATGACAACAAATGAAACCTAGTTATCAAATAAGTGATATATGTCCACTGCAAAAAGGTAGGTAAATTCAATTAAAGATACCTTTGTCTCATTATACTGATGGGTAAGTTCTTCTTTTCTCTAGTCTTTGGGGACTTTAGGTGGCACTGTTGTATTAAGAGGAAAATGTCTGGCCCCTCTGACTTTTGGTCACACCATAACTCAAACTGATTATGTCTTGCACATTAACACAATGGTATCACATCAGAAAAATAAACCATTCAGGAGTTCTGCTAAATCAAATTATGAAAACCCAGCCATTTCTGGAAAATTACCTTTTCTGTAGGATATAACATCCTGAATGTCACCCCTCTGTTGCCCTCAGTATACTTACGTTTAGAGGTGATTATGTGTCATCTTGTGAACGGACACTACTGTTGATATTGTTACCATCGGAAATATATTGCATTTAGTGAACCTCATGCCAATGGAACAATGTCCAAAGGTAAAATAGAGATTCAAGAGGATCATGCAGAATTTATACACTGCTAAAGGTTGGCATAATAAATGGGTACACCATGGCAAGAAATTACAATTAATGAATTCTGGGTTCTCCCAGGAGTAACGGAAGTTCCATACTGATTGTTAGCTAAACTATACAAATCCATGCCTATTACATTATTCATGCAATATAAATTTGAATAATCACATTGCCATGCAGTTAACAGCCCATTCTGTTATTGTTCTGTTAAGTAACCAAATACCTCATTGCATTAGCAAAGTGACCAAATGCGAGGCTTGTACATTAAGCGGCATCTGTAGTTCTGTATGAGGTTTATCTGATTATGCTTGATCTCCTTATTTAATTTGGCCACCTGGCTAGGACTACTAGGATGATTAGAGGAAGTACTCATCATTTCCTTTAAGAGCAGTATGGTCCCCAAAGTGTTATGTTCATCTGTCAGCATGCATTGTGCACATATACAGCACAAGGCCAGGAACTCAGTGACCCTGTATTGTCATGTTGGACTATTAGGAGTGGTGAGATGCAATAATGCAGCTCTATCCAGCAACTCGCCTTTTATATTATGCTGCTCTTAAAGTGCTTTTTGACTCAGGGATCTGTTAGGGTCTACTTACAACTGTCAAACTCGCAGAATCGGATCTTTGGTAATACATGTGTATTACACGTGTAGTAATCAGCCATATCAATACCATCATCCTGCATTAAGTCTTCTATGGATTCTTCTCTCCTTGCAGTAGTATTGTTTGGTATAGGTGAAACTCATGTAACATAGAGAGACATAATCTGATGCACATAATAGAGAATAATTGATGTTGATAACAAATGAGTGCATTCTCATCATATACCAGGTGCAATCTATGACCGGGTGAAATCTATGACCAGGTGTAATCTATGATGGGCATGAAAGAAAACAGTTTATTTAGGGCAGATGTACATAGAAATGGCTGAAAAAAGTTAATGAATGTATTGAGATGTTATGATACTAATTTTATTCTCATAGTTTCTATAATTATATCTCAATTTTAACATATATAAAATGGAAAAGTCTATCTTATGAGGTCATATGTATATACATCACTTTATAAGTAGCATTCATTTTAAACACCTATATTTTCTTATGGAAGGGGAAATAGTGACAGCCATCCACGTTAATTTATGCATCACATATTGTAGAAAATTTTGTTTAAAATGTAAATCTGCACTAAATGAGCCTTTTTCTGTCATGCCCATCATAGATTGCACCCGGTCATGACTCATGACTAACAAGATATGATGTATATATAACTGGAATTATTCCTACAATGGGTCCCAGCCGATGCGATTTTTCAGTATGAATAAATAATTGCGCACAACAACATCAAGAGACCTACAGTATATATTCTATGGCCCATTTACACTAATACTGTAGTATAATGTGAAACTAGAATGACCTCTACTGTTCAGCTACATCAACTTTCAATAGTGTAGTCGCAGAAATAGTAGGAAGGGTCCCAGTAAACAAAAAACGTTATACAACACTTTGTAACGTTATTTAACATTATATAACGTTTCTCTAAGGCTCCTCACCATGGCATAACGTTATATACAGTTTTAGAACGTTATTTTGACTTAAAATAACGTTTTTTTGTTAGCTGGGGTGCCATATGTACCGACACACTATTCATACCTTTCTCAAAACCGAATTACTAGATTGGCAATTGGAAATAACTTAACCCATTTTTAAGCAAAGTGAGAACCCCTGATCTGGTTTCAATCATTTGTATTACCAGTGGACTATTGTCCAGACTATGAGGAGGACACGCCTCTCTTTGAAAAGGAAATAATATTTAATCCAATTTCATGAAAACTGGGAGTACAAGAAAAGGAAGAATTGGATTGACATAAAATATTTAATGAGAGTAAAATGAATTGTTGTGGACATGAGCTGTGCCTGTTTTGGTGGTGGAGAGAAACGTCAGAGATCGCTGTCACGTCACGTAAAAAGTAGTGAAAATCAATTAACCCTTTAAAGCCTACATTCTGCCCCAATTTCTCGATTCATTGTTTGTCATGATGCACTAATGGATATCAGCCATGAAAAATGAATTGGTGCATCATTTTACTTCATCAATTCAAAAGTGTCTTATTCTGTGGGATTTGACATGATGCACTAATGTTACTTAAAAGTGCTGTATTCATAATTCTTTAGATCAAAATGGTACAATACAACACTATGGATTCCCTAAGGGATTAAAGCGTTGCTTAAATTGTGCTAAACTATAGTGTCCACGGAAATGAAGACATTTTATCTCAGGTCTAACTCCTATCATTGGCCTTTACAACAACTAAAATGTATGCTGAGAGAAGTTCCTTTACAATATTCTTTTCATTCCCAGCATACAGTGACCATGGGTCCAATCATGCCTACACCTATATATTTTATTACCTCCACACTCTAAAGGAGTGATTTTATATATCACAATGTCATAAGGTTTGTCTGTACATTTCTACTAGTCCCCTATAGATGCAGTGGGATGTGGGTATTTTATGTAAATGCATTCTAACATTTGTTTTTCAAAGTGAATGATGTCAACACGGATAGTCAATGAAAGGCAGTTTCTATTTAGGGTCATTAAATCTAGTTTTATATCTTGTATCTCCATATGAATCAGTTATAGTTCTTGTTGGCATCTAACATCACATGAATTCATTTTTCCTCTAACTGATACGATCAGACGAGTAGCAGAACCAGGGTATATTAACCTATGACGTAACAAGCAACGTTAACTGACTTTGAATTATCCAGATGATTGTGCCGGGAAGTGGACATCCAGAGCTGCGAGCGGGCGGATCAAGTACTACCGTGCAAGGTTACGTGGTCAACGACAGGTGCTACAGAAACAAGTCTCCAGGCCGGTCCTTCTCTCCAACATATGAAAAGGGCACCAATACAGACCAACACCAGCCTACCTATGAGTGACCTCATGTATCAAAATAAACTATTTGTAAAATTCTAAAATCATTTGTATTAAACTATGATGTAACACATGTGTAAATATGAATAATGATAATTAATATATGTATATTTATAGCCATGAAAATTAATTCTGTAAATAATAATCAAATAGATCTACCAAATTTATTTGTAACTATTGTTGTAATTTCTCAAAATAAAAGATTAATTTGATAATAACATGGGATAATTTTGTACAAAGCCGATCCATATCAACTAATTATATCCTACTGATACACAGATAGGTAAATGCCGATTATCAGTGTATCAACCTTAAATGTTACATGTATAGATTTTAAGTATGTTGTAAGTGTATTGAGAAAACTAGTCAATGAAATATGGATTATTTATAGTGGAGTGTTATTAATGTATCGATCCAAGCACATAACAAATGGTAGATTTCTTCACCACAATAATGGATAGTATAGATGTTACAACCGTGTCTTCTTTAGCAACTGTTGAAGGGGAACATATTTTACATTTGAATGTTAGAAGTATACGTCCTAGAGAAACAATTGATGAATTTAAGCTCAGATTTACCGGTACTAATTTTAATTTTATTTCTGTTAGTGAAACATGGCTTACAGATACAGACTCCACCTCCACCTACTCTTTAGGAGGATATACATTGTATAGAAATGATAGAATGTGGAAAGATAATGATGATAAGGATGATCCTAAAGTTGGTGGAGGAGTAGGTATATATGTGAACGATAAATACACTTGTTCTACTGAGGAATTAAGTTACTTGAATATGTCCAAAAGTTTTCTCAAAGCACAATGTGTTTGTATAACAGATAAATCAGATGTAAAAAGTATTATTTGTACGATATACAGGCCACCTCAAGGTGATATTGAATCATTTTTTGAAGCTCTAGAACCAGTTGTTAGTGTATTATCATCCAAGCAAAAGAACAGGTTATACATATTAGGAGACTTTAACATAGATCTTTTGGATCCAAAGAAAAAAGAAGAGCATACAAGATTAATAAATCTTTTTATGCAATATGGTCTCCTAAGTTGGATTAAAAAACCAACAAGGGTAAAAGAAAAAAGTTCTTGCTTGGATTTGCTTTTCACTAATAATTCGGATTTAGTAAATGCTGATGTAATTCCATTTGATATGAGTGATCACTATATTATTTATGGGACTTTAGTCAAAGAAACAGTTGATAATTCAAGAGTTAAGTTCACAGGCAGGTCTATGAAAAACTTTAATGCTGAAAAACTAATTAACACTTTTGTTAACATGGATTGGAAAGATTTCTATGAGAGTAATGATCCAAATCTTTTATGGGAATTCTATGTAGATACATTAAGATTACTGTTGGATGATATGTGTCCTTTTAAGGAGTTCAATGTAAGAACGCCTAAGGAGGATTGGGTTTCACAGCATTTGTTGGAAGAAATTGTGGAGAAAGATAGATTACTATCTAGATCATATAAAACTAAAAAAATTTTAGACAAAGAGATTGCAGCTAATGCAAGAAGGAAATTGAATGTTGATTGCCACACTGCTAGAGAAAAACATATAAATAAGATAACTGATGATTTTATCTCAATAATCCAGTTCATTTTTGGAAGGAAATTGCAAAATTACTACCATCAAAAAAAGGGAAAAATAACACTATACAATTAACAAATGAAAACGGGGAAAATATTCCTATTGATTCAGCAGCAGGTTATATCAACACATATTTTTCTAATATTGGCTATAATGTAGCAAAAAATCTTGATACACCTTGGTCTTTTGATGGAGATATAAATGTTGATACTCATATATCAGATATTGTTGTGTCTGAAGATATGATATCAGGGTTCATTAATGATATTGTGACTACAAAATCATCAGCTGTGGATGGTATTAATGCAAAAATTCTAAAACTCATTTTTATGGAGTCAAGAAGTCAATTGGTGCACATTTTCAATAGCTCCATGAGTACAGGAATTGTGCCGGATGCTTGGAAGTGTGCAACTATCATACCTATCCCTAAGGGAGGTGACTCTAGGCAGGTTAGTAATTTAAGATGATAAGTTTACTTGCACTACCAGGCAAATTAATTGAGAAAGTGGTACATGAACAATTGATGGGTTTCTTGGAGAATAATAATTTACTAACAGATTTTCAAAATGGATATAGAAAAGGCCGGTCTACTATTACTTCAGTGGGAAATTTAACGGATGATATTTTAATTGGTAGAAATGTGGGAATGAACACTTTAGCTACTTTTTTTGATCTCAAAAAACAAGTGTAAATGGAGTTGTCTCAGATACAGAAAATATACAATGTGGTGTCCCCCAAGGATCAATCTTGGGACCATTACTGTTTTTGGTATATATCAATGATGTCCATAAAGTGTGTAAAAATGTCAACATCAGCATTTTTGCTGATGACACGGTGTTATACTGCTCATATCCGGATGACCATACTTCTGTAAAACATATGCAAAGTGATATTCATAATTTTGTAAATTGGTGTGCAAAGAATAAGTTAACTGTCAACATTGACAAAACAAAATTCATGGGTTTTGGTATTAAGAAATGCTTTCATAATATTAATCTATTAATTGATGATAAATTGTTGAAAAGAGTGTATAGCTACAAATATTTAGGCATAATCTTGGACCCAAAACTTAGCTATGAGGTATTTCTAAAAAACCAAATGTGTACAATTGCATACAGAACATATCAACTGAACAAAATTGCACGCTTCCTTAGTAAAGAGAGCTTAATCAAAATTTACAAGGCTTATATTCTACCAATATTTGATTATGGAGACATATTATTTATGAAGTCATCTGTTGGTTTATTGAATAAGTTACAAAGAGTGCAGAATAGAGCATTAAAAATCTGTCTGAAAGTAAGAATACGTACTTCTACATCTTGGATCCACATGAAAACTGATGTTAATTTTCTTGAAGATAGAAGATTAAGTCATGCTTATATTGAAGGTTACAAACGATCAAAGATGAAACGACATTTAAAACAAATGAATGTTAATTTAAGGTCAGCAGATGCCCCTTTATTGAAAAACAAATTGCCTCATACAGAGGCCTATAAGAGGAGTATTGAGTACAATATTTCCACCCTTTGGAATAGTCTGGATCCATCTTTAAGGAATATTCCAAATATCTCTTCTTTTAAACTCAAATTAAAATTTGAGTTGAAAAATCTGATACCTCAAGTTTGATTTAATGTATGGTATAGTCTTTTGGTAATATATCAAATCAAGTATTTTAGGACGTATTCCATAATTGTCGTATTTCTGATGATTCATGCTTTGTGGTGAAATGTCTATATTATTGAAAAATACTTACTGGTTATGGCTTTTTATACTAAAATATACTCTACTAGATGAAACTTGCAAAAATTTACATTTTCTTCTCAATTGTGTATGTCCATGTATAAGTCCTGTTTAGAATAAGCTCAGTACATATGCTGTCTATAGTTTTTGATCCAGATTAGGTATAAGGGATGTTGGTAGTGTCTCCATCCTGAGGACTTATTTTGTATTCTGAAATTTATAATACGGTAGTATGTGCACATAATGCAAAATATGTAAATACTATGTATATATAACTCGTTAATTGACGAGAGCATTTAATTATATTAATATATTTTAATATATCATCAAAATATTGCGCAGATACGTCTTGCAAAACACTTTAATATAAACAATTGTTATAAAGGTGGCCGACGAAAACAGACTCTAGGGTCTTGAAGCAGCCTTTCTGCTCACCAATCATAAATTGTAAAGCTATTGCTTGTAGAGGGTTAAATAATTTGTGGAAATATGAATTAAATTACTGTGGAATGTATACTTAATGCAAATATAACAATGAATTGTATAATCTGTTGATTTTGAGCAAATACATTTTTAAAATTGAAAATTGAATTGAATCGACTATAACCCTATATTTCACTAATGGAGCTCTGGCAAAAGCCTGAGAGAACACCTCCACCTACCTGTGGCATATTGACTTTACTCACCAGGGGCAGCACTGTCTCAACAACAAGACTACATGGAATCCACACGAGATTCACAACCACTGTGAGAGGCATCCCAGGGGAAATACGCCTCTCCTGGGCCAGGATAGCAACCACTCAGGGGCTCTCCTCTCATATCAAGTTTCTTATACTTTCTAAGTTTGTTTTATTTCAACCCTCTAAGGATGGCATGTCGCTAAAATATGACATTTGTCCTCATGATGCACCAATGCAGAGTGAGCGAGCTGCTCATCTGTGCTTCATTGGGGCATCATGCCAACTCTTCTGATGTGTCAACCTTCTAAGGTCTGTATGATGCTTAAATGTAGCACTTAAGAGTTACTCGCAAGGTCTGCATTCATGCATCATGACAACTAAGGTTATGATGCATTAATACTGTTTATAAAGGTTTAACAGCTGAATGAGAGAATTCGATCAGAGTAGTCTCAGTGCAGGAAGTACAGGTGTGGAAGTTGTCTGAGAGGAGACAGGATAGCATTAGTGTGGCTCAGGTGAGCATCAAGACTGGTATCTTACATAATGCTGAGAATATCAGTAACTCAAGTCAGATAGGTTAATAGTCTATCCCATATGTTATACTACTTGTGTAGATTGAGATACCTATTGACATTTTAAACAATGGTTCCAATATAGAGCAATATATTTCAGTCCTCAAACTGGGACTTTCTCTATTAAGGCCCGGAGTGCCAGTGCATCTTGAAGACCATGGGCATGATCCAATAATGCATTGTGCCATCCTTAAAGGCTCAAATAACGATGGTGATTTACCATAAAGTAACATTAGTCATTAGGATGCACTAAAGCAGTGCTGTGGCTCCCAGCACTTTTCGGTGCATCCGGTGCATCTTCAGAAGTGTCCTAACACGAAAGGACAAGCATGATGCATTATAAACTCAGCACTTGTGAATTGCACAGTTGTCACTATGAAGTTGTAGTGAGCAGCATAAACCATGGATCAATAGTCTCAACTACAGAGGTCAGACAACAAGTGTCTGCCTGATTATAAATCCTTGTCCATTCACAGCCCAGAGCCCATTAAGTAGTAGCCAGTAGGTGAGCACGGTGCACATGGCCACACTCAGACCGGCGTAGGAATACCTCCCTGTCTGACCCAAGTACTCATCTAAGCCTCATTACGGCAGATTACTGCACTCACCAAATTGACTCCAGATCCTCCAGACCTGGGTCCGATTGCCTCATTAATTTTCAGATACAGCTAGCCCTTTCAGCATGTCATGATGCATTAATGCATCAGATCTTTGAATGTTGTGATGTATGCATGAATGCAGCTCTGGTGAGTGATTCTGAAGTACTGTATTTAGGATCATACCAACCCTACGGGATAAAGACATTCCCAAAGGGTGAGTATGATGCACCAATGAAGTACTTATCTTTGGTGATATGCCATCCTCAATGGGTCAAACATGGCTGCCCACTGACTTGAAAATAAGGCAGTCTATAGCCTGGGCGCACTATTTGGTGTCATATCAGGAGGTATTGTTGGATTACATGTCAAAGTCTGAGCCACGCCCTAAACATCACTCGTCACCTACAGTGATATGTGATATTCTGGAGGAAATAGAAAGGCAAAAGTCTTATGTGGGCTTTATTACACGTTTGCACCAATATAATTATAGAGATGTATGTATAATGAATCAATGCAAATGCATCCTTTGCATGTTGCACTTAGTAATTACAACACCAGCATCTTTAATTTGCCTAAATGAAAAGATTCATGTAGTTTCGGTGCCAAGAGGTGTCTGCTGAGATTTGTAAAGAGAAATTGTTGACTGTAACAATTGATGGGCTTCAACAAATTAATTTTGGGTACATCAAAATGAGTATGACAAATAGCATTAGATGGTTCATAATTGTTTGCCCAGATCTTTCTACTGCACCCACAAAGCTCAGTGTACTGAGGAGTTGCAGAGGGGAAGCTTGAAATTCACAATATTTATATAAATTTTGCCAGTCAGAGGTTTTAGCATGTCAGCATCAGATAAAATTTAATATTAGAATTGTTCAATTTCAGATGTTTAAGCAGATAATTGTTATCATCTAGGATCATTGGCTTGTAAATGGAAAACAGAAATCTGAACAGATTCATTATGTATTAATGGCATGAGATTGATTACTTGGGAGCTTTTCTTCATGGCATTGTGTTCTAGGACAGATTATAGTAATTACTTTAAAGGAATACCAGGCCTTGGCTACCATGACAAAATGAAGGAAGCATCAGTTATTTCATAGTTCGTTTGGTCCAGCAGAGAATTGTGAAAGACTAATTTAGTTAGTACTAGTCATGGCATTAAGATTCTTAATGTTCACAAATTTGCTCACAAAAACTGTAACATAACCAAACAATAAATTTTAACCTTACTTGTCCACTTATAATCTCTATGTTAAGGTAAGTCAGTAGTGGCTATCCCAGGTAAGTCATAGGGGTATTTATCATACACAGATACATATCATTCATCTCTGTCTAAGAGAATAACACTAATACTCATAACAATGAAAAGACTCAGGTGGGTTGGTTTTGACTAACCAGACAGTGGTGACTGAGATGTTAGCCACTATTGAATGAGCTCTAGAGCATAAAGATTATTTGTGTATGCCAGTCTTATCTTGTCTCATGTTATATAACTGCATTTAGTACCTTGGGCATATAGACAGCTGAAGGTCAAAACTGACAATTCAGTTTCCTCATGAGTCGCTCTCTGAGTCATATCGGTGGCCTCTGGACCAACAAATGAAGAACCAGTATTTTTGGAAAACCCTTTTGTTATGTATAACAGTTTTTTTGTAACAGTTTGACTTTATTTGGCATTTTTCATGTTGAAACTGTTAGTTTAATATAATATGTTATCAGGTATCCAAGGTGTTTACATAACCTCTTGATTTATTTGTTGAATCATCAATGTAAGGCATATCAATATACTGTAGGTCAATGAAGTAGCTTTCCACATCTTTATACACACAACTGGGGCACAACAAACTGCCCCTCTCCCCTCTACAGATATGCGGCAAAACACAAGAGAGAGAGAATGATTGTGTGAGACACTATAAGTGTAATTTTGAAACCTATTTACACCTGTATGACATGGCATAATCTAACATGAGTTCTAATGCATAGACATGCACCCACTGTAGGTACATGTCGATAAATACAGAGTGTAGGAATGCCTGGGGTTTGGGAGTGGCCATTTTCTAACAGCAGCTGCATGGGGGTTGGAATATTTGGGGCCGTTGGCAGGGGAGGGGAGTCTTCAACATGAAAATATAATCTCATACTTAAAAGGGCGCAAAGACAGATTTTCAAAACCTCTTCTGTAGGAGGAAGGATGTAAGGAAAAACAAGGTAAACCCTTTATCCGTGGTGCAGTGGGTTATTATTTTGGACTTTTACTTCCCTGTGGAGAATAAATGACCACCCCCTTGGGGTGCCTTGTCTACTATTGTTGTGCAAATATTGATAAATACCCCCTCAATTGTCATCACACATAATTCAACATGGTGTATGTGAAAAGGTCCGTCCACCAATCAATATTCAGCATGTGAAGCCAGTATAAATTAATTTGTATGACTGTGAGGCTTGATTAATTCAGTGATCTTTGTTTATGTTGTCCATGACATAGCACAGGGAGTCACCTTTTGCTCATTTCAATGAAAAAAAATTGCCAAAAATGAAATATGATGCTGATATTCAATCATATTGAGTGGTGTACTCATTATACTCCAGGGGGTGCCATTGTTGGCCTAACTGTCACTGCTGTTCAGCCACTTTTATATGGGTATAGTTCCTCATCATAAGGATATCAGTATAAGTTCTTACCAGCTGTCAAGGTGATGACATGCTATGTTTTGCCATGAAAAATCAAAATAATAAAATAACAAAAATGACAGACTGCGTTATTTGCTTGTATATATGGAAGCTGACGAGAAATACAAAACTTAAACTGATTCTGTATTTATTTTTAAATGTATTTGTCACATATTAAAGGAGAAAAAGACATTTTATTGACCTGTTTCATCTCGCAACACGTCCCAAGGCCGCCATGACACCTTGCTCGCCCTCACTTCCGGTATCGGCGCGTGTGTGACTTTGTTTCACAAAAAAAAGTTCCCCCCTCCCTATCGTCTCTATCATCTTTAATCGTACAAATTAGGCCTGATTTACGATTCAAAAATGTTAATTTATCAAAAAGGAAGGCGATTCAAGGAAAATCCTGTCAAAAAAGATTATTTACTTTGAAAGAAGCAGACGATCAACACGCCAAAAAAAAATGGACGTTTCGTTAGCGATGCCAGGTTCGTCCGGGAATCGAACCCGGGCTGTCCCAGCAAAAAGCACGAGCGCTAACCACTAGACCATCCCAGACAAGTTGACAACTGGGTCGTCAGATGGCGTCATTCTCCCACTGACCAGAGGTGGTCCACCTCAGTCAGTCCCGATGTTCACGCATGTGGATAACAACGTGGAGGCTGGGTTATGGGACAGAACTAACCAGAGACAATCATCAATACTCGTCTTAGCCCCTAGACTAAGTCACGACGTCGAGGGAAGGTGGTGAGTGTTAGAACTTTGTTTCAATCAGAAATGATGTATTTTAACCTCCAAACTAAGTGAATGAAAAAAAAAAAAAAAATCCTATGCTTGACATGCAGCCATCACAAGTGAGTGACTTCCTGCAATTACCACAGTGAATTGGTAGCAATCATGTTTATCTGCTTTAATCTAGTTACATCATCACAATACATTGTCAAGCATGGGATTGTGGCGCTGTGATAGTATGAGGGAGAGTTTGCAGGTCTTGTGCTCAAAGCCTGGTAGTTTTAACAGCCACTTTTTCATAATCTTTGCTCAACTGCCATTGCTCATTTAAGGCAGGTGGATCTTAATCATGTCCATACCAATATCAAACTTGAATTACAAATTTCTTCAGGATTTGGAGTATATAACGTAGATGAGAAAAGTATTTAGCCCCCTTATCCTGGCATTCATAATGTAGTCCCTGTGAGTGAGGAAATACATTATGTATGCAGTGTTATCTTACTGCATTGTTGTATAATGTGGCTGTAGTGCTTTCATTACCCTGGTTCTGCCATTGTCTATCTACATCATGGACAGTCTTACATAATTCAGCAAGTCTGTTCCAGACCAATCTTCAGGATTGACGTTTTACAGGTTCTGTTTGATGACAAGAGCATCAACAACCACACAGTTATTAAGTAGATGGTAATACAGAATCTTGCTGCATAATACAACAATACATAGTCGGGATGTCCCAGGAGACATTTCATTTGGGAAAATTTCCTAGGACCATGTTTAAAGGTAGAATAGAAAAAAAAAGATTTCCCCTGATGAGAGTCTATTTGCTGCTGTATTAGCTTTATATAATTAAGTGCAGCTCATGCATCTTCATGTAGAAGGGATTAATCATTGTCAAGTGCTGTTTACATCCCCCAGAATCATAAGCACTGGCATCAAAATCCCTGACAAAGCAAAATGCATGCAGATGCAGAAGAAAAATGTTTGCATTGCAGCGTGTACAGTGCCTGAAATCAAACATTGTATGTTATACGTTATGTACATTACAAACATTATAACATTATTCACGGCTATGGAGTTGGTAGAATAACATTGATGCATGTGGATTATCACAAAGAAGTATAATTTTTCATCTATGTTACAAGTTGCCTACACAGTTATTGATGTAAGGGAGAAGAGAAGTTGTTATGATCTCCCATTAGACATTTTGCAAATGCATTGCAAATAATATAGTGCTAGCAAAAATATAATTATGCCATATTTTAGTGTTATCAGCTCTTAAAATAAATGCTGTGTGCTCTGAATAGCCATCTCAATAGTCTATTTGCCCAATGAGGGTTGGAAATTCATTGCTAATTAAATTGAAGAACTACTCTTCTAGTTCAGATATTTAGAAAACTAAATGTAAATGCAAACTGTCTAGTACCAACAGATACAAAGTGCATGCAAATACCATTTTTGAGTCCAAAAGCTACTGGAAGTGAAATTGACATACAGATGTATTCAAATTGTATATCTAATTTGCAAGACCACTTGGTGTCACTGTGGTAGGCTTGGTATCATCATTTTGTCCTGCAGTTCTCCTAACCTTGTGTCCAGATGTGTTTTCCAGCAAGTTAAGACCTAGTTATTATGCTGGTGTCACACAATGAAACCATTGAAAGGGCCCAGCACCTAGGAGACAAACATTTCATCATCATTTCTACTTTTTAGTCCTACAGGCTTACAGGAAATAATTTCTTTCTCAAGGGAAACTTCTCTAAATCCTTTCTCATTATGTGTTGCATTGACACACCCTTAAAAAGTAGCTGATATTTGTCTGCTCGCTGGATGATAGTTTACATCTAATTGCTCCAATCTTGGTTACTTCAGGATCAGATTTTTGATTAGAGAAATAGTGCTGAATCAGAGAGCTCATTGAACTAAATGAAAACTGACATCTAGTAAGGGTTCACAATTCAAGGCTCTAATTTGACATTAAATATGTATAATATCCATTTCCTAGAGTCATCATTCAGAATACTGCAGTACACCTTGCTCAAGTACAGGCTGTATAGTGGATTGTATTCACTCTTTAAGGAAGGCAGGATCATGAAGCCTTTGGTCGGGAAAACCACTATATGGCTGATTTTCACGAAACTGCTTTTTTTCACTTCTTTTTTTCTCCCGCCTATATTTTTTCAAATATATTAGATGTATCGATCCTTTGGATGTATTCTGGTCAGGATAGACCAGGACTTTACAGGGTACCCTGGTTTTGCCTATCTATGAGTGAAAATAAGTGAGCTGGAGGTCAAAAAGTACCGAAAAACAGCCCTTTTCCACCCGAAAATCATGATGACCCATTGTGCAACCTCAATAATTAATCAAATAAATAGCTATATGCTTATTTCTTTATTGTTCCACTTCCCCAATGAGGTAAGGAATTTTTTAGTACCAGATATGCACATATAGGCAGGAGGGTATAGGTCCTGTATGCCTATATGCATTGGGGAACTTTATTGGGCTCACACCTAACGCCCTAAAGGATGGCCTCCACCTCTAATATTAAAACAGTAGACAGGGTATCTGAATGTACCATGGTAAGGCCTAACATATATTTACATAATAAAAAAAAATTGAGGGTGAGGTTTATTTATCGTAGGCTCGAGAGGATATTGAGCAGGTTGGGGAAATTTTACGGGGGTTCACGCCTAACGCCCTACATACATACTAATGATGTGGTACCATCCAGAGATATTATATTTAATCAAGTTAACTATGCTATAAATATACTTACATATATGGGTTACTTTATGCTTTAATTGCATTATTCTACTATATGCATAGCATTAGCTGTGTGCTCATATATGTTCTGGGTTCACGCCTAACGCCCCGGGCTTCACGCCAAACGCCCTCACCAATAGCTCTCAGTGCTGTACAAAAAGGTATCCAACCACCCTGAATCGATGTGTGAGGGTGCTACTGTGTACCACCAATCTTCCCATATGATATATAAGGTTAATTATAGTAAATAATAGCTGTGTGCTCATATATGTTCTGGGTTTCACGCCTAACGCCCCGGGCTTCACGCCTAACGCCCTCACCAATAGCTCTCAGTGCTTTACAAAAAGGTATCCAACCACCCTGAATCGATGTGTGAGGGTGCTACCTTGTACAACCCTCCTTCCCATTCGATAGCTAAGGTTTAATATTATAAATTATATCTCTTAATCATGTTTTAAGGACATTTTCTGGCCGATCAGCGTTGTGGCTTCACGCCTAACGCCCTCCCTAATAGCACTCTGTACAGTACAAAAGGCTATCCAACCACCCTCAATCGATATGGGAGGAGACTACCATGTGCCATGCTTCCTCCTATTGGATATCTATGGTAAGATATTATAAATAATATGTTTTATTCATATTTTAATATCATTTTTCGGCCAAAAGTCAACATTTCCTACAAGAACCCAAAATATAGAGATGTTTTGAGCCTTATATATATGCTTTAAGGACTAGAATAAGGCAGGGGAGGTGTAGAGCTATGTACTATTAACAATAAAGAACCCAAAAGATGAATCCAATATGGCATAATGAACATAATATAGGCAGGTACATCCTGTATCAAGGCTTTTGGATATGTTTTCATGTACCCTGGCTTCACGCCTAACGCCCTTTCCAGCAAGCTTTAAAACATAATGTAATTACCCTTGACCAATACAACTGTATACCAGGCTGTAGATATGGATGTTTTCTAATGCATTATGGAGAAATACACCATATGTAGCCTGTTACCACAGAATTATTTTCTTTGACAATGAGTAATGTAGAAATTTCAGGAGTTTTCACGATATACCATAATGTTTCCTGGGCTAAAAATCCTTTACAATGACCTATCAAGTAGCTATAAGTGGATTCCTACCTCAAGTTAGGATGTTTTCTTCAATATTAAAACATAATATTAATGAAGGAAATGCCCTTATACATGACAAGAGGGTCTCCTTCTTAAGGGGAAAAGGGCGTTAGGCGTGAAGCCACGCAATATGACTATACAACTTTGCCCCTCTACCATACATTTGCTGTATATATTTAACCTACCCCAGTGTTTCTGCTGTATGGCCCACCCCCTAAGGTACATGGACACAAAAGGTTTTATGCATACTCCTACATTATATTTGGACCCCTTGGTGCATGAAAAAAAGCAGTTTCGTGAAAAACGGCCATATGTTGTTGACATTTGGTAGGACTTTGTCGTGGAGGATATATTTAATTTTGAGGGCACTGAATCTAATTCTAGAAAATACTGCATTGACACATTAGGGCTACAAAGCTGCTGTATCATGATTTGTGTTCTCATTCGAGCATCATGATGAGGTTGAATAAAATGTAGCATTAACAATTCCTACTTCTATCATGATAATTCCTACCTTTTCCCTCTATATTTGATCATCTCCTGCTGTGACATGTGCATAATTCTGCCCTTAAGGAAAATGGAGTATGAATAATTGTGCCTTGCAAATGATTCATCTCTGATGGGGCTTTGCTGTGAGCGGGATCTAGGCCACTTGGACAGAGTTGAATTAAGTAATTGAATTATCATTTCTCTTGTGCCATTTAAGGGAAATGAATTCAATAAGAACAATTAGTTGATGAGGGGCTGTGTAATTACAACACCATTTGTCTCAATCTGTTACAGGAGGGAGCGGTAGTCCACTTCAATATGGGATGATCCTGTTGAGCGATGATCTCTTTCTGTTACAGGCAGCACAATAAAATCTAAATCATATTGGTTGCCCTTGGCTGGAATAATTCTTTGCATCGGTGGGGGCTGCATTATTATCACACAGAATATAGCACATTTAATACTTTGCGGCCCCTAAAATACTCAGACAACAAACCCTGTTTTCACAGGACAGACCTCCTGCATTGTAAACAAATGCATCATATAGGAGTTATGAACTGAGGATTCAAAGGTTTCATGTCTTAGTCAAAAAGAAATGAAAAGACTAAGGTGGGTAAGTCAATTTGCCTAACCTGTAAGTATTTACCCACATAGGTTGGGCGTATGTGGAGCCATAAAATGAACTCAATCACATTTGTTTGAATATAGGTTTATCACTTTGAATACGTCATGGTAATTACCCCCTTGACTCACCTGGGATAGCCACTAGGGGCTGTCGATAAATGACGTCATGCTGGAGGGAGGGAGGGGGGTACCATGTACCATGACCAAACATGACAAGGGGGGAGGGTGGGGTCATGTGGTGCATGACGTCATGTTTGAAAATAAAAGTGATTGCAGAGGGAAGGACGGAAAGCAAGGAAAGGAAAAGCAGGAAATATCAGTAAAGAATTTGGCACTATATATTTTTCAAAATTGTCTGCAGCAGGCACCAATTACGGTTACTTCTTGAATTTCTGTATTTTCAACAATACAATTTCCTCTATGTATGGACAATATAATGTTAAATAGGGTCCCATGGGGCATTTCCAAAAGTAGATTTGGATGGGGGAGGGGAAAATTCTGTAGCATATCAAGATTGTATGAAGGGGGAGGAAGATCTCCCCAAAGTAGGGGGAAACTAAGACAGTCCATTCATCCCAGGTACCACAAGTGGTCCTTGGGAGGTTTGGGGGATTTTAAGGGTTGGGGCACAAGAATGGCAGCCTTTTTTTGACAGGCCATGAAATATGACTGACGGTTTCAAATTGCAGGGTTGTGTGTGAAATACAGTGTTCTTTCGTTAAACCAACGGGGCTGCCATGTTCACCATGAAATAAATCAAGGTGCCAATGACGTTGTATGATAGTGATGGTTAATGACAACAAAAAAAATCTCTTTGATGCCCCCCAAAGACCACCCCCAGGGCAATAAATTGACTCAAGTCTGTTCCCTTTAACATTAACTTGAGTGCAAATGTTAGGGCCAAGTTATATACATGTACAGTCAACTCCCTCCCCCGGAGGGGTCACTGAGTCTATAAGTGCCGCCCTACCACCCTACTTTTCAGAGGATGGGAGATTTGACCGCACTACCTTTCAAAGGTTGCAAGATTTGACCGCCCTACTTTTTAGAGGTTGAAAGATTTGACCGCCTTATGTATGTGAGTAATCTCAACATAGACTGGCCTAGGTCAGCTGGATAAGCTATTACAAGTTGAGGTCTTTCGTAATTTTGTACAAATTCAATCTTATTCATCCCTTTTAGCAAGAAAACTTACTCAATTTTATGCTATGATTTTGACTGTCCTACCTATCAGGGGCTGGGCAACATCTCACCGCCCCCCCCCCCCTCCTTTTTGGGATCTAAATTCCCGGGCTCCCTCCGCAATGACCACCTCACCATTGCAACCACATTTGTAAAGTCCCAACCATTTTTCCCTTTGTATTGATGTATATATAACTCCCCCTACGACCACCACCCCTCTATTGCGACCACCTCACCCTCTGACCACTGAAATTCCAGTCCCAAAGAAGGGTTTCCACCTTCTAATGCGACCACTATATCCAAGAGTAAAACATTTATTCTAAAATTTTATCATAGAAACCCCTGCCCTCACTCATTCACTTGATAAGTAGTCAGACATCAGAGGGCCATAAGCCCCCCTGCCGTCTTTTAGATAGTCCCAAGGGTGGTCGCAATAGAGTGACCTGGCTGTATTGCCAGTTGGGGTAGGGGGCTCTCGGTATTGGGGGGGGGGGGGGATTAAAGCCTGCATGCTGGACAGGGGTGTCAAAATTAAATATGGTCCATGTCATTATTCACGGGCCATTTTTGAAAGGCAGAACTCAGCTGGTAATAAGACTTGTCCCTTTAGATGCATTTACATTTATACACCCAAAAGGGAGCAGTAACGCTTTCGCAGGGGGGGGGGTAATCTCTGCATGATGTCATATTTTTAGGGGGGGTCAAGGGTTGCATGACGAAACATGACAAGGGGGGGAGGGGGGGTCAAAAATGGTCCAAAAAAGCATGACGTCATTTATGGACGGCCCCCTACTGACTAAACTATCAACCCTGATTATCTGTGTACCTTATTTCCATCAGGCCCTGTGCAGAATGGGCCTGGCGTACAACTGACTAGTATATATAGCTATGTTTACCAGACTGTAATGCATGCATACCATGTTCTTAAGTGGTTCTTCCACCAGGACTGTTAAAAATCAAATTATGCTAAATTTCTGATTGAGGAAACTTGATTAGTTTGAGGGTGGTGTGCCTTGATTGTTCCAGGTTTGCAATCAGAAGAGATGAACTATTCCAATTCATGGGTCGCCACCGAGAGGGCAATCTTCAATGCTTCGGTCCAATTGTCCCTGATTCAAAATTTGGGGACAATTGCTGAGCTTGATCTGTTGGTTTCCATAGTAACACAGATATTAAATATGTGTCAAGCCTTTATAACACCAATATTGACTCACGATGTTGATACATCATTCAGATGTGTATTGCATAGCATGGCCTTGCTGTTTGCATGCAGGTAAGGTGACATATTCATGAACATGCCACTTGACCTGTAGCTATTGACAAAACATGGTAATATCTGGGTTCGTACATTAGGGCTCCTTGGTCTATTGTTATTGTGCAAATAGTGTTTTGGAGCCATCCTATATTGTCCCAACATGACCGCACTTGGTACATGTTGATAGGACCATGTAATATGAACGCCTTATAAAGGAATGCAACCTGATCAATTCACCAATTTATCTTTATTGAAGTATGTTTATCAGATATCCAGCTGGGGAGGGGCTGGTGCTAAGACACTACCACTATAATGAAGCAATAAAAATGGTGGAATCCTTTTTTTCTTTATTTACAGTGGTTGACAATTGACCTAGCTTTACCAATCAGAAAACACCTGTGAAGCTCAGATGTGTTTGCCCTGGACAATGTGAGTTATGGACCCCTGAGGAATAAGGTAAAAGAACTTTGTGTTTTCACATATGGAAAAAGGACTAAACAAGTTTAGAGAGACTGGTTGGTCTAAATTTTAGGACCCAATTTCATGTATTCTTTATAATATCATATCTTATACTATGCAGTAATTTGTTAGACTACTGCAACATGATATATCCAAGCTCGATTAGCTTGTACTGTTATTTGCCTAACCTCACAGTATGTGGTCCCCTACCAAAAATAAATCAAAGACATTATGTAAATAGTATTCACCAGTTTATACTTTCAATTCACATGTAGCATAAAGGTGAGTTGGTTAGTAGTGACCGCCCATACAGTATTCATTTATATAGGTAGTTTGTAAAGAGAGACAGAAAATGTAAAACCAACTACAAGGAAAACCCACAGAAATTGTTATCCACAAATATGGTCTCATATCAAAGAGTCAAGTTTCTCAACAAATTTTATCTTACACAGTGCTGTCTATATGGAATCAGTATTACGATAACAGTCGAGAGAGAAGACCATTGCTTAAATAGAAGCCTGATTGGTGATTAAAGTTGAAATTTCCCTTATTCACCCTGGAATATACAATATATTTGCCCAGGGCATGTCCTAATCATTATCCAGCAAAGTGTTCATAACCTTCAATTGGCCAGGCAGGTGCACAGTAATTGGGACAGTATTTGGAATTATCGCACTTAGTGCAGTGAAGTCGCTTTACTAATTCTGCTGTTCTGGATTACCATAGGGAATCCATAGCTTGGCAGTGAATCAATGATTATGTTAGACATGATGGACAGACAGCTTCTACACAATATGGTCTAATCACAATCAGACAACCATTCAATGAAGCAAAACTTTTATACCTTTAAAGCTGTAAGCGCAATTAGTAATTGATCAGTCTAACTCTCGGTTTAATAGAGGAATCATATTATAAAATGGTTCTTGCTCTTTTTTTTTGCTTTAGGGCAATGACTATGCTCATAGTGAAACATCTGCTGCTAACAGATACCAACTAGTAACACATGGATCACCTTTCAAAGGTGCAGTGTAAGATGCCATCGAATGCTATCTGTCCGTTATCTTTTTTGTTATCCTGTCTAAAAAGAAAACCAAAATGAATAAAATAAAGATAAGCATACCCTGTGCAATCAACTATGTAGTTTGATAGTGCAGGATCAGTAGGATCATTTTAAGTAATTTAGTATTTTGTTACTTTGATTTGATGGATAAAAATGGAATGAAAATATTGCACAGGAGCCACTTTCACATTCATATTCAGCTCAACTACTCATTTCGTAATTCAAGAGAAAATGTGGGTTTTCATATTCCTATAATAACTCTTAATATTACTTGTCCAGAGTGTCTTCTGATATAAGAGTGTCCACTAATGAAACTGGTATATTAATTATCATTTTTCCTGTTGTTCCTCTACTATATTCTCATCTCATTCCTACTTGTATTCCATATTATGTATGTATTCTGGTGAACTTGAAAAAGCTAATTAGTAACAGACAAAATAGAAAACGTCTTGTTCATCAGATCAATTTTCTTGGATCATATTATCAGATTTGTACCGCGTCACGAACGTGTATTTCTGAAATAAGCGAGCATAAATACGTGCTCATTGAACCAAAAAAAAAAGAAGAGATGAATCATCATTAGTGAAGCTGAAATGAAAATAACAATTGTCAGGTGTATATCTTTTGTATAATATCATAATATGTGTAAACCACTTTTAAACCCCAACTAAAGTAGATATATATGACTGATAATCAGATTCTCACCAACCTTTTATGGGATGCATTGGCTTACATTTTACTTATGGAGCTTATACCCCAGGCATACGAATAGCTTACAGTTGAGACCTTGCTTCTACATAGGGAATAACAGAAGTAATCCTTCATGTCCTTGAGCAGGTTAAAAAATTCATTATGGCTCTCTCAATTTGACACGTGTTGTATAGTGAAGACACTACTGTAAAGTTAAGTATTCCGCTATTACAAAGGCCGATGCCGCCTAGAACATTCAACTTATTACTTTGGGATTGTTCTGAGATGTTATGTGATCCATTAAGAAGATGACAATTGTTTTATGCGACTGCAAACATTTCTCTTCATAGCTTATTATGTGTGTTGTCTCATATGGAAGTCTGTTCCTAATAGCTTATGTGTTTGTTCATTCATAAATGTATAGACCTAAAGGAACGGTGAATGCATGTTATTCTAATGGGTTGTCTATTTACCTAAATATCAAACTAGAAGCATGTACTTGTACTACTTGGATTAATTTCAGAGACAGCTTTAAGTATAGACATCAGCCAAGGTGACATATGAAGGTTAATCTAAACTTCCTGTCATCCATCAAGGACCAACAACATCGGTCCAAAAGTATAGGACTAACAAAATCACCATTATAATGAGAGTGCTTGATGAGGTTATTTATACAAACTTCATTATTATGAATGACGATTAGCAGTGTATGTGATTAACTACATACTAATTGTTTTCTTCATTGCCACATCTAGTGAATCCAAAGCTTTATAAATGTTGGTACATGTTGGTACTCTTGTTTTACTTTTCTCATTTACTTTCTCCAAGTACAATACACTGATATGTACACACACCTTTGATATAGAATCTGATGTTCTATATGATAATGCACACATTTATATAGGAATTCGTCTGAGGTATATATGAACAAGTAAAATCAGTTATCATGCAAAGACATATATATGAGAACAAAAGATCTTAAAGGCTAAGAAATTGTCTGATAAAGCGAGTTGTATTTTCTTAACATCTCAGAGTCATCTCAATGTAATTGTCTGAATGTCTAAGACTGCATTGGCCTTTAATGTGACTGATATCTTTGTGCAGTACTGTACATTCTACACATCAAATAAACTGAACTGAATGCTAATAAGGATTGCCACTAAATGGATTAATTTTCATAAATTATATTATTGTCAACCACCCTGCTTCTCTGGATAGAAGCCAGGCAATGCGATAAGCTTGGGTGATGATTTATTCAATAAGGATTGAATTATCAGGTTTTACTAGACTTCTAGGTGGGGTATGTTATTTTCAAGTATGTGATAACAATTTGTCTCTCTGATAGAGGAGTGGCTTAAGTTAATTAACTCATTAATAAGGATGCTATCAGATGTTATCAGGATGCTATAAGGATGTTATCGGAAATACTCCAAGAAACATTAAAATGTGGTAGATGTATAATTTGTAGTAGAGCAGGGAAACCAGAAGAGCCTCTGCAATCAGGGGATGAACTCAACATGAATGTTGCCAAGTTAGACTTTGTTCTTCCCATGTCTATCCTTCAAATCAAACATTGACATTATATTTAATACATTAAAAAATGCAGGATACTATTCAGTAGCATCCTACACTGGGAATGCAACCCATTTCATTGATTCATATTTCATGAGGCAATTTCTGTCCAGTCCATCATTTTATATTGGAGAAAACATTTTTCCTCCTACAGATATGAACTACCCTATTTTTAGAGATTTTAGAAAATATATATTTACACATACTTATCTCTAAATGCTACTTAACTGTGGATAAAATGGTGGTCTGCCATTAGAATGATTGTTTACAGTCTGCATGACAAATAAGTATCTCAAATCTCAATATGGATTTATTCTTACCCACATCAGAGTGGAAGATGAAATGCTGCATGTTCTCTCAGGGTCACCTAATCGATTGAGAACCGCCATATTGAGCAGCTCCTAGCCTCAGTAGCACACAGAGTAACTCTGTACAAAGACCTTGAGCCTAGCTGGAGCCTCCCTGTTTTTTTTTGATTTTGGCAGGAGCCTCTCTTTTTCGAATTGGCCATTCGCCATAGAAAAAAATGGCATTTGAACCTTACTTGTTTGACTAAAGAATCTCCACTTCATCTTATCCTGGCTATGTTAAGCAATTTTCTGTGACATTTCAGCCTCAAGTATAGCAAAAGCAGTAGAGGAGTTCTATTTGTTTACATTCCATGATGCTTAGTAGTGGATGTATAGCATGGCCATTACAGAGCTTGAGACCATATTTTCGAACAATTAATAGGCTGCTACTTAATGACAGTGAGACTAAGTAATCATCAGTTTGTACTCAGAGATGTAATAATTCATATGTATCAATTGCTGAACTATGTATTTCCAATCATACTCCCGATTACTGCCAGAGTTACTTAGGTGACTCTATTACACACAGTGTAATACATCTAAATCAGGCTTGTGTCTAAACACTGTTGTAGTCAACAATTCCATCTAGTCTCTATATTATCAGTTGATAAGAGTATCATCATATGGACTTGCCATACACATTACTGTACTTAGCAGGGTCTCTGCCTCCTAATTGAGTCAGTTATTGTAAAAGTGGCCCATCATAGACTTCAGTAAAATTTCTCCCAAGCTCCCTTATTAGCCACTCTATCCTTTATAAGCAGATCACTAACAGTGAGGACTCGGTCTATCAGGCCATAGCATGGAAATATAGAAGATAGATTCATGGAGAAACATGTTTACACTGCAATATTATGAAACAATGTGTGTGTATTTCTATACACATAGTAATAAAGTCTCATGACATTTTCAGTAAAGGAGGAAATATGATCATTTCGTTTCAGCAGGATCAGATAATAATTTTTTAGTCTACACCCGCTGCTGTCACAGTAAACAAATAAGGAAGCGGAGACATTCATCATTTTTATGATCAAATGTATTCCCCTAATGGGTCCAATAAGACTTTGATCTTTGATCTTTTGTTTATTGTCATCATTCTCATCATCCAAATAGTATAACCACATGTTACCGTCTTACAAATAATATGAATAAGGATAACAAACATAGGATATGTATGATTTGTGACAATTGGTGCTTAACACCCTTATTTATTCCAAATATGAGCCAAAAGAAAAAAAGTAATTGGCAGCTTCTTTGTCTCACAGTGTTTGGGGACTAATTAGGTCACAGGTGGACTGTGGAATATCCCACCCAGGTGAGCCCTAGGAAGGAGACTTGGAACTAGGCCTGCAGCATCTGAGTAGTAGACCACTGCAGAGGAAAGTATAGTAGTAATACACTGATGCTTATACTGTTATAATAGACAGCCATAATTATAACCTCTATAAACAATCATTGTCTATCCCTAAACTTAGTGGTTCATGTTGAAATATGATTTTAGTTGAAGAATGATACAAATAGCTTTTCAAACCTTGGATATGGATTTCTCCTTGTCTAGATCAGAGTGGAAGATGAGATGCCGCAGAAAGCATCTCTACACGAAGTTAGGGTCTAGATCTTAATATGGATTTCACTTTGCCTACATCAGGATGGGAAATGGAAATGGGTTCTGGTTTCCACATGAACATATAATCAACCTGGAGAAATTGTAAGAGCATCTCCGGCCGCAATGACACACAGAGCAGCTCTTTACAAAGAGTTGGGATCTAGGAAAGGCATCTTTGATGGGTGTCTCAGGTTTGAATGGAACAAAGAAACAGGGGACATTTGAACCTGACTTCTTTGGATGATTAATCTTCATCTCTTGTTAGGCAGAGCCATGTGGCATATTTGGCCCTCTAGCATAGGCTGAATATCCAAATTAACTCTTTGTTAATTTGTATTAATCCTCTGTTGATTTATCAATATTGTAATATACTGAACTTTCAGAGGTTGTTAAAAATCTGTTTGAGAAGCATGAATTTTATTTTATTTTCCAACCAGTGTCCAAGTCACAGTTGTACTGCTAAATAAATCAAGGTTTCAGATCCATTTTAATTTTCCCACAGTCTGACGATCCGGATCCCCTACTGTATATCACCCCAGTCGTCAGGAGACCATGATTTAGCACTGACAGCTTGTTGATGTAGGGGTACAGGGTTGAGCAAGCTGTTTTCAACATTGATGCAATGTTGCTGTTTCAATGCTGTCAACCAACACCTGTTTTGACATTGATTTACTGAGTTATCAGCCTTGGATCAACCTTCCCAACTAGATGCACTTCAAACCTACTCCTTAGCATTCTTATGTACATACTGCACCTATTCTTCCTGATTCTCAGCTCTATCTTTCTCAAGTCGAGTGTTGGTAAAATATAGTTTGCCTCTCTTCCATGGTTTCTGTGTTCATATGGACAATGACTTTGTTTTGAAAAAAAGTGACTTCATTAGTTCTATGGCAGCCAAATTGTTTTCAGCTGTAGTGATTTACAAATATATTACTGCATAGGAATGTCATTCCTGAGCTTTGCTGATTGTAGAAGTTTTAGAAGGGAAAGAATCCTCCTGCTTTTTATCACTACTGTGAGAGACAGATGAATCAAAATCTGCCAATCCCAATGGAACTGGAACTACATCTCTATTAGCCCTAGGTGTCAGGTAGGCCCTTACATTATAGCTCATTGACGGCTTCAAATGAGGAAGGATTGGTGCACATAGTTGTCTCCCCTATAGGAGTGCAGAAGGGAGAGGAGAACAGAGGTAGTGAGGAAAGGATCAGGGAATCTGGTGTACCAACATATCCCCTTCTTACATCAAAAAGATTATAGGTACTCAGCGTTGTGGCGTTTTAGAGACAGCTGGGGCACACAAGGCTTGTTCTACTGTAGTCCTGAGACTTGTAAGTCTATTATCTAGATATCACGAGGAGAGGTAGAATAGTATATGGTCAAAGCCTCAATTAGGTATGAGCAGCCATTCACTGTCAACTACTCTACAGTGAGTCATTTCTGACTGATCAACCTTAGTCTAGGAGCAATAGGAATATAAGGGTTAGTCCTTTTACTAGTCATTTTTGAATATCAGTGATTTATTTTGATTAATCCATTTTATTAGTCAAAATGTGTAGTATCACTATGACTAATAGGCACTACTGACTAATGTTTTACACCTAGAGATTATCAGTGCATGGACCCAATTTGAAACATCATTCATTTTCTCATTAAAACTCAATTGGCTAATCTAATGGAGCTCTTTCAACACAAATCATTGGCATCTCTATTCTCTCCCACCCTCTACCATTTTGCTTTTTTGCAGACATTAATAATTGGTTACTGAACACTCAATGACATGCATCATCCCAACCATTTGTATCCTCATAGTCTGCTCATTAGGGTGACCCAAGTCACCAGAACAAAGCTTCTTTATTTAGTGAGATCCAAATTCGGGGAATACCTTTAAAAAATTCCTTTGAAATTTTTTTTCACCTTATAGATCCTGTATTTACTGCATGGGGGAGTAGGGCAATGGAAAGCAAAGGTAGAAAGGTGATTGCTTGAAAATGTGACCTTATAGTTTGATAGATAACATATCAAAAGCTATGTCTGTTATCATTGATGTTTTTCAGTAGCACAAGGTGAGTCTTAATCATTCCCTAACTATAGATTATGAGTATATGTCTGGCACTTAAGCTGGAGGAATTTTTGAGTGATTTTTTGTAACCAGCACCTAGACCTTGACATTTGGTTCAATCACATTTGAGTAAATTTCCTAAAGCCTTGACATTTGTTTTAATCACATTTAAGTAAATTTCCCCTGGCCTTGACATTAGGTTTTGTCACCTATAATCACCTTTAAGTAAATATTTTGGTGCATTTGGGTCAACGTAAAGTTGCCTAAACAATATACCAAAATAGTCACTTTTGGTATTCCAAAATATGCTTAAATACCGAAGCTTTGACATTTAAGTATTCCCAGTGAGGTGAATTAAAAGTCATTAAAGCCACCTTTCTATGACGTTTAAGCATAAATAATGGCTTTTAGGGAAAACTTAAATGAACTTATATCGAGTTTCTCATGCAGTGATGTATTGCAGTCTGCTCTGTCCCTTAAATATCACAATTCACAGAGAAAAGCACCAGCCATTATATCAGGATGGACCCACAGTGTGCAGGTGTGAGTGAGACATATCATAAAGTGCCGGGCATTGTGCTTGGAGATCATTTGTGACATTGATTTGTTCCCGAGTGAAACAATAATTTATGCTATTTATGAGGTATAAGTAACATTGTATCGCCATAGAATCTAGTAGTTTTTTACATAGGCATCTGTCAACATAGGCTAGTAGCCAAAAGTAATATTGTATATAGCCTTCTAATCTCAGGTTTATCATACTTGACGATAATGTTCTGGGGGATACATTATTAATTAAGGTATTATACTGTTGTTGTTGGTGGTTCTACCCAACATCACACTCTAACAGTCCAGGATACCAGCCTTTCATAAACATAATCATTACTGGTTAAGTGAAAATAAACTCCAAAACCTAATTAGCATGTAATGGGATATGGGTGATGGGTGATGGGTGATGGGAGACTCTGGCCACTCTTGCTGGTGATCTATTTCTAAATGTTAAAACAATGCAATCTGTAGGATTGCAGAGCTTCTAAACCGGTTGAAAAGTATGGTCCCCAGAGATGGGTGCAGATCCTTCTTACCACCCTTAACACGTCTGTGTGTGTGAATCGCTAGAGGCATGCCAAAGGGTGGTCTTTCATGATGGGAGTCTACTTGCCTGCTACTGCATCTCATACAAGTTTTTCTCTGCACTGAAACATGTTTAAGCGAGCTAGAGTGCATGCCCATATTCCTAAACTGTGAGATTGCATGTGGAGAAATTCTGCTCTATGGTATATTGTATCCACATTGTGAGTGAGCTGGGTAGAAAGTAAGGATGTAGGGTGTGTTTGAGTAGGAAAAGGATCATTTGTAAGGTAGCACCCTACTCCAGTTGGTCGTGGGTCTATCACCACTCCTGTGCCTCTCCGGAGAGCAGCCTGCCAGTTGCTCAATTCACAATCCAGTGTCTGGAGAGAATTGACATTCCCCAGTGAAGATATTGGCTAGTGTGAGACTTGGCATACATTGGTGAAAACCCAAAACCTTCTGTGTGTGAAGTACGATGTGGTGTCACCCTAAAATGAATGTTGCAGCAAAGCCTGGAGGAGCTTTGAGTGTATGAGTGTGAGTGACTCGTCAGCATCAGACCGATGGAGAGGCTCCCTACTGTTGGATATAGTTATGTGTAGAACTCCTACTCAGTCCCCCTAACTATTTATAAGAACCACTTTCAAGCTTGTGTCGTTAGTATGCCTGTGGGTGAATTTAACTAATGGAACCTATGGTATTTGATATATGCCCTCAGGTGGTTTCTAACAGCTTTTGAAGTTTCTAACAATTAATTGATTTTGTGAGAAAAGACATGAAATTTTCAGTTTTAGTTGTTTTGAGATTTAGAACACGCAATAGGAATTTTGGGGAAAAGCAGTCATCAATGATCAACATGTAGGTAAAACTGATTCAGAGTATGTGTGTTACATTAAAACTCACCAAATATAACAAAACTCATCCTCTTGTATAGTTAGTGATAGCCTTTAAACAAAGTACTGTGGAAACGAAATAGTTTCATAGTAATAGCGCTGCAATTACTGGGAATCAGAGCATGATTCCTAAGAGCCTGTGTCTCACCAATTTAATGCAAGTTGAAAGTTCATGACCTTGTGCGATCTAAGAACCCTCATGATCACAAAACATTATCAATGTGGTGACCTGAGGATCAGACCCATCATGGTCACCTGGAGGAAGGGGTACCCTGGTGGTGGTGCCCAGCTGGTGTCATGGTGCTGAGATCTAGGTGTGTCAGTGTCATGCCTCACCATCCTCCAGAGTAAACCTCTGGGCCTCAATGGGGCGGAGACCAACTTCCTGCCACTCCACATGTGGGAAAAAATACTCTGACTCTGTGATAGTACTTGGAGTTGACAAAACGTGATCAGCTTATGTTAGATATTTTTCTGAGTATGTTTTTTCTGTATGCACCAAAGTAAACTGTGAATCCAGAGAGCAACGTCACTTTAACTCTCCAGGGTAGCTTAGTGATTAAATCACTGTGCCCTTATTCTACAGTAATGCCTGAATGTAACCCCGATGAATACTCCCTACTGCTGCATCCAAACATTACATGGACATTATGGGGTTAATACACTCCACACAAATCTAGTGTGATGCAGTGCGGTTCAGTTGATGCTTTAAAATGACAAATTAACATGAACCATGATGAGTGGGGACAAAAATGCTTCATTCCCTTTAAGGCAAATGTCCCAGTAACATGTCCCATTAGCATGGCCTTACACGAAGCCTAACCGGCCAGATTTGAATCCCTTTTGGTTCATTTATTTCTTTTGCATTCCTCCTTATTTTAGGGCCTGGATATCAAGTGTTTGCTCTAGAATCCTTCATAATTGTAAAATTTATAAACTACCAGCGCCTTCGGCGCCGGGATAGTGATTGACAAATAACATGGGTGTGGCACTGTGGGCAGTGACAGTCGCCACTAAATTTCTCATGAGGAAAATGGCGCCTAGGCCCCGGCTAGGGGGACATTGGAGAAAATGGACTATATTAGAGGAGGCCTATTTGAAAAAGTGAACCCTTTGATTTTGGCGAATATCTATGTGATTCAGCTGGTGATTAGAGAGACCCCGAGAGAGACTCTTGCTTAGGGAAATTTTACTAGATGTGCCTGCCCTCCCCCAACCCCAGGTTTAATAGAGCTGAGTGAACTATCGTCAGCTTAGCAGGGAAGGAGATGGGGTGGGCACGCTTTGAGCTCCCCCCCCCTCCACCTCTTTCTTTGAATTTTTCTACATTTGAGCACATAATTAAGCTTCTTTCAGCTGACAAAATAGGCCTTCCATATGGGTATCACAACTTGATCAAAGACAGATTTTCCCCCGCCCTTTTAAGAAAAAAGCCCCCTCCCCTCACCCAGCACGTTGTTACATTTTTTGTAAATGGTTAGGCCTCACCCACCAAAAGACCTCCCCCTATCCTAGTACTAGTGACATAATTGTTAAACGTTCCCATATCACTGCCCATATATCCCAATGGGCACAAAGTTCAGCTCAATGTTGAATCAATGTTGAGTCAACATTGAATCAACATTGACGACCATTTATCAATGTTGATTCAATGTCCTGTGCCCACTGGGATAGGCCTAGAGAGGGTGGGCCTACTTAAGAGAATAGGCCCCTAGATTGGGGAAATGCCCATGTCACTAAGCTGCAGAATGTACATGTTGTCCTGTCGATTATAGGAGGAGGTCAGCTTTTTTATACCCACCATGTATGACTAATAGTCCTACATGAACACTCCTTTAGGTCCAGGGGCGGATCCCCTATTTTAGAGTAGGCCTAGACTACAAAAAAAACCTCAGTGAAGTAGGCCTACTTACCGTAATGGCCCATTTAAGCGCAGGGCTACTACGGTAATAGTACTTATTATTAAATGGTTGTGGTTAAATAAGGGATCCCATAGGCTTAAAGCAGCAATCCTGTATCAGTCTACTTCCGGTAAATCTCGGCCGTATCAGGGTTATTTGAGAATTTTGTATCAGCTTGCTTCCGGCCTTAGCACTGGCGTATTAATATGTAGGTCTATAATTAGCCACCCCCCCCCCCCACTACGGCTTGAAACAAAACACAAGTGGCCTAGCTGCTGCGGAACGAGGTCTGTATGTATGTTAGTTAGTTAGCAGTGTCCAACAGCAGTAGTCGGCGAGTCACCCTCCCAAGGGGGGGGGGGGGCTCACTATCTTTTCCATAGTGACGATGTGTGAACATCACTTCAAATTTAGAACCCTTATCACGGGAGATGGCTCAGTTTTCATGGGAAACTGAGTAAAAATGGATACTTTAATTTCAAGGCCCTTGCTAAGGGTCCAAAAACATACCATTTCCCTTGGAATCGTGTTCACACATAGTTACCAATGCTGAACGAGTGCCCCCCCCCCCCCAGGGTCACCCTACTAACTGCACTCAGCACAGGGTACTGTGTTTGTTTGATCCCCAATCACCCACCAGTGTGACTTACAGGGGTCAGTAGGCTGGCCGCATGCAGATAATTACCCCCCCCCCCCCGGCTCTAGGGTCAATGTAAACATCAACAGTGGCTAGACACATATACAGGCTTGTCACTAAGCCGCACACAAGGTAAAATTCAGTTCTATCTCAGTCATTTTGAGGGTATTTTAGTAAAATAGTGTTCCCTTTTAATGAATTAACACATTTGAATCGAACAGCAAGCCTAAATTGTATAAGTAAAGGAAATATAGACACAAAGAGGAGAGGGGACTCTTTTTCTCTGGGTCGTAAGAACACTGGTAGTGCTATGGCCACCCAGTATGGCCACCAACTGCTTTAATCCAGTGAGTAAACATACTGAAAATGTCTAATTTCTTACCGAGGAGTCATTTAATAATAAGTACAGGATTGGTAAAACCGACTTTGGGGAGTCTGTATCAGGTATCAATTTTTAAGTATCAGGCTGCAGGCCCTTATAGGGCCCAGATACAGACTCCCCAAAGTCGGTTTAGCCGATCCTGTCTACATATCACGCCCCGCCCCTTTCCTAAATGCACCCTGGACCTTTCCCTTACCTTAGCCTAGGTCAGGGCCTAGGTCCACCCCTTAAAGGCACACTCAATCCAGGACCTAACCCTGACGAGTATGGTATGAAAATGACGTCGTGGGTTCAGTGAGCCTTCAATAAGCTTAAATATGAGTAGGACCCGGGAGTAGGGGCACCTACTAGCTGCTACATGTATGATGTAGGCCTACTGGGCGACCCCCATTCATTCCGTGGGGAATATTTTCAAAACTCTGGGTATAGGTAGAGTCTAACGCCCTTTGGATACAGGCAAAACTCATGTATAAAAAAGTTTAAAGCCCCCTGTCTATTGTACGGTACTCTATGCCTTGGCATCGTTTTTTTGAATCATTGGTCAGATACGCTACCCCCGCCCCGCCCCCACCTGGAGAGACTAGCATGAAGTGGCGCGAAAACGATAAGCATTGAATAAAGGTGCCTTAAGATAAGTTGGAACTGAATTGCAGTATTGATAATAGACATGGTAAATTAGATAATGCTTTGCTCAGCATGAAGGAAGATGACAAAACAATCTATGAGGACCTAATTCAGGTGGTTTCCACCCCTCCGCCCCCCTCCCCTCCACCAACTCCCCTCAATCCTTGAGCGCGGGGAGCTGGGAGCGCGGCAATGCGGGACGGAGAGCAGCAGGCGTCTTGGTGACCTACATACGCAGATGGCCGTGCCGAGTCCCGTACCACTCTACCGCCGTGATACTGTAGGCCTACGTTCCCTTGGTGGCCTTCCATGAAGTAGCCTATGTATGCACCAAGGGGGGGTCTATTTTCTGGAGAAGATTTGTGTACATACTTTATGGAAGGCCCCTTTGGATCACCCCCCGCGCGCACTGCCGCGGGAAACAGTGTGCTTGGGTATCGGGCGTCTTTGTGACCTATATACGCATATGGCCGTGCCGTGTCCCGCACCATTTTGAGGATGTTTGTACGATGAATGTTTATTATGAATATCAAATAAAAGTAGTTTAAGATGTTATACCTCCTTTGCAATATTGACATAGGATATGAGAAAGTAGAAATTGAAGTGCTCAGCAAGAAGGAAGATGAGAAATCAATTTATAAAAACACAGTTATGATGAGAAAATATTTGACTGCGACAGCCGCAGAGATCACCATATGTCAGGCGATCGCCGACCGAAAGTAAGGAGGTAATAACAAGAATTGTGGTTGTTGCCGCGTAAAAAAATGCCTCAGGCATTTTTATACGCGGCAACAACCACAATTCTTGCATTCGAAGAAACATAATGTCTACATGGTTGGTATGTTTGAAGGGAACCAATTCAAGACACCAAATAAGCAGGGCCGGGAAGGGGTTATCTGGGGGAAGGATGATATTACTTCAAATATGGCAGTTCTTATGATTTCCTTGGGTCCATGTTAGGGGGTAAGGAACTGTGTGTTGCTAGACAGATAAACAATTAGAATAGCTGTTGCTAGGCAACCAGCTGTATTAGCAACAAACCAATAGAAGCATTGAATTCCTTGGGTCCATATTAGGGGGGTAGGTATAATAATAATAAACCTCAGGACCGTGGAAATGTGTGTTGCTAGGCAGATAAACAATTAGAATAGCCATTGCTAGGCAACCAGCTATATAAGCAACAAACCAATATAACCATTGAATTCCTTGGGTCCATATTAGGGGGGGTTTGTATGATTATAATAAACCTCAGGACCATGGAAATGTGTGTTGCTAGGCAGATAAACAATTAGAATTGCCGTTGCTAGGCAACCAGCTGTGTTAGCAAAAAACCAATAGAAGCATTGAATTCCTTGGGTCCATATTAGGGGGGGTAGGTATGATTATAATCAACCTCAGGACCATGGAAATGTGTGTTGCTAGGCAGATAAACAATTAGAATAGATGTTGCCAGGCAACCAGCTGTATTAGCAACCGACAAATAGAAGCATTGAATTCCCTGGGTCCATATAAGGGGGGGTAGGTATGATTATAATCAACCTCAGGACCATGGAAATGTGTGTTGCTAGGCAGATAAACAATTAGAATTGCCATTGCTAGGCAACCAGCTGTATTAGCAACCCACGAATAGAAGCATTGAATTCTTTGGGTCAATATTAGGGGGGGTAGGTATAATTATAATCAACCTCAAGAACTATCAAAGGTTGATTTATATTATTGTTATCACATAGCCTAAATTTGTGTTGTGACTCCTTAATCCAAGATGGTGGCACAATCCAAGATGGCGGCACCCGTTCTGACTTCTGTTAAAGTGCAAACATCATATACCTCGTTCTGGTGGTGCCTGGCGGCACCACCAGGTGGCTACGCCACCACTTCGGCATAAAAAATGGCATGAAGCGAACAAAAAGGGAAAGAAGAGGGTCACCACATACTATTTGGCTTTTTTCCATTTTTTGGCCTAGGTTGCTCTCATCTTTGAAGCCGTAAAAACTGTATGAATCTTAAGGTGACTCATGGCCTTTCTGTATGACTGCAACAATCCTTAGTTCCCATATTCTTGTCATAAACCGTAAATTCTCACATATGAGCCCAACTTGCATAATATCCATACCCCTAACTTTGACATGTTAGTGCTGTAATATACAACTCAAGCATATCGACTTGAGGCAAATCCCCAGTGATTTGACTAGCATACTATCAGTAACTTCTATGGGAGAATTTATGGTAAACCAGCACTGGTCAAATATGAACAAAATAACTTTGAATCCTTTCATCAAACCTTCATCTCCTAAGAATCCATTTCAGTTGAATTCTTGGAGTAGAATTTGGACCTGCCGTTATTTTGTTGTGGAGTAAGGTAAAACAGATGGCTTCACTCCAAAAAAAGTGATGACTTTAAGTTGTTGTAATTCCTGGTATGGATAATTTGGGAAATTTCTCCAGGCAGGAAGCCTTACTTTTATTATTGGCATTGGTGTTAAATACACAGTCACATAACGCTCACACATTCAAAAAGAAGATTAAATTCCATTAAACGAGAAGAAAAGTCTACAATACATGCATGGAGCGTGTGGCAAATATAGTTTGTAATTCAAATTTCACAATGGCCATAATAGATGGAACAAGAAGTGGGCAAATGAATGTAACCATGGTCTTATTTCTCATTATTATGAAGATACACCAACAATGATATTGCCACATCCTTTCTCCATGAGAATTAAAATTCCACTAAATCAAACTGAATTGTTGTGTTTGCAAGATAACTCAAAGCTGAAAGAAAACTTTAGTGACACTCTGCATGTGGAGGGAGAGACCTTCTGGCCCCTTTCCCCTTTGTGCCACAGTATCAAGTTAGCACGAAACACACACCATGTTGCAATTTTTGAGCCATAAGTTTCAATCCTAAATAGGTTAATTTGATTCATATCCACTCAATTTACCGTCCATACTTGTCATGATGGCCGAATCATTAGACAGTCTGAGGAGTGATACAAACAGGCCAATATTAATTATATAGTCCCCATAAGCACAGGACACAGGAAGAAGTTTGAAGTTTGAAAAGTTTTATTTGACCATAATTCATAACATAGATGATCTTCATAGTATAGTCAAAAAATATAAACACAATAAGAAGAGATAACGGTCAGCATGTAGCATAGGACAATACAAGTAGGGCCTCTCACAAAGAGTATAGACCAGTATCACAAATGGTTTCCACGAGCATAAGGATTCATACAGACATTTGAATCATGTTAAGTTACAATACTAACACACTTTGGCAAAAAATGTACAATTATAACCACCACATAGTGCATTTCATAAAGGGTTTTTAAAGGCTTCTATAGAGTTCAAGTGTTGAATATCACCATCCAATTTAGACCAAGTCAACATACCTCTATACAAGGGACTAGATCGGTAGGACTCCAGTATCGGTCTACTTACTTTTAATTTAATTTAATTATTATTTCTCAACACACGAGTGGGATTGGCAACATTATTTGCATTTCTAGACCACCGGTACATTTGTAAATTCAAGCGTCTCAAACACCGCTGTTTAAGGGGGGTGATGGAACATTGAGTATGTAATACTGAAGTTCTAATATCTCTGGGATTAATAATTCCCTTACAGACACACAAACACTTATTTTGAATTGTTTGTAGTTTTCGGACAGCAGTTACAGGCCCGGACTCTAGAATAAAATCGCAATAATCAAAGACTGGAAGTATCATTGTCTTATATATATCTAGCGCTAACACTTCATCAATATTCTATATAATCTTACAGAGTTGCACATATCTTGAATAAGCCATTGAGTTAACCTTCATGCATTGTGGTTTAAACTGAAGATCTGTGTCAATCAACACACCCAGATAGTTAAACTGAGGTACTGACTTCAGGCACTCACCATTCATGTATATTGCACAATTGGTTAAATCAACCGGGTTGCGTATCGAATAACACCAAAGTATCTGAGTCTTTTTAACATTGACTGTAACAGGGCATCACCTCCTGTCTCACATTACAGACTGGCTCATGGCATCCACTTGTGTATTGTCAAAAAGCGGCGGTCCTTCAACCCTTGCCTCAGACCCTTTCGCTTGGGATCCTGTTAACACATAGTAACCAAAGCGGAGGTAATGGCCCCTGGGTTCTGTTGATCATGTTATTACGTGGCTAGTTTGTTATAGGGCACACGTCAAGCATATGATTGGCTAAGCGGCATCTTGACGGGAGTCATAATGGACAGGAAGTGAGCTGCCCTCTAACCCATATACAACCCAACGACCCTCATAGTTACTTCCGGCAAACAAAGCCCAGCACACGCCAGCACAACCAGCGCAATTCATCTGAATTGGCTATCACCTTAACTAAAAAGCAGAAAAGGGCCCATTCTGGGAAATCCAATTTGGTGGTTAATGGATTTATTATCGAAGCATATAAAACATTAGAAGGAATAGACAGGATTCTTTGTGATACATGATTGAAGTTCTTCTTCTCTCACTAACTCGATTAATTCTTTATTTTAAATTGCACTGTGGGCGGTAAAAATGAGAAATCAATTATATCAGAAAGTAGCATTTATTTTCTGTTGATGCATAAAAACATACATGTGGAGAGCAAGGTCAGTGCTCGATCACCAGACACTGACATTTCAACTATTACACAATCATCTTTTTGCCCATTTCTTTGTCATCAGTCTTCAGTCATCAGATACAGTGTGATTCATGAGGTGAGAAGACTGCAGTAAAAGTAGGGAACTATAACGCTTACTGCAGTAAACTATAAACATGAAGCAATTTGTCTAATTATTTTTAAAAGATATAATTTTTCTGTTAGATCCAGTATGTAATACCAACAGTAAAGGGGGAATATCAATCAAGGCAACATGGGAAGCTTCACCCATTGAATATATATATTGTATATATTAGTAACTTACAGGAGATAAGGGACAAGGCAAGGCAATAGCTGGACTCGGGCCTGTAGAAATACACACAGCCTATTTATTACAAAAACAAAAAGAAAAAATAATATTGACCCCTGCAGCCTGCCTGGCCAGGTTCTGATCAATGGCTGACCAGGCAGGCTACCGGCACACTGGAGGCTGAAACAATGGCGCCCCCTGGTGTGTCACTAATACATTACACAATATGATTGAGTCTCAACATTAGTAACTTACAGGAGATAAGGGACAAGGCAAGGCAATAGCTGGACTTGGGCCTGTAGAAATACACACGGCAGACTCCAAGTAAGTAAAAGAAATAACAATCTACACCGAGAAAGATGAAGATAAGCAACTTGATACAATCTGATCGGTGTCTATCCTCATAGAGTAAGGTTTGGTGAGATAAAGCAGGGCTGCCATACTGGCCCAGTCCCCTGCTTGCCTGATGTCTTCGATACTAAGTCCTAGTCTATACATGTACAGCGCTCCCGCCCGGCGTAATGAGTGCATGCCGGCCCGTTCTGATTGGAAACCTGCTGACTTCAAGAGTCGTTTCAAAAACTTCAACAACTTTGCGTAAGTCACCGGAGTAGTATAGTATGTATCGGAACGGGACTATAGTTAAGTACTGTTTATTACTCAATCGACATGCAGCCAATCAGAGGCCTCCATTTGGTCACGTGACCCGTTGCCATGGTAACGTGACCTACTTAGGGCTCTCAGCCAATCAGAAGCCAGCATTCTGGGTGACCTACTGACCTACTTAGAAGCTCTCAGCCAATGAGAGGCTGGCATTCTGGTAACTATGGTAACGTGACCTACTTACGTCACGTGACCTACTTAGGCTCAGCCAATCAGAAGCCGGCATTCTGGTAACTAGGGTAACGTGACCTACTTAGGGTTTGTTTGTAAACAACACCACGTGGCTCTCTTGTTTGTAAACAACACCACGTGACACGTGACTGTTTGTAAACAAACAACGTATATATAGAAAAAAACACAACAAGTTCCATCTTATGTTAAAATTATATTTTCGAATAAAAAAGCACATCTGTAACAGCGTCTATGTGTAACTACGCGCGTTCTCATTCAAACACTATAACACTATCATACCGTAGCAGCAGCAGGTAGGACCGGAAGAAAAGCAAGCGCACGAGCAGAAGCGACGACACCATTTGCACCATCCGGCCGTCGCGTTGGTAGCCCTACTACCCGTCGCGCGTTCCACTGGAGCGGCTTTAAGAGTGACAAATGACGATTCTTTGTCGACGCGACTGCTAACATCAGCATCGGCAGCAGCATCGGCAGCATCGGCAGCAGCATCGGCAGCAGCGGCAGCAGCCTCGGCAGCAGCGGTAGCAGCAGTAGCAGCAGCGGCAGCAGCAGTAGCGTGAGCATTAGCAACAACAGCAGCAGCGACAGTAGCAAGGGCGGCAGAGCGGGCACTAGTAGCGTTATCAGCGGCGTCATCGGCAGCCGCAACAGCATCAGCAGCAGCAGCGTCGGCATCGGTGGCATGAGTAGCTGCATCGGCGGCAGCAACAGCAGCAGTCACAGCCGCAGCGGCAACAACAACAACGTCATCACGACCCGCGTCACTAACAGCCGCAGTAAATGCAGCAGTAGCACGCTGAGCAGCACTAGCAGCAGCAGTAGCAGAGGCTACAGCATCAGCTTCACATTCGCGCGCCGCTTCGTCATTCCGCTTCATGTCACGGTAGCAACTTTCCATCACGAGGATCTGCAAATTGAGGCGCGGTGCTGGTGGTGGTAGTAGTAGTAGTAGTAGTAGTAGTAGTAGTAGTAGCGTGAACGATGATGACGATGCTGAATGTGGTTTCACTCCCCTTATATACCCTTACGCCCCGCCTTTTTTCAAGCCACCGGCCAGCTGCCCCTTCACGGCAGGTCTTTAGATCAGCCTTAAGTCGCTTACTACGTGGCTCATCATCCCTCTAATCGCATTTTCCAGCCGCCAGCCGGCTGTCTGCTGATGACAGGCGAGGGTGATTTGTTTTTTTCTTTAGATATAAGCCGCTTACCACACGCGCACCCTCTAGTCACAGACAGAGTGACAGAAAGGGAGGGGGTCGCTTTGTTCACGCTACCTGTAGTTGTTTTTCTATACACACGCTGAGCCCATGACCCGTTAATCCTTTATACAGGTAACACGCGTTCAACTAATTACCCTATTGTATGACAGTCGGTACACGGATTTAATTTTAAACCGCCTTCCCATCTGGGATCCATGTCTGGCGGGGTGGAAGGATCCAGCTGAAAAGTGTGATTAGGGCTTTTGTTTCTCTTATGATAGCAGCAGGTCAGCATGCGACAGCTGAAAATGTCAGACTCGCCGCTCCTATAAAAGACTGAGATGCGTCTCTCTTTCCACACACCCTTCTACCATCGCCGCCGACACCGCCACCGCCGGCCAGCCGACCGCCGCCACCGCCTGCAGTCACCGCCATCACGCCAGCAGGGAATTTCGAGCTGAGTCTGCTTATTGCTTATTTTTTTTCTTTGAGCTTTTTGTTTTCTTAAATTTTTATTTTCACTCAGTCTTTTTTGTTTCGGAGGAAAGAAATATGGCGCTGCAGAGGGCGCGAGTTTCTAAAAGACGGTCGCGCGAACAAAGCGCTCTCCTCAACTGCCCGGCTATTTTTTTATCTCAAAGGAGAGAGCGTCACGTAGTTGAGGTTCACGCTTCTCTTGAGGCGTACCGAATTCTCGAGAAATGCAAAGCTGAGCGCCATCGTCGTTATACAAGAGCGGAAAAGGAAAACGTAGCGACATGGCCGAGAGCCGTCTTCTCAGAACAGCATTTACTCTACTATTGCATAACAGCTGCTCTCAGCGCCCCCACTCGTTGGGCGTTTCATGAAAAGAAAGAGCGCCGCTACTCTCCTCACCCTGCCTCCTCTTATAAAGTGAGAATAAGTGCTATGAAACGATTCGACAAGCCGATCGGTTTCTTGGGAGCGACTGCAGCTCCCACTCGGTGGGCGCGCGTTGTGGCCGACGTGAACACGGTCTCTAAACGTTTCGACGTCGTCACTTGTTATCCCGCATATTGCAACGCAGCCGAATTGAAGAAGATAGGGACGCACTATTTTAAACCATACGCTCCAATATGTATTTGTCACCGCCGCGCTCACACGCCTTATTGCTTTTTCGAGACGATCGTGTCACAACACAGAAATAGAAAAAAAAACGGCAAAGCGACGAGCTTTGCCTAAATGATCAAAAAAAAAAAAAAAAAAAATTAATCTCCTCCTCCTCCTCCTCCTCCTCCTCCTCCTCCTCTTCTTCCTCCTCCTCTTCTTCTTTTTTTAAAAAAAAATAAATATTTGTATCAGACTCCTCTGGAGTCTGATACAAACATTTATGACTATTGAGTGAAAATAGAATTTTATCGCAAAAAAAAGTCACTTCTGCCGCCGCTACTGTGACACCGGCCGGTATCAATAAAAAGGTCGGCTGACTTTTCTCCACAACCATTCACTACCGACCGTTCGAGTGAGAAACACAGCAGACAGTCAGACACACAACCGCTCTCTGACGCGTCCTGAAAAAAAAACAAAAAAAATGTCCAGTAGTAAAAGCAAACTCTTCACAGAAATTCATTTCGACGCTCGACTACAAGGACCCTTTAGTTGTATCATTAGCGGTCCGTCGGGTTGTGGAAAATCGCGCTTGGTGGATCAATTTCTGAGCGACGTGAACAATTTGGTCACGCCGCCGGTGGAAAAGACTTTTTACCATTACGGCGAGTGGCAACCTCTGTTTGAAAAAATGCAAAATCAGTACGGTGTGGAATTCAGAGAAGGTCTTCCTAGCAAAGAGTCTATAGCGGGAGACGTGGAAGTAGCAGAAGACGCTTTACGACCCCACACTCTACTGATATTGGACGATCTGATGAGCAGTTCCAATCAGCAAGTGGTAGCCGACATCTTTACTAAATACTCGCATCACTGGAACGTGAGCGTCATATACATCACTCAGAACCTATTCCAGAAATCACCCGACTTTCGAACTATGAGTCTGAACGCTCACTACATGATCGTTTTCAAGAACCCGCGCGACATGGGGCAAATAGCTAGTCTGTCTCGCCAGGTGTTTCCGTCCAACGCGGCGGCCCTCTCTAGTATATTTACCCATGAACTCAAGCGACCTCACTCATACCTCCTTCTGGACTTCAAGCAGTCAACACCTGACGATCTGAGAATACGCTCCTCTTTGACGTCCATACACTCTCAGCTAGTGTTCGTACCGCTAGACAAAAAAAAGAACAAGAGAAAGCAGTAGCAAAAAAAAATGTCTTCTCATCTACTCGAAAGACACTTTGGTACTCTCAAGCACTTAGCTAAGTGCTCGCCAAAGGACTGCTCGCATCTAATAGACTCTGGAAGCGACGATCTGATCGCAGCGTTAAGTGAGATCTGTCACAATTTACTGGTAGGGAACATCCCGCTCAGCGACAAACAACTGGACAAGCTTCGAGAATCGGCTGACGTGTTGAGGGAGGTCGGCAAAAAATCTACGCCCATCAAAAAAAAGAGACGCGTCTTGGTACAAGAGGGAGGTTTCCTCATTCCGGCTCTCATAGGGATGGCCTTACCGCTTATAAAGAGCATTCTCCGTATATGAGACACCTCATTCGACACCTACTCGCCGACAGCACCACCACCACCACCACCACCACCACTACCGCCACCACCAGCGTCATTGCCACCGTCGTCCCCATGACGGACTCAGAGCAGCAACAACACTACAAACGTTTAGCGCTCGTGGATCCTGAGACGCTCTACAAATCATCACGAGCAGGTCTACTTCATCATGTGCCCGCTGCTGCTGCTACTACTAGCGCTGCTACTACTGCAGTCGCTGCTGCTAGTACTTCTACTGCTCCAAACCTTCCTCCTCTTCCTGATGAGCGCACTGAAAAGAACGAGAGTTCCGCTCCTGCCACCGCCGCCCGCCTACCTGCCGACATGGCCTATTACCACAAGCAGGCAGAACAGTCCCTTCATCCCGACGCGGCCTTGCACCAGGTGCTACAGTTTATCTACAGGGACTTGGATTTAGTGTTGAACGACCCCACTTTGGAATCGCGCGAGAAAATGTTGAAATACCGAAGGTTGTTGAATAGATTGCAATTTTTTCTCGCGAATCCCCACAACAGCAACATCTCTTCGTCCTACTCTTCTTCGCCCCCGGCTCACCTCCGTCAGTCTGCTGAAGAGGCCAGCGCGTCCCTACTCGAGCGGTTGGTGAACCAAGTTCCCAAGAGGAATCGCACTCGGACCGTGGCGCTGTACAAACAATTGGAGAAATCCGGTGTGATCAAGTGGAACGAGGACGGTGCGGTGCGCGAGATGTCGGGTCGGAGAATACCACCTGAGCGTCGCATCAACATAGTGGACTTACTGAACGACGCCGCCAGGTTCAGGAAGACGGCGCCCAGACCGGCGGGCTACTCGCCGTTCACGAAAGCGCTGCGCGAAGCAGTTCCCACAGACTCCTTGATCGGAAACCATCTGTATAAAGCGAGCGGACCTGGCCAAAGTTTGGACACACGGCTTGCTGACAGAGGTCGGAAACGACCGAGCTTCGACTCGGAAGAAGGAGAAGCAGCAGCAGCAGCAGCAGCAGTAGCAGCAGCAGACTCTTCTCTCCAGGTGGTGGACGATCAATCCTCTGAAGACGAGGAGGACGACCGTGAACTTTTCCAAACTCCGACTTCCTATAGGAGCGTGCCGCGTAAGAAAAGGAAAGGGCGCAACCGCCTAGCGGCGAGCTCGTCGTTCACGCCCTCAACAAGCCCACCATGGGCAAACCAGTGAAGAGACTGACCAAGAAGGAAAAAGAAAAGAAGCGCGTAGTAGCTAGATATACCGACGTCAAAGCGCCCTCCAGTTTCACTAGCGTGACTAAACTCCAGAAACATCATTTTCGCCACCTGAACCCGGCCGTCATCCGAGATGCTTTAGTGTCGCTGGACGCCTACACTAAACATAAACCCATTCGGAGAAAATTCGCAAGGAAAAAGACTATAACCGGCGCAATCGATCAGCAGTGGCAGATAGATCTGATGGACATGCAAGCTTTGGCGTCTCACAACGACCGCTTCCGGTACGTGGTGACGGCGATCGACGTTTTCTCTAGGTACGCGTGGGCCGTTCCCATTAAATCCAAGAGCGGCGCTGATGTCACCGAGGCCTTCCGAGAGATGACAGGCACTGGCGAGAGACGACCGCGCACTGTTCAGACAGACAAGGGGAAAGAGTTTTTGAACAAGATCTTTCAAGATCACTTGAAGAGCGAGGGCATAGAGTTCTTCACTGGCGAGAACTACGACATCAAAGCTAGTCTAGTGGAGCGCTTGAACCGCAGTCTGAAGGAGAAGCTGTGGCGTTATTTCACACACAAGCGCACGTATCGCTACGTAGACGTACTGCACCATGTAGTGTCTTCTTACAATCGCACTCACCACAAGACGTTGAAAATGGCGCCGGCTCAAGTCAGCTCGGAAAACAGCGAAACAGTTTTCTACCGACAAGATCTCCCAACTAACAAACAAATCGACGAAATATGGAAAAAGAAGAAAAAAACAAAGACGTCCGCCGTCGACGTCATCGCTCCGGGTGACAGAGTGAGGATGTTGAGAACTAAAGGCGCCTTCGACAAAGGGTACGAGGGAAACTGGCGCGAGGAAGTGGTCGACGTTGCTAAGACGTTGGGAAGCAGAGGGTTCGAGCTGAAAGACGACAAGGGCGAGGAGATAAAAGGCGTCTTCTACCCGGAAGAGGTTCAGAAGGTGTACAAGAGTCGTTACGACAACAACTACCTGATAGACGAGGTGTTGCGCCGCAAGACCGTCGACGGTAAAGAGTTAGCTTTCGTACGTTGGTTAGGTTACGACGACAAGTTCAACGAGTGGATCCCCGTCAAAAAAATTACGTAGAAAAAAAAAAAAAAAAAAAAAATGAACATCACTCTACCTAGCAACAGCTCTATGGAGTATTATCCTGACAACAGCTTGACGTCTTTCCGAACTCACTTCGACTCGCCGCTCCTTCTGCCCGAAGCGTACGAAGCGGCTCTGACTGAGATCATCCTCCCTACAGAATGGACTAACGTGCACGACGACGACTTGATCATCGTTGTTCCTCTGCGCACCAAAGGTTCGCTAGAGGAGGCGATCCAGGTTTTAAAAGAAACTAAATTCTCCGAAGGAAAAAAACCACAGGTAGACTGGAAGAGAATGAAAAACGCGAACGGTCTGAGCAAGCTAACGTTCAGCTCAAAATTCCCGCTGAACTGGAAGGAAGCGAGCTATGTAACGGTGGAAGAGATATCAGACACGTCGGAAGAGCAGCAATTGAAACCGGAAACAAAAAGGTTCAAGAGAGAGGTCGACTTGAGACAGACGAATGCCGTATACAAGCAGTTCTTGTCCCCGGCGGTGAAGAAGAAGACGATCAGCCATCAAGCAAGACAGATGATCGAAAAGATGGAGAAGGACATGGGAGTGCGCAGTTTCATGCCAAACATATTCGAGATACCTCCTATTTTCACCGGAAGCAACCACACCCTAATCGAGCGCTTGAGTGAGACGTTGCGAGATGACAGACTAGAGGGCGACAGCTTCTTGCTCAAACCGATGCGGATCTTATCGTACGACGCCAAGACGAAACGCGTCATCATCAAACCGCCGAGACACTGTGCTGTCCTGCTGAGTCAGCATCTCGCATGCGTTCTAGGCTTCGGAGAGAAGACGTGTTTCGCGTCGCCGACTACCGGCGCCTACTCGATGGATGTTTACGGGGACGTGCACTCTGTGTACATATACACCGACATGATCCAGGAGAGACGTGTGGGCGACATGCAAGTGCCGCTGTTGCGCTGCGTGGCGGTGGACAGAGGCGGAAAGCGTCGAGGTGGCGTGCAAGCTATCAGTTTTCCCCATTTGGATTATTTCCCCTTGAAATCCAAGAGGTTTACCGAGGTCGGCATCTATTTAAGAGACCGATCCGGTCATTCCATCCCATTCGGTAGAGGCGAGGTGACCGTGACACTTCATCTGAGACCTATTGAGCGCTGAAAGAGAGAAAAATGATGCGTCAACGCGTTCCGTACTTTCCACCCAGGCGCACCGTCGGCAGAGGGTACAGCGATTACTACAACGCGCAGCTGGGCAACGGCGTCAACGTGTACAGCGGGCGCTCTTTCCAGAGCGGGCACGGTTTAGGCGGCGCTCTGTTAGGTCTGATGCGCTCGGCTACCCCGCTATTGAAGTCGGTGGGAAAAACGCTGCTCCGCGCCGGTGTGGGCGTAGCTAAAGATGTGCTGGCGGGTCGGACTTTAAAGAGCAGCGTGAAAGACCGAGGCGCAGGCGCTCTGAAGAGACTGGCGAGTACGGCGTTCTCGGGAGGAAAGACGCCTGTCGCGTCTAAGAAAGGGTCGAAACGTCGCCGGCATTCTCCTCAGACGGGCGGTGGCTCTTGCAAGAGACGTAGAGGGGATGTATTCGACCGGTAAGCGCCTAGGCGTTCAGGTATAAATAAAAAGACTGGAGGCGGCCGGCGTCAGTCTGTCGGCCGCATGAAGAGAGAACACAATGGCTTACGTACACGAGAGCAGTAACGAGTGCGCGCTCTCTGAGCTCGACCTGCACACCGTAGCGCCGACTCAGACTACTATCTTAAAGTCGTCTTTCCTGGGGATAGAAACAAAAAACTCTTTAGAGGATGGAGGTAACATAAATTTCACCATCAACAAGTCGCAAGAGTACACAGACCTGAACGAGAATTACCTTCATCTGGAATGTCAAGTGCTAAAGGACGGAGCGGCGATCGAGGACACCGACGCGGTAGCTCCGGTGAACAACTTGGCTCACTCGCTCTTCAAAGACGTCCAAGTCTCCATCGGCGGTTTCAAAGTGTCTGGCAACACCGAGACCTACCCTTACCGAGCTTACTTGGAAGGGTTACTCAACTACAACAAAGACGTGAAGGACGGCGTCATGAGCGCCCAGGGGTGGCATGAAGATACGCCCGGTCAGTTTGACACGTTGACTGACGCGAATGCGGGGTACAAAGCGCGCAAGAAGCTAATCTCCAACAAGCGCTTTTCGCTGATGGCGCGACTGCACTTTGACCTGGCTCATCAACCGAAGCTCATCGTTGGAGAGACAGAAATCAATCTCACTCTGAAACAAGCGGCGCCCTCTTTCTATCTGATGTGCGCCGCTGACGGAGGCTACAGCTTGAAGATCTACAAAGCAAAGCTCTACGTGCGACGCGTGCTGGTGGCGGACGCTGTAGCGGAAACGCACGAGAGAGCGGTGATAGAACACGGGCCCTTCGACTACCCGGTGAACAGAGTGGAGGTGACGACCTACGCCATCCCTCAAGGTAACAGAGATCACAGCTACACGCACTCCAACACAGGCCAGCTTCCCAAGTCGATGATGATTTGCTTCCTTGACCACGACGCCTTCAACGGTAGCTACACCAAGAACCCGTTCGAGATGAAGCATTACGACATCAGCTCGCTTCAAGTGATAGTGAACGATCAGAAAGTGCCGAACGACGCCTACGTGCCCGACTTTAAGACCAAAGCGGCCGTGAGAGAGTACTTGGCGCTACACACGGAAACGGGGATGTACGAGGGCGCGCGCTCCTGCGGTATTTCATACGAACAATTCCTGAACGGTTACACGGTGTTCCCCCTCGACTTAACCCCAGACAGATCGCACGACGGGTGTCGCGTGAACCTTATAAGAGCGGGTCAGCTGAGGGTGGAAGTCAGTTTCCGCTCGGCGCTACAAGCGACAACAACGGTGCTACTCTACTTGGTGTACGACAACGTCGTCGAGCTGACCCGAGATCGACACCCCGTCACCGACTACCACATGAACTGAAGACAAGACGGCGGTACTTGGCGTATCGTATGAACACGCTTGAAATAAGCAGAGTGTTGAAGGAAAACGTTCACACAAAACATCGTTTCCTGGGCGTTTTCTCTTGTGACACTATTCCGAAGCACCCTATCAAAGACACTTGTTTCGTGAGCAACACAGATCCGCAACATTTACCAGGTCAGCATTGGGTGGCGTTTTACGTGTCGAGCACGGGTGAAGTGTACTACTTTGATTCCTTCGGCTTACCGCCGCTGAGTGCGGAGTTCTTGTCTTTCGTGGAACGCTCTGCTCCGTTCAAGTGGCAAAGAAACCGCATTCAACTACAAGACACTTCTGCTGACACCTGTGGACCTCATTGCGTTCATTTCCTAATTGAAGCATGTCGAACAAGAAACCCCAAGAAGTGCGTCATGCGCATGAGCAAAATCCCAAAGCTGAGCGACCGGGTCGTGAGTCAGAAGCTATCGATGATGCTGTTGTGACGGGTTGTTGCGATGGCGGCCGTTTCATGGAGGCAAAGATTCTCTGCCTTGCCGAAATGGTGTTGGATTTATCCAAAGTCGTGCAATGTCTATTGGAGAAAAGTCGTCCGGGGTGTGGTGGTGCGAGTGACGGCGGCGTGAGACTTTGCGGCCTGTTGAGTTGCTGCAAATCGAAGAAGCAAGCTAAAAAAGCATAAACTTGTGTGTTTTTTCTGATTGAAAATGAAAAAATAAAGAATAAAATGAAAAGAAAAGAAATTATCTTGTTGTGTTTTTATTTCTATATATAAGTTACATAACTTTTTTTTGTTTGTTTGTTTACAAACAGTCACGTGTCACGTGGTGTTGTTTACAAACAAGAAAGCCACGTGGTGTTGTTTACAAACAAACCCTAAGTAGGTCACGTTACCCTAGTTACCAGAATGCCGGCTTCTGATTGGCTGAGCCTAAGTAGGTCACGTGACGTAAGTAGGTCACGTTACCATGGTTACCAGAATGCCGGCCTCTGATTGGCTGAGAGCTTCTAAGTAGGTCAGTAGGTCACCCAGAATGCTGGCTTCTGATTGGCTGAGAGCCCTAAGTAGGTCACGTTACCATGGCAACGGGTCACGTGACCAAATGGAGGCCTCTGATTGGCTGCATGTCGATTGAGTAATAAACAGTACTTAACTATAGTCCCGTTCCGATACATACTATACTACTCACCGGGACTCGGGTGGCGCCCCTCTGAAGCACGAACACCGGTGCCAACAAGTCCGTGCTGGGGAACTCTTCCAAATGTCTCTGAACCAAAGAAGCCGCACACAAAGGGGAACCCGGTGCGAAAGTGATAAGTACTTTATGGACCCTCTGGCCGTATTGAATTGTCTTTGAACTGGAGATTGCCAGCTCTATGCCCCAGGCTGTGGGGCTAACTGCTCCTCGTCGTAGATAATGTCCCGTCGGGTTGGTGGCTGTGTCAGGAACTAAATTGCTCTTCCTGAGCAAACCACGGTAACTCAGTGCCAGACAAGACCACAGCACCCTGTCTTCCGGGTCACTCATGTCAACAAAAGAAAACATTCTAGAATGTCAGCGAGCGAGAATGAGGGCCTAACTGGTTCTGGGTCGCCCAGAACTCTGCCGACTCCAGCTAAAGTCATGATAAAGTCAAAGTTTGACCGAATTGGCTTCGCGTCATAACCAAAATAAGAGTTCAAAGAAATCACTCCACTGATATAATTCTGTATGGTTGTGTAAGATAAGCTTTTCGACATGTACACAACATACCTGCACATATGTGCGGTGTCCGTCGGCAGAGCCTGTATCAAAACTGATTGACTGAACTTAATATAACGTTTCCATTGAGAGCTCTTAGTTTTCCAAGTGTTCGGTGCCCAGGCCTTCGACCTGAGCTCCGCTGCCTCCCGGTCTAGCTGAAGCCTCCTTTGGACCACCTCTACAACAGAGGAACAAAGGCAAACTATTAGCGTCAGTGGCTCGTGACAGCCCTAGTAGCAAGCCCGCACGGGGCCAATTTGGTTATAGCTCGGATTGGCTGTTCGAAGTCGGGCAAAACTGAGCTGGGTTTCATGTTGGGCAGATGGCTGGGCTGAAGTGTGGCCCAGATCGGGCTGCCCATTTTGGGCTCAGATCAGTTTCAAAGCGGGCTGCCCGATTTGGGCTCAGATCAGTTTCAAAGAGGGCTACCCGCTTTAGGTTCATGTTGGCCAGATGACAGGAAACCCGTCCAAAACCCGTTCTGAGCCCAATTCGGGCAGCCCACTTGGGGCCACACCAAAACCCAGTGCCCTAAACCAACGGGCGCCCGTCGGTTAGCCCACTCCGGGCCGATGAGGGCTGAGGTTGGGTTTGGACAGTGCAACTGGTCTAATAGTTCTGATGATTGACACCAGATGTCACCACTATACAATATCTAGAGTTTTCCAACAAAGCCAGATGAAATTGACAGTATATAATAATACGATAAAATGTTTAAGTGATGTAGAATAGGAACAATAAATAGATGTTCTCACAGTTTAAAAATAAGATAGAATATATATTTGAATGATGAAAAAGGAGGTTTTCTAAGCAGCTATCCAGTGTAAACACTATTTCTGTGGCATTACAATCTTAATACAAGACTCATGTGCCCCATGTAGGTATGAACTATGGCTTTGAAGGCCAATGTGTACCATAGACACTTATCTATGCTGCATGTGGCTCAAACCTGATGATAATAGGCCTGCTTGATACTTCCATTATTTGGTAGGAAGAGTATGATTATGCCTTGGGTTGATTAGCAGGACCTAGGATATCTGGTTCAACAAATACAAGAAATCATTGGAGAATGATTGAATAGATTCTAAAAAGCCATAATTATCCGATCTTAGCCCGCTTTCAACCCGTCCAAAAACCGATCTAAGCCCGCTTTCAACCCGTTCTAAAACCGATCTGAACCCACTTTCAGCCCGTCCAAAAACCAATCTGAGCCCAAAGTGGGAAGCCTGTCCAAAAACTGATCTGAGCCCAAAGTGGGCTTCCCAACCAAAACCCGATCTGCGCCCAACATGGGAAACCCGCACGGGGCCAGACCAAAGCCCAGTGCCCTAAACCGATGGGAGCCCGTCGGTTAGCCCACTCCGGGCCAGACTTGCAAACACAGTCTGGCCCCGTGCGGGGCCACAGTGTGTTTGCTACTAGGGAGGGTATCCGCGAGCACATTATCCTTCCCTGGTAGATAAACACCCACTAACTGACAATTACTAATCACACACAACCAAAACAATTTTCTCAATAAACACATAGCCACAGAATTCACACTTTTACCCTTATTCAGGGCACTGACTACCTGAGTGTTGTCTGTAATACAATAAACTTTATGGTCCCGCCACAAATGGCTCCAGCGCTCTACTGGCTCATATATTGGGTAGAGCTCTCTCACATTGATATTCTCCGGGATATCCATGGTAGGATGAGGCCTACAGTGGCCATGAATGTCGTCTGCCATGACGATGTCATCCAACCAGTGTCCACATATCCAGTCTAGATCGGTGTACGCACCATACCCGATCCCTGATGCATCAGTGCAGATCATAGATGTATGGAGCGGGGGTTGAATAATCTTCGCTGAACCGTTGAACCACCTCGCGAACTGTCTCCACCATTCTAGATCCTCCTGGAATGACGCGGATAAAGTCACATAACGCTTCTTCGCGCTGAACACACGTAGCATAGACACCACCCTGTGGGAAAATGTCCTACCCCCCCGGACTAAAGTAGAGCAGTGGCTTAGCACACCACATAAGCGCTGGAGTTGGCGTTTTGTCGCCCTGCTGTGACCAGCAAAAAATGCCAACTCAACATCTAACTTGTCCAACTTGTCCTGGGGGAGTCGTAGCGACATCTCTAGCGAATCCAGTTCCACCCCTAAATAACGCTGAATCTGCGCGGGGGACTGCACCTTCTTGTACGAGATATAGAATCCCAACGAGCGAAGTGTCTGGTGCAGAAAAAGCTGTGCCTCCTTGCACTGCTCGTACGTGTCGGCCATTAAAAGAAAATCATCTAGGTAGTTGACACAGAAATAACCGTAGGCATTAACATAACGAGCGACTGCATCTGATATGCTATTGAAGATGTGCGGCGCCACTCTAGTACCAAAGCTCATAAAATTGTCCTGAATAAACTGGTCCTGTCCATTCACATTCCAAACCAGACCTTGGAGCTCTCTATCACATGGCCGTACCAATACCGTGCGGTACGCGCTTCCCAGATCTGAGACGGCCATGAAGCAGCCCGGAGTCATGTGATCTGAAACCGTGTCGATGGAGTTGTAACTAAATGACTTGAATGTGGTGTCCATGTAATTGTTAATGCTTAGCAAAGATGGGCGGCTTGCATCTGTGATAGGCCTATAACCTCCCGATGCTTTGTGAACCGCTCCCATCGCGTGCACACAATGTGGCGGCTTGTCCACTATTGTTAACTTCCCACTCTCCAATTCGGTTCACATGATCTCGTTGATGGCCTCAAAAGCGTCTATTGTCGCCGAGCTATAATTTAAGCAGAAATAACTGTCTATCGCGACACCCGGGTCTGTTAACTTAAAACCATGGCAAACACCATCTAACAAAAAATGGGAATTGGGGTCCCAATAACGGCGGCCATAGACTTCTGAGGGGCCACCCGACAAGATTTCCCGCCAACCATTTAACTTAACCCCTTCCACACTGTAAGCCAATATATTGCACAAAAATGCATTGAGTTACGGTAAATCCAGTGGTGAAGGGGTCAAACTGTGAACGGACACTGCTCAGGAAATGAGGGGCCGAGGAGTCCCATAAAGGGGTGTAATTACTATAATTATCCAACAACTCCTCTATACTAGCCATGCACATAAGGTCCCCTAGGGTACAAAGAGTCCAGGTCATAAAAATAATCACAGTCCTGACTGAAAACAGCTGGGAGCACTGGTGAAGCTACGGTGCGCGTACACGAGAAGTTTATCGTCCTATCCGCAGACGCGGGCCTCTCGTGTGCGTAACTTGCCGAGTCATTCGCCGGTCAAGGCCGACCCTGCTGTTGCTGCTGTTCATGATGCTGGTGTGGCTGTTGATGCTGCTGCTGTTGCTGGGGCTGATACTGACCACCTTGATTGTCATAGCCCCCGCGGCAGTCTCTACTCTTGTGCTGACCACTGCACTCTACACAAGCGTGCTTCTTGTAGCAAGGGTTGAAGTTACACTCTGTGTTGTTCCACTTCCAGCAGAAATCCGGGGGCCAATCTGACATCTGGCGGTCAAAACGACGGCCACGATTGCGGCGAAGTCTGCCGCGACCCCCGCCCAAAACCCGACTGACTGGTACCCGCATGAGGGGATGACCCCGCGAGCATCCGTTTCACCACTAGCATGTGTTCTGCACTAAGATGGGCTTCTACTGACCTAACATCACCTGCTACAAAGTCAACCAGATCACCCTTTATCACTCTTGAAACTAACTCATGGTCATACCTAGCCAGCTGGTCGGGACCGAAAGCTCCCCCTTGGCCCTTAAGTGTTATAAACCTCATGTGGGATCTATAGCCTGCAAGTGTGATTCTGGGCAAATTGGATTTGATAACAAAATCCAGAACACCATTCATACCATTCATCAATTCCTGAAAACTCATTTCATGGTACAACTTGTCAACATCAATATAACAGTCTGGTCTCAACTTGTTAGTTGACCTCTTCCTCTTACTAGTATCAGACATCAATTTCAGATTCTTGAGCCAATCTGTATCAGGCATACCTTGAGCATTGGTCTGGGTGCTGAATAGACCATTGACATCCCCCTCTAGTAGGCCTAGTGCAGCTGTAGTGAGTCCAGCACTAGCCAAACCAGACTGGAGAGTGTGCTGAGCCGGATGTTGAACTTGGCCAGTTCCCAACTGCTGTTGGGGCTTGAACATGGAGCCATCCTTGTAGTATAGCTGTGGCTGTTGAGGCTGTTGTGGCTGTTGAGTCTGTTGGGGCTGTTGATTTTTACACCATCTCAGGTAGGCCTCATAAGAGGTGTCAGTGACAGTGTGATAGGGAGGATGAGTGTCACCCAAACCAGGTGCCAGTCCCTCTACCTGGCCCATCCTGAATGAGTGCTCCACTGCACCCCCACCCATAGCATTCACAGGGGCAGCTCGATCAGCTGATCGGACCCCGGTTGACCCACTGAGATTGAAATTGTCCAAACTACTGCCCTCAACAAAGCCACTCCCCGGGGGTTGCGCGCCTCTACCCGGGGGTTGCGCGCCTCCTCCCGGCTGCTGCTCGCCTATCCCCGGGTGTGTGAGGGGATAAAGTTCACCTTGCCGCTTTTTAATTGTCAGAAACTGCTGAAAGTCCGCCAATAAGGCATCTCTGTCGCTGTCCTCGCCTCCCGCGGCCTGTCCGCCATGATGGATGTTTACACCAGCGGCCGCGTTCGCCTCCCAGACCTGGTGAGGATTCGCGTCCGCTGGTTTGGCGCTGTCCGCGTTAGAGTCGCCGTGCACCAGCGTCGCGTCCGTGGCATTTTTCTTCACTGTAGTCGACTTTTGGCTCTTGAACGCCTCCCGGACCTGTCGGATGTACGCTGCACCGTCCGCAACATGGCTGTGGATTGCCGCATTCGCCGCACGAGCCTCCTCCAGTTGAACCTGTAAGTCTCTTACTTTACGTTGTCGCAGCAGGACGGTTTCCTTTTGCTTTTCCACCCCCAAGGAATGGATCAGGTTATTCATTGTCGCAGCATAAACATCGTCAGATGCGACATTTTTACCCGCGGGATCCTCGTCTTCCGAGCTCTGCCGCCCTGCCTCTGTGGTCTGTTGGCGGGGAGCCCTGCTCTGCTCCCCGGGGGCTGCCTCACTCCCGGTCTCGTCGTGGTCCGCTGACTCGCCTTGGCCCGACCTAGTCATGGTCGGGGACATTGGCGGATCTGGAATTTGCTGTCTCCTCGCATTAGGTGCTCCACATGTGGGGCACACCTTATTGTTAATCTACATAGTTGCTGGACAAATAGGTGGTGGTAAGGTTATAATGGTTAAATATGGTATAGGATTTCTATGGGATATTGTCCTAGGCTATCCAGGCCTACATATCACAAGAAACGAAAGCTTGGATTCGAAGATAGTATACAAATATAGTGGTATCATATAGATGGTGAGCTGCAAAAGAAGTGTCACTGACAAAAAAACACCTATAGTATTGTTTGGTGCAGTAAGTCTCCTGCTGATAGTTTATACAAGTTGTTGGTAGGATGTGTCAGCAGGTATACACCTAGTTGTCAAAACAGTGATTGATGTCTACTACCAACAGGTAGGTAAATTCAACTAAAGATACCTTCGTCTCATTATTCTGGTGGGTAAGTTCCTCTTTTTTCTAGTCTTTGGGGAATTTTGGTTGCACACCATAATATATGGGTCAACTACCAATTGGTGCACAGTTTAAGAATGATTATGTCTTGCACATTAACACAATGGTATCACATCAATAAATAAACCATTCAGTAGTTTAGCTAAATTAGATTTTAAAAGCCCAGGTATTTCTGAAAAGTGACCCTATCCTTTGGCATAAAACCTACTGAATGTCACCCCTTTGTTGCCCTCAGTATACTTACGTTTAGAGGTGATTATGTGCAATCTTGTGAACGAACACTACTGTTGATATTGTTAATATCGTAAATATATTACATCTACTGAACCTCATGCCAATTGAACGATGTCCAAAGGTAAAATCTACATTCAAGAGGATCATGCATGATTTATACACTGCTAAAGGTTGGCGTAATGATTGGGTACACCATGACAAGAAATTACAATTAATGAATTCTGGGTTTTCACAGGAGTAACAGAAGTTCCATACTGATTGTATGGGAAACTATACAAATCCATGCCTATTACATTATTCATGCAATATAAAATTGAATAATCACATTTCCATGCAGGTAATGGCCGATTCTGGTATTGTGCTGTTAAGTAACCAAATACCTCATTGCATTAGCAAAGTGACCAAATGTGAGGCCTGTCCATTAAGGGGCACCTATAGTTATGTAAATGGTTTATGTGATTGTGCTAGATCTCCTTATCTAATTTGTCCACCTGGCTAGGACCTCTAGGAAGATTACAAGAAGTACTCATCATGCCGTTTAATGCAGTATTGTCCTAAAGTGTAAAAATTCATCTGTCAACATGAATTGAGCACATATGCAGCACAAGGCAAGGAGCTCACCAACACTGTTTTGTACACTGAAACATGATGCAATAATGCAGCTCAATCCAGTAACTCGGCTATATGTAATGCTGCTGTTTAACGCTTTTTGGCTCCAGAACAGTGGATCTGTTAGGGCATACTTGCAATCAATAAACTTACAGAACTGATCTTTGGTAATACACTGGTATTACACCGGTAGTAATCAGCTATATCAATACCGAGGTTGCAAGTTCCTTAGTAGGGGGCACCATAGCTTGATCTGGTAACCAGTGAGATAAGCACTGATACAGCAATCATGATGGGTACAGGCTGTTACATAATGCCCCCTAAGAATTCTGCAGTGAAGCCAAGGGAATCATCTCATTGGTTGATAATGCATCCAGCTACAGGCCTATACCATTATGCTGCATTAAAGCTTGACTGTCATGGTTGGAGTGAGGCCAAAGGCGCTTTTCGATATAGTTCAGTTTTCCTTCACAAGGGGGCTCTTAATCGGTGGGAGCTCAGCTCTTACAGGCACAAGAATATGTTGCAGCTGGACAATGCTCATAGTTCCCTTTCCAAACACTGCTGCCCTCTGGTGGAACTGTTATTTTAGTCCATGTATGGAAAATGCTGAACTTATTCCCTGAAGGCCCAGCTAAGTTTTCTATGCATTCTCCTTTTCTTGCCAGGGTATAGGTGATCCTCATCTAGCACCATGATTCTTTGAAATGTAGATACATGCTCCCAATCACATACCTGAGAGGAGGAGTTAATTGATGTCAACAACAAGTAAGTGCATGGTCATCATACACTCTTAATAGTGAAAACCAAAAATACATCCTTGATCACTGTAAACCAAAAGTTTTTTTTACTGCCCATGTGTACATGTACACTAATACCATAGTATGTAAAATTATAATAAATGCTACTGCTCAGCTACATTAACCTACAGTGTAGTCTTAGATACAATGGTACGAGGGGTGTTATATATACAGGTATGCTATTCCTATCTTTTCCAAAATTGAACTATTTTAGACAATTGGAAATAACTAAACTCTTTTGCAAACAAAATGACAACCCTTGATCCGGTTTCAATCACTTGTAGTGGACGTGGACTATTGTCCAGACTGCTGCGTGGACCACACGTCTCTTTTTGAAGAGAAAACACTATTTAATCAAATTTCATGAAAACTGGGAGTACAAGAAAAGGAAGAATTGGATTGTCATAAAATATTTAATGAGAGTAAAATGGATTGTTGTGGACATGAGCCTTGTGTGTTTTTGTGATGGAGAGAAACAACGTAAGAGATCCCTGCCATGCCAGATAAGAAGTGCCAAAAATCAATTTACCCTCTCAAGGCCCCTAGCCATAAGAACAGCATCGTATCCCAGACCTAACTTCTGAGGAACTTATGACCTGTTTTGGACCTTTGTCTGACTTACAATTAAATTGTATGGTAAGAGAAGGCACCTTATCATATTATTTTGAGTTCTGAAGCAAATAGCGATCATGTGGCCAAGCAAGAATACCGCAAGAATATATCATCACCTCTACACCGGTAGTAAACATAGCACCAGCCAAGAAAAAGGCTTGTCAAAGGCTTAGAACACTTTTGCAGCTACTCACATGTATCCAGACTAAAGCTGTGAAAGTATTGTCAATAAAAATCACTGGTGGTTTTTTCTTGTTCGTCAGGATCATCATACGGCTATCTCACAATAGTTTAAACTAAGTATTCAGTCTAATAATATATATGGATAAATGGGGCTTTCCCATAAACAAATAAAGAAAACTAAGAAAAGTATGCAAGCCCTTGCATTTGCTATCACAGCACAGAAATGAGCATGGATACCCCCATTTTTGATTTATGAATTCATCCTTGAAGCTGAGAGAACACCTCCTCCCACCTGTGGCATATTGACTCTACTCACCAAGGGTAGCGCTGTCTCAACAACAAGTCTACACGGGAATCCCTACCAGCTTTACACCCACCTGGAAAGGCATCCCAGGGAAAGTACCCATCCTCCGGGCCAGGATCCCAACCACTCAGTGGCTCACCACCCATATTTATAAAGTTACTCACAAGTTGTTTTTATTTTAACCCTTTAAGGATGGTAGGCCTATATTGGTAAAGGTGACATTTGGCACCAACCCTGCATGAGCGAGTAACTCATAGATATATTAGTGGTTTATTTTTTGGTGAATACTGACTGTCTATTGAGTTAACCAAAGATCGCCGTATTACACGCCCCCTGTGTAATACAGGGCGGCAATATTACACTACGTCTGACGTCACGTCCCGAGGGCGAGTCACGTGACGACGTCTGACGTCACTAAAAAGTAGTCCGGCAGAGCGTTCAACGTCAGATTTCAAAGCAAGAGCACTTACCTGTGGCCCATTGAAGTTGTCATGGCAGATTTAGAGGATTTAGCTCCCGAGGGGACTCCCGAGGGAAGGATAGTCTTTGAGGCAATGTCTGCCGAGGGTAAATCCGAGGTTTTGGGAGATTTTGACATCCAAGACTTCATGGGTCAATCATTTGAAGAGGAACTCGAGGACGAAATTAGCAATGACGCCCCTGCGTCGTCACCCTCGAGAAGCACTGAAGACAAAGAAAATTGGAAAAGCGAGTTAAAAGATGATGAATTCCGGCTTAAATCCCGAGAGGAGCTGAAGGAATTTGTTGACTCCACCCGAAATGTGAACACCACACGCAAAACAGAGCAGGTAAGCATTTATTTACATTTTTGAAGGGGCCTCGAGAGGTGATCGTCAGAAAGTAAACAAAGAACGCTACCTTGACGACGGTGGGCGTTGCCCCACCAGTTGGGAGAATTCAGCATTTTGATCTAATTTGACGTTGTCAAAGTAGCTATGTGCAGTGTTTACAATTAAATTGACATACATGACGGTATAATAAAAATAAATTTTTAATATTTTTCAGGTCGTGAATGCGTTCCAGAAGTGGCTAAACGACTTCTGTATGGAGGAGAGACCGATTGAGACCATTGATCCTGAGGAACTTGATGGTTTCATGTGTAATTATCTAGTCTGCAAGAAAAAGAAGGATGGTACCCCTCACCAAGCGGACACTCTGACATCGATTCACAGAGCCATTGTGAGGTAAGAAATGTATAGAATATCTAAGTCTGTCTCGAGGGTTTTTTTTGGAGTAGGGAGAATTTAATTTTTGATCAGAATTTTTTTTTTGTGCGAGCCAATTTGAGTGTGTGGATTTAATGCTATGTGAGAACCCCCCCTTAACCGATGATATTTTAATATGAATTTTTTCTAATTTTCAGGCATCTCAAGCTGAGGGAGTACCCAGTGGACCCCATGTTCCATGAGGCTTTTGAGATGAGCAGAGACGTCCTGACAAGCAAAAGGGCGACATTAAAGAAGGCAGGGTTTGGAAATAGGCCTTTTGATGATGAAGAAGTAGATAAAATGTGGGACACAGGGGCTCTGGCGTTTGCTGATCCAGTAACACTGCAGTATACCGTATTCTGGTTCTTAACCATTGGGTTTGGCCTACGGGGTTGTGATGAGAGCAAAAACATGACCTGGGGAGACGTAATTTTGGTGGAGGATAAAGATGAAGAAGAATATCTACAGTGGAACGAGAGGGCATCTAAAACTAGACAGGGAGGAGACCAGGGCCACACTCATGCTTTTGCACCTAAGATTTATGCCAGAAAAGATGATCGATGCCCTGTTGCTGCTTACAAGCTCTTTGCGTCAAAACGACCAGAGAAGGCCATGGTGGAAGAGGCGCCATTCTACTTGACCGTGCGTCAAGTGTGTGGTTTCAATGATGCAGATTGGTACCTTCACACTCCTATGGGAATCAATAAGCTTCGGAAGATTGTAAAATTAATGTGTCAGAAAGCAGGTATCCCAGGGAGACATACCAACCATTCCCTCAGGAAAACCTGCTGTCAAACCTTGATGGCCAATGACGTCCCCCCGGTGCTGGTCGCACAACTCAGCGGGGACAAAAATTTGAACTCCCTCAACAACTACACGGTCGCCACCAAACCTCAGCAGCGCGCCATGAGTGAAATTCTCACAGGGAAAAGATCAAAACCTACCTCATTGTCCAGTCGTCCAGCCAAACGTATATCCTCCTGCAGAAGTGAAGCAATGCCAGCCGACTTTGGCTATGCTCAACTCCCCCCGGGTGTGCTTCCTCCAGCCCCGGTGGCAGTGTCCCTCCCCCGGCCGCACCCCTACTACATGCTGGTTAGCCAGATGCCGGGCGCGGCCTCTTCTCCCGGCAACATGGCCTTCCAACAAATGCAAGCATCGGCTTCCACTATGTTCCAAGGAGCGAATGTCAGCGCCCCAATAACGATGCACTTTCATTATAATGTACAAAGCAACACATCCTCACAGTACAATGGCTCTCCTGCCAAGAAATGAATCGAATAATCCATGTTGAAGTTCCCTTGTAAATCCAGCGTGGCTCCCGCCATTTGAAAACGTTGACGTCGCGCGCGGCGTCTGAATGAGACCCGTACGCAAATTCAAAAAATAAAAGTTGTCGTTTGCATGTTAAAATGTCTTCCATCTTGATTATTGAGATACCAATAGCATATAATTAATTAATTTGACTAGATTAAAGAAGAAAAACTGATAACTTGAGAGTAATAATATATTTCATCGAGTGGTGGCCGTTAATTCGAAAGTAAAATGATACTGCTAACTGACGTCAACTTGAAAAACATAGTCCGTGACGCCGAAATTTGTTTATTTTAAAATTTGCTAGTCTAATACGGGTCAAAAAGCATTGGAACGCTAACAATATAGTTAGATTTGAATATTAAAAGGGTTAAATAGCAGACATTACACTAAATATACAAATCGCCATTTTGAATCGAGCGAATTATTTGGTGCGGGTGGGTGCTTTTGGGGTGAAAATACGGCTAACTGTCCGCGCATGAATATCAGCCTCGGTTTCAAAAAGTAAACAAGACAAGATGGCGGCGCCCAGTCGGGGAGACGATTTGACCGTTCTGTAGGCTAAAGTAAGGCGATTTTAAATAAATTAGGCTTGTTTTTCTTCCCAAACCAAAAAATAAACACAAAGGACACCTCGTTTAAGACTTGACACTTGTTTATTGCACTCGCAGGTCGTGCCCGCATTGCACTCGGGCCTTCGGCCCATCGTGCAATACGGGCACGACCTGCTTGTGCAATAAACAAGTGTCAAGTCTTAGACTCGTTGACCTTTGTCTATGTATTGGGGTATCTTGCCAACCATTCTGATGTGTCAACCTTGCAGGGTTGGCATGATGCTTGAACGCAGCACGGCAGGGTTACTCTCTAGGTCTCCATTTATGTATCATGGCAACCAAGGTAAAGATGCATTAACACTGTCCCCAGCTGTTCAATGGCGGAGCGAGAGAACTAGATCTGAGTAGTCTCAGTGCAGGAAGTGCAGGTGTGGAGAGGAGACAGGAGACTGATATCTTGCACAATGTTGAGGATATCAGTAATCAAAGTCAGGTAGGTTGATAATCTATAATGATGTACCACTTGTGTAGATCGAGGTACCTCTAAAGATTTTAAACATATGTGAACAGAGAAAGGGCCTTCCGAGGTGATTTAAAAAGAAAATTGAAGCCATACGCTTTCAAAAGAGGTATCATAGATGGAGATATTCCTTCTAGTCTTTGAGAAATTGCTTCATGAATCTGGGATGGTGCCACTGTTGCCAAACAGCCAATAGGCTCTATCGCCTCCCAGCAAGCAATGGTCCCTGGGGCCCATTTGTGTTTTACTTGGGCCATCTGGGTTTGCCCATATTTGGTTTTTCCTCATTCATATCCAGGGCTACCAGTTAGATTCCAGATGGGCTTAGCCCACCAACAATACTTTTTCTGAAATATGTTGTAAATACTTTGGGAAAAATTATCTTTGGTTGTTTTTAGTCCTACTTTTTAGTCCTACAGGCTTACAGGAAATAACTTCTTTCTCAATGGAAACTTCTCTAAATCTTTTCTCATTATGTGTTGCATTGACACACCCTTAAAAATTAGCTGATGTTTGTCTGCTCGCTGGATGATAGTTAACATCTAATTGCTCCCATCTGGGTTGCTTCAGGATCAGATTTTTAATTAGAGAGATAATGCTGAATCAGACAGCTCAGTGAACTAAATGAAAACTGCCATTTAGTAGGGGTTCACAATTCAAGGCTCTAGTTTGACATTTAATATGTATAATATCCATTTCCTAGAGTCATCATTCAGAAAACTGCAGTACACCTTGCTCAAGTACAGGCTGTATAGTGGATTATATTTACTCTTTAAGGAAGGCAGGATCATGAAGGCTTTGATCTGGAAAACCACTACACATGTTGTGGTGGAGGATATATGATGTTGAGGGCCCTAAATCTAATTCCAGAAAATACTGCGTTGACACAATAGTGCTACGAAGGTGCCGTATCATGACAACCCATTTGTGTTCTCCTGCATTCAAGCATCATGATGAGGTGTGGTGCAATAAGATGTAGCATTAACAATTCCTACTTCTATCCCAATAATTCCAACATTTTTGCTTTGTATTTGATCGTCTCCTATTGTGACATGTGCATAATTCTGCCCTTAAGGACAATGGAGTATGGATAATTGTGCCTTGCAAATGATTCATCTCTGATGGGGCTTTGCTGTGAGCGGGATCTAGGCCACTTGGACAGAGTTGAATTAAGTAATTGAATTATCATTTCTCTTGTGCCATTTAAGGGAAATGAATTCAATAAGAACAATCAGTTAATGAGGAGTTGTGTAATTACAATACCATTTGTTTCAATCTGTTACAGGAGGGAGCTGTAGTCCACTTCAATATGTGATGATCCCACTGAGCGATCATCGCTTTCTGTCACGGGAAGCATAATAAAGTCAAAATCATATTGCTTACCCTGAGCTAGAATAATTCTTTGGATCAGTAGGAGCTACATCATGATGACGAAGAACATAGCACATTCAAATACTTTACAGCCCGTGAAAGACAGACAGCAACTCTAGTTTGACAGCCCAGACCTCCTTCATCAAAATGTATCTCACATGCAGTTCATCATGTAAGACTTGACCTACACTGAATATTCATAGGTTTAATTTCGTAGTCAAAAAGACTAGTGGTGATACGCCTAGAAATGAAAAGGACTGTTGGTTAGTCAGTTTGCCTAACTTGACAGTATTTATCAACATAAGATTATCAGTATACTTTATTCTCCAGCAGGCCCTGTGCAGCATGGTCTTAGTCGTACAACCCACTAGTATGGCCTAGAACTACATCTACCAGACTATAATGCATGCATTCTTTGTTCTCAAGTGGTTTCTCCACCAAGACCGTTAAATCAAACCAGGCCAATTTCATAATTGAGGAAAGTTAATTAGTGTGAGGGTGGTGTGCCTTGATTGTTCCAGGTTTGCAATCAGAAGAGATGTAATATTCCAATTCATGGGTCGCCACCGAGAGGGCAATCTTCAAAGCTTTGTCCAATTATCCCTGATTCCAAATTTGGGGACAATTGCCTGGGCTTGATCTCTTGGTTTCCATGGTAACACAGATATTAAAGATGTGTCAAGCATTTGTAACACCAATATTGACTCACGATGTTGATACATCATTCAGATGTGTTTTGCATAGCATGGCCATGCTATTTGCATGCAGGTAAGGTGACATATTCATGAACATGCCACTTGACCAGTAGCTATTGAAAAAGATGGTTATATCTGGGTTTGTACATTAGGGCTCCTTGGTCTTTTGTTATTGTGCAAATAGTGTTTTGGAGCTGTCCTCTATTGTCCAAACATGACCCCACTTGGTATATGTAGATAAGACCATGTAATATGAATACCTTATATAAATAAGCAACCTGATCGATTCACCAGTTTTATCTTTATTCACGTATGTTTATCGGTTATCCAGCTGGGGAGGGGCTGGTGCTAAGACACTACCACCATAATGAAGCAATAAATATGCTGGAATACTTTTTTTCTTTTTTTTAAGTGGTTGACATTTGACCGAGCTTGACCAATCAGAAAACACCTGAGATGCCCAAATGTGTTTGCCTTAGACAGTGTGAGTTCTGGACCCCTGAGGAATAAGGTAAAAGAACTTTGTGTTTTCACATATGGAAAAAGGACTAAAAAAGTTTAGAGACTGGTTGGTCTAAATTTTAGGACACAATTTCATGTATTCTTTATATCATATCTTATACTATGCAGTAATTTGTTAGACTACTGCAACATGATATATCCAAGCTCGATTAGCTTGTACTATTATTTGCCTAACCTCACAGTATGTGGTCTCCTACCAAAAATGAATCAATGACATTATGTAAATAGTTTTCACCAGTTCATACTTTTAATTCACATGTAGCATAAAGGTGAGTTGGTTAGTAGTGACAGCCCATACAATATTCATTTATCTAGGTAGTTTGTAAAGGGAGACAGAAAAGGTAAAACCAACTGCAAGGAAAACCCACAGAAATTGTTATCCACAAATATGGTCTCATATGAAAGAGTCATGTTTCTCAACAAATTCTATCTTACACAGTGATGTCTATATGGAATCAGTATTACGATAACAGTCGAGAGAGAAGACCATTGCTTAAATAGAAACCTGATTGGTGATTAATGTTGAAATTTCCCTTATTCATCCTGGAATATACAATATATTTGCCCAGGGCATGTCCTAATCATCATCCAGTAAAGTGTTTGTAACCTTCAATTGGCCAGGCAGGTGCACAGTAATTGCAACAGTATTGGGAATTATCGCACTTAGTGCAGTGAAGTCGCTTTACTAATTCTGCTGTTCTGGATTACCATAGGAAATCCATAGCTTGGCAGTGAATCAATGATTATGTTAGACATGATGGACAGACAGCTTCTACACAATATGGTCTAATCACAATCAGACAACCATTCAATGAAGCAAAACTTTTATACCTTTAAAGCTGTAAGCGCAATTTGTAATTGATCAGTCTAACTCTCGGTTTAATAGAGGAATCATATTATAAAATTGTTCTTGCTCTGATGGTTTTTTTTGCTTTAGGGCAATGACTATGCTCATAGTGAAACATCTGCTGCTAACAGATACCAACTAGTAACACATGGATCACCTTTCAAAGGTGCAGTGTAAGATGCCATCAAATGCTATCTGTCCGTTATCTTTTTTGTTATCCTGTCTTAAAAGAAAACCGAAATGAATAAAATAAAGATAAGCATACCCTGTGCAATCAACTATGTAGTTTGATAGTGCAGGATCAGTAGGATCATTTTAAGTAATTTAGTATTTTGTTACTTTGATTTGATGGATAAAAATGGAATGAAAATATTGCACAGGAGCCACTTTCATATTCATATTCAGCTCAACTGCTCAATTCGTAATTCAAGAGAAAATGTGGGTTTTTATATTCCTATAATAACTCTTAATATTACTTGTCCAGAGTGTCTTCTGATATAAACCACTTTTAAACCCCAACTAAAGATGTAGATATATTTGACTGATAATCTGATTTTCACCAACCTTTTATGGGATGCATTGGCTTACATTTTACTTATGGAGCTTTTACCCCAGGCATACGAATAGCTTACAGTTGAGACCTTGCTTCTACATAGGGAATAACAGAAGTAAACCTTCATGTTCTTGAGCAGGTTAAAAAATTCTTTATGTGTCTCTCAATTTGACACGTGTTGTATAGTGAGGACACTACTGTAATGTTAAGTATTCCGCTATTACAAAGGCCGATGCCGCCTAGAACATTCAACTTATTACTTTGGGATTGCTCTGAGATGTTATGTGATCCATTAAGAATATGACAATTGTTTTATGCGACTGCAAACATTTCTCTTCATAGCTTATTATGCGTGTTGTCTAATATGGAAGTCTGTTCCTAATAGCTTATGTGTTTGTTCATTTATAAATGGATAGACCTAAAGGAACTGTGGATGTATGTTATTCTAATGGGTCTTCTATTTACATACATATCAAACTAGAAGCATGTACTTCTACTACCTGAATTAAATTGAGAGACAATGTTAAGTTTAGACATCAGCCCAAGGTTAATCAAAAATTCCCATCATCTATAAAGGACCAACAACATCGGTCCAAAAGTGTAGGACTAACAAAATCACCATTATAATGAGAGTGTTTGATGAGGTTATTTTTACGGACTTCATTATTATGAATGATGATTAGCAGTGTATGTGATTCACTACATCCTACTTGATTTCTTCATTGCCACATCTACATAATCCAAAGCTTTATAAATGTTGGTACTCTCGTTTTACTCTGCTCATTTACTTCCTCCAAGTACAATACACTGATATATACACACACTTTTGATAAGGAATCTGATGTTCTATGTGAGAATGCATACATTTATGTAGGAATTCCTCTGAGGTATATATGAACAAGTACAATCGGCGATAATGCACAGACGTACATGACTATAAGAACAAAAGATCTTAAAGGCTAAGAAGAGAATTGTCTGATGAAAGTATTTGTATTTTCTTAACATCTTAGAGTCATCTCAATGTAAATTTCTGAATGTCTAAGACTGCATTGGCCTTTGATGTGACCGATCTCTTTGTGCAGTACTGTCTGCTGATTTCTACACATCAAATAATCAGAAACTGAATGCTAATGAGGATTGCCATTAATAGGATTAATTTTCATAAATTATACTATTGTCAACTACCATGCTTCTCTGGATAAAAGCCACGCAAGGGGATAAGCATGGGTGATGATTAATTCAATGAGGATTGAATTATCAGGTTTTACTAGACTTCTAGGTGAGGTTTATTAATTTCAAGTATGTAATAACAATTTGTTCTCCTGATAGAGGAGTGGCTTAAGTTGATTAACTTATTAATAAGGATGTTATCAGATGTTATCAGGATGTTATAAGGATGTTATCAAAAATACTCCAAGAAAGATTAGGATAGGGTAGATGTATAATTTGTAGTAGAGCAGGGAAACCAGAAGAGCCTCTGCAATCAGGGGATGAACTCAACATGAATGTTGCCAAGTTAGACTTTGTTCTTCCCATGTCTATCCTTCAAATCAAACATTGACATCATATTTAATACATTAAAAAAGGCAGGATATGATTCAGTAGCATCCTACACTAGGAATGCAACCCATTTCATTGATACATATTTCATTAAGCAATTTCTGTCCAGTCGATCATTTTATATTCAAGAAAACATTTTTCCTCCTACAGATATGAACTACCCTAATTTTAGAGATTTTTTGAACATCTTACACATACTATCCTGTAAATGCTACTTAAGCGTGAATAAAATGGTGATCTGCCATTAGAATGATTGTTTACAGTCTGCATGGCAAATAGGTATCTCAGATCTCAATATGGATTTATTCTTACCAACATCAGAGTGGAAGATGAAATGATGCATGTTTTCTCGGGGTCATCTAATCGATTCAGAACCACCATTCTGAGTACCTCATAGCCTCAGTAGCACACAGAGAGGCGCTGTACAAAGACCTGGAGTCTAGTTGGAGCCTCCCTGTTGGTTTTTGATTTTGGCAGGAGCCTCTCTATTTCGATTTGCCTATTCACCAAAGAAACAAAGGACATTTGAACCTTACTTGTTTGACTACGGAATGTCCACTCCAACTCATCATGGCTTTGTTAAGCAAAGGTCTGTGACACTTTAGCCTTTTAGTATAGCAAAAGCAGAAGAGGGGTTCTATTTCTTTATGTTCCATGAATAGTGGATGTACAGTATGACCAATATAGAGTTTGAGACAAAATCTTCACCCTACTACTCCACTACATGGATAGTGATACTGACCAATCATTAATCGTAAATAGAGATTTGAAGGTGTTGAAATATTGCTTTAATACATGGTTGGTTGATTGTGATCAGACCACATTGTGTCAAAGCTGTCAGTTCAATGACTCTAGTACAGTCAGTGAAAAAAGCCTTGTGTCTGGACAGTGATGATATCAACTGTTAAATATAGACTGATAAGAGTACCATCACATAAACATACGTACACATTAAGGTACTTAGCAGAGTCTCTGCCTCCTAATGGCCACATCGAGTCAGTCCTTGTAAAAGTGGCCCATCATAGACTTTCTTTCAAGATCCCTTATTAGCCACTCTATCCTTTCTAAGAAGATCACTCACAGCGAGGACTCGGTCTATCAAACTATAGCATGGAAATACATGAGATAGATTTATGGAGAAAATGTTTACACTGCAGTATTATGTCTTGCCTGTCTGTATGAAATATGGTGTGTGTATTTCTATGCACCTAGTAACAAAATCTCATGGCATTTTCAGTTAAGGAGGAAAGTTAATCATGTTGTTTTGACAGGATCAGATGACCCCCTCTCCTTTATGAGATGTCCTTGTATTTTTCATGAATGATCATGACAAAATAATTATTTTTTAGTCTAAACCCGCTGCTGTCACAGTAAACAAATAAGAACGTGGACACATTCATACTACTTGGTCCAATTAGACTTTGGTCTTTCATATTTTGTTTATTCTCTTCATTCAAATAGTATACCCACATGTTACCGTCCTACTAATAATATGAATAAGGATAACAAACATAGGATATGCATGATTTGTGACAATGTGTGCTATTAACACCCTTCTTTATTCTAAATATGAGCCAAAAGATTTGGCAGCTCCTTTGTCTCACAGTGTTTGGGGACTAATTAGGTCACAGGTGGACTGTGGAATATCCCACCCATGTGTGCCCTAGGAAGGAGACTTGGAACTAGGGCTGCAGTGCCTGAGTAGCAAACCACTGCAGAGGTAAGTATTGTAGTAGTTCACTGATGCTTATACTGTTATAATAAACAGCCATAATTATGACCTCCATAAACAATCATAGTCTATCCCTAAACTTAGTGGTTTATGTTGAAATATGATTTTAGTTGAAGAATGATACAAAGAACTTTTCAAACCTTGGATATGGATTTCTCCTTGTCTAGATCAGAGTGGAAGATGAGATGCTCCAGAAAGCATCTCTACACAAAGCTAGGGTCTAGATCTTAATATGGATTTCACTTTGCCTTCATCAGGATGGGAAATGGAAATGGGTTCTGGTTTCCACATGAACATGTTATCAATCTGGATAAATTGTAAGAGCATCTCCGGCCGCAATGACACACAAGCAGCTCTTTACAAAGAGTTAAAATCTAGACAAGGCATCTTTGATGGGTGTCTCAGGTTTGAACGGAACAAAGAAACAGGGGACATTTGAACCTTACTTCTTTGGATAACTCATCTGCACTTCTTGTTAGGCATAGCCATGTGGCATATTTGGCTCTCTATAATTGGCTGAATATCCTAATTAACTCTCTGACTGTTGTCCATTGTTGTAGGCCAAGCTTTAGAAGGGGAAGACATCTCCTGCTGCTTAACACTACTGTAAGAGACAGATGAATCAAGATCGGCCAATCACATTTGAACTGGAACTACATCTCTGGTAGTTCTAGGTGTCAAGTAGGCCCTCACATTATAGCTCATTGACTGCTTCCAAAGAAGAAGGATTGGTGCACATAGTTGTCTGTAGCAGGGAGAGGAGAACAGATGTAGTGAGGAAAGAATCAGGGAATCTGATGTACCAATATATCCCCTTCTTACATCAAAGAGACAGCTGGGGTACACAAGGCTTGTTCTACTGTAATCCTGAGACTTGTAAGTATATTATTTATATATCATGAGGAGCTGTCAGGCAGAGGTAGAATAGTATATGGCAGGGGTAGACACTAACATTTTAGACCATGGGCCACCCGGGCCCGTAGCCTCTGAAAGTTGTGGGCCTGGAGCTAAAACTGTGGGCCCGGGAATTTCAATTTCCAAGTCAGTGCATACGCATAAAGGGCTTCATAAAATCTATATTATATTTTTTAATCCATGTTTTATCAGCTAGCCTTTTAGACAACACAGTTGGTATGACGGCGATTTTTCCTTTCCAACGATATATAACATGCATCTACTTTACAGAGATACAATGCCCATATTAATAGCTGTTTTCACTTGAAAATAAGGCTGTATGTAGCCACGGGCCACCCAGGCCCGTAGCAATGTAAATATCCACAAAACTACGGGCCCGCACCCAAAACTACGGGCCATTGGCTCCCGGGCCAGCGTTAGTGTCTACCCCTGCTATGGGTGAAGCCTCCCTGAGGTACAAGCAGCAATTCACTGTCAACTACTATACAGTGAGGATTCAATGGTATTTCAAAATGTATTCATGTACTTGTTCTAAAAATAGGCCCTGTGACCGTCCCTAGACTGTCTCTTTGGTACACCACTTGCCATTTATACTTGAGTCATTTTTGACTAATGAACCTTAGTCTTGGAGCAATAGGAACATAAGGGTTAGTCCTTTGACAAAATCATTTTGAATATCAATTATCAATTTTGATTTATCCATTTTATTAGTCAAAATGAGTAGTATCACTATGACTAATAGGCACTACTGACTAATGTTTTTTCACCTAGAGATTGTCAGTGCATGGACCCAATTCGAATCATCATTCATGTTCTCATTAAAACTCAATTGACTCATCTAATTGGAGCTCTTTAAACACAAATCATTGGCATCTCTATTCTCTCCCACCCTCTACCATTCCTTTTTTTTTTGCAGACATCAATAGTTAGTTACTGAACACTCAATGACATGCACCATCCCTACCATTTGTATCCTCATAGTCTGCTCATTAGGGAGATCCAAGTCACCAGAACAAAGCTTCTTTAGTTAGTGAGATCCAAATTTGGTGAATACCTACCAAGAATTCCTTTTGATTTCCTTTCACCTTATAGATCCTGTATTTACTGCATGGGGGAGTAGGGCAATGGAAAGCGAAGGAAGAAAAGTGATTGCCTGAAAATGTGATCTTATAGTTTGATAGATAACATATCAAAAGCAAAGTCTGTTATCATTGATGTTTTGCAGTAGCACAAGGTGAGTCTGAATCATTCCATAACTATAGATTACGAGTTAATGTTTGGCACTTAACCTGGAGGAACTTTTGAGAGTCTCACTATCATTATAGGTATTGCAGTCTGCTCTGTCCCTTATTTATCACAATTCACAGAGGAAAGCACCAGCATGAGAGTCAGGGTAAGGATTTTTCTTTCTTCTTTCTATGTCAAAATAGCCAGGTGTGGAGGTTCTTCCATTAATCTTCCAGATGATTACTTATTTTATTGAGATAACATTACCTGTGCTTTATAAATATGAGGGAAAATCATCCTAAGTCACAAGGCAATACATTAGTTCTTTTATCTGTACTCAGTATACTTCATTTAAAAGTGATATGAGAATGTCAAGCAATGCTGAATGTCAGGTTTATCATACTTGACTATAAAGTTCTAGAGGATCCTTTATTTAAGGTATTATACTGTTGTTGTTGGTGATTCTACACAACACATTTTAACTGTCCAGGAGACCAGCTTTTTATAAACATAAATCATTACATCAATATCGTTAAGTAAAAAATAAGCTCAATTTTATAGGTTCACTCCAAAACCTAATTAGCAAGTAATGGGTAATGGGTGATGAGAGAATCTGGCCACTCTTGCGAGTGACATAATTTCTAGATGTCAAGACGATGCAAACTGTGGCACTGCAGAGCTTCTGAACCTGTTGTAAAGTATGGTCCCAAGTTATGGGTACGGATCCTATTTACCACCCTTAACACGTCTGTGTGTGTGAATCGCTAGAGGCATGCCAAAGGACGCCCTGCATGTCATTCAAGTTTTTCTCTGCACTGAAACATGTTTAAGCGAACTAGAGTGCATGCCAATATTCCCGAAATTTGAGATTGCATGTATAGAGAAATTCTGCTCTATGGTCTATTGTATCCATACCAGGGGTGAGCTTGGTAGGGAGTAGGATGTAAGGTGTGTTTGAGTAGGAAAAGGATCATTTGTAAGGTAGCACACTACTCCAGTTGGTAGTGGGCCCTGTGCCTCTCCTGAGAGCAGCCTGCCAGTTGCACAATTCAGAATCCAGTGTCTGGACAGAATTGACATTCCCCAGTGCACATATTAGCTAGCCTGAGAGCCTGAGCATATGTTCCTGAAAACCCAAGACCTTCTGTATCTGAAGTATGATCATGTGGTGTCACCCTAAATGAATAATGCAGCACAGCTTATTAAGTGGCATATCATTGAGTGTATGAGTGTGGAGTGACTGTTCAGAATCAGACCAATACAGAGACTCACTACTGTCAATGTGTAGAAATCCAGCTCAGTCCCCATAACCATTTTATAGGAATCACTTTGAAGTCTGTGAAGTTAATATGCCTGTGGATGAATTCAACTAATGGAGCCTAAAGGATTTGATGCAGGGCTTCAGGTGGTTTCTAGCAGCTTTTGAGGTTTCTAACAATCAATTGATTTGGTGATAAAAACATGAAGTTTTCAGTTTTAGTTGTTTTTAGACTCAGTTGAATCAGGTAAAAAGAATTTGGGGGAAAAGCAGTCATCAATGATCAACATGGAGGTAAAAATTATTTGGAATATGTGTTACATTAAAACTCATCCAATGTAACAAAACTCTTCTCTCTCTTAAAGAACATGTGTTTATCAAAGTTAATCATACTGTTTAGTAAATATTGTATAGTTAGCGATAGCTAGCCTTTAAACAAAGTACTGTCGAAACGAAATAGTTTCATAGTAGGATGAAGGTAAAGCTGGAAAAGGGCAGATGAAAGCAAATATAAATGTAAGTAGATAAATAAATATGCCAATAGGCTTACATAAAGAGTACTGCAATCACAAAGCCCTGGGACAGCTTTCATGAAATTAGCATAATGTGTAAGAGGCTGTATCTCACCAATTTAATACAAGTTGAAAGTTCATGACCTGGTTTGATCTAAGAACCATCATGATCACAAAGTATATATCCATTATTACCTATTCCATTCCCATGTTTTTACAATAGGCTGCAGAATCTAACTGCAATGTGCACAATTCATAATGTACATTATTGGGCTGAGGTAAGCCTTAGAAGCCCCATGGACTAGTTTTTTTGGCCACTTCTAAATTTGAAATAGTAGCACTGCCGCCACCCTTGCCTGACTTACTCCATTAAATATCTGTCTGTTGGGTTTGAAAATGGCATACCATTCCCCTATAGACATGCCACATTAGCAGAGGAGTGGTTTTTGTATCAGAAGAGTGGATGTAAAAATAAGTAAGAAGAGGAGGAGGGAGCTCTGCACAGATAACTCCAAAACCTAGTCAATAGCAACAAACCTAGTAGGTCATTTTTCTTGGTTCCCTATATGACCAACCATTTTAAATTAATGCTGTTGGTGGTTGTGCCCAGCTGGTGTGATGGCGCTGAGTACTAGGTGTGTCAATGTCGTGGCTCACAGTCCTCCAGGGCAGACCTCCGGGCCTCAAGGGGGACGGACCCAGCCCTCTGCCTTTCCACATGTGAGCAAATGTTATGGCCAATGTTACTTTCTTGGAGTTGGCAAAATATTATCTCATGATGTATCTCATTCATTTTACGGTCTCTGATACCAGAAACACAGTTGCAGCAAAGCAGTAATGTCCCTTTGACTCTTCAAAGGTAGGTTCGCAATGCTGAATCCATGCACCATGTTGACCCTCTACGGTTGATACACTCCAACTGAAATACTGACTGGCATTACATTGGTACATCTTCACTACAAATGAAATAAATGTTATAAATATGTAAACAAGACAAGAGGCATATTTCGTATTTCATGGTGAATACAGAAGACATATTGGTTTAACCAGAAAATACTGAATCTCACACCCTCTGTTAGATCACATTCAACTGTATCTGTTGCATCTTCACTAGTGAGTTAAATACAGTTTATTTACCTATGACATTAACATCTTTTTTAAATTCAAAAATCCTTTTTTAAATCTTGCTGGCCACTATAAGTTTTCTACTGCCCACAGACAGCCTTGAAGCTCACTGTTCATGAGAACATTGACTCTTTGACACAGGGCCTCACCTGTGGGTGTGTGCAATTGGGACCCAGCAAGCATTTATTTTAATCACCCGTTGCATGATGTATGGGAACCCCATGAACCCCTGATTGTCTCAAAATACCCTCAGGATGGCATTTCACCACATAATATGGACACCCCGTATGACTCATATGGGGGGTCCGTATGTGACATATGGCGTTGTTCCGTTTCACCACATAATATGTGGAGATCCGTATTCAAATGTGGGGGGTCCGTATTCAAATGTGGCGTTTTTCCATTTCACCACATAATGTGGAGATCAAAAAATCCGTATACGGTCCGTATTTTTTCCCTTGAATGTGGCAGGTCTAGGGGCAGCATATATTGAGAAAATGGTGAAAAAAGGGCCGTATGTTGTAAAAGAGGTCTGCATGTTGTTTTTGGTCTAGAGGATAGGTCGGGGAATGAAGTGGGGAGGTCGAGGAATGGAGTTGGGAGGTTTAGGAATGGAGTTGGGAGGTTTAGGAATGGAGTGGGGAGGTCGGGAATGGAGTGGGGAGGTCGGAAAATGGAGAGGGGAGGTCGGAAAATGGAGAGGGGAGGTCGGGGAATGGAGAAGGGAGGTCGGGAAATGGAGAGGGGAGGTCGAGGAATGGAGAAGGGAGGTCGGGAAATGGAGAGGGGAGGTCGAGGAATGGAGTAGGGAGGTCGGGAATGGAGTGGGGAGGTGGGGGAATGGAGAGGCAAGGTCAGGGAAGGAGGGGAAGGTCAGGGAAAAGGTCAGGGATCCTTTAAGGACCACACAGTGTAGAATTCTGCCATTAAAGCATTATTTGCTTCATGCAGTATAGTAAATATAACAGACAGGCTAATTAATATCAATGAGTTGAACACAGGGGAGGTTTCTCCCCTGTGTGGATCCATGTTGTGATGTGTATGTCTAATCGAAGGTCAGGCCACACCCCTTCCATGTAATCACCAATGCACCGGGTAGAAGAGAAAGTTCAGCCATAAAACCTATAACCTATGCTAAGCATTCTATTATTTCAATGAAAGAGGGGAGCACTTATATATCATGTAGTGCAATTTAGATATTATAGAAAGCACCGGGTTGTTCTGGCTCTATCATTTACAGATGACATTCAACCTACACAGCTGACAAAATAAATTTATTTTCCGTTGAAGTAACCTTTTTAATGTTATCTAATGTTTTGCCGCAATAACGAACCATGGAGAAACGTTATGTAACGTTGTATAATGCCTTTTAAACTATTTTACACTGTACTAATAGACATGTCTGGCTGCCCACAGTCTCAGCTCTCACCTAGCTCCTATCCAAACCTAGACATGGAGCAACTCACACATTGAGTCAACCCAATGTCTTACTCGGGGAGCAGAGGCCACACCTTTTAGTAACTTGCATATGACAAGCGGCCCTATCATACTAACAGGCACAGAGCCGGGCCACTAGTGGGCAGCGGGGAGTGGTATTCTCTCTGCCAGTCAGTGGTAGGGGAGAGTGGCAGTGAGCTCTCTTCCGTTCAGTGGTAGGGGAGAGTTGTGGTGTGCTCTCTGCTGGTCAGTGGTAGGGGAGAGTTATGGTGTGTTCTCTGCCGGTCAGTGGCAGCTCTGCCGGTCAGTGGTAGGGGAGAGGTGTGGTGTGCTCTCTTCTGGTGAGTGGTAGGGGAGAGTTATGGTGTGCTCTCTTCCGGTCAGTGGTAGGGGAGAGTAGTGGTGTGCTCTCTGCCGGTCAGTGGTAGGGGAGAGTTGTGGTGTGCTCTCTGCCGGTCAGTGGTAGGGGAGAGTAGTGGTGTGCTCTCTGCTGGTCAGTGGTAGGGGAGAGTTGTGGTGTGCTCTCTGCCGGTCAGTGGTTGGGGAGAGTGGCCGTGTGCTCTCTGCCGGTCAGTGGCAGGGGAGAGTTGTGGTGTGCTCTCTTCCGGTCAGTAGTAGGGGGGAGTTGTGGTGTGCTCTCTGCCGGTCAGTGGTAGGGGAGAGTTGTGGTGTGCTGTCTTCCGGTTTTCCGGTCAGTGAGTTCTCCGCCGGTCAGTGGTAGGGGAGAGTGTTGGTGTACTTTCGGCCAAGTCATTGGCAGGCAGGGGTCGGTGAGTGTGTGTACATTATGCATGCAGGGTTTTTGGAGCAATATATCTACTTATATCTCTGCTAAATAGTCATTAATAATATCCCATTAATAGATCAGGAACTTTGTTCCCGAGTCCCATGTTTGTCTTAAGCCCAAATTCACGGAAAATCATATTAGCCCTTTCTTGCGACCTCTAGTGGCGGGACTGCATGGTACAGATCTATGCTAGGTTTGGTACTTGGACTCTATAGTGTATCATTTCCCCTTATACTACATTCAAAAGTAAGGGTTGTTAAGTATCCACCCATAAATTATTTATGGTGCCAGACCCCTCAGTCCAGCTGGTATCTGGCTGGCAATTGCCTCGGAGGTAGTTACGTTAGGACATCGGTATTCATTGAACCAGAGACCGTCCTGATTGATGACAGGCACATCTATAGGTGCTGTTGTGAGAAGAAGGGGGGTGAGCAGGCTGCAATTGACATAAACAAAGGTGCACTCGTCTGTTGGATGGATATTTCATGAGTTTGAGGGTTATTCTTGCCGTATTTCACGAGGCCATAGACCGAGTGAAATGCAGCCAGGGGGCCAGCAAGTGAAATGATCCTTCAACAGACCAAAAAAAGGACTGTGCCTTTGTGTTTATTTTTTTTTATCTTTCTTTGATTCAATTTAATATATAAGGTGGAGTACTTAAAAATATCTTCTTTTGACCATGTTTAAGTGCAAGCAAACCACCATTTTTATAACGTCACATGTCCATAAAATACGGCCATGGGTTTTTCATGGGTGCTGTGCAATACAGCGGTCATTGGTTAAATCAGGGGAACTGCAGTATTTCATTTAAAAAAAAGATATATATGATCCGCAAGAGAATAGTGCTTTTTGTTATATAGAGCAGCTCATTAGTTGTTGTTAATGTGCTCATTACCATCTCTGGGAGCAGTTATATGGTGAAGCCCACCATTTGTCATCTAATTAGACTATTGATGTCTCATCTTTTTGGGACCCAGGATGACAGTAGAATAGATAGGGCCGAGGAAGATTAAATTGAAAAGTAACTTCAAAGAACTACATAACTAGAATATGATGTACACAGTACACAGGCACCCTACTGACAGTAGAGATTTGTTCAAGATAGAGTTGTCCTGAATAAAAAGTATATAGTCAAATTCGAGTAGGGGTCTTTACAGGTTACCAGCATAGGTAAAATATAAACTATAGTAGATCTATATACACACATTATATTTGAGGCCCACCGTTACTTTACATAGTGGTAGCTACCTTCCCTGAATGATCTGATTAAGTCAAAGCAACATGAGTGTTCTAACAAGTATGATATTTACTCTCTGCTCATGACCCGAGCCTCTGATTCTTGCCTCCCCCAAATATCCACCTGGGAACAATGCATCCTACCTGTAATAAATCTTCAATACATGTACTAATCTTAATATAGATAGTCATGACTAAACACACTGAACGTTCTGGAAAATGTCATATATAATTGTTTAAATACAATTTGACAAGGCACATCTATAGATTTATGTAAACCTTATATAGTATTAAGACGTCTATACTTCGACAATCATATATTTTGAGTTGCTGTAACCAGCAAAATAGAAGGGCGTGCTCCTGCTTGTTGCAGTTAAAATAAAGATCTTTGAATTAAATTTGAATTGAATTAATACATAAGAAGTCATGTTTTATAAGATAAGTGCTGTCCCAGCCAGTCACCCCTTTTGTCCCCGTCTATGTAAGATATAACCCGCTTCTGCCACTTCTCATGGCTCTTTATCTTTCAAATAGTGTATATGAGAATGCTGGATTTCAAGGTTGTATTTGTGCATTTGTCGGTAATGAAACGTTCAAAAACAAATTTTCTGAAAAGTCACCTTTTCTTGCTGCATTGGTCGATTAGAGGTATTCCATTTTCCAGCAACTTTGAAAACAGATGGATCATATATATACAAAATACAGATCCAATTTCAGTAATTATTATGCAAATATAACATATAGTTACAATCACAATGTTTTGATGGTGTTTATGAACCCTATTGTTATCAATAACAGGTAGCGCAGTATTTGCTTTGGACTAATTGCTTTATCCATTTCCAATTGTACAAAGCCCTATGGCTGTACTGAAATGTTGTCTTTCAATTCTTTGTGCATAAGAAATCACAAAAAGGCTATTATAAACAGTCTTTCATATAAAAAAAAAAAAAAACACAATGAAGACAATAACTGTCTTGAAAAAAACAATTGCTGATTTTCCTACTGGACATATAACATCCCAGAGCCGTAATACTCAACATTGTACAGTACTGTCCTCACTATGCAACACATATCAAATTATGGGACACAAAATGGCAATGTCTAACACGATCAGAGAGATGAAGTGATAGCTATCAATAGGATTGTTTACTACCGTACAAGCAAAGCCTCAACTGTGAGCCGTTTATCACCCCATGGTATAAGCTCTCTTAGTAAAATACAAGCCAGGGCATTGCATAAAAACATCAATGGGCAATGAGCCTTGGCTCACACCTTAATTTTGGGTAATTACCACTGCTATATAGATCTGGTCATAGTCTCAGAATGTAAACATGATTTCTATCATTATATCTAGCAGAGCGGGACAATGAATTGGACTATTTCCAGTCTCTTGAAATAGGAAATGAGCAGATGAGTTTAATACAAATTTGAACGTGGCTCAGACTGGAATTGCAACGTACATGTTAACCATTATTATATCCATTTTATTTTCCTGTTTTGCGACATAGGAAAGGCAATCCATTTGATTAAAACATTTTTGTGGAAACAATCTCCTTCTAGTATTTGATTTGGTGCTCATTTCAGTTTCAACAAACTTGTTGTCCCTTTTATAAATGCTGACGACTGGCAACCACATGTTTCATAATGTATGTGTAAACTATGTTTCTCTAGAGAGCATGTTAATGAAATAGTGTTGTCTGGATAGAACTAACATTTACCGTCCGAATGTTAAATGATCCTTTCCAAGCTCAATAACGTTTTCATCTTGCCTACATCAGAGTTGATGATGGCTCGTGTTTCTTTATATCCACATGTAATCGATGCAACTTTGCTGCTCCAAGCAGCCTCACTGGCACAGAGAACAGAACAAGGAACCTACAAGGAGGATACTGCAGGAATACGTCTTTGTACTAGTCTTTGCTTTTGGAGCATCTCTTTTTTCATTTGCCTAGAGACAAAAGAAACAAGGGAGATTATTTGAACCATAGGCCTTCTCGTTTTACTAAAGAATTTCCAATATCAATCCCATCTCCTTATGACTATGTTACAGGCAAAGGTCCCGGACATTTTGCCCTCTTGTGTATGCTAAAGAATGCAAGGATTCCTGTTCTACTAGTTTTCTCATGCTTATAAGTAGAAGCATCAATATATGGCCAAATACAAAGGTTTGTTCCAGGTGACATGACTGTGCCTCAAAAAACAGGACCGACCCTACCTTTTGTAATGCAATTTTGAGGAAATTTATATATTTTTACACCTTTTTCATCAAACTTATGGCTTTCCTTGGAATCTGGCTGGCTAGTACTTTCATGTTAAAAAGATAATAGAAGAAAATAGATATCCGATTTACCGACCTTAGAGCTGAAACACCTTAGACCTATTTTTTGGCCTATACTAATACCAGAAGAGCAAGAACCATTTTCTCAATATAAATGCCATGATTCCCTCATGAAATGGGTAGTGAGACTGATCAATTACTAATTGTTCATACAGCTTCGAATGTGTTGAACATTTGCTTCAATCAATGGTTGTCTGATTGTGATTAGACCATATTGTGTAGCAGCTGTCTAGTAAGCTTAAGCGTACAGTAAACTGCTACCATATTGAATTACTAGGGATTCCCTATGGTTATCCAGAACAGCAGAGTATGAATCCATGATAAAGTATGAGGCAATTTGCCACAGAGGTCATAATGATCAATCATTCAAGACAGTCACAGGCTTAGATTTCAGCATTTTATTTCTTCTTTTACTTGTGTACCATTCTTAGGGAGTGTTTCTAGGGGAGCGTTAACAATTCTGACAACTGTTTTTTTTACATCTTGTGTTACTATGTTACCTGTGTTCAGGGGGGGAGGCATACATGTTGGCACCTTGAACAATGGTGGAGGGTGGCGCAAAACTTTTATCCTGTTTAGAAGGGATGGTTAAAAAAATGTCTGTGTCTCCCTGCAATATGTCATAACCCCCTCTGTAATTAATGAATAAACACTCCCTCAAACCTACAAAGCTGCTCATGACTGATTAATGCTAATCAATCTAGACCAATCCAATTTAATGCAGCTGTCACATTAGTCAGATGGGGAAGTGGAGATATGCAGAATGTTCGTAATTGAGTGTTTTCCATTGCTGGGCCAAGGTCTTATAGGTCAAAGCTGATCTGCATTAGGCGAAAAGATAAATACATAATATTATGGCTAAACACCAGTAAGATATTGATGAAGATACACCATACCAAAGTAGATTTATGTTAGGGAATTGCACATGGTAGTAACTTTAAGGAATAAATGCACCAGTTGACAACTCCATAGCATGATAATGGTCTGTTTCCACTATATATGCATATATATAACATGAATTATTAGTGAATTGATCAGAACGTGATCTATTTGAGGTGTTCATATTACATGGTCCTATTCATATATACCATGTACAGTCATGTTGGGACAATATGGGATACCTGCAAGGCACTATTTGCACAATAACAATAGACCCAGAACCCCTAATGCACAAACCCAGACATTACCATGTTTTATCCATGACTACAGGCCAAGTGGCATGCTCGTGAATGTGTTAGCTTACCAGTATGTAACAGCAGGGGCATGCCATGCCATACATATCTATATAATGTGTCAACATTGGTGTGTCAATATTGTTGCTGCACATCTTTAATATCCTTGTTATGTAGTCACTATACACTTAACATAGTCCCCTGACATTTGAACGGATCAAGCAAAGCCAATTGTCATTAAATTTGAAATTTGGGACAATTCAGAGGTTTGTAGATTGCCCCTCCTGTTGGCGTCTGGCAAATTTGAATGTCTCAAGTAGCTTTAGGTTAGTAGTAGCTATCCCTTTTACACCCAACCTGTGCTAGTCAATACTGCCAGGTCAGTCAGTTAGTTGGTACTGCCTTTCTCACTATCCTCTACTATTTTCTAGGTATATTATGTTCTTTTGGACTAAGACATAAGTCATTTTTGAATGTAGTTTGTCATTTTGACTTGTGCATGATGAATTCCCCTATGACTAACCTGCACTAGTCACTACTAACTAACTTTGATTTTCAGTGTAGGAGACGTCCTACATGATGCACTGTAGGATTGATTATAATGTAGGAGGTCTAACATGATATATACTCTATTCTTTTTATAGCTGCTTACATAAAGAGATGATCGGTCAATGGGATCATCACATATTAAAGTGGACTACCACTCCTCCCTCCTGTGACAGATTGAGACAAATGGTGTTGTAACTGATTGTACTTATTTAATTAATTTCCCTTAAATGGCACAAGAGAAATGGTAATTCAATTAACTACTTCAACTCTGTCCAAGTGGCCTAGATCCCGCTTACAGCGAAACCCTATCAAAGATGAACCAGTTGCAAGTTATCCATGCTCCATTGTTATCACTGGCTTCTTTAGGAGTTATACACAGGCCGGAGTATCAGGTGAGAAGAAATATAGGAAAAGGAACTGTTAATATCTGATCCAGCCATGTATGTCCATTTAAATGTTATCCTGTCTTTGTCTAGTCACCTCCAGATTTTTAGGTATATTGTATTTCATGCTGTTAATATTTGATTTCAAATGTGTGTGACTATTGATTCTGATATTGTATGATACTTTTGATTATTGTCATACTTCAACTGTCTCTCTTCTGTATATATTGTTAGAGGCTCATTTTACATTTTATTGGACTACACCGCATCGTATTGTCTGAATGCAGCAACCTGAACAAGTCAGATTTATACAGCACCTACAAGCTATCCACAAAATGAACTGGTTTCCGGACATGACAATGAGAATGACGCCTTATGAACCTGCTGTCCTTTAAGAGTGAAAAAATTGCAATAAACAGCCTGTAATTGAGCAAGGTGCTGCAATACTCTGAATGGTGACTTTTGAAAATAGATAAATAGATAAAAAATGCATAAATACATGTATCTTTTTCTAAAAGGTGCAATACACATATCAAGAGTTCTTGTGAGAGTAGTTGCAAAAATGCTAATCTTACACTTGTATCACAGAAGTCACTTATTGAAATGTAGCTTTCACACCAAGTTTAGCTTCCCAAGAAAGAAAATATTTCATGTCAGGTCAATGACTTAAATGTGCAATATCAGGACAATAACTTGGTCTTGACTTGCTGGACACATTGTAACAAGAACTGCAGTAGAGTATGATAAAACCAAGCCTACCGCAGTGACACCATGTAGTCTTACAAATTGATATAGAATTTGAATACCTCTGAACTTCATGTTCCTGAATCAGTGGCTGATTGCAACAAGAATGTTTCTTGCAGATACCTTATACCAGTTGATGCTAGAGATTTTGCATTATCATATTGTTTGATTTATAGATAAATATATTAACTAGAAAAGTGATTCTGATGACAAAGTATTTTTATCTACTTAGTTATGACTTTCCAAACCCCTTGAGTCATTAATTTAGGATTCCCTGCAATATATATACGCCAAGGATATAGTGAAACATCGATTTGCTGTCAGATGTCATTTCTTACATGCCAGCTCCTGACTCTTTTATGCTCCCTCGTGTCAACATAAATGATAAGCAAATTAACTGACAGTGCTCTGCTTCTTAGCAAGATCGCTCACAGTGTTCTTAAGAGCTAATACCATCAACATAATGTGGCATAATATTCTGCTATATTTGCAAACAGTATTAAAAAAGTGCAAAATGTCTAATGAGAGATCATAACAACCCCAATTAACTATGTAGATGACTTGTAGCATAGATAAATGAACTTGTGATAATCCACATGCATCACTATTATTCTACCAATTCCATACAATGTTTGATTTCAGGTGCTATACGCACTGCAATGTAAACGGCTAACAGGTCAGTCACAACTATCTGGTTCGTCAAAACTGACCAACCCACCTTAGTCTTTTCATTGTTATGAGCACAAGTGTTAGTCTTTTAGACAGAGTTGAATGATATGTATGTTTGTATGATAAATACCTAGAGCTATGACTTACCTTGGATAGCCACTATTGACTAACCTAAGCATACAGATTATCAGTGTACAAGTACAAGATTTTGAAATATTTTGGTTGTGTTACAGTTTTTGTGAGCAAAGTTATAAACATTTTCAGTAAGAATCTTGATGTCATGACCAGCAGTAATTAGTCTTTCACCATTATATGCTGAACCAAAAGAACTATAAAATCACTTTGTATTGTCATGGTAGCCAAGGCCTAGTATTCCTTTAAAATAATTACTATAACCTGTCCCAGAACATAATGCCATGAAGAAAAGTCCCTAAGTAATCAATCTCATGCCACTAATACATAATGAATCTGTTCAGATTTCGGTCTTCCATTTACAAGACAATCATCCTGGATGATAGCAATTATCTGCTTAAACATCTGAAATTGAATGATTCTAATATTGAATTTTATCTGATTCTGACATGCTAACATCTCTGACTGGCGAATTAATCTAAATATTGGGAATTTCAAGCTTCCCTTGAGCAACTCTTCAGCAAAACTAGTACATTGGATGCAGTATATAGATCTCTTCAAACAATTATGCAATATTTTATGCAGTTTTGTAATACACACTATTGACTTTGATGTACCCAAAATTAATTTGTTGAGGCCTACAAATCAATTGTAACAGCCAATACTTTCCCTTTACAAATCTCAGCAGACACCCTTGGCACAAACACTACATGATTGTTTTCATTTAAGCTAATTAATGATGCTTTAACAAAAAAATTAAGTGGCTATAAGTTCAGTAAATGGCATGTCTATCATGGAAATTGAATGCAATCATTTATACGGCGAACATATCAAAAAGTTCCCAGGTTACTAATACACTGGTCTGTCCAGCTGATGTTGTAATTAACCAGTGCAACATGCAAAGGATACATTTACATTGATATACCATACATACATCTCTATGTATACTGATGCAAAAAAGGGTAATAAAGCGCACATGAGACTTTTGTCTTTATATTCCCTCCAGATTTATTTCCACTCCATGACATATCACTATGGGTGCCGAGTGATGTTTAGGGCGTGCCTAATAAGACCTTGACATGCAATCCAACAATACATCCTGCTGTGACACCAAATAGTGCACTCTGGCTATAGACTGCCTTGTTTTCAAGTTGGTGGGCAGCCATGTTTAGCGGTTTGAGGATGGCATTTAAGTACTTCACTGGTGTTGCATTGGTGCATCATACTCACCCTTTGGAACTATCTTAATCCCATAGGGTTGGTATGATCCTTGAATACAGCACTTCAGAGTCACTTGCAAGGGCTGCATTCATGCATCACAGCATTCAAAGATCAGATGCATCATGCTTAAAGGGTTAGCTGTGTCTGAGAATGGATCAGGCAATCAGACCCAGGACTGGAGAACCTAGAGTCAATTTGGTGAGCGCAGTAATCTGGTGTAATGAGGGTTAGATGAGTACTTGGGTCGGACAGAGAGGTATTCCTACGCCAGTCTGTGTGCCCACATGCACCCTGCTCACCTACTTGATGGCCCTTGGGCTGTGAGCTGACAAGGATGTATAATCAGGCAGACACTTGTTGTCTGACCTCTGTAGTTGAGAGTATTGATCCATGATTTATACTGCTCACTACAACTTTATAGTGACAACTGTGTAATTCACAAGTGCTGAATTTATAATGCATCATGCTCATCCTATTGTGTCTATCTGAAGATGAAACTGATGCACCAAAAAGTGCTGGGAGCCACAGCACTGCTTTAGTGCATCTTAATGACGTCTATTGTTTAAAATGTCAACAGGTATATATACAATCTACACAAGCAGTATATCATATGGGATAGATTTTTAACCTATCCGACTTGATATTCTCAGCATTATGTAAGATACTAGTCTTAATGCTCACCCTAGCCACACTAATGCTATCCTGTCTCCTCTTAGACAACTTCCACACCTGTACTTCCTGCACTGAGACTACTCTGATCTAATTCTCTCATTCAGCCATTAAACCTTTAGAAACAGTATTAATGCATATATAGTTATCATGATGCATGAATGCAGACCTTGTGAGTAACTCTCAAGTGCTACATTTAAGCATCATACAGACCTTAGAAGGTTGACACATCAGAAGAGTTGGCATCATGCCCCAATGAAGCACACGGGAGCAGCTCGCTCACTCTGCATTGGTGCATCATGACGACAAATCTCATATTTTCACGACATGCCATCCTTAGAGGGTTGAAATAACAGAAACTTAGACAGTGTAAGTAACTTGATATGAATGGTGAGCCACTGAGTGCTGGGGATCCTGGTCTGGAGGAGGGGTATTTCCCCTGGGATGTCTCTCAAGGTGGATGTGAAGCTGGCAGGGATTCCAGTGTAGTCCTGTTGTTGAGACAGTGCATCATCAGGTAGCTCAACAGCGGCTACATTCATTCATTTTACCCTGTGGTGTCCTGAGGAGTGGTCTTGATACACCAATGTAGCATAAAGAAGCTACTTACCAGAGCTCTGTTTGTGATTTACTATGAGAAATGAACATGGACTCAGTATGAATGCACCTATATATAGGTGCATTCATGCTTGGACACATGGTTACTATTTGCTTGGAATGCAAAATAATACTGTAAGGGAACTTCTTCCATCAATCAGTTTAGTTGTTGTATAGACAAAGGCCCACAACAGTTTTTCACAATTTCTTCAAGAGTTGGACCTCGGATAAAATACTATGTTCATTTCCATGGACATTACAGGTTATCACAATTTTAGCAATACTTTAATCCTTTAGGGACAACGTATTGCGGTATTGTGCCCTTTTCTCAAAAAACACAAATGCAGCACTTTTAAGCAAAATTAGAGCATCGTTGCAAATCCCATGGTGCAAGACACTCCTGAATTAATGAAGTAAAATAATGCACCAATTCAGTTTTCTCGCCTAAGATCCATTGGTGCATCATAACAAACAATGAACTGAGCGATTTGGACAGAATGTAGCCCTCAAAGGGTTAATTGATTTTCTGCACTTTTCTACCTGACATGACAGCGATCTTTGACATTATTTCTTTTCACCACAAAAACACACACGGCTCGTGTCCACAACAAACCATTTTACTCTCATTAAATATTCTATGTCAATACAATTCTTCATTTTCTTCTACTCCCAGTTATCATGAAATTTGATTAAATATTATTTCCTCTTCAAAGAGACACGTGTGGTCCACACAGCAGTCTGGGCAATAGTCCACTTCCCATACAAGTGATTGAAACCAGATCAGGTGTTCTCACTTTGCTTGCGAATGAGTTTAGTTTTCACTTGTCTTCAATTCAATTTTGGAAAAGATATGGATAGAGTGCCGGTACATATAACATCCCTTGTACCATTGTCTCTGAGACTACACTGTAGGTTTATGTAGCTGAGCAGTAGAATGTATTGTAATTTTACAAATTATGGTATTAGTGTGCAGTAGAAAAACTTTTGGTTTACAATAATAAAGTGAGTATTTTTGGTTTCACTTTTTACAGTTGCTTATTATCGGCATCAATTAACTCCTCCTCCCAGGTATGTGAATGGAACTATGTCTCTACATTTCAGAGCATCATGGTGCTGGATGAAGATCACCTTTACCTAACAATACTACTGTAAGGAGAGGAGAATGCATAGAAGAATTATGGAGCATAATGTTATTAATGGGGCTGAGTAGTACACGTGTAATACACATGTGCGGTCGTTCGTAATTATTCTAGTTTAAGGAACATCGAGAATGGCAGTTTCCAGGTGCAAGAATAAATAGACTTTTATTACAAAGCACTTACTTTTCTGAACACACTGCTTTTGTCACATTTCTATATATATATAGGAAACAATCAGTATAATGATAATATACAGCATTGTCCACACAGTAGGACAGGTGAATTTTGTTGTCAGCCGGGCCTGCACTGACTAGCCTACCGAGTAAACACACAGGTTTTATATAACCACTGGTCCTTAGGTCACGTGGCCAGGTGGGAGAGTCGGCCATCCACCTGAGAGTGGCACACAGTAACCCAGAGTGGACCCAAGTCCTCTCCCGGAAACTGTGTGCACTACTTCCAGGTAGAGAAGCTGAGTTAACAACAGACTTTACTTGGAAATACCGTGTATGAGACCAATATGTAATATAGTACCCCTACACATGTATTGTCATCCGATTCTGTAAGTTTAACAATTGCAAGTCCGGCCTAACAAACTCACTAATCTGCCTATGTCCTCAAGACAAAAAGCACTTTAAAAGCAGCATAATGTAATAGGCCAGTCACTGGATATAGCTGCATTATTGCATCACATTGGTTCTACATGGTTGATACACACCTTAGAGTCCAATTGATTCAGTGTACACTACAGTGTCGGTGAGTTCCTTGCTTTGCCACATTTGTACACAATGCATGGAGACAGATGAGCATTATGCTTCAAGGACCATACTGCTCTTAAAGTGCATGATGAGTACTTCCTGTAATCATCCTACAAGTCTCAGCCAGGTAGCCAAATAAGATAAGGAGATCCAACTCAATCAGATAAACCACTTACAGAACTATAGGTGCCCCTTAATGGACATGCCTCAGACTTTGGTCACTTTACTAATGCAATGAGGTATTTGGTTACTTAACAACACAATAGCAGAATGGGTTGTTACCTGCATGGCAATGTGATAACTTAATTTCATATTTCATGACTAATAAAACAGGCATAGATTCCTATAATTTAGATTACAATCCGTATGGAACTTCTGTTACTCCTTGGAAAACCCAGAAAACCTAGAATTCATTGTTATGTTCATTTCTAAATGTGGTGTACCCATGCATTATGCCAATTTTCAGCACTGTATAAATTTTGTATGATTCTCTTGAATTTCGATTGTACTTTTGGACATAGTTCCATTGGCATTAAGTTCACTAAATGCATTACATCTAAGATGGTAACAATATCAACAGTAGTGTCCATTCACAAGATTACACATCTAAATGTAAGTATACTGAGGGCAACAGAGGGGTGACATTCAATATGTTATATGCTACAGAAAAGGTCACTTTCCAGAAATGGCTGGGTTTTTATAATTTAATTTAGCAAAACTCCTAAATGGTTTATTTATCTGATGTGATACCATTGTGTTAATGTGCAAGACATAATCATTCTTAAACTATGTACCAATTGGTAGTTGACCGAAATATTATGGTGTGCAACCAAAAGTCCCAAAAGACTAGAAAAAAGAAGAACGTACCCATCAGAATAATGAGAAGGAGGTATCTTTAATTGAATTTACCTACCTGTTGGTAGTGGACATATATCACTGTTTTGACAACTAGGTGTACACCTGCTGACACATCCTACCAACAACTTGTATAAACTATCAGCAGGAGACTTACTGCACCATACAATACTATAGATGTTTTTTTGTTAGTGACACTTCTTTTGTAGCTCAACATAATATGGTATCCACTGTGTTCAAGTTCTGTATTATATAAAGTAAAATCTGTCTGGTCTTAGTATTGGGCCTTTGCCTTGTTTTAAAAACATTTATTTTATGGCCTGTAAACATAATTAATGTCTACTATAACCTTACTGTTCAAAACTACTACTATAACTTTAGTTAAACTACTAATATGAGCATTAAGCTGGTTCAATAACCTTATTGTATTAAACTACTTTGGCTGGGGATAGCTAGAAAGCCTAGGTCGATATCCGATAGAAATACTATGCCATATTTATTATACAAAGGGGTAAAAGGAAAAGTCAAATCTTCACCATAACCTTACCACAACTTATTTGTCCAGCAACTAGGAGTAGGTATAAGTATTTTTATATAGTGATATTATATTGTCACGGTGACAATGAGTACGGCTCCCGATATTGCCTCGATTAATATTCTCCCTTTACTGCTGTTGCTACATATATGGATCCAATGGGAAAATTGGATTTGTGTTAGTTTACTAGAGAAAGCGTTATAGTTGCCTGCTTTTACTGTGGTCTTCCCACTTCATGAATCACACTGATGCCTGAAACAAAGAAATGAGCAAAAAGATGATTGCGTAATCTTTAAAATGTCAGTGTCTGGTGATCGAGCACTGACCTTACTCCCCACATGTATGTTTTTATGCATCGGCAGAAAATTGATGCTACTTTCTGATATAATTGATTTCTCATTTTTACCGCCCACAGTGCAGTTTAAAGTAAAGAATTAATTGAGTTAGTGGGAGAAAAATCATGTATAACGAAAATACTTAAAGAAACAAAGAATCCTGTTTATTTCCTCTGATGTTTTGTATGCTTTGTAAATGAATCCATTAACCACCAAATTGGATTTCCCAGAATGGGCCCTTTGCTGCTTTTTAGTTAAGGTGATAGCCAATTCAGATGAATTGCACTGGTTGTTGTAGCGTGCGCAGGGCTTTGTTTGCCGGAAGTAACCATGAGGGTCGTTTGGGTGTATATGGGTTAGAGGGCAGCTCACTTCCCATCCGTAATGACTTCCGCTGCCTATGCCGCTTAGCCAATCATATGCTTGATATGTGCCCTATGACAAACTAGCCACGCAATAACATGATCAACAGAACCCAGGGGCCATTACCTCCACTTCGGTTACTATGTGTCAACAGGATTCCAAGCGAAAGGATCTGCTTTTGGGTCTGAGGCAAGGGCAGCAGCTTTTTGACAATACACAAGGAAAGGGGAGTATATTTTAAAGCTTATTACTAATAATATTCTCAGGTGAAACTTTACTTAACAACACAGGCACATTCTATTTACCATATCATATAGTTTGACATTTTTAGGCTAATCAAAATTTGAATTGAATCGTCCCCATGCTAAACTACCAAATTTGCTTTGTACAAATAATATTATTACCCAATAAATTATGGTAAGGTTGTGCTTACCCAAGCCAATGTCCAAGACTTTCACAAGCTCACCCCATTATGTTGGGTAGTTACTAAAGAAATGACATGTAGTGCCCCCCAACCCCTACCAACCGGGTGAACCCAGTATCACGAAGAGGCAATGGGGTAACCGCCCGCCACTACTAGAATGGAAAAACATTTCAGCCAATCAGAAAGCACCTTTTGATTGTGTGGCAACTTGTGTCCCTCACCTGGTGGATGACCTGTGAACTACAGTTGTCAGCCTTGTTCCCCAGTGTCTCATCGGAGCGTGGCTGCACGTACAGGTCATGCCATGAGGCTGTCTGTAATGTGAGACAGGAGGTGATGCCCTGTGTTCTGTGCTTCTGGGGGCCACACAATAAATATTGGCCTGTTTGTATCACTCATCAGCCTAATAATTCAGTTGACACAACAAGAAAGGATTGATAAATAATTTGGTTGTCACAACCAGAAAGATGGTAATGCACTTATCTATCTTTGATATATCTATGATCTTACCAAGTATATCAGGATATATATCTATTAGTTCGAAGTTTCAATTGCAATTAGGTCAGTTAGTGTTTCCTGGTACCTTCATACAGTGGCATAAAGAGGAAAGGGGCTTGGGTGTCCCTCACACAGCATGCAGACTGTCATGAAAGTTCATTTCTTTTAACCTCTCGCAAAGATTATTTTGATTTAATGGAATTTAAATTGTAATGGAGGAGGAAAGTGGCAATATCTTTGCTGGTGTAACTTCGTAACAATGAGAAATAAGATGATAGTTACACCCATTTGCCCTATTCTTGTTCCATCTATTATGGCCATTGTGAAATTATAAACTGTATTTGCCACAAGCTCCATGCATGTAGACTTTTCTTTTCATTTAATGAAATTTAATCTACTTTTTGAATGAGTGGGCATTATGTGACTGTATATTTAACACCAACGCCAAATGAAAACTAAATTGAAGTAAAAGCAAGGCTTCCTGCCTGGGAAAATTACCCAAATTGTCAATTTCAGGAATTTTAACAACTTCAAGACATGGTCCGTCAATTTCTCTTGGAGTTTAGCTATTGGTTTTACCTTACTCCACAACAAAATGACTGAATGGCAGGTCAAAATTCTACTCCTGGGAACGCACTAATGGAAATGGATTCTTAGGACTTGAGGTTTTGATGAGAATATTTAAAGTATTTCGGTTTGTATTTGACAATTGCTGGTTTACCATAAATTCCTGCGTAGAAGCTCCTGCTAATATGCTAGTCAGGATGCTGGTGTGGCATAAAAGATTTGTCCGAAGCCGATGTGCGGCTTAAGGCAGTATAGACTTTCATCGGATGGCGGAATCTCGGCCGATTTGTCTCAGTGAAATACTGCCTTTAGACCAGATTTTTGTAAGTTTACTAAAGTGCCAAAGTTAGGGGTGCCATGGAGAGTTAAATCAGCAGGGTTACATTCATGCATCGCAATAAAATAAGGGCACAGTGCCTTTAATTGCAAAGCTACCCTTTAAGAGTTGAAGTTTGGCTACTGTCTGGTTTCACAGGTTATTTTGGTGCATATAGAAAAACACATTTAGAAAGAAATCTACCATGGGCTTATCACTTGTTGCCAACTCTAAGTACTTTCACAAATCTGAGTAGTATTAAATTTTGCTCAAATGTGGAGAGGCAGGGAGCTGGTCTCCTTCCCCCTTGAGGCCCTGACATCCACCTGGAGGACTGTGAGACATGACACTGCCACACCTAGTACTCAGCGCCATGACACCAGCTGGGCACCACCACCAACGTCCTCCAGGGGACCATGACAGGTCTGATCCTCATGTCACCAGGGCTCCCTTCACTCCTGCTCCTCATCCCATATCTACCTTCCTGATAAGTCTATTCCCTTGTACTGCTCATCTATAGAGGATTGTTTTTGGTTTTATATAGGTACACAGAGAATATCCACTGGAGTCAGTCCAGTAAACCTGCATTGTTACTGTATCATATCTAGGGGTCAGGTGACAAGCAAATGAAATCCATGTTTAGAGAGATTTAAATAACTGGCATCATTTGGCATATGCATTACAAAATGTGCATATTGAGGTTAAAATTAGCAATTGCTTAAAATACATGTTTATCAGTTGCTTAAAAAATAAGCTACATAATTGGATAGGTAGAAATGGGCCTATTAAACAATCAGAACATTCTGATCCTTAAAGTTTTTGACCTCCTCCCTGCGTATCAACTAATCTTATGTCTATTTATGTATGCCTTAAATAGCCTTAGTTTTATTATACATGTACATATTATTATTTATAGTTTTTTGCTATGATTAGATGTAGATGGTAGGCCTATTACAATTAGACAATACTACAGATAAATCAACATATTTGATTGCAACTCCACAGTAGAGATGATTTTCATATGTGAGAGAAGCATCAATCAATCCAGTTCTCTTTCCTGGTGCCTGGCCAAATTCTTATCCACAGAAAATGATCAGGAATGGCACTGAAAATATGTCGGTTTCCATCTTTATTCTTATGACGTACCCTTAAAGATGCTATAAGTGAGTACTCCCCAAGACTGTAAAGGTACAGTCGGGGCCCCAGGCTAACATGGGAGAGGCTTCATACACTATACCACCACCTCCGCTTTATGACACCTTGTGATATCATGATAATAGACTTACACGTCTCAAGATTAGAGAAGGATGGGAACCTCTCTGCTCCAGATGTCTATCAAAGGCTGCCATGTTGATTACTTGTAATCCCTTTGGTGTCAAGAGGATCTGGTGGTACGCCAATATTCCCTGATCCTTTCCTCAGCACTTCTGTTCGCACCTTTCTTACTTTTTACAGCCCACCCTCTCAGAGAGCCGACACCTCCTCTATCAATCCTACACTGATAATCCTTATGCTCCACAGTCTATTCAGTAATGACTATCCCATGTAAGTTATTGGAATGAAGGTTAAAATGACAAATCAAAAATGCCAAATGCAAAACAAAATATGACTAATGCCTTCATTGAAAAGCCCCAATCCTAAAATTCATTGAAATGCAAATCATTAAGATGGGTTGGTTAGTATCAACGAACCTGACAGTTTGAGCTAAATGTGGTTAACCACAAAAACAACTAGCAGGGTCTATCACTAGTAACTAGGTTATAAGCTACTTAGCTCCATAGCCTAAAGAATATCAGTGCACAGGACACACACCCTGCACCAATCCTAGTTCATTTGATGAAGTTGATGCGCTGTAATGTGAGGGTTTTCATGACACCTAGACCATAATCCTTTTGAAGGAGTTCTTCTTATTCAGTCAAGATTGGCAGGTCTGATACACCATCTGCCTTGCGCGGTATGGGTCATGCTGGAAGGGGAACATGACTTCTTACAAAGATTGGTCTCCATTTAAAACAACTCATTTTCATCAGATCAGCCACATCAAAGGGAGAAGAAGGCCAATGGTGTACCCCTTTCAATGGTAGCTGTACAACCACTGTGTATATTAAGCTTTCAAGTGCAATCTTTGTCAGAATATGTTATCTATAGTACCCTTCTATCCTGCAGTTAGTGTTAATACCAGTTGTCAGGGTCAACCACTATCTGTGTCAAACTCATTTGTGCTTTAGCATGAGTCCAGTGCCCTGTACTCTATTCTACCAAGGGCCCCTGATGATGTGCTTGAAATAGATTGATACTTTGTTGATGGACAGTTAGAAATGTTGTCAACAAGTTTGTCCACAGAGTTTATAATTAGTATACACAAATATCTCAAGGTGTTTTCTGAGCATAGGTGTTTTTGTGCAGAGTAGAATAAAGAGTGATTAATATTAAGAATTGACATGGAAATGAAACATACAAGGAAGTGTAACCCTCAAGAGCAAGGGCTAATGGCAGTGGAGCAGTAAATATATAACATGAGAGTTGAAATGCTTATGGAAAGTTGAAGGGTACATCAAAAACACTGTATCAATCATATTAAGATGTTGATATACATTTTTATGTCTACTTTGAAGTTGTAGAATGTTTTAGAAAAACCTAAATGAGTATGGCTAACTTTAAAAAGGAAGCGAGGGAAAAGAGGGAAACAACTTTAAATACTGAATGGTGGATGCATGGTTGTAGAGAACTATAGACAATTTTTCAAGTTATCTTGAAAGCATGGTACACACTCTGAGCGGTCTCTACCCCTTCTTATGTTCTGACAAGTTAAGATCCCACAGAGACAGTTTAACGTTGGCTTATCTCTAAGATACTTAACTCACCGCCCCAGTTCTAGCCATATCTCTTTACCTGACCTCAGCACAACACAGTATTTGTGTTAGTCACTCTGTTTACGCTGGCCCTTCATCAAGTTTATGTCAAGCAAAGTAGAGTGGAGAATAGATAGGTCAAAAAGTACCTTCTAGTTACATGAAAACTGACTTAGGTTTTGGTTAAAGCTTTGTCTCGTGGTAGTCTAGGTCTGCACAGATCAGGCTGTAAGTTTTGGTTTAGTGCTTTGGTGTCTACCAAGGAGGGCGAACAATCTAGTGGCAACCGAGCAATCAAAGACGACCACATTTAACTATGCTAAATACATATCACTGATCACTTTGGGCAGGTATGATGTCCATTGCTTTAAAAGGCATAGTAAAGACTTGATTTATGGACACAAATGGGCTAGTATAATCGGATGAAGGACATCTCTCTCAGATCAGCAGAAAATGTACCCACACTTTATTAATAGGCACAAAAACCCTTTCTGCCAGACTGTATATACACTGTTTCCGTTGTTTTTTACTATAACAAATTCAAGTAGAATACTTTGAAATAGCGTCATTACAACTAGAAGCATTTATGTCCTGTATTGGAATTCCTCTGCATATTATTTTAATTAAGATGATTGATCACATCATTGATCAAATTTGTTCTAACACAGTTAACTCCATGACCAGTTTCCAATGAGATCTGTCATTCCCACTGAATGCTCTGTAATGGTGTCCTCCCAGACTTAGCCTACATTGATACCATTCTGGGGCTGAATCCCATTGGCTCCAAATGCAATTTGAAGTTGAAAAGATGCAGTGTTATGTGATAATTACTGAGCACTATATTGTAAATTTATGTATTATCATCTTTAATAACTTTTATAATGTGGGATATTGCTTGAAGGTAACAGACCAGTCTTCTCATTAAAAGAAAGAGGCCTAGATTTTGGAACGACAGTAAATAGACAATATTTGAGTGTTTACCAAAACTGGAGGAGTCACAGAATGCAGGCAAGTATGATAAACGAGTACTTTATTGCCAAGGCATGTATCAGCCTTCACTAGCTAATATCACCAGCTTTTTTGCCAGTTACTTTGAATCTGGGCTGACTCATCTGGGATCCCACTAATAGCCCTGCCACAAGGGACCATGATGGTTCAAGGCATCATGTTCAGATAAGGGCAAATCAGCTTGCCCAAGTAAAATTATGTATGGCTCCAACTTAGCAATCTTGGCAGGGGGGTCCTTTGAGGTATGCAGACATGTCATTCCTACAGGTCCCACTGCACTAGCATCAATATAAATGTATGCATTCACTGCATCAACAACAACAGAAAAGTTCTTGCAATACTTAATTAATCAAGCCATGCTGTTAATTTAACGTGCCATTTCTATCGCTTTTCAATACTTGATTTCCTCAGCTATCCTTATTATGGTTTATATTATGATAAAATCTATAACTGTTAACTTGGGCTCACATGTATAATTACATTTTTTATAAGCAAGTGGTTGTGGAACAATGTGACTCAATAAATTATCAGACTTTAAATAGATAATATGAGAATCAATACATGTATCAGTACATTGGATATCCCAAATATTGATGCTACCAATTGCATGTTTATTGATTCTCTTTGTTTGTATAAAAATCTCTTCATTTATTCCTGATTGATTTTCAGTTTTCATGACAGGAGCTCCCTTACAGTTATTATTATCTCTCCCTTCTTGATACTGATGGGGCAGTAGTTAAAGCGGCATTATCACCAAAGTTCTAGTTCTGTGCTAGTTTACTATATGGTAGCTGCATGAGTTGTGATATTGCTACTTTAAGGCTTTCTTATACCCTGTGAGGACCCTTATGAGGACTAATCACAACTGGCTGTCATTTCTCCAGAACCAGCTTGTCTTGTAGCCAAATCCGAAATAGATAGCCGAGAAGTGAAGAACACGTCATGCTGGAAAATTATGAGTAAATGTGAAACCAAGAATGTTGGCACATGAGCTTAGATTGATGAAGGTTTAAAGACTAGAAAGTTACAAAAATAAAAACATAACCGTGAAGGATTAGCTGTAATCTCCTCAAGAGCTCTAGTTTTGTGAAATATGAAGCACACTTCAACGACACTGCTTTCATGTGGCGATGGAGCTTGTTAATCTGAATTGGAGAGTCAGTTGAGAGTTATGCCAAAGAGTAATTACACTTTAGTGTCCATGGATTGCATTGACTGACTTTAACATCATCCAAATTCAGTTCTTAACAGGTTAATTCAAAACAGAGATCTGATTTAGTGTCAGAAAAAAGTGTGGGACTATATCTGTATACACAGTACTAGCCTTCAAATCAGACTGAAGATTACATTTTTTTTTAGCATTGGTCCTATTTTTTTCACTCAGCCATTTTATAATTCAGGATTCATGTATAGTGATAGTATCACTAGTTGTATGTATTTTCCTGCAATAATTGTAACTCAAGTGAACATCAAGTCCAGGAGATAATGATATGCCTCTTCAGTATAAACCTCACAGGAAATCTAGGACCTGGTTTGGTTATTAGTCTTCCTACTTGCCAATTGGTAAGATTCAAAAGATCTCCAGAGTGTCAGTGCTCTTAAATGGACCCAGCCTATATCTTACTTGGGAGTGTCTCAACCCTGTAGGGTCGGGTAACTGGCCAGGGCTTCATTCATGCATCATGCTCTTGGCTATGCTGTTATTAAAGGGTTCGACACACAGCCAAGCACACATGTCAGGTCTGTAGCACATCATTTATTCCAAAGGGAACCTCTGTCTTGATATCTGGATGGCTCTAGTTCAAATGAAGTCTTTTCAGATGTTGATCTCAAATCTATTCTGAAACTCCCATCTCTCTATCTCTGCCTTGTGCATATGTATCCCATAGTCCATCAAATAGCACCATCGTATGTATTCAACAGGCTTTTTTAGTCATTTATAAAGCTTTGTTGGCCCTCATAGTAGCAATTTTATGTAAGTGCACTCAAAGCCATGTGGACTGGTTATTAAAATTTCCAAACCATTCCCTCCAACAGTCTCCCTCTACTCATTTTCTATTTATATTGGAACAAGGGCAAAGCGGTCAGACACTAAGAGTTGCCACATCAATTCCAAATCAATCTTCACAACTAGAATTCTTCCTACACCCTGTAATCACTATGTGCCTATAGACATTTACGAAACAAGACTTGCTGCTGTAAATTGCAGACTTTCATAGCTAGGTATCACTAGTAGTATTTTCCTGCAATAATTTTACCTCAAGTGAACATCAAGCCCAAGAGATAACGATATGCCTCTTCAATATAAACCTAAAAGACATCTAGGACCTTGTTTGGTTATTAGTCTTCCTACTTGCCAATTGGTAAGATTCAAAAGATCTCCCGAGTATCAGTGCTATCAAATGGACCCAGCCTATATCTTACTTGGGAGTGTCTCAACCCTGTAGGGTCGGGTAACTGGCCAGGGCTTCATTCATGCATCATGCTCTTGGCTATGCTGTTATCAAAGGGTTAGACACACAGCCAAGCACACATGTCAGGTCTGTAGCACATCTTTATCGCAAAGGGAACCTCTGTCTTGGTATTCGGATGGCTCTGGTTCGAAAGAAGTCCATTCAGAAGCTGATCTCAAACCTATTTTGAAAATCCCATCTCTCTATCTCTGCCTTGTGCATATGTATCCCATAGTCCATCAAATATCACTATGGTATACATGTATTCAACAAGCATTTTTTAGTCATTCATAATGCTCAGTTGGCCCTCATAGTGGCAATTTTATGTAAGTGCACTCAAAGCCTTGTGGACTGGTAATTAGAATTTCCAAATTATTCCCTCAAACAATCTCTCTCTACTCATTTTCTATTTATATTAGAAGAGGGGCAAAGCGGTCAGACACTAAGAGTTGCCACATCAATTCCAAATCGATCTTTACAATTGAATTCTTCCTACACCCTGTAATCACTATGTGCCTTTATATACATTTGTAAAACTAGACTTCTATTGCTGTTGTAAATTGCAGACTTTCATAGCTAACAAAATGGTAAATTACTATGCTGTCTGAAGGGTCTGGGTGAGTGCTACAGGTCTGAGATAGGTGTTTAAAGAGATATAACCCCCACTCCATTTCCTGCTTACAGGTTAAGACCGACAGGTTAAGCGCTACAGTGACAGTTTGATGTGGGCTTATCTCTTAGATACTTAAGCCATTGACCGTTCCTAAAAGAGATGTTGCTCTGACCTCAGCAAAACTGTGTTTTAGTGTTAACCAAGATATTCTGAATTCATCTACACTACATGCTTTGTTTATTTCAGTAACATGTTTTAGACCTTGGATACAACAGTTATACATTGCTGAAATACGCTTTAGATACTTTTGTGTCCTTGATCTGTATGTGTACATGGGAGTATGGTTCTGTTCCCACAGGAAGCTTCATTATACATAACAGATCCGAAGCACTTTGAGGGTTAAAATACACTAATGGTGGAGAGGAGTTTCTTGTAGATCCCTACTTAGCTAAAGATGTTGACATTGATTAAACAATTGATATAATTGAGTCTATGGGAAGTAATTTGTATTGTTATGTGTACTTTCCCTTCTTCAGAAAGTTAAAAAGTGTGTTATCCTTTTATAGCTTGACATGCAGCATTTGTGACACAAGGGTTGGCAGCGAATTTGGCAGGGGTTGACAATGCTTTTGAAGCATAATATTTTGTTGCTGGCCTTTGCAATACAAATGCTGCCAGTTATGCTACAAACGCTGCATGTTACGCAGTGTTCCAGTTTGCCCACTAATGCCACTATAGTCTTGACATGGAATGTGACAATACAACCTGTCGTGGCACCATATAGTGCTCTCAGGCTATGGTCTTGTTTTTGAGTCAGATGACAGCCATTTTTTGCCTGAAGGATTACATGTTGCTATGATAGGGTGGTATTTTTGTCGTTTCCATATTTGAGCCTCCTCCTAGGAAATTTCCCCAAAGGAAATATCTCCTGGTACAACCCCACTCAGATGTATTGTTGTATTATACAGCCAGATCTCTGTTTGATTATAATGTTATCATTTACTTAATTGTGTGGTTGTTGATGCTCTTGTCATCAAACTGAACCACAAAACATCAATCCTGAAGATTGGTCTGGAACAGACTTGCTGAATTATGTAAGACTGTCCACAATGTAGATAGGCAATGGCAGAACCAGGGTAATGAAAGCACTACAGACACATTATACAACAATGCAGTAAGATAACAACACGCTGCATACATAATGTACTTCCTCACTCACAAGTGTGTCATTAATGGCAGAATTGGGGGCTGAAAGAATTTTGTATTGATGTTGCATAAATACTTCGAAGCCTTAAACAAATGCAATTCAAGTTTATCATCAAGAGAGAAGAATTAGCTGATTAGGATCCACCAATTATTGATAGTTGTTGAAATAACTTATGAGTAATTAAGTAAAAATGATGCATGAATCTTCAAATATTTGATCAAAATTTTGTGCAACTAACTAGGTAGATAGGCCAACCGGAGACTGCATTCAAGGCCTGATCGGAACGCTAAACAACCCGAGCAGATTCATTCACAGACATAAAATATGTTACTATAACACATGGCAAAGCAGATAAAATCATAGGGCTCCGATTCTGTTAGTGTAATGCTCCCTACAGAATCAACAATGAATCAACATTAAATTGGCATTGGCGGGGCATTTTCCAAATGTGATTCAATGCCCTGTGCCTATTGGGAACCTATAGTAAAGGATAGAATAGACAGCTTCTGGATATATTGAACACCACCTCCAGCCTACCCCTCCCACATCCACTCATGACAATACCTGTGTCTGACACCGACTCAGTGAAGGTGTAGGGGCCAAATGTCAGGGGCACAAGTCACATGCAACCTACTAGAAGGTGTGGCCTCACCCTGAGCTGCTCTCCTAGCATGACATAGGCGTAACTCAGTGTGTGAGCAGCTGATGGTGGGGGGCAGCCGAGGCCGTGAGATTTCAGGCTTGTCTATTGGATTTATTGAGATGAGGTGAATTTGTTGGATGCCTTGTGGGGTCTTTATCCCACAAAATGTCCTTTATCCCACAAAAGACTATAGTTTTGGTAGATAAAGGCTGACCACGGGCATTTATCCCACAAAATTGGCGTTAAAGCACAAAAGCCTTTATCCCACATTAAAAATGCCTTTATCCCACAAAAGCCTTTATATCACAAAACCTATGTAATAATCATTGCAACTGGCCTCTATATCACAAAACCTATGTAATGATGATATCAAGCGGCCTTTATCTCACAAAACCTATGTAATGTTCATATCAACTAGCCTTTATATCACAAACCCTTTATATACCGAATTTCCCTCAAATAACAACTACTCTCCTCACATACTAACTTGCCTTTATATCACAAAACCCATACATATTGGTCTCAAATACGGAATTTCCCTGGAATAACAACTATTCACCTCATATATAAACTTGCCTTTATATCACAAAAGCTATATATACTGCTCTAACATGTCAAATTGCCCCAATAACTCCTCTGGCCTCTATATAACAAAACCTACATAACCAGCCTTAATCTCACAAAAGCTATATAATAAGCATTTCAACTGGCCTTTATATCACAAAACCTATATATAATGGTCGGTTATACCGAATTTCCCTCAAATAACAACTATTCTCTTCTCATACCAACTTGCCTTCATATCACAAAACCCATACTACTCTGACATGTCAAATTGCCCTAAAATCTCCCCTGGCCTCTTTATCACAAAACCTATGTAATGATGCTATCAACCAGCCTTTATCTCACAAAACCTATGTTATGTTAACATCAACTGGCCTTTATATCACAAAACCTATATATACCGAATTTCCCTCAAATAACAACTACTCTCCTCACATACCAACTTGCCTTTATATCACAAAACCCATATAATATTGGTCTCAAATACTGAATTATCCTGGAATATCAACTATTCACCTCATATATCAACTTGCCTTTATATCACAAAAGCTATAAATACTGCTCAAACATGTCAAATTGCCGTAATAACTCCTCTGGCCTCTATTTAACAAAACCTACATAACCAGCCTTTATTTCACAAAAGCTATATAATAATCATTTCAACTGGCCTTTATATCACAAAACCTATATATAATGGTCGGTTATACCGAATTTCCCTCAAATAACAACTTTTCTCTTCTCATACCAACTTGCCTTCATATCACAAAACCCATACTACTCTGACATGTCAAATTGCCCTAAAATCTCCCCTGGCCTCTTTATCACAAAACCTATGTAATGATGCTATCAACCAGCCTTTATCTCACAAAACCTATGTTATGTTAACATCAACTGGCCTTTATATCACAAAACCTATATATACCGAATTTCCCTCAAATAACAACTACTCTCCTCACATACCAACTTGCCTTTATATCACAAAACCCATATATGTTGGTCTCAGATACTGAATTATCCTGGGATATCAACTATTCACCTCATATATCAACTTGCCTTATATCACAAAAGCTATATATACTGCTCAAACATGTCAAATTGCCCTAATATCTCCTCTGGCCTCTATATAACAAAACTTACATAACCAGCCTTTATCTCACAAAAGCTATATAATAATCATTTCAACTGGCCTTTATATCACAAAACCTATATATATAATGGTCGGTTATACTGAATTTCCCTCAAATAACAACTATTCTCTTCTCATACCAACTTGCCTTTATATCACAAAACCCATACTACTCTGACAAGTCAAATTGCCCTAAAATCTCCCCTGGCCTCTATATCACAAAACCTATGTAATGATCCTATCAACCAGCCTTTATCTCACAAAACCTATGTTATGTTAACATCAACTGGCCTTTATATCACAAAACCTATATATACCGAATTTCCCTCAAATAACAACTACTCTCCTCACATACCAACTTGCCTTTATATCACAAAACCCATATATATTGGTCTCAAATACTGAATTATCCTCCAAATCTCGCTTCCATAAAAAGTAACATTCTTATGTGTCTGATATCATACCTTATGCCCTTTATATAAATGAGTTTAAGCATTCAAAGATCTGATGCACCATGTCATGCTTAAAGGGGTTGGCTGTGTCTGAGAATGGATCAGGCAATCAGATCCAGGACTGGAGGACCTGGAGTCAATTTGGTGCACACAGTAATCTGGTGTAATGAGGGTCAGACAGAAAGGTATTCCTACGCTGGTCTGTGTGCCCACATGCACCCTGCTCACCTACTTAATGGCCTTTGGGCTGGGAGCTGACAAGGATGTATAATCAGGCAGACACTCTTGTTGTCTGACCTCTGTAGTTGAGACTATTGATCGATGGTTTATGCTGCTCACCACAACTTCATAGTGACAACTGTGTAATTCACAAGTGCTGAATTTATAATGCATCATGCTCATCCTATTGTGTAGGGAGACTTCTGAGGATAAAACTGATACACCAAAAAGTGCTGGGAGCCACAGCACTACTTCAGTGCATCCTTATGACTTATGTCACTTTATGGCAAATTACCATCATCATTTGATCCTTTAAGGATGGCACAATGCATTAATGGATCATGCCCACAGTCTTCAAGATGCATGAATTTTAAGACTAAGGCAATATACCATCCTTAAATGCAAAACGCAAACTGCCCTCCAGCATATAAAAGACAGAGCATAGTGAGGACTGGCACTCCGGACCTTTATAGAAAAAATTGGAGTTCGAGGATTGAAATATATTGCTCTATATTGGAACCATTGTTCAAAATGTCAATAGGTATCTAAATCTACACAAGTAGTATATATGATATATCGGATAGATTATTAACCTATCTGACTTGAGTTACTGATATTCTCAGCATTATGTAGGATACCAGTCTTAATGCTCACCCGAGCCACTAGTTAATGCTATCCTGTCTCCACTCAGACAACTTCCACACTTGCACTTCTTGCACTGAGACTACTCTGATCTTGTTCTCCCATTCAGCCATTAAACCCTTAGAAACAGTATCCATGCATCATAACCATGCAGACCTTGCGAGTAACTCTCAAGTGCTACATTTAAGCATCATACAGACCTTAGAAGGTGGACATATCAGAAGAGTTGGCATTATGCCCCAATGAAGCAAAGATGAGCAGCTCGCTCACTCTGCATGGGCGCATCATGACAACAAAAGTCGTATTTAAGCGACATGCTATCTTTAGAGGGTTGAAATAAAAGAAACTTAGAAAGTGTAAGTAACTTGATATGAGTGTTGAGCCACTGAGTGGTGGGGATCCTGGTCTGGAGAAGGGGTATTTCCCTTGGGATGTCGCTCGAGGTGGATGTGAAGCTGGCAGGGATTCCAGTGTAGTCCTGTTTTTGAGACAGTGCATCATCAGGTAGCTCAACAGCGGCTACATTCATTCAGTATACCCTGTGGTGTCCTGAGGAGTGGTCTTGATACACCAATGTAGCATACAAGAGCTACTCACCAGAGCTCTGTTTGTGATTCACTATGACAAATGAACGTGGACTTATTATTGTTCCTGTTCCGTTCTGTCAACAGTCTGCCTCGGTTTGTCAGAAAATTAGTCCGGAAGACCATGTTGTACGGTGTAAAGACAAAAATAAAAAAATGAAAACAAAGGGTTATAATCTTGACCATACATAGACACTGTCCTTCACTGGCTGCTTGTGTTAGCATCAACTAGCTCATGTCTTCCATCATTCAATTTAAAGAAGTGTTAGTATGCATGTAGGCTATACCATATTCATATCCCATTGCATCAAGCAGACCAGTAGAAATGTATAGACAATACAACAAATATATCGATGCATTCATGCTTGGACACATAGTTACTATTTGCTTGGAATGCAAAATATTATACTGTAAGGGTACTTCTCTCAGCAATAAGTTTAGTTGTTCTATAGACAAAAGCCACCAACCGTTCTTCACAATTTCTTCAAGAGTTTAACCTCTGATAAAATGCTATGTTCATTTCCCTGGACATTGCAGGTAAGCACAATTTTAGCAATACTTCAATCCTTTAGGGACACCATAGTGCTGTGTTGTCCCCTCAAAAAACACAAATGCAGCACTTTTAAGCACAAATAGTGCCAAATCCCATGGTGCAAGACACTCTTGAATTAGTGAAGTAAAATAATGCACCAATTCAGTCTTCTCGTCTGAGATCCATTGGTGCATCATGACAAACAATGAACAGAGCGATTTGGACAGAATGTAGCCCTTAAAGGGGTAATTGATTTTCGGCACTTTTTTACCTGACATGACAGCGATGTTTGACGTTATTTATCTTCACCACAAAAACACACATGGCTCGTGTCCACAACAAATCCAGTTTACTCTCATTAAATATTTTATGTCGATCGAATTTTTCCTTTTCTTATACTCCCGACTATCATGAAACTGGATTTAATATTATTTCCTCTTCAAAGAGAGACGTATGGTCCACACAACAGTCTGGACAATAGTCCACTTCCAATACAAGTGATTGAAACCAGATCAAGTTGTCTTTCTCACTTTGCTTGCAAATGAGTTTAGTTATTTCCAATTGTCTTCTATTATAATTCAATTTTGGAAAAGATATGGATAGAGTGCCGGTACATATAACATCCCTGAGACTACACTGTAGGTTAATGTAGCTGAGCAGTAGAATGTATTGTAAATTTGCAAACTATGGTATTAGTGTGTACACATGGGCAGTAGAAAAACTTTTGGTTTGCAATAATAAAGTGAGTATTTTTGCTTTCACTTTTTACAGTTGCTTATTATCGGCATCAATAAACTCCTCCTCCCAGGTATGTGAATGGAATTATGTCTCTACATTTCAGAGCATCATGGTGCTGGATGAAGATCACCTTTACATAACAATACTACTGTAAGGAAAGGAGAATGCATAGAAGAACTAATGGAGCATAATGTTATTAATGGGGCTGAGTACTACACATGTAATACACATGTGCGGTGGTTCATAGTTATTCTAGTTTAAGGAACAACGAGAATGGCAGTTTCCAGGTGCAAGAATAAACAGACTTTTATTACAAAGCACTTACTTTTCTGAACACACTGCTTTTGTCACATTTCTATATATATATAGGAAACAATCGGTATAATGATGATATACAGCATTGTCCACACAGTAGGACAGGTGAATTTTGTTGTCAGCCAGGCCTGCACTGACTAGCCTACCGAGTAAACACACAGGTTTTATATAACCACTGGTCCTTAGGTCACGTGGCCAGGTGGGAGAGTCGGCCATCCACCTGAGAGTGGCACACAGTAACCCAGAGTGGACCCGAGTCCTCTCCCGGAAACTGTGTGCACTAGTTCCAGGTAGAGAAGCTGAGTAAACAACAGACTTTACTTGGAAATACCGTGTATGAGACCAATATGTAATATAGTACCCCACACATGTATTGTCATCCTATTCTGTAAGTTCAACAATTGCAAGTCTGGCCTAACAAGCTAATTAATCTGCCAATGTCCTCGAGCCAAAAAGCACTTTAAAAGCAGCATAATGTAATAGGCCAGTCACTGGATAAAGCTGCATTATTGTATCACATTGATGCTACATGGTTGATACACACTTTCAGAGTCCAATTGATTTAGTGTACAATACAGTGTTGGTGAGTTCCTTGCCTTATGCTGTATTTGTGCACAATGCATGGAGACGGATGAGAATTACGCTTCTAGGACCATACTGCTCTTAAAGTGCATGATGAGTACTTTCTGTAATCATCCTACAAGTCTCAGCCAGGTAGCCAAATTAGATAAGGAGATCCAACTCAATCAGATAAACCACTTACAGAACTATAGGTGCCCCTTAATGGACAGGCCTCAGACTTTGGTCACTTTACTAATGCAATGAGGTATTTGGTTACTTAACAGCACAATAGCAGAATGGGTTGTTACCTGCATGGCAATGTGATTACTTAATTTTATATTTCATGACTAATATAACAGGCATAGATTCCTATAATTTAGATGACAATCCGTATGGAACTTCTGTTACTCCTTGGAAAACCCAGAAAACCCAGAATTCATTGTTATGTTCATTTCTAAATGTGGTGTACCCATGCATTATGCCAATTTTCAGCACTGTATAAATTTTGTATGATTCTCTTGAATTTCGATTGTACTTTTTGACAATCAATGTGTGGAATAGCCTGAAGGCTGAATACACACTGATTGAAGACCTTAGGACCTTTAGAATTAAGATAACAAATAACTATGAAAATTGCTTCATGTAAGTAGCATCTTTATTAGACCCACTCATTTATATATGGACATGTACTTGAACACATCATCGCTTCGCCTCATCTCATCAATTTATTCACCGCTAGTACGTGATGTATGTGGTATATGTTTGATTTGTTTCTTTGTGACGGTTTACAATTATTATGACCGGCATGACTGTGAGTTGTTTCTGTATTCAGGTCCCTACAAAAGATAAAGGGGTCTCGGAGGCAGAACGGCAATGCGCCGAATCCAATGTATAACACATATGTTATAACTTATACCCAATAAAACACTTTTAAAAAAAAGTTCCATTGGCATAAAGTTCACTTAATGCATTACATCTAAGATGGTAACAATATCAACAGTAGTGTCCATTCGCAAGATTACACATCTAAACGTAAGTATACCGAGGGCAACAGAGGGGTGACATTCAATATGTTATATGCTACAGAAATGGTCACTTTCCAGAAATGGCTGGGTTTTTATAATTTAATTTAGCAGAACTCCTGAATGGTTTATTTATCTGATGTGATACCATTGTGTTAATGTGCAAGACATAATCATTCTTAAACTATGTACCAATTGGAAATATTATAGTGTGCAACCAAAAGTCCCAAAAGACTAGAAAAAAGAAGAACGTACCCATCAGTATAATGAGACGGAGGTATCTTTAATTGAATTTACCCACCTGTTGGTAGTGGACATATATCACTGTTTTGACAACTAGGTGTACACCTGCTGACACATCCTACCAACAACTTGTATAAACTATCAGCAGGAGATTTACTGCACCATACAATACTACAGATTTTTTTTTGTTAGTGACACTTCTTTTGTAGCTCAACATAATATGTTATCCACTGTGTTCAAGTTCTGTATTATATAAAGTAAAATCTGTCTGGTCTTAGTATTGGGCCTTTGCCTTGTTTTGAAAACATTTATTTTATGGCCTGTAAACATAATTAATGTCTTCTATAACCTTACTGTTCAAAACTACTACTATAACTTTAGTGTGTTAAACTACTAATATGAGCATTAAGCTGGTTCAATAACCTTATTGTTTTAAACTACTTAGGCTGGGGATAGCTAGATAGCCTAGGTCGATATCCGATAGAAATACTATGCCATATTTAATATACAAAGGGGTAAAAGGAAAAGTCAAATCTTCACCATAACCTTACCACAACTTATTTGTCCAGCAACTAGGAGTAGGTATAAGTATATTTATATAGTGATATTATATTGTCACGGTGACAATTGGTACGGCTCCCGATATTGCCTCGATTAATATTTTCCCTTTACTGCTGTTGCTACATATATGGATCCAATGGGAAAATTGGATTTGTGTTAGTTTACTAGGGTAAGCATTATAGTTGCCTGCTTTTACTGTGGTCTTCCCAATTCATGAACCACACTGATGCCTGATACAAAGAAATGAGCAAAAAGATGATTGCGTAATCTTTAAAATGTCAGTGTCTGGTGATCGAGCACTGACCTTACTCCCCACATGTATGTTTTTATGCATCGGCAGAAAATTAATGCTACTTTCTGATTTAATTGATTTCTCATTTTTACCGCCCACAGTGCAGTTTAAAGTAAAGAATTAATTGAGTTAGTGGGAGAAAAATCATGTATAAAGAAAATGCTTCAAGAAACAAAGAATCCTGTTTATTTCCTCTGATGTTTTATATGCTTTGTAAATGAATCCATTAACCACCAAATTGGATTTCCCAGAATGGGCCCTTTGCTGCTTTTTAGTTAAGGTGATAGCCAAGTAACCATGAGGGTCGTTTGGGTGTATATGGGTTAGAGGGCAGCTCACTTCCCGTCCGTAATGACTTCCCCTGCTCATGCCGCTTAGCCAATCATATGCTTGATGTGTGCCCTATGACAAACTAGCCACGCAATAACATGATCAACAGAACCCAGGGGCCATTACCTCCGCTTTGGTTACTATGTGTCAACAGGATTCCAAGCGAAAGGGTCTGCTTTTGGGTCTGAGGCAAGGGCAGCGGCTTTTTGACAATACACAAGGAAAGGGGAGTTTATTTTAAAGCTTATTACTAATAATATTCTCAGGTGAAACTTTACTTAACAACACAGGCACATTCTATTTACCATATCATGTAGTTTGACATATTAGGGTACAGTTTAGGCTAATCAAAATTTGAATTGAATCGTCCCCATGCTAAACTACCAAATTTGCTTTGTACAAATAATATTATTACCCAATAAATTATGGTAAGGTTGTGCTGACCCAAGCCAATGTCCAAGACTTTCAAAAGCTCACCCCAGTATGTTGGGTAGTTACTAAAGAAATGACATGTAGTGCCCCCCACCCCCTACCAACGGGGTGAACCCAGTATCACGAAGAGGCAATGGTGTAACCGCCCGCCACTACTAGAATGGAAAAACATTTCAGCCAATCAGAAAGCACCTTTTGATTGTGTGGCAACTTGTGTCCCTCACCTGGTGGATGACCTGTGAAGTACAGTGGTCAGCCTTGTTCCCCAGCGTCTCATCGGAGCGTGGCTGCACGTACAAGTCATGCCATGAGGCTGTCTGTAATGTGAGACAGGAGGTGATGCCCTGTGTTCTGTGCTTCTGGGGGCCACACAATAAATATTGGCCTGTTTGTATCACTCATCAGGCAGCCTAATAATTCAGTTGACACAACAAGAAAGGATTGATAAATAATTTGGTTGTCACAACCAGAAAGATGGTAATGCACTTTTCTATCTTTGATATATCTATGATCTTACCAAGTATATCAGAATATATTTCTATAAGTTCGAAGTTTCAATTGCAATTAGGTCAGTTAGTGTTTCCTGGTACCTTCATACAGTGGCATAAAGAGGAAAGGGGCTTGGGTGTCCCTCGCTCAGCATGCAGACTGTCATGAAAGTTCATTTCTTTTAACCTCTGGCAAAGATAATTTTGATTTAATGGAATTTAAATTGTAATGGAGGAGGAAAGTGGCAATATCTTTGCTGGTGTAACTTCGTAACAATGAGAAATAAGATGATAGTTACACCCATTTGCCCAATTCTTGTTCCATCTATTATGGCCATTGTGAAATTATAACCTGTATTTGCCTCAAGCTCCATGCATGCAGACTTTTCTTTTCATTTTATGGAATTTAATCTAGTTTTTTGAATGAGTGGGCATTATGTGACTGTGTATTTAACACCAACGCCAAATGAAAACTAAATTGAAGTAAAAGCAAGGCTTCCTGCCTGGAAAAATTACCCAAATTGTCAATTCCAGGAATTTTAAAAACTTCAAGACATGGTCCGTCAATTTCTCTTGGAGTTTAGCTATTGGTTTTACCTTACTCCACAACAAAATGACTGAATGGCAGGTCTAAATTCTACTCCTGGGAACGCATTCAACGGAAATGGATTCTTAGTACTTGAGGGTTTGATGAGAGGATCTAAAGTAATTCGGTTTGTATTTGACAATTGCTGGTTTACCATAAATTCTTGCGTAGAAGCTCCTGCTAATATGCTAGTCAGGATGCTGGTGTGGCATAAAAGATTTGTCCGAAGCCGATGTGCGGCTTAAGGCAGTATAGACTTTCATCCGATGGCGGAATCTCGGCCGATTTCAGTGAAATACTGCCTTTAGACCAGATTTGTGTAAGTATACTAAAGTGCCAAAGTTAGGGGTGCCATGGAGAGTTAAATCAGCAGGGTTACATTCATGCATCGCAATAAAATAAGGGCACAGTGCCTTTAATTGCAAAGCTACCCTTCAAGAGTTGAAGTATGGCTACTGTCTGGTTTCACAGGTTATTTTGATGCATATAGAAAAACACATTTAGAAAGAAATCTTATCACTTGTTGCCAACTCTAAGTACTTTCACAAATCTGAGTAATATTTGCTCACATGTGGAGAGGCAGGGAGCTGGTCTCCTTCCCCCTTGAGGCCCTGAGATCCACCTGGAGGACTGTTAGGCACGACACTGACACACCCAGTACTCAGCGCCATGACACCAGCTGGGCAACACCACCAACGTCCTCCAGGGGACCATGACAGGTCTGATCCTCATGTCACCAGGGCTCCCTTCACTCCTGCTCCTTATTCCATATCTGATGAGTCTATTGCCTTGTACTGCTCATCTATAGAGGATTCTTTTTGGTATTTTATAGGTACACAGAGAATATCTGCTGGAGTAAGTCCAGTAAATCTGCATTGTTACTGTATCATATCAAGGGGTTAGGTGACAAGCAAATGTAATCCATGTTGAGAGAGATTTAAATTACTGGCATCATTTGGCATATGCATTACAAAAGGTGCATATTGAGGTTAAAATCTCATCTCATCATTTCCATTACTTAACATAACAACGAGTGTAAATTATTGTGAATGTGATTGAATAATAGACTGTTACTTTTAAACCAAATGTGTACGTCATACCGCAATTTATTAGATGTTTGAGAATTATGGCATGCAAGGGGCCCTAGCGGAGGCAATGCAATACGCACATGCTAGGTTGAAACATTTACTTTTGTACTTGTTATCTTTTACCCGAATAAAACACTTTAAAAAAAAAAAAAAAATTAGCAATTGCTTAAAATACATGCTTCTCAGTTGCTTAAAAAATAAGCTACATAATTGGATAGGTAGAAATGGGCATATTAAACAATCAGAACATTCTGGTTCTTACAGTTTTTGAGCTACTCCCTGCGTATGAACTAATCTTATGTCTATCTTTGTATGCCTTAAATTAGTTTTATTATACATGTACATATTACTATTTATAGTATTTTGCTATGATAAGATGTAGATGTTACAACTAGATAGTACTACAGATAAATCAACATATATTTGATCAATCCAGTTCCCTTTCCTGGTGACAGGACAAATTCATATCTACAGAAAATAATCTGGAATGGCACTGAAAAAAATTATATGTTGGTTTCCATCTATATTATAATGATGTACCCTTAGAGGTGTCATAAGTAAGTAATCCCCCAGACTGTAAAGGTACAGTCAGGGCTCCAGGCTGACGTGGGAGAGGCTTCATACATTATACCACCATCTCCGCTTTATGACACCTTGTGATATCATGATAATAGACTTACACGTCTCATGATTAGAGTAGAATGGGAACCTCTATGCTCCAGATGTCTATCAAAGGCTGCCATGTTGATTACTTGTAATCCCTTTGGTGTCAGAAGAGGATCTGGTGGTACACCAATATTCCCTGATCCTTTCCTCAAAACTTCCGTTCGCGCCTCCCCTACTTCTTACAGCCCACCCTCTCAGAGAGCCAACACCCCCTCTATCAATCCTACACTGATAATCCTTATGCTTCACAGTCTATTCAGTAATGCCTATCCCGTTTTAGTTATTGGAATGAAGGACAAACTGACAAACTGGTTAATGCCCTAACCCTTAATTTAAAAGAAATGCAAATAACTAAAATGGGTTGGTTAGTATCAACTAACCTGACAGTATTAGCTAAATGTGGTTGGCCACAAAAACGACTAGCATGGCTTATCACTAGTGACTAAGTTATTAGCCACTTAGCTCCATAGCCTAAAGATTATCAGTGCACAGGACAGGACACACCCCCTGCACCAATCCTAGCTCATTTGAAGAAGTCTATAATGTGAGGGTTTTCATGACACCTAGACTATAATCATATTGAATGAGTTCTTTCTGTTCAGTCAAGATTGGCAGGTCTGATACACCATCTACCTTGTGCAGTAGGGGTCATGCTAGAAGGGGAACATGACAACTTACAAAAATTGGTCTCCATTTAAAACAACTTATTTTCATCAGATCAGTATATCCCTTCCAATGGGAGCAGTACAATCACTGTGTATATTAAGCTTTCAAGTGCTATCTTTGTCAGAATATGTACCCTTCCTTTCTACAGTTAGTGTTGATACCGGTTGTCAGGGTCAACCACTATCTGTGTCAAACTCATTTGTCCATCAGCATGAGTCTTGTGCCCTGTACTCTGTTCTACCAAGAGCAAGGGCTAATTGCAGTGTAGCAGTAAATATATAACATAAGAGTTGAAATGCTTATGGAAAAATGAAAGGGTACATCAAGAACACTGTATCAATCATATCAAGATGTTGATATACATTTTCATATCTAGTTTTAAGTTGTAGAATGTTTTAGAAAAACTTAAATGAGTCTGACTAACTTTGAAAAAAGGAAGCGAGGGAAAAGAGGGAAACAATTTAAATGCTAAATGGTAGATGCATGATTGTAGAGAAACGGAAACTATTCAAGTGGGCTTGACTGCATGATACACACTCTAAGCGGCCTCCACCCCTTCTTATGTTCTGACAAGTTAAGATCCTACAGAGACAGTTTAACATTGGCTTATCTCTCAGATACTTAACCCACAGCCCCAGTTCTAGCCATGTATCTTCATCTGACCTCAGCACAACACAGTATTTGTGTTAGTCACTCTGTTTACGCTGGCACTTCTTCAGATTTATGTCAAGCAAAGTAGAAAGGAGAATAGGTAGGTCAAAAAGTACCTTCTAGCTACATGAATACTGACTTAGGTTATGGTTAAAGCTTCGTCTCATTTTTTTCCCTCGGTCACCACCAGTTAACAGTGGTAATCTAGGCCTACACAGATCAGCCTGTAAGTTTTGGTTTAGTGATTTGATGTCTAGTAAGGAGGGTGAACAATCTGGCGGCAACTGAGCAATAAAAGATGACAGAATTTTTACCATGCTAAATTCATATCACTGATCACTTTGGGCGGGTATGCTGCATTAAAAGGCACAGTAAAGACATGATTTGTGGACACCAATTGGCTAGTATGATCTCTCTCAGATCAGCAGAAAATTTACTCACACTTTATTATTAGCCACAAAAACCCTTCTTCCAGACTATATACACTGTTTAGGTTGTTTTTTTACTATGACTTTGAAATGGATCCATTACAACTAGAAGCATATATAAATCCCTTCATTTATTCCTGATTTGTTTTCAGTTTTCATGACAGGAGCTCCCTTACAGTTATTATTATCTCTCCCTTCTTGATACTGATGGGGCAGTAGTTAAAGCGGCATCATCACCAAGCATGTCCCATTCAAAATTCTAGTTCTGTGGTAGTCTACTATGTAGTAGCTGCATGAGTGGTGATATTGCTCCTTTAAGGTCTTCTTATACCCAGGGAGGAACCTATGAGGACTAATCACAACTGGCTGTCATCTCTTCATAACCAGCTTGTGATGAAGCCAAATCCAAAATAGATAGCCAAGAAGTGAAGAACATGTCATGCCCGAAAATTACCAGTATTTATGAAACCAAATATATTGGCAGATGAGCTTGGATTGATGAAGGTTCAAAGACTAGAAAGTTACAAAAATAAAAACATAACCATGAAGGATTAAAGCTCTGTAATCTCCTCGAGTGCTCTAGTTTTGTGAAATATGAAGCACACTTCAACCACACTACTCTCATGTGGAGATGGAGCTTGTTCATCTAAATTGGAGAGTCAGATGAGAGTTAATTAACAAGTAATTACACTTTAATGTCCCTGGATTGCATTGACTGACTTCAACATCATCCAAATTCAGTTCTTAACAGGTTAATTCAAAACAGAGATCTGATTAAGTATCAGAAATAATTGTGGGACGATATCCATACACAGTACTAGGAGTATGGTTATGTTCCCACAGGATACCTTATTATACAAAAAATATCCGGAGCAATTTGAATAGAGGGTTAGGATACAGAAATGGTGGAGAGGACTTTCTAGCCGATCCCTACTTTAAAAAGCTAAAGGTGCTGATATGAATAATGCAAGTGATATAATTGAGTCTATGACATTTGTAGTCTTTAAATCAGACTGAGGATTACCTTTTTTTCTAACATTGGTCCTATTTTGTCACTCAGCTGTTTTATAATTCAGGATTCATGTATAGTTCACTACTGATAGTATCACTAATTGTATTTTCCTGCAATAATTTTAACTCAAGTGAACATCAAGTCAGGATATGCCTCCTCAGTATAAACCTCAAATAACATCTAGGACTTGGTTTGGTTATTAGTCTTCCCACTTGTCAATTGGTAAGATTCAATAGATCTCCCCAGTGTCAGTGCTCTTAAATGGACCAAGCCTATATCATACTCGGGAGTGTCTCAAACCCGTAGGGTCGGATAACTCGCCAGGGCTTCATTCATGCATCATGCCCTTGGCAATTGTATGCTGTCATTAAAGAGTTAGACACCCAGCCACGCACACATGTCAGGTCTGTAGCACATCATTTATTCCAAAGGGAACCTCTGTCTTGGTATCTGAATGGCTCTAGTTCAAAAGAAGTCCATTCAGAAGCTGATCTCAAATCTATGTTGAAATTCCTATCTCTCTATCTCTGCCTTGTGCATATGATACCATAGTCCATCAAATACCACTATGGTATGTATTCAACAAGCATTTTAAGTCATTTATAATGCTCAGTTGGCCCTCAAAGTGGCAATTTTATGTGAGTGTACTCAAAGCCTTGTGGACTGGTAATTAGAATTTCCAAACCATTCCATCAAACAATCTCTCTCTACTCATTTTCTATTTATATTAGAAGAGGGGCAAAGCGGTCAGACACTTAGAGTTGCCACATCAATTCCAAATCAATCTTTACAACTGAATTCTTCCTACACCCTGTAATCACTATGTGCCTTATAGACATTTGTAAAAGAAGACTTCTATTGCCTCTGTGAATCACAGACTTTCATAGCTAACCAAACAGTAAATTACAATGCTGTCTGAAGGGTCTGGGTGAGTGCTACAGGTCTCAGGGAGGTGTTTAAAGAGATACAACTCCCACTCCATTTCCTGCTGACAGGTTATAATACACTAATGACAGAGAGGAGTTTCTTGTAGATCCCTACTTAGCCAAAGGTGTTGATATTGATAAAACAATGATATAATTGAGTCTCTGGGAAGTAATTTGTATTGTTATGTGTACTTTCCCTTCTTCAGAAAGTTAAAAAGTGTCCTATCCATTTCTGTTATATTGGCCCGATCTGTATTAATGTGTATATCAATGTGCAGTGTTTATAGCTTAACATGCAGCATTTGTGACACAGTGGTTGGCAGCAAATTTGGCAGGGATTGACAATGCTTTTGAAGGATAATATTTTGTGCTACAATTGCTGCCGGTTACGATACAGACGCTGCCAGTTAGGCTACAAACACTGCATGTTACAAACGGTGTTCCAGTTTGCCCACTCATGCCACTATAGTCTTGACATGGAATGTGATAATACATCCTGTCTTGACACCAAATAGTGCTCTCATGCTATGGTATTTTTGCTGAGTCAGAGGACAGCAATTTTTTGCCTGCTGAGGATTACATGTTGCTGAGATAGAGTGTCATTAAGAGTGGTATTTTTGTCTTTTCCATACTTGAACCTGGTTCTAGGAAATTTCCCTGATGAAAATTCTCCCGGGACAACTCCAGTCACATGTATTAATAATAGTGTAGTTGTTGATGCTCTTGTCATTAAACTTAACCACAAAATGTCAGTCCTGAAGATTGGTTTCATACAGACATGCTGTATTATGTAAGACTGTTAGATATTGGAATTTTGATTGATAAATTAAATGCAACTGCAGTGCCAACAAGTAAATTGGAACCACATTTCCGGGACCGTCACTGGTGCTAGCTACACAGAAATCTGAGAAAAGTAAAAAGAAAAAAGTCTCTGTCTGCCTGCTCTGCTGCTTGCTGCTTGCTTGAGGCATGCTACTCCACTCCCATGGATAAAAGTTCCACTGCTGCTGCCAGGGATAGGCACTCGGTGGGACTGATAGTTCCTCACTAATATGTGGATAACTCCTACGAAAGTTATGCCTGACTATAATTGTATCTATGGATTGCACTTGATTCCCCCGTCATTTTTTCATATCAAATGATAAATTCAAATTGTTTACTAAATGTGTGCTGTCCTACCTACTAAAGGTTGTTCCCTGCACTATGTCACAGATGGCGTAAACAAAAATGGCTGAATCAATCAAGTCTCACAGTCATAGAAATTAATTTATACTGGCTTCACATTCTGAATATTGGTTATGGGAAGGACCTCTTCACATACAGCATGTAGAGTTTTGCGTAATGACAATAGAGGCGGTATTCATCAATATTTGCACAACAATAGTAGACAAAGGCAGCCCAAGGTAGTAGTCATTTATTCACAACGGGGAGGTGAATCTTGGAGAAACTCACATAATTATATATATGTCTTGGAAAACGATTCTTTCATTGACGGTTAAGGGTCCTCCTTGTTTGTACCTTCCTCATAATGAGGAGGTTTTGGAAATCTCTCTTTGCACCCTTTTTAGTATGAGAGTATGTTTCCTCACTTGAGGGCCAATTTCCCTATCAATGGTCTGAAATATTTCCCCGCTATGCAGATGCATTTAGGAAAATGCCACTCCCAACTCTGGGCATTCCAAGACACAGTTTTTATCTGCTGCTTTTTTTTGAGTATGAGAAAGTATAAAAATACAATCCCGTTTATTTATAATGCATCTACAGTAGTTGCATGTGCAGGTGTCAACATTACATTTATAGTGTCTCTTACAATAATTTTCTCTCTCTCATGTTATTCTGTGTGTCTGTGGAAGGGAGAGGGGCAGTTTGTTGTGCCCGATTTTGTCCAATTTAAAAAATTGGGAATGCCTATCACAGCCTATCATGTTATTTTAGAATATATTTGAACACCTGCTGTAAATTCTCACATGTGAGCCTAAATCATTTATTAGCCACACCCAAACTCAAATGTTAATACATGTAATATATTTTATAAAAAAATGAAATACAGAGATTAACTTGAATCTATCCAAAGGGACTGGTTCATTTTTGTTGTTGGTGCCTAGGCCACAGATATGACTCAGACAACCACTTATTAGGAAACTGACATGTCAGTTTAGCTAGATCCTTGGGGACCTTGAGCAGTCTCTAAGCCTCACACATAAATGCAGTACAATAACGTGAGGCCATTATATTGATATTCTAAAGCATTTGTTTCATATCGGTTCATTATTTTGACTTAGATCTATGTGTAATGAATACCCCTAGGACTTACCTGAGATATCCACTACTAACAACTCTTTAAAATGTAGGTTTTTCAGTGTAGAAGCAACATTTTTAAATCAAAATCTTGAGTTTGTCACAGTTTTTGAGCAATGTTATAAGAATTTCTGAGGGAGTGTCAATGCAATAACCAGTAGTAACTGCTTTAGTTCCTCACTAAATATGCTGGACCAAGAGAACTTTAAAAGACTGATGATTCCTTTGTATCATGATTGCAGCCAATGCCTCATAGTCCTTAAGTAATTACTAAAATGAGTCCCAAAACACAATGCCATGAAGAATGCCATTCATACATAATGACTCTATTCAGATCTTGGTCTCTGCTTGAATATCTGAATTTGAATGGTTCTAATATTAAACTTCAGCTGATTCTGACATGCTAAAATCAGTGACCACCAAAATAACCCCGAGTAACTCTAAACCAAAACTAGTACACTGAGCTTTCTAAGATTTGAGGATGCCATTTTTTATGCACTTGTTTTCCTTAGAAATGCCATCATTTATGCAGTGAAGTTCCAAGGTAACCAAAACACTGGTGTGTCTAGCTAGTTTTGTAATTTCCAAGAAGAACATGCGAAGGATACATTTACCTTGATAAACATACATACATCTCCATATGAAGAGTTTGGTTCCAAAACGCAACAAGCGCCATTTTGAAAAATGACATCAATTTTTGACAAATATGTAGGGTAGGCAGAGGTAAATGCAATTTTGAAACAATTTTTCTTCAAAATTCTTTTTTCATGTCTTTATGTCCCTTCTGGTGTACACATTATATCAAGGGCACTATAATTGCAAATATGGTAGCCTTGGAGAAATCACTACATGCTTCAATTCTGGAATGGATTTGTTGCGTTTTGCAACGAAACTCTTCATATATTGGTGCAAAAAGTGTAATGAAGCCCACTTGTGACTTTTGCCTCTCTATTCCCTCCAGATTTAATTTCCCTCCTCGAGATAACACCATGGGCACCGAGTGATGTTCAGGCCATGGCTAATAAGACCTTGACATGCAATCCAACAATACATCCTGCTGTGACACCAAGTACTGCGCTCTGGCTATAGACTGCCTTGTTCTAAAGTCAGGGGGCAGCCATGTTTAGCCCATGTCTGAGAATGAATGAGGCAATCTGACCCAGGACTGGAGGACCTGGAGTCAATTTGTTGAGCGTAGTAATCTGGTGTAATGAGGATTAGATGAGTACTTGGGTCGGACAGAGAGGTATTCCTACGCCGGTCTGAGTGTGCCCAGGTGCACTGTGCTCACCAGGCTAGCTAATACTTCGTGGCCTTCAGGCTATAAGGTGACAAGGATTTATGATCAGGCCGTCACTTTTTGTCTGACCTCTGTGATTCAAACCATTGACCCTTGATTTATGCTGCTCACTGTAACCTTATAAGGACAGTTAGGTAATTCACAAGTGCTGAATGTAAAATGTATCACGACCATCTTTCAGCCTTGATGCACTCCTGAAGATCAGAATAATGTGCCAAATGCTACCAGGGATATGGAGGTAATTTGCCTAAAAGTTAGCACTAACACGTGCACACCAGGTTGCAGTACCAATATGAGCGCTGTGTGTGGTGTTCAATACGGATGTGCACCCTGCGCATGCATGGTGTTCCAAAACAAATATACACCTGTGCATTGTGTTGCAATATGAATGTACCCCCTGTGAATGTGTACTGATACAATTTTTTGGAACCTACCATGCACATGCTTGTGCTAACGTTTAGAAAAATTGAAAAGTATTGTACTATATCAGAAGAATTGTTTGAATTACCAATCTGTACCTTCATCTTCACAAGTATTACATCATATAGATTATCAACCTATCTGACTTGTGTCACTTTCATCAACATCATGAGAAATACCAGTTTGATATTCATCGGAGCTACGATAATGCTTTCCTGTCTCCGCCCAGACAACTTCCACACATGCTCTTCCTGCACTGAATTTTTTCTGATCTAGTTCTCTCACTCAGACATTGAAATCCTTTAAGTTTAGCATACTGCCTTAATGCATCATAACCTTGGTCGTGATGCATGAATGCAGCGCTGGTGAGTAGCTCACCGGTGCTGAACTGGAGCATCATGCTGACTATTCAGGTGTATCAACCATATATGCAGCACTGCTGAGTTACTGGCCAGGGCTGCATTGGTGCATAAAGATGATAGATATCACCTTGTAATGAAATGCCATCTGTAGAGGGTTAAAATAGGAAGAACTTCGAAAGTGTAAGTAACTTGATATTAGTGAAGAGCTACTGAGTGGTTGGGATCCTGGCCCAGGGGAGGGGCATTTCCCCTGGGATGCCTCTCAAGGTGGGTGAGAAGCTCGTGGGGATTTCTGTGTAGTCTTGTTGTTGAGACAGTGCTGCCCTTGGTGGGTAGAGTCAACTAACCACAGGTGGGTGGTGTTCTCTCAGCTTTAAAGATGGCATTTCAGCTAATTTCAGGTAAATTTTTGCTACCACGACATGTCCATTATTAAGGTTATTTTCTATATATATATGCCTACTTTTAAAGTAGTGTGGTATGTCTAAATCAATCAAAATAAACTAAAATCGGACAATTTGAGTAACTGTCCGGCGGACTTAAATGCCCCTGGCCACCTTGCATCATATCCAGCAAGGGTACCAGCCCTTGAATAGCCCTTGATTGATTGCCATGTCCCCAGAAAGGGTAATTGAGGGAGCTAATGACCCTTGACAGAATGTTAGATGTACAGGGTAGTGCTGACCTGTGTGGGTAAATGTATATTATATAGCACACATAAAGACATAGGAAAACTGAGAGGAAGCTTGTCCCATTAATGTATTTTATATGACTGTGTGTTGATGTTCCATACAAAACAATGGCATTTTCTGCAATATGACACACAAAATTTGGTCCTTGTTCAATTGCTTGCCATGCACCCAAACTATCTACACTCATTCACTGTATGGTTATATACTACTCTAGCCTTGGAACCTGGCAGCTTTCCTCCCTTACCACATTAAATTCTAACCTTCTGCTCGTTATCATCTAATTCTTTAAAGATACATAACTTTATACATAATAAGGTATGTTGAACAAAAGGAAATCAGATAATAGTAATCATGTGCAAATGCTATAGAATTGTCCTTTGGGCTATGTTAGGTCCAATGTAATCTTTAACCCATTTAGGGCACAATAGTTTCTTAAATAAATCATTTGCTTTTGTCTAATACCGGTCCCTTCATTTAATCACCATACCTTGTATAGGTTAGATAAACTCTTGAAGCATGGTTTCGATGTCCCGATTTAGCCTGCAAGAGCTTTCTGTGTGAATGATGATAACAATTCATTACAGGGTTACATCTTTAACAAGACGCATAAACTGCCTTGAACTGACTACCTGTGTTGACACCTAGTTTGAACAGTTTCTTAGCTTTCTTTAACACATACATACACCTGCCATAGAGGACTTTCTAGTGCAGTAGGTGGGCTGAGAAGTTCCCAGGGGGAGGTGGGAACAGAGACCATGCACAGGACCCTGCTGTGCTGGGGTCATGGGCTATCCCAGTGGGCACAAAATCCAGTTTAGCGTTGAATCAACGTTGAATTAACATTGTATCAACATTGACAACCACTTATCAATGTTGATTCAATGTTCTGTGCCCACTGGGATGTGGCTAGAAGCGTTCCATACGGGAAGAGCCATTCAGGCACAGGAGCCTTCTGAGAATGTGACAGTGTCAAAGTGCTGTATCATGCCCTTTGACAACCAAAAAGACACAATAATCCATACTCTTATTAAATATTTAATGTCAATACAATTTTTCCATTTCTTATACTCTTATCCTGTTTTCATGAAATTGGACCAGATATCATTTCCTCTTCAAAGAGAGGTATGTCCTGAGGTCTGGACAATAGTCCGCTTGCAATACAAGTGATTGAAACCGGATCAGGGGTTCTCATTTTCTTTGTAATAGAGTTTGGTTATTTCTGATGGCCTTCTCTGGTGATTTGATTTTGAGAAAGGTATGGATAGTTTTCGCTAACACAAAGCATACCAGTGTGTCCAAGACTGTAATGAGCCTCCAATTACTTATTATTGACATCAATTATCAGGTGCTGGCAACTCCCTAAAATGACTATGCCAGCGACTTTTGAACCTATAGTCATGTTTCACCCTGGCTTATGAAGCCATTGTGGAAAATGACCCTGCTCTTAAATCATAGAAGTGCCTTTTTGTAATGGATATTTCAGACATTTGCCTTCACTTTTCAATTGTGAAGTCATCATAAATGGAAGGAGAACTATATGTATTAGCAATTTAGTATTTCAAAATATCTCCCAATGATTTTTCTAAGTAGTATGCTAAACACTTGCACCAGACATGGGAGAGAGTAGCTCTCTATTCTCAGAAGAATGCAAATGTGACTGGTGTGCCAAATTTGTGACAGAAAAAAAGCACCCCATCAGTAGAACCACAATATAATCTAGTAAAATCCGGGAGAACTTTGGTACCAGAAGTATAGCAGCAGAGAAAATTTAATTTCAAATTATATTTGTACGTGTATTCTTTAATAACACACCAGAAAGACCTAGAGGGAGGTGTATTCAATGGGATTACATAACAAGCAGTGGGTTAAGGCAGCCCCGAAAATGAACCTGCCTTGAGCATTCACTTCTTGGTAGATGGGAGGGGTGGGGGGTAATGTGGAGGGAGGCATGGAGAGAAATGGCCCCGGCTTCATAAGTCTTTGCAGGGTAATTTCCTGGTAATTGCTTAGACCTGATTATGTCCCCCTCCAAATTATGTGAATGGGATAACACACTTATGTTCCAAAACCTTATTGCGTTTGATGACATGCCACTACGGCAAGGAGAGAGGAGACTGCATAGAGGACTTACTGCAGGACAATAGTATTAATACAGCTGATTATTTGTAGTACACTGATTCGGCAAGTTCAACAAGCCCTTAAGGTTTGCCATTGTCCACTGTCTTGGATACCCAAAAGCACTTTTAGGGTAGCATAGGCAAAGTACTGGGTAGAGCTGCATTTATGCATCACAATGATGCTATACAGGGTTGGTACACTCCTGAAAGCTCAGCATGATGCCGTGTACAATACAGTATTGGTGAGTTACTTGTCTTATGCTACATATAGGTGCACAATGTTGACAGATAGACATGACACTTTGAGGGTTATGCTGTCCTTAAGGTGTAACATGATGAGTACTTCGTGTAATCATCCTAGAAGTCCTATCCAGGTGGCCAAATTAGATAAGGAGATCCAGCACAGTCAGATAAACCACTTACAGAACTATAGATGCCCCTTAATATACTGGCCTTGCACTTGGTCACTTTGCTAATGCCATGAGGTATTTGGTTACTTAACAGCACAATATCAGAGCTGGCGATTGTCTTGAAATATGATCATTCAGTTTCATATTGCTCTAGGATAATGGACTTGGATTCCCAGCTATAGTTCAGATAACAATTAGTAGGTAGCTTCTGTAACACTTTAATGAACCCAGAATTCCTTAATTGTTATGTTTATTTCTTGTCAAAATCTACTCAGGCAGTTTGCTGACCCTTGTGTTGTCATAGGACGAATGGTGGACAACATGTTTAGTTCTGACTAAGGTTTTCATCTTCAGATGGGCAAAACATTGGCTCTTTTTTAGTTTACAATATTGAATATCCCCAGAAATTAAAGCAAAACAACAGAACTGGAAACAAAATTTGGACCTGTTCTATTAGTTGTCACGGTTCACTGAATAAAATGTATTTCCAATGATCAAAAGTGGTTTCATTCAGGAGATTGCACATAGTCGGGTCTACTGCTAGGCTTGGCACGGGGTGGAAAATGACCGATTGCACAGTTAATATCTAATATTTTCACCCAGTTCTAGCAGTTAACCTGTGTTAAAGAATCCTGGATTGAATGATTTAACCAAATGAGTGCTCAGGTCAGAAAGTCACAGAGAATATTGAACAGTCAAGCGGCAACCGGTGACGTCAACACCAAAGCAACAAAGATGGCGGAACCTGATCCAACACCGCCAAGGCTCCCAGCTTTGACGGAGAAATCCACACCAAAGGAGGTCCTAGGAAAGGTAATAGAGCTTGAACAAAGACTTACCCAACAAGAGGCACTATCATTTAAAACGGCCACACTCCCGGTCAGTATTGAAAAAAGGGTCAAAGCAAACAAGGAGAAAATCACCGGGAAGCCAATCGGGTTGACGCAGCAGTAACCCAAGGCAACCAAACCAAAACAAAGGTGGGCGATATTGAGGCAGCAGTAAATACAAACGTTGAAGACATTAAAATTCTCTCTGCTACCTCTTGTAAGCTACAAGCAGACTGACACATACGGAGAGAAATTTCAGAAGCAAGATAATATGTCTAAATGGAGAATTCTGGTCCTAGAAAATCTACCTGAAGACACACCCGGTAGTCTACGTGACACTCTTGATCAGCTGTTCAAAGATGTGGGTTTGAAACACGATAATAGCACTGCTGAGTCGATTTACCTAAGTGGTAGGAAGCCAACACCCACACCACCAGGTAACCCAAACAGAATGAGATATAAACCAAGGCCTCGTCCTGTGGTTATAAATTTCTCTTCAGCGCAATATAAGAACCAGATATTTGCAAACATCAAGAAGCTCAAAGAGAATGATGACTGGAAGGGTGTTCATCTCACAGACGATATTATGGTAGAGGAAAAAAACATTCAGAGGGACCTACGTTCACTGCAAGCCTTGGGGAGGTCAAAAAACGTGGAATGTACTGTCAGGGGGTCTACAATAAAAGTTGCTGGACAATCATTCGATTATGATGAGATCCACAAAAATTCCCTTTGATATTTCCCTGGAAAACGCAAAGATGGTCAAAACACCAGACGGATACGCTTTTCAAAGCCCACATGCTGTGTTCTCAGAAAACCGGTCCCTTATACACAAACCAAACCTCAAGTGCGCATTATACAATATTCTAACTCTGGGTGGGGGTCAGGTGTTGGTTATACTCAGGAAATACTCAGGTAATCACAGGCCTCCAAGGGAGGAAGCCATTTTTGGCCTAAAGAACTATATTGATCATGTTTACAATTATTTTTCTATATTGAATGCTTCTGACGAGTAGATTGAAATCCAGAACCTGTTGATATGTAAAGAAAATATGAAGAAAATATTGCTTATAAATGTTTATCATCCTCCAGAGGGGGATAAAAAGAGTTTATAAATAGGATATCTTATATGCTGTCAAATGTGGATAATTTGGGGGATTTCGAAATTATATTAATGGGTGATATGAACTTCAATGTATGCGAAGATTGTGATTTGGTAAATAACTTGTTAAATAAGTTAAGACTATTTGGTCTCTCTCAAGAAATTAATGAAGTCACTAGAAAAAATGCCACACTTGATTTATTATTCACAAATTTAAGACATAACTATCATATATCCGGAGTTTTCAACATTTATATTTCCGACCATTTTCCGCTTTACATTGGACGCAAGAAAATTAATATAAAGGTATCTAAGATTACGATCCAGGGTAGATCTTACTGTTCTAAGTCAAAAGTTAGCAATCAACATTTTCTCTGTAACCATTGTTCCATATTTGGATCATGCTGACATACTTTTATCACAACTCATGAAAACCTCCTGAGACCTTTACAGTATGCACAAAACAGATGCCTCAAAGTATGTTTAAAATATCCACATTTAACCCCGACAGACAAAGTTCATAAAGATGCTAACTGTAACTACCTGGTAGACAGAAGGAAAATTCACCTTGAAAATTGTATGTATTTAAGGTCTAGAGATGATAGATATGCCGATAACAGGGATAGAAATACGAGAGCGTTTGATGGACCAATGGTAAGAGTTATTCACTCAAACTCGGCGGTTTATTCTATGAGTGTAGAGTACCATGGAGCTGTTACCTGGAATGACATCCCACCTCAAAGAAGAAACATAGGCTCTTTCGAAGAGTTTAAAGTCAAAAGTATAAGCATATTAAAGACCCTTAGGGGTTGAGGTGTTTGTCAAATTATCCAGAAAATGTACTCAAATGTAAGTGTACCTAGACATATTCCACCTTAATTTGTTATCCATCCTGTGAAACAAGACTTGTGACAAAAACCCATATAAACACCAGTTCAAATGTAATACTACTTTTTATATGTAATGGTTGACAAACCTATTTTCTCTCTTCTTATTAAATTCATGTACCTATATCCCGTACTTTTACTAAATCAATCCTACTTTTGAAGGCAGATAGGTCTGAAAATCAACCCAGACACTAGTAAGTGGGGATGATGGCCTTATCTTTCATTATTTGTCACAGTTTCTTATTATACATTCACTGATTGCAAGTACTGTAAAACATGGAGGGACATGTGGACATGTATATGAACACGGACAGATAAATCATGTCCTTATATGATACTTATTATAAGGTTAGTCTCATGTTAAAGATGGACGGATTGCCACATGTTATACAATAGTAAATACACATTTTGTAAAGTGTGTCAAATTATGTGATCAAAAGAACCTACAAATTAGAATGATGTACCTCTACGTCTTTTGACAAATAAATGATATTAAACCAAAAATAATATATGTGTACTAAGGATATAGTGTGTCATTCAGTAGGTTCTATGCAACAGGATAGGGTCACTTTCTAAAAATCAAAAACTGTGTTTAGATCTCAGGACATACATGTAGCAAATAATCATTATTATATTTTGTATAAGATATAGGGCACGAGTATAGCAATGTCATTAAGGCAATCAGATAGCCGAACAATGGTGGTGCATTAAATAATGGAGAAATTATCACCTACAAAATGGCAAAAAGAACTATCCCACCAGTATATATATATTATAATCCGCTTATTCTGCGTGCAGAAGTATTGATAATTGCCTTCACCTACATTTCATGCAAGTTCTTATTCAAGACCATTCTCTGTTGAAAGTGGGCATTTATAACATCTCTGACTGCAAGACAGAAACCAACATAATTTATCAGACAGCCTGTGAACAAGCTCCGTTGAGTGAAATATTGATTTTCTAGCCTGTTAATAACTGTCTATTAAAACCTTACTACACTAAAATACTATATGAAACTACTGTATTTATATGCTTAATCTTGGAAGCTAATCTTTCGTGAGTTGTCAATCCTGAAATGTGACTGGATAGCTGGATAGTCAATATCCCATAAAAATCCAATAATGTATAAAGGAGTAATTGATTAAAACTAAATCAAGCATGGAGCTTTACCAAACAGTTTTAACCTTACCACCACCTAATTGTCCAGGAACTGAAACAATGCTTCCCATGTTGTTTACTTTTCTTGCAGTTTCCCCACCTCATGAATCACACAGTAACTGATACCTAATACAAAGAAATGGATGATTGTGTAATCTTTAAAATGTTTGGTGTTTGGTGAATGAGCACTAACCTTGTTCTCCACATTGTATGTTTTTATGCATTGTCAGAAAATAAATGCTCCTTTCTGATATAATTGATTTTTCGTTTCCCCATCCACAGTGCAGTTTAAAGTAAAAGACTAATCGAGTGAAAGGAAAAACCTCCCATCATGTGTAAAGAAATTGCATAAAGAAGCAAAGAATCCTGTTTATTTGCTCTGATGTCTTATATGCTTCATTAATGAATCCATTAACCATCAAATTGGATTTCCCAGAACAGGGCCTTCCTGCTTTTTAGTTAAGGTGATAGCCAATTCAGATGAATTGTGCTGGTTGTTGTGGCCTGTGCTGGGCATTGTTGACCGGAAGTCACCATGATGGTCATTGAGATGTATACGGCTTAGAGGGCAGCTGACTTCCTGTCCGTAATGACTTCCGGTGCTGATGCGGCTTAGCCAATTATGTGCTTGACATGCACCCTATGACGAACTGGCCACACAATAACATGATCAACACCCCAAGGGGGCCACTACCTCGGCTTTGGTTACTTTGTGTCAACACAATTCCAAGGAAAAGGGTCTACTATTTTCAAAATAAAATAATTGAGGAAGAGGGGTACACATTAAGCCCTAATTACTCAGAAAATTCTCAGGGTGACACATTTTATGTACCATATTAAATAGTTGGACAGATAGTTTTGGCCTATTTAATTGAATTGCATCGGTGATAATAGATATTTGCTGTTGTTCACACATACCCAGTAAATTATCCAAAGGGGGGGGGGGGCGGTAACCCTTCGGCCTACCCAACCAACCCACTATGATTGGCTTGGGTATACCCATGGCTTATTTTGCTGGTTAGCTGCCAAAGATGAAACAAGGAGTGCCTCCCCCTTCCAACCCACCCGGGTCAACCCAATATCATGAAGAGGCAAAAGACTCACCACAACTACGGTGGAAAAACTTTTCAGCCAATCAGAAAGGACCTTATGATCACGTGGCAACTCTTGTCCCTCACCTGGCGGATGACCTGTGAACTACAGTTGTCAGCCATGCTCCCCAGCGTCTCATCGGAATGATGCTGCACGTGCATGCTATGTCATGAGTCTGTCCGTAATGTGAGACAAGAAGTGATGCCCTGTGTCAGGTGCTTCTGGGGTCACACAATACATATTGGCCTGTTTGTATCACTCATCAGGCAGCCTAATGATTCAGTTAACACGATAAAAAAGGATGATAATGCACCTTTCTTGCTTTAATATATTTTATTTTTATTTGAAATGTGCTTAGCTTTACCTGCACTTACCACCACTATATATTCATAATGGCCTTTATCAATGGCCTTGTAAAAATGTTCTGGCATAGTTATTACATCATGTCCCATTATAAGGCTTACCTCCTGCAGCCTATCGTTTATTAATGCCAAGTCTCATTTGAGGGTCAAGACCCAAAGTGGGCTCTTTGATGTCTCATATTAGACATCAGTTTGCATACTGGGTAAGGGGGCATAAGTGTTTGGAAGTTAACACATGAAGGATCTGGTTTGTCAAAGCAGACAAACTCGAAGATCCAACCCATACGACAGAGTTTCTCTTTAATCCATGGCAAGGGAACAGAGGGCTAAACCCACCGGCCTGCTGCAACATTGTGAATCAGTTGTCTCTGATAAGTTGTTATTGTGGCATTAAGGGGAAAGGGGCCAGGGTTTCTCCCTCAATGTGCAGAGTGTCACAAAATTAACTAAGCATATTCAATTCCAGTAAATGTCACATAAACTTCCTTAAATGCCTTCATGATCTTTCCATGAGATTTGCACGGCATTATTGACCCAAAGTCACTCTAAGTGTTCCATTGTGATTTATTGGCCAGTACTGTATTATGCTGAGTCTAGTTGCTCCGTACGGTCAAAGTAATGTATGAATGCGGCATTGCAGAGTTAATCACCAGGGTTTTATCCATGCATCGCGATGAAATAAGGGCACTACAGAAATTTACCTTCAGAAACTCACAAGAGTTAATCATGTATTGTCAATTACTGCAACATTGTGAATCAGTTGTCTCTGATAAGTTGTTATTGTGGCATTAAGGGGAAAGGGGCCAGGGTTTCTCCCTCAATGTGCAGAGTGTCACAAAATTTGCTTTCTTTCAGTCCTGGGTTATCTCACAAATACAACAAATTAGTTTAATTTTAATTGTCATGCAGGCAGAAAGTGAAAATATATTTGTCTGTGTAACATTGTAACAATGAGAAACTACCAGGGTTCTGTTCAATTCTGGTTCCATCTATTAGGAGCATTGTGAATCTGAATCACAAACTGTATTTGCCATAGCCTCAAACCATGTAGACATTTCTTTAAATTGAATTGAATTTAATCTACTTTTTTGAATGCGTGGGCATTATGTGACTGTGTATTTAACACCAATGCCAAATGAAAACTAAATTCAATTAGGAGTAAAAGCAAGGCTTCCTGCCTGGAGAAATTACCCAAATTGTCCATACCAAGAATTTTAACAAGTTAAAGACATGGTCCATCAATTTCTTTGGAGTGAAGCCATTGGTTTTACCCTACTCCAATACGAAATGAGAGAAGGTCCAAATTCTGCTCCTTGGAACCCATTCAACTGAAATGGATTCTGTGGAGATGAGGATTTGATGAAAGGATTTGACCCTTCCTTTACCGTACAGACATTATTGCGAGTTTACAGTGCACTACCGTACACGCAATTATGCTAGTTTCTTGCCGATTTTTCGGCCAATTTTGGCCAATCTTTTCCCCCCCTATTATTTGCCTACATGTTGGTGGAATCTCATGATTTTTTTTCTGACAGAGGTCTATAGAATATTGTCCCTGCATATCTTAATCCGCTTATACATACAATCATTATTTCAAAAATGCTGGGTATCGCAACTTGGATGAGATTTAACTCATTTTATATATGATTTGAGCAACATGTATGCCAAAAATCGTGAAAAATATCAAACAATATCGATTTTTGTTTTCTCCAGTTTTTCATGCTGTAAAAAAAGATGGTACCAAAAGCTTAGGTCTATTTTGATGCATTATGGTGTAAATACAAGTTGCCACGGCAACATATATACACTAAAATAAGCTACTCTAAGTTTCAAATAGGGCTTTATCTCCCTAATTGGGACACATTGGGCAATTTAGGGTGTCTCAATACTGTTCACGTTGTCATAGATGTACTTCTAGTTTGAATATTTAAAGTTTCTTTTCAGTTTCTAAAATCCCCTACATCCCAATATCCCATTTGAATTTTATCTGAAAAAGTCTGGTTTTGGGAGAAGTGTCTTTATGTGGAACATGGTAAAGGAAGAGTTAAAGTAATTTGGTTTGTATTTGAAAATTGCTGGTTTACCATAAATTCTTGCATAGAAGCTAGCTGTTGCTAGTACGCTAGCCAAAAGTCCAATGTTGCATGTATGATCTACCCAAAGTCAAGATGTGGCTTGGGGTATGGGGCCTTCAGCTCACAAAATTGCCTTCAGCCCACAAAAGAGTAAAAGCTAACACTAGGCCTTCAGCTAACAAAAGTGGCTTTAAAGCACAAAAGCCTTCAACCTTAAAAATAAAGCCTTCAGGCCACAAAAGCCTTCCCCCAACAAAAGCCTTCAGGCCATAAAACAAAGATGCATTCAGCACACATAAACATAATACCACCATACTTCTCTGAGTGCTTGATGTGAGCAGATTTTTTCACTGCATTACTGCTTGCATGTAAGCTGAAAACTAAGCATATTCAATTCCAGTAAATGTCACATAAACTTCCTTAAATGCCTTCATGATCTTTCCATGAGATTTGCACGGCATTATTGACCCAAAGTCACTCTAAGTGTTCCATTGTGATTTATTGGCCAGTACTGTATTATGCTGAGTCTAGTTGCTCCGTACGGTCAAAGTAATGTATGAATGCGGCATTGCAGAGTTAATCACCAGGGTTTTATCCATGCATCGCGATGAAATAAGGGCACTACAGAAATTTACCTTCAGAAACTCACAAGAGTTAATCATGTATTGTCAATTACTGCAACATTGTGAATCAGTTGTCTCTGATAAGTTGTTATTGTGGCATTAAGGGGAAAGGGGCCAGGGTTTCTCCCTCAATGTGCAGAGTGTCACAAAATTTGCTTTCTTTCAGTCCTGGGTTATCTCACAAATACAACAAATTAGTTTAATTTTAATTGTCATGCAGGCAGAAAGTGAAAATATATTTGTCTGTGTAACATTGTAACAATGAGAAACTACCAGGGTTCTGTTCAATTCTGGTTCCATCTATTAGGAGCATTGTGAATCTGAATCACAAACTGTATTTGCCATAGCCTCAAACCATGTAGACATTTCTTTAAATTGAATTGAATTTAATCTACTTTTTTGAATGCGTGGGCATTATGTGACTGTGTATTTAACACCAATGCCAAATGAAAACTAAATTCAATTAGGAGTAAAAGCAAGGCTTCCTGCCTGGAGAAATTACCCAAATTGTCCATACCAAGAATTTTAACAAGTTAAAGACATGGTCCATCAATTTCTTTGGAGTGAAGCCATTGGTTTTACCTTACTCCAATACGAAATGAGAGAAGGTCCAAATTCTACTCCTTGGAACCCATTCAACTGAAATGGATTCTGTGGAGATGAGGATTTGATGAAAGGATTTGACCCTTCCTTTACCGTACAGACATTATTGCGAGTTTACAGTGCACTACCGTACACGCAATTATGCGAGTTTCTTGCCGATTTTTCGGCCAATTTTGGCCAATCTTTTCCCCCCCTATTATTTGCCTATATGTTGGTGGAATCTCATGATTTTTTTTCTGACAGAGGTCTATAGAATATTGTCCCTGCATATCTTAATCCGCTTATACATACAATCATTATTTTAAAAATGCTGGGTATCGCAACTTGGATGAGATTTAAGTCATTTTATATATGATTTGAGCAACATGTATGCCAAAAATCGTGAAAAATATCAAACAATATCGATTTTTGTTTTTACCAGTTTTTCATGCTGTAAAAAAAGATGGTACCAAAAGCTTAGGTCTATTATGATGCATTATGGTGTTAATACAAGTTGCCACGGCAACATATATACACTAAAATAAGCTACTCTAAGTTTCAAATAGGGCTTTATCTCCCTAATTGGGACACATTGGGCAATTTAGGGTGTTTCAATACTGTTCACTTTGTCATAGATGTACTTCTTGTTTGAATATTTAAAGTTTCTTTTCAGTTTCTAAATTCCCTACATCCCAATATCCCATTTGAATTTTATCTGAAAAAATCTGGTTTTGGGAGAAGTGTCTTTATGTGGAACATGGTAAAGGAAGATTAAAGTAATTTGGTTTGTATTTGACAATTGCTGGTTTACCATAAATTCTTGCATAGAAGCTGTTGCTAGTACGCTAGCCAGAAGTCCAATGTTGCATGTATGATCTACCCAAAGTCAAGATGTGGCTTGGGGTATGGGGCCTTCAGCTCACAAAATTGCCTTCAGCCCACAAAAGAGTAAAAGCTAACACTAGGCCTTCAGCTTACAAAAGTGGCTTTAAAGCACAAAACCTTCAACCTTAAAAATAAAGCCTTCAGGCCACAAAAGCCTTCCCCCAACAAAAGCCTTAAGGCCATAAAACAAAGATGCCTTCAGCACACAAAAACATAATACCACCAGACTTCTCTGAGTGCTTGATGTGAGCAGATTTTTTCACTGCATTACTGCTTGCATGTAAGCTGATTCAAGATGCTTAAAGGAAAACTAAGCATATTCAATTCCAGTAAATGTCACATAAACTTCCTTAAATGCCTTCATGATCTTTCCATGAGATTTGCACGGCATTATTGACCCAAAGACACTCTAAGTGTTCCATTGTGATTTATTGGCCAGTACTGTATTATGCTGAGTCTAGTTGCTCCGTACGGTCAAAGTAATGTATGAATGCAGCATTGCAGAGTTAATCACCAGGGTTTTATCCATGCATCGCGATGAAATAAGGGCACTACAGAAATTTACCTTCAGAAACTCACAAGAGTTAATCATGTATTGTCAATTACTATCACAGAATCTGAGTAATATTTTCTCACATGTGGAGAGGCAGGAAGCTGGTATCCCTCTCCCTTGAGGCCTGGAGGTCCACCCTGGAGGATTGTGAGGCACGACACTGACACACCTAGTACTCACGGCCATGACACCAGCTGGGCCCAACCACCCTGTTACGCCTTCCTCCAGGGCACTATGACAGGTCTTATCCTCATGTAACCAGAGCTCCCTCCACTCCTCCTCTTCCTTATTTTTACATCAACTCTCCTGATACCAACTCCCACCGCTCTGTTACTGCACATCTATACATCTGCCTACTTATAATTGAGTGCATGTTCTAACAGAGGTAATTATAAGCTAATCTCACTCCATGAGGACAGATGTGGCTAAAAGATGACAATTGTGGTCATGATGCACCAATGCAGCTACGCTGAGAAAGTCACCTGTGCTGCATTGTGGTATCATGCTGAACCTTTAGGATTGTATCCATCTCATAAGATCAGCATAATGCATGAATGCATTATGACTACTAAGGGTATGATGCATTAAGGTATGATGCCAGGCTTAAAGGATGCAGCTCCGGTGAGTTAGTCACCTCTGCTGCATTGTGGTATCATCCTGACCCTTTAGGGGTGTCTCAACCTCATAAGATCAGGATGATGCATCAATACATCGTGATTACCAAGGGTATGATGCATTAAGGTATGGTGCCAGGCTTAAAGGGTTACAGGAAATGGGAAATAAAGATCTGCTCTTTATAATCTCGATAACTTCAACTCAATAATGTGCATTTTAAAATGTGAACCTCAAACCTAGATTTTCTTGCCCACATCAAGTTTGTAAGCAGGGGAATGGGGGAAGTCATAATGGAAATATATTTGTGAACATTACATTTCTTTGATAAAGAGAAGGAAGACTTTTCTTTAAATGCAGGTAATAGAGCTTGCAAGTGTCTTTCTTTCACCACTTAGATTTCTAATTATTTTCCAAATGGCCACCTCCCATTTAAATCAGGAGACAATTGGTTTAGGTGGTGAAACATATCACACATGTGATAAATAAAATGAAATAACTGGAACTTTTGCTTTGCTGAGCTTTGAAGAAGTGGCAATGTGATATTTTCATGCCTTGAAGAACACTTTCAAATAAAAGGGAAATTAGATAGTTCCAAGAACTAATCCTAAAATGGAGAATTTAAAATATCCTACACATTATGTTAAACTCATCAAAGCTGTCCTTTCTCATTTCCTAATTATTATGATTGCAGTTCTCTTTGTGCAAGACCATTGGAACATTTGTGTGTCCCTGTCTCAATGAATTTACTTTCATCAGAGTATGCACTTTCCCATTCATGTTTTTTTTTCCATCCTTTGAATTATTCAAACTATTTTCTGAAATAAAGAAGTGGGAAATACAAATCTAAGAATTTATCTTAGAAAACTGAGTGCCAGCTAATGAAACTTTTTCTTTTCTACTTGGTAGGGAAACAGTGTAGGCAATAATATCTTAGGCATGGATCAGATATTCCCGGTTTTCAATACAGGAATTGAGTAGAGCCCCTTTTAATAACACTTACTTTACATTAGTCACTGTATAATGAGATAAACTTTAACAAAAATTCCCATTACATATTGCAACTAAAATTAAAAACCAGATCACTTTCACCTCTGATGTATTTACTAAATTGTTCAACTGTGAGATACCTCAAAAGGCAAACACACACAAACACAACATTTGTCCCTATTATCTATTATAAGTACTGATGCTACAGTAGAATGTGGATATTTTTAACTATGAGTCTGCATTTTTCTTTACTAAATGATACATTCGTAAACTATGATCACCTTTATTGCATACATCAATCAGTTTATGAAAGGCCCATCTTGTCTATGGTTAGGGTGTGATGTGTGGACCAACAAATATCAGCAGTTTTATAACATTTTCTTCAAGTATGTAAAACCTGAAGTTACAAGCATATAATTATCTGATATTTGATTGTTAGCATCCCTATGTAAAAACAAACAAGTATATACCATGGCAATAAATGTCATTACTTAAAATAAAGCATCAATGATTGGCATCACTCTTTGAAAGATAATGTCACAAATTATCTCTTAGCACACTACTACCAGCCCTTTATATGTGTCTCACTCACACCTGCACACAAAGCGTTCATCCCGATATCACGGCTGGAAAATTGAGGGATTTTCCATAGATAATGTGCCAATTATCTACATGGCACATGGTGGCAACCACTTTCATGGAGGATAATGGTATTGTCTAGAAACCAGGCAGGCTGTGATGGCAGGCTTTCCTGTCTAATGTAAGGTTTTTTTATCTGGGTAATTTGATCTTTCTCTTATACATTGTCTAATTTTGTGGAAACACTCACTTTTTCAGTAGCTATATTGAAAGCAATATAAGAGACATCCTTACGAAAGAAAGTTCTGACTCAAATTTATTGCAATATATATATAAGCCTCTACTGTTTCCTTCAGAGCAATTGATATTCGGCCTGCTACGGTAATCACTAGATTGAACCAGGAAATAACAATCAATATAGGCGTATAATTTTTTCATTACTTTAAATGAGGTATACTGAATGCAGATCAACCATCTATTGTATTATTGCCTTGCCACTACATACATCACATTTCCTTGTAATCTTAGTGCAGGTGCTATTATGAAACATATTGTAACTAGTCACTTGGAGGCCAATCTTTTAGTATGTTTCTGAGTTTAGCCTGTAGTGCAAGTATTATTGGGATCATGCAATGCACATTTTACATGACAAAACATAAAGAAAAATGAAAAGAATAAAAGGAAATCACAGTGGCTTTTCAATTAATCTTCAGGAAAACCTTTCCAGAAAGTTTCTCAGTTAATGAAAACTAAAAATGAATAGATAATAATGGTTAAAACACAAAGGAAAATGTTAGTAAAGAAAACATGGTTTTGTGTACAAAATAAGATGTGAGTTGCAATAAGCTGCCCTGACACAAATATGCACTCCTGAAAGATCTATTATAATATCAGGTGGCTCTGCAAAATCAGTCCAACAATGGGACTGATGCATTTTATAACAGTAAAGCCTTCACTAGAACAGAAGTTTGCTTTCAGCCTTATTTGATATTGAGGTTGATGCAAAAATTGCTTTTCCTAAGCGGTCAATGAATAAAATACAAAACAGTACTGGATACAGAGAGGTGAAAGAAACGATTGAGATTTCCTATTGGATAGGGATTACCTATCCCTAGAAAATAAGTCATTTTGAATATAATGTATGGTGTAGAATTACTACTAGACAGAGTTAATAGATACATTTTAAAATACCACTAACATTGGAGCGTTAAAGTCCACAGAAATAAAAAGCATTAAAGAGCGGTTATCTTGCCAATGCAAAATAATGTGGACATATTGTACAATATTGCTTTGAACTCTTATGATGACAAGCTATACCCTAACAAACTCACAAATATAACATGACTGTCAGCCAACACATGTGGATAGCTTTTACATATTATCCTAAAATTTAAAAAAAGACCTCCAAGTTTTGGTATTCAGCTTATTCTAGAGGGTCAAGTATGTCAAGAGTATCTGCATAACATTGAAAGGAGATTAATGAAAACATGTCAGGTTCAAATGTCCGCTGTTTCATTGTTTAATCCAAACTCAAAGATGTTTGAATCTCTCAAAGCTGCTTTGTCTGGACTCCAGCTCATGGTGTAAAGCTGCTCTGTGTGTAGGTGAGGCCTATGAGCTGCTCTAGCAGCTTCTCCACATTCATTACATGTCCATGCGGAAACCAGAAACCATTGTCATGCCCCATCCTGACGAATGCAAGGTAAAATCTATATTAAGCCCTAGAATCCAACTGAGCTGCTCTACATTGATAATGTAACAAGGTTATTGATTTTGCAATGATAGACAAGGAAATTGACAAAACATGAAAGACTTGGGTCTTGAGTTTATTGGCAGCTTTACATTGCATAGGTAGAGAATCAAACACAATTCAAAATTACATGAAGAATATCATAACATCCAAAAGGTAGAAGGCATAGCCTCCATGTGATAGTGAAGCTATGAGCTGCTCAGAATGCAGTTCCTCATCAATTATGTGACTTTAAGGAAACCCTGCATCATTTCATCTTCCACTTTTAATTTGGCAAGGTAATATCTGTATTGAGATTTGAGATACTTATTAACATCCAAACTATAGGAAATCACTATTACCCTACACCCCTATTTCAATCATATGAAAGTAGCATTAAGAGGATTAAATGTGTTTGCATATATATTTGTAACATGATAAATAAGGTAGTTCATTTTTGTAAGATGCAAAAAAAGTGTCTCTTAATATGAAATATGCACCAAATGATTCATCCGACAAATATTGCTTGATTGAAACATGTATCAGTGAAATGGATTGCATTCTTAGTGAAGCACAGGACATTTCTAAATTATATCCTGCCTATCACAAAATTAATGTATCAAATATGATCTTGGAGTATTTCAGAAAAAAATCAGTTGAGATAACATTCTTATCAATGAGCGTTCATATACCTGAAATTGATATATAAGGCCTAAGGATGCCATCACCGTGGCCTAAGGCCTTGCCTTGCTTGTAAACATTCAGGAGTAGTACTCTTTTCGGCAGTCATAAAGTTTTACTTTCTGTCTATTTGATGTGTAGCATCCCACAGACATTACTGTACAAAGAGATCTGCTACATCAAAGGCTATGTTACATGTTATGTGATACATTAAGAAAATGCAAATTGCCTCATTAGAAAGCAGACAGATTTCTTCTTATGTGTTTTGTTCTCATCTTAATGTCTCTGCATAATAGCTGCTTGTGTTTGTACCTCAAAGTAATGCCCATACAAATGTATACATATTAGCTATCAAATTGTGTATATATCAGAGTAATGTATCTGTTCTACTTGAACAAAGTAAATTGATATCCGAAATATACATGTATACTTCGTACCATGGTTCAGTAAAATGAAAAAAGTAAATAATATTGTATATCTATAGAGCTTGTATGCAGTATTTCACATCGATTGCTACCTGTCATTAGTTATAATGAGGTCCATATGAATTACATAATCAAGCACTCCCACTTTAATTGTGATTTAACAATAATGGAATATTCTGTGCATAATATGTTCAACGATATCTATTTGGTTATTAGTGCTATATTCATGAGCCCCATAGTTAAAATATTTTGTATGAAGGTAACAGAATAAAATTATGATTCTCCCCTTTTTCTATGTATGTATAGTCACAGTTATAGATTGTATTGGAAACATCCCAAAGGATTATATGGGGTGTAACCATGGCCTATTTGATGGAGATTTATGTTGCTGGAAGGGTGTTATCCATGTACATGGTCTACTACAACAATAAGTGAGTAGCCAGGATAAGTGTATCCCCCTACTACAACAGTAGGTTGGACTGGCTGTCTTGAGGCTTGAAATTATTAAATGGAATATTGCCAATCAACCGAATATCACATAAATGCATTGTGTGTATGTAGCCTCGTCACCACACATGTCTCTTTGAGCACAATGTTCTTTCTTCATTTGTCACTGCATGTTGTGTCAAGTAAGTGGTCAAATCATATTGGCTTTCAGTCAAACATTAACACAAAAGGAGTATTTAAATACACATGAATCTTAGCTAGTTGTCAATGAACATATATCCATCAGAGTTACTGCAGTGGACATACTAGCTATTGAAAGGGCGGCTAGTACTGTCCCTATCGAAGATGGGTACCTGCCAACTGAATGTCAACTAAACACAGAGGAACCAGTGGCACCAATTGATCAATCAGAGTGCCACTATAGTGGTTTTGTGACTCCCTAGAGTGGGTAGTCTTAGCTATGCTAGCCGCCCTTTAAGAACAAGCATTAATGTAGCTTTGTCTCTCTTCATCCCCTACTCTGTTCAGGCCCAACTGAAGATAAGGCCTTAATGGTCTAATTAGACAATGAGCTGCTTGATCCAGCTTGTAGCTGCTCCCAGAGATGGTAATGAGCACATTAACAACAACTAATGAGCAGCTCTATACAACAAAAAGCCCATGTCTACTCACCAAGGCCATTTACAACCATTGATGAATTGCACCTAGAGACCAGAAAAATGAATTCCATGAAGTTACATCCCATGTGGACACTTGTATGTCTAGATCTTTACATTGTTTTATAAAGAGTTTACTAAAGAGAAATCAAAGAAGGCTGTCAAGAGTATACACCATTTAAATTTTGTCTATGAGTTGTATGTATCCCTGTGCTGTACCTCAGGTTTTGGCTTTTTCTGTTCTCTTCAATTTTCCTCCATTGTCTGTTTTTTTTTCTTCTTCTTTTCCATCCACTCTCCATGCCTGAGTGAAAATGTTTGAGACCAGGGAGCCTTATGACTTTATTATATTGGTAAAAATTGGTTGTCGGTGGTAAGGAATAACCAAGCCAACATAAATGTCTTTCCCTTACTACCAAAGTTTAATGCTAGTACCAAATTTTATTGTTACTTAATTCACATGCAGCTCCATACCAGCCTTAAGTGGAGACAAGCATAAAATAATCCTGTAGTTCATGTCTCGGCATGGGGATGGTATATACAGTAAGAAAAAGTATGATTAATTATGTAACCCCCAATCTATTAACCCCCGGATTTCAGATCCTTAAGAAGAATCTGTGTGTCAAAGTGCAATTTCATTGGTCTTCATAGATCTATACATTTTGTATGTACAACATTATATCAATATAGTTACAGATAACATTGAGATGTGTTGCTGGACCGTGAAACCTCAAGTATAAGCCAAACTGGTATATATAAGCCGCACCGAAACTTAAAAGTGATCCTATAAGCCGCACCGGAAATCTGATTATAATAACTTTGTATTGACTTATAATAGCAAAAATAGCCACAACCTAGCTCTATGCCGATCTTATAAGCCACTCTTGTGATCTGACTCCTACTAGCCATGGCCTATACAGAAGGTTTTACAGTACTCTACATGTGATGGGCTCCCCAGTGGGAACAAAACTCAGTTCAATGTTGAATCAACGTTGCATCAACATTGAATCAACATAGTCAACCCGTTTTCAATGTTGATTCAATGTTCTGTGCCCACTGGGTCAGAGGGAATTGCACTGCCTAATCAGTATGTATGTACGTCATGGGGATAGTATGGACCAGAGAAAACACTTACTGCTTTTGATAACCCATCTCTGAGCAGATCACACTCTTAGGTCAACATGAGGAACAGGTTAGATGGATCATCAGGCTGCTCAGCAGGTAGGTGTGAGTACACTGATAATCTAAAAGCCCTGGCCCTAAGTCTGTAGTGGCTATCACAGGTTGGTCCTAGGGACAATGGTCAAGCATGACAAAGTCCTAGTCAAGAATGACTGAGGCAAAAGAACATATATGATTGATCATAACTGGAGAATCCTCACTTACTCACTGTTTTCGGGGGACTAATCTGGAGCCGAGATAGATTTACAAAAGTAGTCTCAGTTTTGCTCAGAGGCAACTATGAGCAGATATAAGATACACAAAATTCGGGGGCTAAGAAGAGCTCTGCCCCTGATTTTCCAAATGAAATGATTTAACTAAACAGCACTGTGTTTGGAGAGTTTAAGTAGTACACAAATAGAGACTATGGCCACTACTGTCGGCACCTCAGATCTCATCACAGAGTGATATACACCACCTGATTGTTGGGATCGTAGCGCAAACTGACTAATGCCTTTCTCAAAATGACTTAGCCCAAAATGTAAAGATTAAGGTGGGCAGGTAAGTACTTACCAACCTGACAATATTAGTTAACTTAGGTTGGTTGGATAACAAGTCAGGAAATGACTACTTTGGTTATGCACTATAGTGAGAGATTGGTCGTATAGGGAGCCAAAGAACATTAGTGTTGAAAAGCCATGCCTACAGACAGGGATGTCTGGGTCCCTTGAGAGCACTCCACTTTGTGCCCTAGCTATCAATCAAAGACACCTTCTGTGGTGCATATTGAGGACATGTATGCTTACAGCAAATTTTCACTGGTCCGATGGTTCTGCTTAGGAAGTCACTTTGGGGATCTCAAGAGAATGTTATTGTATTCAGAAGGACTCTGAGTGAGATGAATACTTTTATACACCTGAACATCACCATGGACTAAATTGCAGCTGAGAGAGTGTAATGGATTTTTTTTATGCCGAAGTGGTGGCGTAGCCACCTGGTGGTGTCCCCAGGCACCACCAGAACGAGGTATATGATGTTTGCACTTTGCCAGAAGTCAGAACGGGCGCCGCCATCTTGAAATGTGCCGCCACCTTGGATTAAGGTGTCACAACACAAATTTATGCTATGTGATAACAATAATATAAAATCAACCTTTGATAGTTCCTGAGGTTGATTATAATCTTACCTACCCCCCCCCCCTAATATGGACCCAAGGAATTCAATGGTTCTTTTGGTTTGTTGCTTATACAGCTGGTTGCCTAGCAACGGCTATTCTATTTGTTTATCTGGCTAGCAACACACATTTCCATGGTCCTGAAGTTGATTATAATCATACCTACCCCCCCTAATATGGACCCTAGAAATTCAATGGTTCTATCCGTTTGTTGCTTATACAGCTAGTTGCCTAGCAACAGCTATTCTAAATGTTTATCTGGCTAGCAACACACATTTCCATGGTCCTAAGGTTGATTATAATAATACGTACCCCCCTAATAGAGACCCAAGGAATTCAATTGCTCTATCAATTTGTTGCTAATACAGCTGGTTGCCTAGCAACTGCATTTCTAATTGTTTATCTGCCTAGCAACACACATTTCCATGGTCAAGAAGTTGATTATAATCATACCTATCCCCCCTAATGTGGACGTTCGGAATTCAATGGTTCTATCAGTTTGTTGCTAATACAGCTGGTTGCCTAGCAACGGCTATTCTAATTGTTTATCTGCCTAGCAACACACATTTCCATGGTCAACATGTTGATTATAATCATACCTACCCCCCTAATATGGACCCAAAGAATTCAATGGTTCAATTGGTTTGTTGCTTATACATCTGGTTGCCTAGCATAGGCTATTCTAATTGTTGATCTGCCTAGCAACACACATTTCTATGGTCATGAAGTTGATTTTAATCATACCTACCCCCCTAATATGGACCCAAGGAATTCAATGGTTCAATTGGTTTGTTGCTAATACAGCTGGTTGCCTAGCAACGGCTATTCTAATTGTTTATCTGCCTAGCAACGCACATTTCCATGGTCCTAAGGTTGATGATAATCAAACCTACCCCCCTTATATGGACCCAATGGTTCTATTAGTTTGTTGCTAATCCAGCTGGTTGCCTAGCAACATCTATTGTTATTGTTATCTGCCTAGCAACACACATTTCCTTTCCACCTAACATGGACCCAAGGAATTCATAGGAAATGCCATATTTGAAGTAATAGCATCCTTCCCCCTGACAACTCCTTCCCGGCCCTGCCTTTTTGGTGTCTTGAATGGGTTCCCTTCAAACATACAAACCATGTAGACATTATGTTTCTTCGAATGCAAGAATTGCGGTTGTTGCCGCGTATAAAAATGCCTTAGGCATTTTTTTACGCGGCAACAACCGCAATTCTTGTTAAAGAGGAATGCAAAGGTTTCATTGCCGGTCTAGAAAAGGGTGATAACTTATACTGAGTAGAGAAGATTGAGGAATAATTGGAATGAAATATAGACAAAACCCCATCAGGCCTAGGCAATCCGAGACTTTTCCCACCACAGGTAAAAAGGCCAACAGGGGGGATTTCACCAGTGAGGGGAGATTTCCCTTTGGAGGTACTGACAGGTGGCAGCCCTTATCTCCAGAGATAAGGGCCGCCGGGAGAGATAAGGGCCGCCGCCGGCCAGCACCAACCAAGGGGAAATCTCCCACTGCTGTATCATATCCAGGTGGTTTGGTGAGATAGGGGTGAGGGGAGGGGGAGTCCACATATAAATATACCTTATTTCGGTTATATTCTGTCATTTAAATCATTATATTTCACGAAATACAAAACTGTCATACAAGCCCATTCACATATACCTAGATAACTACATTGTCTACCTGTACATAGGCTAATTACTTTCAGCAAATAATGTTAAGAAATAAGCAAATTGGATTTTCTGAGTTACATTTATATTCACCCAAAATCAAGGGGAGAAACCCCCTTATTCTCTTTTCTCCCTGCACCGTATGAATCTTAGGATTTACCCAGCCTGCCCATGCCATTGACATACATGCACATCATACTTCATGAGTTGAAGCTGGGTTATATCACACTATGCGCAAGGCTGAGTGTGATATGACCCAGCTTCAACTACTTAACTGGTCATTCCTCACATGGTAAGTATTCCAATAAATAGCGTACCACCGAATTGAGTTCTCAAAGTACAATTTTACGATCTCTTTTCCCATTAACTGTGATTCACAGATCAATGTGATATATTTAGTCACTGCCCAAATTTCCCAATTCTGACATTCACTCATTAACCTAATGTGGTTTAGTGACACAAGGTTTATGGTTTATCAAAAAAAGGGTCCCTCAGTTACTGAGATAACGAGGGTGCATTGGCCTATTATGCATCACTGAGGGGGTGGTGATCAACGGAGCCACCTGGAGGGTCCTTTACGTAATGGGGAAAATATACATTTGGCCCCCAAACTGAGTCTCTTAACAGCCTGTTGACAATGGATAACTGATATTGGCTGGTAATACATATAAATGAATGGGATGTGTATGTTGTCCTTGATGGTACGTGGTGATGAATAATAATTTACAAAATTCATTAGGACTAAAAATGACCCATGAATAGGTACCGCAAATGATCTTGATTATGCGACCCTGAATAACAGGATAATGGTGCTGTTTTACAACCAAACCATGATGTTCTGAATAAATTTATTATACTTTACAACAAAGGAGACATTTCTATGGTTTTGAAATGCCTCACAGGCATGACAAAATGTATCAAACAGGTAATTTGATCAGAGAACATGTGTTAAATAGTCTGAGCTGATCTCTGGTAAAATAACATGAAGAATTAAAGTAGCCACCATCACTCTAAATTATGCCCTATCCTCCAGTGTATTCTTAGGGCAGCAGGGTGTACACATGATAGATGCCTGAAACATAAAGAAACACTTTACCCTGCACTTGGAGGACTAGGTAAATAGCTCTCCAGTAACAAAGGTTCAGATAGAGTTGAATGTATGAAATAAACTTTGATTTGCAAAATGCTTTCTTTGCCAGCACCCAGTGTTAGAGATGAACTCAATCAACTTTCATCATGAAAATACAAAACTGTCTTGCCCAATATCACCAAGGCTTTAAAACATATGCTTTGGGTACAGGCGGACCTAGCGGGTACAGCATTCAGTTCAACATTGAATCAACATTGAATCAACATTGAACCAGCAAAATGCTTTCTTTGCCAGCACCCAGTGTTAGAGATGAACACAATCAGCTCTCACACTTACCAGCATATAGACATTTATCATGAAAACGTGGACCATATGTGCAATAATGAAAAAAATTCATTGTCAGTATCATTATATCAAAACATCAAATGTACTCACTTGTGGCATCATCGCAATCATTATTGAACAAAGAAAACTGTCTTGTCCTATATCAGAAAGTCTTTAATATATATGACTTAGATACAGGCCAACCCAGCTAGAACAGAATTCAGTTCAACCTTGAATCAACATTGAATCAACATTGAACTAGCATAGATAACCATTTGGCAAATTTGATTTAATGTTCTGTGCCAACTGGGAACCGGGTAAGGGATAGAATATACAGCTTCTGGATATATTGAACACCACCTCCAGCCTACCCCTCCCACTTCCACTTATTGCAAGACCTGTGTCTGACACCCACTCAGTGAGGTCTGGGGGCCGAATGTTAGGGACACAAGTCACATGCAACCTAATAGAAGGTGTGGCCTCACCCGGGGCTGCTCTCCTAACATGACATGGGGGTAACGCAATGCTGGTGGTAGGGGCAGACGGACAGATGAGGCTGTGAGATTTCAGGCCTGTCTATTGGGTGTATCCAGGTGATATGCTCTGTACATTTGCCTTTCTCAAAAGTTGGCTTCCCTAGAAAGTCTTATTTGATTGATATTATACCTCATACCCTTTATATAAATGAGGATTTTTAGTTGAATCAATCATTTTAGTTTCAAATTACAAATAGTCTATATGCCAAAGAAGTGTAAAAAAAGATGTCAGTACATGCAAATAAGGGCATTATCATAACTAACAAATAAATCTACCTGCTTCCGTCTCAATAAAATAGTCAAGTTGACTTCTGGGAAAATGCTAGATAAGGTAATAGTGAAGACTTACGGTAGTTGTAACAGTGACCATCTTCGATGACATCAGGGGGATTTAAACTAATCGGTATGTAAGGACCTCATGGGGTAGTGTGTACCAGAGAACCAATGCAATCCTTAAAAAAAACATCTCTGAACATATTACACTATTAGTCAACATGAGTGACAGTTTAGATGGCTCATGAGGTTGGGATGGGGGTAGGCCATGCCCACAGACTGATGGGGCATATTGAGGAGATGCAGGGTTATTGCCAACTTACACTCCTGGGATCAGAATCCACTTAAAGAAGCAATTTCTTCAGGATTCCACATCAATTATTTCCACTTCTCAAAGCTCAATGGCCCAGACATTGCAGTGGAGTACATGCAGTAGGAATTGGAAATGTTTAATCCTCATTGAAGAAAGCACTTGTAAAGATTGGACATGGAATACAATTGACCGTTTCCAATACCTATGATCCAGATTGCTTCGAAACTATTCACATTAGATGGTTTGTATGGCACTTGTAGTATTCTAGGGCCATACAATGCTGAATATATCCACGAAAAATGTTAATGAAACATAATTTTAATACATGCTGACAGAGATTGAAGAAGGTGGTGCATGATAATGTTTTATGTCTGAACACTAGATATCTGAATAGTAAGATAAGAGACCCTCTATGTAGCAGCTACATTCCAACACTACAAAGCTCCAATCCCCATGAAGTTTTCTTTTTGTTCAAGGCTGACCTTCTTACCAATAGAGGATTAAGACACTACAGGTGGCATATAATGATCCTTATCCGGAGGCCACCAAGGTAACCTTTTGTACTCCTGTCTTTTGGTGGGACTACTAAGGTATCCATTGCCTCTTGCAGAAGGCTAATTGGAGCACTTTCAGACTAATAGGGTAAAAGCCTTACTTGAAACAAGGCATACCACATCAATCTGGAAGTTGCCATTCTCGTTCTAACTTTATCTAGGTGATGAACTACAAGTAGGTGAATAAGTGGCATTTAGAGGAGGAAATGTTAAAAATATTACCAGCTTAAGTTTGGTTAGTGTATTCAATTTGAAATGCAAATTCTACGTTGCTATACCTGTAGATAATGAATCCCACCAGGATGGAGAAGGTGTTTCACAAAAAAAGTGGGAAATAGACATTTAATGGTTTAGGTTACTTTTTGAAGGAGAATAAAAAATGTTCTGATAACTATTCAATCCTTGATGCAAAAATCTTATATTTGGAATGAAGGTGGAAAATCTTGCTCAATGGAACATATTTGTTTCTTTTATTTTAGAAATCCAACCAGCTAACCGAAACTGAAAACAGACCCTCAAAAGATCTAATAGAACCTAATCGACACTAAAAAGTGTTATCTTTTGGCCTGATAATAAATTCCATATCATTCTCATTTTCAGTCATAAGTGACAACATATTTCTGAAACATGCTTCCCTTAGGACTACCAGTAGTATCTTGGCTTATTTTATCTTATTCTTAATATCTTGACACAAACGTTTATGATCAAATTTATATCTTATTGATATTGTGTTTATATTTGCTTCTATTACCATTTTTGGTCATACAATTACTCACTCAGAGGTTCCAAATTTGTAGCTTGCCTGACTTGTTTGAATAATCAAGCTTCCTCCTTTCAGTGTTGAGATATATACTTCACCCTGTGCGTGACCAGGCTACTATGTCAAAGCATCTAGTTGCCTGATGAGCTCTGGCCATCTGATCCCACAGCCATGTAGCCATGTCCATGTTTATCCCTCTGCGGCTGGCTATTCAATTTGTCTCATATTACCTGGCAACAGATTACCTTGTTTGATGGACTTGGTGGGCACAGGTTTCATAACCTGGCCACACGACTCAGAGTTATTGGTTTATGTATCTTTGCAGTAGTAATCCAATTTAATAGTAGATGAAAGATCAGTTATTCTAGTGCCTTAACTGGTTTTTTTTGCAACCATGACCATATTCCCTAGTCTTCTCTTAGAAACTGGTTAATCTCAGTATTTGCATTCATGTATCATATTGCATGATATGGATTAGGATATCATATCTAATCCCAGACACATGAAAATGGGAATTCCTGGAGGAACCAACTTTGGTAGGAGGCATTTAACCAATGCCCAAGGGCTATGAACTCAATAAATCCAGTGGACATGTCTAGCTGCCCACAGCCTCAGCTGTCACCTACCTCCTGTCCCTACAATTACTGGGAGCAGCTCACGCACTGAGTAACCCACATGTCATACTTGGAGAGCAGCTCAGGGTAAAGCCACACCTTCTAGTAGGTTGTATGTGACTCGTGCCCCTATCATTGAACCCCCAGACACTCACATAGTGGGTGTCAGACACAGGCCTTTTCATGAGCGTAAGGAGGCAGTAGGTGATGTTTTCGAAAAGGACAGGAGGGTGTTAGATTGGCTGATATTAAGTTATTGGCCTGTATTGAAGGGAAATTTACCAAATGCTTCACAATAAAGCGCAGTCAATGTAGTAGGTATCCGTTTGTAACAAATCTGATTTTGATCAATGATATCTGGGAACACTTCTGCTGTGGAGCTTGTTATATTTGTGGGTTTAATATGCTTATGACTTTACCCACTAGATACAGAACCCATAAATGTAATTAGCACTTAAGCTGTGCCATAAAAGTATATTGTCTGCTCATCTCCAATGGGGACACTTAGGATTCATTATGGAAGCCAGCAGAATACTAACTCCACACCATAAAGAGGTCCCCAGTTAATCACCAGCCTCTCAGTGATGTATGGGAGGCCTGTGCACCCCTTATTGTCTCAGTAAATGCACACAGACCCCAAAACAGTCCTTTATCAGGAGTGAGCAGCTGTATAGGGGTTGTTTAGGTATGCCTTACATGCAGCATTACGAGGGCCTGCACTGCCTCCCATTTCGTTCTAGTTAACAAACCCGAGCCCTGATACAAGCTGTGTTTAGGATCTATCTGTTGGGGTGTGGCTTACATGTGGAACTCCCTTTTACCTTTTAATAAAGGTTATTAAAGTGATGAATATGATGATATACAGATAATATTTGCCCAGGATGTTGCCCGAGGCTTATAAATATGTGATATCCATGATTTAAAAAACAATTGTCAACTTCATCTTTAACTTTGAGATAATGTTCTACATCCATGATGGTTTTATTTCAACCTTTGAGGCAACCTAATATGCCTAATTCATGTCTGGCAAGCTATTAGATATAGATTTCTAATTTCCTTTGATGGGAGTAGATTCCCTAAACACCTGGAGATGGCATGATAAATGATAGTGGGCCTAGCATTCTCAATTACCCACAAATCCCAGTATCATACTCACAGAAAGTTTTGATGCGTTTGCCATACATGCTGTAGATTCCTGTGATCTGATTATAAGTTACTTTACAATCAGTATGGGGGAAAATGACAATACAACAGACAATTAGTGGTACATCTATCATTGAAAACTTTAAATCCATGTTCTATATAATATTATATGTAGTATGAATTCAATCTCCCTTTAAAAACCGCATATAGTTTAAGCTCTAGGTAAATTGAGGCCATCTTGGTATGACATTGATTGTGTACTGAAATATTCCTTCTGTTAGAAAAATATTAACCTAATAGTCGAGCAAGTTATTTTACAAAGATAGTACATTGACATTTCTATGACAATGGTGTTAAATATATAATTATAATGACAATACTTAGAGTTGCAATGGTTATTATTGAAATATAAAGGTCTGGTAATCTCAATTTTATTAACAAGTCTAATTGCTACCGCAGAAATGGAGGGCTCTGTGAGACCTTTCCTCATGTGAATAGGTTATTAGACTGGTGCAGAGCAATTTTTTGCCGGGCTATATGAGGCATCTGCAGTTTCTATCCTTTGGGAAAAAGTACCTTTTCTGAGCATCGTGTTTATGTTACGATTCTGACTCGGTCTGAACCAGCTGGTCTGAAAGTACCTTAGATAACTGACCATCAAGAAGAATGGGGCAGTAGAATTAGGCACACCAGAGGCCGACTCTAAGGTTACCTTATAAAGGTTACCTATAAAGAGCTCAGATAAGAAAGAGATAAGGATCATTACTACCACCTACGGGGTGCCAGACTCATAGTCTTCTGACATGTAGCATGGATCTAATTAGTCTGCCATCTACCATACTTGATAGTATGTCTAGTAAAGACCAGTAGTACTATCTGGTAATTTAATTAATACTAATATGTGTTTTTTTTGAGAAAAGGGGTCTAATTCAATGCACCATGCTTGTAGGCAACCTTGTACAGTAAAACTTTGTTATTACAAACACCTTGTTACTAGCAAGGTTAATTCATTATAAACTAATTTTGAAGTAATCAAATTCAGTCTTTCTTTGTTCATGCTGTCCAGCAAAGAGGGGAGTGGACCTGGCGTGTACCCCTAAATTTACCTGCTTGCATTAGGTAAAACATTATGCTAGATACTGTGATGGGCTAAAAATGGACCCCATTGTATCCTGTAAGATTCAGCAATGACTATCAATTGATCATTATTACACAGGGTTATGATGATGAATAAAAATGGGAATAACCTCATCCTTAAAATGGTAAGTTCCTTTCTCTCTTTAGCCTGGACATATTGATGATATGGTTCACCTATATAGATATAGCATGCCAAATTACCTGATGTGGACACCTCTTGAGAGAGAGTCTTAATAGTCTGCAGGCAGCCATCTCCTGACAGGCATCAATAGAAGTGCAGGGTCACCAGAGGGGGCATTCCCTGACTAGTGTTCTTTTCCTTGGTACTATAGTGTCTCTATTTTCACCAAACACTTCAGTAGGTTTCCATCTAAATCAATAAACATCAGGAGCATGTTCTTATTCAAACTGAATCACAATCTGTAGACGATACCAAAGTAATAAGTAGCCCTTTCACACAATATCGTCAAATGGCTATTCTTATTGATATGTACATTGTTGACTTCTGTATTATTCATTTGAATTGTCTTTCTGGAATGGCCTGCTGATGCTTAAAAGAAAAACTCAACCAGAAGATATGCGTGCCAAAACAAGTCACTGAAAATGCTTTCGACAGTCCTCTGTGGTTATAATCCTGTTATGGTCCCAAGATTGTGTGTAAGACCTTCAACTGTGTTGCACAAGAAAGACCTTCTTAAATCTAAGATGAACCAGTATTTGTCCTATTTAGAAATCTACTTGTGAAATAAGCATAGATTGTCTAGCTGTGAGCTAACCAGACAATTAGAAATCTGAAATATGGATAGGTAAACATCAACGGCTACGAAGTGCATTCGCCATTATGCACTGTGGCAAATTATAAATTTCACTTTACTTAATTACATAATCAAATCCTGATTGCGATTAGAAATCTTGCCATGAAATGTAAACAGAAATATGCTGTTGTGCACTATGCACTAGATACAGTCTCTCATAGAAATCACAAAGTGCCTCTGATAATATTTTACCACACAATTTATGTTGGTTAATATAACCCAGTTCTATATATTCAATTAACCAATTGAGGACACAGTATCACATCTTGCATAGAACATCTAGTTGCTCAGGTAAGACAGCCATTCTATTATACATGAAGAGTTTGGATGCAAAACGACATAAGCGCCATTTCGGAAATGGGAACAAAAATCTGACAAAAACATGAATTAGAGATAGTGAGATATAATCCTCAAACTATTTTTCCAAGATTTTTCATTTTTCATCTCATTAGGACCTACTTAGTATACACTCTGTTACCAAGGTACAAGAATTGACTTCAGGGTGTCTTTACAAAAAGCACTATATGCTTCAAATCTGGGATGGAGATATGTCGTTTTCCATCCAAACTCTTCACATGGACAGTTTGAATAACAAATACATAACAGAAACACGTTATTTGATTTTACTCAGGATTTGAAAGTGGCACCTGCTACACAGTTAGGCATAGGTTACCAATTTGGGGCATGGTACATTTGAGTGCAACAATATAGTTACTCTTATATCGCCGTCTAGTCCTGAAAGTCTAGGATCTAATACCTAAAATGTTGATACTGATGTAAGAAATATAACATATAGTCCCAGGCACAAAAAAAGTGAATTCCTAGAGGGACCAACTTTTGGAATAGACATCGAGTCAGTAGTAAAGGTTTATCACTTCAATATATGGAATAGACATGCTAGCCACCACTTCAGCTGTCACCTAGCTCCTGCCCCAACAAGCAACAGGAGCAGCTCACACATTGACTTACCCCCATGTCATGCTAGGAGAGCAGCTCAGGATGAGGCCACACCTTCTAGTAGGTTGCATGTGACTTGCATGTCATTGAGCCTCCACCCTCAATGAGAGGGTGTCAAAGGCCTTGTCATGAGAGAAAGTAGGCTGGATATTACTGATTAATTTTTTGCTTATTGATATATTTTTAACAAACGCAACACATCCTAATCCACTTATTACAAGCCATTGTGTACCAAGATGTTGGTTACGTCTGCACAGCAGATTTGCGCAAAGGTTGGTTAATCAGGTCCGGGCCTGCACTGAAAGAGTGAACGGGGACACTCTTCACCCCGACCCTAGATCTGTGCATGGTCACATGATGGTGTAGTAGTGCTATTTCTATACTGTGATTTAAACCGGTTTCCGATTTTTCTTCTTTAGGTCCTAAATTCAAAACCCTACCTAGTTTGTAGTTTATCAAATTCTCTACAAGATGCAATCTTTTATATTGCAAGGGGATTTCTGGTTAGGGAGAAATCACTCCCTATGGGTCCTATAGTAACTATGTCCAAAAGAGGGTCGATTTTAGCCAATCTAGGGTGGTGTCCCGCTAAAAGGGGGTTGATTTCTTCACATTTTAGGGGGTTATCCCGTCAAAAGGGGCGTATTTTGGTGGATTTTTGTCCCGCTAAAAGGGGTATAAATTTGGGGTGATGTACGCACATGGTATCCATAAATGTCAGAGTGGCCCCCGCCCCCCCCCCCCCCCCAGTGTAGCCTGCTTCCCCCACGGCCGTATCACACTCCAGAAACCACATACAAAGTAGCGCTATAGCGTGATGGTCCGCCACCCCCCTCCCTCCACCCCTCACGTGTACACTGCTGCTGAGTGTGAAAGCTGGGTAGGGGGGGGGGGGTGGGCGGAGGTGGGGACAGAAATGACGACGGGCCTGGAATGTAGGCTGAGAATAGAAGTGGGAACAGGGTCATTTCTTGGCCACGTCTCAGACCTGTTAATGTGATAAAACTGGTGGTTGGCAAGCATTGCCCTTTCACATGTACTGGGAGCTTACATTAAACAAATTACTAGACAATGCTGATTAAAGGTGCCTTAAATGATACACTTTAAATTGCTATGGAGATTTATAAATACTTTGGGATGACCTCAGGAATAAGGGGGCTCGGCAGGTCTAAGATAATACCTTTCAATCAGAATGGTTAGTCTAAATCAATTCATTTTTCATGCATTTGATATAATCTGAACAAGTCAATCTAGGAACATGCCTACAATCTTACAAAAGGATCTAAGTATGGGAACAAACTCAGCTCACCAGAGGTAGATTTCAACTTTCATATTCTAGATACATATATATGTGTCATACCTGAGCTGCACTAGTGGAAGTGGCGTAGTCTTTCATATTATTAATGGTTCTTTCAGCAAGTTTTATTGTGAGTCACATAATAAAAGAATCTGCCAGGCATACTTTAGTTTTTGACATTTGAAGCTGAAGTAAGTTTTTCATACCGACATGCCTAATATTTCTCTAACAATTCCAGTCAACAAACTGGCAAACCTAATTTCAGTCTCATATTATCTCAGTGAATAATTTCATTCCAAAACTGCACTCTCATTGCTCAGGCCAATCATCTTGTTTCATTTCCCAACCATCCAGGTGTTACTTAGAAATATGATAATAAGATAGGTATAAACATTCCTGAGAGAAGTATGATCATACGTATTTCTTGAAATAAAGGTAGTGAGTTACCAATATGATTGATTTTTCCTCTTAAGCTCAGCTTACTATGGTTACTTCCCCTCCTGTAGCCAGGTGTCAAGACCTGAGCTCACAAATGTTATCAACAGGGCAATCTGTGGCTATAGACCAATGCAGCAAGTTTTAAAGTTGTGTTTATGTTGGTATTAGTGGAATCCTCATAACGGCTATGTTTACAAATATCTCATATCAGCAGATTAAAAGTACATATAAGAATGCTGGATTTAGGGGTTATATTTGGCCGATGATATCCGCACTAGGAGCTCGTGCGAATAACGGCCGCTATTTGCACGAACTCCTCGTGCGAATAGCGGCCGTTATTCGCACGAGGAAACAGTGAGAGAGGCGACGGCGAGAGAGGCGACCACACGAGGAAACAGTGAGAGAGGCGATGGCGAGAGAGGCGACCACACGAGGAAACAGCGAGAAATACAACCACATGAGGAAACGGCTAGAGATGCAAGGACCCACCCCCCGTGCTCCCCTAGGTTGGGGGTCATCAGTTATCGGGGGGGGGGGGGGGGAGGTTGGTGGATGGGGGGAGGGGGGATTTTGACCCCTCTAACAGGGAGAGGGACATCTCCCCCTCCCTTGTTAAATAATGACCAGTCCCTTATCTTTCTTGTCTCTGTCTGTCTCCTGTCTTCATCTCAGTCTTCAATCGATATGTAGTCATGATGCACTGCACTGTAGTTACGTGTGCATCATGCTAGTACATACATGCAGCTGCATACATGTACTGCCCTTCATCTGTATTCTGCATGATTCATGGTTGTTACTCCGCACTTACTCACCAGGGCTACGATCCATTTAACAACATGATGAGAAAAGAGTTGTTATGATTCTCTTTAATGTAGCATTAGGCAACCTGGACTCCCTTTTGACGCTGTTTCTTCTTTCTGTGTATGTCAGAAAAGAGCTACACCTGCCACTGCCTTTGGTTGCTATGGCGACATCCGGTGTGACCCCAAGTTGTGACGTTGTTGGTGTCAAGCATAAATGTACAGTATCTGTGTAGATCCCACTCGAGGGGGCCGGAAAAATGGCCACTCCTTTAGCCGTTGCCTCCCCCCCCCACCTCCCATCCTCATTCCCTTACTCTTGCAGTGGCCTCTCTTCTGGGTGTGTATGTGTGTGGGGGGGGGGGGTGAGGTGTCCATCCCCACCCCTTTTGGGGTGTGTGAGTATGCGGGGTTCTGTTCTGTATCACTAAGTATTCACGTTGCCTCTCTCCTCGTCACGTCGCCTCACTCGTCGTCACGTCGCCTCTCTCGTCGTCACGTCGCCTCTCTCGTGGTCACGTCGCCTCTCTCGTTGTCACATCAGATTACTAAGATTATAAAAATAAGTCCACCCTCCCAGAACTGAACCCTGGCCTCCTGCATGGAAGGCATATATGCTCACCACTATACTACAGTATCTCATGCTTACATGTATACAAAATATGCATTATATCCTAGTGCATGTCGCCTCTCTCATAATGTCGCCTCTCTCGCCATGTCCTGGTGTATGTCGCCTCTCTCACCATGTCTTTGTACATGTCACCTCTCTCGCCATGTCGCCTATCTCCCCGTTTCCTCGTGCGAATAGTGGCCCTTATATGCACGAGATCCTCGTGCGAATATCGCTGGCGGTTATATTTATGTATTTGTCAGTCAAGCTTCAGAAATGTTCAAAAACCTTATCAACAACTTCCCTGAAAAACCTTTCTTGTTGCATTGGTCTACAGTATGATCAATCTTTCCTCAACAATTAGTTCTAATTAGCACTGCAGAGATGAGCAAACTTGTAGCTCTGAGTCTTGAGTGACCAGGTTATGGGACTTGAGTGCACCCATATCATCAAACAGGGCAATCTGTGGCCAGGTGATATCAGGCATGGATTGAATTAGCCACCTACAGAGAGACTAATATGGCCATATCTGGATTGCCTGGGGATCCGATGGCCAGATGCTCTGAAATATGTATCTCAACACATTGGCCATGAGGGAAGGATGCATAAATGGTAGGGAATATGTCATTTTCCTCTCAGCATCAGATCTGATTCCTGATTGAGAATTGTATGTGGTATAAATAGTTTTGGAAGTGAAGGTGATAAGGCACTATAGACCAATGCAGCAAGAAAGGATGAAATTTTTATAACAAAGTTGTGATTACATTTGTATTAGTTGAAATCCTCCTAATGGCTATGTTTGCAAGTATTTGATTTCATCAGATTCATGGGGCAATTATCCTTCAAAAAGTACACATTAGAACGCTGGATTTAGGGGTAATATTTATGTATCTATCAGTCAAACCTCATAAAACCTTATCAAAAACTTCCCTGAAAAATCACCCATTCTTGTTGCATTGGTCTATAATATGATTGATGTTTCCTGAACGATTAGTTCTGATTACAACTGCAGAGATTGACAGACCTGTAGCTCTGAGTCTTGTGTGGCCAGGTTATGAGACTTGAGTGCACCAATGTCATTAAACAGGGCAATCTGTCCCAGGCCATATCAAGCATGGATTGAATTAGCCACCCACAGAGAGATTAATATGGCCATGTCTGGATAGCTTAGAGATCAGATGGTTACAACTCATCAAGCAACCAGATGCTCTGACATAGTAGCCTGCTCACACAACAACTGAAATATGTATCTCCGGTAAACATTCAAGGACCCTGTTACTACACCAAAAGTGACCCAACAAGGGTGATGATCACCTCCACATCTTCATATGTACCATGTGACACCACAAGGACAGTGGTTACTGTTTGTCAGTTACTAAGGTGTGTCCTGAATCTAGATCTGGGATAGGTCCTAGTTCTAGGGTAAGGTTAATGTCAGATGAGAAATACCCAGGCTTCAGATTTGCATGAGTCCTCACTATTTTGGACTTATTGTTACACCTTCAGTATGAAAACGCTGATATCTACAATAATCTACGAAATATTTTGTTAAGTAACTGTAGCATTTGTGGCATATGATCCTGAAAAGAAAAAGTAAGCAAATGAATGGTAATAATTGTCCATGTTTGACCTTGTAAAACATGACCTTGCACCCAGTCAATAATAAACCACATATATAAGAATACTATGTAAGATAAATAACACTCAGATTTAGTATTTTTTTATTTGTCTCAAAGTGTATGTAACCTTTAGAGATCCTTGAAACCGTAGCCTTTGACCTTTGGTTTGACCTTGTCCCCACCTAGATATCATTTTACACATAGCAGAAGTAGAATCAGCACCCTCAAAATACCATAGTTTAACATTCATACCATCTATTGCACTCTGTACCAGGTCCTCTCATATATTGCAGACTGGTTCCCCTATCATATTGTGAGAGGCTTATTTCACATGTCATAGCACTACACCTCTTAATAACATCTCAATGCAGCAAAACCTGAATAAGTCAGCATGATACAGCACATACAAGCTATCCACAAAATATTCAAATGCATTGAAGCTATTCTACCAGTTCCATACAATGTTTGATATCAGATGTTGTACAGACTGCAATACACATATAAAGACGTTCCTGTTTGTCTCTGATCTGCATCTGCATACATTTTGCTTTGTCAGGTATTTTGATGCCAGTGCTCACGATTCTTGAGGATGTAAACAGCACTTGACAATGATTAATCCCTTCAACATGAAGATGGATGAGCTGTGCTAAACTATGTATAGCTACAAGTGAGGGCGCAAACAGATTACATCTGTTTGCTAGCCCTCACTTGTTTGAGAAGATACTGGATTTAATATTTATGCAGGGTTGTTTAGGCATTTGGAGGGGGGTTTGGGATTTATTTCAGAGTTAGTGAGGAAATTTGTTTACTTGATGAGGTTATAAATGGCAACAAAGGAATTCCTTCTGTTATAATGGAAACTGATTTTATTAATAATTAAAAGGGCAGCAATGAATTGACTTGGATGAAGATTGATATATTGAAGAGTTCCTAGACTTTCTAAGTGTCTAGTGGAATTCCTAGATACAGAGTTTCTAGACCCATTGATGAGTTTAGATACACATGTTGAAGAGTTCCTAAACATGTGGATGAGTTTCCTTGATATGTGGAACAGTTTCCAGATGGGTTTCATGCCTGACTTGTATCTGAAATTCCCTCTCATGAAGTCCATATTTAAAGGGCTAGTATGAGTGTTGGGGAGCCCCTAGGCATGGTATGGAGCCCCTACACGTGTTGTGGAGCTCCTACACGTGTTGTGGAGCCCCTAGGCGTGGTATGGAGCCCCTACAGTGTTGTGGAGCCCATAGTCATGGTGTGGAGCCCCTAGGCGTGGTATGGAGCCCCTACACGTGTTGTAGAGCCCCTACACCTGTTGTGGAGCCCCTAGGCATGGTATGGAGCCCCTACACGTGTTGTAGAGCCCCTACACCTGTTGTGGAGCCCCTAGGCGTGGTATGGGGCCCCTGATCAAGGTTCTGAGTGCTGTGTCCATTTGGCCAAGGCTCCCGCTCCTGTGACTCCGGCGACTCCCGCTCCTCTGGCTCCCGTTCGTGCGACTCCCGCTCGTACCGCTCGCGTTCACTGGAAAATATAAGAATTTACATATAAAATGGCAGAAAAAGAACTTTAACTTCTGAAGAACCATGGCCTTTTATTTAAAGTCACTACCGGGTATTTACATGTATTAAACCACAGACAGCTCCGGGGGGGGGGGGGGGGGGGGACAAAAGGTTACTAATATTCACCTAGCTCTGGAACTAAACATGATAGAGAGATAAATTGAACATTTCTGAACTCGTCTCGTATGCGGTGGTCTCTTAGTCAATAGTAGTGGGGTGGGGGGGGGGGGTCCCTTAGCTAAAAGCCCCCCCCCCTCCTTCAAGAGGGGTCAGAATTTTTTACACCCCCCCTCCTCGGGAGGGGTCTGAAATTTTTACGCCCCCCCACTCCTAAACCCACCATGCCATATTTTAGTTTAGATTACACACAGGTAGGTAGGAGAGCCTGGAGGGGTCTCTACACGATGTGTGTGAGGCTGGGTACACACAGGTAGGTAGGGGAGCCTGGAGGGGTCTCTACACGATGTGTGTCAGGCTGGGTACATACAGGTAGGTAGGGGAGCCTGGAGGAGGCTGTACACGATGTGTGTGGTGGTGGGTACACACAGGTAGGTAGGGGAGCCTGGAGGAGGCTCTACACGATGTGTGTGAGGCTGGGTATATACAGGTAGGTAAGTGGCAGAATTTATAAATAGGCCTAACCCCCCGAAATGGGCACTTTAGTTTTGGTCACATTGGTCTGTGAGTCCATACCGGTACTGTGTAGTTTAAGTTGTGCTCAGATTTCAAAATTCCCCAACCCCCCCCCCCCCCCCCTGAAGTAACAAATTGGGATGAATCTAAATTCTTTTTGCGGGGACTACCACAGACCTGTATAAAATTTGGGTCCCTTAGCTGAAATTTGGGGTTGAGGAATGGAGCCTAACTGGGTTAAACGACATAAGCTGTGCTACTCACAATTTGGGTCCTAATCAGCATTCATGCAAAATGCTGACCCAAGGAGGAGTGGTTGGGAGCCCCTAGACGTGTTGAAGAGCCCCTGATCAAGGTTCTGAACGCTGTGTCCACGTGGCCAAGGCTCCTGCTCCTGCGACTCCCGCTCCCGTGGCTCCCGTTTGTGCGACTCCCGCTCGTACTGCTCACGTTCACTGGAAAATTTAAGAATTTACATATAAAATGGCAGAAAAAGAACTTTAACTTCTGAAGAACCATGGCCTTTTATTTAAAGTCACTACCGGGTATTTACATGTATTAAACCACAGACAGCTTTATTAACCTTTCTGAGTGTCGAATAAAGGGTATTTACATGTATCAAACCACAGACAGCTCTAATAACCGTTCTGGTCATAAACCAAAAATAAACACCCCAATACACATGGCTGGCGATATATTGAAAAAAGAGATCTTGTCTGATTTGGACATGTAAATAGTGCATTTCGATCAGAATTTTGTCAGGGTTTTCATTTCTGGCCTCAGCCAAGCCCTAAACAGAGTGGAACACGGTTCTCGGGGGCATCGCGGTACTCGGAAATTTCCTTTCTGATTGACAAATTTAACCCCAGGACCCCCCCCCCCCCCCGCCAAGGGTTAACAATCTACTATAAGCGAAGAGACCAGCGCATGCAATTTTTTATCCCTATTCGGGTTGAAGGGATCCCCCCCCCCCGTTTAACAATCTGCTATTAGCGAAGAGACCAGCGCATGCGATTTTTTTATCCCTCCTCGGGTCGGACCATGTACTTTAAGAAAAAGGGACCCCCCCCCCCCCGGGTTACCAATCTACTATTAGTGAAGAGACCAGCACCGGTAGATCTATACATCTTATAAAAGTACATGCGGCTTAGTATCAGGTAAACAGCTACCGGGGCCCTGTCGCTACATACGGCTATCATGGAAATGACTTTGGGACCGTGTCGCTACATACGCGGCTTTAAGAGAAACGACTAAGGGTGATTTCCGAGTGGGGGGGGGGGGGGTCAATTTTTTTTTTGCTTCACCCCAATACACATGACTGGCAATAAATTGAAAATATGAAATCTTGTCTGATTTGGACATGTAAATAGTGCATTTCGATCAGAATTTTGTCAGGGTTTCATTTCTGGCCTCAGCCAAGCCCTACACAGAGTGGAACACGGTTTTTCGGGGGCATCGCGGTACTCGGAAATTTCATTTCTGATGTACTGAGGGATGGAGCCTAACTGGGTTAAACGACATGAGCTGTGCTACTCACAATTTGGGTCCTAATCAGCATTCATGCAAAATGCTGACCCAAGGAGGAGTGGTTGGAGCCCCTAGACGTGTTGAAGAGCCCCTGATCAAGGTTCTGAACGCTGTGTCCACGTGGCCAAGGCTCCCGCTCCTGCGACTCCCGCTCCCGTGGCTCCCGTTTGTGCGACTCCCGCTCGTACCTCTCACGTTCACTGGAAAATATAAGAATTTACATATAGAATGGCAAAAAAAGAACTTTAACTTCTGAAGAACCATGGCCTTTTATTTAAAGTCACTACCGGGTATTTACATGTATTAAACCACAGACAGCTTTATTAGCCTTTCTGACTGTTAAATACCGGGTATTTACATGTATCAAACCACAGACAGCTCTAATAACCGTTCTGGTCATAAACCAAAAATAAACACCCCAATACACATGGCTGGCAATAAATTGAAAATATGAAATCTTGTCTGATTTGGACATGTAAATAGTGCATTTCGATCAGAATTTTGTCAGGGTTTCATTTCTGGCCTCAGCCAAGCCCTAAACAGAGTGGAACACGGGTTTTCGGGGGCATCGCGGTACTCGGAAATTTCATTTCTGATTGACAAATTTAACCCCAGAACACTCAATTTTCAGAATATAACCACAATATCTCGTCCTATAATGCTAGACATCTTGTCAAAGTGCATGGTATATGTAAATGTAATGCCAGACAGTATGAAATAAGCTTACCTTAACATTGAAGTGGTCAACCTGTGAATGTGACTGTCATGTTTTTGGTAGATCTACAGATGGTGTCTCAGGAAAGAGTGGGGGTAGCCAAGTTGTCCACTGCAGTCTAGATCTTGACCTGTCAAAAAAAAGGGTACTTTAATCAATGGTGTTAACCGGGTTAAAATCTACTAACATCAAAGAGACCAGCGCATGTGATTTTTTATCCCTCCCTGGGTCAGCCCATGAGTAGCGAAGGGACACCCCCCCCCCCCTCGCCAAGGGTGAACAATCTACTATTAGCGAAGAGACCAGCGCATGTAATTTTTTATCCCTCTTCGGGTTGAAGGGACCCCCCCCCCCCAGTTTAACAATCTGCTATTAGCGAAGAGACCAGCGCATGCGATTTTTTATCCCTCCTCGGGTCGGACCATGTACTTTAAGCGAAGGGACCCCCCCCCCCAGGGTTACCAATCTACTATTAGTGAAGAGACCAGCACTGGTAGATCTATACATCTTATAAAAGTACATGCGGCTTAGTATCAGGTAAACAACTACCGGGGCCCTGTCGCTACATGCGGCTACCATGGAAATGACTTTGGGGACTGTGTCGCTACATACGCGGCTTTCAGAGAAACGACTAAGGGTATTTTCCGAGTAGGGGGGGGGGGGCCATTTTTTTTTTGCTTCAAGGCTCTGAACCAGATGTTTGTCAAACACATGCGGCTTTCAGGGTAATGACTAAGGGTGATTTCCGACTGGGGGGGGGGTCAATTTTTTTTTACTTCACCCCAATACACACGACTGGCAATAAATTGAAAACATGAAATCTTGTCCGATTTGGACATGTAAATAGTGCATTTCGATCAGAATTTTGTCAGGGTTTCATTTCTGGCCTCAGCCAAGCCCTAAACAGAGTGGAACACGGGTTTTCGGGGGCATCGCGGTACTCGGAAATTTCATTTCTGATTGACAAATTTAACCCCAGGACACTCAATTTTCAGAATATAACCACAATATCTCGTCCTATAATGCTAGACATCTTGTCAAAGTGCATGGTATATGTAAATGTAATGCCAGACAGTAAGAAATAAGCTTACCTTAACATTGAAGTGGTCAACCTGTGAATGTGACTGTCATGTTTTTGGTAGATCTACAGATGGTGTCTCAGGAAAGAGTGGGGGTAGCCAAGTTGTCCACTGCAGTCTAGATCTTGACCTGTCAAAAAAAAGGGTACTTTAATCAATGGTGTTAACCGGGTTAAAATCTACTAACATCAAAGAGACCAGCGCATGTGATTTTTTATCCCTCCCTGGGTCAGCCCATGAGTAGCGAAGGGACACCCCCCCCTCGCCAAGGGTGAACAATTTACTATTAGCGAAGAGACCAGCGCATGCAATTTTTTATCCCTCTTCGGGTTGAAGGGACCCCCCCCCCCCCCAGTTTAACAATCTGCTATTAGCGAAGAGACCAGCGCATGCGATTTTTTATCCCTCCTCCTGTCGGACCATGTACTTTAAGCGAAGGGACCCCCCCCCCCAGGGTTACCAATCTACTATTAGTGAAGAGACCAGCACTGGTAGATCTATACATCTTATAAAAGTACATGCGGCTTAGTATCAGGTAAACAACTACCGGGGCCCTGTCGCTACATGCGGCTACCATGGAAATGACTTTGGGGACTGTGTCGCTACATACGCGGCTTTCAGAGAAACGACTAAGGGTATTTTCCGAGTAGGGGGGGGGGGGGGCCATTTTTTTTTTGCTTCAAGGCTCTGAACCAGATGTTTGTCAAACACATGCGGCTTTCAGGGTAATGACTAAGGGTGATTTCCGACTGGGGGGGGGGTCAATTTTTTTTTACTTCACCCCAATACACACGACTGGCAATAAATTGAAAACATGAAATCTTGTCCGATTTGGACATGTAAATAGTGCATTTCGATCAGAATTTTGTCAGGGTTTCATTTCTGGCCTCAGCCAAGCCCTAAACAGAGTGGAACACGGGTTTTCGGGGGCATCGCGGTACTCGGAAATTTCATTTCTGATTGACAAATTTAACCCCAGGACACTCAATTTTCAGAATATAACCACAATATCTCGTCCTATAATGCTAGACATCTTGTCAAAGTGCATGGTATATGTAAATGTAATGCCAGACAGTAAGAAATAAGCTTACCTTAACATTGAAGTGGTCAACCTGTGAATGTGACTGTCATGTTTTTGGTAGATCTACAGATGGTGTCTCAGGAAAGAGTGGGGGTAGCCAAGTTGTCCACTGCAGTCTAGATCTTGACCTGTCAAAAAAAAGGGTACTTTAATCAATGGTGTTAACCGGGTTAAAATCTACTAACATCAAAGAGACCAGCGCATGTGATTTTTTATCCCTCCCTGGGTCAGCCCATGAGTAGCGAAGGGACACCCCCCCCCCCCTCGCCAAGGGTGAACAATCTACTATTAGCGAAGAGACCAGCGCATGTAATTTTTTATCCCTCTTCGGGTTGAAGGGACCCCCCCCCCCCCCAGTTTAACAATCTGCTATTAGCGAAGAGACCAGCGCATGCGATTTTTTATCCCTCCTCGGGTCGGACCATGTACTTTAAGCGAAGGGACCCCCCCCCCCAGGGTTACCAATCTACTATTAGTGAAGAGACCAGCACTGGTAGATCTATACATCTTATAAAAGTACATGCGGCTTAGTATCAGGTAAACAACTACCGGGGCCCTGTCGCTACATGCGGCTACCATGGAAATGACTTTGGGGACTGTGTCGCTACATACGCGGCTTTCAGAGAAACGACTAAGGGTATTTTCCGAGTGGGGGGGGGGGGGGCAATTTTTTTTTTGCTTCAAGGCTCTGAACCAGATGTTTGTCAAACACATGCGGCTTTCAGGGTAATGACTAAGGGTGATTTCCGAGTGGGGGGGGGGGGGGTCAATTTTTTTTTACTTCACCCCAATACACACGACTGGCAATAAATTGAAAACATGAAATCTTGTCCGATTTGGACATGTAAATAGTGCATTTCGATCAGAATTTTGTCAGGGTTTCATTTCTGGCCTCAGCCAAGCCCTAAACAGAGTGGAACACGGGTTTTCGGGGGCATCGCGGTACTCGGAAATTCTACTTTTTGATTGACAAATTCAACCCCAGAAACATCAATTTTCTCAGCAACCACTGGGCCAATCTCGATGCCCTTTGGAGGCAGTAACCCAGGCCTAATACAGGGGACTCGCTGAATTTTTCAGAATTTTAGGACGCTTTTTTTTTTTTTTTTTTCATTTTCCCATTGGATTCAAGCACAAACACCCACATTTCGATGATCTATTGCTCAATAAGTACTTGGCCGAGCTGCATGCCGTTTGGAGGGAACAATGTTTGTGAAATATGGGAGACTCGCTGAATTTTTCAGAATTTTTTGAACATTTTTTTTTTTTTCATTTTCCCATTTGTTTCTTCAACCTTTCGGGGACAAATTTTACCCCAGCACCCCCAATTTTCGGAATCTAACCACAATCTCTCGTCCTGGTATACTATATATGTTTATATAATGCGTAGGGAATGTTAATCTGATATAAAACATGATTTAATAAGCCTACCTTGAAGAACAGCGCCGTCATTTTTAAAGGCCGACCAAAATCCCCCCAATCAAGCCCTTGCCATATTTTGCTCATTTAGGTTTTGAAAACCTCAGACTCAATATTTTAGCAAATGCTTTTGCGGGGACTAGGACAGATGTCCATAGATACAGGATTTTGAGGTGCCATTGCAGAATATTCAGTAGTTATTGAGAAAAATGATATTTTATGGCGAAGTTTTCATTTGGTGAGACGCTACCCGGTAGCAATGCCTTTAAAAATGACAGTCCGGTCTGCGTCAATCAGCTGATCGTTGACCTACATTCAGATTGAGACGATTTTTTTTTAAATTGGCTTTGTTTGGGGGTTAAAATACATTATATTTAATGGAAACAAAGCCTAAGCGTTACAAAACATCCTATATTTGGACGTACAATAGCTGAATTAGGCCCTAGCCCCCCAGAAAATTTGGTTGAAGCGTTTTTCAACAGGGGTCACCAGCCACGCTGTCATTTTCAAACTTCTATCATTTGATCATTGGCTCTGTTTTTTGGTCTTGACAAGTTTGAGAGTTCGTCAATATCATTTTGCGGAACAACCCGGCTACTGAGCTGTCCGCAATTTCACCCCCCCAATGGAGGGAGCCTAATCTATCAATATCAACAGAAATTGCGGACTTACCTTTCATATTTTAGCTGTAATCCATGATTTCACTGAATTCGGAAGCGTGTCATCGTCCCTCGGCGTTCTACTGCCCGCCATGTTGGATTTACATACCGGAGATTGCCGAAGCGCTCGATAAACAAATTATTTATTTATAAAGACGGTTATACTGTCCAAAATGTCCGCAACTGCCTAGATATTACCTGTAGGAGTAATAATATTACCTTGAAAGTCCGCAATATGCTCTATTTCGGAAGATAAAGATGTTCGTGCCGACCCCCGAGTAAACCGGATGTCATTTTTTATGTCGTAAAAAAATGGACAAATTTCAAGAATCCGACGAGTCAAGTTTCGGCGACTTAACTTTGCCGAAAATCAATCAATCCTCCTTAATTTGACCATGTAAGTAGTAAATTATTGCGGATTATCAAAGAATAATATGTTTTCTTTAAGTTGTCAGCTTTTAAGGCAGGAGAAACAATGATAAGTCGTGGAAAATGGACTTCAAGCGAGACGAGTCAGTGAACTCGCTGACTCGCCTGTAAAAAAGTCAACTTCGAGGAAGGTTATTATTGTAATCTGTTAAAATACAACAGCAAATAGAGTGTCATCAGGGGAGATATTTTAGTCTTTTGCATTGTTGAACCTGGGCCTAGGAAATTTCCCCCGTGAAAATGTCTCCTGGGACAACTCCAAAGATATATTGTTGTATTATACAGCAAGACCTGTATTTGATTATAGTATTACCATCTACTTACTAACTGTATGGTTGTTGATGCTCTTGTCATCAAACTGAACCACAAAACGTCAGTCCTGAAGATTGGTTTCATGCAGACTTGCTGAATTATGCAAGACAGCCCAGTCTCAGTAAAGTATCCCACATCATATTAATCAAGCACCACACATCATATCTGAATAATACAGAAAATATCTTAACTTATCCATAACAAAAAAGAACAGAATGATTATATGTCATTATGTCACAGATGGCATAAACAAAAATGGCTGAATTAAGTCATACAAACAAATACTGGCTTCACATTGTGAATATTGATTCCTGTAAGGGTCTCTCCACATACACCATGTTGAGTTATGCGTGATGACGATAGAGGGGGTATTCACATATTTGCACAACAGTAGTAGACAAGGCAGCCAAAAGTTTATTAGTTATTCACACCAGGGAGATAAATGTTTGAGAACCTTATATGATTATATATATGACTTGAAGAACGATTCATTTAGTGCAAATTGTACTATTTCACTTAATTATACCTCATCCCCAATCTCCTAGTGAGGAGGTTTCGAAAAAATATCTTTGGGCCATTTTCAGTATGAGAATATTCTTGCTTGAGGGCCCCATTCCCCTACCAAACTTTCTAAGATTTAGGAATGCACTTTGTAATCTCTCTTGATTTTGGTCTACCTGGTATGTGATGTCTGGTATAGATTTTTTGTGACACTCACCAATGGCTTTGAGGTACCCCAAAAGAACTTCTGGTGGCCCACCCATCAATTTGTAATGGCCCACACTGCAAGAAAGTTTTGCATTTTAACAAATTAAAGATGCTGTAATGGAGGCTTTTAGCAGCTGTAAATTTAGTAGATGTGAAGGAAAGTTCATGTAAAAGTCATAATGACATCTAATCAATTTTAAGTAATATTTACTGGAAATTAAGATGATTAATTGCCAAACATGCAAAGGAAACATTTACCTTGATTACGATACATAAATCTCCATATATTGGTGCAAAAAGTGTAATAAAGCCCACATGAGACTTTTGCTATTCTATTCCCTTCAGATTTATTTTTCCTCCTTGACATATCACTACGGGTGCCGAGTGATGTTTAGGGCATGGCTTATAAGACATTGGCATGCAATCCAACAATACATCCTGCTGTGACACCAAATAGTGCGCTCTGGCTATAGACTGCCTTGTTCTTGAGTCAGGGGGCAGCCATGTTTAGCCTGTGTCTGAGAATGAATGAGGCAATCTGACCCAGGCCGCAAGGACCTAGAGTCAATTTGGTGAGCGCAGTAATCTGGTGTAATGAGTGTTAGATGAGTACTCAGGTCGAACAGAGAGGTATTCTTACACTAGTCTGAGCATGCCCACGTGCTCTGTGCTCACCTACTAGCTACTACTGGATGGGCTGTGGGTTGACAAGGATTTATAATCAGGCACATGTTGTCTGAACTCTGTGATTCAGACCATTGACCCTTGATTTATGCTGCTCACTGTAACCTTATAAGGATGGCTGAGTACTTCACAAGTGCTGAATTTATGATCCATTTATCCTAAAAATCATACACACTATATAGCGTATACAAAATAAATCATTCTTAGATGCAAAATGCTTGTTTCACTCCAGTGACAGGGAATTTCTAGAGGAAGTCGGGGTTTAAGGCATGAAAGGTATTGCTCTATATCAGAACCATTGTTAAATTACTAATCTATACTTTCATCTACATAAGTATTACATCATATAGATTATCAACCTGACTTCATCAGCATTACTGTAGATATCACTGTTGACCTTCACCCCAGCCATACTTATACTATCCTGTCTCCTAACACAAAACTTCCATGACTGCACTTCTTGCACTGAGACTGTGATCTAGTTCTCTTGCTCAGCCATTAAAATCCTTCAAGTACAGCATAACGCCTTAATGCATCATAAGCGTCATAAGGGTGTGGGTACCCTTTATGCAGTACTTGTGAGTTACTCACCAGGGTTGCATTTCTGCATCAAGGTGACAAATGTCAACTTGATGACATTTCCCTGCTGGTACTGCATATATGCAGGACCACTGTAAAACTGATACTGCATACATGCAGTCCTGGTTTTTTAGTACCCCAAAACCGATACTGCATATATGTAGTACCAGGGCAATATATGTAGTGTAGTACATGTTTTAGTAGAACATTATTCATCTGCCATATCCCTGGTAGCTGGAATAATTTTTTTGAAGTGTAGCAGTCCTTAAAAGGGTTAATAAAATGCAGTTCTTAGAGGGTTGAAATAGGCAGAACTTGGAAATTGTGAGTAAGTTGAGATTGTTGGTGATCCATTAAGTGGTTGGGATCCTGGCCTGGAGGAGGGGTATTTCCCCTGGGATGCCTCTCCAGCAGGGTGTGATGCTGGAGGGGATTCCCCTGTAGTGTTGTTGTGAAGGGCATTATAGTTAGTGAGCGAATTATTTGCTTTTGTCTGGGCATCATTCAGAGGGCGAGGTGAGAAAGGTGTTAGGGAGGGGTATGAGTGACTGTAGGAGTAGCAACATTTCTGACGATTGGTATAGGGGAGGGTGGGGGCAAGTGTTGGAAAGGGAAATGGGAGTGGTAGGATTTCTGTTTGAAATTAGACTCGATACTCCCCTATGTTCTACAGTTAAAGGAGAATATCTTCAATAAGTTATCATTAAGTAGGTAAAAAGAAATTGTTATAAACAAGTTTACATGGGAATTTTTTGTAAGATTTCCTTACTATTGGAACGTATGGAAAAATGATTTCGGCACATGTCTTACCAGTGTATCTAAGACTGTCATGAATCTGCACTTACTTGAGATAAATATGAATTATGTCTTCCTCCCGATTATGTGATTTAAAAAATGCATTTACATTCCAAAACCCCATTGTGTTGAATGGCATGACACTACTGCAAGGAGACAGGAGACAGCGTAGAGGACTTACTACAGGATAAAAGTATCAATACAGCTGATTACTACATGGGTAATACACTGGTTCTGTAAGTTTAACAAGTGCACGCTTCAGGTCTGCTGTTGTCTGCTGTCTTGAATACCCAAAAGCACTTTTAGGGTAGCATAGGCAACTAACTGGTTAGAGCTGCATTAATGCATCACAATGATGCTATATAGGGCTGATACACTTCTGAAAGCTCAGCATGATTCAGTGCACAATACAGTATCGGTGAGTTACTTGTCTTATGCTGCATTTGTGCATTATGTTGACAAATAGACATGACACTTTGAGAGTTATGCTGACCTTAAGGGGTTATGTGATGAGTACTTCCTGTAATCATCCTAGAAGTCCTAGCCAGGAGCCCAAATTAGATAAGGAGATCTAGCACAGTCAGATAAACCACTTACCAAACTATAGATGCCCCTTAATGGACAGGCCTCACATTTAGTTACTTAGCTAGAGTGGGCTATTGTCTTGAAAAAGACCCATTTTTCTAATTTCAGATTGGCAAAATGTTGGCTTCTTTGGAGTTAACAGAATTGAATGACCCCTAAAATTAAAACAAAACAACAGAACAGGAAACAGAATTTGAACATATTTCTATTGGTTTTCACAGTTAACTAAAAATGATGAATTTACTAGGGTGGTCCAAGAGGGCAAACTATAATCCCAAAAACGAAATCAACTTTCAAGAAAAAGTTAGAGTCAAAGCGTAAAATGTAAAGTCAAAATCAATTTAAATTTAGAAATGGGTGGAGTCAACACACGCAAAAACACCTTGTGACAGGTATCTTTCAACATGGGGCATGTAATCATACTGAGAGGCAAAAGGGTGTATCCGGTGCATCAATTTGCAATTATGGTTATATTTACTAAGTTGGTGTCGGTCCTTTACTTCATTAGTTTCTATTGTTTTGCTGATTTCCTACCATCCATAGTCAATGTGATGAACTGCATAGCTATGGACTGAAAGCAAAAACTATTCTAGGGGACAAGATGGCTGCCATTTTGAGGTGATCCCTGCCAGGCTAGATAGTGGAAATACCCGGCACTGTAAAATATTGTTATGTATGGCAAGCCAAGTTCACATAAAAAATGTAGCGAGCAGAAACACAACTGCATCAGACTGGTAAGACAAAGCCTAATGTGTTTATCATAATTATTGTTACATTTGATTGCAATCCATATCATCCTCTCACCATGGGCTTAGCCCCCCAAATTCTGTAAGTGCCCTTTTGTATTAACAATTACCCAGCATGGTAGAAAGAGGAAAATTAAGGCCCCAACCAACAGCCTGGGAACAAGGTCCATTCAGCAAAATGTTGATTTTCTGGCGGGTTAATTTGTGTCTACTATGACCTTACTGTTAATACTATACTAAACTACATCATTCATGTACTATCTTGGAAGCTAACCTTTAACAAGTTGTCATTCCTGAAATATGACTTGGTTGCTGGATAGTCTATATCCCATAAAATTCCTCTGCAATATACAAAGGAGTAATAGACCTTGAGCCCAGGACTTTTTGGGTTCCCATCAAGTGTAGTAACCCAGACAAAGTTTTTTGGATTTGTACATGTCTAAGGAAACCAAATCACTTTGCCAGACATCTGGGTTGCCCAGCTTAGCTCCAGAATCATAAAATATGTACGGTGACCTCACCCTTTTTTCGTATTCTCCCCGCAAGCAGTGTATCAGCCATATTTAAGCTAATATTTGAGATAGAAAGCTAAGAATAGAGCCGAATCGAAGCTCTTGCATAGCTTAACACCATAATACCATTATAGTATTATTTTCTCATTTGCATATTTAGAATAATTATCGAAACATTCTTTTTTTAATGAAATATTTTATAATGTTCATGCTACGTATTGAAAAAAACCACAATGTGCAGTCTCAACTTTCAATCATTACATCAAAATAGTCATCTAGTATGGTATGTAAAGGAAATAACACTTTTCATCATTGTTATGGTGTTTTTATAATATGATTCATGGCTATTTCTGTAATGCCAAAAAATGGTGATATGTATAAAGGTAATGCTACACTATTCAGCTGGTCCTTTATAAGCAACATTTACGGCAAATGGGAATAGAATAACTTGATCAGGAGCCTTCTATGATCACATTGGACATACTAGAATGATAAAAGCCAACAAAAGTCTGAGAGATCTATTAATAGTTGGCTGCAAGTGATGCCCACATCCACGGGACCGGGCCCTTACACAAGTATGTCCCCTGCGACATGATTCCTCCTCAGTTAGCTACATCTGAATTTTCAAATAGAGTGCTTTGTCTGGCCATATCTATGGAAATAAACACTTGGTTGAAAAGAGTACACTGTAAAGGAATTCTGTTGAAATAACAGTGATTCACTGGGTGATGAACTTACAACATAAAGCAGTCACTGTTGTCTCAAATTCACAGTTGACCATAAATGAATAAACTGTGTTTCACTGCATTGGATTATGGATAATCAAAGTAAAATTTGTATGATTTTACATTGCCCTGTCACAATCATATTATGATGATTCAAGGTAAAACTTTATATTGTTCCTCCGTATATTCAACAGACTATTCTTACAGTGTGGGAAACCTTGCCAAGTAGTTTTTCTTTATAAATCTTACACCACTTTCCTATCTATACTAGACAAGCAGCACCATAAATCCCTGTGCTCATCACTTACCAGGGATCGTAAGACCAGGGAAGTACAGTCAAAGTAAGTGGAAGAGTGAAGTGCAGGGAGCCCTTAGGTAGGCCGGCTGGAGCAGATGGGACAAGCTAACTGTCTTTCATTCTCTTCCAATCTCCCAGAGATGATGAAACTCCCAAATATGAAAATGCTGTAAACGTAGATATTTTCCTGCTGTACATTTTTAAAAATCTGCAAAAATATGTATAAAGCGAATATCTAAATAGCATTGAATTATGTGCCAAATCTTGGAAATCCCTAAATTTAAATACCAGCGAAAATGTACTTTTCAGCAAATTCGCAAAAGCTCATACATGTGAAAATATCTACATTTACAGTAGCACAACATAGCGCCCTGTGATCAGTGTGAATAGCCATGTGTGATTTCACACTCATGTTCTCTTTATACTGCTGACCACAGTGTACACACCTTAGGGATGTATAAACTATTACCCACATTGAGAACATTTGTGAAGTTTCTCTCCTATATTATTCATCATGTGTCTCATTAATCTACTGTTAATCATTCACCACATTGAGAACATTGCTGTTCATCTTGTATGCATGTATGAACTACTTACCACACTGAGAACACTTTTGAGGTTTCTCTCCTCTGTGTGTCATCTTGTGTGCCTGTATGAACTGTTTACCACACTGAAAACACTTGTGAGGTTTTTCTCCTCTTTGTGTCTTCCTGTATGTCTAGATGAACTGTTTATCACTCTGAGAACACTTGTGAGGTTTCTCTCCTCTGTGTGTCATCTTGTGTGCCTGTATGAACTGTTTACCACACTGAAAACACTTGTGAGGTTTTTCTCCTCTTTGTGTCTTCCTGTGTGTCTAGATGAACTGTTTATCACTCTGAGAACACTTGTGAGGTTTCTCTCCTCTGTGTGTCATCTTGTGTGCCTGTATGAACTGTTTACCACACTAAGAACACTTGTGAGGTTTTTCTCCTCTGTGTGTCATCCTGTGTTTCTTTAGGCTATTTGCCCATGTAAACTGTTTTTCCTCCTGTGTGTGTCTTCAAATGTGATTTAAAGTAGTCTTCCTTGTGTATCATCATGTGTTTCCTTAAGCTACCTACCATTTAAAGGGTATCGCTACAAAAGTAGGTGCTGGAACCCTGTGGATGTCAGAGAAACAACATTGTACTATGTAGCTAGTGCTGCCCTCTCGTGGCATATGTCAATAAGAGATGTATGGAATAATAGCACAACAGTTCTTCAGATCTCCACCAGAATCTGTAGTATAGCGGTTATGATGCCTGCTTTGCAATCAGAGGATCCGGAGTTCTATCCCAGAAGGTGCCATGACCTTTTCTCAAAAAAAGGTATAGTTATTCTTTTTTTTTTGGTGGGACGGGGCGGGGGTAAAATAAAGGGGGGAAGGAATCTTGCATTATATTCTAATTTTCACATAGAGAGTATTTAAGCAGCAATGTCCATTGCATGGGCTATAGGGCTAGAGTGCCTCACAAAGGAAGTACTTTTTCTTTAAATGGGCATTACAGAAAAAATGAGCACCACAACATGTAATTTTTTTTCCATTTTCTATTTGATTATTCTGCCAACTAATCTGATCCAAAGTGATTCGAAGATAGCAATAGAAGAACATGGTCATCTGACCACAAAATAAAAATGCTCTTTTAGCTTAGTTAAGAAAGAGCTTTTTCAAGTGGCTTTCCCATAGAATTGAGCACTGTACCATGCCATTTTCTTTACTTTCTCTAGTTCCTTATGTATTGAACTAATATTATACTAAGTTATATACAGAAATCAATAGAATATCTAGATCATCGAACAGGTAGCGATACCCTTTAAATTGTTAACCACACTAAGAACATGTACAAATGTATGAGCTCTTTCTACTGTGTGCGTTAGCAAGTGTTTCTTCAAGCTACTCCTACAGGTAGAGCCAGCACCAGATAGCAACCAGTGATCTTACTGAAATCCATTATAGCCACAACAACTGTCAGTCCATGATCGTTAGAAACAAAGCCAGCTGTTTTCATATCTGACCAACTGTATCACCAGTCTCAAATGGTTGGGCATACCACTGAGAGGTGCTACCACATAGTGGCAAATGGTGCAAACAAAATGAAGGTCCTTGGCTTGGACCTATGCTAAGGCATAGGACTACAGTGCTGCCAGTTGTGGCAGTGTTATGAAACTAACATACCAAACCCATTGTGAATATATTTCATGTTCCCTAAACATCTTGCATGATTCTGAAGCTAAGCTGGGTGACCCTAATGTCTGGCAAAGTGATTTGAGTTCCATAGACAGATACTAATGCAAAAACTTTGGTCTGGTTTACTACTCTTAATAGGAACTCAAACACTATAAATATCAAATCGGCTCACCGTCTATAATTGATTAAAACTAAATCAAGCATGGAGCTTTACCAAAAAGTTTTGACCTTGCCACCGCCTTATTGTCCAGGTACTGGGAGTACAGATGTTAACATTGTGTTATCTCAGTATTGCAGTGTCAATGGGTTGCTCAGAAAGAATACTTCCCATGTTGTCTACTTTTCTTGCAGTTTCCCCACCTCATGAATCACAAAGTAACTGATACCTAATACAAAGAAATGGATGATTGTGTAATCTTTAAAATGTTTGGTGTTTGGTGAATGAGCACTGACCTTGTTCTCCACATTGTAAGTTTTTGCGCATTGTCAGAAAATGAATGCTCCTTTCTGATATAATTGATTTATCGTTTCCCCATCCACAGTGCAGTTTAAAGTAAAAGACTAATCGAGTTAGTGAAAGGAAAAACCTCCCATCATGTGTAAAGAAATTGCATAAAGAAGCAAAGAATCCTGTTTATTAGCTCTGATGTTTTATATGCTTCATTAAAGAATTCATTAACCATCAAATTGAATTTCCCAGAATGGGGCCCTTCTGCTTTTTAGTTAAGGTGATAGCCAATTCAGATGAATTGTGCTGGTTGTTGTGGCCTGTGCTGGTTATTGTTGACCAGAAGTCACCATGATGGTCGTTGAGATGTATACGGGTCAGAGGGCAGCTGACTTCCTGTCAGTAATGACTTCCGGTGCTGATGCCGCTTAGCCAATCATGTGTTTGACATGCTCCCTATGACGAACTGGCCACCCAATAACATGATCAACACCCCAAAAAGGGCCACTACCTGGGCTCTGGTTACTTTGTATCAACACAATTCCAAGGGAAAGGGTCTACTTTTTTTTAAATAAAATAATTGAGGAAGAGGGGTACACATTGAGCCCTAATTACTCAGAAAATTCTCAGGGTGACACATTTCATGTACCATATTAAATAGTTGGACATATTAGGGTAAGGTTTTGGCCTATTTAATTGAATTGCATCGGTGATAATAAATATTTGCTGTTGTTCACACATAACCAGTAAATTATCTGAAGGGGGGGGGGGGGGCGGTAAGCCTTGGGCCTACCCAACAAACCCACTATGATTGGCTTGGGTATACCCAAGGCTTATTTTGCTGGTTAGTTGCCAAAGATGAAACAAGGAGTGCCCCCCCTCCCACCCACCCAGGTCAACCCAGTATTATGGCAAAGAGGCAAAAGACTCACCACAACTACAGTGGAAAAACTATTCAGCCAATCAGAAAGGACCTTATGATCACCTGGCAACTCGTGTCCCTCACCTGGTGGATGACCTGTGAACTACAGTTGTCAGCCATGCTCCCCAGCATCTCATTGGAATGATGCTGCACGTACAGGCTATGTCATGAGCCTGTCCGTAATGTGAGACAAGAAGTGATGCCCTGTGTCAGGTGCTTCTTGGGGTCACGCAGTACATATTGGCCTGTTTGTATCACTCATCAGGCAGCCTGATTATTCAGTTAACATGACAAGAATGCTAATGCAAGTTTCTTTCTTTAATGTATTCTATTCATATATGAAATGTCTTTAGTTTTGCCTGCACTTTAAAGTAACCACTACTATATATGTTCATAATGGTAAAAAAATGTTCTCATGTCCCATTATAAGGCTTACCTCCTGCTGCCTATTGTTCAGTAATGCCAAGTCTCAGCTGAGGGTCACGACCCAAAGTCGGCTCTTTGATGTCTCATATCAGACATCAGTTTGCATGTTGGCATATTTAACCCATACTGGGTAAGGGGGCATAAGTGTTCCGAAATGAACACATGCAGGATCTGGTTTGGCAAAGCAGACAAACTCAAAGATCTAACCCATACGACAGACTTTCTCTTTAATCCATGGCAAGGGAACAGAGGGCTAAACCCACATGCTGCAACATTGTGAATCAGTTGTCCCTGATAAGTTGATATTGTGGCATTAAGGGAAAAGGGGCAAGGGTTTCTCCCTCCATGTGCAGAGTGTCACAAAATTTGCTTTCTTTCAGTCCTGGGTTATCTCACAAATACAACAAATCAGTTTGATTTAGTGGAATTTCAATTGTCATGGAGGCAGAAAGTGAAAATATCTTTGTCTGTGTATCATTGTAACAATGAGAAACTACCAGGGTTCTGTTCATTTGCCCCATTCTGGTTCCATCTATTAGGACCATTGTGAATCTGAATAACAAACTGTATTAGCCATAGCATCAAACCATGTAGACATTTCTTTAAACTGAATAGAATTTAATCTACTTTTTTGAATGCGTGGGCATTATGTTACTGTGTATTTAACACCAATGCCAAATGAAAACTAAATTCAATTAGGAGTAAAAGCAAGGCTTCCTGCCTGGAGAAATTACCCAAATTGTCCATACCAAGAATTTAACAACTTAAAGACATGGTCCATCGATTTCTTTGGAGTGAAGCCATTGGTTTTACCTTACTCCACTACAAAATGAGAGAAGGTCCAAATTCTACTCCTTGGAACCCATTCAACTGAAATGGATTCTGTGGAGGTGAGGATTTGATTAAAGGATTTGACCCTTCCTTTACCATACAGGCATTATTGCAAGTTTACAGTGCACTAACGTACACGCAACTATGCTAGTTTTTCGCCGATTTTTTGGCCGATTTTGGCCAATCTTTGACCCCCTGTGGTTTGCCTACATGTTGGCGGAATCTCATGATTTTTTTTCTGACAGAGGTCTATAGAATATTATCCCTGCATGCATATCTTAATCCACTTATACATACAATTATTTAAAAAATGCTGGGTATCACAACTTGAATGAGATTTAACTCATTTTATAAATGATTTGAGCAATATGTATGGCGAAAATCGTGAAAAATATCAAACAATATTGATGTAGGGGTTGTGGAAGTATCACGCGAACACAGGTTCCAAATTCTGTTTGAATGCAACAGGTTTATTCAGTCAGGATCAGAGCCTTAAAGTAACACAAAGGTTTTGCTCGGTTCTTTTGGTTTAACCATTCGAAGATGTACAGTGTTTTACCGATAGTTCTAAGTCAGCAACGCTGGATAATCTGGTCCTGAGCATGCATGACTGGTGCAGGAGCCAGAGTGTGGGAGGGGTGTAGGTGCCCCGATCGAAAAGGTAACGAAGGTATCGAAAGGTGTGGGTCAGAGCTCGTCCTGGGACAAACTCCCTGAGGTAGCCAACCTCGGCCTCTTATATACCCTGAGCGCGGACCAAGCAGTGTCGACATGGCACTCCTCCGTAGCGCCGTCTGGAGTGCCCTGCCTGGCTCCGCTACCGGATAACCGAAAGGACATGGCGTAGGTGTTGCCACCTAGTGTCCGATGGAGGCACTTCCCACTCTGACTCCACTGACCTATATGTACACGTATTATTTGTGCCCCTACTTTGATTTTTGGGTGAAAAATTAGTTTTCTCCAGTTTTTCATGCTGAAAAAGATGGTACCAAAAGCTTAGGTCTATTTTGATGCATTATGGCGTAAATACAAGTTGCCACGGCAACATATATACCCTAAAACAAGCTACTCTTAATTTTCAATAGAGCTTTATCTCCCTAATTGGGACACATCGGGCAATTTAGGGTGTCTTACCTTCTGGTTATTCAAAACTGTTCACTTTGTCATAGATGTACTTCTAGTTTGAATATTTAAAATTTCTTTTCAGTTTCTAAAAGTTGAGGCTATCCCCTACATCCCAATATCCGATTTGAATTTTATCTGAAAAAATCTGGTTTTGGAAGAAGTGTATTTATGTGGAACATGGTAAAGGAAGAGTTAAACTAATTTGGTTTGTATTTGACAATTGCTGGTTAACCATAAATTCTTGCATAGAAGCTGTTGTTAGTACGCTAGCCAGAAGTTCAATGTTGCATGTATGATCTTGGGGTGTGGGACCTTCAGCTCACAAAAAGCACAAAAGCCTTCACCCCAGAAAATAAAGCCTTCAGGCCACAAAAGCCCACAAAATCATAATACCACCATACATCTCTGAGTGCTTGATGTGAGCAGATTTTTTCATTGCATTACTGCTTGCATGTAAGCTGATTCAAGATGCTTAAAGGAAAACTAAGCATATTTAATTCCAGTAAATGTCACATAAACCTCCTTACATGCCTTCATGATCTTTACATGAGATTCGCATGGCATTATTGACCCAAAGTCACTCTAAGTGTTCCATCAGGCATCTTTAATTTGCTTGAATACAATTGTTATTCAGTGTTTATTAATACTCCTTTAAGGGCATAATTTTTCAAGGATCATTTTTCATAATGACTCACCAATGTGGTTGTGGTGATTTATTGGCCAGTACTGTATTATGCAGAGTCTAGTTGCTCCGTAGGGTCAACATAATGTATAAATGCAGCATTGCAGAGTTAATCACCAGGGTTTCATCTATACATCACGATAAGATAGGGAAAAGTACATTCAAACACTATGATGCCGTTAGAGAGTTAAAGTGACGTTGCTCACTGGCTTTACAACTTCTTTAGGTGCATACAGAAAATTACCTTCAGAAACTCACATGAGGTAATCATGTATTGTCAACTCCAAGTACTATCACAGAATCAGAGTAATATTTGCTCACATGTGGAGAGGCAGGAAACTGGTATCCCTCTCCCGTGAGGCCTGGAGGTCCACCCTGGAGGATAATGAGGCATGACACTAGCACACCTAGTACCATGACACCAGCTGGGCCCAGCCACCATGGTATGCCTTCCTCCAGGGACTATGACAAGTCTCACCCTCATGTCAGCTGAGGTCCCTCCCTCCTCCTCTTTCTTCTTTTTACATCCACTCTCCTGATACCAACTGTCACCCTCTGTTACTGCACATCTATACATCTGCCCACTTATAATGGAGTGCTTGTTGTAACAGAGGTAATCATAAGCTAGCTAACTCCTTAAGGACAGATGTGGCTAAGGGATGACATTTGTCGTCATGATGCACCAATGCAGCTCCAGTGTGGAAGTCACCTCTGCTGCATTGTGGTATCATGCTGAACCTTTAGGAGGGCCTCAACCTCATAAGATCAGCATGACTTGGCTTTTGAGTTAACTGGCATTGTATCCAAAAAAAATGATTCGTCAAAATTATACATGAAGAATATAATGATGTTCCACGGGGAAGAATGGATCATCTGATCCTTTTTGCAATTTAGGCCTTGTAAAGGGCTTGAATGATTAATCACCCTTTTTCATTGCAAATGTTATGACGCTCTATTACTATGTACAAAGAAATATAGAAAATGTATCTCAATATACCTATAGTTCCATACAGACAGAAATAACATGACAGTGCAAACATGTTTCCATGAATCTATCTTATATTTGCATGTTATAGTTTGATGTACCAAGTTCTCACTGTGAGCAATCACCTTGGAAAGGATAGTGTGGCTAATAAGGAATCTTGGTTCTTGGAACTTAAGTCTATGATTAGCCACTTTCACCAGTAGTCCAGTAAACGAAAGGAAATATATAGCCTAGTCTCAACAAAATTGCAAGAAAAGGTTTCTCCGTGGTTTTCACCTCTTTGATATATGTACTTTCCAGAAAAAAATTGTTTCCGGCGATCCCGCCTGGGGAAGTGCCCCTAATCCAACATGGCCGCCACTAAACCAGGTCAAACAGGAAAACTGCTATAAAAATGGAACAAATCATCATATTCACACATATGATGGCTCTATTAACATCAGCATGAACAGATCTATCCAATAGAACATGTCTTTTAGTTTTGAAATTTTAAAGAATAGCGTAAAATTCAAAATGGCCACCAGTCGTTAAAATGCATGAAATAACACATCTCTGGTTCTAATCAACATAGAGATACAAATGAAGGTTCAAAATATATGTTTCTAAGGTCAGAGAATTTGAATTTACTATGTGTGAAAAGATAAATGGCAGCCATTTTTAAACAACAACAGGGAAATCAGAAGTGTACCCAAGAATGCATTTCGTCTGCTCACTCTCCACCCTACTCTCTGTGTTCAACTGTAGAAAACAAGAGACCAAACATCTGCTAGGAGAATGATTTTTTACAACACTACAGAGCCTATTTGCGATAGGCTGAGGCATTCCCACAGTGCATTGTACTAGGTCAGACGAACTCTGTCTGCACGAATTTCCCGCGCCACTATCGCCGGCAGCGGAGCTGCTGGTACATTTTTAATGAGGTCACTGCTGAGGGCTGTTTAGACTACTACCAGAAAAGAGGATATTTTGTGTCTTTTGTCCTGATAAGCATAGGTATAAGATTTAGAATGGAAAATTCACTTTTGTGAGATCAGATATATGAGATCTAGCATGTGCAAGAGACATATTCAACATCCACATTGGTTATTTAATTAGAGCTGCCTGCCACCAGGTTTGAGCAAACTTAGATTTCAGTTACGTGCTTAAACATTATTATCTTGTAACATTGCTGGACTAATTAGTATGGGGGGGGGAGGTTTAGGTGAAGACAAATCAATTTACAGCAATTTACACTTCATAGGTTTGACCTTTTTTAGGGGTTGACAAAGGGGGGGGACCCAGCACCCCGCCCCCCCCCCCTCCATCAAGCTAAATGCTAGTTGGACCTATAGTAAAGGTATGGAATATCAGAGTAGAATTATAGCCATTACTCTACCAGTTGGCCACCATGGCTAATGTATGATAGAGACCTATGATGCTGCAGCTACCCATTGATATAAGATAAATATTAGTGATTGAAACAGGTGGCTGTATGTCTTGATATTTGAGTAACAGCTATAGCGTTACAAGTCTGAGATTCTGAACCAGTTTAAACAAGTTGAGGTATTGTATATTGTTGAAAGTGTATTCCAGCCATCCATTGACTTATTGTCAAGGTGTGTAGAGAGAAGTCAGGAAAGAGGAGATGCATACATGAATCTTAATTAATACAATAAGTTCTATTGGCTAATTCATTATCATGAGTTATAAACATTTCCCTTTGACCACCTACTCTGTTGACTGATCTAGGGAGTATGTGATAGGATATCCATAACATAAGAACCACCTCTGGAGTGCAGTAGTCTACATGTCCATGTGTAGTCTTAGCAGACCCCCTGTTCCTATTGTGGGATCTGGTGGATACTGTATGCAACTATACCTACTGAAGGTCTTTATCATCTCCATCCTAGCAATGTTGTGATTGTTATGGCCACTAAATTACCTGTTGTCACAAGTCATCAATGCAGACTTGAGACATTTAAGCTGATTTACCTCCACCAGTTATATCATTCCTCCTTCAAGCTTCCCTATGCCTCCATACGCAGTGGTGGGGGGAGGGCTGTAGCCTACTACTATGTGTGTGGGGGGGGGGGGGGGGCTGGGGGGAGGGGGGTAATCCTAAGTGGCAGTCTATGAACCTACTATACTACCAATAACATGCTCTTTGATAAACCGGCACACAGACAAACACTTAAACATACACTAACAACTTCCTCCCTTATATAATATTCATATCAATACCATGAAGTAGGGGCATTTGTGATATCTGTGTTGAGGGAAGGGTAGAAATATAGGGAGACGTATGCATGTGCAGGAGGTGTGATGGTTAGTCCCAGTAATCTGAGCTGCTTGTGTTAATTTGGGAGTAATACACCAACCAAAGGGGTTATTGCAGGATTTTATCTATGTGTAGCCTGGTCTTGTCAATCCTCCTCTCCCCATAATGCATAAGGTCAATATAGATAAATAATACTTTGTACAATTTGAACTTCCTGTATTGCATTACATCTAATGTGTCTCCACAAATATGTTGAGATAATTATTAGATCTAAATGTCTGTGTTTGCCTTTATCAAAGAGCATAGGCTACATAGTGGTAGTAGTAGTAGTAGTAGTGGTGGTAGTAGTAGTGGTCTGCTCCCTGGGGCTGCTGCCGGGGGCTGCTGCCATACCCATGCTGGTGTGCTGGACGGAGAGAGCAAGGGGGGAGGGGGGTCTCTCTAGGCTGATTATAATGTAAAATAACCATTGTGTTCCCAAAAGTACAGACTGATACCGGAAGCACAAATAACCGATATATCAATAAGAATTAGTATGCAATTAAAACCGTCTTAAATGATAAGAGACCAAAAAGTGTGGCAACAGACTTATCAAAGACTGATTAATCAAGGTCTTACTGTAAGAACCTAGAAATGATCTTTTACCACAAACGATGCTGTCTTTGGGAGGTAAAGATGCTGTATTTCAATTCTGCCACAATATCTACCCTGTGTTGTCCAATAATCTGTTGGAATGCATGCCCTTGTTGGTGTGGGACAGGTGTGAATACAACAACACTATATAGTATCTGCAACTAACCAGGACCTTAGTTGGAGGAAAGTTTGATGATGCCAACAAGCACATCCCAGTGGGCTAGGACCAACTTAGGTCAATGGATAGGATTAAGGACAAGTTCAATTTGTGATATATGGTTGGTTTACTATCGGTTACTATGCCCAAATTATCAGATTCTTTCCAGCTTGTTAAAAAATGTTTCAAGCAATACCTCTATTTTCAGATAATACGCTGATGGAAGCTATGCCTCTGTCATCATACATATATACACAAAATTGTTGATTGGAACTAACAATTCAATCTTACAGTTGATTCAGGATGTTCATCAAAGCCATACCACTCTGCCTACATCTGCACTTCATTCTGATTCTTGTTACTTTGATCACAGTTGACATTATTGCCCAATGCGGCCAATGTGTTAAATAGAATTACAATTTTATTCTATCCATTGATGATCCCCTGTGAAAGACCATGACTGGGCTCTATGGGTCCCCATTTCTGAGCTCTTATTGCCCATAGAGACCCATTCCCTAGATATTATACTGTTACAGGATTGGAACATATTTAGGTGGGATTTAGAATTTGTGAATGGTAAATGGATGGTAAATCTGTATTTTCTGACCTCATAGAATTCTGAATGTTTCAAAACTTGAATCATATCTCCATACTGATTAGGGCTAGAGATTTGCTATTGTTCAATATCACTACCTTTAATTTTGATGAAACCTGGTGGCAGGCATCTTATTAAATACCCAAAACTGCAGATATGTGCACAGGCAAGGGAAAAGGGTACTCCCCTGGTGGCTAAAATCAGAACTAACCCTGCAGGGAGTATCCTTTCTGCTTGCCTGCTCACATATGTTTGTCCCTTGCAAATGCTTGAGTTCATATTACTGGTCTCACAAAATGTTATGTAAATCTCCTTCCCAAATCTCATCCCTATGCTTATTGGAAACAAATCAGGAAAATATCCTATTTTCTGGTAGTAATCTAAACAGCCCTCAGCAGTGACCTCATTAAAAATTAAAAATGGCTGCCATTTATCTTTTCACACATAGTAAATTCAAATTCTCTGACCTTAGAAACATATATTTTGAACCTTCATTTGTATCTCTATGTTGATTAGAACCAGAGATATGTTATTTCATGCATTTTAACGACTTTTTGGTGGCCATTTTGAATTTTACGCTATCCTTTGAAACTTCAAAACTAAAAGACATGTCCTGTTGGATAGATCTGTTCATGCTGATGTTAATAGAGCCATCATATGTGTGAATATGATGATTTGTTCCATTTTTATAGCAGTTTTCCTGTTTGACCTGGTTTAGTGGCGGCCATGTTGGATTTGGGGCACTTCCCCAGGCGGGATCGCCGGAAACAATTTTTTTCTGGAAAGTACATATATCAAAGAGGTGAAAACCACTGAGAAACCTTTTCTTGCAATTTTGTTGACATAAATTCGTTCGTTTACTGGACTACAGCGCCGGCTTGCTGGAGCCATTAGAAGGCACAGATCCTTATAAGTACCTTGATATGTTTGGCAAGTCCATGTAATGATACTCGTATCAGCTGAATGCTATATTCTAGAATCTATACCAGACATCTGAGAACATCAATGTCTGGACACAAGGCTGATTTATATTTATTACACTGGGTGTAATGAAGCTACTTTAGTAACTCTAATGTTTTGCTGGATCATGATTGGGAACCTATAGATCTACAGAAAATAGATACATATAAGATCACTACTGAGAGAAAAAAAACTTACAAGTTGGAGAGACAGCTTTCACACAAGGAGGTCTGATTACACTCAGCCAACCATTATTCAAAGCAAGATATCAACACATAAAATGTTGTTCACAATTAATCATCAGTCCCTCTCGCTCAGACAGTACTGTACAAAGCAATCTGCTACATCAAAGGCCAATGCAGTCTTAGACATTCAGAAATTTACATTGGGATGATTCTCAGATGTTATGTGATACATTAAGAAAATACAAATTGCTGCATTAGAAGGCAGACAATTTTCTGCTTCCCCTATTATGTATTTGCATTGTCTTCTTAATGTCTCTGCATAATAGCTGCTTGTGTTTGCCCCATAGAAATGTATGTATTAGTCATTGGAACATTTATATCAAACGTGTGTATATATCAGAGTATTGTACCTGTTTTACAGGAACAAAATAAATGAGAAAAGTAAATATCATTGTATATCTATAGAGCAACAAAGAAAACAGTAAGTATGCAGTATATCACAAACATTGTTACCTGTCATTCATAATAATGACTTGTTTATTTGCTTTAATGGTCTAAAGCTGAGTTGAATGTTACAAGCATTATTTTGTTTACACCATGTGTAAAGAGTTTTTATGGTGAGTTAGAAATATCAATGCATGCACATTCATTATAAACGGCGGCATCTCTGTCCTTTTCTGCTGGTGAGAGGATATTTTGGGTCACATAGGATGTGATATATAGCAGTGCAATAATCTAGTGCAAATTGATTGCATTAAATTATGTATCGCAGTAGAGTGCTGAGGGATGCCATGCTTCTCTCAGGGGTTATTAGAAGGCAACATGACCTACAAGTAGCATGTAGCAACAAGGAACGGCTCTCTGGTTGACCACACCCTATTTGGGGAAAGGGTTTAACTATGAAGCAGACCCTTATTATAGAAATGTCAATGTTGGTACATTTTATAAAGAAATATTTCCTAAAATTCAATTACAATCTGACAATGGAGTCAAATGTTTTCCCAATGTTATAAGCGATTTTGGAGTCATCAGTTGCTAGGGTTATTTAGGAATAATCCAGGAATATACATAACAAATTAACTATATAGAGCTGGAGTAATTTCTTTGGTCTTCATTACTAGAGAGGATCTGGATGAGGGAGGAGCTCTTTCCGACTGCGTCATCACCCTGCCTGATTGATGCCGGGAGAAGTGACACACTGGGGTTATATCTTACAAGAGCAGGGGTTGATGAGGTGACCTTCACTTATCTGATGAGACATACCTTTTTTGTATAGAGTGATAGTAGCTGCACTGGCATGAGATTGTGTTAAATGCTTGCCATCATAATCTTGCATTTTGTTATTTTTGGACACTTTTCAGTCAAACATCTGTAAAAAAATAGCCAATACACAGATACTTCAGCAAACAGTCTCTTGAAATGTACACCACAGTTGGCTGAGAGAACATAATAAATGGCCAGACTTTATTTAATCCGCCCAGGAAACCTAGGACAGCCAAATAGTCCCTACTAAAAACGGAATTCTTGTGGATATAATCAGTGCTAGGAGACCTTATTTTTGACTGGGAGTAATAATAGGCATACCAGAGGATGGGCGATGCTTGGTTCAAAAAAGGTTTTAAAAAGTTTTTGGTATCCATGGTAACCAAGGGGTCACGCTTTGAGGTCAAAGTCCAGGTCACAGGTCGGTGCGGCACTTGAAAAATTGATCATATTCAGACTATGCTTTTTCCATGGCAACTAGCGCAAAATCTAATCTGACTCCCCTAATGACAGACATTTTTCAAAAGATGGGAAATGACGTCAGCTTTTTGTTTAAGGCATCATTTATGAAAGCCATCAAATTTTGAACCACATTTGGAGCCACTTGATAGTGAAAAAGAGGAAAATATTAGAACATCACTGTGCCAATTAGTACCGTGACACCTTATAACACTTATACAACAAGTCACTTGTACCACATCTTAAACATATCTAGTAGACCTACCAGCATTTTAAGAACAAATTTTAATATAGCTTTGTCTCCCCTCACCCCCTACTCTGTTCAGGCCCTACTAAGGATAAAGCCTTAATGGTCTAATTAGACGACAAGCAGTATGATCCAGCTTATAACTGCTCAGAGAGATGGTAATGAGCACATTAACAACAACTAATGAGCTGCTCTATACAACAAAAAGTACATGTCTACTCACCAAGGCCATTTACAATAATTGATGAATTGCACCTAGAAACAACTAAAATGAATTTCATGAGATTACATCCCATGTGTACATTTGTATGTCTAGATCTTTACATTGTTTTATAAACAGTTTAGTGAAGAGAAATTGAAAAAGGCTCTCAAGAGTATACAGCATTTAAATTTGGTCAATAAGTTTTATCCCTGTGCTATACCTCAGGTTTTGGCTTTTTCTGTTCTCTTCAATCTTCCTCCATTTCTTTTCTTCTTTGTCCCCCTCCACTCTCCATGCCTGAGTGAAAGGGTTTAAGACCAGGGAGCCTAATGACTTGATTATATTGGTGAAACTTGATTACTCCTACTGGTTGTCGGTGATAATGTGTTACCAAGCCAAAATAGATGTCTTTCCCTTCCTACCAAAGTTTTATGTTGGTACGAAATTGTATAACTTAATTTACATGCAGCTCCATACCAGTCTTATATGAAAACAAGCATAGAATAATCCTGTGGTTCATGTCTTGCATTCCGGATGGTATATACAACAAGAAAAAATATGATTAAATATGTTTGGTTAGTCTTGGAAACAAGATTGACCAATCATAACAGCCAATTATATTAACCGCCAATATATTAACCCCCAAATTTTAAATCCTAAAGAAGAATCTTTGTGTCAAGGTGCACTTTCATTGGTCTTCATATATCTATACATTCTGTATATACAACATTATATCAATATAGTTACAGATAACATTGAGATGTGTTGCTGGACCATCCAGTTTTAACCATTCCCATGAAACCTCAGGAATAAGCCAAACTCGCATATAAGCCGCACCTAAACTTGAAGGAGATCCTATAAGCTGCACCGGAAATATGATTATGGGAACTTTCGTATTGAATTATGGTAGCAAAAATTGCCACAACCAAGCTCAGTGCTAAGCCTATAAGCCACTCTTGTGATCTGACTCATACTAGCCATGGCCTATATGGAAGGTGTTACAATACTCTACATGTGATGGGCTCAGAGGGAATTGCACCGTCCAATCAGTATATATGTATGTCATGGGGATCGTGTGGACCAGAGAAAACACTTACTGCTTTTAATAACCCATCTCTGAGCAGATCACACTCTAAGGTCAACATGAGGAACAGATTGGATGGCTCATCAGGCTGCTCAGCAGGTAGGTGTGAGTACACTGATAATATAAAAGCCCTGGCCCTTAGTCTGTAGTGGCTATCAATGGTCAGGCATGACCAAGTCCTAGTCAAGAATGACTGAGGCAAAATAACATATGTGACTAATCATAACTGTAGAATCCTAGCCAGCTTTCGGGGGACCAATCTGAGGCACAGATATATTTACAAAAGTAGTCTCAGTTTTGCTCAGAGGCAAATATGAGCAGATTTAAGATACACAAATTTTAGAGCTCAGGAGCTCTGCCCCCGATTTTTCAAATAAACTAATTAAACTAACCAGCACTGTACTGAGACTTTAAGTAGTACACAGATAGAGACTATGGCCATTACCGTTGCCACCTAAGATCTCATCACAGAGTGACATACACCGCCTGTTTGTTAGGATTGTAGTGCAACCTGACTAATGCCTTTCTCAAGATGACCTAGCCCAAAATGTTAAGATTAAGGTGGGCTGGTCCCCAGTGGGTGCAAAATCCTGGTCCATGTTGAATCAACGTTGAATCAACATTGAATCAATGTTGACAACCATTTATCAATGTTGATTCAATGTCCTGTGCCCACTGGGTAAGAACTGACCAACCTGACACTATTAGTTAACTTAGGTTGGTTGGATAGAGAGTCAGGACATGATTAGCTTGGTTATGCACTATTGTGAGAGATTGGTCGTAATATCAGTGCGGGTAAGCCATGCCAACAGACAGGGATGTCTGGGTCCCGTGAGAGCACTCCACTTTGTGCCCCAGCTATCAATCAAAGACACCTTCTGTGGTGCATATTGAGGACATGTATGCTTACGGCAAATTTTCACTGGTCAGATGGTTCTGCTTAGGAAGTCACTTTGGGGATCTCAAGAGAATGTTATTGTATTCAGCAGGACTTTAAGTAAGATGAATACTTTTATACACTTCTAAAGAATTGCAAAGGTATAATTGCCAGTCTCAACAAATATATTATGGCAACTTATACCGAGTGAGAAGATTAAAGGATTTTAGCTACTGTAAACGTATTAATTTTAGCTCAGTACATATTTTCGCGTTTTTCGCGCACATGCTTAAGTGCGCTAAATTATGATGTGAGTGAAAATTATGCCCAGGAAATTACCTTTCCAATGATGTGTAACACTATATGTTTTTAAATGTACTTGTTTCTATAATGACAATATATGACTCAATAAGGCAGCTCCAGAGGGTTCGAAAATGACCTGACGACCTGGGTTGTTTTCCAGGCAACCTGGCGACCTGGTACAATAACAAAAGTGACCTGTGAACTTTTGGAAAAGTTTGACTATAGCATAAATGGTCTAAAAAGGCAACAATGTAACCTTTTGGCTCTAATATCCTTAATAATTGTCCGATTTATAAACTGTAAAAAATGACATGTAGCTGACTCTCAAAATATGATTGAGCGAAAATGTCTTTTTATGGTAGGTACGCGAAAATTTAGCTGCGCGAAAATATATACATTTACAGTATGTTTTTTACAAATATGAATAATTATAATGATTAAATAAAAACTAATTCAAGGGTACACATGAAGGTTGATGTTCGACTCAAGGTGAACCTACCCTGTACTTGTCTCAGTGGAAATCAAAACAGGCTAGGAAAATCCCGGGATTTCCCCAATACAGCTAGAAAACCCTTCCTGGGCATTTTAACCAGCATTGGGAGATCTCCCCTCACTTAAGATAGCCCCTATGTCGACTCTCAGCCCTTATCTCTGCAGAGATAAGAGATTAGGGCCGCCGCCGGTCCGCACCTCCACGGGGGATTTTGCCACCAAGGGGGATTCTCCCCATGGGGTGGTGAGGGAGGGGTGAGGGATGGGGGGGAATCCACATATAATGTACCTTATTTCGGCCAGATTTTGCATTATAAATCATTATAAATCATTATAAATCACAGAATATAACATTGATATAAAAGCCCATCCACATATACCTAGCCTACTGTATTGTCTACATGTCTATGAAGTAACCATTATCCGCAAATAATGGTTAGATATAAGCAAATTGATTTTCGTGATTGAACCTACTATTACATGTATGCTGCTCCAGAATCAAGGGGGGAAAAGCCCTCGTTCTATTTTTTTCCTTCAAGGGAATAAAGGTAGGATTTGCCAGGCCTGCAAATAATGTAGAGGAAATATAATGATCAGTCAATATGTCAGAAGCAAACTATGTCAAAGCATGTCTGGTTACCTGCTGATAAGGATTTCTATCCAGCCATGTCATCAATCCCTCTGTGTGTGGCAAATTGGGTTAGATAAATAATTCACATACTAGTTTTGTAACTTATACAGTCCATACTATAGAGCATATTTTACGTTAAGAGCAACAAATGATAATAAGGCTGTGTCTCACGACCTTGGGCCAATGTTTTTGTCTCTGATTGGGTGCCGTCTCTGACCAGGTGCCGTCTCTGACCGGGTGCCGTCTCTTACCTGGTGTCAGAAGGAAGTGTTTTTTACTTTTTAACATATACTCATATTAGGATTTGTAAAAACGTTATGGCAGTTGTTATGTAACTATAATTAGCTTCCTGCTTTTAGTAGAAGATAACTAAACTCCCAAATGGGGTCCGGTCAGAGAGGGCACCCGGTCAGAGACGGCACCTGGTCAGAGACGGCACCTGGTCAGAGACGGCACCCGGTCAGAGACAAAAATATTGGCCCAAGGTCGTGAGACACAGCCATAATCTTTAGTATTACTTTACTAACTGTGTACTGACAACCTGCATTGAGACATAATTCTCTAATCCTTTTGCAAAATATGCTATGAGATCCATTTAAATGGTCATTTCTTACATGGCAAATATTTATTAAACAGTAAAATGGTATTCAAATAAACAGTGTGCCACTGAATAGAGGTCTCAATGTATGACCTGTGTTCCCATGGATGTATTTTGATTCATGGATGAGTGTGATATATCTAGTCACTTCCATAAACAAACTACAAAATGTTGTCTACTACCACGTATAATAAACATTATCAACCAAGCCTGCCATTCATTTATATATTAAGCGAGTGGGATTACTGAAGCAAGGTTTCAGATAGTCAAAACAAAAGAGCATGCAGCCCTTCAGTCCTGAGCATGTAAGGCATACCTAAACACCTCCCCCAGCTCCTCACTACTGATAAGAGACTGTCTGGGGGTCTGTGTGCATTTACAACAAGGGTGCATTGGCCTCCCATACATCACCGAAAGTGTGGTGATTAACAGAGCTGCCTGAAGGGTCCTTTGCGTAATGGGGAAAATATACAGTTATCCCCCAAAGTGACTCTCTAAACAGCCTGTTGTCAATCAATAACTGATATTGGCTGGTACTACATATAAACGAATGGGGTGCATATGTTGTCTTTGATGCTACGTGGTGATGAATAATAATTTACAAAATTCATGAGGATGAGAAATGATACCATGTATAGGTAGAGAAAATGATCTTGATTATGCGACCCTGAATAAGAGGCGACGACATCGGTGCTGTTCTACAACGAAAGCAGGATGTACTTGATAAACATATCATACTTTACAACACAGGAGACACCGCCATTTCTCAGGGTTTACAGATGCCTTGCAGGCATCACAAAGAGGTAATCTGATCAAAGAACATGTGTTGAATACTCTGAACTGGTCTCCAGTACAAAACTCAAGAATTTCAGTAACCACCATTATTATACATTATGCCCCATCCCCTGATTACGTCTTAGGGCAGCAGGGTGGATAGACGATCAATGTCTGAAACCTAGAGAGAGACTGTACACTGCACCCACAGGTTGTTTTGGAAGACTTGTAAGATTAGGTAAATGGCTTTCCAGAAACAAAGGTTCAGAAGGAATTAAATGTATGAAATAATCTTTGATTTACAAAATGACTTTTTCTGTGGAATCCAACAATACATCACGATCACCAACAGACAACTTCTTCAGTGATTTCATTTCATAGACATTCTCTTTCAGCACACATATCATTTAAGATGAACTCTTTTGTCAATCAACGCTCACACTCACCAACATGTGAACCATTATTATGAAAAAGACATGTTTTAAAAATGGACCATATACAGCAATGCAACAATATCATTGTTAGTTAAATTATATCAGAGTATCAAATCTAATCAACTAGAAACTCTCAACAAATTCAAGCTTGAAATTTCTAAATTCCTTGAGCTTAACAAACCTAAGCTAGAGGCCTGAATAGTAATCACTCATACCCCTAGCAATAAAACTATTACTTTGTCCTGGAAAACTGTAAGGTCCACAAAGACATAGGTTACAACTTCACAGTGAAGTAAATGGTCTCAAAGTTCCTAGGTATGAATGTTTCTTGCACTGTCGGTAAAATAAAAAGCTTTCTTTTATAAGCAATGGTTAAAAGAGAGTTCATTTTATTTGGAAATTAATTGTACAAGTAATCATAATTGTTCCCTGTCAAGTGCACACTGATGTGCTACGAAGTATGCTATATTACACCAGGTACGGGTGCTGCCCTTGAATTAGCCTCACAACTTAAATGCAGCCTATTGTTATTTTGTCCAGAAAGAAAGGCGAGTACTGGGATCTTGTGGTGTATAATAAGATTCCTGAGGGTAACGCGAGAAAATCAACACTTGTTTGGTGGTCTTGAAATGACCTACATTTATTAGTATTCAATCCTGATTGAGGTAGATTAATGAGTAACTTGTCATATTTTCCCATTATAACTGTCAATATCTACAACCCATAGAGATTTTCTTGTCATGAAAGATAAGAAAGAAGTCACTTGTACGGATAGTAATAAATCTTCTCATGTAAGGTGGGACAAAATAAAACGATGAAACCATAAAAAATCACATATGGCATCACTGCAAGCATCATTGGACAAATATCACCATGTCTTTAATTCATATGCCTTAGATACAGGCCAACCCAGTGGTTACATTATTTAGTTCAATGTTGAATCAACATTGAATCAACATTGAATCAGCATTGACAACCATTTGATTCAATGTTCTGTGCCAACTGGGAACCTGGTAAGGGATAGAATTTACAGCTTCTTGATATATTGAACACCACCTCCAGCCTACCCCTCCCACTTCCCCTCATGACAAGGCCTGTGTCTGACACCCACTCAGTGACGGTGTAGGGGCTGAATGTTAGGGGCATGAGTCACATGCAACCTACTAGAAGGTGTGGTTACACCCGGGGCTGCTCTCCTAGCATGACATGGGGGTAACTCAATGCTGGTGGTAGGGGCAGGGGGACAGATGAGGCTGTGAGATTTCAGGCCTGTCTATTGGATGTATTCAGGTGATATGCCCTGTACAATTGCCTTTTTGGCTTCCCTAGAAAGTAACAGTTTTACGGTAGTTCTAACAGTGACCATCTTTGATGACATCAGGGGGATTTAACCTAATCAGTATGTGAGGACCTCATGGGGTAGTGTGTACCAGAGAACCAATGCAATCCTTTTAAAATCCAATCTCTGAACATATTACACTATTAGTCAACATGAGTGACAGTTTAGATGGCTCATGAGGTTGGAATGGGGGTAGGCCATGCCCACAGACTAGGCTGCCTTGGTCTCTGTAGAGCCCTATACTCTGTGCATTAGCTCTCAATCAAAAACACCCATAATGGTGCATTTTGAGGAGATGCAGGATTATTGCCAACTTACACTCCTGGGATCACAATCCACTTAAAGAAGCAATTTCTTCAGGATTCCACATCAATTATTTCCACTTCTCAAAACTCAATAGCCTAGACATTGCAGTGGAGTACCTGCAATAGGAATTGGAAATGTTAAATCCTCATTGAAGCAAGCACTTGTGAAGATTGTACATGGAAAACAACTGACAGTTTCCAATATCTCTGATCCAGATTGCTTCGAAACTATTCACATTCGATGATTTGTATAGCACTTGTAGTATTCTAGGGCCATACAATGCTTAATAGAAAATATTAATGAAATATACTTTTTTACATGCTGACAGAGATTAAAGAAGGCTGTACATAATTATCTAACTTTTATCTCTGAAACACTAGATATTTGAACAATAAGATGAGAGACCCTCTATGTAGCAGCTACATTCCAACACTACAAAGCTCCAATCCCCATGGAGGCTGCTTTTTGTTTAAGGCTGACCTTCTTACCAATAGGGATTAAGGCACTACAGGTGGCAGATAATGATCCTTATCCTGAGGCCACCAAGGTAACCTTTAGTACTCCTGTCTTTTGGTGGGACTACTAAGGTATCCATTCCCTCTTGCAGAGGGCTAATTGGAGCACTTTCAGACTAATAGGGTAAAAGCCTTACTTGAAGCAAGTCATAGTACAGCATTCTAGAAGTTGCCATTCTCTTTCTAGCTTTATAAAGTTGATAAATTATAAGTCGGCAAATAAGTGGCATTTAGAGGAGGAAATGTTTAAAATATTACCAGCATAGGTTTGGTCAGTGTATTCAATTTGAAATGCAAATCATACATTGCTATACCTGTAGATAATGAATCCCACTAGGATGGAGAAGGTGTTTCACAAAAAAAAAGGGAAATAGACATTAGATGCTTTTAGGTTACTTTTTGAAGGAGAATAAAAAATGTTCTGATAACTATTCGATCCTGTCTTATTCTATCTTATTCTAAATATCTTGACACAAACGTTAATGATCAATGATGTTTATATTTGCTTCTATTACCATATCAATTATTTTTGGTCATACAATTACTCACCCAGAGGTTCCAAATTTGTAGCTTGCCTGACTTGTTTGAATAATTATGCTTCCTCCTTTCAGTGTTGAGATATATACTTCAGACTTTGTGTGAGCCGGCTACTATGTCAAAGCATCTGGTTGCCTGATGAGCTCTGGCCATCTGATCCCACAGCCATGTAGCCATGTCCATATTCATCTCCCTGCAGATAGCTAATTCAATTTGTGTCATATTACCTGGCAACGGATTGCCCTGTTTGATGATCTTGGTGGGCACAGGTTTCATAACCTGGCCACACGACTCAGAGTTGTTGGTTTATGTATCTTTGCAGTAGTAATCCAATTCAATTGAAGATGATATTTCAGTTATTCTAGTGCCTTACCACTTTTTTTTGCAACCATGATCATATTCCCTAGTCTTCTCTTAGAAACTGGTTAATCTTAGTAATTGCATTTATGTATCATATTGCATAATATGGATTAGGATATCATATTTAATCCCAGACACATGAAAATGGGAATTCCTGGAGGAACCAACTTTGGTAGGAGGCATTTAACCAATGACCAAGGTCTTTGAACTCAATAAATCGAGCGGACATGTCCAGCTGCCCACAGCCTCAGCCGTCACCTACCTCCTGTCCCTATAATTACTGGGAGCAGCTCACGCACTGAGTTACCCATATGTCATGCTTGGAGAGCAGCTCAGGGTGAAGCCACACCTTCTAGTAGGTTGTATGTGACTCGTGCCCCTATGTTTGAACCCCCAGACCCTCACTTATTGGGTGTCAGACACAGGCCTTGTCATGAGCAGAAGGGGGCAGTAGGTGATGTTTTCGAGAAGGACAGGAGGGTATTAGATTGGCTGATATTAAGTTATTGGCCTGTATTGCAGGGATATTTGCCTAATGCTTCACAATATAGCGCAGTCAATGAAGTAGGTATCCACTTGTAACAAATCTGATTTTGATCAATGATATCTGAGAACACTTCTGCTGTGGAGCTTGTTATATCTGTAGGTTTAATATGCTTATGACTCTACCCACTAGATACAGAACCCATGAATGAAATTGACACTTAAGCTGTGCCATAAAAGTATATTGTCTGCTCATCTCCAATGGGGACACTTAGGATCATTATGGAAGCCAGCAGTATACTTACTCCACACCATAAAGAGGTCCCCTGACAGTCTTTTATCAGTAGTGAGCAGCTGTATAGGGGGTTGTTTAGGTATGCCTTACATGCAACAACCTTGAGGGCCTGCACTGCCTCCCCTTTCGTTCAAGTTAACAAACCCGAGCCCTGATACAAGCTGTGTTTAGGATCTATCTGTCGAGGTGTGGCTTACATGTGCAACTCCCTTTTACCTTTCAATAAAGGTTATTAAAGTGATGAATCTGATGATATAAAGATAATATTTGCCCAGGGTGTTGCCCGAGGCTTATAAATATGTGATATCCATGATTTAAAAAACACTTGTCAACTTCATCTTCAACTTTGAGATAATGTTCTACATCTATGATTAAATGTTGTTTTATTTCAACCTTTGAGGCAACCTAATATGCTTAAATCATGTCTGGCAATCTATTAGATATAGATTTCTAATTTCCTTTGATGGGAGTAGATTCCCTAAATACCTGGAGATGGCATGATAAATGATAGTGGGCCTAGCATCCTCAATTACCCACAAATCCCACTGTCATACTCACAGAAAGTTTTGGTGCGTTTGCCATACATGCTATAGATTCCTGTGATCTGATTATAAGTTACTTTACAATCAGTATGGGGGAAAATGACAATACAACAGACAATTGTTGGTACATCTATCATTGAAAATTTTAAATCCATGTTCTATATAATATTATATGTAGTATAAATTCAATCTCCCTTTAAAAAGAGCATATGGTTTAAGCTCTAGGTAAATTGAGGCCATCTTGGTATGACATTGATTGTGTACTGAAATATTCCTTCTGTTAGAAAAATATTAACCTAATAGTCGAGCAAGTTATTTCACAAAGATAGTACATTGACATTGTCACTATAAACTGCCTCTCTATGCCTCTGTTACTATATCTATATTATTCTCTTTTCATGCAATCAATCTCCTAATTGCTGACGAGGCTCTCTCCCATGATCCAGATTGCTGTGTCTATTCAAAATTGAGCAAGTATTTTCACATGGAATACGGTAGGAAATCCCTTACATTATTTACCGTATAGAGTGCCCCCCCCCCCCCCACTTCCGTCCCCCCCCTTCCCCTAGATTATGAAATCTTGTCCAAAATTTAACCCCCCCCCAGGTAGCTCCAGAAGCAAAGCCCTGGATTATGTCTTAAGTATATGGGAGGGTGTGCTGGGGTCAGGGGAGTGCGTTAGGAGCCAGTCCAAATGGGTAGGGGACCAGGATCTCTTCTCTTAGCCTATCGGGGTCAGGAGGCCAACATGTCTGCCATCTAAACATTAGGAGTATTTTCTCAGAAGAAACTTTTGATGATTTTACTACATTTATGAGAGATAAATCTATTGATTGCCTAACAATCTCGGAGACTTGGCTTAAGGATAAGGTTCCAGACAATCATCTATATATAGAAGGATACAACCTTATAAGGTTGGACAGGCAAGTTGATAAGAAATGTGGAGGATTAATGGCCTATATAAGGGATGATATTACTATAGGATTAAACATTTCAGAAGATTATAGTGTGAGTGTAGAAGACTTAGAGATGCAAGTATTTACAATTAAAAAAGGGAATAATAAAAAGCTATCCATCTTTAACATATATAGACCACCTTCAGGCAAAGTCAATGTGGCTCTGGAAATTCTCAATAATAAATTAAATCACTTCTTTAGGCACTACCAAAATAATGAAATTATTATGCTGGGAGACTTTAACATAAACTATAAATTCACTAACGCGGGTGATGGGAAAAAATTAAAACAAAATATGACAACACTGGGCCTTAGGCAATTAATTAAAGGGAATACACATTTTAACCCAAATGGGGAACCCACAACCATTGATCTTATATTTACTAACTCACCTCATGTCAAAGCTAATGGTATTATCACCCCAGGGCTTAGTGACCATGAACTCATCTACATGACGAGGGAACATGTACATGTACCCATTGAAAGGTTAGCCTTCACTGGAAGGAGCTACATGAATTATGATACATATAGCTTCACAATGGGCATAAAAAACTCCAATTGGGATGAGATGTTAAATTGTCAATGCCCGGAAAAAGCATGGGACATTTATATCACTCAGCTAAGTTTCCTATTGGATATTACCTGCCCTATAAAAAACTTCAACTTTAAGCAAAAAATGAAACCCTGGTTGGACCGCCACATCTTAACATTAATTAAGGATAAAAATTATGCTATAAATAAATATAGAAGGACACAAAACATTGATGACGGCAGAATCTCTGATTATCTTCAAGGGTTAGCAAGAGAAGCCTGTAGAGAGGCAAAACAGGGATATTTCCAGGAAAAGTTTAACAATAATAAGAAGGAGCCAAAAGATTATTGGAAAGCAATAAATGAACTTGTTAATCCCAAGCCTAGAAATATTAAGTTTAACTTAGTCAATCAATTAGATAATACCCCTATTCCAGATAATGACACAGCGGACTATATAAATTCCTTTTTTGCAGAAATAGGGTCTAATTTAGCTAGAAATATGAACTCCCCTTGGACCTTCCAGGGTGAGGAAGCAAATAGTAATTTTAGTTTTCAGGTTAGCACCCCAGAAGAAATAATTCCATTAATTAAAAAACTGAAAGTAGACAAATCCTCAGGGGTTGAACACATTTCGACCAGGGCACTTAAAGATGCTATGTTAGCAGTCCCCTACTTAGTTACACATATAGTTAATTTAGTCATTAAGTCCTGTACATTTCCAAACAAATGGAAAGTGGCTCTTGTCTCTCCCCTCCCTAAGGGAGGTGATGCCTCAAATGTTAGTAATCTCCGTCCAATATCCATATTGCCTTTGCCATCTAAAATAACAGAAAAAATAATTCACAAACAAATTATAACGTACCTTAATCATGAAAATCTTTTGAATGAAAACCAAGATGGATTTAGGCCAAATAGAAGCACACTAGACAGTCTCACTAAATTAACAAATAGGATTTACCAAGGATTGAATGTAGACCAATGTACAACAGCCATATTTTTAGATTTCAAAAAGGCATTTGATACTTTAGACCACAAAATTCTAGCAAAAAAGACTGAAAAAATGGGATTTGATCAAAGTGCTATAGCACTGATCACTGACTATTTAACAAATAGAAAGCAATCAACCAAGGCTAATGGTATTATCTCAAATGAATGTATACTAACATGTGGCGTCCCCCAAGGATCTGTATTAGGACCCCTACTATTTCTACTTTATATTAATGATATGAATTTTTCCTTAAGTCACTTAGACTGTCAACATTATGCTGACGACACTGTAATATACATCAGACACTCCCCATCAGACAATACCACGGAAAGAAAAATAAATCAGGACTTAGAAAAAATATCAAAATGGTGTCTAGATAACAAACTCTCATTAAACACTAAAAAAACAAAAGCAATGAATTTTTCGACTAAAACTTTGGACAATACTTGGATTAAACCAGCCCTTAAAATTAATGGTGACCTAGTAGACTTTGCCCCTACATACAAATACCTCGGAATGACGCTAGATAATAAGTTAAACTTTAACAAACATATTGATATCCTTGAGAAAAATGTAGATTATAAAACATATTTGTTCAGGCATTCAAGGAAAAATATGACAGAGAAAGCAGCAGTTGATGTCCTTAAAACAATGATCCTCCCTGTAACAGACTATGGGGACATCATCTATATGACTGCTAACAAAACTCATATTTCCAAGATACAAACTGCCATAAACAAAGCTTTAAGGACTGCACTTAGTCATAGAGGGACAATAAATACAGAAAAACTTCTCAAGGTTGCCAAATTAAATTATATGGAAGACAGGAGACAATATCACTTATCTCATAAATCATTCATCCAATCATTAAACATTAATCTCATTGATAGGAGACCCATCAGAACGCGTGCTCATGATGAAAGGTTATTAAAGGTCACCAGGTCATTAAATCCTGTTTACAGGAAAAGCTTAGAGTACAGGCTAGCAACAAGATGGAATTCTTTTGAGATAGAAACAAGAGCTATTCAAGAAGAAAAGCAATTCAGGCAGTGGAATGATGATATTTATAATGTAAAAATTATGGCCTTCCCTGACATCCCAAGGCTACAGCGATGAGTACCCCCCCCCCCCCCTGGACATAAGGTTCCTTTTGCGCGCACCCCCCCCAGCACACTCCACCTGAAGTAAAGATATAATAACCGTAATTTAATTTAGCCCTTGCATACATACATCCATATATGGGTGTGTGTTTCTTATGAAACACATCCACATATATAGGATATTTAATTCTATCTCCGGTTAACTTTAACTGGAGATATATATCTTCTCATGAAATCTATGATACTGTACATTTCTCTTACCCTACCCAAGTTATTACCTAACTTGGGTCCTATCCCTCTCTTCTTCTCCTCTAAGGAGAAATCCTATGCGAGGACACAAATATATTAACCTAGTCATGGTGAAACACCATTAGTAGTACAAAATCCTAATAAACTTTTATAAAAAATGGTTAGGTAAGGTATACATAGAAGGGATATACTCCTAAATGAGTGTCTCCTTACTATTTTTCAATTAATAGGGCTTACTTGCCCTTTATTACCTCCGCTCATCGGAAAATGCTGGTGTATGTATAATACGGTCTCCTAGGCCAACATTCTGCCAGGATAAATAAATGAAATTACAATACAATACAATACAATACAATTTCTATGACAATGGTGTTGAATATAACCACAGAAATGGAGGGCTCTGTGAGACCTTTCCTCATGTGAATAGGTTATTAGACTGGTGCAGAGCAATCTTTTGCCAGGCTATATGAGGCATCTGCAGTTTCTATCCTTTGGGAAAAAAGTACCTTTTCTGAGCATTGTGTTATTGTTATGATTCTGACTCGGTCTGAACCAGCTGGTCTGAAAGTACCTTAGATAACTGACCATCAAGAAGAATGGGGCAGTAGAATTAGGCACACCAGAGGCTGACTCTAAGGTTACCTTCTAAAGGTTACCTATAAAGAGCTCAGATAAGAAAGAGATAAGGATCATTATCTACCACCTGGAGCACTGTAATCCCTTCTCGGTCAGAGGGTCAGGCTTGAATTAACCACATTCTTTACGGGGTGCCAGATTCATAGTCTTCTGACATGTCCAGTAGCATGGATCTAATTATTGTGTGCCATCTACCATACTTGATAGTATGTCTAGTAAAGACCAGTAGTACTTTCTGGTAATTCAATTTATACTAATATGTGTTTTTTAGAGAAAAGGGGTCTAATTCAATGCACCATGCTTGTAGGCAACCTTGTACAGTAAAACTTTGTCATTACAAGCACCTTGTTACTAGCAAGGTTAATTCATTATAAACTAATTTTGTAGTAACCAAATTCAGTCTTTCGTTGTTCATGCTGTCCAGCAAAGAAGGGAGTGGACCTGGCGTGTACCCCTAAATTTACCTGCGTACATTAGGTAAAACATTATGATAGATACTGTGATGGGCTGAAAATGGACCCCATTGTATCCTGTAAGATTTAGCAATGACTATCAATGGATCATTATTACACAGAGTAATGATGATGAATAAAAATGGGAATAACCTCATCCTTAAAATGGTAAGTTCCTTTCTCTATTCAGCCTGGACATATTGATGATATAGTTCACCTATATAGATATAGCATGCCATGTTACCTGATGTGGACACCTCTTGAGAGAGAGTCTTAATAGTCTGCAGGCAGCCATCTACTGACAGGCCCCAATAGAAGTGCAGGGTCACTAGAGGGGGCATTCCCTGACTAGTGTTCTTTTCCTTGGTACTATAGTGTCTCTATTTTCACCAAACACTTCAGTAGGTTTCCATCTTAATCAATAAACATCAGGAGCATGTTCTTATTCAAACTGTATCACAATCTGAAGACGATACCAAAGTAATAAGTAGCCCTTTCACACAATATTGTCAAATGGCTATTCTTATTGATATGTACATTGTTGACTTCTGTATTATTCATTTGAATTGTCTTTCTGGAATGGCCTGCTGATGCTTAAAAGAAAAACTCAACCAGAAGATATGTGTGCCAAAACAAGTCATTGAAAATGCTTTCGACAGTCCTCTGTGGTTATAATCCTGTTATAGTCGCAAGATTGTGTGTAAAACCTTCAACTGTGTTGCACAAGAAAGACCTTCTTAAATCTAAGATGAACCAGTATCTGTCCTATTTAGAAATCTCCTTGTGAAATTAGCATAGATTGTCTAGCTGTGAGCTAACTAGACGATTAGAAATCTGAAAAAGGGATAGGTAATCATCAAAAGGCTACGTAGTGCATTCGCCATTATGCACTGTGGTAAATTATAGATTTCACTTTACTTAATTGCAATCATAATCAAATCCTGATTGCAATCAGAAATCTTGCCATGAAATGTAAACAATAATATGCTGTTGTGCACTATGCACTAGATACAGTCTCTCATAGAAATCACAAAGTGCCTCTGATAATATTTTACCACACAATTTATGTTGGTTATAGATAAACTGAAGTTATAACCCAGTTCTATATATTCAGTTAACAAATTCAGCACACAGTATCACATCTTGCATAGAACATCTAGTTGCTCAGGTAAGACAGCCATTCTATTATACAGTCATGGACAGTTTGAATAACAAATACAGAACAGAAACAAGTTATTTGATTTTACTCAGGATTTGAAAGTGGCACCTGTTACATAGGTTACTAAGTTGGGGCATGGTACATTCGAGTGCAACAAAATAGTTACTCTTATATCGCCGTCTAGTCCTGAAAGTCTAGGATCTAATACCTAAATTGTTGATACTGATGTAAGAAATATAACATATAGTCCCAGGCACAAAAAAAGTGAGCTCCTAGAGGGACCAACTTTTGGAATAGGCATCGAGCCAGTAGTATAGGTTTATCACCTCAATATATGGAATAGACATGCTAGCCACCACTTTAGCTGTCACCTAGCTCCTGCCCCAACAAGCAACAGGAGCAGCTCACACATTGACTTACTCCCATGTCAAGCTAGGAGAGCAGCTCAGGGTGAGGCCACACCTTCTAGTAGGTTGCATGTGACTTGCATGTCATTGAGCCCCCGCCCTCACTGAGAGGGTGTCACAGGCCTTGTCATGAGAGAACGTAGGCTGGATATTACTGATTATATATTTTTTTGCTCATTGACATATTTTTAACAAAAGAACACCTCCTAATCCATTTATTACAAGCCAGTGTGTACCAAGATGTTGGTTACGTCTGCACAGCAGGTTTGCACAAAGGTTGGTTAATGTGATAAAACTGGTGGTTGGCAAGCATTGCCCTTTCACATGTACTAGGAGCTGACGTTGGCAAGCATTGCCTTACATTAAACAAAATACTACGCAATGCTGATTAAAGGGTGCCATAAATCTGAATGATACACTTTATATTGCTATGGAGATTTATAATTTGGGATGACCTCAGAAATAAGGGGCCTCTTTCCAATCAGAATGGTTAGTCTAAACCAATTCATTTTTCATTCATTTGATATAATCTGAACACGTCAATCTAGGAACATGCCTAGAATCCTACAGTAGAATCTAAGTATGGGAACAAACTCAGCTCACCCAGGGTAGATTTCAACTTTGATATTCTAGGTATCATAACAGTGGCAAAGTTAGAAGTGTGTGTTATCAATGTTATATACAGCTGCTCATTAGTCGTTGATGTGCTCATTACCATGTCTGTGATGCTTACAAATGTGAGAAGTCATAAGCTGTCTAATTGTGCCATCAAAGCCTTACTCTCATGCCACCTCACAGGAGTCTAATGCACAGGGTGCACTGATGCAAATAAGGTGTAGTTAATGTGCGTATCTGCACATATTGTGTTACCTGATAGTATTTAACAGCAGCACAGAGTTCACATATTCAATTCACCATTATGTGCTCTTCTCAAATTATTAAGATACATATTTGTCATACCCGTGCTGCAATACTGGAAATGGTGTCTTATCTTTTATATAATTAATATTTCTTTCAGCAAGTTTTATTGTGACTCACTGAAGGAAGTTTTTAATATCAACATGCCTTGGCATAATATTTCTCTAATTTCAGTCTCATATTATCTGAGTGAATAATTCCATTCCAAAAATGTACACTCATTGCTCCAGCCAATCATCTTGTTTCATTTCCCCACAATTTAGGTGTTACTGAGAAATATGATATTGAGATAGGTATATACATTCCCGAGAGAAATATGATCATACATATTTCCTAAATTGAAGGAGGTGAGATTGTTTTTTCCATTTAAGTTCAGATTACTATGGTTACTACCACAGACTACCCCTTCTTTGGCCAGGTTTCAAAAGCTGGGCTCACCAATGTCATCAACAGGGCAATCTGTGGCCAGGCAATATCAGGCATGGATTGAATTAGCCACCTACAGAGAGACTGATATGACCATACCTGGATAGCCTAGTGATCCAATGGCCAGAACTCATCAGGCCACCAGATGCTCTGAAATATGTATCTCAACACATTGGCCATGAGGGAAGGATTCATCTATGGTAGGGAAGTATGTCATTTTCAACTCAGCATCAGATCTGATTCCTGTTTGGGGATCTTATGTGGTATAAATAGTTTTGGAAGTGAAGGTGATGAGGCACTATAGACCTACGCAGCAAGAAAGGATGACATTTTTATAAAAAAAAGTCAAATAATGAACTCGTTCATTATTGCCAGATATACCTCACCCGTGCTTTCCCCAGCAGCGATTATTGCATCACTATAGACCTACGCAGCAAGAAAGGATGACATTTTTTTTTTAAGTTGTGTTTACGTTGGTATTAGTTGAAATCCTCATGATGGCTTTGTTTGCAAGTATCTGATTTCATCAGATTCATGGGGCGATTATCCTTCAAAAAGAACATATTAGAACGCTGGATTTAGGGGTTATATTTATGTATCTGTCAGTCAAACTTCATAAATGTTCAAAAACCTTATCAAAAACCTTCCTGAAAAATCACCCATTCTTGTTGCATTGGTCTATAATATAATTGGTATTTCCTCAACAATTAGTTCTGATTACCACTGCAGAGATTGACGGACCTGTAGCTGTCAGTCTCGTGTGGCCAAGTTATGAGACTTGAGTGCACCGATGTCATCAAACAGGGCAATCTGTCGCCAGGCAATATCAAGCATGGATTAAATTAGCCACCCACAGAGAGATTAATATGGCCATGTCTGGATAGCTTAGAGATCCGATGGCTACAACTCATCAAGCAAACAGATGCTCTGATATAGTAGCCTGCTCACACAGCAACTGAAATATGTATCCACACTGTGAGTCCAGAAGTGAAGGATGCATCAATGGTAGGGAAGTATGACATTTTCCTGTCAGCATCATTTCTGTTTGAAAAACGTATTTAGTACCCAGGACGATAAATCATGTTGCATTATTCAGGTAAGGAGTCTGGTTCCTACAGCCTGCCTATTGACCCTCCATCGTAAGTATCTAGTCCGCCATAGTGTTACACGTATAGAACCTTGTAACAAGGCCAGCGAATAAAGATGTGTCTCAGGGAACAAAGTCTGAAAGATTAGGTTGCCGCATCGAATGTTAGGGTCGGCCCTTTTTTAAAGCAAAAGGCTTGAACTTCTTTTTTCTGCCTAGTGGTTTGACCAGTATGACATTGGACGACCCTGTTACTAGACTAAAAGTGACACGGAAGCAGGGTGATATTTACCGGCACAACTTCATCTGTACCATCTGACACCACCAGGACAATGGTTATTGTTTGTAAGGTACTAAGGTGTGTCCTGCATCTAGAGCTGGGCTTGGTCCTAGTTCCAGAGCAAGGTGAATACCAGATGAGAACGTACCCAGGCTTCATACTTGCATAAGTCCTAACTATTTTGGACTTACTGTGGCACCTTCAGTGTTAAAACGCTGTTATCTACTATGATCTCCAAAATATGTTTAAAGTAGCTGCAGCGTTTGGTTTTGATAATTGACTCATTAGTAGATTTATTTGTTGAAAAATTTCTGGGTCTCCCTGCGAGATTTCATCACCCCCTCTGTGATAAATGAATAAACACTCCCTCAAACCTACAAAGCTGCTCTTGACTGATTAATGCTAATCAGTCTAGACCAAACTAATTTAATGCAGCTGTCACATTAGTCAGATGGAGAAGTGGAGATATGCAGACTGTTCATAATTGAGTGTATTCCATTGCTGGGACAAGGACATATTGATCAAAGCTGATCTGCATTAGGTGAAATGATAAATACACAGCTGAAAGTCATAGTTACAATATAAGATTTAGTGATCCTGGTTTCTAGGCAAATTTAAGGAATAAATGTAAAAAGTTGACAAGTCCATAGCATAATAATGGTCTGTTTCTGGTAAATGTATATATATCATGAATTATTGATGAGTTGATCAGATTCCCTATCTATATGAGGTGTTCATATTACATGGTCCTATTTACATGCACCATGCACCGTCATCTTGGGACAATATGGGAATCCAAGACACTATTTGCACGATAACAATAGACCCAAACCCCCCTAATGTACAAACCCTGATATTACCATGTTTTGCCCATGGCTACAGGTCAACTGGCATGCTCAAAAATGTGTCAGCTTACCACATGTAACAGTTGGGGCATGCTATGCCATACACATCTAAATGTGTCAACCAGGCTGTGTCAATATTGGTGCTGCACATCTTTCATATCCTTGTTATGTAGTCACTGTACACTTAACAAAACCTCATAACATATATTACTGTGAAAGAACTTTATTTCACTGGGTATATATTTTCATGATTTTTGGGGTAATCTGTGAAATTGTTATATGCTTAAGTATGGAATAAATCCGCCAATTCTCACTTATCTGCGGAATTTTAAACCCTTGAAAATATGTACTTTCACTGTATACAGATCAAGCTAAGCAAATTGTCTCCAAAATTGTAATTGGGTAGAATTCATAGCTTTTAACATTGCCCCTTCTGGGGGCAAGCTGCAAATTAGAATATCTCAGATAGTTCAGTATTGGCTATCCTAGGTGTAGTGAAAATGACAAACTAATATTTATAAGTCTGATCAAGTTTCTTTTTAATTAAGACATTCGTCATTTTTGAATGTAAGCTTGTTATTTGACTAGTGCATGATGAATTATCCTATTACTACCTTGGGTAGTGACTAATAATTAACTTCTTAAACCTATGGATTCTCAGTGTAGGAGAAAACCTACATGATGCACTGTGCAATGTAGGGGGTCTGTGCTCTGAGTATAGAGTTGTTGTCTGAACCTTTACAGGCTGCGGAGTACTTTAATGTGCTATGTTCTTTGTCATCATGATGCAACCCACACTGATGCAATTACTAATTATACCAGACACCCATCCATCTAGGGAGGAGCTACCTTACAACATTATACTTTTATCTGCTGGGGTAGCAATGGTCAAATGCACAAGTCATTAACATGGTATAGGCCCTATTCTTTTAATAGCTGCTTTCGGAAAGAGAAGATCGCTCAATGGGATCATCACATATCAAATTGGACTACCGCTCCCTCCTGTAACAGATTGAGACAAATGGTGTTGTAATTTCACAACCCCTCATTAACTGATTGTTCTTATTGAATTCATTTCCCTTAAATGGCACGAGAGAAATGATAATTCAATTAACTACTTCAACTCTGTCCAAGTGGCCTAGATCCCGCTTACAGCGAAACCCCATCAGAGATGAACCAGTTGCAAGTTATCCATGCTCCTTTGTCATCACTGTCTTCTTTAGGAGGTATACACAGGCCAGAGTATCAGGTATATATAGGAAAAGGAACTGTAAATATCTGATCCAGCCATGTATGTCCATTTAAATGTTATCCTGTCTTTGTCACCTCCAGATTTGTAGGTATATTGTATTTCATGCTGTTAATATTTGTTTTCAAATGTGTGTGACTATTGATTCTGATACTGTATGATACTTTTGATTATTGTCATACTTCAGCTGTCTCTCTTCTGTATATATTGCGAGATGCTCATTTCACATTTTATTGGACTACACCGCATCGTAATGCCTGAATGCAGCACCTACAAGCTATCCACAAAATGAACTGGTTTCCGGACATGACAACGAGAATAAAGCATTATGAGCCTGCTGTCCTTTAAGAGTGAAAAATTTGCAATAAACAGCCTGTAATTGAGCAAGGTGCTGCAATACTCTGAATGGTGACTTTTGAAAATAGATAAATAGATAAAAAATGCATAAATACATGTATCCTTTTCTAAAAGGTACAATACACATATCAAGGGTTCTTGTGAGAGTAGTTGCAATAATGCTAATCTTACACTTGTATCACAGAAGTCACTTATTGAAATGTAGCTTTCACACCAAGTTTAGCTTCCCAAGAAAGAAAATATTTCATGTAAGGTCAATGACTTAAATGTGCAATATCAGGACAATAACTTGGTCTTGACTTGCTGGACACATTGTAACAAGAACTGCAGTAGAGTATGATAAAACCAAGCCTACCGCAGTGACACCATGTAGTCTTACAAATTGATATAGAATTTGAATACCTCTGAACTTCATGTTCCTGAATCAGTGGCTGATTGCAACAAGAATGTTTCTTGCAGATACCTTATACCAGTTGATGCTAGAGATTTTGCATTATCATATTGTTTGATTTATAGATAAATAAAATAACTAGAAAAGTGATTCTGATGACAAAGTATTTTTATCTACTTAGTTATGACTTTCCAAACCTCTTGAGTCATTAATTTAGGATTCCCTGCAATATATGGGTCGGATCGAAAAAAGATGCTGATCTGGGTTTTTCTGCTTTGCAACAGCCACAGAATAAAAATACATACACCAGTATGGTTTTTGTTGGTTTTTCATAAGAGGGCAGACTCTAGGCTTTTGGGAAAAATTAAAATTTTGCATTTACGATGATTTTTCGCTGATTTATGGGCCTCCAAAGTTGAAAAATGGCTAAAATCCATGATTTTTAGCTAATTATCCATGTTTACAAGGCCCTCATGTCAACTGAGACATCAAAAACTATCACTGAACAGCATTTCCTAGTAGCTATATATGTTATGTGAACAAATCAATTCGTTACACTTTAATATCCCGCGCAAATTTTTCATCAGTGACCTTCAAGTGTAGCAACTACATGCTTCGGAGGCGTCTGTGACAGTAATAAAAGGGCCTATATCTTTATTAATAGTATTCACTAAATATCCTTACTACCAGCAATCTAGAGCCTCCCAATTGGTGTGCTCATGGCTAAAAAAAATTTGAGTCATGCCCACTTTTTCTCTCCCTTATGTGCAATATAGTGTATTGGAACTGGAGTTATTGTCACAGACGCCTCAACACATGTTACCCTCTCCAGCTTATATTTATGCTTTTATTTTAAATTCTTGTACCCTATAATACCTATTGGGTCTTGTTGATGGATCATCAACAGCATTTGCATTGATAAGTACCCCATATGTATTGCGTTTGCTGTATTTGTGTATGGGTGAGGCGTCTGTGACAGTAACTGAGGCGTCTGTGACAGTAATCAAAGGACAAGGAAAATTGGTCCTAGCCCATGAAATATGGGTCACTGGTGGTATATATCAACTGAAAGGAATAAAATAGATGTTCCCCATCCCCTCTGTGTAGTTTTGTTACAATCCCATGTGATTAGGGTTATATTTCGGGCACTTCCAGAACAAATTCTGGAAAACAGTCACAGACACTTAACACCTTATACCCTCTCGAGCATATATTCATGTTTTCATTCAAATCTTTTTGTATCTATTACCCTTATATGGATATGTTGATGGATTGTCAACAGCTTTTTCATTGATAAATACCCTATGTACCTTGTGGATGCTGTATTTGTATACCAGTGAGGCGTCTGTGACAGTAACGGAGGCGTCTGTGACGGTAATGCGCGTATATGCAAATTGGTCCTGGTCCATGAAATATGGGTCCCTGGTGGTATACACTGACTTTAATGGGTAGAATAGATGTTCCTCTACTCTTGTGTGTAGTTTTTTCTATGATCCAATGTGATTATATTTATACTGTTGGCACTTTTAGAACAAATTCTTGAAAATCTAGGAAATTTTGTCAGGTATTACAGTACCATCTACCAAAAGGCCATCCAAGCATAATATTTTATGATTTATGTACCATCTGCACACACCCCTTCATCATTTTAGGCTGCTACGTTTACCCGGCTGTGCCTTTTTCTGGCAATTTCATGTCATTTTATGCACTCATGAGTTTTTGTCACAGACACCTCAGAGAAAATTTGAATGTCTGCTATACATGGACTACTTAATTGAATTGAATGCTGTAAGTTTACCACATGCTTTAGGGGCATCTAATCTAATAATCTGAACCCAAATAATACAAGAAACCCTTTTATTTTTCAAAGTTTATCTACATTTTAAGGCCATTTAATTTCCGTTACAGACGCCTCATTATTCTATAATTGAAGGAATTGACTAGTACTCCTGCACCCAGCCTCCCAATATTTTAATACAACATGCCCATATCATATATCTATAGTATGAGTAAGGTGCTTTGGCCATAGTAGAAACTTCATGTTTCAAGTGCTTAATGATGTATGATATCTACATGAGGCGTCTGTGACGTAATTGAATTCTTGCATAGGTCTCACACAGACAGCTGGTATTTACCTCTGAGGTCTGGTGTAGTCATTATTATTGTTTTAAATGACTGTAAGAAGGTTTGCCTTACAGATTAAAGATGGAGAAATGTCATTGTGATGTTGAATTTCTTTTATCATGGCCCCACAGATTGTGTTTTGAAAACTGATGAAAATGTAACTTTTTAAATTTTCTGAGACTGAGTGCATAATTTAAGAGTGGTATATCTCATTGTATATTGGCATTAAATAGTTCAGTTACCTGTTTTGTATTTGTTTGTAAGTTTTAAACATGTTCTGAACACTGGTGATGATTCTATGATGATTCTAGGGAATTGCTATGAGTCTCGAGGCGTCTGTGACGTTAATAGAGTATTCAACACCACATTGCAATGACTGGTGTGGCCAGATGGTCCAATACCATTAACTTAGGATAACTATTTTTGGAACTAGACATATTAAAGATATGACACAGCTATTTTGATGGTAAACCGAGCAAGTTTGAGGAAACTAGGCTAAAGTTGGTAAAGTGTTACAAACTGCTTTGGATTTTTCTCATCTCCACATAATTGAAAGTACCACAATTTTTTTTTTAATTTGGGACCTACAGCTTTGAAATTTCCCAGTAATAATTGTACAGGATCAGCCAAATAGGAGACAAAATTTGGAGTTCCTGGGTCACTTTAAAAGAGATTGTTGCAGTGCACTCTTCATTAATGTCACAGACGCCTCAAGATTATGGTAGCATGTGGTGGACAGTGAATAGAAACTGCATTCTTGGGCGAAACAGAGTTCCACAGTGGTTTCAGGGAGCCAAGATGCTACCTTTTTAAGAAAATAAAGTTGTTTAGTGAAATTTAGAATTTTGTGTTTTGCCCATGTGTACCCCCAGATCTGCATCATTATTTGATCCGACCCATATATACGCCAAGGATATAGTGAAACATCGATTTGCTGTCAGATGTCATTTCTTACATGCCAGCTCCTGACTCTTTTATGCTCCCTCGTGTCAACATAACTTATAAGCAAATTAACTGACAGTGCTCTGCTTCTTAGCAAGATCGCTCACAGTGTTCTTAAGAGCTAATACCATCAACATAATGTGGCATAATATTCTGCTATATTTGCAAACAGTATTAAAAAAGTGTAAAATGTCTAATGAGAGATCATAAGAACCCCTGTTATAACAATTAAATATGTAGATGACTTGTAGCATAGATAAATGAACTTGTGATAATCCACATGCATCACTATTATTCTACCAATTCCATACAATGTTTGATTTCAGGTGCTGTACGCACTGCAATGTAAACGGCTAACAGGTCAGTCACAACTATCTGGTTCGTCAAAACTGACCAACCCACCTTAGTCTTTTCATTGTTATGAGCACAAGTGTTAGTCTTTTAGACAGAGTTGAATGATATGTTTGTGTGTGTGATAAATACCTAGAGCTATGACTTACCTTGGATAGCCACCATTGACTAACCTAAGCATACCAATTATCAGTGTACAAGTACAAGATTTTGAAATATTTTGGTTGTGTTACAGTTTTTGTGAGCAAAGTTACAAACATTTTCAGTAAGAATCTTGATGTCATGACCAGCAGTAATTAGTCTTTCACCATTCTATGCTGAACCAAAAGAACTATCAAATGACTTTGTATTGTCATGGTAGCCAAGGCCTAGTATTCCTTTAAAATAATTACTATAATCTGTCCCAGAACACAATGCCATGAAGAAAAGTTCCTAAGTAATCAATCTCATGCCATTAGTACATAATGAATCTGTTCAGATTTGGGTCTTCCATTTACAAGCCAATTATCCTAGATGATAACCATTATCTGTTTAAACATCTGAAATTGGACGATTTTAATATTGAAATTTATCTGATTCTGACATGCTAAAACCTCTGACTGGCGAAATTAATCTATATATTAGGAATTTCAAGCTTCCCTTGAGCAACTCTTCAGCAAAACTAGTACATTGAGCTTCATGGATGCAGTACAAAGATCTGGTCAAACAATTATGTACTATTTTATGCTGTTCTGTGATACTCACTTATGACTTTGATGTACTTAAAATTAATTTGTTGAGGCCCACACATCAATTGCCAACACTTTCCCTTCACAAATCTCAGCAGACAAGCTTGGCACAATCACCACATGATGGTTTTCATTTAAGCAAATTAAGTATGCTTTAACAAAAAAATTAAGTGGCTTTAAGTTCAGTAAAGGGCATGTCTTACTAAAAACACTGGTTTGTCCAGCTGGTGCTCTAATCAACCAGTGCAACATGCAAAGGATACATTTATATTGATATAACATACATACATCTCTATATATACTGGTGCAAAAAAGGGTAATAAAGCACACATAAGACTTTTGTCTTCATATTCCCTCCAGATTTATTTCCCCTCTGCGACATATCACTATGGGTGCCGAGTGATGCTTAGGGCGTGCCTAATAAGACCTTGACATGCAATCCAACAATACATTCTGCTGTGACACCAAATAGTGCGCTCTGGCTATAGACTGCCTTTTTTTCAAATTGGTGGGCAGCCATGTTTAGTGGTTTGAGGATGGTATATATGTATTTTACTGGTGTTGCATTGGTGCATCATACTCACCCTTTGGGAGTGTGTTAATCCCATAGAGTTGGTATTATTCTTTGAAACAGCACTTCAGAGTCACTTGCCAGGGCTGCATTCATGCATCACAGCATTCAAAGATCCGATGCATCATGTCATGCTTAAAGGGTTAGCTGTGTCTGAGAATGGATCAGGCAATCAGACCCAGGACTGGAGGACCTGGAGTCAATTTGGTGCACACAGTAATCTGGTGTAATGAGGGTTAGATGAGTACTTGGGTCAGACAGAGAAGTATTCCTACACCGGTCTGTGTGCCCACGTGCACCCTGCTCACCTACTTGATGGCCTTTGGGCTGTGAGCTGACAAGGATTTATAATCAGGCAGACACTCTTGTTGTCTGACCTCTGTAGTTGAGGCTATTGATCCATGATTTTTACTGCTCACTACAACTAAATAGTGACAACTGTGTAATTAACAAGGGCTGAATCTGTAATGCATCATGCTCATCCTATTGTGTCTATCTGAAGATGAAACTGATGCACCAAAAAGTGCTGGGAGCCACAGCACTGCTTTAGTGCATCTTAATGACTTATGTTACTTTATGGCAAATCACAATCATTATTTGATCCTTTAAGGATCCCACAATGTATTAATGGATCATGCCCATGGTCTTCAAGATGTATGTTTTTTAAGGTTAAGGCAATATACCATCCTGAAAGGCAAAACACTTGCTGCCCTCCAGCATATAAAAGACAGACCAAAGTGAGACCGGCACTTTGGAAAGGAGTTTGAGGGTGAAATATATTGCTCTATTTTGGAACCATTGTTTAAAATGTCAATAGGTATATCAATATACACAAATTGTATATTATATGGGACAGATTATTAATCTATCCGACTTAAGTTATGTAAGATACCAGTCTTAATGCTCACCCAAGCCACACTAATGCTATCCTGTCTCCTCTCAGACAACTTCCATACCTGCACTTTCTACACTGAGACTACTCTGATCTAGTTCTCTGACTCAGCCATTAAACCTTTAGAAACCTTATAACCTTAGTTGTCATGATGCATGAATGCAGACCTTGCGAGTAACCCTCAAGTGATACATTGAAGCATCATACAGACCTTAGAAGGTTGACATATCAGAAGGGTTGGCATGATGCCCTAATAAAGCACAGATGAGCAGCTTGCTCACTCTGCATTGGTGCATCATGAGGACAAATGTCATATTTTAGCAACATGCAATCCTTAGAGGGTTGAAATAACAGAAACTTAGAAAGTGTTAGTAACTTGATATGAGTGTTGAGCCACTGAGTGGTGGGGATCCTGGTCTGGAGGAGGGCTATTTCCCCTGGGATGTCTCTGGAGGTGGATGTGAAGCTGGCGGGGATTCCAGTGTAGTCCTGTTAATGAGACAGTGCATCATCAGGTAGCTCAACAGCGGCTACATTCATTCAGTATACCCTGTGGTGTCCTGTGGAGTGGTCTTGATACACCAATGTAGCATACGAGAGCTACTCACCAGAGCTCTGTTTGTGATTCACTATGATAAATGAATATGTACTCATTATAGGGTTATACTCTTGACCGTTTCACTGACTGTTTGCGTTAACATCAACTAGCTCATGTCTTCCATCATCCATTTAAAGTTTAAAAAAAGAAGTGTTAGTATGCATGTATAATATACTCATATCACATTGCATCAAGCAGACCAGCAGAAATGTATAGACAATACAACAAACATTTAGGTGCATTCATGCTTGGATACATGGTTACTATTTGCTCGGAATGCAAAAAAAAATACTATAAGGGAAGTGCTCTCAGCAATCACTTTAGTTGATGTATAGACAAAAGCCCAGAACAGTTCTTCACATTTTTTATGCCGAAGTGGTGGCGTAGCCACCTGGTGGTGCCGCCAGGCACCACCAGAATGAGGTATATGATGTTTGCATTTTACCAAAAGTCAGAATGGGCGCCGCCATCTTGGATTGTGCCGCCATCTTGGATTTAGGTGTCACAACACAAATTTATGCTATGTGATAATAATAATAATATAAATCGGCCTTTGATAGTTCCTGAGGTTGATTATAATTTTACCTACCCCCCCTAACATTGACCCAAGGAATTCAATGGTTCTATTAGTTTGTTGCTAATACTGTTGGTTACTTAGCAACGGCTATTCTAATTGTTTATCTGCCTAGCAACACACATTTCCAGGGTCCTAAGGTTGATTATAATCATACCTATCCCCCCTAATATGGACCCAAGGAATTCAATGGTTCTATTGGTTTGTTGCTAATACAGCTGGTTGCCTAGCAACAGCTATTCTAATTGTTTATCTGCCTAGCAACACACATTTCCATGGTCCTGAGGTTGATTATAATCATACCTACCCCCCCTAATATGGACCCAAGGAATTCAATGGTTTATCAGTTTGTTGCTAATTCTGTTGGTTGCCTAGCAACAGCTATTCTAATTGTTTATCTGCCTAGCAACACACATTTCCATGGTCCTGAGGTTGCTTATAATCCTACCTACCCCCCCTAATATGGACCAAAGGAATTCAATGGTTCTATTGGTTTGTTGCTAATACAGCTGGTTGCCTAGCAACGGCTATTCTAATTGTTTATCTACCTAACAACACACATTTCCATGGTCCTGAGGTTGCTTATGATCATACTTACCCCCCCTAATATGGACCCAAGGAATTCAATGGTTATATCAGTTTGTTGCTCATACTGCTGGTTACCTAGCAACAGCTATTCTAATTGTTTATCTGCCAGCAACACACATTTCCATGGTCCTGAGGTTGCTTATAATCATACCTACCCCCCCCTAATATGGACCCAAGGAATTCAATGGTTCTATTAGTTTGTTGCTAATACAGCTGGTTGCCTAGCAACGGCTATTCTAATTGTTTATCTGCCTAGCAACACACATTTCCATGATCCTGAGGTTGCTTATAATCATACCTACCCCCCTAATATGGACCCAAGGAATTCAATGGTTCTATTGGATTGTTGCTGATACAGCTGGTTGCCTAGCAACGGCTATTCTAATTGTTTATCTGCCTAGCAACACACATTTCCATGGTCCTGAGGTTGATTATAATCATAATATGGACCCAAGGAATTCAATAGTTCTATTGGTTTGTTGCTAATTCAGCTGGCTGCGTAGCAACAGCTATTCTAATTGTTTATCTGCCTAGCAACGCACATTTCCATATTCTTGAGGTTGATTATAATCATACCTACCCCCCCATAATGGACCCGAGGAGTTCAATGGTTCTATTAGTTTGTTGCTAATACAGCTGGTTGCCTAGCAACATCTATTCTAATTGTTTATCTGCCTAGCAACACAGATTTCCTTACCCCCTAACATGGACCCAAGGAATTCATAGGAACTTATTTGGTGTCTTGAATGGGTTCCCTTCAAACATACCAATCATGCAGACATTATGTTTCTTCGAATGCAAGAATTGCGGTTGTTGCCACGTATAAAAATGCCTGAGGCATTTTTTTACGCGGCAACAACCGCAATTCTTGTTAGCAATGCACTCATCCTTTAGGGACACCATAGTGCTTTGTTGTCCCCTCAAAAAACACAAATGCAGCACTTTTAAGCAAAATTAGAGCACTATGCCAAATCACATGGTGCAAGACACTCCTGAATTGATGAAGTAAAATAATGCACCAATTCAGTCTTTTCGCCTGAGATCCATTGGTGCATCATGACAAACAATGAACTGAGCGATTGGGACAGAATGTAGCCCTCAAAGGGTTAATTGATATTCCGCACTTTTTTACCTGACATGACAGCGATCTTTGACGTTATTTCTCTTCACCACAAAATCACACATGGCTCGTGTCCACAACAAATCCAGTTTACTCTCATTAAATATTTCATGTCAATCCAATTTTTCCTTTTCTTGTACTCCCAGCTATCATGAAACTGGATTAAAATTTTATTTTCTCTTCAAAGAGAGACGTGTGGTCCACACAACAGTCTGGACAATAGTCCACTTCCAATACAAGTGATTGGAATCAGATCAAGTGTTCTCACTTCGCTTGCAAATGAGTTTAGTTATTTCCAATTGTCTTCTCTTATAATAACTTGATATTCTCAGCATTATGTAAAATACCAGTCTTAATGCTCACCCGAGCCACACTAATGCTATCCTGTCTCCTCTCAGACAACTTCAACACCTGTACTTCCTGCACTGAGACTACTCTGATCTAGTTCTCCCATTCAGCCATTAAACCTTTAGAAACAGTATCCATGCATCATTACCTTAGTTGTCATGATGCATGAATGCAGACTTTGCGAGTAACTCTCAAGTGCTACATTTAAGCATCATACAGACCTAATAAGGTTGACATATCAGAAGGGTTGGCATGATGCCCTAATGAAGCACAGATGAGCAGCTCGCTCACTCTGCATTGGTGCATCATAAGAACAAATGTCATATTTTAGCCACATGCCATCCTTAGAGGGTTGCAATAACAGAAACTTAGAAAGTGTAAGTAACTTGATATGAGTGGTGAGCCACTGAGTGGTGGGGTCCTGGTCTGGAGGAGGGCTATTTCCCCTGGGATGTCTCTGGAGGTGGATGTGAAGCTGGCAGGGATTCCAGTGTAGTCCTGTTGATGAGACAGTGCATCATCAGGTAGCTCAACAGCGGCTACATTCATTCAGTATACCCTGTGGTGTCCTGTGGAGTGGTCTTGATACACCAATGTAGCATACGAGAGCTACTCACCAGAGCTCTGTTTGTGATTCACTATGACAAATGAATATGTACTCATTATAGGGTTATACTCCTGACCGTTTCACTGACTGTTTGTGTTAACATTAACTAGCTCATGTCTTCCATCATCCATTTAAAGTTTAAAAAAAGAAGTGTTAGTATGCATGTATAACATATTCATATCACATTGCATCAAGCAGACCAGCAGAAATGTAAAGACAATACAATAAATATATAAGTGCATTCATGCTTGGATACATGGTTACTATTTGCTCGGAATGCAAAATATAATACTGCAAGGGAACTTCTCTCAGCAATCAGTTTAGTTGTTGTATAGACAAAAGCCCACAACAGTTCTTCACAATTTCTTCAAGAGTTGGACCTCTGATAAAATGCTTTTTTCATTTCCCTGGACATGGCAGGTAAGCACAATTTTAGCAATGCTTTTATCCTTTAGGGACACCACAGTGCCTCGTTGTCTCCTCAAAAAACACAAATGCAGCACTTTTAAGCAAAATTAGAGCACTGTGCCAAATCACATGGTGCAAGACACTCCTGAATTGATGAAGTAAAATAATGCACCGATTCAGTCCGCTTGCCTGAGATCCATTGGTGCATCATGACAAACAATGAACTGAGCGATTGGGACAGAATGTAGCCCTCAAAGGGTTAATTGATTTTTGGCACTTTTTTACCTGACATGACAGCGATCTTTGACATTATTTCTCTTCACCACAAAAACACACACGGCTCGTGTCAACAACAATCCATTTTACTCTCATTAAACATTTTATGTCAATCCAATTCTTTCTTTTCTTGTACTCCCAGTTTTCATGAAATTGGATTAAATATTATTTCCTCTTCGAAGAGAGACGTGTGGTCCACACAGCAGTCTGGACAATAGTCCACTTCCAATACAAGTGAAACCAGATCAGAGGTTCTCATTTTGCTTGCAAATGAGTTTAGTTATTTCCAATTGTCTTCTCTTATAGTAGAATGTATTGTAATTTTATATATACTATGGTATAAGTGTGTACATATGGGCAGTAGAAAAACATTTGGTTTACAGTGAGTATTTTTGGTTTCACTTTTTACAGTTGCTTGTTATCGGCATCAATTTACTCCTCCTCCCAGGCATGTGAATAGGATTACGTCTCGCCATTTCAGAGCATCATGGTGCTGGATGAGGATCATATTTACCTAACAATGCTACTGCAAGGAGAGGAGGATGCATAGAAGACCTAATGCAGCGTAATGTTATTAATGGAGCTGATTACTACACGTGTCGTACATATGTGTGGTGGTTCGTAGCTGTTCTAGTTTAAGGAACAACAAGAACGGCAGTTTCCGGGTGTGAGAATAAACAGACTTTTATTACAAAGCACTCAAGTTGCTGAACACACGGCTATTGCCACATTTCTATATTTATTGGAAACAATCAGTATAATAATAATATGCAGCGTTGTCCACACAGTAGGACAGATGAGGTTAGTTGTCAGCTGGGCACGCACTGACTAGCCTAACAAGTAAACACACAGGTCTTATATAACCACCAGGCCTTAGGTCACGAGTCCTCTCCCTGGAACTATGTGCACTAGCTTCAGGTAGAGAAGCTGAGTAAACAACAGATGTTACTAGGAAATACCGTGCATGAGACCAATGTGTAATATAGTACCCCTATGCATTGTCAAGGATCCGATTCTGTAAGTTTAACAATTGCAAGTCGGGCCTAACAAATCTGCCAATGTCCTCAAGCCAAAAAGCACTTTAAAAGCAGCATAACATAATAGGCCAGTTACTGGATATAGCTGCATTATTGCATCACATTGATGCTACATGGTTGATACACACCTAATAGTCCAATTGGTTCAGTGCAGCATACAGTGTCGGTGAGTCCCTTGCCTTGTGCAACATTTGTACACAATGCATGGATACAGATGAGCATTATGCTTCGAGGACCATGCTGCTCCTAAAGTGCATGATGAGTACTTCCTGTAATCATCCTAGAAGTCCTAGCCAGGTGGCCAAATTAGATAAGGAGATCTAACACAATCAGATAAACTACTTGCAGAACTATAGGTACCCCTTAATGGACAGGCCTCACATTTGATCACTTTGCTAATGCAATGAGGTATTTGGTTACTTAACAGCACAATAGCAGAATGGGCTGTTAGCTGCATGGCAATGTGATTACTTAATATTATATTGCATAGACTAATATAACAGGCATAGATTCCTATAATTTAGATGATAATCCGTAGGGAACTTCTGTTACTCCTTGGAAAACCCAGAATTCCTTAATCGTTATGTTCATTTCTTGTTGTGGTTTAGCCATGCATTATGCCAACTTTCAGCACTGTATACATTTTGTATGATTCTCTTGAATTTTGATTTTACTTTTGGACATAGTTCCATTGGCATAAAGTTCACTAAATGCATTACATCATTGGCATAGAGTTCACTAAATGCATTACATTTAAGTTGGTAACAATATCAACAGTATTGTCCATTCACAGGATTACACTTCTTAACATAAGTATACTTAGGTCAACAGAGAGTTGTCATTCAATATGTTATATGCTACAGAAAAGGTCACTTTCCAGAAATGGCTGGGTTTTTATATTTTGATTTAGCAGAACCTCTGAACGGTTTATTTATCTGATGTGATACAATTGTGTTAATGTGCAAGACGTAATCATTCTTAAACTATGCACCAATTGTTAGTTGACCGAAATATTATGGTGTGCAACCAAAATTCCAAAAAGACTAGAAAAAGGAGAACTTATCCATCAGAATAATGAGACGGAGGTATCTTTAATTAAATTGACCTACCTGTTGGTAGTGGACATATATCACTGTTTTGACAACTAGGTGTACACCTGCTGACACATCCTACCAACAACTTGTATTTAACTATCAGCAGGAGACTTACTGAACCATACAATACTACAGATGTTTTTTTGTCAGTGACACTTCTTTTGTAGCTCACCATAATATGGTATCCACTGGTAAAATCCATGGTAAAATTTGTCTGGTCTTAGTATTGGGCCTTTGCCTTGTTTTAAAAACATTTATTTTATGGCCTGTTAACATAATTATTGTCTACTATAAACTTACTGTTCAAAACTACTACTATAACTTTAGTGTGTTAAACTACTAATATGAGCATTAAGCTGGTACAATAACCTTATTGTATTAAACTACTTTGGCTGCTGATAGCTAGATAGCCTAGGTCAATATGCGATAGAAATACTATGCCATATTTAATAAACAAAGGGGCTAAAGGAAAAGTCAAATCTTCACCATAACCTATGGGAAAATTGGATTTGCGTTAGTTTACTAGGGTAAGCGTTATAGTTGCCTGCTTTTATTGTGGTCTTCCCACTTCATGAATCACACTGTAACTGATGCCTGATACAAAGAAATGAGCAAAAAGATGATTGTGTAATCTTTAAAATGTCAGTGTCCGGTGATTGAGCACTGACCTTACTCCCCACATTTATGTTTTTATGCATCAGCAGAAAATAATGCTACTTTCTGATATAATTGATTTCTCATTTTTACCACCCACAGTGCAGTATAAAATAAAGAATTACGTGAGTTAGTGAGAGAAAAAACATGTATAAAGAAAATGCACAGAGAAACAAAGAACCCTGTTTAATTCCTCTGATGTTTTATATGCTTTGTTAATGAATCCATTAACCATCAAATTGGATTTCCCAGGATGGGCCCTTTTCTGCTTTTTAGTTAAGGTGATAGCCAATTCAGATGAATTGGGCTGGTTGTTGTGGCGTGTGCAGGGCTTTGTTTGCCGGAAGTAACCATGAGGGTTGTTGGAGGTGTATATGGGTTAGAGGGCAGCTCACTTCCTGTCCGTAATGACTTCCGGTCCTGATGCCGCTTAGCCAATCATATGCTTGATGTGTGCCCTATGACAAACTAGCCAGGCAATAACATGATCAACAGAACCCAGGGGCTATTACCTCCGCTTTGGTTACTATGTGTCAACAGGATCCCAAGCGAAAGGGTCTGCTTTTGGGTCTGAGGCATGGGCTGCTGCTTTTTGACAATACACAAGGAAAGGGGAGTATATTTTAAAGCTTATTACTAATAATATTCTCAGGTGAAACTTTACCTAACAACACAGGCACATTCTATTTACCATATTATATAGTTTGATATTAGGGTACAGTTAAGGCTAATCAAAATTTGAATTGAATCGTCCCCATGCTGAACTACTTTGTACACATAATATTATTACCTTGTAAATTATGGTAAGGTTGTGCTTACCCAAGCCAATGTCCAAGACTTTCACAAGCTCAACCCATTATGTTGGGTAGTTACTAATGAAATGACATGTAGTGCCCCCCACCCCCCACTACCTACCACCCAGGTGAACCCAGTATCACAAAGAGACAATGGTGTCACTGCCCACCACTACTAGAAATGGAAAAACTTTTCAGCCAACCAGAAAGCACCTTTTGATCACACGGCAACTCATGTCCCTTACCTGGCGGATGGCCTGTTAACTACAGTTGTCAGCCTTGTTCCCCAGCATCTCATCGGAGTGAGGCTGCACGTACAGGTCATGCCATGAGCATGTCTGTAATGTGAGACAGGAGGTGATGCCCTGTGTTCTGCGCTTCTGGGGGCCACACAATAAATATTTGCCTCTTTGTATCACTCATCAGGCAGTATTGTGGCATACTTAGTAATTCATGTGCCATTAGAAGGTAGAACAGCATGCTTATCTCTGGCAGCCTATAACGCCATCATCGTGTCAATTTCACCAGGTGCTGCATTGTCCAAGCCTGGAGGCTGTAATCAAACTATTCCATCAACAAGGGTCCCAGGGTGTAGACTTACCGGACCTAATAATATTGATTCATTAATATTAATACAGCATATGACAACCATAATGGTAGCCATACTGTAATTTATGAGAATTATGTAATATGAAATAGCAAATGAAAGGGCCCTAGCGTAAAAAGCGCAATGCGCAGTAGCTAGGTATAATGCATTCTTGTAATTGTATTATTTTAACCCAATAAAACACTTTGAAAAAAAAAAATTAATAAGAAAAAAATTGACCTCATGGTGATGTCATGGAGAAAGGCTAGTGGCTCTACCTTCTATTATCACATGTGTTACCAAGTATGTCAGTATATTGCTTATCAAATCCAAGTTTCATCTATATATTCCATATAGGCAAGTGTGTTAAATCGGTCCGGTTTGGCTGATCTGGTGCTGAAAATCGATCAAAGTCTACTAACAAAAGGCTGGTGCCATTCTCAAATAAGCTGATGGTGACCAAATATTGGCCACTTTTGCAGGATGAATACTATATATCACATACTAGAAAATCTGACCCATTGAACACGGTTTCTCTATAATTCATGGCAAAGGAACAAGAGCCTAACTAAACCCACATGATTCTTGTATTTCAGTGGATATAAATCGAATTCCCCTTTTTCAGATTGAAACTTATCGCTCAAAAAATGCAATTTAGTAAGTCAGTGCTTCCTGGTAACTTAAAACTGTGACATGAACTGGAAAGGGGCCAGGGGGTCTCTCCCTCCACATGCAGAGTGTCACAAAAGTTGATTTCTTTTAGCCTTGAGTTATGTCGCAAACACAACAAATCAGTTTGATTTGATGGAAATTTAATAGTTATGGAGGAAGGAAATGGCAATATCTTACATGTCAGTGTAACATTGTAACAATGAGAAATAAAACTGTGGTTACATTCATTTGCCCAATTCTAGTTACATCTATTATGGCCATAGTGAAATCTAAATTATAAACTGTATTTGCCACACCCTCCATGCATGTAGACATTTCTTTTCATTTAATGGAATTTAATCTACTATTTTGAATGCATGGGCATTATTGTGACTGTGTATTTAACACCACCGCCAAATGAAAACTAAATTAAATTAGGAGACATCCTGCCTGGAGAAATTACCCAAACTGTCAATACCAGGAATTTTAACAACCTAAAGACATAGTCTATCAATTTAGTTTTGAGTCAAGTCATGAGTCACCTAAAGTCATACCTTTTTGACTGAGCAGCTAAGGCCCACAAATGGAGTTGGTGCCCAGCAAAACAGTGGCTGATGACCCTCTTTTTCTGTTTTTTATTTTGCTTATTTTTTTTAATAGGTTTTTAGGTTTCACAATTATAAAGGACTCCAAAGCAAACACTTGATAACCAGGCCCAAAATTAAGGTGGAATGTAAAAGGACATATTTAACCCAAAAGGGATTCAAATCCCGCAGCAGGACCTGGTGTTGCAGACCATGCTACTGGAAACCAAATTTGGCTTTAAAGGGAATGCAGCATTTTTGTTTATTGCCTTGTCCGATGTCGGATGACCTGATCTTGGAATTCACTGGGGTTTATTTTATTCATCGGCAGAGGTCAAACAGTATTTTGATAGCAAATAGCTTAGGAGTATGCTCAAACAATTATCAATACTACTACTTTATGCTTGGATAATGTCCAACCTGAGAGCATATATGCAGCAGGGACAAGGGCACACCAGTTCTGGACCCTCATGCCAGGGTCTGACAATGCCTCACTCTCAGAGGTTGAAAGAGACTCTCCCCAGAGTTCAGCATTGCCAGACTATGGCATGAGGATCCAGCATGGCCAGACTCGTGAGCTCTCTGATTGAGTCCAGCAATGCCTGACCCTCATGTGGAAGGGTCCAGCAATGCTTTACCCACACTTAGATGCCTGACACTTGTAGGAGAATCATAATTTTCTGGGTGTAGAACACAATCATCTGTTGATGCTTGGAGATCTGCCAGACTTCCACTTTCCAACCCCAACGAAAGTGAAATACAATTCCCAGAATTAATCTTAAAATGGAGGAGGTAAAACAACCCCCTCCTTTACGTTATTGCAAACTCATCAAAGCTGTCTTGTTTCATTCAAGAAGGCGCATTCCTTTGTGATTGCAATACTCTTCATGTGAGACCTATTGGAGTATTTTGTGTGCGCTTTCCCTGAGTCACTTTCATCCTGCGTCTTGTCTGATAAGACATTTCTGAAATAAAGTAAAGGGAAATGAAAGTGCTATAGGTATATTAATTATTTTTCATTTTTATCTCCTCATAACTTTGAGAGCTTATTATGTATTTTTACATTTTTTTGGGGATTAGCCTATAGAAAATATGGTCTATGGTTTATTGTGATTTTGTGACTCCACTGATATTCTCTATGCTCTCGAACTTAGTCAGTAAAGGCTAACAATTTGTGGTTAATCTAGTTAGGCTAGTCATAATCTGGCTTCCTATACATTAAACAGCAGTTAGTTAATACTATAAGGACAATCAGTACAATATTATGTATGTGGTTGTTGTGAAACACACCAGTCAATTCATAAAGAAAGATGCCTAGGTTTTTGACTGACAGTAAATGGAGAATGTTGTAGCATAAACATTGCAATACTAGAATCACAGAACACAGGCAAGTATGATGAACATGTACTTTATTGCCTGGTCATGTATCACTAACTAATTAATATTAACAGCTCCTTTGCAGCTTGAGTTGCAATCCAGAACTGCCAGTCCTGTGAAGCCTCTCATATGCAGAGCTGCATCAAACGCCGGGATGCCTGGCATGCTCTAGGGGTATTTTTTCTTGCATGTGGTGCTCTGTACCAGCTAGCTAGACCGCCAGGGTCAGTTCCCAGACAGTATTTGTACCACAGGCCCATATGTGTTTTGCTAGGCTGGCCCATATTTGGGTTATGGCCCTTTTTTGTCCAAGGCTATAGGTGGGAGCCCAGTTATGCAAGCCCAGGGAAACTTTATTTTACAAATACATCATAAATATTTTTTTAAATGCTGTCCATAACCCAGATAAAACATGTGTGGGTCCCACTAAGCAATGTTTGCTAGGTGGGTCCTCCGAGGCTTTCCTCATACCTACCGGCCCCACTGCACCAGCATCAATATTAAAGTGTGGATTGCATTCACTGCATCAATAACAACAGAAAATGGCTTGCACTAACTACTCAATTAAACCATGCTGTTACTGTAACATGCCATTTCTATCACTTTTCAATCCTTGATTTCTCCACCTAGTAAAAACACAGGATCAATCTCATGAAGGGTTGCAGAGGATTTCCCTAAATTTGGGTTTTACCTCATCAAGAGGTTGAATTATTCAAAGGTGACTGGAAAGAGGGCTTTTAGTGATAGCCTCCTTCCTGCCGACCCGCAATCAATTTCTCATTTGGCTTTGTGGTTATGAGAAGGAACCCACAAACAACCACAAGATGAGGATACAAATGGCCAGGGTGAGACTTGTTCTTGCTTGCCTTTGAAATCAATTGATGTTGGCAAATATGTAAAAAGCGACTGGTAGTTCGTAGGAACAAATATGGATATTAATGATTCTGAAAGAGAGCTCTTATTTTGCATGGTCTGGGGAAAGGAACCTAAGGGCATCCTGCAATAACATCCCTTTTTGCAGATTAAGCCATTCAAATTCTAAGGAGAATATAGGTGATATTTTGAATCAATCTTTAAGCCATGGGTTCCATGAGCTCCATTGATTTCAGTTGCCTAATTAATCATCTGAACTGAGGATATAGCGTTTTAATCAAAAAGTCCAATGAGATATTCCTAGATACAGCAGGAATCAGTAAGTTGTCAATTTGGAAATTTGCAACTCTTTCCTGGTCCTTTCAATGTCATGTCACAACAATACATGTGTACAGGCAAGGGAAAAGGGTAGTCCAAGGAAAAGTCAACTTTGAAATTGATGTCATAAGCTTTCCAGCGATATATTACACTAGAAGATATTATTTCTAGTTTTTGAGAAATGGCTTCATGAATATGTGTGGGCATCACCCTTTCAAAAATCCCAATAAGCTCTATGTCTCATATTTTCCAAGATATCCCTATTTAATTAACATTATCTATGATAATTACAAATTTATGATACATTTTCATTCTTTAAGTCATGAAATTCGATCTAGGAATGGTAAATTTATTTTGTCTTCACCATCGCAATCCTCAGAAATCATTCTATCAATTTATGTCTTAATTTCCTCTATTTGGAATAAAAATCATGTTTCCATGGCAACACATATCAACAAGCACACCCATTTAGGGTTTAAAACGTTCCTTTTACGTTCCAAATATGGAAGCTTTTTACCAAAAATGGAATGATTTATGTAATCCTATTGAATTCTCCAGAAAAAAGTACCCAAGAGCTATTTTTAGCCTAATTCTTTCATTTTAGGCCATAGTGGCGCCCCCTGGTGGCTAAAATCGGAACTAATCCCGCGGGGACTATCCTTTCTGCTTGGCTGCTCACACATGTATATCAATCCTACTTACAAACAAAAATGTTAAAATGAAATTACAGTAGATCCCTCTTGCATTTTAAACAAACTCTGGAAAAATGGACCCTCTCATCAATTCACTTGATTATGAAGATTGAATGAAAATATGGTTTTGCGTTAGGAAGAAATATCATGTGAAGAATCATTCAGCAATGACACAGACACAATCTCACAAGAAAGATATAATATATAATATGTATCGATTGGCAGTTGACCCAAATGTTATGGTGTGCCACCAAAAGTCAGAAGGGCCAGACATTTTCCTATTAATTCAACAGTGCCACCAAAAGTCCCCAAAGACTAGAGAAATAGAAACTTACCCATCAGAATAATGAGACAAATGTATGTTTAGTTGAATTTACCTACCTTTAGGCAGTGGGCATATATCACTGTTTTGACAACTAGGTTTCATTTGTTGTCATTCCCAGAAAATAACTGTGGAAATCTGGATAGCCTAGGTCAATACCCCATAGAAATTCTATACAATGTTTAACCATTATAACCTAACCACCACAGGAGAAACTATAGATTACAAATGTATATATATATAGTGTTATCTTGTCGCAGTGTCAATGGGTAAAGCTTCCCATGTTTCCTCAATTCCTATTTTCATTTAATGTTTTTGTTACATAATTTATTTGTTCTAAAAATTAATTTGACTAATTGCTTCACCAGAATTAATGCTACTTTCTGATATAATCAATTTTCCGTTTCACCGCGCACAGTGCAGTTTAGAATAAGAATTAATCGAGTTAGTGAGAGAAAAAACCTCTCATAATGTACGAAGAAAATGCACAAAGAAACAAAGAATCCTGTTTATTTGCTTTGATGCTTTTTATGCTTCATTAATAAATCCATTAACCATCAAATTGGACTTCACAGAAAGGGCCCTTTTCTGCTTTTTAGTTAAGGTGATAGCCAATTCAGATGAACTGTGCTGGTTCTCGTGGCATGTGCTGGGCTTTGTTGGCTGGAAGTCACCATGAGGGTCATTGGGATCTATATGGGTTAGAGGGCAGCTCACTTCCTGTCCATAATAACTTCCGGTGCTGAGACCGCTTAGCCAATCATATGCTTGATGTGTGCCCTATGACAAACTAGCCACACAATAACATGATCAAAAGCCCCAGGGGGCCACTACCTCAGCTTTGGTTACTATGTGTCAAAGAAGTCTGCTTTTGAGTCCTAGGCAAGAGCAGCTGCTTTTTGACAATAAAGAAGGAAAAGGGGTTATATTTTAAGGCTTACTCAAAATATTCTCATTTAACAATACAGGCACATTCTATCTACTATATTATAGAATTATTAGGGTTAAGTTAAGGCGGTTATAATTTGAATTGAATTGTCCAAACACTAAAACCACCTAATTAGCTTTGTACACATATTACTAAGTAAATTATGGTAAGGTTGTGCTTACCCAAGCTAATGTCCAAGACTTTCACAAGCTCACCCTATTATGCTGGATAGTTACTAAAGAAATGACATGTAGTGCCCCCCCCCCCCCCCCACTGCCTACCACCTGGGTGAACCCAGTATCACAAAGAGACAATGGTGTCAAAGCCCACCACTACTAGAAATGGAATAACATTTCAGCCAATCAGAAAGCACCTTTTGATTACATGGCAACTCTTGTCCCTCACCTGGCGGATGGCCTGTGAACTACAGTTGTCAGCCATGTTCCCCAGCGTCTCATGGGAGTGAGGCTGCACGGACAGGTCATGCCATGAGCATGTCTGTAATGTCTGAGACAGGAGGTGTTGCCCTGTGTCCTGTGCTTCTTGGGGCCACACAACAAATATTGGCCTCTTTGTATCACTTATCAGGCAGTGTTGTGGCATACTTAGTAATTGATGTGCTATTAGAAGGTAGAACAGCATGCTTATCTCCAGCAGCCTATAATGTCATCATCGTGTCAATTTCACCAGGTGCTGCATTGTAAAGATTACTCCATCAATAAGGGTCCCAGGGTGTAGGCTTACAGTACCTAATAATATCAATTCATTAATATTTATACAGAATTAATAAGAAAGAGAATGACCTCATGGTGATGTCAGTTGCTCTACCTTCTAATATGACATGTCCTACCAAGTATGTAAGTATATTGCTTATTAATTCCAAGTTTCATCTATATAACCCATACAGGCAAGGGTTTTCTCAAAAGGCCAGTGCTATTCTCAAATAAGCTGATGGTGACCAAATATAGGCTATTTTGTAGGATGAATACTATATATCACATACTAGAAAATCTGACCTATTGAACATGGTTTCTCTATAATTCATGGCAAAGGAGCAAGAGCCTAACTAAACCCAAATGATTCTTGTCGTTAGCAAATTCAGTGGATATAAATCAAATTCCCCTATTTCAGATTGAAACTTATCACTCAAAAATTGCAATATAGGAAGTCAGTGTTTCCTGGTAACTTAAAACTGTGGCATGGAGTGGAAAGGGGCCAGGGGGTCTCTCCCTCCACATGCAGAGTGTCACAAAAGTTGATTTCTTTTAGCCTTGAGTTATCTCGCAAACACAACAAATCATTTTCATTTAATGGAAATTTAATAGTCATGAAGGAAGGAAGTGGCAATTTCTTACATGTGAGTGTAACATTCTAACAATGACAAATAAGACGATGGTTACATTCATTTGCCCAATTCTGGTTCAACCTATTATGGCCATTGTAAAATCGGAATTACAATTTGTATTTGCCACACCCTCCATGCATGTAGACATTTCCTTTCATTTAATGTAATTTAATCTATTTTTTTGAATGCATGGACATTATTGTGACTGTATTTAACACCATGGCCAAATGAAAACTAAATTAAATTAGGAGTAAAAGCAAGACATCCTGCCTGGAAAAATTACCCAAATTGTCAATACCAGGAATTTTAACAACTTGGTCTATCAATTTTGTTTGGAGTGAAGTCATGAGTCACCTAAAGTCTTACCGTTTTGACTGAGCAGCTAAGGCCAAAAAATTGAGTTGGTGCCCAACAAACAGTGCCTGAAGACCCTCTTTTTCAGTTTTTTTTATTTTGCTTTTTTTTAAAATAGTTTTTTAGGTTTGTCAATTATAAAGGACTCCAAAGCAAACACTTGAAAACCAGTCCAAAAATTAAGGTGGAATGTAAAAGGACATATTTAACCCTAAAGTGATTCAAATCCCGCAGCCGGATCTGGTGTTGCAGACCATGCTACTGGAAACCAAATTTGGCTTTAAAGGGAATGCAGCATTTTTGTTTATCGTCTAGAAAGGGCATGATGGTTCAATGCTTCATGTTCATTTGATCATGATGCACAAAAAGTGGTGCTTGTGAGTAACTCAAGGGCATTGCATCACGGCAGAATTTCTGTGGCATGTATTAACCCCGTAAGGTTTATCTAATATATGAATGCAGTAGTTGAGGGTTAATCAACAGGGTTACATTTATGCAATAGGATAAAACAGGTAACAGTGATTTAATCACTAAGCTGCCCTTAGAGAGTCAATGTGTTGTTGCTCTTTGGATTCACAGGTTATTTTGGTGCACACAGAAAAGAATACTGAGAAAGAAATCTAGCATAAGCTTATCATGTTTTGACAACTCCAAGTACTATCACAGAATCAGAGTAATATTTGCTCACATGTGGAGAGGCAGGGAGCTAGTCTCCTTCCCCCTTGAAGCCCTGAGATCCACCTGGAGGACTGTGAGGCATGACACTGCCACAGCTAGTACTCAGCGCCATGACACCAGCTGGGCACCACCACCATTGTCCTCCAGGGGACCATGACAGGTCTGATCCTCATTCCACCAGGGCTCCCTCCACTCCTATTCCTTGTTTCTATATCCACCTTCCCGATAAGTCTATTTCCTTGTACTGCTCATCTATAGAGAACTGCTTTTGTATTTTATAGCCAAACAGAGAATATTCGCTGGAATGAGCCTGATAAAGTGCACTGTTACTGTATCATATCTAGGGGTCAGGTGACAAGCAAATGTAATCCATGTATAGCAGGATCTAAATAGGTGGCATCATTTGGAACATGGGCATTACAAAATGTGCACATTTTGTTTCTTTCAGTTTTTGAGCTACTCCCTACATACAAACTAATTGAATGTCTATTCATGTATGCCCTAATATGCTTAGAATTATTATGTATATATTAATATTACATGGTATTTTGCTATGATACAATATGACAAACTTAGAGTCACAATAATGAGGCCATTACTTAATCTATTTAGATGGTATGCCTATTACATTTAGACAGTACTATGGAGAAGTTATCAAAAATTTAAAATTTAAATTTTCACATTTTAAATTTGGATTGAAACTCCAATGTAGAGGAGGCTGCCAGTGAGTTGATGTTCATAAGCCTCAATCAATCCAGTTCCAAATTCTGGTGCCCGTGCAAATTCTTTCATAAAGAAAATGATCTGGGAAGCTAATAAGGTTATGAGTGGCATTGAAAATATGTTGTTCTCATGTTGGGAGTTACAGAGGTAATCCTATAGACTGTAAAGGTACAGTCGGGGCCCCGGGCTGACATGGGAGAGGCTTCATACATTATATCACCACCTGTGCTTTATGACACCTTGTGATATTATGAAAATAGACTTACACGTCCCAAGCTTAGAGTAGAATGGGAACCTCTATGCTCCAGATGTCTATCAAAGGCTGCCATGTTGATTACTTGTAATCCCTTTGGTGTCAGAAGAGGATCTGGTGGTACACCAATATTCCCTGATCCTTTCCTCAACACTTCCGTTCACACCTCCCCTACTTCTTACAGCCCACCCTCTCAGAGAGCCAACATCCCCTCTACCAATCCTACACTGATAATCTTTATGCTCCACAGTTTATTCAGTAGTGGCTATCCCATGTTAGCTATTTGGATGAAGGACAAAATATGAATTAATGCCTTGGTCAAAAAGCCCTAATCTTAAAATTCATAGAAATGCAAATGACTAAGATGAGTTGGTTAGTATTGACTAACCTGACAGTATTAGCTAATTGTGGTCAGCCACAAAAAAGTCTAGCAGGGTTTATCACTAGTAACTAGGTTTTTAGCTACTTAGCTCCAGAGCCTAAAGATTATCAGTGTACAGGACGCACATCCTGCACCAATCCTACTTCATTTGAAGCAGTCGATGTGCTGTAATATGAGGGTCTTCATGACACCTAGACCGTAATCCTATTGGAGGAGTTCTTCCTGTTCAGTCCTGATTGGCAGGTCTGATACACCATCCCCCTTGCACAGTAGGGATCATGCTGGAAGGGGAACATGACTTCTTACTAAGATTGGTCTCCATTGAAGGGCCAATTGTGTACCCCTTCCAATGGCAGCTGTACAACCACTGTGTATATTAAGCATTCAAGGGCTATCTTTGCCAGAATATGTTATCTATAGTACCCTTCTATTCTACAGATAGTGTTAATACCGGTTGTCAGGATCAACCAATTTCTGTGTCAAACTCATTTGTGCTTTGTGCCCTGTACTCTGTTCTACGAGGTGCCCCATGAAAATGCGCTTGAAATAAATTGATACTTTGTTGATGGACAGTTAAAGATGTTGTGTCCACAGAGTTCATGATTAGTGTACACAAATACCTCAAGGTGTTTTCTGAGCACAGGCAGGTTTTTGGGCAGATTAGAATAAAGAGTGATTAATATTAAGAATTGGAATGAAAATGAAACGTACAAGGAAGTGTAACCCTCAAGAGCAAGGGCTAATGGCAGTGGAGCAATAAATATATAACATGAGAGTTGGAATGCTTGTGGAAAGTTGAAGGGTACATCAAAAACACAGTATCAATCCTATCAAGATGTTGATGATTTTTATGTCTACTTTGAAGTTGTAGAATGTTTTAGAAAAACTTAAATGAGTCTGAATAACTTAAAAAAGGAAGCGAGGGAAAAGAGGGAAACTAATCTTCAATGCTAAATGGTAGATGCATGATTATGGCGACTACGGAAAATTATTCAAGTGGGCTTGAATGCATGATACACGCTCTAAGTGGCCTCAACCCCTTATAATGTTCTGACAAGTTAAGATCCTACAGAGACAGTTTAACATTGGCTTATCTCTCAGATACTTAACCCACAACCCCAGTTCTAGCCATGTATCTTCATCTGACCTTAGCACGACACAGTATTTGTGTTAGTGACTCTGTTTATACTGGCACTTCTTCAGGTTTGTATCAAGCAAAGTAGAGAGGAGAATAGGTAGGTCAAAAAGTACCACCAGTCAACAGTGGTAGTCTAGGCCTGCACAGATCAGGCTGTAAGTTTTAGTTTAGTGATTTGGTGTCTAGCAGGGAGGGCGAACAATCTGGCGGCAACCGAGCGATAAAAGATGACAGGATTTAACCATGCTAAATCCATATCACTGATCACCTTGGGCAGATATGCTGTCCATTGCATTGAAAGGCACAGTAGTGGACCCCAATTGGCTAGTATGATCTCTCTCAGATCAGCAGAAAATATACTCACACTATATTATTTGGCACTAAAACCCTTCTTCCAGACTATCTACACTGTTTAGTGTTTTTTTAGTATGACTTTGAAATGGACCCATTACAACTAGAAGCAGTTATACTGGCACTTCTTCAGGTTTGTGTCAAGCAAAGTAGAGAGGAGAATAGGTAGGTCAAAAAGTACCACCAGTCAACAGTGGTAGTCTAGGCCTGCACAGATCAGGCTGTAAGTTTTAGTTTAGTGATTTGGTGTCTAGCAGGGAGGGCGAACAATCTGGCGGCAACCGAGCGATATAAGATGACAGGATTTAACCATGCTAAATCCATATCACTGATCACCTTGGGCAGATATGCTGTCCATTGCATTGAAAGGCACAGTAGTGGACCCCAATTGGCTAGTATGATCTCTCTCAGATCAGCAGAAAATATACTCACACTATATTATTTGGCACTAAAACCCTTCTTCCAGACTATCTACACTGTTTAGTGTTTTTTTAGTATGACTTTGAAATGGACCCATTACAACTAGAAGCAGTTATATGCTGTATTGGAATGCCTCTGCATATCATTTTAATTAAGATGATTGATCACATCATTGATCACATTTGTTGTAACACAGTTAACTCCGTGACCAGTTCCCAATGAGATCTGTCATTTCCACTGATTCCTCTATAATGGTGTCCTCCCAGACCATTCTTAGCCTACATTGACACCATTCGGTGGCTGAATCTCAATGGCTCCAAATGCAATTTGAAGTTGAAAGGATGCAGTGTTATGTGATAATCACTTGGCACTTTATTGTAAATTGTATCATCTCTAATAACTTTTATAATGTGGGATATCAGTAGTATAGTATGTATCGGAACGGGACTATAGTTAAGTACTGTTTATTACTCAATCGACCTGCAGCCAATCAGAAGCCTCCATTTGACCGGAAGTGACGTCACATGCCCATATAAGGGCATACCGGAAGTGACGTCACGTGACCTTGACCTAGTTAGAGGTCAAGGTCATGACTCAGCCAATCAGAGGCTTCCATTTGACCGGAAGTGACGTCACACGCCCATATTAGGGTTTGTTTGTAAACAACACCACGTGGCTCTCTTGTTTGTAAACAACACCACGTGACACGTGACTGTTTGTAAACAAACAATTCGACTTAGTCTGACATTTTCAGCTGTCGCATGCTGACCTGCTGCTATCATAAGAGAAACAAAAGCCCTAATCACGCTTTTCAGCTGGATCCTTCCACCCACCAGACATGGATCCAGATGGGAGGGTGGTTTAAAATTAATCAGTGTACCGACTGTCATACAATAGTGTAATTAGTTGAACACGTGTTACCTGTATAAAGGATTAGCAGGTCATGGGCTTAGAGTGTGTATAGAAAAACAACTACAGGTAGCGTGAACAAAGCGACCCCCTCCCTTTCTGTCACTCTGTCTGTGACTAGAGGGCGCGCGTGTGGTAAGCGGCTTAAATCTAAAGAAAAAAAATCACCCTCTCCTGTCGTCAGCAGTCAGCTGGCCGGCGGCTGGAAAATGCGATTAGAGGGATGATGAGCGCGGTTTTTTATATTCAATATATTAGAAGTGTGCTTTGTTGCTTATATAGTTCATTATGCGTTTAAAATGTTCGCGAGTATCGTAGAAATGTACAAAAATCCTATTGTGGCGCCATCTGACGAAAAGAGCGGAGAACTATACTAGGGTATGGCGAGCTAGACTAGAGCATGTAATCACCAGGCGGCAGAGTGGTCAAAAGACAATCTCGTAGTAGTAGGTCTACTTGGATCTTGAGTAGCCACCCTTGTGGTTGCAATTACCTAGACTAGTTGACCCTGCCAGCCTGGTCAAGTGAAATTAGTAAGGAGACCGCACATTAACGCGCTCCACAGTCTTTAGACAGTTAAGACTATAGTACCGTAGATTCTACTGTGTACTCACACTAACTATTTACAGTGCTACATATTCATACCCGTGTTCTAAGTGTTTTTTTAGAAAAAAGCGATCTACTCACCCATTTTTTTTAGACAAACTCCTATTAGCAGGTAACCCCTGTATAAACCATACTGCAAAGATCTGCTACTTCGAGCGTCTGCCTCGTGACTGATAGTGTACAACAAGACGAAGTGGGCAGAGGTGAAGTACTGTTCCAAGAAAAATTGAGGCTCTTTATATAGCTGAGAGAGCGGCTAATCCGGATGTTCTAAGCTTGTTTTCACCTAGAGCCCCACCCTCTTCCAGAGAGGAATCAAATTGCTTTTCACCTGGACCCTTCCACCCCTCATCCATCAGCATGAAAAGAGGGATAACAAGTGTAACGTGCGCTACATGTATATGGGATTATAGCTGGTGAAGAGATAAAGCCAGGTCAACTGTGTATACAAAGACTACAGGAGGTGATTAACGACAGGTGTGACGCGCCAGCCCGTGGACGGATTATCTTCTAAGCTGACGCTTATTCAACTAGCCAGCTGCCGTCCGCTCCACTCACCACGGCAAGAGGAGGTGCTTTTGTTTTACACTTAAGTCGCTTACCACATGTACTCGTCTCTACCTCACAGACAGACACCCTCTCGCTTGCTTCACGACCCCTGTAGCTTTTTTTGTATACACACTCTAATCTCATAACCCCCTGATCCGTTATACAGGTAACGGGTATTCTCTTTTAAATAGCTGCCAGTCAGCCTGCGGCAGCTGAAAACGACGGTAAGTAGCTTAGCTCTAGAAGCAAGAAGGCGTATATAAGGAGGCTCACACGTGTATAGGCGCCTTATAAGTCGGCAGGGGGTAAATACTAGTGAAAAAGGAAGGCAGGTGTGCAGGTAGCTTTCTAACAGACACGTGTGTGCACTAAGCTGCTTAAGTCTAAACCCACCTGCAGTAGTCAGGTAGCATGTGAAAACTTACTTAACAGATCTCTTAATTGAGTAGAGACTCTGTACTGAGAGAGTCTTTTCAGCCGTTTAAGAGGATTATCTAGGACAGGGTACATAAGGAGTGAAACGACGCTCTCACCCATCACACTTTCTCGACCCGCCCTTCATCATCGTAGCATCGTCCACTCTACGCTCGCTCAGAATGTTATGATGGTTAGTTCTGCTATTTTCAGCTACTTTTCTTATCGAAGTGTTGACGCTACAGAGCATCGAAACTCTCTCCAAATGAGTCCAAGAAAGAAAAAGCAACTTCCACTTGAAGCAGGAAGAGAAACAGTGCCCTATGATGCATGTGAGGTAAAGAAACATTGGAAGGACGTCACCAAGGAGCAATGGATAGAAGCATGCTTCAACTTCATCGGAACGGAAGTAGTTTCATTTGGACAGAGGGAGAAGATTTTGTTGGAGCTATTTTTCTTAGCTCCGTATACTTGGCCTGACTGTGGTGAAATTCCTTCAGGTATTTGTTCAGTCTTCGCCATAGAAGTTATCAGGTCTTTGAAGGAGCTTCGATATATGCAAGGCACTCACGAGGAGATTGTTCAGAAAATGACGGAATTCGAAACAGGAGAAGACACAATATGGTGCGAGGAGACGACATATACGGACGATGATCTGGAGTACATCATTTGTAGCCCGTTGGAACATTATGTTAAAGACTTTGAGGACATGCTAGACAGCACTGAGATGAACCCGAAAGAGAGATCCCTTACTGCACAGAAAGAGGCCAAAGCTGTGTTGGAAAAGCTCAAGTTTGGTCAAGGATTCACTCTTCAAAGCAGCTGTGTGAGTGTGATAAAAGGCCTTGTGTTGAAACATCCAGACATGAAGTTTTCGCGTGCTGTCGACACACTTCCTTTGCCTGAACTGATGATGAACATGATCGATCCCATCGTACCAACATGTTTCGACTCTGCCAATTGTCCCATGTATAAAATGGTTTCAAGTTTTGCCCGTGGCCGATGGCTAAACGATCCACTGAAGTCAGAAAACCTCCTTGATTTAATCAACTGACTAAATGTATTTTCTCATACTAGTATTAGTAGCATTAGTAATAGCAGCTACTCAGTCTCGTGCAGCACAAGCAGCAGCATCTGTCAGCAGCATCCGTGACATCGTCAGCAGCAGCAGCAGCTGCACGAGCAGCACAAGCAGCAGCATCTGTCAACAGCATCCGTGACATCGTCAGCAACTGCAGCAGCTGCACGAGCAGCACAAGCAGCAGCAGCTGTCAGCAGCTGCAGCAGCTGCACGAGCAGCACAAGCAGCAGCACCAACAGCAGCAGCAACAGCAAATCAGCAGCAGCAGCAGCAGCAGCAGCAGCAGCGGCGGTGTGGACCACTAAATTCGAGATGGCGACATGTCTGTTTCTTAGAATCGACATTCGACATGAGGCCTAGTGACATTTGACATGAAGCTTGAAAAACATAGTGACAGGTGACATGAGCAATTCTTAAAATCGACATGAGATATGAGCATAATTAAGCGACATCGACATGTGCCATGGCTATTTTTTTTTAAGACAAACGCCATAGACTCCCCATTCAAACCCCCACTGGTAGTGCTCTATAAGCGCAAGCTTTGCCTTAAGAGAGCTGTGGCTGTGAACCCTCTCCTCCCCCCGTACACACAGGTAAATATCAGAGTCAGCCAATGTCGCCAATACTACTCTCATACAAGGGTCAGGCACTGCTGGACTATAATAGATGGGTCAAGGACCATTCTACTGAGGGTCAGGCTAGGCTGGACATTCAATAACAGGCTGGACTTTGGCAAACTTGCTTGAAAGTCTGGCCAGCAAGAGTCCGTTGAAGGACTATACGGTAAAAAGGCTACTGTTACAGTCAAGATACTCATATTTCAAGCCCAGAAAACTGTAATTAGCTTTCCAAGTTGTTTATTTAACAATATCCTGGCCTAGCAAGAAGCTGTCAGATGACATCTAAGAAAAATGGGGCTGTTAATTGATCAAGATCAATTGATCAAGAGAGCTACATTGTTACAGAGCCCTATTCCTCTTTTGAGGTGGGACCAAATTTGAAAAAAGAATAAACTCAAAAAAAAAGCCTTAAGATTGAAACAGTTGTAGATTACAAATTTAATGAGGAAGTCGTATTAATTAGTTTACAAATAGCCGCTGCACGAGCAGCACAAGCAGCAGCTGACACTAGTGTCAGCTGCAGCAGACATTGAAATCCTTTGAGTTTAGCATACTGCCTTAATGCCTTAATAACCGTGGTCATGATGCATGAATGCAGCGCTGGTGAGTAGCTCACCGGTGCTGAACTGGAGCATCATGCTGACAATTCAGGTATATCAACCATATATGCAGCACTGCTGAGTTACTGGCCAGGGCTGCATTGGTGCATAAAGATGACAGATATCACCTTGTAATGAAATGCCATCTGTAGAGGGTTAAAATAGAAGAACTTCGAAAGTGTAAGTAACTTGATATGAGTGAAGAGCTACTGAGTGGTTGGGATCCTGGCCCAGGGGAGAGGTATTTCCCCTGGGATGCCTCTCAAGGTGGGTGAGAAGCTGGTGGGGATTTCTGTGTAGTCTTGTTGTTGAGACAGTGCTGCCCTTAGTGGGTAGAGTCAACTAACCACAGGTGGGTGGAGGTGTTCTAGCAGCTTTAAAGATGGCATTTCAGCTTATTTCAGGTAAATTTCTGCTACCACGACATGTACATTATTAAGGTTATTTTCATATATATATGCCTACCTTTAAAGCAGTGTGGTATCTCTAAATTCAAAATAAACTAAAATCTGACAATTTGAGTAACTGTCTGGCGGACTTAAATGCCCCTGGCCACATTGCATCATATGCAGCAAGGGTACCAGCCCTTGCATATCCCTTGATTGATTGCCATGCCCCCAGAAAGTGTTGGTGAGGGAGCTAATGACCCTTGACAGAGTGTTAAATGTGCAGGGTAGTGCAGACCTGTGTGGGTAAATGTATATTATATAGCACACATAAAGACATAGGAAAACTGAGAGGAAGCTTGTGTAAGTCTCATTTTCCCATAAATGTATTTTATATGACTGTGTGTTGATGTTACATACAAAACAATGGCATTTTATGCAATATGACACACACAATTTGGTCCTTGTTCAATTGCTTGCCATGCTGTCATTTTTTACATATATCCACCCAAACTATCTACACTCATTCACTGTATGGTTATATACTACTCTTCTGAGAATGTGACAGTGTCATAGTGCTGTATCATGCCATTTTGACAACCAAAAAGACACAACAATCCATACTCTCATTAAATATTTGATGTCAATCCAATTTTTCCATTTCTTATACTCTTATACAGTTTTCATGAAATTGGACCAGATATTATTTCCTCTTCAAAGAGAGGTATGTCCTGAGTTCTGGACAATAGTCCGCTTGCAATACAAGTGATTGAAACCGGATCAGGGGTTCTCATTTTCTTTGTAATAGAGTTTAGTTATTTTCTGATGCCCTTCTCTGGTGATTTGATTTTGAGAAGGGTATGGATAGTTTTCCATAACTAAAAGCATACCAGTGTGTCCAAGACTGTAATGAGCCTCCAATTACTTATTATTGACATCAATTATGTCCTCCTCCAAATTATGTGAATGGGATAACACACTTATGTTCCAAAACCTGATGGCTTTTGATGACATGACACTACGGCAAGGAGAGAGGAGACTGCATAGAGGACTTACTGCAGGACAATAGTATTAATACAGCTGATTATGTGTAGTACACTGATTCGGCAAGTATGCCCTTAAGGTTTGCCAGTGTCCACTGTCGTGGATACCCAAAAGCATGTTTAGGGTAGCATAGGCAAAAAACTGGCTAGAGCTGCATTAACGCATCACAATGATGCTATACAGGGCTGATACACTCCTGAAAGCTCAGCATGATGCAGTGCACAATACAGTATTGGTGAGTTACTTGTATTATGCTGCATTTGTGCAGTATGTTGACAAATAGACATGACACTTTGAGAGTTATGCTGACCTTCAGGGCTTATGTGATGAGTACTTCCTGTTATCATCTTATAAGTCCTATCCAGGTGGCCAAATTAGATAAGGAGATCTAGCACAGTCAGATAAACCACTTACAGAACTATAGATCCCCCTTAATGGACTGGCCTGGCACTTGGTCACTTTGCTAATGCCATGAGGTATTTGGTTACTTAACAGCACAATATCAGAGCTAGCCATTGTCTTGAAATATAATTATTCAGTTTCATATTGCTTTAGGATAATGGACTTGGATTCGCATCTATAGTTCAGATAACAATTAGTAAGTAGCTTCTGTAACACTTTAATGAACCCAGAATTCCTCAATTGTTATGTTTATTTCTTGTCAAAATCTACTCAGGCAGTTTGCTGACCCTTTAGTTGTCATAGGACGAATGGCGGACAACATGTTTAGTTCTGACCAAGTTTTTCATCTTCAGATGGGCAAAATGATGGTTTCTTTTTAGTTTATAATATTGAATGTCCCCAGAAATGAAAGCAAAGCAACAGAACTGGAAACAAAATTTGGACATGTTCTATTGGTTGTCACGGTTCACTAAATGAAATGTATTTCCAAAGATCATAGGTGGTTTCATTCAGGAGATCGCACATAGTCAGGTTTACTGCTGGCAATGGTATCTGGTACTAAGGACATAGTGTGTCATTCAGTAGGTTCTATGCCACAGGATAGGGTCACTTTCTAAAAGAAAAATTGTGTTTAGATCTCAGGACATACATGTAGCAAATAATCATTATAATACCTTGTATAAGATATAGGGCACTGCCTGAGGTGAGTATATCAATGTCATTAAGGCAATCAGATAGCCGAACAATGGTGGTGCATTAAATAATGGAGAGATTATCACCTACAAAATGGCAAAAGTATTATAATGCGCTTATTCTGCTTGCAGAAGTATTGATAATTGCCTTCATCTACATTTCATGCAAGTTCTTATCGGTGATCAGAGACCATTCTCTGTTGAAAGTGGGCATTTATAACATCTCTGACTGCAAGACAGAAACCAACATACTATATCAGACAGCCTGTGAACAAGCTCCGTTGAGTAAAATATTGATTTTCTAGCCTGTTAATAAGTGTCTATTAAAACCATACTACACTAAAATACCATATGAAACTACTGTATTTATATGCTATATCTTGGAAGCTAATCTTTCATGAGTTGTCAATCCTGAAATATGACTGGATAGCTGGATAGTCTATATCCCATCAAAATCCAATAATGTATAAAGGAGTAATGGATTAAAACTAAATCAAACATGGAGCTTTACTAAACAGTTTTAACCTTACCACCACCTAATTGTCCAGGAACTGGGAGTACAGATGTTAAAATAGTGTTATCTTAGTATTGCGGTGTCAATGGGTCGCTAAGAAAGAATGCTTCCCATGTTGCCTACTTTCCTTGCAATTTCCCCAACTCATGAATCACACCGTAACTGATGCCTAATAGAAAGAAATGGACAAAAAAGTGCTTTAAAATGTTAGGTGTTTGGTGGTGAATGAGCACTGACCTTGTTCTCCACATTGTATGTTTTTATGCATTGTCAGAAAATAAATGCTTCTTTCTGATATAATTGATTTTTCATTTCCCCATCCACAGTGCAGTTTAAAGTAAGAGACTAATCGAGTAAGTGAAAGGAAAAACCTCCCATCATGTGTAAAGAAATTGCATAAAGAAGCAAAGAATCCTGTTTATTTGCTATGATGTTTTATATGCTTCATTAATGAATCCATTAACCATCAAATTGGATTTTCTAGAACGGGGCCGTTCTGCTTTTAGTTAAGGTGATAGCCAATTCAGATGAATTGTGCTGGTTGTTGTGGCCTGTGCTGGGCATTGTTGACCAGAAGTCACCATGATGGTCGTTGAGATGTATACGGGTTAAAGGGCAGCTGACTTCCTGTCCGTAATGACTTCCGGTGCTGATGCCGCTTAGCCCTATGACAAACTGGCCACACAATTACATGATCAACACCCCAAGGGGGCCACTACCTCGGCTTTGGTTACTTTGTGTCAACACAATTCCAAGGGAAAGGGTCTACTATTTTCAAAATAAAATAATTGAGGAAGAGGGGTACACATTAAGCCCTCATAACTCAGAAAATTCTCAGGGTGACACATTTTATGTACCTTATTAGATAGTTGGATATATTAGGGTAAGGTTTTGGCCTATTTAATTGAAACGCATCAATGATAATAAATATTTGCTGTTGTTTACACATACCCAGTAAATTATGCGAAGGCGGAGGGGGGGGGGGGTAAGCCTTGGGCCTACCCAACCAACCCACTATGATTGGCTTGGGTATACCAAAGGCTTATTTTGCTGGTTAGTTGCCAAAGATGAAACAAGGAGTGCCCCCCCCCCCTCCCACCCACCCGGGTCAACCCAGTATTATGAAGAGGTAAAAGACTCACTACAACTACAGTGGAAAAACTTTTCAGCCAATCAGAAAGGACCTCACGATCACCTGGCAACTCGTGTCCCTTACCTGGTGACACACAACAAATCAGTTTAATTTAATGGGATTTTAATTGTCATGGAGGCAGAAAGTGAAAATATATTTGTCTGTGTAACATTGTAACAATGAGAAACTACCAGGGTTCTGTTCAATTCTGGTTCCATCTATTAGGAGCATTGTGAATCTGAATCACAAACTGTATTTGCCATAGCCTCAAACCATGTAGACATTTCTTTAAATCTGATGGAATTTAATCTACTTTTTTGAATGGGTGGGCATTATGTGACTGTGTATTTAACACCACTGCCAAATGAAAACTAAATTAAATTAGGAGTAAAAGCATGGCTTCCTACCTGGAGAAATTACCCAAATTGTCCATACCAAGAATTTTAACAACTTAAAGACATGGTCCATCAATTTCTTTGGGATAAAACCATTGGTCTTACCTTACTCCACAACAAAATGAGAGAAGGTCCAAATTCTACTCCTTGGAACCCATTCAAATAAAATGGATTCTGTGAAGATGAGGATTTGATGAAAGGATTTAAAGTAATTTGGTTTTTATTGACAATTGCTGGTTAACCCTAATTTCTTGCATAGAAGCTGTTGCTAGTAAGCTGGCCAGAAGTCCAGTGTGGCATGTATGATCTATCTAAAGTCAAGATGTGGCCTGGGTACCACCATGTATACATCTCTGACTGCTTGATGTGAGCAGATTTGTTCACTGCAATAATGCTTGCATTTAAGCTGATTCAAGATACTTAAAGGAAACCTAAGCATATTCAATCCCAGTAAATGTCACATAAACTTGCTTGAATGCCTTTATGATCTTTCCATGAGATTTGCATGGCATTATTGACGCAAAGCCACTCTAAGTGTTCTATCAGGCATCTTTAATATGCTCCAATACAATTTTTATGGAGTGTTTATAAATACTCTTAAGGGCATAATTGTTCAAGGATCATTTTTCATAATGACTCAACAATGTGGTTGCGGTGATTTATTGGCCAGTACTGTATTATGCTGAGTCTAGTTGCTCCATATCGTCAATGTAATCTATGAATGCAGCATTGCAGAGTTAATCACCAGGGTTTCATCCATGCATCACGATAAAATTTGGGCACAGTACATTCAATCACTATGATGCAGTTAGAGAGTTGAAGTGATGTTGCTCACTGGCTTCACAACTTCTTTTGGTGCATACAAAAAAAAATTCCTTCAGAAACTCGCATGAGGTAATCATGTTTTGTCAACTCCAAGTACTATCATAGAATCAGAAAAATATTTGCTCACATGTGGAGAGACAAGAAGCTGGTATCCCTCTCCCTTGAGGCCTGGAGGTCCACCCTGGAGGATGATGAGGCATGACACTATCACACCTAGTACCATGCCACCAGCTGGGCCCAGCCACCATGGGACTATGACAAGTCTCACCCTCATGTCACCAGAGCTCCCTCCACTCCTCCTCTTCCTTATTTTTACATCCACTCTCCTGATACCAACTCCCACCGCTCTGTTACTGCACATCTAAACATCTGCCTACTTATTATGGAGTGCTTGTTGTAACAGAGGTAATCATAACCTAGCTAGCTCCTTAAGGACAGATGTGGCTAAAGGATGACATTTGTCGGCATGATGCACCAATGCAGCTCCAGTGTGCTAGACACCTCTGCTGCATTGTCGTATCATGCTGAACCTTTAGGAGGGCCTCAACCTCTTAAGATCAGCATGATGCATGAATGCATCATGACTACCAAGGGTACATGATGCATTAGAGCATGATGCCAGGCTTGAAGGGTTACAGGAAAGGGGACAGAAAGATCTGCTCTTTATAATCTCAATAATTTCAACTCAATAATGTGCATTTTGAAATGTAAACCTCAAACCTAGATTTTCCTGCCTACATCAAGTTTTTAAGCAAGGGAATGGGGGAGGTCATAACGGAAATATATACTTTGTGAACATTACATTTCTTTGATAAAAAGAAGGAAGACTTCCTAAAATTTAGGTAATAGAGCCTGTTATTGTCATTGTTTCACCACTTACATTTCTAATTCTTTTTCAAATGGACACCTCCCATCTAAATCAGGAGACAATTGGTTTAGATGGTAAAACATATCACACATGTGATAAATAAAATGAGATAACTGGAACCTTTGCTTTGCTGAGCTTTGCAGAAGTGGCTATGTAATATTTTCATGCCTTGAAGAACACTTTCAAAGGAAAGGGAAATTAGATAATTCCAAGAACTAATCTTAAAATGGAGAATTTAAAAGAATCCTACACATTATGTTAAACTCATCAAAGCTGTCCTTTCTCATTTCCTATTTATTATGATTGCAGTACTCTTTGTGCAAGACCATTGGAATATTTGTGTGTCCCTGTCTCAATAAATTAACTTTCATCAGAGTATGCATCTTCCCATTCACGGTTTTCTTCCATCGTTGGAAATATTCATACTATTTTCTGAAATAAATAAGCGGGAAATGCAAATCTAACAATTTATCTTAAAATACTGTGTGCCAGCTTATGAAACTTTTTCTTTTCTATTTGGTAGGGAAACAGTCTAGGCAATGATATCTTAGGCATGGATCAGATCTTCCCGGTTTTCCATACAGGAATTGAGTAGAGCCCCTTTTAATAACACTTACTTTACATTAGTCACTGTATAATGAGATAAACTTTAACAAAAATTCTCATTACATATCACAACTAAAATTAAAAACCTGATCACTTTTACCTCTGATGTATTTACTAAATTGTTCAACTGTGAGATACCTCAAAAGGCAAACACACACAAACACAACCTTTTCCCTATCATCTGTTATAAGTATTGATGCTACAAGTAGAATGTGGATATTTTTGACTGCATTTTTCTTTACTAAATGATATATTCATAAACTATGATCACTTTTATTGCATACATCAATCAGTTAATGAAAGGTTCATCTTGTCTATGGTTAGGGTGTGATGTGTGTACCAACAAATATCAGCACTTTTATAACATTTTCGTCAAATATGTAAAACCTGAAGTTACAAGCATATATCTAATATTTGATTTTTAGCATCCCTATGTAAAAACAAACAAGTATATACCATGGCAATAAATGTCATTACTTAAAATAAAGCATCAATGATTGGTATCACTCTTTGAAAGATAATGTCACAAATTATCATTTAGCACAATACTACCAGCCCTTTATAATGTGCCTCACTCACACCTGCACACAGGGCCTTCATCCTGATATTACTTGGAAATTGAGGGATTTTACCATAGAAAATTTGCCCATCATCTCCTACGGCTACATGGTGACAACCACTTCCATGGAGGATAATGACATTGGCTAGAAACTAGGCAGACTGTCATGTTCCAGGCTTTCGTGTCTGATGAATGGTTTTTATCGGAGTAATTTGATCCGTCTCTTATAGATTGGTTAATATTGTGGAAACACTCACTTTTTCAGTTGCTACATTGAAAGCCATATGAGAGAAAAGACTAAAATATTTATTGCATGAAAATATCTATATCTGCCTATACTGTTACTTGCAGAGCAATTGATATTTGGCCCTCTATTGCAATCACTAGATTGAACCAGGAAATAACAATAGATTTGGCCTCATAATTTTCATATCACTTTTAAATGAGGTGTACTAAGTGCAAACCAAACAACTATTGTATTACCTTGCCACTATGAGGATGACATTTCCTTGTAGTCTTAGTGCAGGTGATATTATGCAAAAACATGTAAGTAATCATTTAGGGGCTTATCTTTTGGTATGAGAGAATATGATGCTGGTGGGTTCTAAAGTTGAATTATGATAAATTAGGGACAGAGCACACTACAGTCCTTATGATACAAGTGAGACTGCTATTAGTTCTAGGGTAAATGGCCAATCCTATATTCATAATCAATTGATATTGAATGGATCAGACTCACCTTGTCTTCAGTTTATACATCAATGAAAACATAGGTTCCTCTTGATAACTATATCTCAAAGGTCATTTCTCATGCCGTCACATTTTTGTTCACCTATCAGTACTTGACTTCCCAAAAGGTGTAGGACAGGATCCAGGTTGAAGAAAGTTGCAGGGAGATTTCCCAGAATTTGAATATCACCAAATAAGATTGAAAAGTTGAAAATCCAAAGCCACTGCAAAGGAATATCTAAATCCAATGTGAGTCTCCTGTTTGCTACTTAAATATATTTCCCACATGTTTCGTTCTTGTCTAATCTCACAAGAATGTGGCAATAACACAACTTTTCTTATATGCGGTTTTCGAACCATTTCGTTAAAACTGGTCGCAATTGGGTTCTCGAAATTGAATAAAGCAAAATTATGGTAGATGGTAGGACCAAATAGGGATGCCAATGAATTATGTGTAAAGCTGCATGTCAAATGGGCTATTTGGGTGATAATGAAAAAGTGAAAGATGTTTCAAAAGAAGTTCATTATCAATTATGTCAAGTATGCGTCAGTTTCTGATGTCCTCTGTTTCATTGGTTAATCCAAATCTAAATATGCCTGGGACTGTCAAAGCTGCCCTGTCTGGACTTCAGTTGTCTTGTCTGGACTTTGTATACATTGTGAAACGCTGCTTTATGTGTTAGTGAGGCCTATAAGCTGCTTTTACAACAGCTGCTTCACATTGATTTCATGTCCATATGGAAACCAGAACCCATTTTCATTTCCCATCCTAATGAATGCAAGGTGAAATGTTTATTGAGAACTAGACCCCAGCTGTTTGTGTAGAGCTGCTCCAGAAACCATCCAATCATCTGTTCTGATGATTGCAAGGTAAAATCCATATTGAGGTTTGAAAACAACTTTGTTCCATTTTAATACCAAAATTGTATTTCAACATGAACTGCTGAAATAAGGGGGAAAACAGAGAGATATAGATGTCCATAATTATATACACAATGCTGATCCATACTATTTGTACAAGGAATTTGACAACATAATTATGACTTGGCTTTTGAGTTCACTGGCATTATATCCAAAAGAATTGATTTGTCAAAATTATAAGTGAGGAATATAATGATGTTCTATGGGGAAGAATGGATCATCTGATCCTTTTTGCAATTTAGGCCTTGTAAAGGGCTTGAATGATTAATCACCCTTTTTTCATTGCAAATTTTATGACGCTCTATTACTATGTACAAAGAATTACAGAAAATATATCTCAATATACCTATAGTTCCATACAGACAGACAAGAAATGACATGACAGTGCAAACATGTTTCCGTGAATCTATCTTATATTTGCATGTTATAGTTTGATGTACCAAGTTCTCACTGTGAGTAATCATCTTAGAAAGGATAGTGTGGCCAATAAGGAATCTTGGATCTTGGATCTAAAGTCTATGATTGGCCACTTTTACCAGCGCCGACTTGCTGGAGCCATTAGAAGGCACAGATCCTTATAAGTACCTTGATGTGTTTGGCAAGTCCATGTAATGATACTCGTATCAGCTGAATGCTATACTCTAGAAGCTATACCAGACATTTGAGAACATCTATGTCTAGACACAAGGCTGATTTATATTTATCACACTGGGTGTAATGAAGCTACTTTAGTAACTCTAATATTTTGCTGGATCATGTTTGGGAACCTATAGATCTACAGTAAATAGATACATATAAGATCACCACTGAGAGAAAAAAACTTACAAGTTGGAGAGACAGCTTTCACACAAGGAGGTCTGATTACACTCAGCCAACCATTATTCAAAGCAAGATATCAACACATAAAATGTTATTCACAATTAATCATCAGTCCCTCTCGCTCAGACAGTACTGTACAAAGCAATCTGCTACATCAAAGGCCAATGCAGTCTTAGACATTCAGAAATTTACATTGGGATGATTCTCAGATGTTATGTGATACATTAAGAAAATACAAATTGCTGCATTAGAAGGCAGACAATTTTCTGCTTCCCCTATTATGTGTTTTCATTGTCTTCTTAATGTCTCTGCATAATATCTGCTTGTGTTTGCCCCATAGAAATGTATGTATTAGTCATTGGAACATTTATATCAAACGTGTGTATATATCAGAGTATTGTACCTGTTTTACAGGAACAAAATAAATGAGAAAAGTAAATATCATTGTATATCTATAAAGCAACAAAGAAAACAGTAAGTATGCAGTATATCACATACATTGTGACCTGTCACTCATAATAATGACTTGTTTATTTGCCTTTATGGTCTAAAGCTGAGTTGAATGTTACAAGCATTATTTTGTTTACACCATGTGTAAAGAGTTTTTATGGTGAGTTAGAAATATCAATGCATGCACATTCATTATAAACAGCAGCATCTCTGTCCTTTTCTGCTGGTGAGAGGATATTTTGGGTCACATAGGATGTGATATATAGCAGTGCAATAATCTAGTGCAAATTGGTTGCATTGAATGCTGTATCGCAGTAGAGTGCTGAGGGATGCCATGCTTCTCCCAGGCCTTATTAGAAGGCAACATGACATACAAGTAGCATGTAGCAACAAGGAACAGCTCTCTGGTTGACCACACCCTATTTGGGGAAAGGGTTTAACTATGAAGCAGGCCCTTATTATAGAAATGGCAATGTTGGTACAATTTATAAAGATGTATTTCCCAAAATTCAATTACAATCTAACAATGGAAATGTTTTCTAAATGTTATAAGCGATTTTGGAGTCAAACATTTGTACAAAAATAGCCAATACACAGATACTTCAGCTAAGTGTCTGTCAATATGTACACCACAGTTGGCTGAGAGAACAACATAAATAGCCAAACTTTACTTTATGTTTATGGCTGCATGTGGATGTGGTCCATTGAGTAGCCTTGGACAACTGTAATTATCTGTGGCTGACACCTGGCTGACACCTTGGATAACTACATAGTATTTGGCTTATACCACTTATACAGCAAGTCACTTGTCACTTGTAGACCTACCAGTCTTTTAAGAACACATTTTAATGTAGCTATGTCTCTCCTCACCCCCTTCTCTGTTCAGGACCTACTAAGGATAAGGCCTTAATGGTCTAATTAGACAATGAGCTGCTTGATCCAGCTTTTAACTGCCCACAGAGATGGTAATGAGCACATCAACTATAACTAATGGGCTGCTCTATACAACAAAAAGCACATGTCGACTCACCAAGGCCATTTACAATCATTGATGAATTGACCTAGAGACCACTAAATGGAATTTCATGAGATAACATCCCATACTTACATTTGTATGTCTAGATCTATACATTCTTTCATAAACAGTTTACTGAAGAGAAATCGAAAAAGGGTCTCAAGAGTATACACCATTTAAATTTTGTCCATAAGTTGTATCCCTGTGCTGTACCTCAGGTTTTGGCTTTTTCTGTTCTCTTCAATCTTCCTCCCTTTCTTTTCTTCTTTTTTTTCCCCTCCATTCTCCATGCCTGAGTGAAAAGATTAAAGACCAGGGAGCCTAATGACCGATTATATTGGTAAAAATTCCTACTGGTTGTCTGTGGTAAGTTGTTACCAAGCCAAAATAGATGTCTTTCCCTTACTACCAAGGTTTTATGTTGTTACCAAGTTATATAACTTATTTCACATGCAGCTCCATACCACCTTTATATGGAGACAAGCATTGAATAATCCTCTGGTTCATGTCTTGGAATGGCAATGGTATATACAGCAAGAAAAAAAAAGATTAATTATGTTCAGCTGGTCTTGCATAAAATATTGACCGATCATAACAGCAAATTATATTAACCCCCAATACATTAACCCCCGGATTTTAAAGGTAAACTTTCAATGGTCTACATATATCTATTCATTCTGTATGTACAACATTATATCAATATAGTTACAGATAACATTGAGATGTGTTGCTGGACCATCCAGTTTTAACACTTCCCATGAAACCTCAAGTATAAGCCAAACTAGCAAATAATCCACACCGAAATTGGAAGGTGATGCTATAAGTAGCACAAGAAATCTGATTATGGTAACTTTTGTATTCAATTATAATATCAAAATAGCAACAACCTGGCTCTGTGCCGATCCTATAAGCCAATCTTGTGACCTCACTCGTATTAGCCATGGCCTTTACGCAAGGTTTTACAATACTCTACATGTGATGTGCTCAGAGGGAATTGCACTGTCTAATCAGTATGTATGTACGTCATGGGGATAGTGTGGACTTGAGAAAACACTTACTGCTTTTGATAACCCATCTCTGAGCAGATCACACTCTCAGGTCAACATGAGGAACAGATTAGATGGCTCATCAGGCTGCTCAGCAGGTAGGTGTGAGTACACTGATAATATAAAAGCCCTGGCCCTAAGTCTGTAGTGGCTTTCACAGGTTGGTCATAGGGACAATGGTCAGGCATGACCAAGTCCTAGTCGAGAATGACTGAGGCAAAAGAACATATGTGACTTGTCATAACTGTAGAACCCCAACCACCGCACGGTTTTTGGGGGACCAATCCGAGGCAGAGATAGATTTACAAAAGAAGTCTCAGTTTTGCTCAGAGGCAAATATGTGCACATATAGGATACACAAAATTTGTTGGCTCAGGAGCTCTGCCCTTCATTTTTTTAAATAAACTTATTAAACTAACCAGCACTGTGCTTGGAGAGTTTAAGTAGTACACAAACAGAGACTATGGCCATTACTGTCACCACCTCAGATCTCATCACAGAGTGATGTACACCGCCTGATTGTTAGGATCCTAGCGCAACCTGACTAATGCCTTTCTCAAATGACTTAGCCCAAATGTAAAGATTAAGGTGAGCTGGTAAGTAATTACCAACCTGACAATATTAGTTAACTTAGGTTGGTTTGATAACGAGTCAGGAAATGACTAGTTTGGTTATGCTCTATAGTGAGAGATTGGTCATATAGGGAGCCAAAGAACATTAGTGTATATAAGCCATGCCTACAGACAGGGCTGTCTGGGTCCCTTGAGAGCACTCCACTTTGTGCCCTAGCTATCAATCAAAGACAACTTCTGTGGTGCATATTGAGGACATGTATGCTTACAGCAAATTTTCACTGGTCGGATGGTTCTGCTTAGGAAGTCACTTTGGGGATCTCAAGAGAATGTTATTGTATTCAGCAGGACTCTAAGTAAGATGGATACTTTTATACACCTGAACATCGCCATGAACTTAAATACAGCTGAGTAAAAAAAGGGTAATGGGAGTTTTTTAAAGGATTGCAAAGGTTCAATTGCCAGTCTCAACAAATATATCATGGTAACTTATACCGAGAGAGAAGATTAAGGGATTTTAGCTATGTTATTTACAAATAAAGATGATTATAATGATTAAATAAAAATAAATTTAAGTGTACACATGAAGGTTGATGTATGACTCAAGGTGAATCTACCCTGTACTTGTCTTAGTGGAAATCAAATAATGTAGAGGAAATATATTGATCAGTCAATATGTCAGAAGCATACAATGTCATAGCATGCCTGGTTACCTGCTGATAAGGATTTCTATCCAGCCATGTCATGAATCCCTCTGTGTATGGCAAAATTGGGTTAGATAAATAATTCACATACTAGTTTTTTAACTTATACAGTCCATACTATGGAGCATATTGTACCTTAAGAGCAACAAATGATAATAATCTTTAGTGTTAAGTTATTTACTGTGTACTGACAACCTGCATTGAGACATAATTCTCTAAAATCCTTTTGCAAAATATGCTATTAGATCCATTTAAATGGTCATTTCTCACATGGCAAATATTTATTAAACAGTAAAATGGTATTCAAATAAACAGTGTGCCACTCAATAGAGGTCTCAATGTATGACCTGTATTCCCATGGATGTATTTCGATTCATGGATAAGTGTGATATATCTAGTCACCTCCATATACAAACTACAAAATGTACTCTACTACCACGTATCATAAACATTATCACCCAAGCCTGTTATTCATTTATATATTAAGCGAGTGGGATTACTGAAGCAAGGTTTCCGATAATCAAAACAAAAGAGCATGCAATACAGCCCTTCAGTCCTAAGCATGTAAGGCATACCTAAACACCTCCCCCAGCTCCTCACTACTGATAAAATACTGTCTGGGGGTCTGTATGCATTTACAACAAGGGTGCATTGGCCTCCCATACATCAGCAAAAGTGTGGTGATTAACAGAGCTGCCGGGAGGGTCCTTTGCGTAATGGGGAAAATATACAGTTATCCCCCAAAGTGACTCTCTAAACTGTCCATTGACAATGGATAACTGTTATTGGCTGGTACTACATATAAATGAATGGGGTGTGTATGTTGTCCTTGATGCTACGTGGTGATGAATAATAATTTACAAAATTGACACCAAAAAAAATGACACCATGTATAGGTAGGGAAAATGATCTTGATTATGCGACCCAGAATAACAGGCGAGGACATCGGTGCTGTTTTACAACCAAAGCAGGATGTACTTGATAAGCCTATCATACTTTACAACACAGGAGACACCACCATTTCTCAGGGTTTACAGATGCCTTGCAAGCATGACAAAGAGGTAATCTGATCAAAGAACATGTGTTGAATACTCTGAACTGGTCTCAGTAACCACCATTATTATACATTATGCCCCATCCCCTGATTAAGTCTTGGGGCAGCAGGGTGGATAAATGTTCAATGTCTGAAACCTAGAGAGAGACTGTACACTGCACCCACAGGTTGTTTTGGAAGACTTGTAAGATTAGGTAAATGGCTTTCCAGAAACAAAGGTTCAGAAGGAATTAAACATATGAAATAATCTTTGATTTACAAAATGCTTTTCTCTGTGGAATCCAACAATACATCACGATCACCAACAGACAACTTCTTCAGTGATTTCATTTCATAGACATTCTTTTTCAGCACACATATCATTAAAGATAAACTCTGTTGTCAATCAAGGCTCACACTCACCAACATGTGAACCATTATTATGAAAAAGACATGTTTTAAAAATGGACCATATACAGCAATGAAACAATATCATTATAAGTTAAATTATATGAAAATATCAAATCGAATCACATATGGCATCAATGCAATCATCATTGAACAAATATTACCATGTCTTTGATTCATATGCCTTAGATACAGGCCAACCCAATGGTTACATAATATAGTTCAATGTTGAATCAACATTGAATCAACATTGAATGAGCATTGACAACCATTTGCCAAATTTGATTCAATGTTCTGTGCCAACTGAGAACCTGGTAAGGGATAGAATATACAGCTTCTGGATATGTTGAACACCACCTCCAGCCTACCCCTCCCACTTCCTTCCCCTCATGACAAGGCCTGTGTCTGACACCCACTCAGGGACAGTGTAGGGGCCGAATGCCAGGGGCACAAGTCACATGCAACCTACTAGAAGGTGTGGCCTCACCCTGAGCTGCTCTCCTAGCATGACATGGGGGTAACTCAATGCTGGTGGTAGGGGCAGGGGGACAGATGAGGCTTTGAGATTTCAGGCCTGTCTATTGGATGTATTCAGGTGATATGCCCTGTATGCCTTTCTCAAAAGTTGGCTTCTCTAGAAAGTAACAGTCTAATGTGTCTGATATTATACCTTATACCCTTTACATAAATGAGGATTTTAGTTGAATCAATCATTTTAGGTTCAAATTACACATGGCCTGTATGTCCAAGTAGTGTATATGGAGACGTCACTATTTAGTCAGTATCGGCAAATAAAGGCATTATTATAACTAGCAAAAAATGTCCCTGCTTCCAGTGGAAAGTAATGAGCTGAAATGTTAATGATACATATTTTAAATACATTCTGAGATTGAAGAAGGCTGTACATAGTTATCTAACTTTAACTTTTATCTCTAAAACACTAAATATCTGATTAGTAAGATGAGAGATCCTCTATGTAGCAGCTACATTCCAACACTTCAAAGCTCAAACCCCATGCGTTTTGTTCAAGGCTGACCTTCAGACCAATAGAGGATTAAGGCACAGGTGGCAGATAATGATCCTTATCCTGAGGCCACCAAGGTAACCTTTTGTACTCCTGTCTTTTGGTGGAACTGCTAAGGTATCGATTCCCTCTTGCAGAGGGCTAATTGGAGCACTTTCAGACTAATAAGGTAAAAGCCTTGCTTGAAACAAGGCATACTACATCTAGGTGATAACTTATGGATAGATGGTAAAGTGGCATTTAGATTTTAAAGATATCACCTGCTTAGACTTTATTAATATATCAAATTTGAAATGCAAAGACTACATTGCTATAAATGTATCTACTGAACCCCACCAGAATACAAAATGGATGGAGATGGAATTTTACAAAGAAAAGTGGGGAAATAGACCTTAAATGATTTAGGTTATGTTTGATGGAGAATAAAGAGGTATTCTCATGACTATTCAATCTTTTATCCTAACATCTTAAAATCGAAATGTAATTGGATATTTTACTGATAATTGGCACATATGGCTTTTTCTGATTGCTTTGCAAACCATTCTATTATTCTAAGTGGAACATACTTGTTTCTTTTATCCTGAAATCCACCCTGTTAATCAATACTGGTCTTATTTTAAACTTTTACAGAAAGTTTAACGATAAGCTATATAGTTCATTATTTTGTTGTTTATATACCATATCATGTTGGTCATACAATTACTCTCTGGGAGATTCCAGATTTGTGACTTGCCTGACTTGCTTAAATAATGATGCTTCCTTCCCCTGTGGGCAACCCTACAGTGTGAGATATATACTTCAGACTTCGTGTGACTGGGCTACTATGTCAAAGCATCTGGTTGCCTGATGAGCTCTGGCCATGTGATCCCATAGCCATGTAGCCATGTCCATGTATATCCCTTTTGCCGATGGCTAATTCAATTTGTCTCATATAACCTGGAAACAGATTGCCCTGTTTGATGACCTTGGTGGGCACAGGTTTCCTAACCTGGCCACAAGACTCAGAGTTAGTGGTTCATATATCTCTGAAGTAGTAATCCGATTTAATTGTAGAGGAAAGATCAGTTATTTATTGCCTTACCACTTTTTTTGCAACCATGATCCTATTCCCCAGTCTCCACTTATAAACTGGTTAATCTGGTTAATACATTCAAGTATCATTTTGCATAATATGGATTAGGATATCATATTTAATCCCAGAAAATGGGAATTCCTGGAGGAACCAACTTTCGTAAGAGACATTTAACGAATGCCAAAGGTCTATGAACTCAATAAATCAAGTGGACAGGTTTAGCTGCCCACAGCCTCAGCTGTCACTTTCCACCTGTCTCTGCAATTACTGGGAGCAGCTCACACACAGAGTTACCCCCATGTCATGCTAAGAGAGCAGCTCAGGATGAGGTCACACCTTCTAGTAGGTTGCATGTGACTCTTACCCCTGTCATAAAACCCATAGACCATCACTGAGTGGGTGTCAGACACAGGCCTTGTCATGAGTGGAAGGAGGCTGGAGGTGGTGTTCAAGAAGCACAGGAGGGTACTAAATTCGCTGATATTAATTTGATGGGCTGTATTGAAGGGCTATGTACCAAATGCTTGATAATAAAATGCAGGCAAGTCAATGTGGTAGGTATCCTTATGTATCAAATCGGTCTTAACATGTTTTCTATCAATGATATCAGGGAAATTTTCTGCTGTTGAACCTGCTCTATTTGTGGGATAATATGTTAATGACTCTACCCACAAACTATACAACCCATACATGAAATTGCCACTAACGCTGTACCATAAAAGGATATTGTCTGGTCCTTTACATTGGGGACACTTGGTTTGATTGTGGAAGCCAGCAGAACATTTATCCCACACCATTAAGAGCTCCCCGACCACAGCCCTTAATCACCACCCTTGCAGTGACGTATGGGAGGCCCGTGCACCCCTTATGTCTCAGTCAGTCTTTTATCAGTAGTGAGCAGCTGTAGGAGGTGTTTAGGTATGCCTTACATGCAGCAGAACTGAGGGCCTGTATTACCTGCCTTTTGTTCTGATTAACAAACCAGAGCCCTGGCACAACCTGTATTTAGAATCTTCCTGCAGTATTGTAGATTACATTGTAATACCCTCTTACCTTTGAGGAGTCAACTCTAGATGAATTGTCCTTACATGCTATAAATTCATTTTATATAATTATAATGAATTTTTCAATTAAAATGGAGTAAAATGGTGAAATACAATAAACACCTGATGGCACATCTATCATTATAAACTTTAAAAGCATTGTCTGGGCAGTGAAATGTTCCTTCTCCTCAAAAGACATTAACGTAAGAGTCCAACAAGTAACTTGACAAACATAATACACTGACATTTCAATGTCAATGGCGTTGAATATAATCATAGCAACAATACTTAGAGTTGCTATTGTTATTATTGAAATATAAAGGCCTGGTGATCTCAATCTTATTAATAAGTCTAATTGCTACTGCAGAAATTAAGGGGTCTGTAAGACTTTTCCTCATGTGACAAGGTTATTGCATTAATGCAGAGCAATCTTTGGCCAGGCTATATGGGCCATTTAGGTTGAATTAGGCATCCACAGTGAGATGCATAACCACATCACTAGGTGGCTCTACACATACAGGGACTGGAACACGTACAATGTAACATATCCTCTATGGTGGCCCACACAAGTAATCTTTAGGCTCCTGGGCTTGCTCTGTAGTGGCTATCCCAGGTTAATCATAGGGGTATTGATCAGAATAACGGAATTGATAATCACAAAGGACTATGACAAAACAAATGTGACTTACTTCTTATTTAAAGATAAATCGTAAGACTGATTTTGGTTGGTCACTACTGACTAACCTGATAGAATTAACTAGCCCCGGTGTTTATTATTTTTTCAAATGTACTCAAAATGCTTTTGCCCAAGTCATTGAAGATATTTACATGAATAATCCTACAGTAATCATGGTACCATGTTGAACTAGCTTTGACCCCAATTCACCTGGCTCCAGTAAGTGAGTAAATATGACAGATACTGTGACAATGTGAAAATGAACCCCAGTGAAAATGAGAATAACCTCATGCCTAAAAAGCTTAAGTTCTTTCTGTGTTAAGCCTAGATATATTGATGATGTAGTTCACATCTCAATATAGCATGCTTTATTACCTGATATGTAAACCTCTCGTGAGAAAGTCTTAATGGTGTGCAGGGAGCCATCCCCTGACAGGCATCAATAGAAGTGCAGGGTCACTACATGGGGCATTGCCTGACTAATGTTCTTTTCCTTGATACTATAGTGTCTCTATTTTCACCAAACACTTTGGTAGTTTTCCATCTAAATCAATAAACATCAGGAGCATGTTCCTATTCAAACTGAATCACGATCTGTAGACGACACAAAAGTAATGAGAAGTGCAAGTAGCCCTTTCAGACAGTATTCTCAAAATAGCTATTCATATTGATATGTACATTGTTGACTTCTGTATTATTCATTTGAATTGTCTTTCTGGAATGGCCTGCTGATGCGTAGAAGTAAAACACAACCAGGATATATGCGTGCCAAAAAAAGTCATTGAAAATGCTTTCCATAGTCCTCTGTGGTAATAATCCTGTGATGGTCACGAGATGTTGTGTACAACCTTCCCCTGTGTTACACATGAAAGACTTTCTTAAATGTAAGGCATTCCTAGATGAACCAGTATTTGTCCTTTTTAGAGATCTCCTTGTGAAATTAGCATAAATTGTCTAGTTGTGAGCTAACCAGAAAATTAGAAATCTGAAACAGGGATTGGTAATCATCAAAAGGCTACGTAGTGCATTAGCAAAAATGCACTGTGGCAAATTATGAATTTCACTTTACTTAATTACAATAATAATGAAATCCTAATTGCAATCGGAATTCTTGCCATGAAATGCAAACAGACATATGCTGTTGTGCACTGTGCAGTAGGTACAGTCTCTTATATAATTCACAAAGTGCCTCTGATAATATTTAACTACACAATTTATGTTGGTTATAGATAAACTGAAGTTAAAACCCAGTTCTATATATTCAATGAACAAAACAAGGACATAGTATCACATCTAGCATAGAACATCCAGTTGCTTAGGTAAGACAGGCATTCTATTATATATGGACAGTTTCAATCACAAATGCAGAACAGAAACAAGTTATTTGATGATAATCAGGATTTGAAAGTGGCACCTGCTACACAGTTGGCATAGGTTACCAAGTTGGGGTACGGAGTGCAATGATATAGTTACTCTTATATCACCGTCTAGTCCTGAAAGTTTCTAAAGGATCTAATACCTAAATTGTTGATACTGATGTAAGAAATATAACATATAATCCCAGGAACAAAAAATAAGTGAATTCCTAGAGGGACCAAATTTTGGAATTGGCATCGAGCCAGTAGTAAAGGTTTATCACCTCAATATATGGAATAGACATGCGAGACACCACTTTAGCTGTCACCTAGCTCCTGCCCCAACAAGCATTAGGAGCAGCTCACACATTGACTTACCCCCATGCCATGCTAGGAGAGCAGCTCAGGATGAGGCCAAACCTTCTAGTAGGTTGCATGTGACTTGTTCCCATGTCATTGAGCCCCCACCCTTACTGAAAGGATGTCACAGGCCTTGTCATGAGAGAAAGTAGGCTGGATATAACTGATTAATGTTTTGCTTATTGATATATTTTTAACAAACGCAACACATCCTAATCCATTTAATACAAGCCATTGTGTACCAAAATGTTGGTTACATCTGCACAGCATGTTTGCACAAAGGTTGGTTAATATAATAAAACTTGTGGTTTGCAAGTATTGCCCTTTCACATGAACTGGGAGCTGACATTGGCAAGCATTGCCCTTTCACATGTACTGCGAGCTGAAATGAAACAAAATACTATCCAATGCTGATTAAAGGTGCCATTAATCTGAATGATGCGCTTAATATTGCTATGGAGATTTATACTTTGGGATGACCTCAGATAAAAAGGGGCTAGGCAGGTCCAAGATGAGACCTTCCGATCAGAATGGTAAGTCTAAATCAATTCCTTTTTCTTTCATTGAGTTTTATATGTGTGGGTCAATCTAGGAACATGCCTGAAATTGAATAGTAGGAACAAACTCAGCTCACGAGAGGTAGATTTCAACTATTGTATTCTAGGTATCGTAACAGTGGCAAAGTTAGAAGTGTGTGTTATTTAATATTTTATATGGAGCAGCTCACCATCTCTGCATTGCGTATGTGAGCAGTCATGCGCTAGAGACTGCTGCTTATTGTTTAATTGGGCCATTAAGGCTTTAACCTGATGCCACTTCACAGGAGTCTTATGCACAGGGTGCACTAGTGCGAATATAGTGGAGTTATTGTCAGCATCTGTACATATTGTGTTATGTGATAGTATAGAACAGCAGCAAAGAGTTCACATATTCCATTAACCCTTACGTGCTCTTCTCTTTAGATAGATATATATGTCATACCTCTGCTGTATTGGTGGAAATGGTGTGGTCTTATTTTTGATATAACTAAACTATGTATTGGTTCTCTCAGCAAGTTTTATTACGAGTCACATGATAAAGAGTCTGCCAGGCGTTCTTTAGTTTTGATATTTAAACTAAAATATGTTTTACACACCGAGATGTCTTGGCTTAATATTTCTTTATTGATTCCAGTCAGCAAACTGGTAACCCTTAACTTCAGTCTCATTGCTCAAGCCAATCATCTTGTTTTCTTTCCCACCATCTAAGTGCTACTTAGAAATATGATATTAAGATAGGTATAAACATTCCTGAGAGAGTTATGATCATACATATTTCCTAAAATGAAGGTAGTGAGTCACTCATATGGTTTTTCCTCTAAAGTCCAGCTTACCACAGGCTACCCCTCGTGTGGTCAGGTTTCAAGATCAACAGGGCAAATTGTGACCAGGTAATAACAGGCACGGATTAAATTAGCCACCTACAGAGTGACTAATATGGTCATATCTGGATAGCCTAGGGATCAGATAGCAAGAACTCATCAGGAGGCTGTTTTTCCCCATTGGTTTTGGGGTCCGTATGTGTCATACGGGGGTCCCGGCACTCCATACGGGCAAAAAGTGTTTTTCCTCATCGGATACGGACATTTTTTACCAAAAAGCAGAATCCCGTATCCTATACGGAATCCCGTATACGCATACGGGAAAATAGCGTTTTTCCTCATCGGATACGGGATTATTTTTCCACATCCTGTCCGTATAAGTCTCCTCAATTCCTGAGCCATCAGAGCAGCATAAATTCAAAAAAAGTGGCCCGTATGCTGCATGCGGGTACTTCAAGTCCCGCATAGGTAATACAGTACCTGCATACGGTGCAGGTATGTTGCATGACCTTCACCTTGGCCTACTCTGCTTTCCCACCAAAAATTCAACATGGTGTGGGGGTGGACGCAGAAGGAGAAGAGGGAATACTTTCAGAGAGTGGACCCCTTCAGCAGGTATTCCGAAAAGAAGTTCATAGCCCGGTACAGGCTTAGTAAAGATGTCTGCCGGATTCTGGTGAAGAGCTACGTCGCCACCCGCTCAAAGAAGATTCTGCGTGGTAAACATGCAGTCCCACACAGCCTTAGGGTATGTATACATGTTGTACTCCTGTACCACTGCTACCACTGTTATTCTGTATATACTGTATTTTATACCCCACACCTCCCATATCTCAATCATATTGAGTACAGAAACAAAGAGTTGTATAGAGTACCATGTTCATCTTCTTTTCTATACATATATATCAACCTACACTGTTTTACCTGCCTACCTTATTTTTATTCTACCCTAATTGGCCTATACCTTTATTTCAGTTCCTGACAGCTTTGCGTTATTTCGCAACAGGTGCAACGTACCTCACCATAGGTGATTGCCATGGGGTGTCCAAGTCGGTTGTGTGTAAATCGGTGCAACAGGTCAGCGATTTTTTCCACAACAACATACAGGACTACATCCAATGGCCGGACAGTAAAACGGAAAAGACGATCAAGGCGTTACCCTTCTACCTGAAACCAAAAAGCCAAGGTGCTTTGGTTTGGTTGATGGCACCCACGTCCCCATCGGTTGCCCTAAAGGACTGGTGAAGGACGAAAACCAGTACTTCTGCTACAAGGGGTACTACTCCATCAACGCAATGGTAAATTTAAATTCAATATAGTCCTAACACACATATTCTATCTTGTTTTTCCCTCTTCATAAGAAATAAAATAATTGACTTCTTATTATATTATCTGACATTATAGGACATTATAACTTGTCAGCTTTTATGGTAAAGTGTTCAAAGCAACAGCACATAACGTCTTAACAAATATTTTATCTTTTATATCTTTTCTCTCTACAGATCGTGGGCGACTATGACGGGATGATCATGCATGTCAACGCAGCCAATCCGGGAACATGTAACTACATCTATGTAATGAACGGCAGTCAGCTTAAATTCCTCGGGGACCGTGGTGACTTCAAAGGTTTCTACCTGCTTGGAGATTCTGGGTAGGTATATTTTTCAACATCAATACTTTCTGTTCCCCACATGTCTGTCCTTACAATATAAAGTTTCAATTTTTCCACATAACATATGTCACATCGCGTTTTCCACAAAATAAACCAATGTACTTTTTCCCTTTTCCTAAGCAGGAAAAGCAGCTGAAAAAACTATATGACATACCTGAAAGTGATGGTCTACTTTATGCTACCTTTATATTTTCAGATATGTTCTGACCGACTACATTCTGACCCCGGTCAGGGTGGAGAGTACTCAGGCGGAGGCCAACTACAACAAGTGGCACCGTAAGACGAGGTCCCTGATAGAACGGATCATAGGACAGGTGAAGCAGAGATTAAGGTAACTTCAAGCTCTTTGCACAATACCTTAAATACAGTAACACAACAATGTAAACAGTAACATGCACAAATTTGTCACAGCACCAACTTTTTATGAAGTATGTTAACACAACATTTCACTTCTATACATGAGACATATGGCAGTATAAATTTCCCCATATTGGTGTAGGAATGAACATATTTGGATATAGCTTTACAAAAAATATCACCTAATTTCAGATGTATGGACAGTAGTGGAGGGTATCTCATGCACGATCCTGTGCGGGCAGCCCGGATCATAGAAACCTGCTGCTGCCTCCATAACTGTGCTAAGCTCGGTAAAGTCAAGCTGTTGAAGGACAATCCCTGGGCTAAGGACCGTTACAAAAAGAAACAGGCTGCTGCTGTCCAACCCGCAAACCTGGGACGCAAACCTACTGGCTTGTTCACACACATGAGGAAGAGCTTCATTCAGACCCATTTCCAGAACGACCACCTGGAGAAGAAGGATAAATAATCCCTCAATATGAACTATGATCTACACCAATATTCTGATATGTTTCTTATATGTACATAAATATAATAAAATAACATAATACCGGTATTTTTTGGGGGAATGTAGTATTATACCATTAAATAGACAGCCGCTACCCTTGCTACACATTGTATCAGTTTTTAGCACCAACATGCATGCAGTGACTTATCCGTATAAGAACGCTAATGTAATACTAATGTATAAAGTAAAATACAAGTGAGGGCGCAAACAGATTCCATCTGTTTGCTAGCCCTCACTTGTTTGAGAAGATACTGGATTTACTATTTTGGAAGGGGCTGAGTTTGGAAACGCATTAGGCATTTGGAGGTGCGTTTGGGATTTATTTCAAAGCTGGTGAGGAAATTTGTTTACTTGATGACATAGAGGTTATAAATGACAACAAAGGAATTCCTTCTGTTATAATGGAAACTGATTTTATTAATAATTAAGTTTTGGTCACATTGGTCTGTGAGTCCATACCGGTACTGTGTAGTTTAAGTTGTGCTCAGATTTCAAAATTCCCCAACCCCCCCCACTGAAGTTAAAAATTGACCCATTTTCCTGGAAATATTTTTTTCTATAATTTCAAGGTCTATATTAGATTGTGTGCAAGTGTCATATTTGAGAAATAGGCCTAACCCCCCGAAATGGGCACTTTAGTTTTGGTCACATTGGTCTGTGAGTCCATACCGGTACTGTGTCGTTTTAGTTGTGCTCAGATTTCAAAATTCCCCAACCCCCCCACTGAAGTAAAAAATTGACCCATTTTCCTGGAAATATTTTTTTCTATAATTTCAAGGTCTATATTAGATTGTGTGCAAGTGTCATATTTGAGAAATAGGCCTAACCCCCCGAAATGGGCACTTTAGTTTTGGTCACATTGGTCTGTGAGTCCATACCGATACTGTGTAGTTTAAGTTGTGCTCAGATTTCAAAATTCCCCAACCCCCCCCCACTGAAGTTAAAAATTGACCCATTTTCCTGGAAATACTTTTTTCTATAATTTCAAGGTCTATATTAGATTGTGTGCAAGTGTCATATTTGAGAAATAGGCCTAACCCCCCGAAATGGGCACTTTAGTTTTGGTCACATTGGTCTGTGAGTCCATACCGATACTGTGTAGTTTAAGTTGTGCTCAGATTTCAAAATTCCCCAACCCCCCCCCACTGAAGTTAAAAATTGACCCATTTTCCTGGAAATACTTTTTTCTATAATTTCAAGGTCTATATTAGATTGTGTGCAAGTGTCATATTTGAGAAATAGGCCTAACCCCCCGAAATGGGCACTTTAGTTTTGGTCACATTGGTCTGTGAGTCCATACCGATACTGTGTAGTTTAAGTTGTGCTCAGATTTCAAAATTCCCCAACCCCCCCCACTGAAGTTAAAAATTGACCCATTTTCCTGGAAATATTTTTTTCTATAATTTCAAGGTCTATATTAGATTGTGTGCAAGTGTCATATTTGAGAAATAGGCCTAACCCCCCGAAATGGGCACTTTAGTTTTGGTCACATTGGTCTGTGAGTCCATACCGGTACTGTGTCGTTTTAGTTGTGCTCAGATTTCAAAATTCCCCAACCCCCCCCACTGAAGTAAAAAATTGACCCATTTTCCTGGAAATATTTTTTTCTATAATTTCAAGGTCTATATTAGATTGTGTGCAAGTGTCATATTTGAGAAATAGGCCTAACCCCCCGAAATGGGCACTTTAGTTTTGGTCACATTGGTCTGTGAGTCCATACCGGTACTGTGTCGTTTTAGTTGTGCTCAGATTTCAAAATTCCCCAACCCCCCCACTGAAGTAAAAAATTGACCCATTTTCCTGGAAATATTTTTTTCTATAATTTCAAGGTCTATATTAGATTGTGTGCAAGTGTCATATTTGAGAAATAGGCCTAACCCCCCGAAATGGGCACTTTAGTTTTGGTCACATTGGTCTGTGAGTCCATACCGGTACTGTATAGTTTAAGTTGTGCTCAGATTTCAAATGGTGAGTGAAGTTGATCTGTTGGGAGCCTTCTTGGCGTGTTGGGAGCCTTCTTGACGTGTTGGGAGCCTTCCTGACGTGTTGGGAGCCTTCCTGACGTATTGGGAGCCTTCCTGGCATGTTGGGAGCCTTCTTGGCGTGTTGGGAGCCTTCCTGACGTGTTGGGAGTCTTCCTGACGTATTGGGTGCCTTCCTGGCATGTTGGGAGCCTTCTTGGCGTGTTGGGAGCCTTCCTGACGTGTTGGGAGCCTTCCTGACGTATTGGGAGCCTTTGGTAAAAAAATAAATCAATCGATGTGTATAGTAAAGAATGCAAACATGCCCATAGCTCTGGAACTAAACATGATAGAGAGATAAATTGAACATTTCTGAACTCCTCTCGCCAAGACGCTTCGTTTGGCACTATAATTGGCTCTGAAGAAACATTTCCTAGACCCCCCCCCCCCTGAAGTCAATAATTGGGTAAATGACCTGGGAATTGTTTTTTATATAAATTCAAGGTCTATATTTAGCAGTGCGTTAGTGGCAGTACTGAGAATTAGGACTAACTTCCTGAAAGTATCCCATGAAAATTGGTCACATTGGGCGCTCAGTCAGTACTGTGGAGTTTAAGATTTTCTCTGAAGACCAAATTTCAGAGACCCCCCTGAAGTAAAGAATTGGGTAAATGCTGACCCGAGGAGGAGTGGTTGGAGCCCCTAGACGTGTTGAAGAGCCCCTGATCAAGGTTCTGAGTGCTGTGTCCACGTGGCCAAGGCTCCCACTCCTGCAACTCCGGCGACTCCCGCTCCCGTGGCTCCCGTTTGTGCGACTCTTGCTCGTACCGCTCACGTTCACTGGAAAATATAAGAATTTACATATAAAATGGCAGAAAAAGAACTTTAACTTCTGAAGAACCATGGCCTTTACTACCGGGTATTTACATGTATTAAAGCACAGACAGCTCTATTAACCTTTCTGAGTGTTAAATACCGGGTATTTACATCTTTTAAAGCACAGGCAACTCTAATAACCTTTCTGAGGCAGTACTGTGGAGTTTAAGGTCGGACATGTATCAAACCAGGGGGGGGGGGACAAAAGGTCACTAATATGCACCTAGCTCTGGAACTAAACATGATAGAGAGATAAATTGAACATTTCTGAACTCCTCTCGCCAAGACGCATCATTTGGAGCCATAATTTAGTCTCGATTTTCACAATATTCTTCATTCTGCTCTTTTAAATTTTGAGGTACCTAGACATGATATTTGAGAATTTCCTTTTGCTGGGACTACCACTAATGTCCAAAGAATGAGAATTTCTCGGAGATATTGCATAATATGCAGTAGTTATTTAGTAAACATGAACTGAACTCGTTTGGTGTTAACTGGGGCGCGCGCAATTTTTTTCGCCCCCCCCCATGGGCCCTTTGGAAATGTTCAATTTTGAGGTACTTAGACACAATATTTGAGAAATTCTTTTTGCGAGGACTACCATAGATGTGTATAGTAAAGAATGCAAACATGCCCATAGCTCTGGAACTAAACATGATAGAGAGATAAATTGAACATTTCTGAACTCCTCTCGCCAAGACGCTTCGTTTGGCACTATAATTGGCTCTGAAGAAACATTTCCTAGACCCCCCCCCTGAAGTCAATAATTGGGTAAATGACCTGGGAATTGTTTTTTTATATAAATTCAAGGTCTATATTTAGCAGTGCGTTAGTGGCAGTACTGAGAATTAGGACTAACTTCCTGAAAGTATCCCATGAAAATTGGTCACATTGGGCGCTCAGTCAGTACTGTGGAGTTTAAGATTTTCTCTGAAGACCAAATTTCAGAGACCCCCCTGAAGTAAAAAATTGGGTAAATGCTGACCCGAGGAGGAGTGGTTGGAGCCCCTAGACGTGTTGAAGAGCCCCTGATCAAGGTTCTGAGTGCTGTGTCCACGTGGCCAAGGCTCCCGCTCCTGCAACTCCGGCGACTCCCGCTCCCGTGGCTCCCGTTTGTGCGACTCTTGCTCGTACCGCTCACGTTCACTGGAAAATATAAGAATTTACATATAAAATGGCAGAAAAAGAACTTTAACTTCTGAAGAACCATGGCCTTTACTACCGGGTATTTACATGTATTAAAGCACAGACAGCTCTATTAACCTTTCTGAGTGTTAAATACCGGGTATTTACATCTTTTAAAGCACAGGCAACTCTAATAACCTTTCTGAGGCAGTACTGTGGAGTTTAAGGTCGGACATGTATCAAACCAGGGGGGGGGGGACAAAAGGTCACTAATATGCACCTAGCTCTGGAACTAAACATGATAGAGAGATAAATTGAACATTTCTGAACTCCTCTCGCCAAGACGCATCATTTGGAGCCATAATTTAGTCTCGATTTTCACAATATTCTTCATTCTGCTCTTTTAAATTTTGAGGTACCTAGACATGATATTTGAGAATTTCCTTTTGCTGGGACTACCACTAATGTCCAAAGAATGAGAATTTCTCGGAGATATTGCATAATATGCAGTAGTTATTTAGTAAACATGAACTGAACTCGTTTGGTGTTAACTGGGGCGCGCGCAATTTTTTTCGCCCCCCCCCATGGGCCCTTTGGAAATGTTCAATTTTGAGGTACTTAGACACAATATTTGAGAAATTCTTTTTGCGAGGACTACCATAGATGTGTATAGTAAAGAATGCAAACATGCCCATAGCTCTGGAACTAAACATGATAGAGAGATAAATTGAACATTTCTGAACTCCTCTCGCCAAGACGCTTCGTTTGGCACTATAATTGGCTCTGAAGAAACATTTCCTAGACCCCCCCCCTGAAGTCAATAATTGGGTAAATGACCTGGGAATTGTTTTTTTATATAAATTCAAGGTCTATAGATAGCAGTGCGTTAGTGGCAGTACTGAGAATTAGGCCTAACTCCCTGAAAGTATCCCATGAAAATTGGTCACATTGGGCGCTCAGTCAGTATTGTGGAGTTCAAAATTTCGTCAGATTTCAGTGACAGTTCCAAGAATGACAAATTATATAATTTAGGCTCCGAATTCTTAGTTGGGACTAAAGCAGCTTATTCACAAGGAAGGGGGGGGGGGCAAAAGGTTACTAATATGCACCTAGCTCTGGAACTAAACATGATAGAGAGATAAATTGAACATTTCTGAACTCCTCTCGTCAAGACGCTTCATTTGGCACTATAATTTGCTCTGAAGAAAAATTTCAGAGACCCCCTGAAGTCAAAAATTGGGTAAATGCTGACCCGAGGAGGAGTGGTTGGAGCCCTTAGAGGTGTTGAAGAGCCCCTGATCAAGGTTCTGAGTGCTGTGTCCACGTGGCCAAGGCTCCTGCTCCTGCGACTCCGGCGACTCCCGCTCCCGTGGCTCCCGTTTGTGCGACTCCCGCTCGTACCGCTCATGTTCACTGGAAAATATAAGAATTTACATATAAAATGGCAGAAAAAGAACTTTAACTTCTGAAGAACCATGGCCTTTACTACCGGGTATTTACATGTATTAAAGCACAGACAGCTCTATTAACCTTTCTGAGTGTTAAATACCGGGTATTTACATCTTTTAAAGCACAGGCAACTCTAATAACCTTTCTGAGGCAGTACTGTGGAGTTTAAGGTCGGACATGTATCAAACCAGGGGGGGGGGGGGGCAAAAGGTCACTAGTATGCACCTAGCTCTGGAACTAAACATGATAGAGAGATAAATTGAACATTTCTGAACTCCTCTCGTCAAGACGCTTCGTTTGGCACTATAATTGGCTCTGAAGAAAAATTTCAGAGACTCCCTGAAGTCAAAAATTGGGTAAATGACCTGGGAATTGTTTCTTATATAAATTCAAGGTCTATATTTAGCAGTGCGTTAGTGGCAGTACTGAGAATTAGGCCTAACCCCCTGAAAGTATCCCATGAAAATTGGTCACATTGGGCGCTCAGTCAGTATTGTGGAGTTCAAAATTTCGTCAGATTTCAGTGACAGTTCCAAGAATGACAAATTATATAATTTAGGCTCCGAATTCTTAGTTGGGACTAAAGCAGCTTATTCACAAGGAAGGGGGGGGGGGCAAAAGGTTACTAATATGCACCTAGCTCTGGAACTAAACATGATAGAGAGATAAATTGAACATTTCTGAACTCCTCTCGTCAAGACGCTTCGTTTGGCACTATAATTGGCTCTGAAGAAAAATTTCAGAGACTCCCTGAAGTCAAAAATTGGGTAAATGACCTGGGAATTGTTTCTTATATAAATTCAAGGTCTATATTTAGCAGTGCGTTAGTGGCAGTACTGAGAATTAGGCCTAACCCCCTGAAAGTATCCCATGAAAATTGGTCACATTGGGCGCTCAGTCAGTATTGTGGAGTTCAAAATTTCGTCAGATTTCAGTGACAGTTCCAAGAATGACAAATTATATAATTTAGGCTCCGAATTCTTAGTTGGGACTAAAGCAGCTTATTCACAAGGAAGGGGGGGGGGCAAAAGGTTACTAATATGCACCTAGCTCTGGAACTAAACATGATAGAGAGATAAATTGAACATTTCTGAACTCCTCTCGCCAAGACGCTTTTTTTGGAGCCATATTTTAGTTTCGATTTTCATAATATTCTTCATTCTGCTTTTTTCAGTTTTGAAGTACCTAGACATGATACAGGGATATTTCTAGGGCCGCGCAGCGCGCAATACACGCATTTAAATGCAAAATGGCGCATTAAAATCCCCAATTATGCGCCTATTGGCACATAAGACATCATGGTATACTAAAAGTAAAAAAATAAATTTCCCAAAATATGTGTCAGAATTCACAAATAGGGGGTATAGCATATCATCGGAAAGCTAAAAACAGCTGGAATTTGGTCATCTAAATCTCAAATAGATATACTGAGAATCTGAATTTTCCTAAATTTATTAATGAAATAAATAATCCCCTCCTCCTTTTGAAATCTTTTTTATATTGATTGTCTTGATTGTTAGCACCTCCAGCCTTCATACCATGTATCATATATTGATCTTAACTCTTTCCCTGATCATGCATTGTACCCATGGGTTCCCATATGGTCAAGTTTCGATTCAAAAAAGGAAAGGGTAAAATGTTGTTTTTTTAGATTGATAATATCCCTTTGTCTAGTTTGATTGTTTTCATCTAATGACATTTTGTTCCACAGTGGTCTATATATGATTCAAGGTGAGGGAGCAGCTATTGAAAATTTCAACTTAAAATTATATTTGTGGGAGCACTGCCTTTTATCATAGTAAAATTATAATTTCCAAGAACATATAGTGAATGGCCCATTAACTTTGAAAATGGCGCATTATTTTTCCTATAGATGCGCCATTGGCCCATTGCATAAAATCCTAGAAATATCCCTGCATGATATTTGAGAAAATCCTTTTGCTGGGACTAGTGTAGTACATTGTTAACCTGGGGGGGGGGGGGGGCACGGGGTCCCTTAGATAAAAGTTCATAGAGTCTATCCTAGACCAGACATCAAAATGCTTTTATTTTTTGTGAGATACTTAGGTACCAAATTAAAATCTATCCTTCGCACACAGTATAGTAAACATGTTTATCTACTTTCTCATGTCCATCCCATATAAAATGCTTTAACAATTAGGCCATACCCACCCCCCCCCCCCCCCCACACAGCCAATTTTTGAAAATTGTGGATTTCGTCAGATTTCAGTGACAGTTCCAAGAATGACAAATTATATAATTTAGGCTCCGAATTCTTAGTTGGGACTAAAGCAGCTTATTCACAAGGAAGGGGGGGGGGCAAAAGGTTACTAATATGCACCTAGCTCTGGAACTAAACATGATAGAGAGATAAATTGAACATTTCTGAACTCCTCTCGCCAAGACGCTTTTTTGGAGCCATATTTTAGTTTCGATTTTCATAATATTCTTCATTCTGCTCTTTTCAGTTTTGAAGTACCTAGACATGATATTTGAGAATTTCCTTTTGCTGGGACTACCACAGATGTCCAAAGAATGAGAATTTCTGGGAGATATTGCATAATATGCAGTAGTTATTTAGTAAACATGAACTGAACTCGTTTGGTGTTAACTGGGGCGCGCGCAAATTTTTTCGCCCCCCCCCCCCCCATGGGCCCTTTGGAAATGTTCAATTTTGAGGTTCTTAGACATGATATTTGAGAAAATCATTTTGCTGGGACTAGTGTAGTACATTGTTAAACCGGGGGGGGGGGGGCCGGGGTCCCTTAGATAAAAGTTCATAGAGTCTATCCTAGACCAGACATCAAAATGCTTTTATTTTTTGTGGGATACTTAGGAACCAAATTAAAATCTATCCTTTGCACACAGTATAGTAAACATGTTTATCTACTTTCTCATGTCTCTCCCATATAAAATGCTTTAACATTTAGGCCATACCCCCCCCCCCCCCCCTCACACAGCCAATTTTGAAAATTGTGGATTTCGTCAGATTTCAGTGACAGTTCCAAGAATGACAAATTATATAAATTAGGCTCCGAATTCTTAGTTGGGACTAAAGCAGCTTATTCACAAGGAAGGGGGGGGGGGGCAAAAGGTTACTAATATGCACCTAGCTCTGGAACTAAACATGATAGAGAGATAAATTGAACATTTCTGAACTCCTCTCGCCAAGACGCTTTTTTTGGCGCTATGCAAAAGAGTCTAAGTCGAAGCGTTCTACTCGCCAAAATTCTCAAACAAAGTCAAATTTCGCAAAAAGTAGGGGGGGTGGAGGACTGACACACTAGGGCCTAATAAAGATGACATTTCTGCACCTAACGAGCCTAATAAGGTGAATATTGGTTGAGATTTACCTTCGATATGAGCCCTTTTCAAGAAATTTGATTCAAGTTGAGAAATGACAGTCCGGTCTGCGTCGGTTTCAAGTCACCCCCAACCACACAAGGCTAAAGGGATATTGGGCTGGGGGGTATCACGAAACTGCTTGGCGCCGATCAGCTGATCGTTGACCCACATTGGTTTAGTCACTTCTACATGTTGGATATCTTAATGAATCGTATCATTAGAAAGGCCTAATACAGGAGAGTTCAGAAAAAATATTTTGGGGCTCCCCCCCCCTTGCACAATTTTTAAGAGCAGTTTTTATGTTTGCATCGAGCCACTGTCACTCGGCGCCCATAGACTCCCTATGTTAAAGCACTACCGGGTAGCGTCTCACCGAGTGAAAACTTCGCCATAAAAGAACATTTTTCTCAATAACTATTGAATATTCTGCAATGGCACCTCGAAATCCAGTATCTATAGACATCTGTGCTAGTCCCCCCAAAAGGATTTGCTCAAATAATGTGTCTAAGTATTTCAAAATTGAACCTTTCCAAAGGGCCCGCGGGGGGGGGGGGGGGCTGAAATTTTTTGCGCTGTCATTTTCCACCTTCTATCATTTGATCATTGGCTCTGTTTTCTGGTCTTGGTAAGTTTAGGGCCCGGTCTTTGTCATTTTGCGAAATAACCCGGCTACTGAGCTGTCCGCAATTTCACCCCCCATAAAAGAGAAGCCTAATCTATCAATGACAACAAAAATTGCGGACTTACCTTGCATATTTGAGCTGTAATCGATGAAATTAACCAATTTGGTACCGAATCATCGTCCCTCGGCGTTCCCGTGTCCGCCATGTTGGATTTTGATACCGGAGATTGCCGAAGCGCTCGATAAACAAATTATTTTTTGATCAAGGCGGTAATACTGTCCAAAATGTCCGCAACTGCCTAGATATTACCTGTAGGAGTAATAATATTACCTTGAAAGTCCGCAATATGCTCTATTTCGGAAGATAAAGATGTTCGTGCCGACCCCCGAGTAAACCGGATGTCATTTTTTATGTCGTAAAACGGGAAACCTTTTCTCAAGAACCCGACGAGTCAAGTTTAGGTGACTTAACTTTGCCGAAAATCAATCAATCCTCCTTAATTTGACCATGTAAGTAGTAAATTATTGCGGATTAACAAAGAATAATATGTTTTCTTCAAGTTGTCACCTTTTTAGGCATTAGAAACAATTATAAGTCGTGGAAAATGGACTTCAAGCGAGACGAGTCAGTGAACTCGCTGACTCGCCTGTAAAAAAGTCAACTTCGAGGACGAAAAGAATAGGAATCTGTTAAATAAGTATACATTTCCATGCAATGTCTGATAAGTGTACATATAAATACATTAAAATCTAGAAACATGCCAGGGATAAAGAACTCCTGAACACATATGGAATGATATATTTAAAAACAGTACCCTGATTCAATTTTTCACGGTTTAAAGTTGAACTGTATAATACAACCGGAGATGTAATGAAACATGAACACTTTTACATTCATATATCTGTACCACATGGCCATATACATGTTTAAGTCTTGGGTTTACTTTTGAGCCGGAGAGATCGTTTCAGCTTGGGTTTGTTAGGACTACCAGGATCATCCCCCTGCTCGCTACCGTTAGACTGCTCCTCCTGCAGGTCCACTCGGTCTTGTAGTATCACGCACTCCTCTCCCCCGAGCACAGAGAAATTAGGCAGGCCATCAGTTGCTGGCGGGTGCTGAAGAATAGCTGAATAACATGAGAAACATAGCATGTTCCATGAACTATTTAAATGTTATATTTTCTACCGTGACATATATTTATGCATTACAAAATGAAGTAGCAATAAATTATCTTGTTTCACAGCATTTCTCCTACAGATGGAATGTGTTACATTTTTCTGTTCTTTAGCACTGTCTAATTTTATATGTAATGGGACAACATATCTTTTAAATTACCTGGACACCCTGAACTCCTGCAAGCACAGAAATAGTGGTATTTCTATTTTAAAAAATGTGGCGGAAGCGCGGTGGGACAGGACATTTGTTACATGGTATCTATATGATTTGAAAAATATAAGGCACATAATTGATTTTCTTGTACATTGATTTTATTTTACCATATAAAAGAACAAATTAGCTGAACACAATTCATATCCCATATGTTATTCAGAGATATAAAAATTGAGTTACCTGGGTTGGAGGCCAGAAGGGGAATTATGTTCCGCTCGATTATACGTTGTTGAGACAAAGACAAGGTCTCCATGTTTTTGACCAATGTGGATATGACGCTGTCTGCTTTCTGCACCACTGCTTGCAGTTTCTGATGGTTACGTCCTAAAACGCTAACTAACTTAGTCATGCCCGTCAAATTCTCGGCAACTTGGACTATCCCTGTAGACAATGTAGACTGGGCTTCTGCTACTGATCGCGTGTTGGTAGTCAGCATGTTACTGAACGAGTCCACATTTTTCATTACAGCCAAGTTCTTTTTCAGTATGTGGTCTACAACTTTTTCATCCACCAATGCGATCCCAGACATAGATTCCTCATGTTTTTCTGTGCAAGTTTTAATGCATTGTTCCAGTTTGAGTTCATATGATTCATAGCGGTCTCCCATACGTTTTGTGGCTGTAGCGATGGCCATTTCCACCTCGGCCTGCTTCACCAGTGCCTTTTTGCTGGAGTTAGCCATCACATGCATGTTTTCCTGTATTGTACTGGCTATGTGGTTAGCAAATTCTGTTATTTTGGCTGTCAGGGTATCGAAGGCAGACAAGTCCGGAACAGGTTCCCTTCTTCTTTTCTTGAAAACAGGGGATTGGAATATGTCCTCATCCGGGGGTGAAAGCGGGGGAATGTGTAATTTCTGTCTTCTCACGGGGGGGGGGGGGTTAGGAAGGGGGGAGCATTCCCGTATAGGGGATATTTTGGTGGGTGTGCTAGTGGTGAATATATGAGTTTCCTCCTCTTCCTCTGTTTTGTGTGGTATTTTCTTCACAGGGGTGTGAGTTTTACTTTGTTCTGCTTTGCTTTCCTTCAGCATTTCCTCCAACTGCTGCTTAGTATACCTTGTCGGTCCGGGTGGCTGAATACGGGTCGCAGCTTCCTTTACTTCAGTTCTTTTCTGCAGGAGCATTTCCTGTACCTCCTCCTCTGTGTAACTTTTAACTGTTGGTTTCTTTACGGGGGTGGGAGGTTTATCTTGTTCTTTTTTTTTGGCTTTTCAGTAATTCCTGTACCTCCTGTTCCGTATAAGTGCTAGAACGAGGTTTTTCTCTTCCGGTTTGTTATCCTTAAGGAATTCATGCACCTCCTGTTCTGTGTATATGGTCGGCCGTGGTGGCGGCATGTGGGAGGTATCCTTTTTGGGCTGACTTCTCTGTTGCAGCAGTAGTTCTTCTACCTCCTCTGCTGAGTACATTGTACGGCCCGTTTTGACTACAGGGGTGGGAGGAGGGGTTTCTTGTTCTATGCTGTCTTTCAGGAAATCCTGTACTTCTTCCTCTGTGTACAGAGAAATGGTGGCAGGAGCAGCTTTCTTCCTCTTTTGTATCAACTGTTGTACCTCATGTTCGCTGTACAACTTGTTTTTTTTGCTGGAGTTGGATAAACTCTGAGTACTGGGTAGAACAAGGGGTTTATGTTTAGTTGAAAACAATGACACCTTTTTTGAGTGGAGGGTGGGGTACTTTTATCTTGTCCACGGCCAACATGGCAGCAGATACGGCAGCGGCAGTGGGGCGTTGTGCTGGATGTACCACGTTGCGAGCAGCTTTCAGTTTTTTATGTTGTGAGGAGACACGCCTCAGAAGTTGAGCCCTAGTAAAACCTTCAAAAGGGACCGGGGCGCTGGACTCCTCGTCTGAGTCAGTGGGTGGTGCATCCTGCACCTCTTCTTCCTCTTCTTCCTCCCGAACTATCTCACCCTCCTCCGTTTCTACGTAAGTGCCATCTTGCTCGTAGTCCCGCATGTCCTCGGGCCTTTCCTCTGTCACAGGTACTACAAAAAAAACAAAAAAAACAACACTGTATACCATACACATGTGAAATGTATACACTGCCCACACATGTGTGGGGGAAATGTGGCCTACTTCATATATATGGGACATCCCAAAGAAAGAAGATATCTTAGGAGAAACCTTTATCTGTGCAACATGTTATACTGTCCCTATGTAAAATTTTTTTTGCAACAAAATGGACGCTGCTTACCTCCATCTATGCTGATCAGCAGCTCTCTTTCCTGTACAGCCGCCATGCTGGCACTGGGCATGGCGATGTTGGCGTAATCCTCCTTTTCCGGCCGGTCTGGGTCGTAGCAAGACCATTTCCTATCAGGCTGGCCCCCACCCTTCACATCGGGTGGCTGCATTCCGTCTATACCTGTTGTATGGAAGCAAGTATTACACAGGTGTGGAAATGATTTTAAAAAAAAGAAGCAAGATATCACTACTGTTCCACATGTGGGGTATTATAATGTATACTATTTATTATCTCCTGTTTCAGTATGGCTCATATTACGTTCACAAATCATTACTTTTTTTATATTCCTTTATCAATATGTCAGAGGAAGGACAGGGATAATTTTACTTACCGAGCACTATGTCGACTCCGGAGTAGTCACACGCCGCCTGCTCCAGGGGCTCGATTCATAAGTTTCTACGACACAGAGAGCTATTTTACTGCTACGACCATTGCTAATCGTCCAGGTATCATTTTATGCCATACCTACGACATCTGTTTATCAGTTGTAAAGGTGGAGAAAAATAACCACACATACGACCAGCTTATCTCATACGACTAGCTTATCTCAAGAAAATCGTAGAATGCTGTCGTACAAAAAAAGGGTGCATTTCAAAAGAAAATTGTAGCAAATTTCCAATCAACCTGATCGTACAGAATACCTGTAAAAGGTGGTTTTAAGGGCAAAAATGCCCATTGCACAACAGATGGCTGAGACAGACTCTGAAGTCATCTCAGCCATTCAAAAAATCTTTAATAATGGTTTATTTTGTACCAAACCAAGCTGTAATAAGTCATAATGATATTTAGACTGCCCTGTAAGAATGAGTGCCTCATAAATTCACTATATCATACATTTTTTGAAAATCATATTTCAACTATTTCCTACTGAATCGTAGTGTGGGTAATATTCTAATGTACTCTGTAATACAAAATTATATTTTAGCATAATTACTTTTACAACAACTTTCTAAAAGCTAGTCATATGATTGAGTAAAGGAAATATGTCCTATGATTACCATTGTGAAATGCACTACATTTTACTGTACTACTGCCTTGTACGACTCCTTGACTACAACCAGTAGAAAAAAAGTATTTGCTCTCTTTTCCCTACAGACATGTTTTTTTGTGGTCGTAGCATTATTGAGCTATCAAATATTGTTATGAATCGAGCCCCAGGTCATCAAGAAAATCTTTTGCATCCCTGCGACCCGAACCGGTGGGGTACTTTGCATCAATTTTCTGCCTCTGTTACAAAAGGGGAAAGCACATGAATTTAAAATATGGATCACAAAGTAAAATCCTGTTCTGTTCTATATTACAGTGTGTACCAAATACTTTCTTTGTTCAGGAAACAGGAAGCAGAATATAATTTTTCCATCTTCTTGGTAAGTTATTGGGTAGAATTTATATTGCTTTATTTTTTGATATATGGTCTATACAATATATGAATCACGATGTTCATTTGGTGTTACAGCATAATAAAAACAAAATAAATTTCTGAAAAAAGCGGAGGAATATACTTACTTTCCGTTTTGCCTGCTGGCAGTAGTAGCCCAGTTTGTCCTCCACCTGCAGTACTGTCCTCGCCCTCAGTCCCACCGAGGAGACATAATCTGGCAAAAAAATGTATATGCTATACTTCATGATATACAGCAGGAGAGAGTTTTTTCATAACGTAACAACAGGGAGTAATACAGTGTTGCATACTGTGTTATGTATGGCAGAGTGGCATGTTTTGTTTCATCTGTACATGTTAATTTGCAACAGAATACACTGTGTTTGGCAGAAACATTTATAGGATATAAATATAATTAAAAATGATTCTTACCTGTCAGCTCTTTCCAGGCTAGCTCTTTCATGGTTGCCCCACTGGTGGCGTCTTTAAACTTGCCCCGCAGCACCGGCTTCAGATGGTTGGCACCAAGAATTAGTGCCTCGAGCTCGTCAGCCAGCCAATGGGCGCCCTTTACTGTACAGGGATTTCGGGTGGAGTCCCTAGACATACTAAGGCTGAGTTCACTGGCATAACCCGGTAAGATCTGTCCCACATATTGTTTTTTTGGTTAGTTTTGATTTGGCCCTGGCTGATGGCTTCTTAGCACTTTTTGCGGTGGAACTGGATGCATCAGGTGTATACGTAGGATCGCGCTTCCTGTCGTCCTTGGGTATCTGTTTCTGCTTTTTATGTGGGGGGGGGGGAACCGGTGTTGGTATGGTGCTCACTGGACGGGGCTTTTCCCTTCTGGCGCACTTCTGATCTCCTCATTTCGGCCAACATTTTTTCCATGTACCCAATCATCTGGGACCCCCCCATGCCTGGAAAACTGCTTGGGAACAACTGCTCCAACCCCTCGTGCCCTTCCTCCACCTCATCTTCCGATTCTTCTGATGCATCTGGTCGGGGTTTCTGAAAAATTGAATGTGATCCCATGATGAAATAAGGAAAAAAGGCAACGTCAGGGAGCTGGATATGCTGCCATGACACCCCCCCCCAGTATAGCTAAGGTACTTCTTTTGCCCATACAACAATATTGAAATAAACAACACATAGCGTGTACACCTTCTGAACAAAAATTCATGATAGCATTTGCATTGAAATAAAGCGAAACAGTACATGAACACTGACACATTGGTCACCGCGGGAGCAGGGACCGGTGAAAAGAAGAGAAAATCGAATGAAAATAGCATCATACATGACAGAACGGATCGACATAGAATAGTATGTGTAACATTGTACCATAATGCATCATATGACATGCTGTCCTTACCTTTTTAGTGGCTTTTGGCATCGTTTTCCTATACTTGTTGTGGTTTGGTAAAGTTTGGTAGCAGTCGGCAGATTGCAAATGGCGGATTCCGGAAGTGACGTCAGACAGGGAATTCCCTAGGGGTATCCCCGTTTTCCTCAGTCGCTTCTTGCTTTCAATGTCGCATAGTCCCGTATGGGTACGAATACGGGCAGACCAATACAGTATCCCGCACTGGTAACCCGTAAGCAGCGAAAAAAAATTCAATTCCGTGTACACATACGGTCGTCATACGGAGGGGGAAAAAATTAAGTTTTTCGCCTTCCCAATGCGGGTCCCGTATACGGTCCGCATTTTGTGTCCGTATTCGTTCCGTATTGGACCAATGGGGAAAAACACCCTCCAGGCAACTAGATGCTCTGAACTGAGGGAAGGATGCATCCATGGTAGAAAAGTGTTTCATATTATACACAGCATCAGATCTGATTCCTGTTAGGGAAACTAATGTGGGATAAATAGTTTCGGAAATGAAGGTGTTAAGGCACTAATAAGATTGATATTTCCTTTGCAATTAATTCTGAAGAGATAGAAGGACCTGTAACCATAAGGCTTGTGTGGGCAGGTTATGAGACTTGAGTGCACCAATGCCATCAAACAGGGCAATCTGTTGCCAGGTAATATCAAGCATGGATTGAATTAGCCAGCCACAGAGAGATTATTATGGCCATGTCTGGATAGCTTAGAGATCCAATGGCTACAACTCATCAAGCAACCGGATGCTCTGACATAGTAGCCTGCTCACTCAACAACTGAAATATGTATCTCCACTGTGTGTCAAGAAGTGATGGATGCTTCAATGGTAGGGAAGTATGTCATTTTCTTCTCGGGAACAGATATGATTCCTTTTTAATAAACTTATGAAGTGCTCAGGATGATACATCATGTTGCATTATTCAGGTAAGGAGTCTGGTTCCTACAGCATGCCTATTTACCCTCCATCTTAAATATCTAGTCTGCCATACTGTTACACTTATATAACCTTGTAACTAAGCCAAAGAATAAAGATGTGTTTCAGGGAACATAATCCTAAAGTTCAGGTTGCCCCATCAACTTACAGGTCACCAGGAAGGCGTTTCACCGTATGTTGATATAAAATATAAGATACGGCCGAAAGATGTGGTCAAGATGCGGACAAAATATCACCAAAGCAAATTTTCCGTTTCTTTTCACCCTCCGCATACCCTCCGTATCTTTTTTTATCAAATTCCAACATACACCCCTGCTATGCCGTATGTAGCAGTCAACATGCGGCCCTCCGTATGTTCACCTCCGTATGTTCTTCTTCTGACCCGCCGCATTTGAATTTGGCGCCATCGACCAGGCTACATCCGGGGGAATACCCGGGGATTCCGTATCTGACGTCATACACACGTGACTTGTGGGCGCCGCCATTTGCAATTTCTCAATAGTAAACACCGAGTCGGGCAAGCGTGCGGAAAGCGATTGTAAGCCACAACAACCACCAAACAACATGGGGAGAGTCAACAAAAGGGTAAGTAGGACATGTCCTTCCTGTGCCATTACATGCATCAGATCACGTAGATTCCAGCAATGTACTTTGTTGTGCGTGTTATTCTGATTTTAATACATGAACATCGGTGCCAAAGTAGCCGGTCCGTTTTCCCGCTTTACGTGAAAGCAACTCAGATACTACCGGTACTGCTTCTATACACCCCTTACAACTGTATTATGCCAAAATATATCGCTTATTTAGATACTACTGTCCCCCTTTGTGTGATACACCATACAACATACCTTACATAGCATTTTCAATGAATTCAGGAGGATGATACTACCTCAGAGGAGGAGGTCAGTGACAGCCAACCCCCCACTACCCAAAATGAAGCCGAATAAAAAAAAACAAGGTCTTTCAAGGGCCTTTTAGGCAATCTGGATGCGCTCAGCCTGCTGCTGGGCACAAACAGAAAATTAACGGGCCAGCCTGCTTTCCCTATATTTCATGTATGTATTATGGCAATGTGAAAAAAAGCACTACACTTATTCTCCAGTTCCATGCTATGTTCATATATCAGTCCGTTCTAAAAATTATTTTACATTATTATCATTCAAATACAACTGTGTCAAGGGGTATATGTAATGTTTTGCAGCCCCCCCCAACAAGGAAGATCCGGAGTTTCAGTCGTCAGAGGAAGAGGAAGAGATCAGTCCGACCGACTTCGAGGGAGATGGGGGCGACCAAGCCATATCCTATATCTTGGCTCTCATCAAAAGGAACCGGGAAAAGAATGCTCGTGGAAAGGGGAAGGCCCCCTCCAGCGAACACCCGTCCAATGGTGGGCCTCATACCACACAGACCAAGAAAAGGAAGAGAGAGAGTGATGACCCCACCTACATACCTCCTGCACCAGCAACTGTACCACAGGTAAACGTGGAGCAGCCCTCAACCCCCACCCCCAAACGTGGTAGGGGGGGTAAGGGACGTGGGAAAGGGCGTGGAAAAACTGTTGTCAACGATTCAGTGGCATCCGGCTATGCTGTAAATACCTCAAAGGCAGCTCGGGCCAAAAGTGAGCACTGGAGACCGGACGAACTTGAAGCGCTCATAAAGGGGGCGAACCACCTAAAGCCCGTCTTGAAGGGACGGTTTAAGCATGCCAGCGATGGGGTAGCACTGAAGAAGCTGGCATGGGGCGAGCTAGTTGGTGAGTATATTTAAAACATTATTCACATTCCTTTCATATGCACCCCAGCAAAGTGAGCTGTATACCGTATCATTTGATGTGAATCACTTTATTATGACATGCACCCCAGCTGTTTTACCTGTATACCGTATCATTTTGATTTTGTTCTATCTCTGTCATGTGTGTACCCTTACCATATTTAGCATAAAGTAAATCCTTTATCCCTGTTAAACGTCACAGTATACTACATGCTATATAAAGGACAGAACAATACATCTACTTGACATTTCATTATATTCTCCTCCTTCTGCCAGACTATGTGGCAGCGAACGGTGGGCGCGACCGAGATGTTACAAAGTGTCAAAACAAGCTGAAATACTTCGTGCAGGAGAGCAAGAGGAAGGTACGCATACACATGTGGTTCTTGAAAAGTCACACTTTTTTTTTTGTTTTTATTTTACCAGAGGTATTAAAACATATATGAATATAGGATGCCAAAAAATATGCCTTTGTCTAAAATATCCAGTGTCATTATGACCTGTGTTACCTAGCTTCTTACCACACCTTGCTCTAGGTCATTGTAATCTTATTTATATTTTTTTCTATAGCGTCAACTGATAGATATGAAATACAAGACGGGCAGTGGACAGAGGGACGAGAAAGACCAGCTAAATGAACTGGAGCAGGCCGCATGCGATTATGCGGGGAAAGAAGTAATCCTAGGTGAGCATTCAGCCAAAGCGCATGATATATCTCCTTACTGTATACTCCACCTCAAGTGCCCATATTTAATTTCCTTCCTTTGTACTGCGTATCATTTGAATTGAAGCAATGCCACATACCATATGTAAAACACATAGTACAGGTGAAAACAATACAGTTTTAATTCAATCTTTTATTTTACTGTGCTATAGGGATCGAAGGAATGCAGCCTCCCAGTCTAAAAGGGGGCGGGCGGCCCCGGTTCGTTTCCTGTTACGATCCCGACCGAGCATCAAAGACTGACTATGCCGGCATGGGTCTGCCCTCTTCCGCACTAGCTGCTATAGCTGATGGGGACATGCTTAAAGACGACGAGGGTGAGATATGTTTGAATCTTTTTACCCAAAAATAATATACCCCACATACATATGTGGATATATATTCCCTTTTTTTTGTTTTACCTGTGTGCTAGAAATAACTCTAAATACATTGACATTATATATGATTGTAAAATTCTTTTTGTCTGCAGTATTTTATCCTATTTTTGATTCTGGATTTATGACTGTGGAATATATTGTTTTTTTATTTATTATACGGTAATAACATCAAGGATTATATAGGGTAGGATGTCCGACTCGGTAGATTCCCATGTTATAGCCCCCCCCCCCCTCTACCCCCCCATGAAAGTGGGCGACTTTGTGTGCTCACTATTGAAAACTATGGAGAATAGGGAGTTTTATGTGGTTCTTTTGAGTCTTTATTTGAGTGATATCAAATGAAAAGAAGGGTTTTTCTAGACCAAAAAATCCTGCTGAATCCAAATGTTGTGGTCTTGATTCCCAAAAACCGACCAAATACACTCAAAAATGATGTTTGATGATGTAAAGTATTAAGAAAATGTACAAAATAATGTTGAAAATGTTTGGGACATTACCTGTATATAAACCTGTCAATCAAAATCAGTACCTCAATCTACCTATTCAAAATTGGCCTATCCCTCAATCTGACAGGCGTTCTTCCTATGTATCACTCTACCTATCCTGCACACTGCCTATCCCTCAGCCTACCTATCCCTCAAGTTACTTTTCCCTTGAATTAGAACCTTCTCTTGGATTAGCTCATCCCTCCAAAAGCTTAAAGGCTAAAGCCTATCCCTCTCCTTGCTACTCCTGCCCACTTTCTGTGCCTACCTATCACTGAGTCTACCTATCCCCAATCTGCCTATCATCTAGCCTACCTATCCCTCATTGTGACTATCCCTCACTCTGCCTATTTGTCATGTTTTATCAGCTTTATCCATATTTTAACTATGCCCATCTGCTTAACATAACATTCCTCACCATGTCCACTATGATTTGTACCTATCCTCGATTTTCCTATCACCCAGCATACCTATCCCTCAATGTGACTATCCCTCACTCTGCCTATCCCTCATGTTTCATCTACATTCAATTTATCTATTCCACATGGAGCTCAACATAACATGTCTACTATTTCTATGTATATGTTAACTTTCCTATCATCTAGTCAACCTATCCTTCATTGAGCCTATCCTGGCATATCCCTCATGCTTAACCTACACATTCCTCAGACTCCCTAGCCCCCATGGCATTTACATATCCCCACCTTGCAAGATACCCTCCATATCTATCTCTCACACTGCTTATTACCCACACTACCTATCCCTCTCAGACTTCATTTTGCCGAATACCTATCCCTCATGTTATGACTAGCCCTTATTCTGCCTATCCCTCATACTCCCTATAACCTTTTATCTATCTAAGGTCTCCCAGCCTTCCTTTTTCCCAATGTACATACACTATTCCTTAGTAAACATACACCTAAGGTACCTATCCCACAGTGTACATACACATGTACCTTCATCTACCTATCACTCATGCTTCATATAATTGAGTCTACCTATATCCTTAGAGTGCCTATCCTTCACCCCCTTCATGTTTTTATGTGAAGCCCTTAATGTATCCATCTATACTACATGTTGCATATCCCTGCCCCCGACATTTCCCCTGTCCTCCTATCACCCATGGCCAATATCTGCTGATGGGTAAATAGAGAAATGGGTTAAATGAAGAATATACAGAATGTGTGATATGGAGCATGCGGGATAGGAAGATAGAGAGAGAGCTAGAGTGAGCAAGTAGGATAGATAAAGAGAAAGCTAGGCATCTTCAGGGCAGGCAATGTCAGGCATAGATCTGGACAAGCACGAACATTTAAGAGGCTAAGGGCTGTGCACAGAGACATGAGAGATATGCAGGCTGAAGGATAGGCACAGAGGGGGACAGGCATAATTTATAAGAGGCAGACTGAGAAATAGAAACAGAGAACAGAACACAAGGTGAGGGATATGTATATGACAGGTTAGACACACTGAGGGATATACTGCAACAGCATGAAGGATAGACATCATGAGGGATAGGTAGGCTGAATGATATGAAACTTGAATGATAGCTAGATGGAGGTATATGTGCAAGTAAACTGTAGGATAGATACCTTAGGGGTATGTTGACTAAGGAATGGTCACCATAGGTAACAGTAAAAAGTTATAGGGAGCATGAGGGAGAGGCAAAATGAGGGACAGTCATAGAGGGCATGAGGGATAGGTATTCAGGAAGATCAAGTGTGAAAAGAATAGGTAGTATGTGTCTAATAAGTAGTTTGAGAGATAGGTATGGATAGCATCTTTCAAGGTGGGGATATGTAAAAGCCATGGGGGCTAGGGAGTCTGAGGGATGTGTAGTTTAGACATGAGGGATATGCCAGCATAGGCATAATGAAGGAGAGGTATACTGGGTGATAGGAAAATTAACTTATCCATAAAAATTGTAGGCCTGTTATCTTTAGTAGATAGGATCAAATAAACAGAAAAATAATGCAAGTTAAACATGAGGGATAGGCAGAGTGAGAGATCGTCATGATGAGGGATAGGTATGCTGGGTGATAGGAAACTTGAGGATAGGTACAAATCATAGTGGACATGCTGAGGAATGTTATGTTTAGCAGATGGGCATAGTTAAAAATATAATATGGATAAGGCTGATAAAACATGGCAAATAGGCAGAGTGAGGGATAGTCACAAGAGGGATAGGTATGTTGGGTGATAGGCATATTGGGGATAGGTAGACTCAGTGATAGGTAGGCACAGAAAGTGGGCAGGAGTAGCAAGGAGAGGGATAGGCTTTAGCCTTTAGGCTTTTGGAAGGATGAGCTAATCCAAGAGAAGGTTCTAATTCAAAGGATAGGTAACTTGAGGGATAGGTAGGCTGAGGGATAGGCAGTGTGCAGGATAGGTAGAGTGATACATAGGACGAAAGCCTGTCAGATTGAGGGATAGGCCAATTTTGAATAGGTAGATTGAGGTACTGATTTTGATTGACAGGTTTATATACAGGTAATGTCCCAAACATTTTCAACATTATTTTGTACATTTTCTTAATACTTTACATCATCAAACTTCATTTTTGAGTGGATTTGGTCAGTTTTTGGGAATCAAGCCCACAAAATTTGGATTCAGCAGGATTTTTTGGTGTAGAAAAACCCTTCTTTTCATTTGATATCACTCTAATAAAGACTCAAAAGAACCACATAAAACCCACTCTTCTCCATAGTTTTCAATAGTGAGCACACAAGGTCGCCCACTTTCATGGGGGGGTAGATGGGGCTAGAGGGGGGAGGCTTGTCACACTATGCCCATAGGCGAGGTGCTAAGTGAGACCTCCTACCCTATATGCTTCTTGATAACATGGGTTACAGACACAGCAGAGATGTACCTACCTTCCCTTAAGATATACCATATAGTACATGTACATGATGCAGCTAATTCTATTTAACTTACAACATATACCAAGTCAAAACTTATGGTGTATTACATGTATTTTTCTATCCACAGAGGAAGACACGGCCGCTGGGGAGGAAAGTGGAGAGGAGGAGGAGTACAACGAGGTTCCAGATCCACCGCCCGCTGCCCTGCAAGCTGAGCCGGATGACGTGTCCACTACAGAAGCATGTGACGCCATGTTCGGGGATATCAACCGGTCTCCTATTCAACGTATTTCCCGCAGAGACATGTTAGATTTAGTCGCCAGAATAAATGCCAAAACAGCCGATCTGGAAGGCCAAGGCAGCAAAAAGAAAAAAGTATCCAAAACTGAATCCCTTCTTATGTCCTCCGGAAGAAGTAGTGGAGAGTCGCAATTGGCTATGGCACTCAAGACACTGAAGTTAAAAGTTTTGCCTCCAAAAACAAATCAGGCAGAGCCTGCAGTGCTTCCCAAACCTGCGGATAAACCTACTCCAAAACCTCCCTCTAAACCTTCTGCTGCTGATACTGCTCACCGTACTGCTCACCCTGGTCCAAGCATGCAGAAAAAACCTGAACGTGTTCGGGGGAGGAGACCATCTTTCTCTTCCATTTTGAACGAGGAGGAGATTGACTTAACTTCTCAACACTCTTCTCCGGGTCCCGTTTCACATGTGGACACGGATGACGCCAACAAGAAGCATTACTCGGAGGAGGAGGTAGCCGAGCTGATACATTTGGCGCTGAAAGGGAAGTTTGAAACCAGTACCCCTAAACATAAACCCCCCCCTGCAGAGCCTGTTCTACCAGATCCCATAGAAACAGAGGAAGAAGAAATAGAACCTGATTTTGTACCAATGAAAACCCCACATCACACTCCTGCCTTGTCCCGTATACAACGCACCGCATCTGCTAACCGGAAAGCCCTATTCAAATCTTTTACGGAGGAAAAAGCACAGGAGGATTTCAGTGAAGCTATAAGAAAAGAAATGGAAAAAGTCACATTGGCTTTCAGAGATAACCTGAAGACAATGGCGGATGACCAGGCCAACTGCCAGCAGGATATGGCCAGGTGTAACCGGGAAATGAAAGACAGCACCAGAACTGTCGTGATAGCTGTATCTGACAATGCGAAGCAAATCGCTGAGGCGATGAAGAAACAACAAGAGCAGCTAGATACCTGGACAGCAGAGTCAGCTGCCAACACTGCGCAGAACAATGAGGAATTTATTGCCATTACAGACAAACTGTCTGATCATGTTCTTGGCAAACAGGCCGCAATGGTGCAACAACTGAATTTAGTCAGAGGTGCTATTACCAATACGGGTGTCCGTGTTGCGAAAGCAGAGGAAACTATGATGTCAGGCGTAGTGGGTATGGTGGACAGTCTGACCACTCTAGCCAACAGCATTAAGGACTTGATGACGGATGTACAGAGCGTGGCAGAGATGCATAAAAAGGAGAGCGAGAGAGCCAACTCTGCTCTTGCTTTGTTGACTAGGAACTTTGAGATCCTCGCGGTGGCACAGGGGAAGCTAAACCGGGCACATGTAGTGAATTCTGTTATTTCATGTAAGTATGACATATGTTAGTCCTTCGGGAAACAAGCTACCTGCTCCTTTACTTACCATATCTTATCCACCTCACTATATGTATGCTCTGGTTTTTATGTACTGCAGAAATCAAAATATTGTGAGGATATTATAAAATGATTTTATCCGTTTATATGTTTCAAGTACAACTCTAAATACAGAAATATGTGATCGAACAATGTTTTATTATTTTTCACTGGTAATTAAATGTATATATGTAATTCTTTTCTCAGTGAACAAGAGCAGCGTGGAGGAACCGGAGGAGGAGGATCAGAACAAAAACCCGTTACCGTCTACTTCAAACATCACAGCCAGTTTGACGCATCCCGAGCCACCCAAACAGGGAGAGGAGGCGAACTACCTGTGTTCCCCCAAGCCCCAGCTTCATCCAACAAAATGTGTGGTTAACGCTCATGGTAAGCACGCTATATACCATATCTTTATTTTCATATTCTTTCTTCCATATGAAAGTATGTATCTACGGTACCGTAAAATGCACAAAATATGTATCACACGTACACATGTATCAACACTGTATAAGTTAATACCATATCTTTTTTCCCTTTATATGTTTACACACATATCTGTATGCTAGCAACAAGGGAGAAAATCACAACATTCTTTTCAATTGTATCTCTCTATAGCCAATCTCTTGAAAGAAGATTGTACTTGTAACAACCGGTCCCACAGTGTATTATACAACAATTTGTTTTCCCCCTTGACATATATATCAACAATTGTATGTGAATAAAAAGAGCCAGAATATATTACAGTGTAAAATTTAATGCATGCTTAAATTACATTTACTTAAAATTTTTTCCTTTCTTTATAGTCATACAGACGGAGGACGTCAATTCCGACAGTGGACTGCCACACTACCAGGTCCTGAACAAGGATGAGGTAGTGCTGATCCAGGAAGTAGCAGACGACGTGGAGCAGAACATGGAACCGGCAGTAACCGACGAAGAACACGTGCAAATGGTTCTAGGTTTAGCATCGGCGGAGGAGAGCGAGAGTGAAGTGACAACACTACCCAAAAGATCACGTTATATTTGTTGGTACAGAATTCATGTATATCAGGTAGTTCATGTTGTAACATAAGTTGACTGCTTGTCGCAGAATTCATGTATATTAGTTAGTTCATTTTGTAACATAAGTTGACTGCTTGTCGCAGAATTCATGTATATTAGGTAGTTCATGTTGTAAGATAAGTTCACTGCTTGTCGCGTTTGACAGCCTCCGGGTTGAAGTACCTGCTGATGTACTCTTTACGCATGTTATTGAAGGGGACGCGTTCTCCCGCTGCCACATTCACGGGTTGCTCCACAGGTGCTTTGTATCCGACGAAGGAATCCTTGGCGTAGAAGTCCTTCTTGATTGGGAGTCCGGCAATTCTAGCACAGTTGTTCAGTGCTACACATGCCTCTATGATGCGCCCAGCTCGTACGGGTTCGTGGAAGAGATATCCTCCACTTGTATCGAGACACCTACCGAAACAGATACATTTTAATGTTACATAGTATTAGGGTTTTATATTGTGAGACATATCAGGTATGGTGCTATTTAATTGTATTTTAACATGTCTCTTTTAGTGTTAGGTATATATCAGAAGGATCATGGCAGAATGTACAGAGGTACATGTGTTATATGAATGATTACTGGACAGGCTGTTTTGATGTACACATTTGTACAGTGTCATAGTATTATGTGTATCATTAAGAGGAGATAATTTTGGGCATTGTGTTATGTGGTACTACCCTAGCCAGGTATGGAGTATTTTTTGATATGATATGCAACATGTTATGTGATATAACCTCCAACGCTGCTTTACGTTTCCGATCACTCGCTCCACCAAAGATCTGGTCTTACGGTGCCATTTGTTGTAGGCCACATCGTCTGCAGTGTACTCTACTTTGGTCGGAGTAAGCAGGTAGTCTGTCAATACGTATCTGTAGTAGAACAAAGTGTGTGATATATTTCTGTATGATATGGACAAATGAGTGAGAGAAACAACATGTATATTTTTGATAAAAGTTTTTGTCTTAGGACAAAGTATTACTGTGCTATGCCAAATTCAGGTCATACAAAATATATATTTATTTTTTGGTTTTTAGTTGTACTGTAAGGAATAACTATTAATCTGCTATGCCAAAGTCAGGGCACAGGAAAATTAAATTATTTTACTTACCCAGAATCTCCCAACAGGAAGAACCCTTTAAAGTCATTCCTCTCCCCCAGGAACTTGATTTCACTTCCGTTCATAATGTAAATGTCATTCTGGGAGCCTGGGTATGACGCGTCCACATGACGTACGATCCCATCCAGATCACATATGATCTGCAAAATATAACATTCCATTTTTGGGTTACATGTGTGTGAAATATTTTTATTTTTACCCGTTCAAAGGTACATATAGAATCTAAGTCAACTGTTATATAGCGATAAGATTGTGCTCTACTATTTTTTCAAATAGGGACAACATATGTTATGCATGCAAAGTTTCATGTTTTTTGTGTACTTTGATTTTACTCACCATGGCGTTTATACTATAATAGCCTTTGTAGCAGTAGTATTGGTTTTCGTCACGGGTATAACCCCGAGGGCAGGCTATTGGTATGTGAGTACCGTCAACTAGTCCAAACAGTTTGGGTTTCTTCATTTTCTTGTACCAACGATACGCCAGGTTAGCTTTCTCGTTCGTGCTGTCTGGCCAGCTGAGATATCGGGCAAGGTTGTAATGAAAGAAGTCAGAAACTGACTTGACTGCTCTGCATACGGTACTGCGGGACACACCGTGCACATCCGCTATGTCGGTGTAGTTTGACCCCGTGGCAAAGTAGCGTATAGCTACACATAACTGTTTTAAAATAAAAAATCATTTTGTTACACTTTAATTACTGCCTTGTTTTATTTCATTTGGGATAGTAGAATACATTCAGTCATATCACATATGAAGGGAACATAAGTCATGTATATGGAAAAAGCATAACAGTATAGATAGCATATTATGAGTGCAGGGCAGAAGCCAAAATCAAACTTAATATAAATGGAGAAAAAAATAACAATATAGGAAGAAGGGAAGACATATAGCCATAGTGGGGTGTAGGGGTGGTACATACCTTTATCCTATGTGGTACAGCATGTTTGCCCCGTAACAACTTGTCCTCTAGGCTGTCCACATAGTCTTTTATCAGGCATTTGGTGATTGCCTTCGTAAGGCGGTATCGCTGAAGGAATTTCTTCTCCCCATACTTGATGAAGGGATCCACCCGCTGGTAATACTCTCTTTGAGTCTGAAGCACATACCCTATTCTGGGACCCATCTTGGCTCTATCCAAATAGTGCGCCAAAATATATCGGGGTCAAGGGTCAAGGGTCAACTGCCAAGGTGAAGGTCGCTGAATTTGGACAATACATATAGTGCAGAATTGACATACGGCCGACTATACACACATACGGCCCTAAAAAACAGGGTATATGTGCATAATTTGACATAGCACCCCCCCCCCTACCCCTCCGTATATCTTGTAGTAAATACGCCAAAGATGCGGAATTTTTGTGCTCCGTATGTTGAGCTGAAACGCAATTATCGCCGTATGTGAATACGGAGGGCCGTATGTACATACGGCCTCCGTATGTTTTTCCGTAAGATGCGGACATGTTGAGCTGAAACGCAAAAATGAACTGAAACGCAAAAAAACGACATACGGACCCTCCGTATGATACGGTGAAACGGCTTCCTGGATGACTTACTGATTCCTCCAGTAAATAGGAACATCCCAATATTGTTGGATATTTTTGTCAAAAAAAAATAAATATCTGGAACGATATTAATATTCAAAGATATGTTTCGATGTTTCCCCAAGATGGGGGGAAAATGCTGGGGTTGGCCCGTTTTAAAGCCATAGGCATGTAGCTTGAATTTCTTATTTTTTCTGCCTAATAGTTTGACCAGTATGACATTGGACACCCCTGTTGCTAGACCAAAAGTGACACAGAAGCAGGGTTATATTCACCTGCACAACTTCATCTGTATCATGTGACACGACCAGAACAATGGTTATTGTTTGTCAGTTACTAACTTGTGTCCTGAATCTAGACCTGGGCTTGGTCCTAGTTCCAGGGCAAGGTGAATACCAAATGAGAACATACCCAGGCTTTATTCTTGCATAAGTCCTCATCATTTTAGACTTATTATAGCACCTTTAGTGTTAAAATGCTGTTATCTACTATGATCTCCAAAATATTTTTAAAGTAACTGCAGCTTTTGGTTTTGTCAAATGACTCATTAGTAGATTTATTGGTTGAAAAAATGTCTAGGTCTCCCTGCGAGATAACATCACTCCCTTCATAATGAATGAACACTTCCTCAAACCTTCATAGCTGGTCATGACCGATTAATGCTAATCAATCTAGACAAAACCATGTTAATGCAGCTGTCACATTAGACAGATGGAGAAGTTGAAATATGCAGACTGTTCATAATTTAGTGTATTCACCTGGACAAGGGCATACGGTTCAAAGCTCATCTGCATTAGGCAAAATGATAAATACATAATTAACACATTAAAAGCTGAAAGCCAGAGTTATGATATAAAATTAATGACCCTGGCTTTTAGGCAAATTTAAGGAATAAATGTACAAGTTGACAAGTCTATAGAATAATAATGGTCTGTTTCCGGTAAATTTATGTATATATGTGGATCAACAAGGGAAAAGGGACCTCCGCGGGGGATTTTTAGTACCAACTTTGGCCACCAGGGGGCTCCATATAGCAAAAAAGGACCAAGATATAGCAAAAACTTATCTATACTACTTTTTTATGTAGAATGTGATAGGCCACGTTAGAAGATTCCATTTTTGGTGAAAACATTCCATATTTGGAATGGAAAAGAACGTTTTTTGGCCTAAATTGGTGTTTTTGCACATGTTAAATCTAGAATTTAAAAAGATTTAATGTAAGAAGGCCCCAAAACGATTTCTGTGCTGAAAACAGAAAGTAAATACCATTTTTAGATCAAAAGCTATGACCAATTGTTTGAAAAAGTTTGGATATTTGGTAATTAGCATAATTATGCTTATTAGATAGGAATATCTCTAAAACAAAGGAAGATGGAGCTTATTGGCATTTGAGATTGGACAGTGACCACACATATTCAGAGAGCCAGTACTCAAAAACTAGAAGTGGTACCTGCTCATAAAAGGTATCACTGGAAAGCTGATGACATCAATTTTGTTATTCAGTTTTTACCTTGGAGGACCCTTTTCCCTCGACTGTCCACATATCATAAATTATTGATGAGTTGATCAGATTCGCTATTTATATGAGGTGTTCATATTACATGGTCCTATTTAGATTCACCATGTACAGTCAAGTTGGGACAATATGGGACTCCAAGACACTATTTGCACAATAACAATAGACTCAGAACCCCTAATGTACAAACCCTGATATTACCATGTTTTGCCCATGGCTACAGGTCAACTAGCATGCTCATGAATGTGTCAGCTTACCACATGTAACAGTTGGGGCATGCTATGCCATACACATCTAAATAATGTGTCAACATTGGTGTGTCAATACTGGTGCTGCACATCTTTTATATCTTTGTTATATAGTCACTGTACAGTTAACATAATCCCATGACATAAATTACTGTGAAAGTACTTTATTTAGGTGGGTAAATATTTTGGCCATTTTTGCGGAAATGAAAATTCAGTAGAATTTTATATGCTTAAGTATGGAATAAATACCCGCGACTTTGCCAATTTTCAATTATGATTTGGGACTTGTTCCCTTTTGAATGTACTGTTTCTTTGGAAGATCACTTTGTGGAATAAAGAAACGTATAAACTCAAAAAATCCATGAAAATCTAAACCCTTGAAAACAAGTACATTCAAAGTTTACACATCAAGCCAAGCAAATAGTCTCCAAATTCGTAATTGGGGGGAATTTGTTCATTTGAAGATTGCCCTAGCGAGGGCAAGGGGTGAATCAGAATATCTCAGATAAGTCAGTAGTGGCTATCCTAGGTGTAATGGAAATGACATATTCATAAGTCTAACAAGTATGATCAAGTTTTGAAAGTCATTTTATGGCACTCTATATACTAAACCTATGTTAGTCAATACTATCAGGTTAGTAAGTTTTGGCTAGCTCACCCTACTCTATTCTTTGCTATGTGTTTTATGATAGGTCTTTTTAATTAAGACATTACTCATTTTTGAATGTAAGCTTGTAATTTGACTAGTGCATGATGAATTCCCCTATTACTACCTTGGATAGTCACTAATAATTAACTTCTTAAACCTCTAGATTCTCAGTGTAGGGGAAAACCTACATGATGGACTGTGCAATGTAGGGGGTCTGTGCTCTGAGTATAGGGTTGTTGTATGAACCTTTACAGACTGTTGAGTACTTTAATGTGCTATGTTCTTTGTCATCATGATGCAACCCACACTGATGCAATTACTAATTATACCAGACACCCATCCATCTAAGGAGGAGCTACCTTACAACATTATACTTTTATCTGCTGGGATAGCAATGGTCAAATGCACAAGTCATTAACATGGTATAGACCCTATTCTTTTAATAGCTGCTTTCGGAAAGAGAAGATCGCTCAATGGGATCATCACATATTAAAGTGGACTACCACTCCCTCCTGTAACAGATTCAGACAAATGGTGTTGTAATTACACAACTCCTCAATGAACAATTTGTTCTTATTGAATTCATTTCCCTTAAATGGCACACGAGAAATGATAATCCAAATACCTAATTCAACTCTCTCCAAGTGGCTTAGATGCTGCTTACAGCAAAGCCCCATCAGAGATGAACCAGTTGCATAGGCATGATTATCCATACTTCATTTTCATTAAGGTCAGCATTATCCCGACAGAAATAGGAATCGTTGATATCTAATGTCTATTTAAATGTTATCGTGTCTTTGTCTAGTCAGTGTGTGTGTGAATTTAAACCTCACCTGGCACCCCGGGGGGGGGGGGGGGGGATGCTTCAATGGCAAGAGGTTCTGTTAGGATGTAATCCCAGACACTTTTGTCTAGTCACCTCCAGATTATAAGGTATATTGCATTTTATACTCTTAATACATGTGTGGAACTATTGATTCTGATATTTTTGACTTTTGACATACTTCAACTGTCTACTTTTCTGTATATATTGTGAGAGGCTCATTTCACATGTTATTGCACTATACCTCATCATAATATCTTAATGCGGCAAGACCTGGACCAGTCAGCAGTATACAGCACCTACAAGCTATCAACAAAATAAACTGGTTTCTGGACATGACAAGGAAGATGATATGAGAACTGCAGTACAGTATGGTAAAACCAAGCCTACCACAGAAACACCAAACAGTCTTGCAGATCGGATATACAATTTGAACACTTCTGAATTCCATGTTCCTGAATCAGTAGCGGATAACCAAAAGATTGTTCTTTTCATGTAATTTGTACCAGTTGATTCTGAAGACTTTGCATGGATCTCCCTTTGATTTATAGATAAATCACTAAACTGGAAAATTATTTCTGACGCCAAAGCCTTTTTATTTACTTGGTTATAACTTTCCAAACTTCTTGAGTCTTTAATTTAGAATTCCCTGTAATATACATTGAGGATATAGTGTAACATTAAATTGCTGTTGGATGCCAATTCTTACATGTCTGCTCCCTGACTCCCTGACCTCTGTGTTAACATGCATGAAAATCAAATCGAATGGCTGCTAATGACTTATCTAGTATGCACTCTGATTGCACTCCATGGACAATGTACTTTATTGCACAGTGTTCTGCTTCTTAGCATCATCGCTTAAGAGCTGATACCATCAACATATGGCATGATATTCTACTATGTTTCCAAAATGTTTGCAAAATGCCTAATGAGAGATCATAACAACCTCCCTCATGTTAATTAACAGTGACGACAACGTTAACATACATGAACAAACTTATGATAATCCAAATACATTTTAACTACTCTACTCGTTCCACACAATGTTTGTTTCCAGGTGCTGTACAGACTGCAATACACATATGAAGACAATCCTGTTTGTTTTTCCTCTGCATACATTTTGCTTTGTCAGGTATTTTGATGCCAGTGCTCATGATTCTTGATAATGTAAACAGCACTTGATATTGATAAATCCCTTCTACATGAATATAGCTGTACTAAACTATGTACAGCTAATACGGCAGCAAATAGAGTGTCATTAGGTGAGTTATTTTTATTGTTTCCATTGTTGAACCTCATCCTAGGCAATTTACCCCATGGAAATGTCTCCTGTTACAACCCCACTCATATGTATTGTTGCATTATACAGCAAGACTTCTGTTTGATTATAGTATTACCATCTACTTAATAATTGTGTGGTTGTTGATGCCCTTGTCATCAAACTGAACCACAAACCATCAGTCCTGACGATTGGTTTCATACAGACTTGTTGAATTATGTAAGACAGCCCGTCATGTAGATAGGCAATGGCAGAACCAGGGTAATGAAAGCACTACAGACACATTATACAACAATGCAGTAAGATAACAACACGCTGCATACGCAATGTACTTCCTCACTCACAGGTGAATCTTGAATGGCAGAATTAGGGCTGTATGACTTTGGTTTTGATGTTATATAACAATTCAAATCCAGAAACCAATGCAAAATTTTGAAATTCAACATTGGGATACAAAAAAGTTGTTGAAAAAAAAAATTATGTGAAAATGATATTTTATCACAATTTAGTAAAATTAATGAAAGGTAGATAGTGCAACTGGGGACTGAATTCACTGCCAAATCAAAGTGCTCAACAACCAAAGTGGATTCATTGATTTCTCAGCCATAAAATATCTATAAAAAAGCGGGCACATTTCATACCAGTATATTTGAGACTGTAATGAACCTACACTTACTTAACATCAACATGAATTATGTTCTCCTCCCAATTATGCGAATTTGATAAAATATTCATATTCCAAAACCCCATTGTTTTGAATGGCATGACACTACCGCATGGAGAGAGGAGACTGCATAGAGGACTCACAACAGGATAATAGTATTAATGCGGCTAAATACTACACATGTAATGAACTGATTCTGTAAGTTTAACAAGTACATCCTTCAGGTCTGTTATTGTTTACTGGCTTGGATACCCAATAGGACTTTTAGGGTAGCAAGTGCAAGGTACAGTGCATTAGTACATCAGAACTATATTATACAGGGTTGGTACACTCCTGAAAGCTCAGCATGATGCAGTGCATAGTACGGTATCAGTTAGCTACTTGCTTTATGATCTATTCGTGCACAATGTTGACAGATAGACATGACACTTTGTGGGTCATGCTGTCCGTAAGGGGTTATGTGCTGAGTACTTCCTGTAATCATCCTAGAAAATTTACATTCAAGGAAATTAAAGATGCTTTAATGAGGACGCCTAGCAGCTGTACGTTCACAAAATGTGATGGAAACTTCATGTAAACGTCATAATGGCATTTAACCGACTTTAAGGTCATTTACTCAATATGCCCCTTAAGATGCTTTGAGATGCTTACTGTTTTCCTTAAATATATGTCAAATTTGCTCAAATACAATAATCAATGTGGTCAATACATCCAGAAGTTCCCCGGTTACTAAAACACTGGTGTGCCCAGTTAGTTTTGCAATTGCCAAGTAGAACATGTTATACATCCAGAAGGTCCCAGGTTACTAAAACACTGGTGTGTCCAGCTAGTTTTGCAATTGCCAAGTAGAACATGCAAAGAAGACATTTACCTTGATATACCATCCATACATCTCCATATATTGGTGCAACAAGTGTAATTAAGCCCACATGAGACTTTTGCCTTTCTATTCTCTCCAGATTTAATTTCCCTCCTTGACATATCACTTTGTGTGCCGAGTGATGTTTAGGGCATGGCTAATACGACCCTGGCATGCAATCTAACAATACATCCTGCTGTGACACCAAATAGTTCGCTCCGGCAATAGACTGCATTGTTCTCGACTCAGTGGGCAGCCATGTTCAGCCCGTGTCTGAGAATGAATAAGGCAATCTGACCCAGGACTGCAGGACCTGGAGTCAATTTGGTGAGCGCAGTAATCTGCTGTAATGAGAGTTAGATGAGTACTTGGGTGGGACAGAGTGGTATTCCTACGCCGGTCTGAGTGTGCCCCTCTGCACCGTGCTCACCTACTAGCTACTACTTGATGAGCTTTTGGCTGTGAGCTGAAAAGGATTTATGATAAGACAGACACTTGTTGTCTGATCTCTGTGATTCATATCATTGACCCTTGTTTTATGCTGCTCCCTGTAACTTTATAAGAATGGCTGAGTAATTCACAAGTGGTGAACGTATAATGCATCATGACTGTCTTTCAGCATTGTTGCAGTCCTGAAGATCAAAATATAGGCCATGTTACCAGAAAGCTACTATAAAGAACTATTTTTGTGCATTTTGATGGCTTATGTTGCTATCATTGTTATGGCAAATTACTATTTTTGGGCAATAAACTATTCTTAGAGGAAAAATGTTTGCTGCCCTCCAGTAACAGGGACTTCATAAAGGAGGTCGAAGATTAAGGCATGAAAAGTATTGATCTATATCGGAACCATTGTTTAGATTACCAATCTGTACCTTTATCTACACAAGTATTACATCATATATATTATCAACCAGATTTTATCAGCATTACTAAAGATATCAGTCTTGACCTTCACCTCAGCCACACTAGTGCTATCCTGTCTCCTAACACAAAACTTCCATGACTGCACTTTCTGCACTGAGACTATTCTGATTAAGTTCTCTTGCTCAGCCATTAAAGACCTTCAAGTACAGCATATCACCCTAATGTATCATTACCTTGGTCATCATGATGCATAAATGGAATCCCTTGCAAGTAACTCTCCAGTGCTGCATTTGAGTATCATGCTGACCCTGGTGTGTCAACCCTGTATGCAGTACTAGTGAGTTACTCACTAGGGCTGCATTGGTGCATCAAGGTGACACATCTAACCTTTTATTTGGAAGCAGTTCTTGCAGGGTGAAATAGGAAGAACTTAGAGAGTGTAAGTAACTTGACATGGGTGGTGAGCCACTGAGTGGTTGGGATCCTGGCCTGGTAGAGGGGTATTTCCCCTGGCATGTCTCTCCAGGTGGATGTGAAGCTTGTTGGGATTCCTGTGTAGTCCTGTTGTTGAGACAGTGCTGCCCCTCATGTGTAGAGTCAGCATTCCACAGGTGGGTGGAGGACTTTTTTCAGCTTTAACCTATTAAGGGCACAATAGTTATTGAATGAAGTATTTGCTTTTCTCTAATACCTTGTAGAACAGCTTTGTGTTAAAATTGGCCGGGTTATGTAGTCAATAATTCAGTTAGAAAACAATATACTAATATTCAACTATCCATCTATAGTAGATTATTATACAATTGGGGCTCTGGTAGAAGCTCTGGGGCTAACTGGTAGATTAGACCAAGGAATACACGAGAGGCTCAAGCCCCCTTGTTAAAATACAACCATATTATTTTAACATCCTATGAGAAGTGGGTTGAGGTGTTCGTAGCTCAGACTTGGAATGAACTTGACAAGAAGTACCGAAATATTGTACACATATCCTCCTTCAAGATCGAAATGAAAAAGCTACTGAGCGAAAAGGTCGCTGCATACATAGATTGATGTTATTTTACATTTATACATAATTCCTCTTTTACCGGTAGTTTAGATATTTTATCAGTCTGTGAATCTATATTACTCTACATGAACATAGGCATATAATTATTCATCATCGTAGGTATTTGCTGTCTAATTGCTACCATCATCTGTGAGACTCTACTAGCCTTAGGTACATCATGAATAGCTTTATATTGAACTGTATTGTCCTGTCTAGTCCATCTTGCTTTTTACAGAACAAGTGTATTCATTAGAAACCGTGATAAAATGTAAAGGTTGGCACCTAAAATCAGCTATGCTGAGTGTCATTTCCTAGTCATTATTGACATTGACAATTATTAATATTTACCATTGACTATACACTATCGAAAATTAAATGTGATTTCTTCAGACTCTGTGATGTTGAAGCGTCAATGAATTTTACTATGTATATTGATGTGGTCAATAAATGATTAAAACCCAACCATAAAAAAAAAAAAAACCATAAATTTATAATCGTAATGATGTTACTGAGGAAAGTATTGATCATGCACTATCCGGACCACCGCTGCAATTTTGTGGTCTGATCCTGTATATGCGCAGGCGGCAGCAGCAGGAGCGGGTGGGCGATTCCTTGAACATGTACTGTTAAAAAAGGTTTTATTATGTTATGTTAATGAAAATCAAACAAGTTAGTCAACTGCAAAATGAACATGGCTCCTGTCTTGCGTCTGCTTGCAATCAATAATTTGGAAAATGCAGTCAATTCATTAAAATGAATTGAGGAACTTTTAACTATACGTACCATTTTGGGAATGAATCTTTACGATCAGAGTAGCTTCCCATGATTTAGTTTGTTGAATTATATTAAACATAAAATGTAACACAGTGGATTGAATGAACCTTTATGTAATACATACTTTGGCCTTTGAGAAGGACCCTCCTCCTGCTCGGTATGGGAGTCCTGGGATTCCTCCCCTGTTGATATCTCCTCGAGCTGCGAGGATGGGATCGACGTGAGATCTCCCTCATCCTGTTCCATAGTCGATTCCTGGGCATAGCCCGTGGTCTCCGAGACCAGCGTACTCTCCGTTGTCTCGGTCACCGTGGTATCGGTGTCCCCAAGGTCAGAATTTTCTACCAGGTCCTCACACCGTATAGTCTCCTCATCGGACGACTCTGTTCAAATATAGTACAATAACAAAGATGACTAAATATTAGTACCAGACAAATGTCACTGTATTATATTTAGTTGATATGGAGCAGGTGTAGGATTAAAGTTATTGGTCGGACAGGAACAGGAAATGCTGTTCCTATGAATATAAATGGGAGCATCTTCTGGTAACATGATCATGTTTTAATTATAGCAGATGAAGCGGGTCAAGTACACACCTGGCACTTCTTCCTGGGTTTTGTTTCCCTTTCCTGGCGAGCTCGTCGCTGCACTGGGTGGTGGCTCATTTGACGACTCTGTTAAAATATAGTACAATAACAAAGATGACTAAATAGTAGTACCAGACAAACGTCACTGTATCATATTTAAATAATATGGAGCGGGTGTAGGATTAAAGTTATTGGTCGGACAGGAACGGGAAATACTGTTCCTATGAATAAATGGGAGCATCTTCTGGTAACATGATCATGTTTTAATTATAGCAGATGAAGCGGGTCAAGTACACACCTGGCACTTCTTCCTGGGTATTGTTTCCCTTTCCTGGCGAGCTCGTCGCTGCACTGGGTGGTGGCTCACTTGATGACTCTGTTAAAATATAGTACAATAACAAAGAAGACTAAATAGTAGTACCAGACAAACGTCACTGTATTATATTTGATAAATATGGAGAAGGTGTAGGATTTAAGTTATTGGTCGGACAGGAACAGGAAATACTGTTCCTATGAATAAATGAAAAAGGTGGTAGCTTGAGTCAAAATACTTAATATAGAAACACCGTAGGATTAAACTTATTGGTTGGACAGGAACGGGAAATACTGCTGGAGGCGGGGGGAGACGTGTTTCTTTTGCTTCTTCTACGTTGTTTCTCATCAGGGAGACGGGCCATCTGAGTCTGGTTCCTCTGCTACCTGCCTACGTGCATAATGTTTTGGGCCAGGCATAATTCTTTGGGCCAGGCATAATTTTTTGGGCCAAGCATAATTTTTTGGGCCAGGCATGATTTTTGGGTTCAGGCATGATTTTTGGGGCCAGGCATAATTTTTTGGGCCAGGCATAATATTTTGGGCCAGGCATGATTTTTGGGTTCAGGCATGATTTTTGGGACCAGGCATAATTTTTTGGGCCAGGCATGATTTTTTGGGCCAGGCATAATTTTTTGGGTCAGGCATGATTTTTGGGTTCAGGCATAATTTTTTGGGCCAGGCATAATTTTTTGGGCTTGGCATAATTTTTTGAGCCATGCATAATTTTTGGGGCCAGGCATAATTTTTGGGGCCAGGCATGATTTTTGGGGCCAGGCATGATTTTTGGGGCCAGGCATGATTTTTGGGGCCAGGGTGATGTAAATTTGTGGCCAAAGTTAACATTGCAGTAGGCATGGTGGGTCCGCCAGGAACGGGACGCGAGCACCAGCGGCTCCAACATACACTAGATACACCTAGGTGATAGCTTGAGTCAAAGTACTTAATATAGAAACAGCGTAGGATTGAACTTATTGGTCGGACAGGAACCGGAAATACTGTTCCCATGAATAATGAAAAAGGTGATAGGTTGAATAACAATACTTGATAGAGAAACAGCGTAGGGTTAAAGTTATTGGTCGGACAGGAACGGGAAATCCTGTTCCCATGAATAAATGAAAAAGGTGATAGGTTGAATAACAATACTTGATAGAGAAGCAGCTTAGGATTGAAATTATTGGTCGGACAGGAACGGGAAATACTGTTCCCATGAATAAATGAAAAAGGTGATAGGTTGAATAACAATACTTGATAAAGAAACAGCGTAGGATTGAAGTTATTGGTCGGACAGGAACGGGAAATACTATTCCTATTTAGAACTAAACAAGGTAACAACTGGGATCATTGTACTAGTTACAGAAAAGGCCTAAGATTGCAGTTATTGGTCGGACAGGAACAGGACATACTGTTCCCATTAATTTAGAACCAAACAAAGTGAAATTTGGGAGAAAGTTTCTGAGATGTACCGCTGGTTATTTTACGTACGGGACAAGGTGTGGAGGGCAGGTTGCCTTGTCAAATGGTACACCGCGCACCGAGCTGACCCAGCTGGTGAGCCAAATAACTCGCCAGCTTCCTCCTCTGATGCATCAGATCCCGCTTCTGTACCGCCCTGCTCGGGCGGTACCGCAACGGCACGCCGCAGCACTTTCATAACGGACAGCTGCTTCCTTCCACGCCTCCTCTTTGCTGTGTGGAAAATTCACAAAATATGTTAGGAATTAACGTGACTACTGTAGTAGGATTAAAATACAAACTGTAATACTTTTTAAAGTAACGAGGAGAAATTGTCATAGAGCAGCTTACACCAGTGAAAAACACTTAGAGTGGATGTGATCTAGTGGTTAGGGGGGCTGCTTGGATACAGAATGCCTAGGTTGATACAGTATTACATGGATATTAATTTCACTCACTTGGTTGATGGAGCACTTCCTCCCAATGGAACTCGCCAGATGTATCGGCTACTACTTGCTCGCCATCACTCTCTCCTATTGGCAGAATAGGAATATTTATAAATTTAAGCATCTATCTATAGATAGATCCAATCTCATTTTGTACAGTCCAGATTTGGGGGGGGGCGGTGAATGGATTCTCCTTTTGCATTAATTTGTCCCAGGCCTGCATTGCCCAGAATGAGAGTGCAGTGGAGGTTGGTGAGATGTGGGACCAGTATCATATAAAAAAGGTTATCAGAGAAAGTTGACATTCTTGTATGATTCAAATGGAAATGACACGTTCAAATATCTATAGATACAGACGACTATAATAGAACTAGTTTAGAAATTCAGTATTATCTAAATGCATATTTAGACATACCGGACAAAGACACCTTTTTCCTTTTCTTGTTCTTCTTGTTTTTTTTGTTTTTTTTTGTTTTTCTTTTCTACATATGTTGCCACTGTGTCATCTTGCGACCCGGTGTTACCATCTTGGAAGCTGCTGTCACCCTGTTGCCACCTAGTCTCACCGTGTTCTGGGGCATCACTGTCTGCTTTTTCAGGGTCTTCTGCATTACACAAAGATCACATCTTCATGTTTTAATAAATAAATAAATTAATAAATTAATAATAATAATTAATTAATTTATAAATAATATTCATGAATGACGCCCTGGCTCTCTTTCATGAATATATACAAGTGCCTGATAAAGAAGAGAGTGATGCACCGGAACACAGTGACACATCGTCCCCAGGTGCGACTGGGTCGCAAGACGGTGACAGCGGCTCGCTAGATGGTGACACCGGGTCGGAAGATGCTGACATGGCGGCAAAAGATGGAGAAAAGAACAAGAAAAGCAAACAGGTGTCTTTGTTGGGTATTTTTTTAAACACTTAAAAAGGCAAATAGTTCGACAAATAAATGAATCGTCTGTATCTAGATATTTGGACGTGTCATTGCCATTTGAATCATACAAAAATATCAACTTTCTCTCATAACCTTTTAAAATGATACTGGTCCCACATCTGACCCACCTCCACTACACTTGCATACTGGGCAAGGCAGGCCTGGGACATTCTGCAAAAGAGCACAGAGTGATGGCGAGCAACGGATGGCTGAGACATCTGATGAGTTTCATTGGGAAGAAGTGTACCACCCACCAAGTAAGTGAAGTTAATATCCCTGTAATACTGTATCAACCTAGGCATTCTGTATCCTTAACCACTAGAGCACATCCACTCTGAATATCTTTCACTGGTGAAAGCTGCTTTATGGCGATTTCTCCTTGTTACTTAAAAAAGTATTCACAGTTTGTATTTTAATCCTACTACAGTAGTCACGTTAATTCCTAACATAATTTCTCAATTTTCCAAACAGCAAAGAGGAGGCTAAAAAGGGTGAGTTATTTGGTTATCCAGCTGGGTCAGCGCAGTTGTTTAGTTCTGAATAGTCCTGAGTAGTATCTCCAGTTCCTGTCGGACCCATAGTTGAGTGTGTACACACCTGGCAATTCTTGCTGGGTTTGGTTTCCCTGGCTGCTCTCTTCAGAGGGTTGTGGCTCTTCTGCGTAATTAAAATAAGTCAATTTAGTATTAAATTGTAATATAAAATTTATATTTGCTGAAAGATCTTGAAATATAATAATGCATGATAAGTATACAGGATTTGTTTAAGTTCTGTATTTCCCCGACAGATTGAAATCAAAAGACCCCGTATTTCGTTGAAACCCTTTATAAGGGTTGAAACGAAATACGGGGTCTTGAGATTTCAATCTGGAGGGGAAATACAGAACATAAACTGATCCTGTATTTATTTTTAAATGTATTTGTCACTTATTAAAGGAGAAAAAGACATTTTATTAACTTGTTTCGTCTCGCAAGACGTCCGACGCCGCCATGACACCTTGCTCGACCTCACTTCCGGTATTAGCGCATGCGTGATTCGGCTCCCAAAAATATAGTCCCCCCCCCCTCTATCGCATTTATCGTCATTATTTGTAAAGATTAGGCCTAATACGCTATCAAAAACTATTAATTTATTGAAAAGAAAGACCAGTAAACGATAATTCCTAAAAAACATAATAAATTATTGCTCGTTCACACCGCTCCATTTACGATAGGAAATTCCGCCAGGACCCGATTTTGGCGCCACCGTTTGTCTATGGGAATTTCTAGTGCCTCAATTTTTTGCCGAGCTCTCCACTTTAAGACCCTCAACCAAATTTTCTGGGGGGGTAGGGCCTAATGCAGCTATTGTACCTGTAAATATGGGATGTTTTGTAGTGCTTAGGCTATGTTTCCATTAAAAATAATGTATTTTAACTCCGAAACAAGCCTATGAAAAAAAAGTGTCATGACGACGAATTCGCAACCAAAACGTCGCGCATCGTCCGGGAATCGAACCCAGGCCGCGGCGGTGCCAAGCGAGCGCGCTAACCACTCGGCCATCTCGGCCAGACTAGCTTTAGAAGGCTCTGTTGGGGAATTTGAACCGCTGACCTTTGGTATCCTTACGCGCGACCGGAAGTGAAGGTTTAGCGCAATACGGAGGTTTAGCGGAATACAAGGTCCGGTTATTCAGCTTTTGCAGAATACGAGGCTCAGTGTTGTACTCTACCCGACTTCATATTCAGCATTTCCATTTAAAAATAAGTACCGGTTATTCATTCATTTAAAGTAAACTGCAGTCAGTGTTTGTTGGGGTTTAATGGCCTTCAGAAATTTGACTTTGCCATTTAGTTTCTGTGTAGCTGATGGGAGCATCTTCTGGTAACATAATCATGTTTTTATTATTGCAGATGGAGCGTGTCATGTACTGGCGGCTTATCGTGGTACTGAAATAAAAATGGCTGTGTAGGCTAATAATTTCTCACTACTTTGAAAGTTTGTTATACAGATAGTGAAATAATTTATGTTGTGTGTACACACCTGGCACTGGTTTCTCCGTTTTTTTTCCCTTTCCCTTGCCTTTCTTGCCACGGCTGGTTTCTTCCCAGGGTTCTGGCTCTTCTGTGTAAAAGAAACATATAAATTTAGTAGTTGTAATATTTAAATTTGCTGAAAGATCTTGAAATATAATAAGGCATGATAAGTACCAGTTCTTCTTTGATTTAAAGTAAACTACAGTCACTGTTTATTGGTGTTTAATGGCCTTCAGAAATTTGACTTTGCCATTTAGTTCCTGTGTAGCTGATGGGAGTGTGTCATGTACTGGCGGCTTACTGTGGTACTGATATAAAAATGTTGTTATACAGATCGTGAAATAATTTATGTCGTGTGTACACACCTGGCACTGCTTTCTCTGTTTTCTTTCCCTTTCCCTTGCCTTTCTTGCCACGGCTGGTTTCTTCCCAGGGTTCTGGCTCTTCTGCGTAATAAAAAAATGTAAATTTAGTAAAAATTGTAATAAGGCATGATAAGTACCGGTTATTCATTGATTTAAAGTAATCTGCAGTCGGTGTATATTGGCTTTATTGATAAAATTGGTATCTAGACCCCTAAATTTGACATGGCCATTTCTTTTTGTACATGCTACATGGGGACCCCCCCCATCTACCGCCCCTTAGTTCTGGTATCAATGAGTCCAGTTCATGCAATTTTCTGTGGTATATGTACAGAGATATTAATTTAACCCTTCATGAACGGATGTCTCTAACATTTGTCGTCATGATACATGAATGCAGCTCCAGTAACTCGCCATTGCTGCATATGAATAAACACAAGGTATCCTTATAATTTCTCATTAAATAAATATGATAGTTTGTGAAAGAATTTAAATCTAATGTGTACACACCTGGGACTGGTTGGGATTGCCTTTTCTTTGCTATCTTTTTTGGGGCCCTCCTCTCCTCCCAGGGCACTTCAGCTTGTTCCCAGGGAACACCGAAGTTCTCTTCTTTGTTTTCTTCCTGCTCCCTCTCCTCCTCCAACGACAGCTGGGAGGATCGTCTTGTGGCAGCTGTGCGAAAAAGAGGGTAGATTTAAAGATACATGTTAGATTGAAAGACATGTGAGTCGCCAAAACGTGAAGATGACCTGGATAAAAACCCGAGTTAGCGGGTATCCTATAAGCCGTAGAGACCATTGGAGTTGTCATGGCAAAAACTCGCGTATTAGCCGCACCCTGACTTTGGGCTGATCCTATAAGCCGCACTGGCGATCTGACTCGCGTACTAGCCGCAGCTTCTACGCAAGGTTTTACGGTAGAGTATAATGCTAAATCAGTTAAAGTAGAACTATTAAATATATATATGCAGGGAAAAGTAATGCATGCCATTCATTTTAACAAGCATGTAGACATTAATTATGAATTGTAATCATGACAAGAATTGTAATCATGACAATATAGTTTAGTACATACCTGATGGGGTTCTCCTTCTCTTGGCAGGAGGGGCAGGGTCAGGGTCAGTGTCAGATTCTGTTGAAGCTGTGTGGGATGTGTGAGTATAGAAGTTAAGTTCCAGGTAGAGTTAGTATGCAAGATCCATTATTATCTTTTAACTGAAATAGGGCTGAATTAATAGAAATGTACATACATGTATGTATCTAGACAAATGCCAGCGCCCATAGATACCATGTCTGTTGTATTTCACGAGTGGGGGCTGGGGCCATATATATACATGTACATGTGTTTGATAAAAGGATTGAATTATGATTCAAGTCCTTGGTCCGACAGGAACGGGATTGGTGCTGCATTTCCATGATGATGACAGAGGGCAGAATACCGCTCTCCAGTGTAGATCTATACATACACTAGGGAGTGTAATTGGCATTATGTGATAACCCGAACAAATACCTGGCTTCTGCCTCTTTGCACTGCTTGAGGCGGGGGGAGACGTGTTTCTTTTGCCGCGTCTTCTTCGCTTTTCATCAGGAAGGGCCCTGCTGGTAGACGGGCCATCTGGGTCTGCGTCTTCTACCTGCCTACGGGCCAACCTCGTAGAAGAGGCAACGCCCACCCGAGGAGGCCGATCTCCCTGCCTATCTCTCTTCTTCCTTGAGTGAAGCCCTTTGTTGTCGGAATTGAGGAATTTACGCCAATCCCACTTCGTGCTGCCTGGTGTAGGCCGATATTTCTGTTGTTAAAGAAAGGTGTTGAAAATTTATAATTATGACAGGTTTCTTTACGAGTATGATTGTATGAGATGAGGCAGACCCAATGCGACCAAATGCACAATGAGTGAAGAAAGCGGATTGATTAGAGTGTATCTAGATGTGTATAATTGATTTCATATATACATGTAATTCTTGATTAGTTTTTATTACCGTAAAACCTCACGTATACATAAGCCTCATCGATAAGTGATTGAATGCTTTATTTGGGAAATTAAAAAGGTGATGTACTGCTTTGTTTGGCCACAAAGTAAGATAGAGCAAATAAGTTAATAGAGTGAAATAATTCAAATTACTTACAGCTGCTTTCTTGGAGAAGGCCACGCGCACCGGAGCGCCAGTTGGCTCACTATCCGTCTTACTGTGGTACTCCTTACCAGAGTTCTTGCGCTTCCGCATTCTCTGGTAAACCCCGCATCCTCACCGTCGAAGTAGGGCTGGTACAGCATGCGCAGCTCAACCCATGCAGCAATTTCCTCCCTTGGCCGCCTGTAGGGCAGGGCGACCAAGGGCATGGGGAACGGGAAGACCATTTCATCCTCAGTCTCTGCCTCTTGCTCACTTTCTTCAGTCGACGACATATCTTCCTCTACTTGTTTATACGACATCTGAAACAGAGAAATAAATACTTGAAGGGTACCGCGTTAGAATGGGTTAGAGTGGGTAAGAGAGAGAAGACATGATAGGCCTTGGTCCAGTTGTACCTCCATTTTGATTTTTTTTATGAAATTTTGTTTTGGGTACAGTAAAGTACAGTTTAGAGAGTGTACAATTTAAAAAATTAAATACAGGGGGGGTGTTGATAATATTTTACTGCCCCCGCCCCCCCCCCCGGAGGAGGATGCATCTTTTTTATACGCCCCTCCCCCAAGGAAAAAGTGCCCCCCCCCCATAGAAATTTTTTAGCCCCCCCCCTTGAACTATTGTAGCGTGTGTTTTTTTTTGCTAAAAAGGGGGTTACATTTTTATGGTCTAAAAATGTTTTTCGGAGCAAAAAACAAAACAACTGACCGCGGAAAAGACCGGATACGGACCCTCGGGGTGCACAGTGTTGGCGGGGACCAGCAGACGCTGTTTTAGTTCATCTGTGAACCGCTAGTCGGCAGTACACGGGAAATAGGTTGCGGTTTCCCGCCTCGGAAAGGGGGATAGCCGGACAGAAAGGGACAGGAACGGTAAAAAAGGGGGGCAGTTGGGCACCATATGAGGGTATAGAAATAGATAGGAGGGTCAATATTTAGTGTAATATAAGGAATCTTTTTAAGTAATATGCTCTATATAGTAGAAATGATTAAATGTGTTATATTTTTCAAAAATTAATGAATATGATGGATCGGACAGGAACGGGATACGCCAAGAAAAAAGGTTGAATATGGAAAAATGGTTTAACCATATAAAACAGAAACGAGGTGTATGGGAAGGAGAATCTTATCCTCACAATCTATTATATTTATAGTAGAAAAAGATATGTGAAAAGGGAAATACAGTGTTTTATATGTGTTTTATGCCGGACAGGAACCACTTTGGTGAGATGAAAAATACTGAAAGATTATAAAATTGAAAAAACTAAAAGTGCAGTTCAATACTACATGAGCAGCACTATATGCATGAGAGTTATGAGTTTGATTTGAGAATATTTTTGACAAGTTGAACAGGAACAGGAAATGCAACGATCTCATGATACCTAGTCATATGCGGTTTTTGAACCATTTTGTTAAAACTGGACCCAATAGGGATGCCAATGAATTATGTGTAAAGCTGCATGTTAAATGGGCCTTTTGGGTGATAATGAGAAAGTGAAAGATGTTTCAAAAGAAGTTCATTATCAATTATGTCAAGTATGTGAAAGGTCACTGCATAACATCGAGAGGAGATGATTCATGCCAGTCAGTTTCCGATGTCCTCTGCTTCATTGGTTTATCCAAATCCAAAGATGCCTGGGTCTGTCAAAGCTGCCCTGTCTGGACTTCAGCTGTCTTGACTGGACTATGTATCCATCGTGAGACGCTGCTTTATGTGTTAGTGAGGCCTATAAGCTGCTTTTACAACAGCTTCTTCACATTGATTACATGTCCACATGGAAACCAGAACCCATTTTCATTTCCCATCCTAATGAATGCAAGGTGACATTTTTATTGAGAACTAGACTCCAGCTGTTTGTGTAGAGCTGCTCCAGAAACCATCCAATCATCTGTTCTGATGATTGCAAGGTAACATTCATATGGAGGTTTGAAAACAGCTATGTTCCATTTTAATACCAAAATTGTATTTCAACATGAACTGCTGAAATAAGGGGGAGAACAGAGAGAGAGAGATGTCAATAACTATATACACAATGCTTATCCGAACTATTTGTACAAGGAATTTGACAACATAATTATGAAAGACTTGGCTTTTGAGTTCACTGGCATTGTATCCAAAACAATTGATTTGTCAAAATTATACATGAAGAATATAATGATGTTCCATGGGGAAGAATGGATCATCTGATCCTTTTTGCAATTAAGGCCTTGTAAAGGGCTTAAATGATTAATTACCCTTTTTCATTGCAAATTTTATGATGCTCTATTACTATGTACAAAGAAATACAGAAAATGTATTTCAATATACCTATAGTTCCATACAGACAGACAAGAAATAACATGACAGTGCAAACATGTTTCCGTGAATCTATCTTATATTTGCATGTTATAGTTTGATGTACCAAGTTCTCACTGTGATTAATCATCTTAGAAAGGATAGTGTGGCTTATAAGGAATCTTGGATCTTGGATCTAAAGTCTATGATTGGCCACTTTTACCAGCGCCGACTTGCTGGAGCCATTAGAAGGCACAGATCCTTATAAGTACCTTGATGTGTTTGGCAAGTCCATGTAATGATACTCGTATCAGCTGAATGCTATACTTTAGAATCTATACTAGACATTTGAGAACATCAATGTCTAGACACAAGGCTGATTTATATTTATTACACTGGGTGTAATGAAGCTACTTTAGTAACTCTAATATTTTGCTGGATCATGATTGGGAACCTATAGATCTACAGTAAATAGATACATATAAGATCACCACTGAGAGTAAAAACTTACAAGTTGGAGAGACAGCTCTCATACAAGGAGGTCCGATTGCACTCAGCCAACCATTAATTCAAGCATCAAGATATCAACACACGAACTGTCACATTTATAATGAATGTTCAGTCTGTCTCTCTGTCCATTTATTGGAGGTGTCAGCTTATTATCAGGTAGAACAAATTGTCTTAAATTTGTTTGGTGATCAGTTTAGAGTGATGGCTTTGCTTGTGGTTATGCATATGCTATTAGGCATCAGGGAGTAAAACTCCTTCATTTCCTGTCACCGACCTTTGTGAGGCTATGAGCTCCTCAGAATGGTGGTTCTCTTTCGATAATCTGACCTTTAGGAAATATTCCAACCTCATTGAGATTAGAGATACATATTTATCATCCAAAACTTTAGACAATTTTTGCCGCCGACACAACCATTTTATTCACATGTAAGTAGCATTTAGAAGATAATATGTGTATGCATGTATTTTGTTACATGTTAAAAAAGGTAGTTCTTTTTTGCAGAATGCAACATAAGTTTTAATCGATATGAAATATGCACAAAATTAATCACCAGACAGATATTGCTTAATTGAAACATGTATCAATGGAATTCCTATCGAAGTGCAGGATACATCTTAATGATATCCTGCCTGTTTAAAAATAAGTGTATCAAATATAATGTAAATTTTATTTTTAATTGAAGGATATGATATTGAAAGATTTGATTTTTACCTTGGCAAGGATCTTATTGAGTTCACTTGAAATTGATATATATAGGTATACAATGACCTTGGCGTAAGGTTTATCACTACTCTTAACTTTTCATCCATATAATTTCCAATTTTTTTGCATGAGGGTAGTTGAGATCATTAAGAAATAGAAAATAGAAAAAAATAGGGGTGGTCCCCAACTACTTTCTTTATTACAGATTTTTGGAGGAAAAAAGTATTTTATATTTTTGGAAAATAATACCAGAAATTGTGAAATTTTCAGATTTCTTTTATTAGTAATCTACTGCCAACATCAATATTATATTTTAAATGAATAATCCTATAATGTGTCATTGAATAGGAAAAAATAAAATTATGGTCCAAAAAGAACCCTTTTGTGTTTTTAGGACATAATCTTAGGGTTTTGGGCCTTTGAAGTTAAAAAATAGGACAAAAACTCACATTGAGAGGCCAAAATAATGGGTAAAATGCCAAGGATCGGGGTAATAGATGTATATATTTTACTATTGGTAAATAATCCAAATATTCTAATTTATGTTAAAAATACCAAATATCACTGGCTCCATATAAACCAAGTCCAATAAAGTTTTCAATTTTGCTCGGAGTTGTCCAATTTTTTTATATGGCTTATTATGCATGTATATATATCCACTTGTTTAATAACAATTTTAAGCTATATGGGCAGAGCTCTGCATAGGAGGGGTCTGCATCCTCCTGCTGTTGCTGCTGCTGCTGTTGTTGCTGCCCCAACACCTGTTGTTGATACTGCTCCTGTTGCTGTTGGGTGTGTCCATGCTTCCCTTCATTGGTAGGATCAGACAGCTGAGAGGATGTTGTGGCCCCAGCAGGCCTTAACACCCCCCCTGATTGCTTAAAACTGCCAGACTGACCTGTACCAGGATGAAGCGTGAAGCTCCCCGGGTGTCCGTGATGAAGCGAAGAGCCGCCCGGCCCCCCGGGATGAAGCGCACCACCCGTGTTTGAGGACGAACTCGCCGCCGAGGTATGTGGAGGCTGTCCCTGCTCGCCGACGGTCGCACAAAAGTCTCCCAACCAACTTTCCTGCGACATTTGCGACGGATTCGAGGGGTAGGGGGGGGGGTAAACGACCCTGCTCTTTCGTTTGCAACAGGTTTTGAGCTTTAATTCGCTTTCGTTCGGCCAAAAACTGCGAAAAAGCGACCCCCTCCCCCCTGTCCCTGGAAGTTATGCCCGACATTATGCATGTATATATATCCACTTGTTTAATAACAATTTTAAGCTATATGGGCAGAGAGCTGTGCAGGAGTCCATATTCAATGAGTAGATATCAACCTTAATGCCTTGCCTGGCTTTTATACAGGAAAGTACAGTATTTGACAATAGTGTATTTTATGAGTAGTAATCCTTTGAGCAGTCATAAAGTTTTCCTTTCTGTCTATGTGATGTGTAGCATACTACAGACAATACTGCATAAAGAGACCTGCTACATCAAAGGCTAATGCAACCTTAGACATTCAGAAGATTTACATTGGGATGGCTCTTAGATGTTATGTGATCCATTAACAAAATACAAATGGCTTTATTAGAAAGCAGACAATTTTCTTCTTCCCCTATTATGTGTTTTCATTGTCATCTTAATGTCTCTGCATAATAGCTGCTTGTTTTTGAGCCTTGTTTATCTATAGAGCTTTGTAGTCACTACATGTGCCAACAAGGAAAACTATAAGTGTGCAGTATTTCACATCGATTGCTACCTGTCATTCTTGATAATGAGGTCCATATGAATTACATAATCAAGCACTCCCACTTTAATGGTAATTTAACAATAAAAGAAAATTCTGTGCATAATATGTTCAATGATATCTATTTGGTAATTAGTGCTATATTCATGAACCCCATAGCTAAAATAACTTGTATGAACGTGACAGAATAGATCTATGATTCTCCCCTTTCTATGTATGTATAGTCACAGTTATAGATGGTAACATCGTAAAGGATTATCTGGAGTGTAGCCATGCCCTATTTGATGGAGATTTATGTTGCTGGAAGGGTGTTACCCATGTGCATGGTCTACTACAACAATAAGTGAGTGGCAAGGATAGGTGTATCCCCCTACTACATCAGTAGGTTGGACTGGCTGTCTTGAGGCTTGAAATTCTCAAATATAAAATTGCCAATCAACCGAATATCACATAAATGCATTGTGTGTATGTTGCCTCGTCACCACACATGTCTCTTTGAGCACAATGTTATTTCTTCAATTGTCACTGCATGTTGGGTCGAGTAAGTGGTCAAATCATTTTGGCTTTCAGTCAAACATTAACACAAAAGGAGTATTTAAATACAGATGAATTTTAGCTAGTTGTCTGTAAATATATATCCATCAGAGTTACCGCAGTGGACATACCATCCATTGAAAGGGTGGCTAGTGCTGTCCCTATCGAAGTTGGTTACCTACCAACTGAATGTTCACCAAACACAGAGGAACCAGTGGCACCAATTGATCAATCAGAGTGCTACTATAGTGGTTTTGTGACTCCCTAAAGCGGGTAGTCTTAGCTGTGCTAGCCACCCTTTAAGAACAAGCATCTATGTAGCTTTTTTCTCATCCCCTACTCTGTTCAGGCCCAACTGAAGATAAGGCCTTAATGGTCTAATTAGACAATGAGTTGCTTGATCCTGCTTATAGCTGCTCTCAGAGATGGTAATGAGCACATTAACAACAACTAATGAGCTGCTCTATATAACAAAAAGCCCATGTCTACTCACCAAGGCCATTTACAATCATTGATGAATTGCACCTAGAAAACACGAAAATGAATTCCATGAAGTTACGTCCCATGTGGACACGTGTATGTCTAGATCTTTACATTGTTTTATAAACAGTTTACTAAAGAGAAATCGAAGAAGGCTCTCAAGAGTATACACCATTTAAATTGTGTCTATGAGTTGTATGTATCCCTGTGCTGTACCTCAGGTTTTGGCTTTTTCTGTTCTCTTCAATCTTCCTCCATTGTCTGTTTTTTCTTCTCTTTTTTTCCCCTCCACTCTCCATGCCTGAGTGAAAATGTTTAAGACCAGGGAGCCTAATGACTTGATTATATTGGTAAAAATTGGTTGTCGGTTGTAAGGAGTTACCAAGCCAACATAAATGTCTCTCCCTTACTACCAAAGTTTAATGTTGGTACCAAATTAATTGTTACTTAATTCACATGCAGCTCCATACCAGCCTTAACCCTTTAAGGCCGACCAAAAAAAAGAATTTCTGGTGATGGGGGCGAGACATTTTCACATGAACTTCCCCTATGGTTGAGCCTTTGCTGATTCCCATTGAGTTATATTGACTATAGTCGATGCTTGGCCAGCCAGGATGTCGACTATAGTTGATGCTTGGCCAGCCATGGCATCGACTATAGTCGATGCTCGGCCCTAAAGGGTTCCATGGAGACAAGCATAGAATAATCCTGTAGTTCATGTCTCGGCATGGGGATGGTATATACAGTAAGAAAAAGTATGATTAATTATGTAACCCCCAATCTATTAACCCCCGGATTTCAAATCCTTAAGAAGAATCTGTGTGTCAAAGTGCAATTTCATTGGTCTTCATAGATCTATACATTCTGTATGTACAACATTATATCAATATAGTTACAGATAACATTGAGATGTGTTTCTGGACCGTGAAACCTCAAGTATAAGCCAAACTGGCATATAAGCCGCACCGAAACTTAAAGTTGATCCTATAAGCCGCACCGGAAATCTGATTAGAGTAACTTTGTATTGAATTATAAAAGCAAAAATAGCCACAACCTGCCTCTGTGCCAATCCTATAAGCCATTCTTGTGACCTCACTCGTATTAGCCATGCCCTATACACAAGGTTTTACAATACTCTACATGTGATGGGCTCAGAGGGAATTGCACCGTCTAATCAGTATGTATGTACGTCATGGGGATAGTGTGGACCAGAGAAAACACTTACTGCTTTTGATAACCCATCTCTGAGCAGATCACACTCTTAGGTCAACATGAGGAACAGATTAGATGGCTCATCAGGCTGCTCAGCAGGTAGGTGTGAGTACACTGATAATCAAAAAGCCCTGGCCCTAAGTCTGTAGTGGCTATCACAGGTTGGTCATAGGGACAATGGTCAGGCATGACAAAGTCCTTGTCAAGAATGACTGAGGCAAAAGAACGCATGTGATTGATCATAACTGTAGAATCCTCACTAACTCACTGTTTTCAGGGGACCAATCTGAAGCAGAGATAGATTTACAAAAGTAGTATCAGTTTTGCTCAGAGGCAGATATGAGCAGATATAAGATACACAAAATTTGGGGGCTCAGGAGAGCTCTGCCTCCGATTTTTCAAATAAAATATTTTAACTAACCAGTACTGTGCTTGGAGAGTTTAAATAGTACACAAACAGAGACTATGGCCATTACCATCACCACCTCAGATCTCACCACACAATGATTTACACCGCCTGATTGTTAGGATCATTAAAGTCCACAGAAAAAAAAGAATTAAAGAGCGGTTATCTTGCCAATGCAAAATAATGTGGACATATTGTACAATATTGACTAATGCCTTTCTCAAAATGACTTAGCCCAAAATGTAAAGATTAAGGTGGGCTGGTAAGTACTTACCAACCTGACAATGTAAGTTAACCTAGGTTGGTTGGATAACGAGTCAGGAAATGACTAATTTGGTGATGCACTATAGGGAGAGATTGGTCGTATAGGGAGCCAAAGAAAATTAGTGTGGATAAGCCATGCCTACAGACAGGGATGTCTGGGTCCCTTGAGAGCACTCCACTTTGTGCCCTAGCTATCAATCAAAGACACCTTCTGAGGTGCATATTGAGGACATGGATGCTTACAGCAAATTTTCACTGGTCGGATGGTTCTGCTTAGGAAGTCACTTTGGGGATCTCAAGAGAATGTTATTGTATTCAGCAGGACTCTAAGTAAGATGAATACTTTTATACACCTGAACATCGCCATGGACTTGAATACAGCTGAGTGAAAAAAGGGTAATGGGAGATTTCTAAAGGATTGCAAAGGCTTAATTGCCAGTCTCAACAAATATATTATGGTAACTTATACCGAGAGAGAAGATTAAGGGATTTTAGCTATGTTGTTTACAAATAAAGATAACTATAATGATTAAATGAAAACAAATTCAAGGGTACACATGAAGGTTGATGTTTGACTCAAGGTGAATCTACCCTGTACTTGTCTCAGTGGAAATCAAATAATGTAGAGGAAATAATAATATATTGATCAGTCAATATGTCAGAAGCATACTATGTCAAAGCATGTCTGGTAACCTGCTGATAAGAATTTCTATCCAGCCATGTCATCAATCCCTCTGTGTGTGGCAAATTGGGTTGGATATATAATTCACATTTGTAGTTTTGTAGTCCATACTATAGAGCATTTTGTACCTTAAGTGCAACAAATGATAATAATCTTTAGTATTACTTTAGTTACTGTGTACTGACAACCTGCATTGAGACATAATTCTCTATAGCCCTTTTGCAAAATATGCTATTAGATCCATTTAAATGGTCATTTCTCACATGGCAGATATTTATTAAACAGTAAAATGGTATTCAAATAAACAGTGTGCCACTGAATAGAGGTCTCAATGTATGACCTGTATTCCCATGGATGTATTTTGATTCATGGATAAGTGTGATATATCTAGTCACCTCCATATACAAACTACAAAATGTACTCTACTACCACACATAATAAACATTATCACCCAAGCCTGCCATTCATTTATATATTAAGCGAGTGGGATTACTGAAGCAAGGTTTCAGATAATCAAAACAAAAGGGCATGCAATACAGCCCTTCAGTCCTAAGCATGTAAGGCATACCTAAACACCTCCCCCAGCTCCTCACTACTGATAAAATAATGTCTGGGGGTCTGTGTGCATTTACAACAAGGGTGCATTGGCCTCCCATACATCACTGAAAGTGTGGTGATTAACAGAGCTGCCTGGAGGGTCCTTTGCGTAATGGGGAAAATATACAGTTATCCCCCAAAGTGACTCTCTAAACTGTCTGTTGACAATGGATAACTGATATTGGCTGGTGCTACATATAAATGAATGGGGTGTGTATGTTGTCCTTGATGCTACGTGGTGATGAATAATGATTTACAAAATTCATGAGGACGAAAAATGACACCATGTATAGGTAGGGCAAATTATCTTGATTATGCGACCCTGAATAAAGCGCGAGGACATGGGTGCTGCAACCAAAGCAGGATGTACTTGATAAACATATCATTCTTTACAAAACAGGAGACACTGCAATTTCTCAGGGTTTATAGATGCCTTGCAGGCATGACAAAGAGGTTATCTGATCAAAGAACATGTGCTGAATACTCTGAACTGGTCTCCAGTGCAAAGCCATCAAGAATTTCAGTAACCACCATTATTATACATTATGCCCCATCCCCTGATTAAGTCTTGGGCAGCAGGGTGGATAGATGATCAATGTCTGAAACCTAGAGAGAGACTGTACACTGCGCCCACAGGTTGTTTTGGAAGACTTGTAAGATAAGGTAACTGGCTTTCCAGAAACAAAGGTTCAGAAGGAATTAAATGTATGAAATAATCTTTGATTTACAAAATGCTTTTCTGAATCCAACAATACATCACGATCACCAACAGACAACTTCTTCAGTGATTTCATTTCATAGACATTCTTTTTCAGCACACATATCGTTAAAGATGAACTCTGTTGTCAATCAAGGGTCACACTAACCAACATGTGAACCATTATTATAAAAAAGAGATGTTTCAAAAATTGACCATATGCAAACAGTCATGAAACAATATCATTATTAGTTAAATTATATCCAAACATCAAATCCACTCACTTGTAGCATCAATGCAATCATCATTGAATAAAAGGCTCTTGCCCTATATCACCAAGCATTTAGTACAATTGCTTGGTTATCAGATGAAAGTCTATGTTGTTAAAATTATGGGCGATTCTCATACAATAGATGAAATCATAGGGCTCCGATTCTGTTAGTGTAATGCTCCCTACAGAATCAACAATGAATCAACATTAACCCTTTCCCTGCTGGCTCTGAAAAATGTCATTTGGGACTTAACCAGCGGCCCTATGCCATGGGAATATGCAATTTTGCAGGTATGTGCTCCCTGGGATAGTGGCTAAGGAGTGAAATAAGTTGTATTGGAGACAGAATTTTAACCTTTCTGACAAGGGGACGTATGTTAAATATTTTTGGATTGATTTAAAAATTCTTATTCTTTGTTCCATAGCAGGAGCTGTAATTTAGAGGTTGCAATTCTGCTGACCTAGCCTAGGGCAGCAGCAGTTTTTCAAGTGTATTTTAGATGCTGCCCAGAGGCAGCAGCGGCCATTAAAGGGTTAAATTGGCATTGACAGGCATTTTATAACTGTGATTCAATGCCCTGTGCCTATGGGGAACCTATAGTAAAGGATAGAATAGACAGCTTCTGGATATATTGAACACCACCTCTAGCCTACCCCTCCCACTTCCACTCATGACAAGACCTGTGTCTGACACCCACTCAGTGACGTACATGCTGAAAGAGATTGAAGAAAGCGGTGCATAATTAGCTAACTTTTATGTCTGAACACTAGATATCTGAATAGTAAGATAGGAGACCTTCTATGTAGCAGCTACATTCCAACACCACAGAGCTCCAATCCCCATCAAGGTTTATTTTTGTTCAAGGCTGACCTTCTGACCAACAGAGGATTAAGGCACTACAGGTGCCAGATAATGATCCTTATCCTGAGGCCACCAAGGTAACCTTTTGTACTCCTGTCTTTTGGTGTGACTACTAAGGTATCCATTCCCTCTTGCAGAGGGCTAATTGGAGCACTTTCAGACTAATAGGGTAAAAGCCTTACTTGAAACAAGGCATACTACATCACTCTAGAAGTTGCCATTCTCTTTCTAACTTTATCTAGGTGATAAATTACAAGTAGGTGAATAAGTGGCATTTAGAGGAAGAAATGTTATAAATATTACCAGCGTAGGTTTGGTTAATGTATTCAATTTGAAATGCAAATCATACGTTGCTATATCTGTAGATAATGAATCCCACCTGGATGGAGAAGGTGGTTCACAAAAAAAGTGGGAAATGGACATTAGATGGTTTAGGTTACTTTTTGAAGGAGAAAAAAAAAGTTCTGATAATTATTCGATCCTTGATGCAAAAATCTTCGGAATGAAGGTGGACAAATTCCCTGAATTGAACATATTTGTTTCTTACATCTTAGAAATCTAACCAGCTAACCAAAGCTTAAAACATACCCCAAAAAGTTCTAATAGAACCTAATCTACACTAAAAGGTGCTATATTTTTGCCTGATAATAAATTTCCATATCATTTCAAGTTTTTTTAATAGTGTAAGTCTATTTAGAGCTTGTTATTCATTCTCAGTCATAAGTGACAACATATTTCTGGAACATGCTTCCCTTAGGACTACCAGTAATATAATCATTTTATCTCATTCTAAATATCTCGAGACAAACGTTAATGATCAAATCTTATTGATATTGTGTTTATATTTGCTTCTTTTACCATATCAATTATTTTTGGTCATACAATTACTCACTCAGAGGTTCCAAATTTGTAACTTGCCTGACTTGCTTAAATTATGATGCTTCCTTCTTTCAGTGTTGAGATATATACTGTAAAACCTAGCGTACTAGCCGCAGCTAATAAGTGAGTCAGATTGCTAGTGCGGCTTATAGAATCAGGCCAAAGTTGGGGTGCAGCTTATACGCTAGTTTTTTCGAATTTGATTTCAACAATGGACTTAAATGACCTAGATACATGGGGTAGTTCCGTTGTGAGCATGTGTGTGTGTGGGGAAGGGGGGGTTAGGTTGAGAGCTTTCCTTGCTGAGCATTGTTACAACACAGAGTTTAGGAATCCGCCCTACACACTACTGCACACCTACTTGGTTACACCACTGGGTGTGATAAAGCTGATAGGGCCACACAGGGCCACCAGGAGGACTCTGACTTAGGCTGAAAAAGTTTTTTTTCCCAGGGTCCATTCAGAAGGCTTCTGCGGCTTATATGATTGCGCAAAACTTGGGGTGCCGCTTATACGCGAGTTGGGCTTGTACGCAAGGTTTTTCGGTACTTCAGCCTTTGCGTGATCAGGCTTCTATGTCATAGCATCTAGTTGCCTGATGAGCTCTGGCCATCTGATCCCACAGCCATGTAGCCATGTCCATATTTATCCCTCTGCGGCTGGCAATTCAATTTGTCTCATATAACCTGGCAACGGATTGCCTTCTTTGATGAGCTTGGTGGGCAAAGGTTTCATAACCTGGCCACACGACACAGAGTAATTGGTTTATGTATCTTTGCAGTATTAATCCAATTGAATTGTAGATGAAAGATCAGTTATTCTAGTGCCTTACCACTTTTTTTTGCAACCATGATCTCATTCCCTAATCTTCTCTTAGAAACTGGTTAATCTTAGTATTTGAATTCATGTATCATATTGCATAATGTGGATTAGGATATCATATATAATCCCAGACACATGAAAATGGGAATTCTTGGAGGAACCAAGGTCTATGAACTCAATAAATCGAGTGGACATGTCTAGCTCCCCACAGTCCCAGCCGTCACCTACCTCCTGTCCCTACAATTACTGGGAGCAGCTCACGCACTGAGTTACCCTCATGTCATGCTTGGAGAGCAGCTCAGGGTGAAGCCACACCTTCTAGTAGGTTGTATGTGACTCGTGCCCCTATCATTGAACCCCCAGACCCTCACTTAGTGGGTGTCAGACACAGGCCTTGTCATGAGCGGAAGGAGGCAGTAGGTGATGTTTTCGAGAAGCACAGGAGGGTATTAGATTGGCTGATATTAAGTTATTGGCCTGTATTGAAGGGATATTTACCAAATGCTTCACGATAAAGCACAGGCAATGTAGTAGCTGTCTACTTGTAACAAATCTGATTTTGATCAATGATATCTGGGAACACTTCTGCTGTGGAGCTTGTTATATTTGTGGGTTTAATATGCTAATGACTCTACCCACTAGATACAGAACCCATAAATGAAATTGGCACTTAAGCTGTGCCATAAAAGTATATTGTCTGCTCATCTCCAATGGGGACACTTAGGATTCATTATGGAAGCCAGCAGAATACTTACTCCACACCATAAAGAGGTCCTCAGTTAATCACCACCCTCTCAGTGATGTATGGGAGGCCTGTGCACCCCTTATTGTCTCAGTAAATGCACACAGACCCCCAGACAGTCTTTTATCAGTAGTGAGCAGCTGTATAGGGGTTGTTTAGGTATGCCTTACATGCAGCATTACGAGGGCCTGCACTGCCTCCCCTTTCGTTCTAGTAAACAGACCCGAGCCCTGATACAAGCTGTGTTTAGGATCTATCTGTCGAGGTGTGGCTTACATGTGCAACTCCCTTTTACCTTTCAATAAAGGTTATTAAAGTGATGAATCTGATAAACACAGATAATATTTGCCCAGGGTGTTGCCCGAGGCTTATAAATATGTGATATCCATGATTTAAAAAACAATTGTCAACTTCATCTTCAACTTTGAGATAATGTTCTACATCTATGATTAAATGTTGTTTTATTTCAACCTTTGAGGCAACCTAATATGCTTAAATCATGTCTGGCAAGCTATTAGATATAGATTTCTAATTTCTTTTGATGGGAGTAGATTCCCTAAATACCTGGAGATGGCATGATAAATGATAGTGGGCCTAGCATCCTCAATTACCCACAAATCCCAGTGTCATACTCACAGAAAGTTTTGACGCGTTTGCCATACATGCTATAGATTCCTGTGATCTGATTATAAGTTACTTTACAATCAGTATGGGGGAGAATTACAATACAACAGACAATTGTTGGTACATCTATCATTGAAAACTTTAAATCCATGTTGTATATAATATTATGTAGTATGAATTCAATCTTCCTCTAAAAAACAGCATATGGTTTAAGCTCTGGGTAAATTGAGGCCATCTTGGTATGACATTGATTGTGTACTGAAATATTCCTTCTGTTAGAAAAATATTAACCTAATAGTCGAGCAAGTTATTTCACAGATATAGTACATTGACATTTCTATGTCAATGGTGTTATAAAATTATAATGACAATACTTAGAGTTGCAATTGTTATTATTGAATTATTATACGATCGGGCCACTCATCGTGCTTTTTCTGTGATATCCCCGTGCTGATATCTAGTGATATCGGCACCCTTCCGGTGGATATCAGCACGTTTCCGGGGGATATCATCCCGTTTCCGGTGGTCCTGAGCAATTCCGAAATTTCGTCCCCCATAAAATCCGAGGTTCTATGGAGACTCGAACACGCTACATCAAGACTTGAAGTCCGATGTGCTAACCACCACGCCGTGAAGACGCTGGTAGAGGTGGGTGGCGAAACAAGGAGTCTACAGGCGGATTTCCAGCCCTGTAGGACCATTATTTACCGAGTTACAGAAGAAAAGGCATTTTTTCGTATAATTTCTTTGAAAATCGATATTTTATTTTAATTTCTTTTTTACTATAAAGGTAGTAGTTGGACTTTATTTACCTAGTCGTTAAAATAATTTTAGGGGGGGGTTTTCACATACATATAGGCCCTTTAAAATTGCTACGTTTCCACTAGTCCACGCTCAGGTTCGAACCGGGCACCCCCTGCGTATTAGCCATACGCGCTGACCGCTCGGCCACGGCAGATATGATACACAGCAGGGGGAACGCTGGTACACTGGGAGGGAAACGCGGCGGAGAGTTGGCAGCGCGTCCCCGGCCGCGGTGCCCCTACACTGGCGCCCTGCTTGTTACTCCAAGCACTGTGAGCCTATAGCAGGGAAACCACAGACTCGAGAGAGAGGTGCGGGATGTGGCTAGGCCTGCCCCCAGCCTGTGTGTATTGGTCAGTGGGTCAGTTGTTGGTTCGCTTCTAAGATTCGGTATCATGATGACCATTTGGGAGTGTATCAACACCATTGGGTTGGCATGATGCAGTACTAGGAGGAATCGTATAATAAACCTAATATTGAATGGCTAACGCCCTCACTCGGGGCTGTATCGCTGGATATCGTCACTCGTGCTACGCACTCGTGCCGATATCCAGCGATACAGCCCCTTGTGAGGGCGTCAGCCATTCATTATTGGTTAAATATAAAGGTCTGGTAATCTCAATTTTATTAATAAGCCGCAGAAATGGAGGGCCCTGCGAGACCTTTCCTCATGTGAATAGGTTATTAGACTGGTGCAGAGCAAGCTTTTGCCTGGTTAGATGAGGCATCCAGGTTGAATTTGTTATCCACACAGAGATGCATAAGGATATGACTAGGTGGCTAAGGGATAAGATAACTCATAAAGGAGCCAGGTGCTCTGACATAGAATCCTACACACACAGAGTCTGCAATATATATGTCACGCGCAATATCGGAATTTGCGCAAGATCGGAACTCCTACATGATCATAAAATATATTATAAAATATATCACTATACCCCTCAAACAGAAAGGTAGGGCAAGAAATGTATTTGCAAGGGGGTTATTTTATATCATTTGGAGCCCAGGCAGCCAAAACCCCAAAGTGTTATCACAGCAGAGGCATTTCTGCCACAATTTATTCACAGCTTCATACAGGTGTGACATGCATATGGGTTCTCCCTGTCTGTTTTCACACCTCCAAGATGCAGTACAGCATCCTCAAACATAGCTGAAATATATATTTATATTCTACATCTGCAGCTACAATAAAAACAGGTAAGAATTCTGATACTGTGCAATCTAACTATGGTGCAATTCTGGAATTGGCCTGCACAGTTCCGGAATTGTATAGGGGCAATTCCGGAATTGTGCTGGTTCCTATTCTGCGCCTGACACATATATATCATCTACACTGTTGGATATCCATAAAGGAATGAGGAGAAGATGTGACAGCATACCGGTTTAAGAGACACTTTCAGCTGATACAGCATGTACCATTTCAACTATGTAACACATCCTCTACAGTAGCCCACATTGGTGATCTTTATGCTTTGGCCCTCAATTTGCAGTTTCTATCCTTTGAGATAGGTACCTTTTCCGAGGCATTGTGTCAATGTTATGAAAATAACTCGGTTTGAACCAGCTGGTCTGAAAGTACCGTAGATAACTGACCATCAAGAAGAATGCGGCGTGAGAATTAGGCACATGAAAAGACAGACTCTAAGGTTTCTTTCTAAAGGTTACCTCTAAAGAGCTCAGATAAGAAAGAGATAAGGATCATTATCTACCACCTAGAGAGCTTTAATCCTGTCTTGGTCAGAAGGTCAGGCTTGAATTAACCTCTTTCTTTACGGGGTGCCAGACTCATAGTTTTCTGACATGTCCTGTAGCATGGATCTAATTATTCTGCCATCTACCATACTTGATAGTATGTCTAGTAAAGACCAGTAGTACTATCTGGTAATTCAATTAATACTAATATGTGTTTTTTAGAGAAAAGGGGTCTAATTCAATGCACCATGCTTGTAGGCAACCTTGTACAGTAAAACTTTGTTATTACAAACACCTTGTTACTAGCAAGGTTAATTCATTATAAACTAATTTTGTAGTAACCAAATTCAGTCTTTCGTTGTTCATGCTGTCCAGCAAAGAGGGGAGTGGACCTGGCGTGTACCCCTAAATTTACCTGCTTACATTAGGTAAAACATTATGCTAGATACTGTGATGGGCTGAAAATGGACCCCATTGTATCCTGTAATATTTAGCAATGACTATCAATGGATCATTATTACACAGAGTAATGATGATGAATAAAAATGGGAATAACCTCATCCTTAAAATGGTAAGTTCCTTTCTCTGTTTAGCCTGAACATATTGATGATATAGTTCACCTATATAGATATAGCATGCCATGTTACCTGATGTGGACACCTCTTGAGAGTGAGTCTTAATAGTCTGCAGGCAGCCATCTCCTGACAGGCCTCAATAGAAGTACAGGGTCACTAGAGGGGGTGTTCCCTGACTAGTGTACTTTTCCTTGGTACTATAGTGTCTCTATTTTCACCAAACACTTCAGTAGGTTTCCATCTAAATCAATAAACATCAGGAGCATGTTCTTATTCAAACTGAATCACAATCTGAAGACGATACCAAAGTAATAAGTAGCCCTTTCACACAATATTGTCAAATGTCTATTCTTATTGATATGTACATTGTTGACTTCTGTATTATTCATTTGAATTGTCTTTCTGGAATGGCCTGCTGATGCTCAAAAGAAAAACTCAACCAGAAGATCTGCGTGCCAAAACAAGTCATTGAAAATGCTTTCGACAGTCCTTTGTGGTTATAATCCTGTTATGGTCGCAAGATTTTGTGTAAAACCTTTCCCTGTGTTGCACAAGAAAGACCTTATTAAATCTAAGATGAACCAGTATTTGTCCTATTTAGAAATCTCCTTGTGAAATTAGCATAGATTGTCTAGCTGTGAGCTAATCAGATGATTAGAAATCTGAAATAGGGATAGGTAATCATCAAAAGGCTAAGTAGTGCATTTGCCATTATGCACTGTGGCAAATTATAAATTTCACTTTACTTAATTACAATCATAATCAAATCCTGATTGCAATCAGAAACTTGCCATGAAATGTAAACAGAAATATGCTGTTGTGCACTATGCACTAGATACAGTCTCTCATAGAAATCACAAAGTGCCTCTGATAATATTTTACCACACAATTTATGTTGGTTATAGATAAACTGAGGTTATAACGCAGTTCTATATATTCAATTAACAAATTGAGGACACAGTATCACATCTTGCATAGAACATGTAGTTGCTCAGGTAAGACAGCCATTCTATTACATATGGACAGTTTGAATAACAAATACAGAGCAGAAACAAGTTTTTTGATTTTACTCAGGATTTGAAAGTGGCACCTGCTACACAGTTGGCATAGGTTACCAAGTTGGGAAATGGTACATTTGAGTGCAACAATATATATAGCTACTCTTATATCGCCGTCTAGTCCTGAAAGTCTAGGATCTAATACCTAAATTGTTGATACTGATGAAAGAAATATAACATATAGTCCCAGGCACAAAAAAAGTGAACTCCTAGAGGGACCAACTTTTGGAATAGGCATCAAGCCAGTAGTAAAGGTTTATCACCTCAATATATGGAATAGACATGCTAGCAACCACTTCAGCTGTCACCTAGCTCCTGCCCCGACAAGTAACAGGAGCAGCTCACACATTGACTAACCCCATGTCATGCTAGGAGAGCAGCTCAGGATGAGACCACACCATCTAGTAGGTTACATGTGACTTGCATGTCATTGAGCCACCGCCCTCACTGAGAGGGTGTCACAGGCCTTGTCATGAGAAAAAGTAGGCTGGATATTACTGATAACGCAACACATACTAATCAATTTATTACAAGCCATTGTGTACAAAGATGTTGGTTACCTCTGCACAGCAGGTTTGCACAAAGGTTGGTTAATATGATAAAATTGGTGGTTTGCAAGCATTGCCCTTTCACATGTACCGGGAGATGACATTAAATGAAATACTACGCAATGCTGATGAAAGGTGCCTTAAATCTGGATGATGCGCTTTATATTTTCATGGAGATTTTTACTATGGGGTGACCGCACAAATGGGGGTCTTGGCAAGTAGTGGCAAGATAATAACATCCAATCAGAATGGTAAGTCTAAGTCAATTCCTTTTTCTTTTGTTGAATTTGATATGTGCAGGTCAATCTAGGAACATGCCTGAAATTTAATATTAGGAACTAACTCAGCTAACCTGAGGTAGATTTCAACTATTATATTCTAGGTATCGTAACAGTGGCAAAGTTAGGAGTGTGTGTTATTTATTATTTCATATGGAGCAGCTCATTATTTGTTAATGTGCTCATCACTATCTCTGCGTTGCGAATGTAAGCAGTCATGAGCTAGAGACTGCTGCTTATTGTCTAATTGGGCCATTAAGGCTTTACCCTGATACCACCTCACAGGAGTATAATGCACAGGGTGCACTAGTGGGAATATAGTGGAGTTAATGTCAGCATCTGTACATACTGTGTTGTGTGATAGTATAGAACAGCAGCACAGAGTTCACATATTTAATACCATTATGTGCTTTTCTCAAATCATTTAGATATATATATATGTCATACCTCTGCTGTATTGGTGGAAATGGTGTGGTCTTTTCTTTGATATAATTCAAATGTTGTAAATCATTTTTTGGTTCTCTCAGCAAGTTTTATTACGAGTCACATAATAAAGAGTCTGCCAGGCATTCTTCCACAGACTCCACCTTCTTTGGCCAGGTTTCAAGACCTCAGCTAGCCAATGTCATCAACAGGGCAGTATGGAGCCAGGCAATATCAGGCATGGATTAAATTAGCCACCTACAGAGAGACTAATATGGCCATATCTGGATAGCCTAGGGATCCAATGGCCAGAACTCATCAGGCAACTAGATGCTCTGAAATATGTATCTCAACACATTGGCCATGAGGGAAGGATTCATCTATGGTAGGGAAGTATGTCATTTTCTACTCAGCATCAGATCTGATTCCTGTTTGAGAATCGTATGTGGTAAAAATAGTTTTGGAAGTGAAGGTGAAGAGGCACTATAGACCTACGCAGCAAGAAAGGATGACATTTTTATCAAAAAAGTTGTGTTTACGTTGGTATTAGTTGAAATCCTCATAATGGCTATGTTTGCAAGTATTTGATTTCATCAGATTCATGGGGCAATTATCCTTCAAAAAGTCCATATTAGAACGCTGGATTTAGGGGTTATATCTATGTATCTGTCAGTCAAACTTCATAAATGGTCAAAAACCTTATCAAAAACCTTCCTGAAAAATCACCCATTCTTGTTGCATTGGTCTTTAATATGATTGATATTTCCTCAACAATTAGTTCTGATTACCACTGCGGAGATTGACGGACCTGTAGCTCTGAGTCTCGTGTGGCCAAGTTATGAGACTTGAGTGCACCAATGTCATCAAACAGGGCAATCTGTCGCCAGGCAATATCAAGCATGGATTGAATTAGCCACCCACAGAGAGATTAATATGGCCATGTCTGCATAGCTTAGAGATCGGATGGCTACAACTCATCAAGCAACCAGATGCTCTGACATAGTAGCCTGCTCATACAGCAACTGAAATATGGATCCACACTGTGAGTCCAGAAGTGAAGGATGCATCAATGGTAGGGAAGTATGACATTTTCATCTCAACATCAGATCTGATCCCTGTTTGAGAAACTCATGTAGTACCCAGGATGATACATCATGTTGCATTATTCAGGTAAGGAGTCTGGTTCCTACAGCCTGCCTATTTACCCTGCATCTTAAATATCTAGTCTGCCATATTGTTACGGTTATATAACGTTGCAACTAGGCCAAAGAATAGAGATGTGTTTTAGGGAACACAGTCCTAAAGTTCAGGTTGCCGCATCAACTTACAGGTCACTAGGAGGACTTACTGATTCCTCCAGTAAATAGGAACATCCCAATATTTTTGTCAAAAAAAACTAAAATCTCGAACAATAGGAAATTAGTGTTTTCCTCATTCTTCCATAAAAATTATGGAGTCAACCTTGGTGGTCCAGAACAGAAAATAAAAGAAATAAGCATGTTCACTATCACCTATAAGGAGAATTGCCGATATGCATCCCAAGCATGATGTAATTTCTTCTTTTTATTTTCGAAGTTGGGAGTCATTTTCTAGTACTTAAGCTATTAAAGGAGTATGGAAAACACATCCGTAATTGCAGTAGTGAATTATCTGAGGAGATGAGTATAGATAAAGAGGGAACATGTCTGTAGTCAAGGCCGTAGTCATGTTGCCTGAAACACAACTTCTTCTTTTTTTCTGCCTTATAGATTGAACATGATGCCGGCAATACTCTGTCTAAAGCAAAAGTTGTCGAGCCTAATCAAAGTCACCAAAAGCGAACGTGAACATGACGACAATACAAAAGTGAAACAGGAGCAGGGTGAGATTTACCTGCACAACTTCATGACACTGGTTATGATTTGTTAGGTGTTATTGTTTAAGGTTTGTCCTGAATCTAGACCTGGGATAGGTCTTAGTACCAGGGCAAGGTGAACACCAAATGCAAATATAGCCACGCTTCAGACTTAAGTCCTTTTTTAAAAAAACATATTTTGACACCTTCGGTGTAAAAACACTATCATCTACTATAATCAAAGAGTTGTGGAAACTCATGCGTGTTTAATCACTCACACATAGACTTCTGGCTCTGTAGTCATACAGTTGACACCAGAGAACAGCACACCGGCTTTGGCAAAAATGAATTCCTACCATAAAGTGATACCCTGTTTAATGAAATACTGATTTTTTTTTAAGTTCATGAAATATTTATTAACAAAGTGATCTTCAAATTACAGTACAATTCAATGGACCATAGGTCCCAAAAAAATGCAATCAGTGTAATGAAATAATATTTGTGGCAAAGTACATATCAATCATGTTCTCCTCTCTATCAATTTTGTTTTATGGCAGAATTTAGCCTTTAGGAGATGGTATTACATTATAATGGTCCCATTTAAAGTCTCGATACTTTAGCAAAACTTCATCTTGTATAATATCAAAATTGATAGTTTATAAAAAAAAAAACTGATTCCCTTTTTAGTAAGTTATCAACCAGACAGAATAAGAAAGAGAATCACAACCTTTAGAATGTTGTACTTTCCTTTAGTTCAGGTCACGCCTCCACCCTATTAGTGTGAAAGTACCCAGATTAACCCTCTGTGAGATAGGAATGGATACCTTAGTAGTCCCATCAAAAGGCAGGAGTACTAAAGGCTACCTTGGTGACCTCAGGATAAGCATCATTAGCTCTCACCTGTAGAGCGTTGATCCTCCATTGGTCACAAGGTCAGCCTTGAGTTGAAACCTTTCTTTGCGGGGTTGGGGGCTTTCTAGTCCCGTAATGTAGCTTGTACCTAACTGACTAGCTTGGACCTAAGTGACAAACCAATCTAGGGTTGAGATAAATAGATCTTTCTCATGTGTTCTTTTTTTCATATTCATTGATCTTCCATGTGGATAAATACTTGCAACAATGTATCGCCCTAAACATCAATTTTAAGTGTAATACAAATAATATACTTGGAAAAGTTCCAGAGTATACCAACTAAAGAGTGAGGACATATCAAGTTGTGGATAGCTGATGAGAATATTTTACGTTTTCAATTTTCACCATTCCTTTAAGTTATGCGAAGAAAAAAGGATACCTGAAATGAAACCCATAGGCTAACTTTTAGCGGAGGTGCAACTTTTCCATTGCTTGTGAAATGTTTAAGCTATTTAGGTTTTGAAAGCTGCAACAAACAAGATGTAGTGTCTAGAAATTACAAGTGAATTCTGAACCGCAAACACTAAATTGCTGTAAATTGACCTTAGCCAGCATGCGTTCTATATGTACCATAGTAGGGGACTGAGGCACTCCTGTGTGTCCATAGGTTGAAAGGGTTAGTCAGTACAGACTAACCTAGGTTGGCCATATGAGTGTTGGTCACAATGGCAAAGTTATATTCAAAAATGACCATGGGGTCAGTCAGTAGTGGCTAACCTAGGTCTATCATTGATGTGTTGTATTTGAATACCACTAGTTGGGACCACCTGTGATGACCACTCAGTGGCTCCCCCTGGAACTAAAAAGACTAAGGTGGGTTGGTCAGTTGTGACCAACCTGAAAATAATAACTAATCCAGGTTGGTCGCATAGGGAGCCAAAAAATGACTAACTAGGTTAGGCACTAGTGACTGAGAGGTTGGGCGTAAAGGAATATCAGTGTAGGCATATCTGATGAGCTATCTAAGCTGCCAGGTGTGCAGACCTAAGAGAGAGGTCTGCTCATTTTTTCTCTGGTCCACCCAATCGTCCTAAAGTCTTTACATACTGGTTAGACAGTGCTAATCCCCTTGTCTTTATCAAAGATGGTTACTGTTATAACTCGATATCCCAGCAACAGTTCGGTTTCCGTATGATTGCCACACAATTGCCTTGATTTCTATGTTTTCTGTCGCTATCTTGATTTTGTGTGTCTTCTGTCTATATAACTTGTCCATCATGTATGAGATATATCATAATGCATGTGGGTCTTCAATATATCATCACAGTAACATCTGAAACAAACGGAGGACGGGAGATGCCAAGAAGTAGCTTTATTGTTGTCGTTTACAGTTGCTGTCCTGTATTTGGCACTCAAAAGTGGATAACCTGTGTTCATTGGAAGTGGATAATAGCACTACTATCAGCATATGACGTCATAAATAGTAGGAAAGAGGTTTTTTTGCGAAGTCAAGGTGGGTTTCCTGTAAACTTGACAAACATGGTATACAAATTGAAATGTTGATGAGCAAACACTTGGGCCGGTAACCAAAAAGACATGGATAACCAACCCTCCAGTATCGAAGTGCCTCTGATAAGTTATTCATATAGTGCACTAAATCAATTTCAAACTACACTCTCACCCACGGTAGCGACAAATCCTGCAGTAGTGCAAACAACAACTTCGATCCAGGAACAGTGCCCAAAATAAGGAGCAATTAAAGCTATTGATTGTTATTAGTTCTCGGAAAATGGAGAGGATTTGCTGGGTGTTACATGACATGGTTCATGCAAGTGAATCCCATGGCCACTATTAGGTCACCAAGGACTGAGAAATATGATGAGGGATTTTTTTTTTCTCGCAGGCTACAATGTATAGGATAAGTTCCTGACCAAAATTGACATTTTGGTAGTTAAGACTTTATTGATCTTTAAAAGTGAGGAATATGTAAGTGTGATACCAAATATGCTATAAATACTTGGCCATATTTTATCGGGTTTCTCAATGAAGATTAGCAAAGAAAAAAAAAAGAAATGTTCTCAAAACTTGGTGCGTGCGATGACCAGAAACCATTTTATTTTTTTGAGTGGCCTTATTTCTGCTGCTTCTTAGGTTGCTTGATTTCTATGGCGCCATTAAGTTTGAGACAGAATCAAAATCATAATCCAATCCTATTCCGGTCTGATGAAAACACATAGATTACAGGAATGGATAACAGTCGACCGGGAGTTAACCTTTGAGGATTTGTGGAAGCCTGCCTCATCATTCTGACATCTATCATACAAACATATTTTGCCGTCTTAGATTGTATAACTGACTGAGATGGACTTCATCATAATATTATATTGAAGTCCATCTCAGTCAGTACTGATAAGTCCAATAACTGGTGCCACACAACAGGCATCTTGGTTTGGACGGGTGTATGTGTGTGTCATACGGCAAAACAACATTAGAGATCTTGGTGCCATATTACCTATTGGCCTTTACCCTCAGGAAGCTACTTCTTCCTAATCCGTCTAAATTTAAATTTTCTTTCTTTTCTTAAAGATATCAACCTGTGCTGCAGAAGGCAGCACATGATGATATCTACAATTACCTTTCTTTCTACTTCTATCCCCCACTTTGTAACATGCATTTAAGATGTATTGTATAAGAGGCTTTTGTAAGACTAAACTATAAGTAAAATGTAATGTAATATTATATAAGTCGCCTCATAGTGTACTAGCATATAGGATGCTACTTAGTAGCATATTAATCCAAAACATGTGCTAACCAACATTCACGTAAAACTAATTCAGAGGTAGTGGGGCTGTCCCCTACAAACAGGGACAGTACCACATAAATGCCAAAAGTGCATTTAACTATTGCTTCATAATATGGTAGATGTTACGACCTGCTGTGGAATACAACAACACATTCTAGAAGGATACTGTATTACCTCAGGACAATCAGTAATAAAATATCAATCAATCAATCAATCGTCTTATCTGACCAGACATACTTTTTCCCAGTTTCTGTCACCCAGCGTGGTTGATTCCATGGATTCTTATCCAGCACACCTCTCAGGGCATCCTTCAGTCGGTGGAGTTTGTCCTCCTGAGCCCTCAGTCTCTCTGGCACCACAATACATGGTTTCTGTAATACCACCTTTACACCAGCCTGTGTGCACCTGGATACCCAAGTCACCAAGTCTTCTCCAAGTTCTGCTGTACCCTGACTCACCTTGACTTCATTACACTGTGACAGGTGTGAAGCATGATGTGTGAGACATGACAGCAGACCTGTCACAGGGGCTGTGTTATGTAGGACTACCCCTATATAGTCTGAACCCCATCTAAGTCTACCGTCAGCTGCCACTGCCTGTGCTTCAGATTTGTTTGCCATCCCCTGGGCTCCCAGTCTCTCTGGGAACACAATGTTTGTCTCGTACAATACTACCTTGACACCACTGTGTCTGCATCTGGATACACACACCAACAGGTCCGCCCCCAGGTGTGCTGTGCCACCCCACACCTTAACCTCCCCACACTGTGACAGGTGTGAAGCATGCTGTGTGAGACATGATAGCAGAACTGTGACTGGGGCTGTGTCATGTAGGACTAGCTTCATACGGTCTGGACCCCATGTAACAGTCCCCTGCACTACACCTGGCTGAACAGGGGTGTTATTGGTCTCCCCCTGGTCTCCCAGACTCTCAGGTAACACAATGTGTGTACCCCTCAATACCACCTTCACACCTCTCTGTCTGCATGTGGACAACCAGGTGACCAAGTCCCCAAGTTGAGCTGTACCTCCAGCCTCTGTAATCAGCGCACACTGTGACAGGGGTGCAGCATGCTGTGTGAGACATGACAGCAGACCTGTCGCTGAGGCCGTCTTACATAGCTGCACCCCCATACCATCTCTAACCCAGCCCTGTGGTAACAGCACCTGCAGCAGTTTGTGCCACGCCTCCTCGGTGAACATGTCAGCGTCCGCTTGTCCCCACAGGTTGCTGTACTGGTCAGTGTTTAAGTACAGCTCATGTAGCTCCTTGTCAGAACTCCCTGATGCTGCATGCTGCACTCCTGCCTCTTCTGCATCACCAGGACACCAGACATCTATAGTGATCAGATCACGCTCTGTGTCCTCCTTTACTGCAGTCCACCGTGTCCCACCTACAGCATAGCACCACCTGAAACAGATGATAATAACTAGTTCTGATTCCAATTCCAGCTAATATGCAGATTTGTTGGGGATGGGGTCACCACAAAAACTAAGCAGGGAACAGCTAACATAGGCAGAAAGTAAACCACAATCATATATAGATCCAAGCAATCACATTTTAAACTTTGATTTGCATAATCACAGCATATAATCATCATTTAGTAACGCTACCAAAAAGGGATTAGATGGATTATTAAAGTGGCTGGTTTTATTTTGTAGGACTACTAAAGCACTTTTGGATAATTTATGTGGTGGTAACTTAGTTGGACCACTGAAGTGGGTTGAGGTAATTTCATAGGACTTCAAGAGCGGGTTGGCTCAATAACTTGGTGTATGTACAATGTATATAATACTCACACTGTGCCTCTATGTGTATCCTCCTTTCTACATGGCAGCATGTGGTGGATGGTGTTGTGGATGAGCTGCTTCTGTACATCAGGTGAACATGCTTCTAGGCAACCCACAACGTGTTGCAGTGTACCACAGTCTTCTTCCTCCAGGCGCACAAACCAACCAGAGGTTCTCAGAGTGTCAGCTCTTGAATCAAACAGGTTGTTAATCTTCTCGTTGATGTCTGCAGCATTGTTTATGGTGATTTTGCCATGTTGAGGATGCAGGATGTGTCTGAGGGGCACGTCTGTAATGATTTGGTCACGTAAGTGAACCAGGTCATACAGAATCTGGTCACTTTGAGTCGTTGTGATGTCAACAGCTGGACACTGGAAGATGAGCATGAAGCGAACTATTGTTTGGAGCAGTTTGATATGACTTTGTTCCCCGTCTTGAACCAGAATTTCAAAGATGATCCTCTGCACATTTCTCAGCTGTCTCTCACAGCAGATGAGCAGGAGAAGGGAAATCCTGTCCTCCTCGTTGAGGCCAAGGATGTACCTGGAGGCGAAGAATTCCAGGATCACCTCGTGGCCAAAGCTGTAGTATGCAACAAGCTTACCGGTGTTGCTTCTTCTATCAGCCTTTACCATGAAGACAAGATAGGCTTTGATGACATTGAACTCCAGCAGCAAGCTCTCAGGGAACTCCCTGATATCATTGAGAAGAGAATACAGACAGAATCTATAAAATGCATGTTTTTGGTCTTTAGAGACGTCAACTCCTTCTCGTTCAAGGAGGTATTGCTCCAAGGGTACAAACAACATGGTGAGGTTGAAGTCATTTCCAGCACTTAGATTGATCTCGCCCCTCAATGCCAGTGCTGCGAAAATATGCAGCTTCAATGGATTACACAGTAAAGCTTTGAGTTTGGCTTTGTGCTGGTTGACATAGTGGTACACAGTGGGAGCCTGTGAAGGTTGAGGCATGTGAGGCTCACACAGCTCTGTGTACTGCTCGATATAGAGCAACCCTTGTTCTTCAGTGAAGCCAGAGAGTGTGACAAAACGATCAAAAAATATACCATCAATACTGCAAAGATTGGTTCTGCATGTTATTACAAGCGTTGGACCTCCTTTTTTCTGGCACTCCTTTACATAATCATGAATCTTTTGTATGGTTTCTGGGTTTCTTACCTCGTCATATGCATCCATAAAGACTACCACCCATTCACCATCTTCAACTAGATCCATCAGTGTATCCTCGTCACACCTCTTACACCCTAATGCATGCCTTATTGCCTCCTGGACTGTGGTCTTGATGTCTCGGGCAGAGATGAACACCATCAGTTTCCACTTCCGGCATCCTGCTCTCTTTCCATCCTTCTTGAGTGCATGTCTGAGGAATTCAGTACTCCAGGAGTAGACGCTGTACCTTGCAAAGCTTGTTTTGCCATCTCCTGGATCAGCATAGATTCTTATCGTAACTGGCCGTGATGATTTACCGAGAGGTTCCAGGACCTTGCTTCCTTCTATCTGGATCATTTCCCTAAAAAGAAAATGGCAAAGAGGATAGCTGTTACCCTAATTTTAAACCCATACTTTGAAACTTTGATAACTGCTAATTAATTTGTCACAAAACACAAACCCATGTTTAGAACATAAACTGGGTCAATAACCTCTCTGGACAAAATGGGCCAATAACCTCCGTGGACATTCTCACTTTCTGCCCTAGTCAGAGGTTTACAGATAGTTTGATTTTATTGTTTTCTTCTGTATTTCAACTTGAGAAAGCATGAAAAAAACATACCCATGTTTCTGTTGAGATGTAGCATCCTTCACATTGGGCTGGACCTTGATGATGGAGTCAGCCAGGTTTATGATGTCGTCCCCAGAGTCTGCAGGCTCGCCATCAAACGTGAAGACGTGACTTAACAGCAGCGCCTTCTTGCAGGAGAGGCAGTGGTCCGAAATAGCTGCGATAGATTTGGATATCATCTGAATTGTCTTATAAGTACTTCATGTATGGATTTTACATTTCTTTTTTTTGTATATGGCTTCATATTAGCCAATCTGTATTTGGTCATTTGTACTGGATGAGAACAAAAATTTGATTCAGTACTACCTAATATTACCTGAAATGAACAGTTATTAATATCAATGTACCCAATTTTAAGTATATTCAAGTATACTGCACATAAAATCCTGAAAAAGTTTTTCAATTTTTCCACATTTTGGGGGACACTATGAGCAACATTGGTGATAATTATATGTTTATTCTCATACCATTTAGCTGCTGCGGGGTGAAGGCGAAGCATCCAGGATGACTGGTAGAAGACTGTGTGTGGTAGACTGCACTGTCCTCACCAGGTATGAGGTGGCCCTGCCCCGTGAGGGCCATGGCCCTCATCAGGGCATGGTACTGCCAGCACGTTCCACCGGTACGGAGATGCTTCACCAGTTCCTCCACTTGGTCAGGCCTGGCTCTGTTGTGCTGCAATGGTACAGTTTTCAAATTTGTTAATTATTCACAGATCCAAAGATGATATAAAGTTCTTTCCTCGATGTGTGGATAATTGTTTAAAATATACACCGCACGAGATCAATCAAGTGCATGCTCATCCCCAAACTTACCAACAATATAGTAAAATTGGCTTTGTGCCTACTTGGGCAACAACACAGGAGGGTGATATGTAATAAGGCAACATTAGGACTAGAAAATATATTTTGGTGTTTCCTTAAGGGTACATTGCTAAAACTTCCGTCGGATGCAAGTCATGTATGTGTCAAGTGCAATATCACTATTTTGCGAACAGAACTTATACAAGGTAGTACAATATTTTACAAAATATTTCATTATACTACTCAAGTAGAATGTAACCAAGGTATGTCTTATGATTCTGCACCTGACATGTATACTTGTTTTTTTCTGAGAATTTGAGCTTTGAAATAATATCTTACATTCAATATGCCATTATTGAATAGTTCAGAATTAGATATAAACTCACCTGTATGCGTTCTACATCCATGAGTTGGAGCACACCGAGGGCCTCAAGGTGTGCCCAGACATCCCTCAGTTTCAGCTGCTTCTTTAGTCTGACAGTTGCCCGTGTCAGCAGTTTGTCCAGCTCAGTGCCGTATATACAGCCCTCCTGCTCTGTGTTGTCCCTGTCCCACAGCGGGAGGTACGCTCCCGCTACTGCCATGCTACCTGCAACAGTTAAAGTGAACTTAAATTGTATATTAGAGGACAATGGAAAAACAAGAAGATAATTATGTTTTTCATTTCTAACTTCTTAACCCCGTGTTCATACACGTATCAGGATATGATTTTATGGCTGGACCCACAAAAAGGCAGACATAGAGCTTTCAGAATAAAGTAGTTGTGTATCATATAACATTCATACTTATATGTAAGATAATTTGACATTTCTCCTCATGGAGAGCAGCCAAGTAGTCCCTATCAGTGATACATAGCGTAGAGTTTTCAGGATCTAGTAGTTGCTTTTATCTATTTCAGGATCTAGCTGTAGCTGTTATAATATACTCAGTGACTCTTCCTCACATATATAGAACACTGTATATATTTCCTCATAGATGTAGAACGACATATATTTTCTGACAAATCTACAGTCATGCTGCTCATACATGAGTGTGTACTCATTATTGTCAATTCAATGTTTGAGGGGTATATTTATGAAAACAATAGATTTCGCAATATGTAATACTATACTATAGAGACTATCTAAATACATGTACAGAAGAAATGTAAACAATAACACTGCAAAACCTCCTATGTTTATATCTTGGCAGTCCTTCGGCCTCCTCCCTCCATGCTCTAATAATCACAGGTGTATGGCAGCAAGGTGGAGAGGAGATGGGGGAGGAGTCGACACAGCAGTAGGTGAGGGCGCGGCGGCAGTGGTGGAACTCCTCAGTTACCAATTGTTAAGGGGGAGGGGGGGGGGAAGAGCAAGATTTCTTCACTACAGTCAATTTCCTTTAATAATTGAATGTGAGAAAGGCCCAACTGTCAACAATATGACATTAGCGAGTGCTCATTTTATAACAATGGTGGACAGCGGTGAGATTTTGTGCAGAGCAGGGGTCAAAAGTGATTACTTCTTCCCCCTGACGAGTCAAAAATCATGTGCTTTTGTGGCTCTTTGTTGCATTGTGCTGCCCTTTTTCACTAAAAAACAGGTGAAATATTTATTAACCAGCCCCACTCTTTCAAGGAGTTCAATTCTTTGCCCCCCCCTCCTCCCAAATCCACCACCCCCCTTTATTAAAAGATGAGCACTGTCTTAATTCTCTGATCCAGAATTTACTACAAAATATTTCTCACCAATCAGTACTGGTGTTGTCTCTCTGGTCATTACCATTATAAAATATATATCCATGGTTCTGGCCAAGATATGCATGTATATAAAGACTGGATTTTGGTTAGGATTGAAGAAACTACAAGGGAGGGGAATATGGTGGTTAAACTTACCTCAGAACAGGCTACAGTGTCCTAGACATGGGTGCAGCAGGATTCTAGGTGCGGTGTGCGTAGTAGGTGGGTGCAGCCAGGGTGCAGCCAGGATGTGGGGAGTGGTGTCGTGAGATCACACACCGTCTCCCAAGCTGGCCCCACCTAGACCTTTGTTACCAAGCGTCAACGCTGGCAGCAAAGCCTCTTGGTGCAAGTAGTCCTGGCACACTGGGTGCTGTGATATATAAAATGTAGCAGGGTACCCGACATCCCCAATATACAGGAGTGGTGACAAGGTTATGGCCCCTCAGATACCAGCGATGTCGCTCGGATGTGTCTGATGAGGAGCTGGGGCCAGCTTGATGATCGCCTTTAACCTGAACACGACCTATCCCTGTGGTGTGTGCGCTGCCAGGATGGTTTGTGCACTGGGGTGTGACTGTAGACTGTCTATACGTCAAGCGTAGGAGGAGAGCTGATGTCTATACGTCCCTGTAGCTCCTTTGCTAGTTTCGCATTGTATTATTGTAGTTAATCTTCTAGAAGCACATGGCTCTGAGGGTACTTTGGTACTGACCCTCTACATGGTAGTTGTGGTGGACTGTGGCTTCTTCCTTCTAGAAGTAAACAATTTTCTATAGCTGAGACTTTTAAAGGTGCAGATCTTGGTACCCCTCCAGCATCAGTCGGAGTGGAGCCGGTACAGGTACTCAGTCCTATATATACAGTGGATAGGGTTTTGAACACTGAGCCCCTACACAGTAGCTGTGGTATGAACCTCCCTGTGTGCTGTCATTGTGCAGACTGGTGCTGCTCTGTGCTCAGTCTAGTGTGTCGGTAGATGGATCCTGTACCTCATGTTAAGTTAATTATATAAGGGAGTGGTCATTTGTAACAACAGGGGGGGGGGGGATGGATTTCGGGGGAGGGACCAAAAGCTTGGCATGTGTCACAGCAGTGTCCGGATGTCTTAGTCATTGAAGTTAGGCTATTAAAATGAAGATGATAGTTCATGGTCCACTGCCTTTATACCTTTCAAGGGCTGCATGAGAATGTTATTATTTAAAAAGAAAAATCATATTTTGCAGTTTCTTATTATTCAACCTCCCCTGATTTTGAATAAATGAATGATAGCGATGATCAGAATAACGCTTAAACCCAGGCCATCACTGGGTCCCTAGACTATCCTCCATTAGTCCCGTACCAGTGATTTCATTTTTGCAAAAAGTTTAAAAAAAGTCCAACCCTATCGTAAAATTCGATAAAGCCAAATGTGCCCAGAGCTGGCTGATGTGAGTCCAAAGTCATATCTGCCAATCTTGATGCTTATATATGTACCCCGTGGAGAGGGATAGACGAATGTGGTAATAGGTAGGGAATAGGCAAGAAGCATGATAAGGCCTCACACACTGTGATTATAAAAATAAATCTTATATAGAATAAAGTGTGATGGTGCTTGGAGAGTCTTATTTAGTGTTGAGGGGTGACATGTGGCCGACCTACTCTCTGTTGTCATTCAGGCCCTACTGAAAGTAAGGCCTTAATTATCTAATTAGACGACGAGCAGCAGGATCCAGCTTATAACTGCTCTCAGAGATGGTAATGAGCACATTAACTACCACTAATGAGCTGCTCTATAACAAAAAGCCCATGTCTACTCACCAAGGCCATTTACAATTGTTGATGAATTGCACCTAGAAACCACTAAAATGAATTTCATGAGATTACATCCCATGCATACTATATAGTGTTGATAACACGTTGTTATCATTGGCATTGTTATAAACTGAGAATAAAGATATGGTAACCTACTTATAATCAAAGTTTATTTTGATACTTGGATCGTCCTTAATATTTTAGTTATGTTGCCAGATTGATCTGTTCAGATAAAATTAAGTGAATAAAATAGGAGTTGATTTAGACCATTTTTAGATTAGTGTTTAGAATGCACTCTAGTTGGAATAGGACCTACCAAAGCCTCCTTTTGTGAGGTCACCGCAAAGCGTAAATCTTTATTTTTTTTTTTTTTATCGATTTTTATTAAGGTAATGTTCAGCATAGTATACTATAAAGTATACAGCCGAAGTCCGGATTACGACAACACGCCGATCCTCCATCCGGGCCTTCTCTGATTGCCTAACTGACTAGTATATATATAATTGTGTGTAATGACGACAATTCTTTATAATGAACATCTATATCAATGATATTAAATACAAGTTTACATTCCAATGAGGGGGGGGGGGGCGGGGGGGGGGGTATGTGGTTGGTGTATCTCTTAGTATAGAACTAGTTGGCTTAAAAGAATAGAATGACTCTTCTTCAAGTTTCAGCCTATATGTACTTTATAACGTGGGAACCTTATGTATGACTAATATGATATGCTTGTACATGTACCAGATAGCGTTACATGAATGGAACAATGTCTCTTATACATTATGGTTTATTAATGAGAACGGAGAAGTAGGAAAAAATAGGGGGGGGGGGTGATTTATAGATGGGTATTTCTACCCACCTAATATTGTATGCCTGGATTTATCATATAGCACTGAGGATGAGTTTCTTTTATTTTTTGTTTGAAAAGTATTAATGAGGGAATATTAGATATTTCAGGTTTGAGTTTGTTCCATTCACGTATCGCCCTCTCAAAGAAGCAAGAATATATCACAGGATTTCTTGAAAAACGCTGAATGTATCGTAATCCTATATTGTATCGTGTGTTGGCATCCCTATGATCCACAACGTCTGGCTTATAACGCAAATTATAAGCAAAAAACAGTAGGTGCATATTCCTTCTGTCTCGCAGGGTTCTAGTATGACTCACATCATGCAATTGGTCAGTATTATATAGCGGGTTAGGCCCCAGTTTGACCTTATATGCTATTCTTAATGCTCTGTTTTGTAACAATTGGAATCTACGGGAAAAAGCAACAGTATTTTTATCCCATATGATGTCCATGTAATCTATTAATGGAAGAATCATTGTCTTATATATAGTTAATGCATCAGGGATGTCCAGATAAATACGTATATTTCCAAACTGATGCAGTTTACATAACACATTATTATAGACCTTATCCTCATGGCTACTAAAATCAAGCTTATCATTTAGCATTAGGCCTAAATAGTTAAAGACGGAGACTCTTTCTAGCTTTGTCCCATTTATTTCTGGGCATAAATTTGGAATCTGATCATTAAAACCTATGGCCATCCATTTGGTTTTATCCTTATTAATAGTAAGCAGGTTTGATTCACACCATTTTTCTATGCTCTTGGCACTATCCACTAGGGTTTGCAGGTTAGAAGAGGAGATTACAGCATCATCGGCATATAAAAAGGTCTGGCAGTTTTGGGCACAATTTGGCAGGGAGTTTATGTATAATGTAAAAAGAATAGGGCCTAAAATTGATCCTTGGGGAACACCATATTTAACTACTTTTAGTTGTGATAATATATTATTTGCAAAGACTTTTTGATTTTGATTAAAAAGATAGCTCTGGAACCACATACATGTTTTCTTACTAAGACCTAAATTTTTTAGTTTATTCAGCAATAAGGGATGGGAAACTGTATCGAATGCTTTGGAATAGTCCAGGAACATAGAGTAGGTGTTCTCACCCCGTTCAATATTATCATATACATATCTAAGGTATGCTGTAGTAGCAGTAGTGGTGGAATGTTTCGGTCTGAATCCATGTTGGTTATTGCACAATATGTTTTTATCTTTCATGAAACCTCTGAGCCTTTTTGCCATTAATTTTTCAAAGATTTTACCAGGAAGGGGGAGTAAACTGATAGGCCTAAGGTTTGTTACTAGTTTGGAATTTCCTTTTTTGGGGATGGGCGATACTGTAGCCACCTTCCATGACTGAGGAAATAAGCTCTGATGAAGGCTTGCATTATAAATAGTGCACAGTTTATCAGGAAATAGCTTAAAAATGTCACATAGTAACCATGTTTTTATATGCTTGATATTTGAGGATTTCGACCTGTCAATTAATTTCAAAATATCTATGATATCATTAGGAATAAAAGGTAGATGAACCAAATCAGTGTCACTGTCAATATCATTTCCCATTGGCAGTACTGCTATTTTTGGATGTTTTTGAGCTAGTTTCTCACCAATATTTGAGAAAAAATCATTTATGTAATCAGCGACCTTATCTTCATCTACGTCAATATTTGACGTGGTGTCCTTAATTCGAATACAGGAATTTGTCTTGTTTTTTGGAAATAGTTTTTTAACCCCTTTCCAAAATTCCTCGGGTTTTTTGTTTTTGTTTTCCATTAACTTTGAAATAATACCTTTTTTATTGCTCCATATTTCGGCCTCAACTGCATTTCTTTTGAGATGAGCCCTAAGCCAATCTGCAGTCCTGTTGCTACTTCTGGCTTTACTAAATAGCTTATCCCTAACACACATTTTTTCTTGAACTATAGGCGTAAGCCATTCTTGAACCTCTATGGGGACAGTAATGTTTTTAAACGGTGCTGTAGGATTTATTGCATTATTTATATGTGTATGTAAAATTTGCCAAAGCTTATCAGGTGATTCATTTACATTAAAAGATGACCAGTCAGAATTTCGAAGGCGTCTTTCAACGTCAGATATATCTAAATTTTTGTAAATTCTAGCCCTAATAGTTTTCTTGACAATTTTCGTCCTTTCCTGCTTTAGTATCATATAGATTGGGTAGTGGTCACTATAATTAATATTTATTGTATTAGCTTCTTGTACTATATCACTATTTGTATAAATGTGGTCTAAATTTGTTTTTGTTTTGGCATTTACTCTTGTATTACAGTTGATTACTTGCTTAAGGCCTCTAGCAACATGATTCTCATGATTCAGATTTAAGGCACCTTATCAGCATTGCCTACCGTAAAACCTTGTCTATAAGCTCCGGCTAGTACGCGAATCAGATCGTCAGTGCGGCTTATAGGATTGGCCTAGAGTTAGGATGTGGCTTATATGCGAGTTTTTGCTGTTATGGTACAGTACAAAAAGCACCTTACTCAGATCGCCGTTGTGGCTTATAGGATCGGCCCAAAGTCAGGGTGCAGCCAATACGATAGTAAGGCTTATACGCAAGGTTTTACTGTAGCATGTTTTAATGTCATCTTCCAGTACATGTTAAAGTGCAATGCCCTCTCCAGCCTCATGTTTTATCCCATTAACCTACCTTAGTGCAAACTTGGTGTGCAGACAACGATAGTGCTCTCTGTAACCAACCTTTTGGCACACAATGGCTTGTAATTAAATAAATTAAATTGCATGCATTGAAAATATACAGCAATATTACCAATATAATTAGTAGTAAAATTGTATTAAACCTACAAATAGGACAAGCTGGACATCTGCAAATTTCCTAGAGATCATTAATTAGAAACATGTTAAGACAGATTTAATATAAGAGGATACCTAGGGTAGACTGACCTAGAGTCAGCCACGTACCCTGAGCCGTCCACCCCAATTTTATAGTCATTAATGCATGATAAGCCCATTTTCTGTGTATCACAGTACGCTTTATGTGCTACTCTTTCAAGCAAAGGACAAATAGAGACAATACGATATATGAAAAAATACATACCGTAAAACCTCTGTTATAAGCCGAATTTTATTTGGTGTTTTTATTTGCTATAAGCCGAATTTCAAGCCCCAAACTCTCATTCGGCCTATAGGCGAGGTTTTAATAATGTAGAAACATAGTGAAAACAAATTTCAAGCACTTTGGTTATAAGCCGAATTTTTACTCCCAAACTCACATTTGGCTTATAGCAAAGGTCGGCTTATAGCCAAGGTTTTACGGTAATGAAGGTGGACATCTCAGGGTACGTGGTTGACTCTTGGTCAGTCTACCCCACTACATTCACTTGCCTGCCCTTTATTGGCAAGCGTCTTGTTTATATCCTTAATTCAATATAGGTCAACTTAATATCAGCCAGTTTAATACCCTCCTATGCTTCTTGAACACCACCTCCAGCCTCCTTCCTCTCATGACAAGGCCTGTGTCTGACACCCACTCAGTGAGGTCTGTGGGCTCAATGACAGGGGCACAAGTCACATGCAACCTACTAGAAGGTGCGGCCTCACCCTGAGCTGCTCTCCTAGTATGACATTGGTAACTCAATGTGTGAGCTACTCCTGGTGTTGGTCGGGGCAGGGACGAGGAGACAGCTGGGGCTCTGGGCAACCAGACCTGTCTATTTAATCTATTGAGGTTTTAGACCTTGAGCATTGGTTGGATGCCTGTTCCCAAAGTTGGTTTCTAGGAATTCCCATGCATGGGATTGTATATAATATTTCTTACACCAGTATTTCGGATTGAAGTTGGAGGTTCCAGACTGTCAAGTTGCATAGTTACAGGCTAGGGAATAGGTAGCATGGTTATTTGCATGGTTACAAGCTGGAACATTGTAGTCACCATAGTCCTTGATATACGTAGGAAATTTACATGGAACCAAAAAATTGAGAGCTAAGGCTCATGATGTTATTTTTTAAATATTTCTCAGGATGGACAAACCATTTAACAAAAAGGCTATTCTAAAAAATACTTGTCCTTGTTGAGTAATATCATTAATAGACCATTCTAGAACATTTTGAGCAAATACTTGTACTTGGCTGCTTGTATTTATCATTACATTGGTATTGGCTACAGATTGTGAGACAGTTTAAATAGGAACATGCTCCTGGAGTATATTGATTAAGAGGGGAAAACTGCTGAAGTGTTTGGTGACGAAAACGACACTATAGTACCGATTGAAGGAACACTAGTCAGGCAATGCCCCCTCTGGTGACCCTGTACTTCTATTGATGCCTGTCAGGAAATGGCTGCCTGCAGACTATTAAGACTTTCTCACAAGAGGTTTACATATCAGGTAACATGGCATGCAATATCAATATATGCATCACATCATCAATATATCCAGTATAAGAACAGTGAACAGTTTACGGATGAGGCAATTTCCTTTTCCATTTTGTCAAAGCTCAGTAGTTTATAGCCTAGGGTAGAGTCTAGACATGGGGATAAGTACCCTGGAGCTCACAATGCTATGGACTTTTAAATCATTTAGTCTCGTGTTAACCATAAGACATCACCAGGCATAATTCTGTACTCAATTTTACCAGTGAATTGAGGCCAAGGCTGGTCCAACCTTACCATGATTACTGCAGGATGATTCAGGTAAATGATGGCCACTGTCCACAGGACTCTAGTCTTATATCATATTAATTTTTGTCAGGTCATCATAATCATTCTTTATATTGAAATGTACATGTCAGAGTATGTCAGAGTAAACGAGCTTAACTAAGATGAAAATAAACCTAAAGTACAAATCCCTGACTAAGCATAAATGGGCGCGCTCCTTCTTTTACATAATCTAAAGGATGGTCAGTTATTAGCCAACTTATAAAATTCAGAACCCAGTAATTAGCCCACTTTAAGAACCCAGCCCTTTAGACCAAGATTCCATAGATTGCTCATGTCAGATCTGTTACACAATGAATTAATTATGATTACGGAAAGAAAAACCAGCATGATTAAAGTGTTTCTCTAGTCTCCCTGCAATGTTGAGTAGTGTATGGGTGTGTGGGTAGGAGTATGGTTGTGAATAATGATACAATATTTATATCTATACATGTATAGTGGTATATTGGAGTCATGTAGAATAGTTAGATGCACACAGTTTAAGTAACCATGAGAGCAGGCATCATCACAATCATTTACATTGGCTGCATTATTTTCAAACAAGCACTTAAGTTATGTGGGGAAGGGATCTCAAACTGAAAATAGTGGATATATTAGAAATATACCCAATTGGATTGCATGCAGGCAGAAGTGACCACGTACATATCACAATCTTTGGTTGTACATAACCAAAACAGTAAATCAATAAGTACATCCTACGGAACGCAGGGAATTCATATGAATAGTTAGTCTTCTAAGCTTTAGGAAAAATCACGACCACCATAGTTTATAATTACTAACTGAATAGTGTAACAGACCCCACAATGGTATTTGCCATTTGTCACGATTAGATGTGGTTGAAAAAGCAATTTGGCTATTTTATGATGAGTCATGTCTCATCATCAAGGTCATATCAATTAGAGTCACATAATACTAGGCCAACTATTTCCCAATTACTTTGATTTACAAAGGATCCTCCTCAAATAGCCAAAGAGAAACCTTTTCTCCTTTCACCATTTGGGTTAACAACAGACTTAATTCAATTTTAAAGTCTAGTGTATGCCCCCGCCATTGTCAATACTAATGACCATAATTATTAGTGGTTGGGTGCAGGGTACACTAAAATGATATTGTTGCTTTTGTAGGAAAAGTCTAAGATTCTCAATATTAAATATATGCTCTGTTATAAATCATATCGTAATCTTTTTTTAAATGTTCTTCCCATTGCAGCAACTTGCTTATGAAAATATACTCATACTAAGGCCTTTTATATTTGATCCCATGTTAAGGTGGCAAAAACCAGTCGTATAATTCCAAAGTTTCTGTTCCATTTTCACCTTTTTTGTATAAGTTTAATTTTGTAACGTTGAGCAGCATAGAATGTGACTTTGCCAAAAAATGAAAAGAGAAATGTCCCCTTCTTTTAGCAGATATCAATGCTTTCTCCATGCCCAGTGGTGTGAAATGGTTACTTTGTTGTAATTTCTATGACAAACAATATTGGAAGATTTTTCTTATACCATAAGAATGCTTATTTCAAGAACTCTCAGGATATATCAGGCAAATGAATCCCTCTGTTATGGGCATTTTTAACTTTGCCCCAATCGTACTGGCCAAACCCTGTTGCTGCAAGATAGTTCTAGACACAACAAGATTTCTATCGGCGTACTATAAATATATTGTCACATGTTCTCTTATGGCTTAGAAAACTACTGTACATATAATGTACTTCCCCACCTATATATATACTGTACATAGCAGTGAGAAGACACAATGACTCTCATCTCCAAACAAACAACACCTGTAATTCTCTCAGTCTCTGACAATACTGCTCATCCACCTGTCTCAGAGGGTGGTCTAACTATACGGTGAAACTGTATGGAGAGGGCCTAATGTCTATTATATGTGGAGCATATATGTAACTATAACTATGACCAATAATAACAGTTATGGAATACCATATACCCGAATAGGCAGATGCAGTCCGTTGGCAACCCTGTTTTTCAAATGTTCTTCCGACCTACACTGATATTCCAAGACTCCCTATACGCCCAACCTCTCAGCTACTAGTGCCTAGACTAGTTAGTTATTTTTTGGCTCCCTATACAACCAGCCTAGGTCAGTTAGTATTGTCAGGTTGGTCAGTACTGACCAACCCACCTCAGTCTTTTTATTTCCAGGAGGAGCCACTGAGTGGTCATGACAAGCGGCCCCAACTAGTGGTATACAAATAAAACACACCAATGATGAACCTAGGTTAGCCACTACTGACTGACCCCTCAGTCATGTTTGAATATAACTTTGCCATTATGACTAACACTCATATGACCAACCTAGGATAGTCTGTACTGACTAACCCTTTCAATCTATGGATTTTCAGTTTACTTCTGTAACATATAACCCACATGTTTCAAATGCTCAACATAAAAAGTGTATACACAATGTGGGAATAGTTACACATAAAACATGTTTTTCATGGAAACACATTACTGGGGCAACCAGTTCGTTTTGAAGCAGATCCTTATTATAAGGTTGCCTGCATGCATGGTATCTTGACACCTATGCTTTGTGTGCATTCTATCAATCAAAAGATCTTTGTATTGAATCACCAGATAGTGTTAGTGGCCTGTACTAGATCTATATATTTTATCAGGCCTGGTAGAGAACACATCAAATAGGTGCAGGCAACCAGACATACCAAAACACTATGAGTCTGGCACCCCATAAAGAGACCTGTTAATTCAAGGCTGACCTTCTGAACAATAGTGGATTAAAGCACTGCAGATGGTAGATAATGATCCTTATCTCTTTCTTATCTGGGCCCACTAAGGTAACCTTTAGAAGCTGACCTTAGAGTCTGTCTTTTGGTGTGCCTAATTCTCGTGCTCTATTCCTTCTTGGTGGTCAATAAACTGAGGTACTTTCAGACCACACTGATATTCCTAGGCTCCCTATACGCCCAAACTCTTTGTCACTAGCGCCTAACCTAGTGAGTCATTTTTTGGCTCCCTATACGACCAACCTAGGTCAGTTATTATTGTCAGGTTGGTCAGTACTGACCAACCCACCTTAGTCTTTTTAGTTCCAGGGGGAGCCACTGAGTGGTCATCGCAGGTGGCCCCAACTGGTGGCATACAAATACAACATGGCTGAAGTGGAGGCTATTTACACATAGGTGCAGGGGAATTTGTAGGATATAGTGTTAAAATATGTGTTTACATTTCCCCAGCATTTCTGTGTACATAGCCCTCATTTCTGCTGTTTTGAAACTTGCTGGTCCAAGGCTACACCGGTCAAAGACTACACCTCGTCAAAGACTACACAAGGTCAAAGACATTACAATTGTTACAATCTTATGAGACACAGCGTGATATGGGTATTACGCATGTTTCTTATACTGGTATCTGGTAGATATTCCAAACTATTTTTGAACAGGATGCTGTGACAGAGCATCCAGATCCCTAATGAGTTGTCCAATCCCTCAGCCATCTAGTCATATCCTTATCCCTTTGAGGATGGCATAATACCCCAGTGCATCATTCCACTGGTTGTCATGTAGGATGATTGCAGCCCTTGTGTGTAACTTGCCAGAGCTGTATTCAAGCATCATGCAAAACCAATGGGGTTGAGATACTTTTACAGTTTAAGCATGATGCACCAAAGCAGCACTGGCAAGTAACCTGCAGCGCTGTATTTGTGCATAATGATGAGAAATGTCATGTTTTAGCAGAATTGTGTTCTAATAGCGTTATACATCCTGCTGTAGATGGCGTATTCAACTTAGATGGTTTACATGTCTGCAGTAGCAATCAGAATGATTAATAGTAGGAAATTACCTGACCTTTGTATCGCAAAATATGATAGCAACTTTTAAGTTTTGTCATTTATTATTCAAGATTATTGACATCTTGACAAATGTCAGTGACCTGACTTAGGTTAAATCAAATAGCATGCATATTAGGTTGCCTAAAATGTTGATATAAAACAACATTAATTTATAGATGGAGTTAAAGATCATAGATATCACATATTTATTACTAAAGCCGAAAGCAATATCCAGAGAGAACATTATTAGTATGTCATCAGATCCACTTTAATCACCTCCCAATGGAGGAGGTTTATTCAATTGTAAGAGGGAACTACACATGTAAGCTAAACTACCACAGATAGATCCTAAACACAGCTCTCGCCAGGTCTTGGGTTGGTTAATTAGAAAAAAAGGGCAGGTAATACAGGCCCTCAGTACTGCTGCATGTAAGGCATACCTAAACACCTCCTTTAGCTGCTTACCACTGATAAAAGACTGTCTGGGGGTCTGTGTGCATTTACTGAGACAATAAGGGGTGCACAGGGATCCCATACATCACTGAGAGGGTGGTGATTAACGCCTGTGGCTGAGGAGTTCTTTATGGTGCCGGCTTTCATAATGAACACTAATTGTCCCCATTGGAAATGACCAGACAATCTTTTATGGCACAGCTTAAGTGCCAATTTCATTTATGGGTTCTGTATTAAGTGGGTAGAGTCATTAACATATTAAACCAAACAAATAGAACAAGCTCCACAGCAGAAGTGTTCCCAGATATCATTGATCAAAAACAGATTTGATACAAGGGGATACCTACTACATTGACTGCACTTTATTGTGAAGCATTTGGTAAATATCCCTTCAATACAGGCCAATAACTTAATATCAGCCAATCTAATCCCCTCCTGTGCTTAAAGCCTCCTTCCGCCCATGACAAGGCATGTGTCTGACACCCACTCAGTGATGGTCTGGGGGCTCAATGTCAGGGGCACGAGTCACATGCAACCTACTAGAAGGTGTGGCCTCACCCTGAGCTGCCCTCCTAGCATGACATGGGGCTAACTCGGTGGGTTCGCTGCTCCTACTGATAGTAGGAGAAGGAGGTAGGTGAAAGCTGAGGCTGTGGGCAGCCAGACCTGTCCACAAGATTTATTGAAGTCATAGACCTTGTGTATTGGTTGTTTCCTATTCCTAAAGTAGTTTCCTCCAGGAATTCCCAATTTCATGTCCCTGGAAAAATGATCATATCCTGTCAAATTATGCAATATAATACATGAATGCAAATGCTAAGATTAACCAGTTTCTAAGATAAGAAATGATCATGGTTGCCAAAAAAAGTGGTTAGGCACTAATATGTGTGATCATTGATCTTTCCTCTACAATCAAATCTGAATACTACTGCAGAGATATAGAAACCGGTAACTCCGAGTCCCGTTGCCAGGTTATGAAACCTGTGCCCACCAAGAGCATTAAAAAGGACAACCCTTTGCTAGGATATATGAGACAAATTGAATTAGCCATCGGCAGAGGGATAAACATGGACATGGCTACATGGCTGTAGGATCAGATGGCCAGAGCTCATCAGGCAACTAGATGCTTTGACATAGTAGCCTGGTCACGCAAAGGGTGAAGTATATATGAACACTGAAAGGAGGAAGCTTGATTATGAGTCAGGCAAGCTACAAATTTGGAACCTCTGAGTGAGTAATTGAATGACCAAAAATGGTAATAGAAGCAAATATAAACACAATATCAATAAGACATAAATTTGATCATTAACGTTTGTGTCAAGATATTTAGAATAAGATAAAATAAGCCAAGATGTTACTGGTAGTCCTAAGGGAAACATGTTCCAGAAATATGTTGTCACTTATGACTGAAAATGAATAACAAGCTCTAAATGGACTGTACACTATAAAATAAATTTGAAAGGATATGAATTTTATTATCAGGCCAAAAGATAACACTTTTTAGTGTCGATTAGGTTCTATTAGAACTTTTGAGGGTCTGTTTTCACTTTCGGTTAGCTGGTTGGATTTTTAAGATAAAAGAAACAAATATGTTCCATTGAGCAAAATTTTCCACCTTCATTCCAAATATAAGATTTTTGGATCAAGGATCGCATAGTTATCAGAACATTTTTTATTCTCCTTCAAAAACTAACCTAAACCATTTAATGTCTATTTCCCCTTTTTTTGTGAAACACCTTCTCCATCCTGGTGAGATTCATTATCTTCAGGTATAGCAATGTAGGATTTGCATTTCAAATTGAATACACTAACCAAACCTACGCTGGTAATATTTTAAACAGTTCCTCCTCTAAATGGCACTTATTCGCCTACTTGTAATTTATCACCTAGAGAATGGCCACTTCTAGAGTGATGTAGTATGCCTTGTTTCAAGTAAGGCTTTTACCCTATTAGTCTGAAAGTGCTACAATTAGCCCTCTGCAAGAGGGAATGGATACCTTAGTAGTCGCACCAAAAGACAGGAGTACAAAAGGTTACCTTGGTGGCCTCCGGATAAGGATCATTATCTGCCACCTGTAGTGCCTTAATCCCCTATTGGTCAGAAGGTCAGCCTTGAACAAAAAGAAACCTTGATGGGGATCAGAGCTTTGTAGTGTTGGAATGTAGCTGCTATATAGAGGGTCTCTTATCTTACTATTCAGGTATCTAGTGTTCAGACATAAAAGTTAGATTATTATGCACCACTTTCTTCAATGTCTCTCAGCATGTATTAGAATAATGCTTCATTAACATTATTTTGTGGATGAACTCAACATTGTATGGCCCTAGAATACTACAAGTGCCATACAAATCATCCAATGTGAATACTTCCGAAGCAATCTGGATCAGAGATAGTGGAAACGGTCAGTTGTTTTCCATGTCCAATCTTCACAAGTGCTTGCTTCAATGAGGATTTAACATTTTCAATTCCTGCTGCATGTACTCCACTGCAATGTCTAGGCCATTAAGTTTTGAGAAGTGGAAATAATCGATGTTGAATCCAGAAGTAATTGCTTCTTTAAGTGGATTCTGATCCCAGGGGTGTAAGTCGGCAATAACCCTGCATCTCCTCAATGTGCACCATTATGGGTGCTTTTGATTGAGAGCTAATGCACAGAGTATAGGGCTCTCCAGAGACAAAGGCAGCCCAGTCTGTGGGCATGGCCTACCCCTATCCCAACCTCATGAACCATCTAAACTGCCACTCATGTTGACTAATCATGTAATATGTTCAGAGATTGGTTCTCAAAAGGATTGCATTGGTTCACAAAAGGAGTAAGTCTCTGGTACACACTACCCCATGAGGTCCTCACATACTGATTAGTTTAAATCCCCCTGATGTCATCAAAGATGGTCACTGTTAGAACTACCGTAAGCCTTCACTATTACCTCATCTAGCATTTTCTCAGAAGTCAACTTGCTAAACATGTGCTATTTTATTGAGCTTACAAAGAAGCAGGGGGATTTTTTGTTAGTTATGATAATGCCCTTATTTGCATGTATGGACTAGATAGTGCCATCTTTTTATACATTTCTTTGGCATATAAACTATTCGTAATTTGAAACTAAAATGATTGATTCAACTAAAAATCCTCATTTATGTAAATGGTATAAGGTATAATATCAAACACATAAGACTGTTACTTTCTAGGGTAGCCAAATTTTGAAAAAGGCAAATGTACAGGGCATATCACCTGAATACATCCAATAGACAGGCCTGAAAACTCAAAGCCTCATCTTTCCCCCTGCCCCTACCATCAGCATTGAGTTACCCCCATGTCATGTTAGGAGAGCAGCCCCGGGTGATGCCACAACTTCTAGTACCTTGCATGTGACTTGTGCCCCTGACATTGAGCCCCCAGACCCTCACTGAGTAGGTGTCAGACACAGGTCTTGCAATGAGTGGAAGTGGGAGGGGTAGACTGGAGGTGGTGTTCAACATATCCAGAAGCTGTATATTCTATCCCTTACCCGGGTCCCAGTTGGCACAGAACATTGAATCAAATTTGGCAAATGGTTATCTATGCTAGTTCAATGTTGATTCAATGTTGTTTAAATGTTGAACTGAATTCTGTTCTAGCTGGGTTGGCCTGTATCTAAGACATATACCGTATTCGACCTAATATGCGCACACCCCCTAATAAGCGCACACACCCCGTTTTTGGCCGATTCTTATATTAGAAATAACCAAAAATATCTCAATTTTTTACCCCAATTAAACTCTTAACTACTAAAAGGTATCCATAACAATTTTTTAAGCGCACTGTGCGCTTATTAAGTCGAGTACAGTATATTAAAGACTTTGTGATATAGGACAAGACAGTTTTCTTTGTTCAATAATGATTGCGATAATGCCACAAGTGAGTACATTTGATCTTTTGATATAATGTTACTGACAATGAATTTGTTTCATTATGTACATATGGTCTGAGTTTTATGATAAATGTCTATATGTTGGTAAGTGTGAGAGCTGATTGTGTTCATCTCTAGCACTGGGTGCTGGCAAAGAAAGAATTTTGCTGGTTCAATATTGATTCAATGTTGATTCAATGTTGAACTGAATGCTGTACCCACTAGGTCCGCCTGTACCCAAGGCATATGTATTAACGCCTTGGTGATATTGGGAAAGACAGTTTTGTGTTTTCATGATGAGAGTTGATTTAGTCCATCTCTAACACTAGGTGCTGGCAAAGAAAGCATTTTGCAAATCAAAGTTTATTTCATATGTTTAACTCTATCTGAACCTTTGTTACTGGAAAGCTATTTACCTAGTCCTCCAAGTGCAGGGTACAGTGTTCCTCTATGTTTCAGGCATCTATCATGTGTACACCCTACTGCCCTAGGAATACACCGGAGGATAGGGCATAATGTAGAATGATGGTGGCTACTTTAATTCTTCATGTTATTTTACCAGAGATCAGCTCAGACTATTTAACACATGTTCTTTGATCAAATTACCTGTTTGATACATTTTGTCATGCCTGTGAGGCATTTCAATACCATAGAAATGTCTCTTTTGTTGTAAAGTATAATATGTTTATTCAGAACATCATGCTTTGGTTGTAAAACAGCACCATTATCCTGTTATTCAGGGTCCCATAATCAAGATCATTTGCTGTACCTATTCATGGGTCATTTTTCATCCTCATGAATTCTGTAAATCATTATTCATCACCACGTACCATCAAGGACAACATACACATCCCATTCATTTATATGTAGTATCAGCCAATATCAGTTATCCATTGTCAACAGGCTGTTAAGAGACTCAGTTTGGGGGCCAAATGTATATTTTCCCCATTTCGTAAAGGACCCTCCAGGCGGCTCTGTTAATCACCACCATCTCAGTGATGTATGGGATCCCTGCGCACCCCTTATTGTCTCAGTAAATGCACACAGACCCCCAAACAGTCCTTTATCAGGAGTGAGCAGCTGCAGAAGATGTTAAGATATGCCTTACATGCAACAGTACTGAGGGACGCTTTTTTGATAAGCCAGAAACCTTGTGTCACTAAACCGCATTAGGTTAATGAGTGGATGGCAGAATTTGGAAATTTGGGCAGTGACTTAATATATCACATTGATCAGTGAGTTGGAAAAGAGATCGTAAAATTGTACTTTTAGAACTCAATTCGGTGGTACACTATTTATTGAAATACTTGCCATATGAGGAATGACCAATTAAGTAGTTGAAGCTGGATGATATATCACACTCAGCCTTGCGCATAGTCTGATATAACCCAGCTTCAACTCATGAAGTATGATGTGCATGTATGTCAATGGCGTGGGGTTTTGTCTATATTTCATCTCAATTATTCCTCAATCTTCTCTACTCAGTATAAGTTATCATCTTTTTCTAGACTGGCAATGAAACCTTTGCATTCCTCTTAAAAAGAAATCCATTACACTCTCTCATCTCACTCAGAGTCCGTCTGAATACAATAACATTCTCTTGAGATCCCCAAAGTGACTTCCTAAGCAGAACCATCTGACTGGTAAAAATTTGCTGTAAGCATGCATGTCTTCAATATGCACCACAGAAGGTGTCTTTGATTGATAGCTAGGGCACAAAGTGGAGTGCTCTCAAGGGACCCAGACATCCCTGTCTGTAGGCATGGCTTACCCACACTGATATTCTTTGGCTCCCTATACAACCACTATCTCTCACTATAGTGCATAACCAAGTAAGTCATTTCCTGACTCTCTATCCAACAAACGTAAGTTGACTAACACTGTTAGGTTGGTCAGTACTTACCAGTCCACCTTAATCTTAACATTTTGGGCTAAGTAATTTTGAGAAAGGCATTAGTCAGGTTGCACTAGGATCCTAACAATCAGGGGGTGTGCGTCACTCTGTGATGAGATCTGAGGTGGCGACGCTTTTGGCCATAGTCTCTGTTTGTGTACTACTTAAACCCTCCAAGCACAGCGCTGGTTAGTGTATTTAGATTATTTGAAAAATTGGGGGCAGAGCTCCTGAGCCCTCAAATTTAGTGTATCCTATATATGTGCACATATTTGCCTCGGAGCAAAACTGAGACTACTTTTGTAAATCTATCTCTGCCTCGGATTGGTCCCCAAAAAACGCCCGGTGGTTAGGATTCTACAGTTATGATAAGTCACATATGTTCTTTTGCCTCAGTCATTCTTGACTAGGACTTGGTCATGCCTGACCATTGTCCCTATGATAAACCTGTGATAGCCACTACAGACTTAGGGCCAGGGCTTTTATATTAGCAGTGTACTTACACCTACCTGCTGAGCAGCCTGATGAGCCATCTAATCTGTTCCTCATGTTGACCTAAGAGTGTGATCTGCTCAGAGATGGGTTATCAAAAGCAGTAAGTGTTTTCTCTGGTCCACACTATCCCCATGACGTACATAAATACTGATTAGACAGTGCAATTCCCTCTGAGCCCATCACACGTAGAGTATTGTAAAACCTCGCGTATAGGCCATGGCCAATACGAGTGAGGACACAAGATTTGCTTATAGGATCAGCACAGAGCCAGGCTGTGGCTATTTTTGCTATTATAATTCAATACAAAAGGTACTATAATCAGATTTCTTGTGCGGCGTATAGGATCACCTTCAAATTTTGGTGTGGCTTATATGCAAGTTTGGCTTATACTTAAGGTTTCATGGGAGGTGGTACAACTGGATGGTCCAGCAACACATCTCAAACTTATCTGTAACTATATTGATATAATGTTGTACATACAGATAGACATATGAAGACCAATGAAAATGCACCTTGACACACAGATTCTTCTTAAGGATTTAAAAGCCGGGGGTTGATGTATTGGGGGATGATATAATTTGCTGTTATGATTGGTCAATATTGTATCCAAGACCAGCTAAACATAATTAATCTTTTTTTTTCTTGCTGTATATACCATTGCCATGCCAAGACATGAACCAAAGGATTATTCTATGCTTGTCTCTATGTAAGGCTGGTATGGAGCTGCATGTGAATTAAGTTATACAATTTGGTACCAACAAAAAACCTTGGTAGTAAGGGAAAGACATCTATTTTGGCTTGGTAACACCTTACCACTGACAATCAGTAGGAATAACCAATTTTTACCAATATAATCAAGTCATTAGGCTCCCTGGTCGTAAACCTTTCCACTCAGGCATGGAAAGTGGTGGGGAAAAAAGAAGAAAAGTGATGAAGAAAGATTGAAGAGAACAGAAAAAGCCAAAACCTGAGGTACAGCACAGGGATACAACTTATGGACAAAATTTATATGGTGTATACTCTTGAGAGCCTTTTTCGAGTAAACTGTTTATGGAAGAATGTATAGACCTAGACATACAAATGTACACATGGGATGTAATCTCATGAAATATATTTTAATGATTTCTAGGTGCAATACATCAATGATTGTAAATGGCCTTCGTGAGTCTACATGTGCTTTTTGTTGTATAGAGCAGCTCACTAGTTGTTGTTAATGTGCTCATTACCATCTCTGAGAGCAGTTATAAGCTGGATCATACTGCTTATCGTCTAATTAGACCATTGAGGCCTTATCCTTAGTAGGGCCTGAACAAAGTAGGGGGTGAGGAGAGACATAGCCACATTAAAATGTGTACTTAAAATGCTGATAGGTCTACTAGGTTAACTCCTATAGATATGTAGAAGATGTGGTACAAGTGACTTGCTGTATAAGTGTTATAAGCCAAATACAATGAAGGCTACTAATACACATGTAGCCATGAAGGCTCAATAAAGTCTGGCCATTTATTTTGTTTTCTCAGCCAACTGTGGTGTACATATTAAAGGTAGAAGCCAGGGTTCGGTCAATTTTGATCTACCAACAATTTCTCTTAATCACTTGGGATAATTTTAGTTTGACACATGATGATATGATAAAAGCAAAAAAATCAATACCTCATAGCGCTAGATTTTGATATATTGGCAATTGAAGATAGGACACCCTTAACAAAAGGTGGCTCCGGGAACGTCCCTATTTTTTCAACATTTTTCAATTTTTTGAAAAATTTACCAATAATATCTCAACCAAACTTCTCAGATGTTTAGAGGAGATCATTAGTAACACAATCAGTCCAAAGAAATTGGTTGTCATAGGTGAAACTGAAGAGCCATGACCAATTTAGGGGAAAAACACAAATCTAGAAAATTGTATTTTTTCCACATTTTGCAATACAGAAAAAATAATTGCCAATAATTTGTAACCAAAACCATAGCCATGTGTACATAAGATCATGCCATACATTTTACTATCAAAATAATAGTGATTCATTGATGAATCAATACAGATTTGGAATTATTCAAATATTTTCTAGTTGGTCTAAATGCCTATTATAGACTAGCGCACATCTTTTTAGCAACAATGACAAGCAGTGACAAGATGTGTAGAACACCATTATGTGGCATATAAAAGGTTAGTAAAGGTGAGTTATGACATATACAAGTGAGAAATATGCTTTTATCATGATTATCGGTAGTTTCATTTTTTTGCCACCAGGTGCCGTATGCGTAGACCTTGGCTTTTACCTTTAATAGACACTTAACTGAAGAATCTGTGTATCGGCTATTTTTGTACAAATGTTTCACTAAAAAGTGTTCAATAATAACAAAATTCAGGATTATGATGGCAAGCATTTAACACAATCTCATGCCAGTGCACCTACTATCACTCTATTCAAAAAAAGGTATGTCTCATCAGATAAGTGAAGGTAACCTCATCAACCCCTGCTCTTGTAAGATATAACCCCAGTGTGTCACTTCTCCCGGCATCAATCAGGCAGGGTGATGACACAGTTGGAAAGGGCTCCTCCCTCATCCAGCTCCTCTCTAGTAATGAAGACCAAAGAAATTACTCCAGCTCTATATAGTTAATTTTTTATGTATGTTCCTGGATTTTTCCCAAATAACCCTAGCGACTGTTGACTACAAAATCGCTTATAACATTCGGAAAACATTTGACTCCATTGTTAGATTCTAATTGAATTTTGGGAAATATATCTTTATTAATTGTACGAACGTTGCCATTTCTATAGGGCCTGCTTCATAGTTAAACCCTTTCCCTAAATAGGGTGTGGTCAACCAGAGAGCTGTTTCTTGTTGCTACATGGTATTTTTATGTCATGTTGCCTTCTGATAACGCCTGAGAGAAGCATGGCATCCCTCAACACTCTACTGGGATACATAATTTAATGCAATCAATTTGCACTAGATTATTGCACTGCTATATATCACATCCTATGTGACCATAAAAACTCTTTACACATGTTGTGAACTAAATAATGCTTGTAACATTCAACACAGCTTTAGACCATTAAAGCAAATAAACAAGTCATTATTATGAATGACAGGTAACAATGTAAGTGATATACTGCATACTTACTGTTTTCTTTGTTGCCACATCTAGTGAATACAAAGCTTTATAGATATACAATGTTATTTACTTTTCTCATTTATTTTGTTCATACATTTCTAAGGGGCAAACACAAGCAGCTATTATGCAGAGACAATGAAAACACATAATAGGGGAAGCAGAAAATTGTCTGCCTTCTAATGAAGCAATTTGTATTTTCTTAATGTATCACATAACATCTGAGAGTCATCCCAATGTAAATCTCTGAATGTCTAAGACTGCAATGACCTTTAATGTAGCAGATTGCTTTGTACAGTACTGTCTGCAGTATGCTACACATCAAATAGACAGAAGGGAAAAGTTTATGACTGTTCAAAGGGTTACTATTCATAAAATACATTATTGTCAACTACCATGCTTACCTGTATACAAGCCATGCAACGCCTTAAGCCAAGGTGAATATATATCAATTTCAAGTGAACTCAATTATGGTCCTAGCCAAGGTTGAAATCAAATATTTCAGTGTGTATCCTTCAATTTGAAATTACATTTATATTATGTTTATTTTCAAACAGGCAGGACATCGTTTAGAAGGAACCTGCACTTCAATAGGAATTTCAGTGTTACATGATTCAATTATGCATACCGTAAATTCTCGCATATAAGCCTAACTCGCGTATAAACCGCACCCCTAACTTTGACAAATTATATAAGCTGCAGAGGGGGTCTGAATATTGCGATTTTGGTACTGTAGTATACTTATAAAAACTCTCGTATAAGCCGCACCCTATATAGGCATGTTTGGTATCAAAAGAAAGCTGAGTCTGACTTGCGTACAAGCCGCGGCTTCTTCTCGAGAATTTACGGTAATCTGTCTGGGGATTCATTTAGTACAGATTTGTCTACAAAATACATATGCACATATTATCCTCTAAAATGCTACTTACATGTGAATGAAATAGTTGTGTAGGATAGAAATGATTGATCTACAGGATTGATGATGAACAGGTAAGTATCTCAAATCTCAATACTGATTTCACCTTGCTAATTTCAGGATGTAAGATAAAATGATGCATGGTTTCCTCAGGGTCACATAATCAATGGCAAACCACCAGTCTTAGCAGTTCATAGCCTCACAGAAACATAGAGAGGCTCTGTACAAAGTCCAGATAGAGGTCTTTGCTTCAGTACTTGTTTTTGGCAGGGGTCCCTCGATCTATTTCGATTTGACTATGGATCAAAAGAAACAGACAACATTTGAACCTCATGAATCTGTTTGACTAAAGAATTTCACTGTGGCTATGTTAAGCAAAGGTCTGTGACATTTTATCCCTGTAGTATAGCATTAAAGAAGTAAAGGAGTTCTATTTCCTCAAATTCCCTAATGCTTAATAGCATATATATGATTATAAGCACAGCCATCACTCTAAATTGATCACCTCAAGAGATTTGTACATTTTCTTATACAAACTATAAGCCAGCATGCAATAAATAGAGAGCGAGAGTGACTGATAATTAATTGTGAATAGCATTTTATGAGTTGATATCTTGCTTTGAATAATGGTTATCTGAGTGTAATCAGACCTCCTTGTGTGGAAGCTGTCTTTCCAACTTGTAAGTTTGTACTCCCAGTGGTGATCTTCCATACCGTATTCGACGTAATAAGCGCCCTCCCCCTAAAAAGCGCCCCCCTCCCCTTTTTCAGATTTTTTCCAGATTTTTAAAATGTGATCCTCCGATTTTGGTACTGATTTTCACACCTGTGTGTAATAAAGAGCACTTCACACTTGTGCAGGTGTTAAGGCCAAGTCAGATGTGAAGTCATAGGCGTGTGTAGAAGCCTTGTAGAGGCCACTGAGGTCTGCATATCACAGCCATGGGGGGCGCTTATTAGAATGAATATTTGAGGCCGATTTTTCCACTTAAAATAATTTTTTAATCGCCCAGGGCGCTTATTACGTCGAATAGGGTATATCTATTTACTATGAGATTATTGTAAGAGTTACTAAAAAGCTTAGTAAATCAAAATCATCCTGTGTATCTATAATTAAATTGCAAAATTTGCAAAAATCATCAACAACCCGGTGTGATAAATATAAAGCAGCCTTGTGTCTAGACACTGGTGATCTTAAATGTTCAGTATAGATTCTAGGATAGCAGTCAGTTGATAAGAGTATCATTACATGGACTTGCTACACACATCAAGGTACATCATGGTAAAGATCTGTGCCTCCTAATGGTTCCATCAAGTCAGAGCTTGTAAAAGTGGCTTATCATTGACATTGGTGATGCAAACATAAGATAGGTTCATGGAGAAACATGTTTGTACTGTCATGTTATTTCTTGTCTGTCTGTATGGAACCAGAGGTATATTTAGATACACTTTGTGTATTTATTTTACATGGTAATAAAGCACCATACAATTTGCAATGAAGAAGGGTGATTACAGTATTCAATGTGAGGGGTAGACACTAACTTTATCAGCCGTGGGTCACCGGGGCCCGTAGCTCCAAAGATCTATGGGCTTGGATTTTCAGCTGTGGACCAGAGACCACTTTTTTTTTCAAAGAGAAAATTACATATATTTATGATTTATCTATGTTAAAATGAGACCAAATTACTTCAATTGCTCACATTTTTCTCTTTCCAACGACATATTACATGACTATACACATCAAGTATATTCCTTGCAAATATCTTGTAAAATCATTTGTGGGCCACCCGGGCACATGGGAAGGTTATTTTGAAGAAAACTGTGGGCCTGGACCCAAGATTATGGGCCATTGGCTCCCGGGCCAGCGTTAGTGTCTACCCCTGATTTTGAAATACAATTATGGTAGAAGAATGAAACAAAGCTGTTTTCAAACCTCCATATGAATTTCACCTTGCCTACATTGGAGCGGAAGACAAGATGGTTGCTGGAGCAGCTCTACACTTACAATTTGAGTGTAAGAATGGGTTTCACTTTGCATTCATCAGGATGGGGAATGAAAATGGGTTCTGGTTTTCATATGAACATGCAATCGATGTGGAAAGGCTGTAAGAATAGTTCATAGGCCTAGCTGACACACAAAGCAATTTTACACAATGACCTGGAGTCTAGAAAGGGCACGTTTGACAGGCATCCTTAGGTTCGGATGAACCCAGAAAACAGGGAGATACTTGAACCTGACTTGTTAAAATACATTATGAGGTCATTACCTTGAAGATTAATTTAAGAGTGTATTTAAAAGCCATGAACATGTGTTGGCTGACAGTTATCACATATCGTGAATAGAGTGTTACAACAAAAGATGAATTCACAAATAAGTAAGATATTCAATGAAATAATCCTTAAAATGTGAGTTAATAGTACAAAGCTTGTCAAAACAACAGTTCAAGTCAATATTGTACAATATTTTTTTGCGATGGCAAGATAACCTCTTTCTGGTCCCTATTTTTATGGATATTAACTCTACAGTGGGATTGAAACGCAATGTTGATGGTATTTTAAAATGTATTTACTCTGTCTAATAGTAAGGCTACAACATTCATGGTTATAATCAAAATGACATATTTTCTAGGAACAGGTTTCTTTCACCTCTCTGTATCCAGTAAGGTTTTGTATTTCATTTACTGACTGCTGAGGAAAAGCCACTTTTGCCTCAACCTCAATATAAAATAAGGCTGAAAGCAAACTTCTGTTCTAGTAAAGGTTTTACTGTTATAAAATACAGCAGGCTGATTGTTGGACTGATTTTGCAGAGCCACCTGATATTATAACGCATCTTTCAGGAGTGCATGTTTGTGTCAGTGCAGCTTATTGCAACTCACTACTTCTTTTCTACACAAAACCATGTTTTCTTTACTAATATTTTGCTTTGTGCTTTAACCATTATTGTCTATTCATTTTCAGTTTTCATTAACTGACAAACTTTCTGGAAAGGTTTTCCAGAAGATTAATGGAAAAGCCACTGTGATTTCCATTTATTTATCTTTTTTCTTTATGTTTTGTCATGTAAATTGTGCATTGCAGGACCCCATTAATACTTGCACTACTGGCCAAACTCAGAAACATACCAAATGATGGGCCTCCAAGTGACTACTTACAATATCTTTTATAACAGCACCTGCACTAAGATTTCAAGGAAACGTGATGTTTATAGTGGCAAGGCAATAATACAATAGATCTGCATTCAGTATAACTCATTTAAAAGTGATATAAAAATGCTCTGAAGGAAACAGTATAGGCATATATATTGATATTATCATGCAGTGACTTTGAGTCAGAACTTTCTTTTCATAGGGATGCCTCTCATATTGCTTTCAATATAGCTGCTAAAAAAGTAAGTGTTTCCACAAAATTAGCCAATATATAAAAGAGGGATCAAATTACCCGGATAAAAACCTTACATCAGATAGGAAAGCCAGCCATCATAGCCTGCCTAGTTTCTAGACAATACTATTATCCTCCATGGAAGTGGTTGCCGCCATGTAGCCATAGGAGATGATTGGCAAAGTTTCTATGGTTAAATCCCTCAACTTTCCAGCCGTAATAACAGGATGAAGGCTCTGTGTGCAGGTGTGAGTGAGGCACATTATAAAGGGCTGGTAGTATTGTGCTAAGAGATAATTTGTGACATCATCTTTCAAAGAGTGATACCAATCATTGATGCTTTATTTTAAGTGATGACATCATATTGCCATGGTGTATACTTGTTTTTTTCTTACATAGGGATCTGTCAACATAGGCTGAAAATCAAATACTTGATATAGGCTTGTAATCTCAGGTTTTACATATTTGAAGGAAATGTTATAAAACTGCTGATATTTGTTGGTCCACACACCACACTCTAACCATAGACAAGATGGGCCTTAAATATATCATTTAGATAATTTTAGTTGTAATACGTAATTGGAAATTTTGTTGAAGTTTATCTCACTATACAGTGATAAATGTATAGTGAGTGTTAATAAAAGGGCCCTGCTCAATTTCTGTATGGAAAACCGGGAATATCTAAGATATAGGTTACACTGTTTCCCTACCAGGCAGAAAAGAAAAAGTTTCATAAGCTGGCACACAGTGATAACTTCTTAGTTTTGTATTTCCCACTTCTTCATTTCAGAAAATATTATGAATAGTTCAAAGTATGGAAGAAAACCGTGATTGGGAAGATGCATACTCTGATGCAAGCAAATTTATTGAGACAGGGACACACAAATATTTTAATGGTCTTGCACAAACAGTACTGCAATCATAATTTTTAGGAAATGAGAGAGGACAGCTTTGATGAGTTTAACTTAATGTGTAGTTGTTTTTTACATTCTCCATTATAAGATTAGTTCTTGGAATTATCTAATTTCCCTTTCTTTGAAAGTGTTCTTCAAGACATGAAAAAATCACATGGCCACTTCTTCAAAGCTCAGCAGAGCATAAGTTCTAGTGATTTCATTTTATACACTTAACCAATTGTCTCCTGATTTAGATGGGAGGTGTCTAATTGCTAGAAATCTAGGTGGTGAAAAAATGACAATTGTAGGCTCTATTACTTGAATTTTAGGAAAAGTCTTCCTTCATTTTATCAAAGAAATATAATGTTCACAAAGTATATATTTCCATTATAACCTCCCCCGTTTCCTTGCTCACATACTTGATGTAGGCAGGAAAATCTAGGTTTGAGGTTTACATTTCAGTTGAAATTATTGAGATTATATTTAAAAAAAAGATCTTTCTGTCCGATTTCCTGTAACCCTTTAAGCCTAGCATCATGCCTTCGGTAATCATGATGCATTCATGCATCATGCTGATCTTATGAGGTTGAGACACTTGCAAAGGTTCAGTATGATACCACAATGCAGCAGAGTTGACTTCCTCACCGGAGCTGCATTGATGCATCATGACAGCAAATGTCATCCTTTAGCCTCATCTGTCGAGTTAGATAGCTTATAATTACCTCCGTTACAACAAGCACTCCATTACAAGTAAGCAGATGTATAGAGGTGCGGTAACAGAGGGGTGGGAGTTGGTATCATGAGAGTGAATGTAACAGGAAGGAAGATGAAGAGTAGAGGGAGCTCTGGTGACATGAGGATGAGACCTGTCATAGTCCCTTGGAAGAAGGTGTACCATGGTGGTTGGGCCCAGCTGGTGTCATGGTTTTAGGTGCGATAGTGTCATGCCTCACCATCCTCATGGGCAGACCTCCAGGCCTCAAGGGAAAGGGATACCAGTTTCCTGCCTCTCCACATGTGAGCAAATATTACTCTGATTCTGTGATAGTACTTGGATTTGACAAAACATGATTACCTCATGCGAGTTTCTGAAGGTAATTTTCTGTATGAACTGAAAGAAGTTGTGAATCAGGTCAGCAATGTCACTTTAACTCTCTAACAGCACCATTGTAATCGAATGTACTGTTCCCTAATTTTATCAAGATGCATGGATGAAACCCTGGTGATTAACTCTGCAATGCTGCATTCATACATTACGTTGACACTACGGAGCAACTAGACTCAGCATAATATACTGGCCAATAAATCACCACAACCACATTGTTGAGTCATTATGAAAAATGATCCTTGAACGAGTATGCCCTTAATAGAGTATTGATGAACACTGCATATAAATTGTATTTTAAGTAAATTGAAGATGCCCTATGAAACACTTAGATTAGCTTTGTGTCAATAATGCCATGTAAATATCAAAGAAAGATCATAAAGGCATTTAAGCCAGTTCATGTGACATTCACTGGAAGTGAATATGCTTAAAGTTTTCCTTTAAGCATCTTGAATCACCTCACATGCAAGCATTAATACAGTGAAAATATATGCTCACATCAAGCAGTCAGAGACGTATGGTGGTACCCAAGCCACATCTTGACTTTGGGTAGATCATACTAGCCACATTGGACTTCTGGCCAGCCTACTAACAACAGCTTCTATGCAAGAATTTATAGTAAACCAGCAATTGTCAAATACAGACTAAATTACTTTAAGCCCTTTCATCAGATTAATCCTCACCTCAACAGAATCCATTTCAGTTGAATGGGTTCCAAGGAGTAGAATTTGGACCTTCTCTCATTTCGTTGTGGAGTGAGGTAAAACCAATGGCTTCACTCCAAAGAAATTGATGGACCATGTCTTTAAGTTGTAAAAATTCTCAGTATGACCAATTTTGGTAATTTCTCCAAGCAGAAAGCCTTGCTTTTACTCCTAATTGAATTTAGTTTTCATTTGGCATTGGTGTTAAATACACAGTCACATAATGCCCACGCATTCAAAAAAGTAGATTAAATTCCATTGAATTTAAAGAAATCTCTACATGGTTTGAGGCTGTGGCAAATACAGTTTGCAATTCAGATTCACAATGGTCCTAATAGATGGAACTAAAATTGAGGAAATGAACAGAACCCTGGTAGTTTCTCATTGTTACAATGTTACAGAGACAAAGATATTTTCACTCCCTGCCTCCATGACAATTAAAATTACATTTTTGTATTTGCGAGATAACCCAGGACTCAAAAGCAATCAACTTTTGTGACACTCTGCATATGGAGGGAGAAACCTTGGCCCCTGTGTTATGCCCTTGTCCTACAAAATTGCCCTTATCCTACAAAAATGTATAGTTTTGTTGTATAAGGGCTGTCAGTCAGGCCCTTATCCTTCAAAATTTGCCTTTATCCTACAAAAATGTCGCCCTTATCTTACAAAACCTAGGTTTTTTGTAGGATAAGGGCAATCAGTCAGGCACTTATCCTACAAAATTGCCCTTATCCTACAAAACCTATATCGAGTAGGTTTTGTAATATAAGGGCTTTCACTCAAGCCCTTATCCTACTAGATTTCCTTGTGAATTATATAAGAATAAGATTTTTCTGGATGTAGTGCATTTATTAGGCCCTTATCTTTTATACCCTCCCTTATAAAGGTTTTGTGGGATGAGCGCTATTTTGTAGGATAAGGGCTTGACTGACTGCCCTTATCCTACAAAACTATATGTTTTTGTATGATAAGGGCTATTTTGTAGTATAAGGGCGTAACAGGTGTTTTGTAGGATAAGTGCAAATTTTGTAGGATAAGGGCATGCCAGTGCTTTATGTCATGGGGCTGCCAGAACGTAGTGATGTGGGGAGTAAATAGGGCCTTATAAATGCCAGTGCTTTATGTCATGGGGCTGCCAAAACGTTTTTTGTTTAATGGATTTTCCAAGTTTTTGGCTACCATAACGTAATAATGTGTATTCAAGGACTGATTTCCTTCTTTATTTAATGTAAATTGTGTTTCCCAATACGCATTAGCCCATTCTGGTAGGTCTACCTCAAGAAGTAAATCGTTTTATAACGTTCTGCTGGTTCTGTTATAAGATATACCAAATGCACTTTTTCTTTGAGTGGCCAATCTCTAATATACATGAAGGAGTCGAGGAGTTTATGGTAGGTGCAGTGGTAAAATCAAAATGTTTAAGATACGTTTTAATACGTTTTTGCAGTGGTGGTCACCTTAAAGTTCAGGCAAAGCTTAGCACATTTAAAATATGAATAGAATACATTAAAGAAAGAAACTTGCATTATCAGTCTTGTCATGTCAACTGAATCATTAGGCTGCCTGATGACTGATACAAACAGGCCAATATGTATTGTGTGACCCCAAGAAGCACAGGGCACAGGGCATCACCTCCTGTCTCACATTACAGACTGGCTCATGACATAACTTGTACGTGCAGCCTCGCTCTGATGAGACACTGGGGAACATGGCTGACAACTGTAGTTCAAAGGTCATCCACCAGGTGAGGGACACAAGTGGCCACACGATCATGAGGTCCTTTCTGATTGGCTGAAAAGTTTTTCCACTGTAGTAGTGGTGGGCGTTGAGTAATTTTCCTGTTCGTGATACTGGGTTGACATAGGTGAGTTGAGATGTCTCATCTTAATAACTACCCAGCAGAACACCAAATATTTGCTGTTATCATCACTAGAGGCAATTCAATTAATTAGGCCAAAACCATACCCTAATATGTCCAACTTTTTAATAAGGTATATAAAATATGTCTGTAATGTAATTAGGGCTTAATATGTACCCCCTCTTCCTCAACTATTCTATATTGAAAAGAAGTCCTTGCCTAGGTTCCAATAACAGGCTCTTTACCTTGGAATTGTGTTGACACAAAGTAACCAACGCCAAGATAGTGGCCCCGTAGGGGTGTTGATCATGTTATTGTGTGGCCAGTTTGTCATAGGGCGCATCTCAAGCATATGATTGGCTAAGCGGCATCAGAACCGGAAGTCATTACTGACAGGAAGTCAGCTGCCCTCTAACCCGTATACATCCCAGCGACCCTCATGGTGACTTCCGGTCAACAATGTCTAGCACAGGCCGCAACAAATAGCATGATTCATCTGAATTGGTTATCACCTTAACTAAAAAGCAGAAAAGGGCCCATTCTGGGAAATCCAATTTGGTGGTTAATGGATTCACTAACGAAACATATAAAACATCAGAGCAAATAAACAGGATTCTTTGCTTCTTTATGCAATTTCTTTACATAATCGGAGGTTTTTCCTTTCACTAACTCGATTAGTCTTTTACTTTACTGTGGATGAGGAAACGAAAATTCAATGACAATGCATAAAAACATACAATGTGGAGAGCAAGGTCACCTAATATTTTAAAGATTACACAATAGGCACTTTTTTGTCCATTTCTTTCTATTAGGCATCAGTTACCGTGTGATTCATGAGTTGGGGAAACTGCAAGAAAAGTAGGCAACACGTGAAGCAATCTTTCTGAGTGACCCATTGCAAGACAATTCTAACATATATACTCCAAGTTCCTCGACAATTAGGTGGTGGTAAGGTTAAAGCTATTAGGTAAAGCTACATGCTTGATTTAGTTTTCATCTATTACTCCTTGGATTTTTATGGGATATAGACTATCCAACTATCCAGTCATATTTCAGGAATGACAACTTGTTAAAGGTTAGCTTCCAATATTGTATATGAATGTAGTAGTTTAGTATAGTAGTTTAGTGCAGTAAGGTCATAGTAGACGCAAATTGGCATATACAGATTGGGGGGGATAAGCCCATGGTGAGAGGATGATATGGATTGCAATCAAATGTAACAATAATTATGATAAACACATTAGGCTGTGTCTTACCAGTCTGATGCAGTTGTGTTTCTGCTCGCTACATTTCTATGTGAACTTGGCTTGCGATACATAACAATATTTTACACTGCTGGGTGTTTCCACTATCCAGCCTGGCAGAGATCACCTCCAAATGGCAGCCATCTTGTCCCCTAGAATAGTTGTTGCTTGCTGTCCATAGCTATGCAGTTCATCACATTGACTATGGATGGTAGGAAATCAGCAAAACAATAGAAACTAATAATGTAAAGGACAGGTACCAACTTAGTAAATATACCCATAATTGCAAATTGATGCACCTGATACACCCTTATGCCTCTCAGTATGATTACATGCCCCATGTTGAAAGATACCTGTCACAAGGTGTTTTTATGTTTGTTGACTCCACCAGTCTCTACATTTAAATTAATTTTGACTTTCCATTTTACACTTTGACTTGAAAGTTGATTTCGTTTTTTGGATTATATTTTGCCCTCTAGGGCCACTCTAGTAAATACATTGTGTCTAGTTAACCATGAAAGCCAATAGATATTATGTTCAAATTCTGTTTTGAGTTCTGTTGTTTTGTTTTAATTCTGGGGGTCATTCAATACTGTAAACTCAAAAGAAGCCAACATTTTGCCCATCTGATATTGGAAAACTGGGTTCATTTCAAGACGATGGCCCACTCTTATATTGTGCTGTTAAGTAACCAAATACCTCATTGCATTAGCTAAGTGACCAAATGTGAGGCCTGTCCATTAAGGGCCATCTGACTGTGCTAGATCTCCTTATCTAATTTGGCCACCTGGATAGGACTTCTAGGATGATTACAGGAAGTGCTCATCACATAAAGCTTTAAGGTCAGCTTGACTCTCAAAGTGTCATGTCTATTTGTCAACAAAGTGCACAAATGCAGCATAATACAAGTAACTCACCAATACTGTATTGTGCACTGCATCATGCTGAGCTTTCAGAATTGTATCAGCCCTGTATAGCATCACTGTGATGCATTAATGCAGCTCTAGCCAGTTTTTTGCCTATGCTACCCTAAAAGTTCTTTTGTGTATTCAAGACAGCGGACAACGGCAGACCTGAAGCGTGCACTTGTTAAACTTACAGAACCAGTGTACTACACAAATCATTTCCCATGTAAATTTGTTTATAACGATTTCTTTTTACCTACTTAATGATTACTTATTGAAGATATTATCCTTTGACTGTAGAACACAGAGGAGTACCTAGTCAATTTCAAACAAAAATTCTACCACACCCATTCCCCTTTCCCACACTCACCCCCACCCTCCCCTACACCAAACTTCAGAAATGTTACTCTTCCTACAGTCACTCATACCCCTCTCCTACAACTTTCTTACTTCCCCCTCATCTGTACATGATGCCCAGACAAAAGCAAATAATTCACTTAAGAACTATCATGCCCTACACTACCTACACAACAAGACTACAGGGGAATCCCCTCCAGCTTCACACCCAGCAGGAGAGGCATCCCCGGGGAAATACCCCTCCTCCAGGCCAGGATCCCAACCACTTGATGGCTCACCACCCATCTCAACTTACTCACACTTTCCAAGTTCTTCCTATTTCCTCTAAGAACTGCATTTTATTAACCCTTTAAGGACTACTCCACTTCAAAAAAATAAATTCCAGCTACCAGGGATATGGCAGATGAATAATGTTCTACTACAACAGGTACTACACTACAGATAGTGCCCTGGTACTGCACATATGTATCTGTTTTTGGGTACTAAGAACCAATACTGCATGTATGTAGTATTGATTTTACAGTTGCCCTGCATATATGCAGTACCAGCAGGGAAATGTCATCAAGTTGACATTTGTCACCTTGAAGCACAAAACAGCCCTGGCGAGTAACTCACCAGTACTGCATACAGGGTACACACACCTGGAGGGCCGACGTGATACTCAAATGTAGCACTGCAGAGTGTCTTGCCAGGCCTCCCCAGCAAATTAGTTTGACTTAGTTTCTGGAACCTGCACTTTGTCCTATGGAACTAATTGGCACAATATGACACAATACCCCATAGGACAAGAAGTGACACATACTCACACATATTCACACAAATTCACACATATTCACACAGCATCATGTACCATGGCACAAAAATGTTTCCAACCATATTGTTTCACTTTTTTGATTTTTTTTGAAAAAGACGGGAAAGTCTGTTTAGTTTGTAATACTCATTATATTTAGAAGGTGGCATAGGGCACCATGGCAGAAATCTGTTAGTGCACTCCTTGCTGTATATGGACATACTATCTCATTCAACAAGATTCCTACCATGGTAGTGTAAGCCTGATGAAGTTGTGTACAATTCATGCCAATTATCAGCTGTATACACATGTAACAAAAGGTCAGACCTTTATCCAAACAAGATTACCAGAGGAAAGGTGTCTGTGGGCTGTCCCTCTTAATGCCGCTTTAATCAAATCATATGGTGTGTTTTCCAATCACTAATGGAACTTGATAGAATTAGAGGTGTATAGCTAGGTCTAAGTTGCATTGACAACATGTTATTATGGTTATAAACAATGAAAATGATTCCATTTCACCCATGAGAATAACAAGGAACAACAAAGATGACACCTGGTGTCAAAACCATGCACTATTCCAACCTGACAAAGTGATTATGGTTATGTTTGAAGATGTGTGAGTGTGTGCCAGAAGGGAAACTAGGTGACACTACATCACACAAATACCTGTTATGTGTGACACCAGGTGTCATCAAAGTTGATTGTACCCCTTTTCCTGATTAAAGAGAATGATTTTCTTTAGCTATAAGTATCTAAACAGGGTCCCAATGTATTGTGAATCAGACAATGCACCTGTCCTTGTATTAACATTCATTATGTAAATAAATAGATGCCATATCATTTTAACAAAAGCAGCATTAAGAGGTCCAGATGCTAGACACCTTTCCTCTGGTCATCATGTTTGGATAAAAGCCTGGCTATCTCCTGCTGCTCATGTGAACTCTAATGTTGATGGTTATAATGGTACATATATTCATCAGCCTATGTTGAAATGCTAGGAACCTGATCGAACGAGTTTGTACAAACCAGCAGCACACCCACCAATAGTGTGCTATGACTATCTATGTCAAATACTGCTGGTTGTAAAAAGTATTACAGTATTTCCTATCTTTTAGTAATTCATAATAAAACTAAAAATACATGACTAAACATTTTTGTTTAGGGCATTATATTTTGTCATTTGGTGTGAATAGGCTTTTTAAAAATATGTCAGAACTGTGTGAATCTGTTCCATGGAACACTGTGTCAGTGTGTGTGAGTCTGTTACATGGTATACATGTCACACAAAATGCACGAAATGAGCACACAGTTCCAGGGGTAAAACAGGGTGAAACAATCTGGAACTAATTTGCTGGGTCCTTTCATGCATCATGAAAACCAAGGTTATGTTGCATTAAGGCGTTATGCTGTACTTGAAGGATTTTAATGGCTGAGCCAGAGAACTTGACCAGAGGCTCAGTGCAGGAAGTGCAGTCATGGAAGTTTTGTGTTAGGAGACAGGATAGCATTACTGTGGCTAGGGTGAAGGTCAAGAGTGATATCATCAGTAATGCTGATGAAGTCAGGTTGATAATCTATATGATGTAATACTTGTGTAGATAAAGGTACAGATTGCTAATTTAACAATGGTTCTGATATAGAGCAATACCTTTCATACTTTAAACCCCCACTTCCTCTAGAAAGTCCCTTTCACTGACGTGCAACAAGCATTTTGCCTCTAAGAATGATTTATTGCCTAAAAATTACAGTTCGCCATCGTAGTGCTATATAGTGCATATGATTTTTATGATACATGGATCATAAATTCAGCACTTGTGAATAACTCAGCCATCCTTATAAAGTTACAGTGAGCAGCATAAATCAAGGGTCAATGGTCTGAATCACAGAAGTCAGACAACAAGTATCTGTCTGATTATCAATCCTTTTCAGCTTACAACCCAAAGTTCATCAAGTAGTAGCCAGTAGATGAGCATGGTGCACGTGGCCACACTCAGACCGGTGTAGGAATTCCTCTGTCCGACACAAGTAATCATCTAACCCTCATTACACCACATTACTGCATGCACCAAATTGACTCCAGGTCCTGCAGTCCTGGGTTGGATTGCCTCATCAATTCTTAGGAGCAGGCTTAACATGGCTGCCCACAAACGTGAAAACATGGCAGTCTAAAGACAGAGCGCAGTACTTGGTGTCACAGCAGGATGTATTGTTAGATTGCATGCCAATGTCTTACTAGCCAAGCTCTAAACATCACTAGGCACCCATAGTGATATGTCAAGGAGAAAAAATAAATCTGGAGGGAATAGAAAAGGCAAAAGTCTCATGTGGGCTTTATGACACTTTTTGTGACAGTATATGGAGATGTATGTGTGGTTACCAAGGTAAATGTATCCTTTGCATGTTGTACTTGGCAATCACAAAACTAGCTGGACACACCTGTGTTTTAGCAACCTGGGAATATTTGGATGTTTTTACTGCACGGATGATTGCATTTGAGCTAATTTGAGATACTTTTAAAGAAAACAATAAGCATCTTAATTCACAGTAAATGTTTCTTAAAGTTGATTAAATGCCATTATGACTTTTACATGAAGTTTCCTCATATAGATCTACTAAATTTACAGCTGCTAAAAGTCTCCATTAAAGCTTCTCTAATTTGCTTAGATACAAAAATGTATGCAGTGTCTGAGCCAAAGCTATTAATCAGTGTCACAAAATAACATGAAATGGTTCATTTCAGTTAATTCCTTGGATCTCTATATCATACATAAATTATTTCATCACATTCCAGATAGACCAAAATCATTAGGGAGATTGCAAAGTGTTTTTTTAAATTTTAGAAAGCTCAGTGTACTAGTTTTGGTGTAAAGTCACTCCCCAGTGGGCACAGAACATTAAATTAACATTGATTGTTGTCAATGTTGATCCAATGCTGATTCAAAGTTGATTCAATGTTGAAGTGAATTTTGTGCCCACTGGGTCAGGGATTATTTTGCTGGTCACTTATTCTAGCCTGTTAAAATCAGCCAAAATTCAATATTAGAACAAATTAATTTCAGATATTCAAGCAGATATTGTTGTCATTTAGGCTGATTGGCTTGTAAATGGAAGACCAAGATCTGAACAGAGTCATTGTGGAGGAATTTCTTGTAATTCCTGATAATGAAGCATGGCGGCAAAGCACACTTTACCTTACTCCCCCCTACCGGCGGCGTCTTGAATATAGACTATAAAACACAGCGCTCCGCGCACCTCGGCCTCTTTTCGGCTCCAGGATCAAAGGGACTAGACTGTATTATTTTGTGTGGTAGTTAATCAAAATTTCTATCATCATGACCCGTGCATCTGCAAAGGAAACAGCCGCTAAGTCTCCTGTAAAAAGATCCGCGAGAGTTGTCAAACAGACACCGAAGGCGGCCGCCGCTAAAGCTTCAAAGAAGACTTCAAAGGCCATGCCGCCGCCAACCCCGACGTCTTCGGTGCTGTCGCCATCATCGCCGCCGAGGGCGGATCCTGCACTCAGAAAGGACCTGGGTGACCTACAGCAGCGTGTCAGTGGTCTTGAGTCACTGATCACCGACAACGCCACCAAGCTCATGGCTCGGATTGATCAGGCTCTCCCAATAGCAGCAAAGGCTTTACCCATACAGGAGGATCCGCCCAAGGTAGATAATCCTCCCATTGTTGTTCCCGCTGACGCCGCCGGGAAGGCCGCCACAAGGCCGGCTCCTGCCGCCACAAGGCCGTCCCCTTATGACCAGCCTACCGCTGGCCCCTCTCAACAAGTGAGACCCCCACCAACTAACACTGTCTCACATGCCGACCTGGTAGCTGCACTCCAGGTCCCGGCACCCAGACCTGATAATATCTTTGAACTTTTTGCTGACGCCATCGCCCGCCCACGTGGCGAGCCTGACCACCTACCTCTCAACCTAGCTCAGGCTGATGATCCGTCACTGGGCGACAAGGTTCAAGTCCTCCCAAACTCAGCACATCAGCTCACTACTATTAAAGGTAGGACCCACCCCCATCATTACATCTTTAGGGGCCCTGACAGGGTAAAGACCACTCTCAACTCTCTCACTGAGTTGGAATATGTCTATGGCATGCAACGTCTAATTGCTGATCCAAAAAACCCCCACTCCAGTAAGCCCTTCCTGGTCAAACACCTCCTCCAGATAGCTGAGGATGGGGCTGAGTTCAAATGGTCCCAGGTCAGAAATTGGTCTGAGGACCTCCCGCCTAAAATGGTTCGACTTCATGGACCGCCATGCACTCAGACATGGCACATCTCGGAACGCGGCTGGTGCTCTCTTTGTGTCTGGTGCCGTGCCTCTGCCTCCACCCATTGCTCTGTCATACCAAGCCTACGCCAGACCCGCGCAGCCTCTGCCGGCTCAGGCCCGCGAACCCCCGGCGGCTGCTGCCTCACGCCCGTCAACAAACGCCCAGCGTCCCCCGCGCAACCGCGCGGCTCTCAGCCGGGCGGATAACCTATGCCGGCAGTTTAACTTGCAGACGGGCTGCACCAAGCCCGATGGCCATATCGAGGCAGGACAAACCATAGGCCAACACTGCTCCTGGTGCCGTGCAAATCTGTCTAAGGTACATTACCACACGGAGGTGGCGTGCCGCATTAAGGAGGACCCCTACAACCACAACTTTCAGGCTTAGGCCGGCTCCAGCCGGCCTGCGCCCACAGTCCCCGCCATGTTTGTTGACCACTGCCACGCCCACTACTGCCGCCATATCTCACCAGGCGGCGCCACCGCGCCAACACTCAACCGGCATCACTTTTCAGCAGCGCCTGTTCGACCTGAGCAGGCCATGTTTAGACTCTCTCCCGAACAACAACAAGGAGTCGACGGCGCTGAATGAGCCGAATATTAACTGTGACATGCTCCCTGTCCTCGCTGGCCTCCCGCCCTCACACCTGGAGGTGACGGCCCGGGACGGGGACGGGCAAATACCTCTGCTACCGGGCCCACATCTAGGTCTAGGCTACACTAAAGGTATGTTGCATGTCCCTCTCGACTTTGACCCAGATCTCACTCCTCCTGCACCGACCAGGGTAGGGCCCTCTCCAGACGAGTTTGCCCCTGTTAAATGTAGGTTCTGGCCTGCCCTCACTCCCACAGCCTTGGTCGACAATGTATGTTATGCCATGATTTATACAGCTTGTCGCCGCACGTGCCTTCCCAATCACCTAGGCCCTAGGCTGGAGGTCCCATCCGGCCTCGACATTCCTGCCTGGAGGGAGGCCTTGGCTGATTACCATGACACTCACCAGTGTGACTTCCTGCAGTTCGGCTGGCCGGTGGGATATACAAAGCCTCACAGCCCGGCTCCTACTCACAAGAACCACCCATCGGCTCTCCAATATAGGTCACAGGTGGCTGAGTTTGTAGAAAAAGAACTCAGGCTGGGTGGCCTTCTAGGCCCGTTTGACCGCCCCCCATTCACCCCATGGTTTCACACATAGCCACTAATGACCGCCCCCAAGGGCAGCCCAGATGCTAGGCGTATCATCCTGGACATGTGGCCGATTTTCACGAAACTGCTTTTTTTCACTTTTTTTTTTCTCCTGCCTATATTTTTTCAAATGTGATAGATACATCGATCCTTTTGATGTATTCTGGTCAGAATAAACCAGGACTTCACAGGGTACCCTGGTTTTGCCTATCTATGAGTGAAAATAAGAGAGTTAGAGGTCAAAAAGTACCGAAAAACAGCCCTTTTCCATACAAAAATCATGATGACCCATTGTGCAAGCTGAATAATTCATAAAATAAATAGTTACATGCTTATTTCTTCATCATTCCTCGTCCCTAATAAGGTAAGGAATTTTTTAGTACCAAAGATGCAGATATAGGAAGGACGGTATAGGTTTTGTAGGCCTATATGTATTGGGGAACTTTATTGGCTTCACGCCTAACGCCCTAAACAATATCTTCCACCTCTGAGTTTAAAACAGTAGACAGAATATCTGAATGTACCATGGTAAGGCCTAACATATACCTACATAATGAAAAAAAAATTAAGAGTGTGGGTTAATTACAATAGCCTAGAGAGGACATTGGGCAGGTTGGGGAACTTTTACGGGCTTCACGCCTAACGCCCTGCATAAACACTAACGATTTGGTATCATCCAGAGTTATTATTTTTAACCAACTTCACTATGCTATACATATACTTATAAATATAGATTACTTTGTGTTTTAATTGCATTATTATACCACCGACGTAGCAATACCTGTGAGCTCATATATGTGCTGGGTTCACGCCTAACGCCCTGGGTTCACGCCTAACGCCCTGGGTTCACGCCTAACGCCCTCACTTATAGCCTGCTCTCTGTACAAAGAAAGAGAGTATGCAGCCACCCTGAATCTATCTGTGAGTGAAGTACCATGTACCCCGCTTCTCCTCATAGCATATATGGGGTTAAATGTAATAAATAATGTGTTTTAACCACAATTTAAGGATATTTTCCGACCAAAAAATTAACAATTGATTCAAGAAACTTAAAATATACAAAGGTGTCGGCCTCATCCATGGTGTGACAACTCATATAAGGTAGAGGAGATGTATGGGGACTTACATGAATCAGTTTAAGAAACAGTGAGATTTGATTTTATAGTGTAGGGAGGATCAAAGCCTGTATCAACCCTGTTCTGTACCTACGTGGCTTCACGCCTAACGCCCTCACAAATAGCCTTCTGAAGAGAACAAAAGGCTATCCAACCACCCTTAATCAATTTGTGAGGAATTCACTATGTATTCCACTTTTTTTGGTGCAAATATATACAGTTTATTTAATATATAATGCATTTTAATCACAATTTAAGGATAATTTCCGGTCAGAAAATGAACAATCAATTCAAAAAACTTAAAATATACAAAGGTATCGGCCTCATCCATGGTGTGACAACTCATATAAGGCAGAGGAGATGTATGGGGACTTACATGAATCAGTTTGAGAAACAGTGAGATTTGATTTTATAGTGTAGGGAGGATCAAAGCCTGTATCAACCCTGTTCTGTACCTACGTGGCTTCACGCCTAACGCCCTCACAAATAGCCTTCTGAAGAGAACAAAAGGCTATCCAACCACCCATTATCAATTTGTGAGGATACTACCATGTACCACACTTCTGCCCATAGTATATCTGAGGTTAAATAAAGTAAAAAATATGTTTTGATCATGTTTTAAGGAGATTTTCTGGTTGAATGCCTGGCTTCACGCCTAACTCCCTTTTCAGAAAGCTTTAAAACATAATATAATCACCCTTGTCCCATATAATGGTATACCAGGTTGTAGGTTAGGATGTTTTCCTCAATATTAAAACATAATATTTATAAAAGAAATTACCTTATACATGGAAAGGGGGTCTCCTTCTTGATTGAAAAGGGCGTTAGGCGTGAAGCCTTGCTATATAAGATACAACTTTGCCCCTCTACTGTACATTTGCTATGTATATTTAACCTGCCCCAATATTTCTGATGTATGGCCCACCCCCTAAGGTACATGTACACAAAAGGTTTTAAGCATACTCCTACATTATATTTGGACCCCTAGGTGCATGAAAAAAAGCAGTTTCGTGAAAAACGGTCATGTCCTTCCCTGCTGACGATGGGGTTAATGCCGGTATCACCAAGAATGTCCTGGATGGTGAACTCCGCGAGTACTCTCTTCCATCTATAGGGGACCTCGTCACTAAGGTTCTCCTCCTGGGCCCCGGTACTATGCTCTGGAAGGGCAACCTCAGTCGTGCTTTCAAACAGCTGAGGTCTGATGTAGGTGACCTCCCCCTTCTGGGCTTCCAGTTCCAGGACAAATACTACATCAATGTCACCCCACCCTTCTGCTGCAGGCTCTCAGGTGCAGCCTGCCAAAGAACTACTTCAGCCATGTCCTATATCCTGGCTCGCCAACAGGTGTGGACGTTGGTGTACCTGGACGACTTCTGTGGAGCAGCTCGGTCTCATAAAAAGGCCCTGGCTGACTACCAGGCCTTCCTCGCCCTAGCACAAAAACTGGGTGTCCAACTGTCCCCAGAGAAGTGTGTCCCTCCCCACACAGCCATGGAGTGGCTGGGCTTCCACCTGGATACCATAGACATGACTCTTACCATCCCCCAGCCAAAACTGGACGAGATTGTGACCCTTTGTGGCAAGTGGCTCAAGAGGAAGGTTGTCACAAAGAAGGAGATCCAATCATTGGTGGGTAAATTGATACACATCTCGAAATGCATCCCCCCGGCCCGGAGGTTCCTGTCACGCATCCTCCAGGCTCTCCGCATTGCTCCAGACAGGGGTCTCACCTGGCTGTCTACAGCGTTCAAGGCTGATGTCTTGTGGTTCTCCAGGTACGCTACATATGCCAACGGTGTCCACCTCCTCCAGCCCCCAGGCACTCCCTTCCACATCTTCTGTGACTCCTCCATGGAAGGGGGAGGTGGCCATACTGACTCTCACTTCCATGATGTGTAGTATGACCCTGCATTCAAATCAGCGTACCCTGACATTGTACACAGGGAGGCAGCAAACCTTCTTATGGCATACCGCTCCCTCCTCCCACCAGACTCCAGGGGAATGCATGTAACCATCTTCACAGACAACATCGGGTCCCAGCAGGCCCTTCACACTGGAAAGACAAAGGACACCATCTTGGCAGCATGCTCACGGCAGCTTTGGGTGGAGGCAGCTACCCGAGACCATTCAGTGGAGATAGCACACAAGCCTGGGAAGGACATTCCTATAGCAGATGCCCTCTCCCGCCAACACCTCCCTCACATGGTCACTAAGGCTGCAGACCTTGTCAGGCTCCATGGCCTGACCCGTGTAAACCAGGTGAGGTCCTTCCTCATCCATACTTTGCTTGTATTTAATCAATATGTTTCTCTCCTACAGATACAGCTCTGGGCTGTCAGACCCTAGCATCTATTAAGGCAGCAGTTACCCCCCGGACTGCAATAAATAAGGACATCCAGGCAAAGGCGTATCTCACATTTGGCCTTTATTATAATATAGACTTGCTACATCCCTCCCTCGGGGACGCCTGCCTCTTCGGGCAGTTTCTGGTAAATTCGTTAGCGTCCCCGGCCTCTCGCAAGAACTATCTCTATGGTGCCTCGGTATGGGTGAGTGACCGAGGAAGGAATTCAGCTGCCCTCACAGACAAGAAGACCAAAGAGGTGGGGACTGGCGCCCTCCGCCTGTCACCATACACACCATCACCTGCCCCTGGCATTCAGCCCCAGGACTTAGTTGCGGCCTGTGAACTCACATCTAACCTCCCGGAGGGGCCTACACTACGTGCAGCACTGGCTGTGGGCTATTTCGGCTTCTTTAGAGCCTCAAACCTCCTCTCCCCGTCTGCTACCACTTGGGGTGGCACCCACACTCTCCAGAGGCAGGACATCCAGCTGAATTCAGATGGCCTCGCAGTCACAATACATTCATCTAAGACAATCTCCCTGGGGTCCCCGCCGGTGGTCCTGGCCCTGCCCAGGATCCCGGCCTCTCCAGCCTGCCCCACCACAGCCTGGGTGGCCTACGTTGCTGCTGTCCCGGGTAACCATGACGACCCGGCCTTTGTGTTGTCGACAGGGACCCCACTCTCCCCTCAACACCTGGTCCGCATTGTAAAACGGGCCCTTGGACTCCTGGGTTGTGATTATGCACCTCAGCTCACCTCCCACTCCATCCGCAGAGGTGGCACTCTCGGGGCCCAGGCTGCAGGGGCTGAAAGAAGTGACATAAAACAAAATGGGACATGGAGGTCTGACCAAGCCTTCAAGCAGTATGCTCCACTTCACCCCTCGGCTAATGTCACCAAGGCCATGGCGACTATGTTTGGCAACCAAAGCCTCGGACTCACATTAACATCTACATGCATTACATTACTTTATTGTTACACAGTATACAACACCTGTGTCTTTGTATAAACATGTACCCGGTATTACCATGTATTTTATCCTTTTCTCCACAATTTAACTAAATCAATTGTGTCACTGTATAACTTTTATGCAACTGTTCATATATAACGTCACAGGATAAAATACATTTATATCCAGACTATATTTGCTTTGTCTCCGTGTTAGTTCATTGTGGAGGAATTTCTTGTAATTCCTAATAATGAAGCATGGCGGCAAAGCACACTCTACGTTACTCCCCCCTACCGGCGGCGTCTTGAATATAGACTATAAAACACAGCGCTCCGTGCACCTCGGCCTCTTTTCGGCTCCAGGATCAAAGGGACTAGACTGTATTATTTCCCACCTCATCCCACCCTCATCTTGGGATTACGTAGGTATATACTAAAGCCTCAGACTCACATTAACATATACATGCATTACATTACTTTATTGTTACACAGTATACAACACCTGTGTCTTTGTATAAACATGTACCCGGTATTACCATGTATTTTATCCTTTTCTCCACAATTTAACTAAATCAATTGTGTCACTGTATAACTTTTATGTAACTGTTCATATATAACGTCACAGGATAAAATACATTTATATCCAGACTATATTTGCTTTGTCTTCGTGTTAGTTCATTATACATGTATGAATGGCATTCTTCATGGCATTGTGCTCTGGGACTCATTTTAGTAATTACTTTAAAGGACTACTCGGCATAGGCTGCATTGACAATACAAAGGACTCATCAGTCATTTCACAGTTCTTTTGGTCCAGCATAATTAGTGAGGAAGTAAAGCAGTTACTACTGTTTATAGCAATGAGACTCCCATAGAAACTCTCATAACCTTGCTCAATAAAACTGTGACATAACTAAATATTTTAATTCAAAAATTTCGCTTCTACACTGAAAAACCTACATTTCTAAAAGGTTTTTATCAGTGGATATCTCAACTAAGTCCTAGGAGTATTCATCACACATTAGTCAAAATGATGAACTGACATTATTCAAATGCTTTAGAATATCAGGGTATGCTGCATATAAAGGCCTCACGTTATTGTACTGCATTTATGTACCTCTACATGGGTAAAAACGACACGGGCCACATGGCGACTAGACCATTTTAGGCCCTTTAAAAACTCAATGGACACAGGAAAATCGGGGACAAAAATCGACCCACAGATTTTTTCTCTAAGTTCTGATTTTACCTAAAAATCGATGCAGGGACAGTCTAAATTGTGGGTACCCATGTAGAGGCACATTTATGTGTGAGGCTTAGGGACTATGCAAAGTCCCCAAGGATCTAGCTAAACTGACATGTCAGTTCCCTGATGAGTGGTTGTCTGAGTCATATCTGTGGCCTAGGGACCAATAACAAAAACGAAACAGTCACTCTGAATGAATTCGAGTTAATCTCTGCATTTCCTTTGTTTATGAAATATATTACATGTATTTACACTTGAGTTTGGGTGTCACTGACAAATGATCTTAGCTTACATGTGAGAATTTAGAGCAGGTGTCCAAATATATTCTAACATGTCATGATAGGCTGTAATAGGTATCCCCAGGAAAAATCGGGCACAACAAACTGCCTATATCCCTTCCACAGGCATAACATGAGAGAGAGAAAATTATTGCGAGAGATGCTATAAGTGTAATGTTGACACCTATTTACACCTGTATGACATGGCATAATCTAACATGAGTTCTAATGCATAGACATGCAACTACTGTAGATGCATTAGCAGTGGATATAGACTGGGTCTTGGAAAGCCCAGAGTGTGTAGTGGCCATTTCCTAAATACATTCGCACTAATGGGAAATATTTCAGTCCCTTGGTAGGGGAATGGGCCCTCAAGTGAGAAAACATACTCTCATACTAAAAAGGGTGCACAAAGAGATTTCGGAAACCTCCTGATTATGAGGAAGAGCATAAGGTACAAACAAGGAGGACTCTTAACCTGTGATGGGGTGTGGGGGAGATATTACATTTTTCAATGAAAGAATCGCTTTCCAAGACATATATATAATTATATGAGTTTTCCCAACATTTACCTCCCCTTTGTGAATAAACCATTACTACCTTGGGCTGCCTTGACTACTATTGTTGTGCAAATATTAATAGGTACCCCCTCTATTCTCATCATGCATAACTCAACATGGTGTATGTCGAGAGATCCTTACAGGAATCAATATTCAGCAAGTGAAGCCAGTATCTATTTGTATGGCTGTGAGGCAAGATTGATCCAGCCATCTTTGTTTACGCCATCTGTGACATAGTGCAGGGAATTATACTTTCCTATGGCAATGAAATAAACAACCTTTAGTATGTAGGACAGCACTATTTAGTAAACAATTTGAATTTATCATTTGATATATAAAAATGACAGGGTAATCAAGTGCAATCCATATATACAATTGTAGTCGGGTATGATTTTTGTAGAAGTTATCCACATATTAGTGAGGAACTATCAGTGCCACCTAGTGCCTATCCCTGGCAGCAGCGGTGAAATTTTTCTCAATGGGAGGAGAGTAACATGCTTCAAGCAAGCAGCAAGATTTCTATGTAGCACGTCGCACCAGTGAGGGTCCCGGAAATGTGGTTCCAATTTACTTGTTGGCACTCCAGGCGCTTTAAATGTATCAATCAAAATTCCATTACCTTTAGTGTGGAATAATGAGTAGGGTGTATGAAGACCCACTTGTCCTCTTTCGTCTGATTTGCCATGTGTTATAGTAACATGACTGTGAATGAATCAGCTTGGGTTGTTTAACACTCTGATCGGGTCTTGAATGCAGTCCCCAGTTGGCCTATCTACCTTGTTAGTTGCACAAAATTGTGATCAAATATTTGAAGATTCATCCATAATTTTCACATAATTACTCATACGTCATTACAACAATTGTTAAAAATTAGTGGATCCTAATTCTTCCTTTCCCGATGATAAACTTAAATTGCACTTGTTTTATGATTTGAAGAGTTTATGCAACATCAAAATGAAAGTCATTTAGTAGCCCCCAATTCTGCCATTCATGACTCACCTGTGAGTGAGGAACTACATTATTCATGCAGCGTGTTGTTATCTTACTGCATTGTTGTATAATTTGTCTGTAGTGCTTTCATTACCCTAGTTCTGCCATTGCCTATCTACATCATGGACTGTCTTACATAATTCAGCAAGTCTGTATGAAACCAATCTTCTGACATTTTGTGGTTCAGTTTGATGACAAGAGCATCAACAACCACATGATTATTAAGTATATGGTAAGACAGAAGTCTTGCTGTGATACAACAATACATATGAGTGGGGTTGTACCAGGAGACATTTCCATGGGGGAAATTGCCTAGGAAGAGGTTCAACAATTGAAAAGATAAAAAATACCTCACCTTATGACAGTCTATTTGCTGCTGTATTAGCCCTACATACCGTAGTTTAGTACAGCTCACCCATCTTCATGTAGAAGGGATTAATCTGTTTCAAGTGCTATTTACATTCTCAAGAATCATGAGCACTGGCATCAACATACCTGACAAAGCAAAATGCCTGTAGAGGAAAAGCAAACAGGATTGTCTTCATATGTGCATTGCAGTCTGAACAGCACCTAAAATCAACATTGTATGGAACCAGTAGCATTGGGATTACCACAAGTTTGTTCATGTATGTAACAAGTTGTCTACACTGTTAATTAAAATAAGGGAGTTTTTTATGATTTCTCATTAGGCATTTTGCAAACGTTTTGGAAACATAGTAGAAGATCATGCCATACGTTCATGGTATCAGCTCTTAAGCAATGATGCTAAGAAGCAGACCACTGTGTAATAAAGTACATTGTCCATGTAGTGCAATCTGAGTCCATACTAGATTAGTCATTAGGAGCCATTCAATTTGATTTTCATGCATGTTAACAAAGGGGTCAGGGAGAGTGTTCAGATTGTATATCTGATTCGCAAGACTATTTGGTGTTACTGTGGTAGACTTGGTTTCACCATACTGTACTGCAGTTCTTTTGACATTGTTACTCTCGGTGCTATGGACTTACATGAAGCGTTTCCTTTCATAAGAAAATAAACTTGGTGTGCAACTTACAGTTCAATTAGTGACTTCTGCGATGCAAGTATTTATAAGCTTCGCACCTAGGCAATTTATCTCTCACAAGAACTCTTAATGTGTGTGTCCCAGCTTTTAGAAAATGATACATCTATTTATGATAGGTTTAAAAAACATTGTATACAGCAAGTGAAACTCCTCTAGACGCAATAATTTGTCCTTATATGAAGTATGAACATGCTTTTGAAATGATGCTGATGGCAGTCTGCTTTCTGGATAATAGTCTACATCTAATTGCCCCTACCTGCATTACATCACATATATGTAATATCTATTCTCGAAAGTCACCATTCAGATGATTGCAGCATTTTTATCAACTACAGGCAGTTTATTGCAAATTTGTCACTCTTTAAGGACAGCAGGATCATGAAGGCTTGATTGTCAGTAGTATATATTGTATCGGAACGGGACTATGCTTAAGTACTGTTTATTACTCACTCGATATGCAGCCAATCAGAGGCCTCCATTTGGTCACGTGACCCGTTGCCATGGTAACGTGACCTACTTAGGACTCTCAGCCAATCAGAAGCCAGCATTCTGGGTGACCTACTGACCTACTTAGAAGCTCTCAGCCAATCAGAGGCCTAATTACGTCACGTGACCTACTTAGGCTCAGCCAATCAGAAGCCAGCATTCTGGTAACTATGGTAACGTGACCTACTTAGGGTTTGTTTGTAAACAACACCACGTGGCTCTCTTGTTTGTAAACAACACCAGGTGACACGTGACGTGACGTGTTTTGTTTGTAAACAAAAAAAAAAGTTATATAACTTATATATGACTGTGTATCATGAGATCAGTGCATTTCCCGTTCCTGTCCGACCTACATAAATATGCTCAAATCAACTAAATATTTACCATGCTTATATTAGTCCTTCTGATGCATTGCACTATATTTTTCTTTTTTCTTATCTAATGATTTTTCTCCAATTTTCTTTGATTAAAATGGCCATTTCCCGTTCCTGTCCGACCAGAAACAATTGCCCTCAGACAATATGTATTGTTTATATACCACAATTATAATTGGCCAGCATATTATATTGTTACTATATTATAATTAAAGGTTGAAAACATCAGTTTATCTCCCCATCTCTGGTCAGAATGTAACTTTTTTACACATTTCATCAGTGCCTAATCTAATTTTTTTTTACTGGGCATACTTTTATTTAGAAACATGCAATAAGCACACACATGTATTGCCAAGAGTCATATCTAACCGATTTACAAAGAAAAATAATCATGTTTTTACATGATTTATCATTTATTCCTGGTCAAAAGGCTGGACAGGAACGGGATATGGCTGGACAGGAACGGGATATTTGATTTCTGTAGGTATTTCATGTACTTTGTTCATGGTAAAACAAATCATAAGCACCCAGATGTATTGCCAAGAGTCATATCTAACCGATTTTCAAAGAAAAATAATCATGTTCTTACATGGTTTATCATTTATTCCTGGTCAAAGGGCTGGACAGGAACGGGATATGGCTGGACAGGAACGGGATATTTGATTTCTGTAGGTGTTTCATGTACTGTGTTCATAGGAAACAAATCATAAGCACCCAGATGTATTGCCAAGAATCATATCTAACCGATTTTCAAAGAAAAATAATCATGTTCTTACATGGTTTATCATTTATTCCTGGTCAAAGGGCTGGACAGGAACGGGATATGGCTGGACAGGAACGGGATATTTGATCTCTGTAGGTGTTTCATGTACTGTGTTTATGGTAAAACAAATCATAAGCACCCACATGTATTGCCAAGAGTCATATCTAACCGATTTTCAAAGAAAAATAATCATGTTCTTACATGGTTTATCATTTATTCCTGGTCAAAGGGCTGGACAGGAACGGGATATGGCTGGACAGGAACGGGATATTTGATTTCTGTAGGTGTTTCATGTACTGTGTTCATGGAAAACAAATCATAAGCACCCAGATGTGTTGCCAAGAATCATATCTAACTGATTTTCAAAGAAAAATAATCATGTTCTTACATGGTTTATCATTTATTCCTGGTCAAAGGGCTGGACAGGAACGGGATATGGCTGGACAGGAACGGGATATTTGATTTCTGTAGGTGTTCCATGTACTGTGTTCATGGTAAAACAAATCATAAGCACCCAGATGTATTGCCAAGAGTCATATCTAGCCGATTTTCAAAGAAAAATAATCATGTTCTTACATGGTTTATCATTTATTCCTGGTCAAAGGGCTGGACAGGAACGGGATATGGCTGGACAGGAACGGGATATTTGATTTCTGTAGGTGTTTCATGTACTGTGTTCATGGGAAACAAATCATAAGCACCTAGATGTATTGCCAAGAGTCATATCTAACCGATTTACAAAGAAAAATAATCATGTTCTTACATGGTTTATTATTTATTCCTGGTCAAAGGGCTGGACAGGAACGGGATTTGGCCGGACAGGAACGGACAGGAACGGGAAAAAGGGGACAGTTGGGCACCATATGAGGGTATAGAAATAGATAGGAGGGTACATATTTAGTGTAAGAAAAGGAATCTTTTTAAGTAATATGCTCTATATAGTAGAAATAATTAAATGTGTTAACATTTTAAAAATAAATCAATATGATGGATTGGACAGGAACGGGATAGGCAAAGAAAAAATGCTGAATGTGCAAAAATGGTTTAACCATATTAAACAGAAATGAGGTGTATGGGAAGGAGAATGTTAACCTCACAATCTATTATATTTAGAGTAGAAAAAGATATGTGAAAAAGGGAAATACAGTCTGTTATATGTGTTTCAGGCCGGACAGGAACCACTTTGAAGAGATGAAATATACTGAAAAAATATAAAATTGAAAAAACTAAAAGTGCAGTACAATACTGCATGAGTAGCAGTATATGCATGAGAATTATGAGTTTGATTTGAGAATATTTTTGACAAGTCGGACAGGAACGGGAAATGCATCTATCTCATGATACCTAGTCATATAGAAAATAAAACACAACAAGATAATTTCATGTTATGCTAAAATTATATTTTCGAAAAGCACATCTGTTACAGTGACTATGTGTAAGTACGCGCGTTCTCATTCAAACACTATAACACTATTATACTGTAGCAGCAGCAGGTAGGGCAGGAAGAAAAGCAAGAGCACGAGCAGAAGCGACGACACCATTTGCACCATCCGGCCGTCGCGTTGGTCGCCCTACTATCCGTCGCGCATTCAACTGGAGGCTTAAGTGTGACAAATGACGATTCTTTGTCGACGCAACTACTAATATCAGCAGCATCAGCAGCATCAGCAGCAGCATCAGCAGCAGCGGCAGCAGCATCGGCAGCAGCGGCACTAGCAGCAGCAGCAGCGGCAGCAGCAGTAGCGTGAGCATTAGCAACAACAGCAGCAGCGGCAGTAGCAAGGGCAACAGAGCGTACACTAGCAGCAGCAGTCCTAACATCAGCAGCGACATCAGCGGCGACATTGGCAGCCGCAACAGCATCAGCAGCAGCAGCGTCGGCATCGGTGGCATTAGTAGCTGCATCGGCAGCAGCAACAGCAGCAGTCACAGCCGCAGCGGCAACAACAACGCCATCACAACGAGCGTCACTAACAGCCGCAGTAAATGCAGCAGTAGCACGATGAGCAGCACTAGCAGCAGCAGTAGCAGCGGCTACAGCAGCAGCTTCACATTCGCGCGCTGCTTCATCATACCACTTCATGTCACGGTCGTAACTTTCCATCATGGTGATCAGTAGTAGTAGTAGTAGTAGTAGTAGTAGAGAGAATGATGATGATGATGATGATGACGAAGACGGTTTCACTCCCCCTTATATACCCTTACTCCGCGGTAGGGCGGCGACTCTTCCCTTTTTCAAGCCACCGGCCAGCTGCCCACTCACGGCAGGTCTTTAGATTAGACTTAAGTCGCTTACTACGCGCTCACCCCTCTAATCACATTTTCCAGCCGCCGGCCAGCTGACTGCTGACGACAGGAGAGGGTGATTTTTTTTTCCCTTTAGATTTAAGTCGCTTACCACACGCGCACCCTCTAGTCACAGACAGAGTGACAGAAAGGGAGGGGGTCGCTTTGTTCACGCTACCTGTAGTTGCTTTCTATACACACTCTAATCCCATGACCTCCTAATCCTTTATACAGGTAACACGCGTTCAACTAATTACACTATTGTATGACAGTCGGTACACCGATTAATTTTAAACCACCCTCCCATCTGGATCCATGACTGGTGGGTGGAAGGATCCAGCTGAAAAGCGTGATTAGGGCTTTTGTTTCTCTTATGATAGCAGCAGGTCAGCATGCGCCAGCTGAAAATGTCAGACTAAGTCGAACTCTCGTCGCTCCTATAAAAGACTGAGATGCATTCTGTTTCCACACATCCTTCTACCACCGCCACTGCCACCGCCAGCGCCACCGCCACCGCCACCGCCGGCCAGCCGACCGCCGCCACCGCCTGCAGTCACCCGGCCGCCCCTACCGTCACAGCCATCACTACTACCGCTACACTTACACGCCAGCAGGAAATTTCGAGCTGAGTCTGCTTATTGCTTATTTTTTTCTTTGAGCTTTTTGTTTTAAAATTTTTTATTTTCACTCAGTCTTTTTTTTTTCAGAGAAAAGAAATATGGCGCCGCGGAGGGCGCGAGTTTTTAAAAGACGGACACGCGAACAAAGTGCCCTCCTCAACTGCCCGGCTTTTTTTTTATCTCAAAGTAGAGAGCGTCACGTAGTTGAGGCTCACGCTTCTCTTGAAGCGTTCCAAATTCTCCAGAAAAGCAAAGCCGAGTGCCAAAGAAATTGTCGTTATACAAGAGCGGAAAAGGAAAACGTAGGGACATGGCCGAGAGCCGTCTTCTCAGAACAGTATTTACTCCACCAATGCATAATAGCCGCTCTCAGCGCCCCCACTCGTTGGGCGTTTCATGAAAAGAAAGAGCGCTGCTACTCTCACCCTGCCTCCTCTTATAAAGTGAGAATAAGCGCTATGAAACGATTCCACAAGCCAATCGGTTTTTTGGGAGTGACTGCAGCTCCCACTCGGTGGGCGCGCTTTGTGGCCGACGTGAACACGGTCTCTAAACGTTTCGACGTCGTCACTTGTTATCCCGCATATTACAACGCAGCCGAATTGAAGAAGATAGGGACGCACTATTTTAAACCATACGCTCCAATATGTATTTGTCACCGCCGCGCTCGCACTCCTCATAGCTTTTTAGAGACGATCGTGTCACAACACAGAAAAAGAAAAAAAAGCGGCAAAGCGACGAGCTTTGCCTAAATGATCAAAAAAAAAAAGAAAAAAAAAAAAAGATTGATCTGCACTTTTCTCTCCTCCTCCCCTCCTCCTCTTCTTTTTTTTTAAAAATAAATATTTGTATCAGACTCCTCTGGAGTCTGATACAAACATTTATGAGTATTGAGTGAAAATAGAATTTATCGCAAAAATAAAAAGAAAAAAAGACACTTCTGCCGCCGCTACTATGACACCGTCCGGTATCAATAAAAAAGGTCCGCTGACTTTTCTCCACAACCATTCACTACCGAACGTTCGAGTGAGAAACACAGCAGACAGTCAGACACACAACTACTCTCTGACGCCTGCTGAAAAAAACAAAAATGTCGAGTAGTAAAAGCAAACTCTTCACAGAAATTCATTTCGACGCTCGACTACAAGGACCCTTTAGTTGTATCATTAGCGGTCCGTCGGGTTGTGGAAAATCGCGCTTGGTGGATCAATTTCTGAGCGACGTGAACAATTTGGTCACGCCGCCGGTGGAAAAGACTTTTTACCATTACGGTGAGTGGCAACCTCTGTTTGACAAAATGCAAAATCAGTACGGTGTGGAATTCAGAGAAGGTCTTCCTAGCAAAGAGTCTATAGCGGGAGACGTGGAAGTAGCAGAAGACGCTTTACGACCACACACTCTACTGATATTGGAAGATCTGATGAGCAGTTCCAATCAGCAAGTGGTAGCTGATATCTTTACTAAATACTCCCATCACTGGAACGTGAGCGTCATATATATCACTCAGAACCTATTCCAGAAATCACCCGACTTTCGAACTATGAGTCTGAACGATCACTACATGATCGTTTTCAAGAACCCGCGCGACATGGGGCAAATAGCTAGTCTGTCTCGCCAGGTGTTTCCCTCCAACGCGGCGGCCCTCTCTAGTATATTTACCCATGAACTCAAGCGGCCTCACTCATACCTCCTTCTGGACTTCAAGCAGTCAACACCTGACGATCTGAGAATACGCTCCTCTTTGACATCCATACACTCTCAGCTAGTATTCGTACCGCTAGACAAAAAAAAGAAGAAGAGAAAGTAGTAGCAAAAATGGCTTCTCATCTACTCGAAAGACACTTTGGCACTCTCAAGCACTTAGCTAAGTGCTCGCCAAAGGACTGCTCGCATTTAATAGACTCTGGAAGCGACGATCTGATCGCAGCGTTGAGTGAGATCTGTCACAATTTACTCGTAGGGAACATCCCGCTCAGCGACAAACAACTGGACAAGCTTCGAGAATCGGCTGACGTGTTGAGGGAGGTCGGCAAAAAATCTACTCCCATAAAAAAAAAGAGACGCGTCTTGGTACAAGAGGGAGGTTTCCTCATTCCGGCTCTCATAGGGATGGCCTTACCGCTTATAAAGAGCATTCTCCGTATATGTGACACCTCATTCGACACCTACTCGCCAACACTACCACCACTACCACCACCGCCAGCGCCATCGCCACCGTCGCCCCTATGACAGACTCAGAGCAGCAACACCACTACAAACGCTTAGCGCTCGTGGATCCTGAGACGCTCTACAAATCATCACGAGGAGGTCTACTTCATCATGTGCCCACTGCTGCTAGTAGTAGCGCTGCTACTACTGCAGTCGCTGCTGCTAGTACTTCTACTGCTCCAAACCTTCCTCCTCTTCCTGATGAGCGTAGTGAAAAGAACGAGAGTTCCGCCGCCTCCTCTTCCACCCCTGCCACCGCCGCCCGCCTACCTACCGATATGGCCTATTACCACAAGCAGGCAGTACAATCCCTTCATCCCAACGCGGCATTGCACCAGGTGCTACAGTTTATCTACAGGGACTTGGACTTAGTGTTGAACGATCCCACTTTGGAATCGCGCGAGAAAATGTTGAAATACCGAAGGTTGTTGAATAGATTGCAATTTTTTCTCGCGAATCCCAACAACAGCAACATCTCTTCTTCCTACACTTCTTCGCCACCAGCTCACCTCTGTCAGTCTGCTGAAGAAGCCAGCGCGTCCCTACTTGAGCGGTTGGTGAACCAAGTTCCCAAGAGGAATCGCATCCGGACCGCTGCGCTGTACAGGAAATTGGAGAAATCCGGTCTGGTCAAGTGGAACGAGAACGGTGCGGTGCGCGAGATGTCGGGTCGGAGAATACAACCTGAGCGTCACATCAACATAGTGGAATTACTGAGCGACGCCGCCAGGTTCAGGAAGACGGCGAACAGACCGGCGGGCTACTCTCCGTTCACAAAAGCGCTGCACGAAACAGATCCCACAGACTCCTTGATCGGAAACTATCTGTATAAAGCGAGCAGACCTGGCCGACCTTTGGACACACGGCTTACTGACAGAGGTCGGAAACGAGCGAGCTCCGACTCGGAAGAAGAAGAAGAAGAAGAAGCAGCAGCAGCAGCAGGCTCTTCTTTCCAGTTGGACGATCAATCCTCTGACGACGACGAGGGCAGTGAACTTTTCCAAACTCCGACTACAGTGAAACCGTCGTCATATAGGAGCGCGGCGAGTAAGAAAAAGAAAGGTCGCAACCGCCTAGCGCAGGCGTCGTACACTCCCGCTCCTGGTGCTACTCCATCAGGCCGACGATGGGAAAAGCAGTGAAGAGACTGACCAAGAAGGAAAAAGAAAAGAAGCGCGTAGTAGCTAAATATACCGACGTAAAAGCACCCTCCAGTTTCACTAGCGTGACTAAACTCCAGAAACATCATTTTCGCCACCTAAACCCGGCCGTCATCCGAGATGCTTTAGTGTCGCTGGACGCCTACACTAAACATAAACCCATTCGGAGAAAATTTGCAAGGAACAAGACTATAACCGGTGCAATCGATCAGCAGTGGCAGATAGATCTGATGGACATGCAGGCTTTGGCGTCTCACAACGACCGCTTCCGGTACATGGTGACGGCGATCGACGTTTTCTCTAGGTATGCGTGGGCCGTTCCCATTAAATCCAAGAGTGGTGCTGCTGTTACCGAGGCCTTCCAAAAGATGACAGACACTGGCGAGAGACAACCGCGCACTGTTCAGACAGACAAGGGGAAAGAGTTTGTGAACAAGATCTTTCAAGATCACTTGAAGAGCGAGGGCATAGAGTTTTTCACTGGCGAGAATGACGACATCAAAGCTAGTCTAGTGGAGCGCTTGAACCGCAGTCTGAAGGAGAAGCTGTGGCGTTATTTCATACACAAGCGCACGTATCGCTACGTAGACGTACTGCACCATGTAGTGTCTTCTTACAATCGCACTCACCACAAGACGTTGAAAATGGCGCCGGCTCAAGTCAGCTCGGATAACAGCGAAACAGTTTTCTACAGACAAGATCTCCCAACTAACAAACAAATCGACGAAATATGGAAAAAGAAGAAAAAAACAAAGACGTCTGCCGTCGACGTCATCGCTCCGGGTGACAGAGTGAGGATGTTGAGAACTAAAGGCGCCTTTGACAAAGGGTACGAGGGAAACTGGCGCGAGGAAGTAGTCGATGTTGCTAAAACGTTGGGAAGCAGAGGGTTTGAGCTAAAAGACGACAACGGCGAGGAGATAAAAGGCGTCTTCTACCCAGAAGAGGTTCAGAAGGTGTACAAGAGTCGTTACGACAACAACTACCTGATAGACTAGGTGTTGCGACGCAAGACCGTCGACGGTAAAGAGCTAGCTTTCGTACGTTGGTTAGATTACGACGACAAGTTCAACGAATGGATCCCCGTCCAAAAAATAACGTAGAAAAAAATGAACATCACCCTACCTAGCAACAGCTCTATGGAGTATTATCCTGACAACAGCTTGACGTCTTTCCGAACTCACTTCGACTCGCCGCTCCTTCTGCCCGAAGCGTACGAAGCGGCTCTGACTGAGATCATCCTCCCTACAGAATGGAGTAACGTGCACGACGACGACTTGATCATCGTTGTTCCTCTGCGCACGAAGGGTTCACTAGCTGAGGCGATGAACGTTTTAAAAGACGCTAAATTCCACGAAAGAAGAAAAACCGCACGTAGACTGGAGGGGAATGAAAGACGCGAACGGTCTGAGCAAGCTAATCCTCAGCGAAAAATACCCGCTGAGTGTGAAGGAAGCGAGCTATGTAACGGTGGAAGAGATGTCAGACACGTCGGAAGAGCAGCGATTGAAACCGGAAACAAAAAGGTTCAAGAGAGAGGTCGACTTGAGACAGACGAATGCCGTATACAAGCAGTTCTTGTCCCCGGCCGTGAAGAAGAAGGCGATCAGCGATCAAGCAAGACAGATGATCGAAAAGATGGAGAAAGACATAAAAAATGCGCACTTTGATGCCAAACATATTCAAGATACCTCCTATTTTCACCGGAAGCAACTACACCCTAGTCGAGCGCTTGAGTGAGACATTGCGAGATGACAGACTAGGGGGCTCCAGCTTCCTGCTCAAACCGATGGAGATCTTATCGTACGACTCCAAGACGAAACGCGTCACTATCAAACCGCCGAGACACTGTGCTATCCTGCTGACTCAGCATCTCGCATGTGTTCTAGGCTTCCGAGAGAAGACGTGTTTCGCGTCGCCGACTACCGGCGCCTACTCGATGGATGTTTTCGGGGACGTGCACTCTGTGTACATATACACCGACATGATCCAGGAGAGAGGTTTACCGAGGTCGGCATCTATTTAAGAGAACGATCCGGCCATTCCATCCCATTCAGTAGAGGCGAGGTGACCGTGACACTTCATCTGAGACCTATTGAGCGCTAAAACAAAAGAAAATGATGCGTGAACGCGTTCCGTACTTTCCACCCAAGCGCACCGTCGGCAGAGGGTACAGCGATTACTACAACGCGCAGCTGGGCAACGGCATCAACGTGTACAGCGGGCGCTCTTTCCAGAGCGGGCACGGTTTGGGCGGCGCTCTGTTAGGTCTGATGCGCTCGGCTACCCCGCTATTGAAGTCAGTAGGGAAAAACGCTGCTCCGCGCCGGTGTGGGTGTAGCTAAAGATGTGCTGGCGGGTCGGACTTTAAAGAGCAGCGTGAAAGACCGAGGCGCAGGCGCTCTGAAGAGACTGGCGAGTACGGCGTTCTCAGGAGGAAAGAAAACTGGCGCGTCTAAGAAACGTCGCCGACGTTCTCCTCAGACGGGCGGTGGCTCTTGCAAGAGACGTAGAGGGGATGTATTCGACCGGTAAGCGCCTAGGCGCTTAGGTATAAATAAAAAGACCTGGAGGCGGCCGGCGTCAGTCTGTCGTCCGCGTGAAGAGAGAACACAATGGCTTACGTACACGAGAGCAGTAACGAGTGCGCGCTCTCTGAGCTTGACCTGCACACCGTAGCGCCGACTCAGACTACTATCTTAAAGTCGTCTTTCCTCGGGATAGAAACAAAAAACTCTTTAGAGGATGGAGGTAACATAAATTTCACCATCAACAAGTCGCAAGAGTACACAGACCTGAACGAGAATTACCTTCATCTGGAATGTCAAGTGCTGAAAGCGAACGGGGCGGCGCTAGAGGACACCGACGTGGTAGCTCCGGTGAACAACTTGGCTCACTCGCTCTTCAAAGACGTCCAAGTCTCCATCGGGGGTTTCAAAGTGTCTGGCAACACCAAGACCTACCCTTACCGAGCTTACTTGGAAGGGTTACTCAATTACAACAAAGACGTGATGCGCGGCGTCATGAGCGCCCAGGGGTGGCATGAAGATACGCCTGGTCAGTTTGACACGTTGACTAACGCGAATACGGGGTACGCTGCGCGCAGGAAGCTAATCTCCAACCAGCGCTTTTCGCTGATGGCGCGACTGCACTTTGACCTGGCTCATCAACCGAAGCTCATCGTTGGAGAGACAGAAATCAATCTCACTCTGAAACAGGCAGTGCCCTCTTTCTATCTGATGTGCGCCCCTGACGCAGGCTACAAATTGAAGATCTACAAAGCAAAGCTCTACGTGCGACGTGTGTTGGTGGCGGACGCTGTAGTGGAAACGCACGAAAGAGCAGTGATAGAACACGGCCCCTTCGACTACCCGGTGAACAGAGTGGAGGTGACGACGTACGCCATCCCTCAAGGTAACAGAGATCACAGCTACACGCACTCCAACACAGGCCAGCTTCCCAAGTCGATGATGATTTGCTTCCTGGACCACGACGCCTTCAACGGTAACTACAACAAGAACCCGTTCGAGATGAAGCATTACGACATCAGCTCGCTTCAAGTGGTAGTGAACGATCAGAAGGTGCCGAACGACGCTTACGTGCCCGACTTTAAAACCAAAGCGGCCGTGAGAGAGTACTTGGCGCTACACACGGAAACGGGGATGTACAAGGGCGCGCGCTCCTGTGGTATTTCATACGAGCAATTCCTGAACGGTTACACGGTGTTCCCCCTCGATTTAACCCCAGACAGATCGCACGACGGGTGTCGCGTGAACCTTATAAGAGCGGGTCAGCTGAGGGTGGAAGTCAGTTTCCGCTCGGCGCTACAAGCGACAACAACGGTGCTACTCTACTTAGTGTACGACAACGTCGTCGAGCTGACCAGAGATCGACATCCCATCACCGACTACCACATGAACTGAAGACAAGACAGCAGTACTTAGCGTATGAATACGCTTGAAATAAGTAGAGTGTTGAAGGAAAACGTTCACACAAAACATCGTTCCCTAGGTGTTTTCTCTTGTGACACTATTCCGAAGCACCCTATCAAAGACACTTGTTTCGTGAGCAACACAGATCCGCAACATTTACCAGGTCAGCATTGGGTAGCGTTTTACGTGTCGAGCACGGGTGAAGTGTACTACTTTGATTCCTTCGGCTTACCGCCGCTGAGTGCGGAGTTCTTGTCTTTCGTGGAACGCTCTGCTCCGTTCAAGTGGCAAAGAAACCGCGTTCAACTACAAGACACTTCTGCTGACACCTGTGGACCTCATTGCGTTCATTTCCTAATTGAAGCATGTCTAACAAGAAACCCCAAGAAGTGCGTCATGCGAATGAGCAAAATCCCAAAGCTGAGCGACCGGACAGTGAGTCAGAAGCTATCGATGATGATGTTGTGACAGAAAAAACGGGTTGTTGCGATGGCGGACGTTTCGTGGAAGCAAAGATTCTCTGCCTTGCCGAAATGGTGTTGGATTTATCCCAAGTCGTGCAATGTCTATTGGAGAGAGGCCGTCAGGGGTGTGGTGCGAGTGACGGCGGCGTGAGACTTTGCAGTCTGTTCGGTTGCAAATCGAAGAAGAAAGCTAAAAAAGCATAAACTTGTGTGTTTTTGATTAAAATGAAAATAAAAATTAAAATGAAAAAAAAAGAGAAAATTATCTTGTTGTGTTTTTATTTCTATATATAAGTTATATTTATAACTTTGTTTGTTTACAAACAGTCACGTGTCACGTGGTGTTGTTTACAAACAAGAGAGCCATGTGGTGTTGTTTACAAACAAAACCCTAAGTAGGTCACGTTACCATAGTTACCAGAATGCTGGCTTCTGATTGGCTGAGCCTAAGTAGGTCACGTGACGTAAGTAGGTCACGTTACCATGGTTACCAGAATGCCGGCCTCTGATTGGCTGAGAGCTTCTAAGTAGGTCAGTAGGTCACCCAGAATGCTGGCTTCTGATTGGCTGAGAGTCCTAAGTAGGTCACGTTACCATGGCAACGGGTCACGTGACCAAATGGAGGCCTCTGATTGGCTGCATATCGAGTGAGTAATAAACAGTACTTAAGCATAGTCCCGTTCCGATACAATATATACTACTATTGTCCTTGTCATGTCCGGAATCCAGTTTATTTTGTCGATAGCTTGTAGGTGCTGTATACTGCTGACTTGTTCAGGTTGTGCTGTATTTAGGCATTATGATGAGGTGTAGTGCAATAAATTGTGAAATGAGCCTCTCACAATATATATACAGAAAAGTAGACAGTTGAAGTATGACAATAGGCAAAAGTATCAGAATCAATAGTCACACACATGTGAAAACAAATATTAAGAGTATGAAATGCAATATACCTAATAATCTGGAGGTGAGTAGACAAAAGGGCCCGGGACTGCATCCTAACAGGATCTCTTGCCATTGAAGCAACCCCCCTCCCCCTAGGGGGGGGGGGGGATGCACACAGACTGACTGACTAGACAAAGACACAATAACATTTAAACGGACATACACATCTGGATTAGATATTAGCAATTCCTATTTCTATCAGGATAATTCTGACCTCAATGAAAATGAAGTATGGATAATCATGCCTTGCAACTGGTTTATATCCGATGGAGCTTTGATGTGAGTGGGATCTAGGCCACTTGGAGAGAGTTGAATTAGTTAATTGAATTATCATTTCTCATGTGCCATTCAAGGGAAATGAATTCAATAAGAACAATCAGTTAATGACAAGTAATTACAACACCATTTGCCTGAATCTGTTACAGGAGGGAGCAGTAGTCCACTTTAATATGTTGTCATATTGGGCCATCGGCAATTAGCATTGGACTAATATCTGAGATTTGATATGCACGAAAGTAAGTAACACTACAATCAGCGGTTAGGTGTGTAGTTTGGCTTTATTGTACATTAGGTCTACGATGGTATGCACCTAGTACCCTACCCAGCTCTCTCTGACTAGCTAGTAGCGTGTGCCCCTTATATACAATAGGGTGGTGCAGTGCCACTAGTGGTGGGTAAAGGTACGAGGTAGCAGGTGTTTGTGTGCTTTGTCCTCGGCTTGTATGCGGGAACAAAGCAATCGTATATGATATTCTTGGTCAATTAATAGCGGTTTGAGCCTTCATAATATCATAATTTAACCATTGCTATCCCAGCAGATGAAAGTATTATGTGGTAAGGTAGCTCCTCCTTACATGGATGGGCGACTGGTATAATTATTAATTGCATCAGTGTGGGTTGCATCATGATGACAAAGAACATATCACATTAAAGTACTCCACAGTCTGTAAAGGTTCATACAACAACCCTATACTCAGAGCACAGACCCCCTACATTGCACAGTCCATCATGTAGGTTTTCTCTTACACTGAGAATCCCTAGGTTTAAAAAGGTAATTATTAGTCGCTATCAAAGGTAGTAATAGGGGAATTCATCATGCACTAGTCAACTTAAAAGCTTACATTCTTTGGGAAACATCGAAACATAATTTTGAATATCAATATCGCTCCAGATTTATTTTTTTTTAACAAAAATGTCCAACAATATTGGGATGTTCCTATTTTCTGGAGGAATCAGTACGTCAATATGGTGACCTGTAAGTCGATGCGGCAACCTGAACTTTAGGACTATGTTCCCTAAAACACATCTCTATTCTTTGGCCTAGTTACAAGGTTATATAAGCGTAACAATATGGCAGACTAGATATTAAAGATGCAGGGTAAATAGGCAGGCTGTAGGAGCCAGACTCCTTTCCTGAATATTGCAACATGATGTATCACCCTGAGCACTTCATAAGTTTATCAAACAGAAATCATATCTGTTCCTGAGAAGAAAATGTCATACTTCCCTACCATTGATGCATCCTTCAATTCTGGGCACACAGTGGAGATACATAATTATTTCAGTGGTTGTGTGAGCAGGCTACTATGTCAGATCTCTAAGCTATGCAGACATGGCCATATTAATCTCTCTGTGGGTGGCTAATTCAATCCATGCTTGATATTGCCTGGCGACAGATTGCCCTTTTTAATGGCATTGGTGCACTCAAGTCTCATAACCTGCCCACACAAGCCTCAGGGTTACAAGTCTGTCTATCTCTGCAGTGGTAATCAGAATTAATTGCAGAGGAAATATCAATCTTATTAGTGCCTCAACACCTTCATTTCCAAAACTATTTATCCCGCATACATTTCCCTAACATGAATCAGATCTGATGCTGTATATAATATGACACACTTCTCTACTATAGATGCATCCTTCCCTCATGGCCGATGTGTTGAGATTCATATTTCAGAGCATCTAGTTGCCTGATGAGTTCTGGCCATCTGATCCCTAGGCTATCCAGATATGACCATATTAGTCTCTCTGTAGGTGGCCAATTCAATCAATGCCTGTTATTACCTGGTCAGAGATTGCCCTGTTGATCTTGAAACCTGCCCACACGAGGGGTAGTCTGTGGTAGTAACCATAGTAAGCTGAACTTCAGAGGAAAAATCAATCATATTGGTAACCTACTACCTTCATTTTAGGAAATATGTATGATCATAATTCTCTCAGGAAAGTTTATACCCATCTCAATATCATATTTCTAAGTAACACTTAGATCTATGGTGGGGAAACAAGACAAGCTGATTGGCTCGAGCAAAAACAGTGCAGTTTTGGAATCGAATCATGCACTGAGATAATATGAAACTGAAGTACAGGGCTACCAGTTCGTTGACTGGAATTAATATAGAAATACTAAGCCAAGGCATCTAGATATGTAAAATATATTTTAGGTTAAATATCGAAACTTAAGAATGCCTGGCAGACTTTTGATTATGTGACTCGTAATAAAACTTGCTAAGAGAACCAATACATGATTTACCACATTTTAATTATATCAAAGATAAGACCACACCATTTCCACTAATACGGCAGAGGTATAACATATATATGTAGCAAAATGATTTGAGAAGAGCACATAATGGTGAATTGAATATGTGAACTCTGTGCTGCTTTTCTATGCTATCACATAAAACAATATGTACAGATGCTGACATTAACTCTACTATATTCTCACTAGTGCACCCTGTGCATTAGACTCCTGTTATATGGCATCAGGGTAAAGCCTCAATGGCCCAATAAGACAATAAGCAGCAGTCTCTAGCTCATGACTGCTAACATACGCAACTCAGAGATGGTGATGAGCACATTAACAACTAATGAGCTGCTCCATATTAAATAATAAATAAAGCACATTTCTAACTATGCCAGTGTTACGATACCTAGAATACAATAGTTGAAATCTACCTCTGGTGGGCTGAGTCTTTTTCTACTATTCAATTTTAGGCATGTTTCTAGATTGACCCGCACATATAAAATTTAACGAAAGAAAAAGGAATTGTTTAAGACTTACCATTCTGATTGGATGGTATTATCTTGGACTCGCCAAGACCCCCATTCGTAAGGTCACCCCAAAGTATAAATCTCCATAGAAATATAAAACGCATCATCCCGATTTAAGGCACCTTTAATCAGCATTGCATAGTATTTTGTTTAATGTCAGCTCCCATTACGGCTGTGTCTCACGACCTTGGGCCAATGTTTTTGTCTCTGACTGGGTGCCGTCTCTGACCGGGTGCCGTCTCTGACCGGGTGCCCTCTCTGACCTTGTGTCAGAGAAAAGTGTTTTTTAATTGTTAACCTATACTCACATATATAAGGATTTGTAAAAACGTTACAGCAGTTGTTATGTAATTATAATTAGCCTCCTGCTGTTGGTAGAAGGTAACTAAACTCCCAAAGTGATGTCCGGTCAGAGACGGCACCCGGTCAGAGACGGCACCCGGTCAGAGACGGCACCCGGTCAGAGACGGCACCCGGTCAGAGACGGCACCCGGTCAGAGACGGCACCCGGTCAGAGACGGCACCCGGTCAGAGACGGCACTCGATCAGAGACAAAAACATTGGCCCAAGGTCGTGAGACACAGCCTTACATGAGCCTGTTTATCACATAAGCCTGTTTATCACATTATGTTGCTTGTTGGGGCAGGAGCTATGTGACAGCTGAAGTGGTGGCTAGCATGTCTATTCCATATATTGAGGTGATAAACCTTTACTACTGGCTCGATGCCTATACCAAAAGTTGGTCCCTCTAGGAATTCACTTTTTTTGTGCCTGGGACTATATGTTATATTTCTTACATCAGTATCAATAATTTAGGTATTAGATCCTAGACTTTCAGGAATAGACGGCAATCTAAGAGTAACTATATTGTTGCACTTAAATGCACCGTGCCCCAACTTGGTAACCTATGCCAACTGTGTAGCAGGTGCCACTTTCAAATCCTGAGTAACATCAAATAATCTTGAGTCATAAGATTATCATAACAGGATTATAACCACAGAGGACTATCGAAAGCATTATCAATGACTTGTTTTGGCACGCATATCTTCTGGTTGAGTTTTTCTTTTACGCATAAGCAGGCCGTTCCAGAAAGACACTTCAAATGATTAATATAGAAGTCAACAATGTACATATCAATAAGAATAGCCATTTGACGATACTGTGTGAAAGGGCTACTTATTACTTTGGTAACGTCTACAGATTGTGATTCAGTTTGAATAAGAACATGCTCCTGATGTTTATTGTGTATATAATTACCCCAGAATTATAAAAGTATAATGCTACCGGTATGATTAGTGACAGTTGATTATATATGGTTACTTAGGTTTATAATAAGCCTACCTGGCTTGCTGGCTCTGTATGCAGATGTAGGTCAGTGTCAAGGTCTCCTTGTTCACTGGACCATTACCAACTACAGGAATCCCTACCTGTGTATTTTTTCTCACAAGAGGAACATATCAGGTAATATGGCATACTAGATTGGGATAAGGATGAGGCTATTCCCATTTTCACTGGAGTCCATTGTCACAATGCCACAGTACCTGCCATAATGGCTCACTTACTGCAGACGGGTGAATTGGGACCAATGCTGGTTCAACATGGTACCATTATTACTATAAATGATTCATGTAAATATTTGCAATGACTTGGGCAATAGAATGTTGGGTACATTAGAAATAATAATAAACATAGCGGCTAGCTAATTTTATCAGGTTAGTCAGTAGTGACCAACCTGCATCAGTCTTTCGATTTCTCCTTAAATAAGACGTAAGCCACACTGTGTTTTGTCATAGTCATTTGTGATGATCAATTTCGTCATTCTGACAAATATCCCTATGATTAACCTGCGATGGCCACTACAGGGCAAGCCCAAGAGCCTAGAGATTACTAGTGTGGGCCACCGTAGAGGATATGTTACATTGTACATATTCCAGTCCCTGTTTGTGTTGAGCCACCTAGTGAGGGTTGGCGCTAGCCGCTCGCCAGATCGCCACTGGCGAATCAAATGCCAATTTGGCGAACTTTGCTCCTGCTAAATTCGCCAAACTGGCGAATTCGGCCAGCCTACCACTGAGGACACATTAGGAATCATGTTGTGTAATATACCGTTGGAAAGCTGAGATCATGAGAGAAACGGTTGTATAACTCTCAGTTGGATATGTTACTGATCTGAATTTTTAGAAAATCTTAACGAAAAAACAAGTATGAGCATTTTTCTACATCCTTTTCTTACAAGTGAAGAGGTCAAGCACCTGATAGGGATTAACAACATATTCATAATCCTGCCCTTAATTTTGCCAAAAGAAATGTGGCAAGTCAGCATACAAGGGTCGGGATGTGGGTAGGGGGGTTTAGATCAGAAAGAAGTAATCAATAGTAATACAACAAGTAAAGTTTCTACTCTCATATGAACGAAACATTTGAGAACTTATAGTTCATAGGCTTCCTGCTGTAGGCTAAACTAAACCCCCAGATACAAGGAAAGTTTATTTTGCACTTAGTCTCGAAATCTCCAGGGCAGTACCCTTGCTGTGATGGAAAGTGCAAAGGGTCTAGATTATGGGCCCCAGTTTAGAAAAAGTGACTTTTTCGCTATTTTTTCTTCATATAATGCTATAGATGATAGTGCATAGAACAGAGATGCAAAACAGAATCTCTCGCTGTCTTTGTATTCTTTTACTTATAGGTAAGGTAGATATTTAACTCTCCTTTCTACTTCATTCCCCTATAGAGGTGTCTTATCTAAGGTTCGAGATGGTGCTCCCAGGAATTCACTTCAGTTTTGTAAAGTAGGGGGCATAGTTCACGATGGGGATGCATATAAAAAATGTTTCAATACATCTCTCATTGAAGTAGACCTGTCAATGGGCGTTTACGTCACTGAGGCTAGGTTTGAGATATTTATATTATAATAGGCTGTTCGACGACCTGCCCCTTTTTCCACTCCCTATCTGTCATAGTGCTGAAGAGGCCCGTTTTGTACAGCATTATTTTACCCGTTCTATTAGGTGTATCAGCATGTGGCTTAGCTTGTTAGAAAGATCCATTATTCCTCTTTTATGACTGATAGGATATATATTTTTATCTGGATGTGTTTTATAAAAATCATAGACTTTACATGCAGGTCCTTAGGGAAAGGCCAGTGATGTGTGCTGCCGAGCATGACTCAGTGGGCATGCATAGTGTGCATTTTGATGTAAAAGGGGGACCTAATGTCAAGACATTTGTGCCATTTTTGGAGGGTTGTCACTCAAGAGAATAGGCTTTCTATATATGTCACTTTTGTTTTATTATCTTTAATATTCCACTCACAGCTATAGTACTAACTATCCTAAATTTCAAAGGTCACAGCGACTGAAATACCCACTAAAAGACTCTATAAGAATGGGAATGCATCACTCATATACAGATAATATGATAGAAAATCACAAAAATGCTGTATATATTACCGCATTCAGACGCACACCATTTAAAAATATGATATATAGCCCCAAAGAGACCGCCTCTGTAGTGCTCACCCAGGCCCGTGGCTGCAGGCCCCGTTGGGTGAGGGTCAGTGAGGCCTCCTTGTGTGCCCTGCACACCTGCTGCTACTACTGTAGCTACTGGGTAAATGACAGACCTGGGATGGTACCGAAATTGTATGAAATGCCTCATATATCTCACAATTCTTGTTGAATGTAAATATTTTTTCAACCAAGTCAATTTCTACACATTACCTGACTATCAATGCCATCTTTTCCGAGACATACCCAATTTATCTATATTTAGCCGAACTACCTAAAAATTATAATTATAAGATCCATCCCAGCGCTCTACAACCCCAAAATGCTGGTGGGACATAGATGTACTTGGCACCAACTTCTCTCTGTGTTCGAATTGTCCCGATACTCACTACCCCTCCCGACTTTTTAATGTTCAGGAAGAATTTGAACATCTCTTGGGAGGGGAGTCTGCTTGTGGAAGGACGGAGGGGGGGGGGGGGTGGTGTGTGTAAAAACTTTACTATCAAGCCTACTGGTTGTACCCTCGATGTGGATTTTTCTGGCGAATTCATTACCAATCTGACTCATCGGAAATGGTACAAATTCGCCAGACTGGCTAATCCATACCATGTCCTAGCGCCATCTCACTGTGGATGCCTAATTCAACCTAGATGGCCCATATAGCCTAGACAAAGATTGCTCTGCATTAATGTAAAAACCTTGTTACATGAGGAAAAGTCTTACAGATCCCTCAATTTCTGCAGTAGCAATTAGACTTGATAATAAGATTGAGATTACCAGGCCTTTATATTTTAATAATAACAATAGCAACTCTAAGTATTGTTTGTGAAGTTACTTGCTGGACTCTTAGGTTAATGTTTTTCGAGGAGAAGGAATATTTCACTGCCCAAACAATGTCATACCAAGATGGCCCCAACTTACAGCTTAAAACCACATGCTGTCTTTAAAGTGTGATTGAATTCAAACTGTGTGCATATAGCATGCATTCAAGTTTGTAATGATAGATGTACCAACAGTTGTTTCTTGTATTTTACCATTGTACTCCATTTTGATTCAAAAGTTGCTTATAAATAATCATATCAAAGGAATTCATAGCATGTAGAGCAAAATCATCTAGAGTTGACTCCTCAAAGCTAAGAGGGTATTACAAAGTAAGCTAAAATACCGCAGGAAGATTTTAAATACAGCTTGTGTCAGGGTTCTGGTTTGTTAATAAGAACGAAAGAGTTGGCAATACATGCCCTCAGTACTGCTGTATGTAAGGCATACCTAAACATCTCCTTTAGCTGCTTACCACTGATAAAAGACTGTCTGGGGGTCTGTGTGCGTTTACTGAGACAATAAGGGGCGCTGTGTGGGTTAATGTTTTGGTTCTGCTGGCTTCTACAATGAGCTTTGAGAGTCTTTGATGGAACTGACCAGACAGAGTATTATTAACGCACTCTTTGTCTAGCCTTTCATGTAAGAGTTGTGTACTTGAGACATAGAGTCATTGATTAACTGGGTGCATGGGTGATGAATTTGAGGCATAATCATACATTGGGTGTCCCACTGGCATGGTTAGGTATCCCTATGGGTCCTATAGCATTGTATAGCTGGTTGGATGGAAAAGTTGTATCGGTGTACTATACAGTTGAAATGGCACACATATCTAAATCTGTTCCCATTTATTTAATATTTGCAATAAAGGAACCAGTGTAAATGGACAACTTTCCTTGCATTAAGATGCATCATTTTTACATTCAATTTTCCCCATTCCTGTAGCATAAACACTTCAAAAAAATGAAAAATGTTTCCAATTAACTGGGAGAAACCTAGGATCTCATGCTTCAACACCATCCCTATGGGGCTGCCTTGTTACCAAGAGAGATACTACTAGTACATAAGCATAAGTGAGAAGTCTGGATCTCAACCTGGACACATGAAAAAGGACCTAAAAATGACTATTTTATTAAGTCAGCCGGGGCCATAGTGCAATGATATATAAGGGTATGAATGCAAATTTATTCAGGACAAATCTTTGATATATAAGGTAATGAATGCAAATTTATCCAGGAAAAATTCGAATGATCAACCCCTGCGGGGCTAGCTTCTTTCTATGGGAAAAAGGGCCTCAAAGGACTATTTTATTAAGTCAGCCGGGGCCAAAGTGTGATGATGTAGAAGGGAATGAATGCAAATTAATTCAGGACAAATTAGAATGATTAATCCCTGTGGGGCTAGCTTCTTTCAATGGAAAAAAGGGCCTGATAATGATTATTAGAATGGCTATTTTATGAAGTCAGCCAGGGCCAAAGTGTGATAATATATAAGGGAATGAACAGGAATTTGTCCAGGAAAAATTAGAATGATTCATTCATACAGGACTAGCTTCTTTCTAAGGGAAAAAGGCCCCAAAATGACTATTTTATGAAGTCAGCCAGGGCCAAAGTGGGAGTTACCATAAGGAAAATCATGTTTTCTAACCAGTTATCACTACTACTAGCGACTCCACTTGTTAGCGACTTAAAGTGGGAGTTACTATAAGGGAAACATTGTTTTCTAGTCAGTGATCACCACTACTAGTGACTCCACTTGTTAATTAGCGACTTAAAGTGGGAGTTACTATAAGGGAAACCTTGTTTTCTAACCAGTGATCACTGCTACTAGCGACTCCATTTGTTAGCGACTTAAAATGGGAGTTACTATAAGGGAAACCTTGTTTTCTAACTAGTGATCACTACTAATAGCGACTCTCCTTGCTAGGGACTTGAAGTGGAAATTACTATGAGGGATAGGGGTACTTTTAGTTTGAACCTTAGTCGTGACTTCATTAGCGACTCCACCTGTTAGCTAAAAACATCCAAGGGGAATATAACCCCGGGGGAAAGGGTTTCCCTTAAGGGGAGCTATTAGAAAAACATGGGGCATGGCTTTTTTGGGGGAAAGAAGGTAAGTGACGCAGGATTATTCATATTAATATAAGTAATAATATAGACAATATTATATTATACAAGGTTAGAATAAATAGGTCGCTAGTAGGTGAAAAGGTTTAGGTCGCTGGTTGGGTATTTTTAACAGAATAAGCCTCATCTTAGTCTTGGCAAACATTCAGAGGGAGGGGTATCTTTAACTGAATAAGCCTCCTCTTTGTCTTGGCAAATAGTCAGAGAAGGGGTTATCTTTATCTGAATAAGCATCATCTTTATATTGACAAATAGTCAGAGGGAAGGGTATCTTTAACTGAATAAGCCTCATCTTTGTTTTGGCAAATAATCCAAGGGAGGGGTATATTTTACAGAATATCCCTCATTTTTGTCTTGGCAAATAGTCATATTTGATAACAGAATAAGGGTAATATTATAGAAAGGGAATTTATAAAGGGAATATGACGCTTATTCAGTTAAAAATACCCCTCACTCTGGCTGTTTGCCAAGACAAAGATGATGCTTATTCAGTTAAAGATACCCTATTTGCCAAGTCAAAGATGAGGCTTATTCAGTTAAAGATGCTCTTCACTGAACAATTCATGTACTACTACCTTGAAAATAATCGCCTTTTCGGTTCCACCACATAACATTCTGGACACTTTTTCCCTGTACCCCTATTTTTCTTCAATCTTTAACCCTTTTCACAACTTGAATGATCAACTAGCGACTTAAAGAAGGAGAATGCCACAAATTAAAATGATTAGCTTCTTTCTTTGGGAAAAAAGGGCCTCAAAATTAAGTCAGCCGGGGCCAAAGTGTGATGATATATAAGGGAATGAATGCAAAATTATTCAGGACAAATAGAATGACTATTCTCTGCTGGACTAGCTTCTTTCTGGGGGGGAAAAAGGCCTCAAAATGACTATTTTATGAGGGAATGAATGGAAAATTATTTAGGAAAAAGTTGAAGGATTAAACCTTGCAGGGCTAGCTTCTTTCTTTATGAAAAGAGGGCAAATCTATTCAAGTATAAATTGTGGGCTAGCTCCTTTTCTTGCATTATTCTGTGTCTTCTTCGTTCCCTTTCATTGCTTCAGGATCAGCGTTTTTAATCCGGGCTAAAGTGTGATATGGCCTACATTTCTGCTCTCAGAATTGACAAATAATTCATTGTCTCTGAAATAATTTGCAGCTTCAATCAATCAACTGAATCACTTAACCTGCTTTATTCAGTACAGTAATGGTACGAGAGAAGATGACATCTATTCCCTCCTGAATAATGGGCATAATAATATATATCTGACTTTATAGGGTACATAAATAGGATAAATCAGCATTCATTCCCTACTGACTAAAGGGCTTATTGTACCTTCTTAAGTAGAGTAGAATATATGAGAAGTTAGCATTCATTATCTACTGAATAAAGGACATAAACTGCTTTATTCAGTACAGTAATGGTATACAAGGAGATAGCATCTATTCCCTCCTGAATAATGGGCAAATTGTGCTTTATTCAGTACCATAGAAGTGTGGGAGCATTCATTACTTGCTCACCATTGATTTTCTCATGGTGAGTCTCTCAGTTAATCAGATGAATAGCATATTTAATGCATTGCCTACTACAAACCCACCTTTCCATATACTACTACCACCAGGAAAATCCCACAATTCTTGTATATCGCAGTAAAAACATACCTATCAGATCCACATCTAGAATATGTTGTGCATTCTGAACTATGAATTAAAGTATTCTACACTTAGTCCTGTACTTTAGTGCTGGTTCATGCAGGTGTTTCAGATACTCAGAACACAGTCCATATTTTACCTACCCCAGATGGGACACCCAAAGTATGATTATGCCGAATTTGAATATTTAGTGCAGGCACACAGCAGAATCAGGTTCCCCTTACAATTATATAACTAATTCATATTACTGTATTAGATTAGATTTTTATTTGGCAAATATGTCTCATACAATAATCCGTAGTTTTTCAATAATAGTACTATTCTGTGTTAAAGAGTCTATTTAACCAGAGTCAAATTATCAGAGTCCATGTATAATAGCTTATCGGTCAGTGTCCAGATTTGGTTAAACTGACTACGCTAATTACACGACAAATGTTTATGTAACGGTTTGACTATTATGAAATGGACTGTTGCCGTTGGGGCCATTATACGATAAGTGGTCCCAGAGGCCTGAGGTCATGTAGTGTCAGTGAGTTTATGAAGTTTGTTTTGGTCGGAGATTGCTGCTGGACAGTCTGTAGTCTGTCCCACAAGTGTGAACCCCTGTATTCAGGGCTGTTGAGGTAACAGTCCTTCACTAGACGCCTCAGTTTGAGTTTCAGTTTGTTGTTTCCGAGCACCACCAGATTGTAGGCACCACCAGATTGTCCACGTTCCCTGATCGTTGATACATCCTGATAAGGAGGTGTTTGTTACTCCTAGTGCGAATATCTGTATGTAGTGCGTTAATGTGGGCTAGCCTGGTATCCCGGATATTGTTACAAATCCGAAGACAGTCATTCTGTATGGTCTGCAATTTGGTAACTGCCCAGGCGGGGCCACTGCCCAGGATCAGAGGGCAGTGCTCTAAGCAAGGTAGGACCTTTTGCTTGTAGAGTAACAAGGTGGTCGGCTTGTCTCTTGTTTTCTGTGCGTTCCATAGCTGGGTGTATTTCGACTGCATCGTACCAATTACCTTTTTCAGATGAGGGCCAAAGGCAGAATATTATAAAATGAAAATGCTTTCTGTTTTACCAGTAGAAACCTAGACACCAGTCCGATTTACAAGCCATAAAAACTGATTTGTAGGCAAAGACCTGCCGATTACAGCCAGTCACATTTCTCCTGAATTATCAGACATTTTGCAGGCTATAGCTGGTGTCCGTCGGGTTGTCGTATATACTGACGCCAAAAAAAGGAAAATGTTTGTTTCAGGTAACATGGCAACAAAATGAAGCGTGCATAGATTTTTTTTTTAGACTTTTTTTTTAACATGAAAATACTAGCCCGCCTTTCCGAAGACCCCAAAATCGACCAAAAATGTAAAAATACTTCTTCAAAATTGCATCCAAAACATAGGGTCGGCCCTGTTTTGATAGGGTAGGTCGGGTGACCTGAAACAAACTTTTTTTTTTGCCTGATAGCATGTGGTCCCCACGGTAGTGCTAGCTGGTATGATTTTGTCCATCACATCAGAGTTTGAGTTTGAGTTTTCAAGAGTTTATTGACAGAAGGTTACACAAACAAGTTTGGTCTTTCAAACGATCCGTCAGAGGATAACAATAATTATTTCTCACAGAAGAGATATCATCACATTAGTTATAATGACTGACAATAACAGTCAATATGATAAATAGGACAACCTCATTGTATACTACACGTTAAACACAGGACAGACAGGTAGGTAACGAAGTGAGTACTGCTCTGGAAATGGTTGATTACGGGTCAAATCATACTTCTTTGCCTTTCATCTCAAATTATAGATATTCAGCCACCAGTGACATCACCAGGATATCCACCTCTAATGCATACGGTTGTAGCAAATTCACTTTAACATAAGTATGGATTCCACTCTTAGAGCTATACTTTACATTCTCCACTAATGATACGCAACTTCTATACTAGACATTAATCATTCAATTGTCTCAGACGCTTTAGTACATCTTCCTTCTTCACCGATGACATAAAAAGATATATGTGACAGAGTTTTGGATATCAGCCTCCAGTTTATCCCACAGGATCATTCCCCTGTATAACGGACTGTCCCGATATAATTGGCCCTTTGGGCGCTGAAGTCTGATTTTGCGTTCGTTATTATTTCTCAGTACCCGCACCGGTGCTACCACATTATCTGGATCAGATACATACTTGTACACCATACCAAGAAGATTTGTAATACGCCTATCAGTTAACATAGTACACCCACAGGTGGTATGTAGGTCACTCACTCTTATCAACCTTGGATCGTCAATACCTAGGCTACAGCGGAGACAGTGATTTTGTACGGTTTGTATTCCCCTATACAGCAAAACAGGGCCACTCTCCAGTACAATATCACAGTACTCCAACGCTGGCATGATCATCTGTTTATACATTAAAAACGACAGATCCCTGTCCATAAATTTCTTGAGTCTCCTCATATGCTTTAGCTTAGCTCTACCGGACGTCAAGACCCTTTTACAGTGTGGTTCAAAACATAATGTACTATCAATTAATACTCCCAAATAGTTAAATTTCTCAACCACTTTAAGGGTTTCCCCTTTCAAAGTCAAATCCCAGGTATTAAAATCCCTCCCATTTTGATCAGCCCGGCACCATAGAACCTGTGTCTTACTGGAGTTAATGGTTAATCTGTAATCATCACACCAATTACTTAAATTATCAAGGTCATCTTGTATGAGACTCTGGGCTATCTTTGGGTCCTTATTACTAACGAGTATAGCTAAATCGTCAGCATACATTTAGAAAGATGAATGCTTTAATACAGATACAATTTTATTAATATAAATAACGAACAACAGTGGCCCCAGCACGAACCCTTGGGGGACTCTGCACGATATTGGCTTAGATAGAGAAACGGGCTTGCCAGTGACCAAGGTTGACTGTACTCTATTAGTTAGGTAGCTCTGTATCCATCTAACACAACTGTCGGCACAACCTAATTCCTTTAGTTCACTCAGGAGTAGGAGGTGGTTGACTGTATCAAAAGCCTTCCTCAGGTCGAGGAAGACTACAGCAACCACCTCCCCCCTATTCCTGCATTCATACAAGTTTTGAATTAGACCTGCGCAGGCATCCACCGTCGAGCGCTTTGGCATAAATCCGAATTGTTTCGCATTTATGACATCATTATTTATCAGGTAAGTCATAACCTGAGAATGTATAACCTTTTCAATCAGCTTGGAGAATATACTAAGCTGGCTGACCGGTCTCCAGTTGGTCACTAGAGACAGGTCACCCCCCTTAGGTAGCGTTATCACCAGAGCACTTTTCAGCGCGTCAGGGAATACACAAGTCTCAATCGAGACGTTAATTACTCTCCTTAACAAATCAGGTTTACATTTGAGAACATCCTTTATGACATGGGTCTTAACATGTTTTATACATGCAGATTTATTCAATTTAATTTTAGATATTAATTTCTGAACCTGCATAAGTGATGCTGGAAGTAGGACTAATTGTGGTCTATCGACAAACATTAAACCTGGTGGCAGCGCCCTTTGATTCAATGGGCCGAAAGCTGCATCTAATACACTTCCTACTCTGCTATAGAAGTTATTCACAAAATCCGGTAGATCACAGTCAGACACAAACAGGCCATCATCAGATTTTAGTTTCATATCAATGACTCTTTTAGGACCCTTCCAGACTGTGTTAACCTCCGCCCAGAAACGAGAGGGATCATCCCTATATTTGTCCAATTTAGATCTAATACCAATGCGTTTGTTTTGAGTCAGAAGTAAATTTATTCTCTTATCAAGAGCTCGTACTAGGGCGAGTTTAACATTTCTGAGACCCTGGCGCACTCTTCTCGCTGATTTCAGAATCCTATTCTTCCTATCTATGAGAGCAATAACACGTGGAGTAAAGCCCTCAGGCACCTCAACACCTCAGCAGACCCTGGGTCTACGTCTGCTTTCTATCCTAAGGTTTTATGATACTTGCAATTTGTATTTACTGCTTGACCTCAAGTGTCAGAGCCCACTCTCAGTAGGACAGTAAACTGTGGTTCTACATTCCTGCTACAAAGACATGGACTGTACTAACACTATTAGATAGGACACAGGACTTAGTTCAAACTGAGGCTTTTTCCTGGGTGGTCATTCAGAACGAGCTCCGAAATAGTGAGACTTTTGATCAGGTTTGACATTCACTGTAAATAGTTACTGTTAGTTTACAGAACAATTTACTGTAAATTTACAGAACATTTTGCTGTAGTCGGAAATACAGAACAATTTGCTGTATATTTACCGACTTCTCTGCTGTAAATCATATTTACAGTAATGTTGCTGTAAATTTACAGCACATGATCTGTAAATTTCTGCCACATGGTGGCAGCACTGTATCATTTTGTGTAACAATTCTTGTACACACTGTATTTTGGGGGGTAAATAAAGCCCCCTGTCTGTCAAAACATAGTGAAATAAGAATATGTGAGAGAAACTTCAGCAAGATATTGTATAAAGTATTTCAACTTGCAGAAATGTGTCAAATAATGCAAATATCAGCAAAGGTATACAATAGATACCACATCTGTGGAAAAATTAAATCCTTAACTGTCTGAACTGTGTAGTGCTGGTATCACATACAGTTTAGCTGGATAAGTATTAAAGCCATTACATTGTGTAATGCTTGTTATCCATAATGCAACTGAAGTAATGCAGGAAGGTTCTCTCCATGCATATCAATTGAGATCAATTGATAATAACAATAATCAATGATAAAAAACTCAACTTATGGCATATACAGTACTTTCTGCTGTTAAATTACAGCATACAATATACTGTAAATTTACAGAAAATGTGCTGGCAGTTTTGGTTCCAGTAGATTTTGCTGTAATTGAACAGAAGAATATACTGTAAAATTACAGCACATTCTTCTGTTTAAATTACAGCAACTGAGTTGCTGTAAATTTACAGCAAAATGTGCTGGAACCACAACTGCCAGCACATTTTGCTGTAAATTTACAGTGGTTACTTCTAACAGTGTTGCCATAACAGCACAATAGTATGTGACATTGCCATAAGATGCTAAATACATAGGTCTTTCTTTAGATAGAAGTTCTTGTTTTCATAGAGTTTTCATAATATATTCACAATACCCAACTGGTGTCATGATGATCCAGCCGATTTTGGAACTCGTTCTGAATAACCACCATGTACAGCGGTGTTTATTGCAAAGATTCCACAGCAGTTGGGGTATTGATGAGCATCTAGAGCGTTTCTTAGCGACAGATATGAACCTGTCACTGTGTCAAGCACTTACAGTGCTAGTGCAACAAGGTGGGAACTCAGAATATTTTCCATGATACTACATCTCATTCTTTAAGAAAGCTGTTGGTCTAGTGAAAATAAGATAATCACACAAATACATATTAATATTTGTTAGGAAGAGAAGGTCATAGTGATCGTTTTAAGATTATGATTGTCAAAATTGGGCAATGGGAAATTAACATAAGTTCCATGATAAGTCATAAGGATAATGGTATGTTTCTGCAGTGGTGGCCACCTAGTGGCTGTTTATCTCCTTAATGGTACCTTTTCTCCTGTTGTGTCACATATATGATGCATATAGTGCACCCACAAATGATCGTGTATATTTGTTATTCGAGGTCTTATCATGATAGTTTCGTTCTGCAAAAGTGTTTTGAATCAGTTTCATAAGAGCTTGTGCTACTTCAATAATTTTCACACGGGTTAAACGTGTACTCAACCACTTTCTGCTATGGTACTTAGTCAATACACACACGTTGATCTGACGCTGAAGCCTTCTGTTGGCACGACTACCTCCTTCTGACCTTTTGTATACCAAACATCGTTTGATTTTTGCGTCTCTTATTCTGGAGCAAAGCATATGTTGTCCCCAAAGGACCAATTAGTATACACCATGGCTTCAGAAATGGAAGATCAATACGATTATATCATATTGCTCGTATATCTTCACCTGACTTCTTATACTCATTATACAACTTTATCTTAAACCCTGCTATCTATCTTTCTAACACCAGGTTTACGATCTAATCCGATACTTACTTCCATGGAAACGTATTAGATGATATATAAAACTACACGGAATTAAGAAGTGGTCTATCCTACACAGCACTTGATAAATATCCCCAAGGGAAATCAAGCTCCCGTCCTAATTAGCTATTTATGTTGACCTTAGGAAAATTACATCTCGCCAGACCAAGCTATCCCTGTAAATGATGAGAGTCTGTACCATGGTTGTCATTCATTAGCGAGAAAAAATGCTAATCTGTTTTAATTGAGGATTAAGAGAATAATGACTTCTTGGAATTCATGTTTTTTGAAAATTATATCAGCACGCTGTTTTGGACATTTATTTGTATTATCCTCATAAATCATCCTTTAAGGACGGCATGTCCCCACATGATGCACCAATGCAGCGCGTGGTGTGTTACTCGCCGGCTGCATTGGTGTATCGAGGCGGTCGACCCTTTAGGAGTGACCCCCATCATGCAGACCCATTGGGAGTGTCTCAACCAGGGCCATCATAATGCATAAATGCAGTTAGTCGCCAGGGCTGCATTCATGCATCATGACAACCAAGGGCAAAAATCTCAGTTGAAGTATTGAGAACTGATTCCATTAATTAAAAGTAAACATCATGTAAGAAAATCTATATTTGTATAATCTGCTATTTTAGACTGTACATTGCTGAACCTACTGTCAGGGTGTTGGTATATAGCCGTCGTCACATCAATCCTCAAGGGACCACATTATGCACTGCCTGAATGCCAAATGTGCATTTGTTATCTTGACGTGTTGGCAGTGAGCAACTCTGTCCCAATGTAAAGCGTTCTCTTACAAGGAAACGAGGAAGGCAATATATAATATACCACTTGTAACTCTCAGTGAGGCGCCGGGGTATTTCTGAGAGTTATGGATGCAAGTGTCTGTTAATTACAGATTTTACCACCTGTCACTGGTGATGAATTGTCAAAGTTTACTACATGTAGCACTGACTCTTACATCCGTCCCACCTCTTTGTTTAATTAAGATATACCTTAATTCAGTGTAATAACAAACTGGGGGATTAGAAATTATGTTGAGTGGAGATATCGGCCTCAAATATTCATGTTAATAAACGCCCCATGTTCAACAAGCCATCAAATTGTGTAAATGAGTTGTAATTTGCATATTCTAAAGACATACAAAGGTGAGGAACAGATATGAGATGGTCACTAAGAAGTTTACCTCAATCAACAACATAATTCAGTACATGGTAATCCAAGGGAAATGTACTCGCAACCAGAGCTTTTCCAGGGCCAAAAATTGTATACCCACAACGCTAGTGCCGTAGGGTATATGTAGCCTATTCAAACAATACATGGGTGTATATATGCATACATATTCTTGGTTCTGATAGCAGCGCAAACATTACCCTACATGATAACCATCCTCCCCTTGGGGCAGACATCTTGGCTAACAATTTGAAAATTCAATTATACAAAGCTGACAGCAGCAGAGGTTTCTAGACATATCACAAAATGGAATCTAAAATGTAATTTCCACTTGCACTGCTAGTTTTGTAAAGATGTCGCCGCGTCTATTCACAAGTTTACATCTCTAACCCTTGAAGGCACCACATAGTGCATTAATGTATCATGCCCCTGGTCGTCATGATGCATGAATGCAACCCTGGTGAGTAACTCACCAGTGCTGCATACATGCCTCATGCCGACCCTACATGGGTTTTTCATTCCGTAAGGGTTGGCATTATCCACATATGCGGCCCTGGGGAGTTACTTGCAAGAAACACATTAGTGCATCTTGATGACAAATGTCACCTTTTAAGGACATGCTATCCTTAGAGGGTTAGATAATCACAGGTGACATCAGATTACAGCAGCAGCTGGCGTTCTCCCCAGCTCTGGGGGTCAGCTGAAGGTCGGATTGTCGTTAACATCGTGACATAACCACTCCTCTCATGATAATATAGAGTGCAGATACAGTAAGGCGTGCTCATTGTTTAAATTAGCAAAGGCGGGGGGGGGGGGGGGGCTGGGGAGAGGAAAGAAAACGTTCTACAGCAATAAATATCCTGTTTTCCGCGGAAAGGCTAGCACATTAGTTCAGTTCAATATTTGGAGTAGGTTTTAAACCATTTTTTCATTGAGGGCGGGGGACGTTTTTTTTTTATCAATTTTGATTCATTTATAGCTTCAATAAATGCTAAAACTTTTCTTAGTACATTCAATATTTTAAGCTGATTATTCAAATACAATTGCATAATGTACTCAAACTATTATTGTATTTATATGATACTATATTGGCTTGTACATTAAGTAGAGAAAGGACGACTCAAAAATATATTTTTCTTTAATAATGATCTGTGATTTTCCTAATTGCCAGCTAACAAGACAACAGTATCTTACCTCAGAATAACGTTTTTACCCTAACACAAAGTTTGGCCAAAGAAATGTTCTGACACGTTGAATGACATTTTTGCTTGCTGGGCTAAACAGCGGATTATGATGATGCCAAAAGTGTGAAGGGAGTTATTGCCAATCTCCATAACATTAGGGAGTGGTCATTTTTTAACAACAGGGGGGGGGGGGCTACAAATTTGCATCCCTTTTTACTGAAAAAGCCAGCATGTTACTATAGCTTATAGGGGATCGGCCGCACTCAAATTCAACTGGGCTGAGGGGGGGACCAATACTATTTCCTCTCCTTCCGTGGGGAGGACCAAAGATTTGTTGACCCACTCACACAAAAATCTACTGAATCCCCCTCCCCCTGGGGTTAAATAATGACCATTCTATAATCTCTAATACTCAATGAGACCCCTTTTCATCTCCTGTATCCATCACTCAATGAGTTTGCCTAGCCCTATTGGTGTGTTGCTGCATATGATTAATGATAGAGTCCTTGGTATATCATTACAAAGGGGCATTAGCTTAATAGAAACATTTGCCATTATTATGCACCAACGTCACTGCCTTAATGCAGCCTGTGATAAGCATGATGCATTAATGCATCACTGGAGGGTTGCCCATCAGATCTGCATTAGTGTATTGAAGGGCATAACCAAACAAAGCACATCCTATGCTCTGCGATGGTTTGATACGTTTGCATTTCGACCCACTTTTAGTGATCCATTGTCAGTGGAGTAACCCGCATGTACATTGACGGACTCCTAACATAGCATACATTATTAGACTGATGCTATACGGGGGAGAGCCTAAGCTGGTTCTAGAGGCATGCACCAGGAGGCTAAGGTAGTTGTGTGTCAAGCTTCCATTTTTCCTTTTTGTGTAGTTTAATCTGGAGCGTTCTCTCTCATTTACTATCTTTTTATCTTCTGCTTAAATTAGATCAATGTTTTTCCATAATGTGGCATTGAATTAAATAGCCTTACAGCAATATGAATATTTCAAATCTCTGAGAAATAGAGCATTAATAGTCAGTCAATGCATCGTCTTCCAATCAGTCCCTCACTTCACATCTAAGACAATACGGAGGTGCTTAAGGTGATTAAGGTAGGGGTGGGATGCAACTCATCAGTTTTATCTGTGGCTATTGTTCCTAGATGTGAACAGTGGCTGATAACAGATTTACCCACAATGCACTGCTCTGGAGTCAGGGGTCAGTTAGAAAATGGCGACTCCCATACCATGTAGGCTCTTTTCACATTTTTACACTTTTTTTGGTGTATTGTGGCTGTAAAAAAAAGAAATCCGATCTACCGACCCTAGACTCTCTTCCAATGTTACCTTCTAAGTTGCCATTGTTCAAGACTGCGAGAAACAATTTAGTACACGGGGGCAGGGGGACCGGCGTTTTTTCTGCATTTTGCCAATATTGAGATGTATCAAGTTATGGTCAAACCAACTTTTCTGATGGCTTAACATTAAAGGTGTTTTGATCATCTCCTCTATCATTATTACATTGCATAAGTACCTGTCTGTGTTTGTGTATATCATGTAAACATGGGAGAGCGGCCCTGGTGAATGACCGGAGAAGCAATATTCGCAACAACATCGACAAATACATGTAAAAGGTAAGGTCAATGATCTCAGATGATGAGAAAAAAAGATAAAGCACTGCTCAATACTAAACACTGCACTTAAGGGCAAAATCATCGGGAGATACATTTAAAGCATTGTGATTAAAAACCTGGCGTTAATATTGTAGGGGCATGATATTACATATTAATCTCATACACGGTATTTCCGGGTAACGTCTGTTTACTCGGCTTCTCCACCTGGAGCTAGTGCACACAGTTCCCGGGAGAGGGCGCAGGTCCTCTTCAGGTGACCGTGTGCCGCTCTCAGGTGGGCGGCCGACCCACCCACCTGGCCACGTGACCTAAGAGCCGGTGTTATATAAGACCCATGTGTTTACCTGGAACGGCAGTCAGTGCAGGCCCGACTGACGAGAGACTTCACATGTCCAACCGTGCGGACAGAGTTGTATGCTAAGAGTTGTATACTGACCGTTTCCTCTATTTATAGAGAAACCTGATCAACCTGTGTGTATTAATTCTACACTGATCGTTCCCTAGTAAAGGAACTAGAGTTGTTATTCTTGTGAATAAAGACAGATATATTCTCGCACCTGGAAACTGCCGTGATCGTTGTTCTTTAACCTAGAGTTAACTACGAACCACCACACTGGTGCCGTGACCAGTAGCAGTGAAGGTAGCAGAACAAGCTAGTTGTTCGAGAATATGTTCGGGTTATACTGAACAGGAAGTCCTTGAGTGGACAGGCAGTCCTTTAGTGGACGGACAATGGCTACCGGTGGTAGCCTGGGCGGCTCTGGCCCAGAGCTGAGTGAAGGGGAGTTGGAATCAACTCGCCTGGAGGTGCCAGGGATGGACCCTGGGGAGGGCTTGAAGCCAGAGCAGAAGAAGAGGAAATTGCAGGATCTTTCCTGGGTGGAACCCTATGTAGGGGATGAGAGATTCCAGAGGGAATATGACGAGCGTTTGGCTCGGGAAGAGGATGACCTCTACTGGGTAAATGTCCGATTGGACAAGCAGTCAATGGAAGATCAGTATGCTGCATTGACTGAGGAATTGACTTCCCTGGTAAAAGAAAGGGACGAGATCCTCTCTGAGAATCAGAGGGTAAAAGGAACTCTGATAGAAGAGAGAGAACGGTTGATAGAGGACAACCGGTATATGAAAAAGAAGGTTGCTCAGGAATCGCATGAATACCAAAAGATTCAGGCAAAGATTGCTGAGAACCAGAAGGAGAATGACCATTCAGAATCTCTTAAGGAGAGGTATGAGAGGGAGTTGAAAAAATACTCCAGGGAATGGTATGCCCTGAAGAAGGGGACAGAAGAGCTTGAGAAGGGCAGAGACCAGCTGGTCAAAGATAACGAATCCACCAGGATGCAAATCCTGGAGGAAACGGAAGAGTTAGAAAGGAAACGGAAAGCTGAGGTAGAAGCTGTCTGTTCCCTGGAAGCCAGAAAAACGCTCCTACGGGGTGAATTATCAAAGGCATTGGAAAAACAGGGGAAGGAACAGGTTCCAGCTGTCAGGCCGGAAACTGTTCCGGATAGTACTCCTACTACTAGTAAGGGGGAAGCATTACCTCAATTCGATCCATTTATTAATGATAATGGATTGAGGAATGTGGAAGACTCTGTGTATAAAAACAGAGAGAAAGATTCAAGGAGAGTGAATGTTACCGGGCGCTCTCTTGGATGGGAACCAGTTAATCATGCCAGTAATGGTCCGGTTAACAGGGAAATGTCTCCAGAGGAGGAAGTGTCTCGACATTATAAAAATAAATTTCGAGATGAAGTGGTGAACCATAGTTATGGCTCATTGAACCCCTTTGCGGGAGATGACCCGGCTCTATATGGGAATCCGGGAGGTTATGATAGCAAGGGTAATTATAGGTATTGCCCAGATGCAACTTATTCGTACCCACCTCCGGCCACGGAAACACACTCGGGAATCAATAAAGATCCTGAGATTAGGCCGAGGGATAGGATGAATAAGGGGACCCAACCGGGAACAAAGGGAAGGTCAAACCCGGTGCATAAAAACACTGAGGGACTGTCAGGCTATCAAGGCCCACGCTTTGATGAGGGTTCAGAATCTGAATCAGATAAATCATCTGACGATGTACCCAAGAGAAAGGTTCCTTTGAACCGGCGGGTCACAATGACCCCGGCGGAGCACCGATTACATAATCGAGACCCCGCCATAGGTAATTTGGGACTAGATTGCTCTAGCCGAGGTCAAGACGGTACAGACCTACTGGCTTGGAGTAGACGCATGTCGGGTCAATTAGTGCATTCTAATTATGCCGCTAAAAGAACTGCACGTGTGACTAAGCCTTACAGGGGTTTACGACCCTGGAAGGAAGAATATCAATCACTTCTAGATGATTGTAAGTACAATTGCTGGAACAAGGAGGAATCCTTGGGAGCTTTTGTGATATGGTTGAGTGACGGGCCGGGTAAGATAGTGGTTGAAGAATGGAGGGACACTTACGGGCCGGAAGCTACATACGACCAGCTGGAAGTATTAGCTTGTTATACCTTTGGGAAAATGGTGACAGTAGATCACTGGACTCTGTTTCAGAGAAGAACGCAGAAACCAAAGGAATCTGCTAAAATTTTTGGGCTTGAATTGCAGCGATTATTGCGGCAGGCTAGGCCAGAATGGAGTAGGGATGCTGAATATTACATAGAATCCCTATTTGTAAGATTTATTAGTGGATTAAGTGATCCCGAACATGCTAAAGTTTGTGGTAGAGCTTGGGAAGCTGGGTCTTCCCTAGCAGATTTGTTCATGGCGATTGATCAACATGACAAGAAGAAGATACTGTTGGCTGGTATGATACCCGCTAATAGGGGGCAGCGCGTCTCTGGAATTGAACATTCCTTAGATGGAGACGATTCTTCCGCAGAAGAAATTGAAGGGGAGGAGAGAGTAGACGCCCTTAAATTCAAGGGTCGACAGAAATCTAACTCAACCCCAGCTTCCGGGAAACTTCCTTGTAACAAAGGTTATTCGGAAACCCCCCGGAAACCCGACATTCGGAAGCCTCAGACTGAACCCAGTCAGAAAACCCAGACCCCGGAGACGACCACTCCGGATAAAACAAATGCGTCAGGAAACTCATTAAATACCTTAATGGAGTCCATGATTAAACGCATGAACGAGGTGTTTGATAATCAAACCAGGCGCCGCCCTAGGGTCGATCGTAACACCGTCCAGTGTTACAGATGTCAAGTCAAAGGGCACTTTGCATCTGAATGCAAAGCCGAGAAACCTGTTTTAAGAAGTGAGGTTTCGGGAAATTAGAGGGGGTTACCGGGGATGGCAGGACGGTAACCCCTGAGGAAATATGTCAGATTATCACTGACGTTGGCGGTGAAGATTCATTAGCAGTGAATGCGTCCAGCAAGAAGGGAGATGGGACCGTACATCCCGGAAACCATGAGGCTGGGGAGACTGGTACAACAGGCGCCCAGGGGTGCGCGTATGGGAAACCTAGTGCCAGTTTAGAGGAGTCAATAACCAAAGAGTTGGTTAAGGTTGGAGGAACCAGGCTTCCCCCGGGTCATCCTTGTCTGGAACACCTGAAAGGATGTGGATTCGACCTGGGCACTGATAGTGACCTTCACCGGTTTACTAGGAATCCCTCAGTAACTGATGGGAAGAGGTGGTACGTTTCCTGTTCTGTACAAGGAAAGACTGGGGAGTTTCTTATGGATACTGGAGCTAGCCACTCCATGGTCTCTAAGAGATTCATCAGCTTATTGCCGAATATGTGTGAGAACCTCACAATGAGGGTAAACGCATGTACGGCCGATGGTACCAGAATGAGGACATTTGGACGGACTTTTCTGATAATCTCTGTGGCCGGGAAAGAATTTGTTTGGGCCCCGACCATAGCTGAGATTGAAGATGATGGTATTCTTGGTTTGGATTTTGCGGCGCTTTTCGGTGCGACTTTGAATCCGAAAAGTGGGAAGTTGAAAATTGAATACCCGTATGATATGACCATACTCTGTAAGTTGAGAGTGATAAGTAGTGTCGCTAGTGTGGCACAGACTGTGAAGATTCCCCCGGGAATGACCTGTGACGTGTTAGTCAGTTCAGGGAGGCTAATCCAGAAAGGATTAGCGGTAATCGAGCCGGATATGGCTGTATTATCCCGGAAGGGATTGGAATCTGCGGATACCCTAGTAGAGAATTCCAGATGGACAGTGACACCCATTTCCAACCCCGGAAACTCCACAGTATATCTTGAGAAAGGCACTGAAGTTGGGAAAGTGATACTTGCGGAGGCAGTCACCGGTAGCCACCAAGACCTGAGGTTAGAAGAAGGAGGGGAAGAGGAATTGCATGAAGAGTTAACTAAGTTGTTAACAGGATCGTCCATAACGGATGAGAATGATCAGGAAGCCCTAAAAGCTATGCTGAAGAGATGCAGGCAAGCTTTTGCGGCCCCAGGGGAACCCCTGGGGAGAACCAATAAGGTATTGCATGAAATTAAAACCGGGGATAACCCCGCTTTTAAGATTCCTTATAGGAGATTACCCCTCAAGAAGAAGATTGTAGCTGAGGAGGAGATAGCGAAAATGCTGAAGGATAATGTTATTGTTCCCAGCATGAGCCCTTGGTCCTCCCCTGTGTGTATGGTAACCAAGAAGGATGGTAGCATACGGTTCTGTATTGATTACCGAAAACTGAATGGGTTGACTAAAAAGAACTCCTATCCTCTTCCTAGGATAGATGAGACGATTGATTCCCTGGGAGGGAATGAATGGTTTTGTACCCTGGATTTACAGTCCGGGTATTGGCAAGTAGGCATGAAGCCTGAAGATATGGAGAAAACCGCGTTTTCCAGCCATATTGGGTTGTTTGAATATAAGGTAATGCCGTTCGGGTTATGTAACGCGCCGGCCACCTTTGAAGCCATGATGGAGACGCTGTTAAGTGATTTATTATGGCGGAAATGTCTAGTTTACTTGGATGACGTAATCGTGTTTGGAAAGACCTTTGCGGATTGTTTAAATAATTTGGAAGAAGTCTTAAACCGAATCATGTCTAACGGTCTCAAATTGAAACCAAAGAAATGCAATCTGTTTAAGAAGGATATTAACTACCTAGGGCGGATTATTTCCACCGAGGGGGTTAAGGCGGATCCGGAAAAGATCAGGAGTGTGACTGAATGGGAAGTCCCCAGGGGTCCTAAAGATGTGCGATCCTTTCTAGGATTCTGCTCATACTATAGGGATTTCCTGCCGGGGTATTCCCGGGTAGCCTATCCGATCCAGTGTTTGTCACACTGGACACCCGGAAATAGGAAGGAGGAGTTCCCATGGGGGAGGGAACAGGACACAGCTTTCTTAGCAATAAAAAAGTTGTTTGTAGAGACCCCGGTGTTAAAGTATCCCACCCCGGATGGTCATTTTGTATTGGATACAGATGCTAGTAATGAGAGTATTGGGGCCGCCCTCAGTCAAGTCCAAGACGGAGTGGAGGTTCCCATTGCCTTTGCTAGTAATACTATGAGTAAGACCCAGCGTAATTACTGTACCACTAAAAGGGAATTGTTGGCTGTGATAGTTTATACCAAAAAGTTCAAACATTTCCTTTGGGGGTCCGATTTTACGCTAAGAACAGATCATTCCTCTTTGAGATGGTTATTGAATTTCAAAGATGCGGAAGGAATGATTGGACGTTGGCTAGCACACCTTTCCGAGTTCGGTTTGGAGCAAAGTCAGATCCAGCATAGAGCTGGGGTAAAGCATGTAAATGCTGATGCACTTTCCCGACGTCCTATCAGGAAGTGCGAAAACACCAACTGTGATGACTGTGGTCAGCATGAAGCTGTCATAGCCGGAGCAAGGATTCCCTTTGAGATCAAGGGAACTGGGGTTCTGGAGTGGTCCATGGGAACCATCCGGAAATTCCAGGAAAAGGATCCTAACCTTAGCCGGTTGTTGGTATTGTTACCTAGGAAGATACGGCCCCCGCGGCCTGAGATTTCCCTGGAGAATCGGGAAATGAGACGACTAATAGCTCAATGGGCAGAGCTAGAGGTCCAGAGCGGAATCATCTACCGGTGGAAGATTAATTCATCCGGTAGGAGAGTCCGGCAAGTGGTAATACCTTCCGGTATGAGGAGGGATGTTATGTATTATTGCCATGGACACCTGACCAGTGGACATTTCGGAAAAAAGCGTTCCCTGGAACGTCTGAAAAGGAGATATTACTGGCCAGGGATGAGTAGTGATCTATTAAGATGGATTGCTACTTGCCCGGATTGTTGTAAAAACAAACCTGGGCCTGGGATGGGTAAAATGCCTTTGTCCCAGGAGTTGTTTGGTGTAAGATTTGCGCGAGTCGCCATAGATATTATCAGTGGGTTTAAAACTACCCCTGAGGGTAATACTTGTATGATGGTCGTCACTGACTATTATACTAAGTATACGAGAGTGTTTCCATTAGCGGATCACAAAGCAGCAACCTGTGCAAAAGCTTTTGTTAAAGGTTGGGTATTGCATCTTGGGGTTCCCCTAATGATGCATAGTGACCAAGGTCGGGAATTTAAATCTGATCTTTGGCAGGAAATGTGTCACCGACTGGCGATTTGTAAGACGAGAACAAATCCCTATCGGCCACAAAGTGATGGAATGGTTGAGAGATTCAATCGTACATTGATTCAGGTGTTGAAATCCCTGGTGAATGATAGAATGGATGACTGGGATGAGCAGTGTGATTATGTATGCCATGCATATAATAGCACTGTCCATTCTAGTACTTCCTGTTCCCCGAATCTATTAGTTTTCGGGGAAGATTTGATAATGCCCGCGGATCTGGTATTCGGGGTGGTTGGAATGAACCCGGAAACCCCCTGCCATGTGATGTTTGTGGAGTCATTAAGAGATCAATTCAAATATGCTTATGAATTGGTGAGAACTGAACTGCAGAAGAATGCTACCTGGCAGAAGACCGGCTATGATCTAGGCCTTAAGCCGCGACGATTCAAAGTTGGTGATCAGGTAGTAAGATTACATGAGCCGTTATCGACTCTGAAACTTGCTAGTAATTGGGACGGCCCCTTTGTGGTTACCCGCATAGTAAGTGACAGTACTGTAGTGATACGTTCATTACAAGGAAAGATGTATAAATCTAATGTAGCTCGACTAAGAGAGTGGAAGGGGAGAGATTTGTCCCTGGACTCGTATGAGTTGGAAGTTGATACTTTGATAGAGGAAAGTGAACAGCGGAAATTAGTGAAGAAACCTCCCCGGAAACGCGGGAGGCCGCGGAAGGAGGTTTCCCGGAAACTAATGGTGCAGAAGCCCGTCATCCCAAAAAGATCCGGGAAGAAGGCGGCTAATAAAGTCTCGCTGGCTGAAGGGAAAAGGACCCGGAAGAGTGTGGTTAAGGCTAAATCCACTCTGGAAAAAGCGTGTCCTAGAACCAGGTCTAATGTTATGCCTAAAAACATAAGACGCAGTCCCCGGTTACTAGCTAGGGACGGTGTAACCTAAGCCGGTACACAACGAGTGTGGTGTCCTGTAATCTTGTTAAATATTTAAATGTTGTAATCAGTTATGTGTGGAAGTAAGTACGGTCGGAATGATCGTGATAGTCCCCCTGTCAAGGATCCCATGGGTGATGGACGGATAATCCGGTGAATGTGCTTTATTATGCCATTCATATATATTTCATTGATACTCTCGACGAGTTGACAGAGCGTAAGGATTAACACGTGGAATAAGGGTACCTGTTTACAATTGAACGCGCGGTGACCTGGTTCCAAGGAACTGGGTCACGGGACGCGCGGGGTTGCGCATGCGCGGTGGCGCGCCTTATATAAGGCCCGCGGAGCGGCGGGAATCGCCAGTTGGGGTTGAGAGGCGGTCCAGAGCAGACGTGAGAGCTCGGACACGACCATTGTCGCTGTGGGGAGGTGGATCCCCTATAAATCCATCAACAAACACTTTTCTTGAGTGTGACACAAAAACATGTCCTCCGAGACAGACCACCAACAGGTGGACCCTCTTCAAGAGGGCGACTCCGCTAGCGGAGGAAATGAGGTTGTTAATCAACCTGACCTCGTGGACCAGGAATCTCTGGATTTCCTGGGACAAGGGGAGATAATGGACGTCGACGCTGACTCTCAGTCACCGCTTCGCCCTGCTAATGTCGCCGCCAATTACTTGGAAGGTCTAGACATTGAGGCCATCAGCCCTGCTGACGGTCGCGCTGATACCGGTGAAGCTGAGTATCAGGATCCGGGTCTATTGTACCATGGAGAACCGCCGGCGGACGTTGAAAAACCCCGCCCGGCAGTACCAACACTAGGAGGCTTCATGTCCAATTACGATGGACGTGAAGTAGAACTGCACGAGGACGTGCTAAGACTCACGGCGGAGGGAGCTCCCCGCCGGATAGACCCGCTCACGAGCCAGGCGATATTGCTCTTCCTGTTAGTGGAGGAGCAGGAGGAGATGCCCCCGGACTGGTTTGTGTACTGGGAGGCACTCCAGAAAGGACTACGCGTATGCTACTGCTTACGACGAGCTGTCTTCGATTTGCATATCGCAGACATAAAGCGGTTAATGCCCGCACTCCCAATTCTGTCTCTGGAGCCGAATTGTGGAGTTGCCGGGATGTTGTTGACTGGGGTCAACAGATACCGGGCGCGAATCGGGAAACTCCGAGAGCCGAAAACCCGGAAGGAGTACGAGATTGCTGCCGCTAATACGCAGGGGGTAGTTTCGTATGTCCTGGATGTAGCCACTATTGAAGACTACATGGATTCTCACAACGTCAAACGAGATATTGCCATTTTTGTTTGGTTGATGAGGCGGTTCGTACAGTACGAACCAGATCTTCCAGTGCGGAGGAGAAGGCGCGAATAAAAGCGCTGAAAGCCACACCTAGGGGGCGCGGCAGTAAAGGTGAGAGGGGGGCCTCAAACCGGTCAAGCTCGGCCGACAGTAACCAGACGGACAAGTTTGTCCAGGAGAGAGGACGTCAGGCTCGCCGGAACGAGAAGGCAAGATTAGCTAACTTGCCGGACTCTGTATTAGCAGAGGGATTACCGGAACAACCTTCCGGAGGACAGCCCGTTATTCCCCGGGCTGAGGAGGTAACGGATGCGCCCTCCAACACCAACACCACCACCACCATCCCGGCCCTTGTGGCAGATATGACCGCCGCCGCGGGAGCAGCGGCCGCCGTGGCGGCTGCGCTGGTATTTAATCCAGCACGTCTCAGCCCTCTCCGTAGTCCGGCTCATTCGGATCCGGAAGAGGGAGAGGTTCCGGCTAACGCTGAGGAACCAGGAAATGCCCCAGAGGACCCCATCCCGCCTAATGACGTGATGAGGCGGATCTGGCAGAACGCGAACAATAAGTTCCGCGTGTTTATTCCCAATTCATGGGAACAGTGTCCGATTGGTCCTACCAATTTCGGATGTCCACTTGCGATCAACTGTAAAGGTCAGAGTGACGATGAGGATTGGATCCGGAATACCCCCCGGGACCGTCCTCCGTCTGCTTTTTATCAGCAGTGGCTAGATCAACTCAGGATCCTGCCGGATACTTACTATAGTAAGGAGCAGAAAGAAAAACTTCTTTTTGCGATTAACCGCTGGTATAGCCAACGGGAAAGAAACTGGTGCCCATTCGCTACGTGTGTAAACACGATTGGCACAGACAGAACCGTGTTTGTAACAAAGCAACGGTTTCTGCGTCACCTCTGTGAAAATCACATGCACCACTGTGTGGTGTACCACTGTGATATCACAGTAGGTAGGGAGTCCCAGCTGTGTAACGGGTGTTTAGAACCCCGGAGAGGTGAGCTCATGCGCCACATGAAGGATTGCCATAATATGGGAATCAGTGTAGCTCGCAATCGTGTGAATGCGCTACATGATGCCGTATGTGACCAGTACAAGTCACTCACGGAGGAACAGAAGGCTAAGATCCGGCCGGCAACTCCCTTCTACTGCGAGGTCGCAGATGGGAAGTTCAAAGCCAGGATTGCCAGAGTGGACGGACGATATAAGTTCGCCATGAATGACGAGGAATATACGGTGTTATGCACTACCCGTACTTCCCGCAGAGGTGGCGGTAGTTTCCGTCAGCCGGAAACCCGGGGTAGTTCCCGGGGGAAGAGCCGGTCCGCCCGCGACCGCTCTCGATCTCCTGCGGTCTCACCTGGACCAAAACGGAGACATGCCGGATCCAATTTGGAGGAACTCGATAATTCCTACTATGGGATTTATCATGCCCCGGAAGGTCGCGACTATTATCGCGAGTATCCAGACCCGCTGTTTACAGACCGGAAAGATCGGAAACGTGATTCCGGTGGTCAAGCGGCGGCGACTAACATGGATTACCGTTCTAGACGTCTGAGCAGTTCAGACAGTGCCGACAGTCAACCTGACTGTGGAGGTGCCCGGCCTAAAGAACCGGCTACCAGAACAAAGGCTTCCCTGCCTTTGACGTACCATCTGGGGACAACTGCAAAGCTAACCCCCAGGGACGTCCGGTCACCCACTACCCCAACTCGGGACATGCAGGGCTTGACCGTGAAAGCTGAACCAAAATCACTAATCTCAGTGGTAACGCCTCGGGGCATAACTGTCCCGAAGGCTGCAGCGGTTGCGAAAGCGCCGCAAGCGGATGTTAAACCCGTGATTCCTGCAGCCCAGGAGCCGGTTGTCATCCAGCCAGTCGCGGGCACCTCCCGCACGGAAACTACCGGTGGCGTAAAGTTAAAATACGTCCCGATAGTCAACTACTTCTCTCGGGAAGAGAAGGCGAGCTGCGAAGTGGGACAGAGAATTGTAACAGAATTCCAGGAGTCCCAACGCGAGCTGGCGGTGGAGTATAACACCAAAATGTTAGGCCTGTTCACGCATGGCCTAAAGATTGCCCACCGGGAGGAGAAAGCATTGGTCGCTGTCGGCAATGCTGACTACTTGGCTAAAAAGTCAAGGGAAGCTGCTTCAGGCCAAAAGACTGCTGAGGCCGCCGCAGGGTTCGTTCAGCAAGAGAACGAGAAGTTAACCAAACGGTTACAGGACATGAACGTAAAATTTTACGGGGTGTTCGGCGTGACTATCGATACCTGGGATGGCACAACTGAGCACGCGCTTGCTTTAATGAGGGCAAGAGATGAACCATTAGGTTAAAAAGACTAATAAAAGGTTCTGAGTCTATTTCTAATTCTTTTAGGAATAGAGGAGGGAACTATAATAGTTTCCGGATAGATTAATTGTTGTTTCATTTAATCTGACGTCATAAATTGTTTATGACGGGGTATCCCTTTTTGAGGGGAGGGGCATCTTTTTAGAGGCATATGGATCAACGCGGGGGGAACCTTCCGTGGAAGCTCTGGACTTACCTAACTACTCAACTCTCAACTATAGCCTACCGATGGGGAATCAGGACTCCACCGGGAAGCTACCAAACTAACGTCCCTGAAACTAACTTTTGGGATACGTTACCATGATGTGTTCCTGATACTATTATGCTGAGTTATAAACTGTTCCCGTCCAAAGGATTACGTGTCAAACAGACAATGCTCGTGGTTCCAGATCTACTTATATATTTCATGAACATTCCTGGAGCTAGGATTACGTGTTAAACGGACAGTACTCGTGGTTTCCAGCCGGATTATAGTTATATATGTCATGAACTTTACTGGAGCGAGGACGGGATACTTATCGAGCTGTATACATATGAACTTACCTTCGGGTGATATTTATCCAAGAAACAGTATTAAGAAGAGGAGAGCACCTCACTCATTCGTCTATTAGAAGCGGAGAGCACCTTGACCACAACTAGATCACCAGTAAGCTATATTTAATTGTAAGGGTTTCCGGGTACACTGCCAGGTTACTCATTAAAACGTTTTTAATATATAAAATATATCATTATTATGTGATACATATCACCTCAGGTGTTCCAATAAGGTATTCTCATATTTACCTTATGAATCGGGTTTCATAATATGCTATATATGAAGATTGTATGATCTGATAAGCTAGGAAACGTGGCTACCCGTAATGTTTATATGAAGTCGTTAAGACTATGTGTATATACTAAATATACCGCCAGGTATTGTCGTGTGTGTTGACTCTGTTGTATGTTGCGAGAGATATTAATACTCCGGTTATATAATCGGATTACCCGGCTTAAAACAAAGGCTGTGGTTACTGTTATCCATTGTGTGAATGTTTTCATTAAATCACAAATCAATGTAAGACGCTGGTGGTTGTGAGTCCTTATCAGGACTGGTTTTTAATAACTTTTCTGTTCAACTTAAATATATACACACCCCACGCGCATTTTTTTAAATAACCGAGTAAGGAAACTTCATAAGGAAGTCATATCGAAATGTGTCAAGCCGTTCGATTGTATGTATGATATTATATTCACTTGTCATAAAACATACCTAAATCATCTATTACAGTGGTTGCTATTACAGCCATATTTATATTGAGTTTGATGATCTCGCTTGTGTAGTATGTCGTGATAATATGTTACGCCCCTAGTTACTGTATAGACAATAACTGTAAAGTCGTTGTTCTAAAAAGTTTTCTATGTACTAGGAAAACAGTATATATGTTCGTTACCACCTAGTTTTGTCTAGGGGGGGTAGTGTAGGGGCATGATATTACATATTAATCTCATACACGGTATTTCCGGGTAACGTCTGTTTACTCGGCTTCTCCACCTGGAGCTAGTGCACACAGTTCCCGGGAGAGGGCGCAGGTCCTCTTCAGGTGACCGTGTGCCGCTCTCAGGTGGGCGGCCGACCCACCCACCTGGCCACGTGACCTAAGAGCCGGTGTTATATAAGACCCATGTGTTTACCTGGAACGGCAGTCAGTGCAGACCCGACTGACGAGAGACTTCACATGTCCAACCGTGCGGACAGAGTTGTATGCTAAGAGTTGTATACTGACCGTTTCCTCTATTTATAGAGAAACCTGATCTACCTGTGTGTATTAATTCTACACTGATCGTTCCCTAGTAAAGGAACTAGAGTTGTTATTCTTGTGAATAAAGACAGATATATTCTCGCACCTGGAAACTGCCGTGATCGTTGTTCTTTAACCTAGAGTTAACTACGAACCACCACAATATGCACAATAAAAATGCAATCTGTTATTTAACATCTGACATTCTGCTAAATTTCTTTTAATCATCCTGAAAGTCGGTCAGGTCAATGATCTCAAATGAAAGACAAAGCATTGCAAAGTACTAAACACTGCACTTTAAGAGCAGCAGTGTTTCTATGTGCTTTACATGATCAATGATAGTACCTGTAGGTTACTTGTCAATCCCGCTTTTGTGCATCGCAAATAGGAGAAAAGAATTATGAATTTTACAAAGCCCTTAAATTGTCAAATTAAGGTACAGATTATATGGCCCCTATGGCTCATAATAATACATAGCAGAAAGCTACAGTAGAGAAAAAAATAGGGAAAATGTGACTCCCACAGATTTTTTTGCTCTTGTTAACGCCCTACCCCCTTAATAGTTGTGTAAAGATAGTGGGAATTATGAAGGATATTCATTGAATCTGTCATATAACCACCATAATTCAAAAGGGAGAAAAAGACATGGAAGGAATATCTGGTTGAAATTGTGGACCCTCCACCTAGTTTATTCATAGATTGGTCTCCAAAGGTCAGTTTATCATAATTACCCATGAATTCCCAATTCCAGTACCGTTAGTTTATACATCAGTCACTGTCAAATATTTGCGGCACATCAACTTCACCTGACTGTACATGGCATTTACAATATGAAGTGTACTTAGTAATCCATACATGAGCACTCATCGTGATAAACGAGAGTCAGGCTGATTTTCCTTCAAAAGCCATTAGATTCCCAAGAAATAATCCCTTTTTAAGAGTCAAGTATTTTCATTTTATTTCATTTGGAGAAACAAAGTTACTATGCAGCCTGAGCAAGTAACTTGCCAGTGCTGTATTGCTTCATCATGCTGACCATTCAGGAGTGTCCCAACCCCTTAGGATCGCGATAACACTGCATTCATGAAATCATTAATGTCGTTCTTAAAGGCTTAAACAGTGAGTTAATGTTGGACCCTGAATTTCTTTCTAGTTTGCCATCATTTCTTACTTTAAAAACAGTATATTCGTGTAACACATTTATTTCTCAGTGATGGATACATAGAACAAAGAGGAATTTCACTCGTTACACTTTTGTACCAGGGTTATGACACCACCGCGCACCATACGGTCAATATGATAATTTTTGCCCTGCATAGTGACACTTATTTTTCCATTCATATCACTGCCCCATCCATTGGTAATGATTACTACCACATCACCCTCAGGGTTCCTGAAAGCGACCGAGATGACCTTCTGGTCTTCACGCTGGGAAGATTCAATACGCACGGCACCAGGTTTCACATACTTGGCAAAGTGCTTCAGGATCTGGTACTCAGTGTTACTGCTGAATCCACCGTTGTCATCAATAGTGATAACTCCGCGGCAATTCGTGCAGCCTCTAACGTCCACCATAGGACCATGCCTCGGGTCCAGAGCCATGTTCCAGAGAGTGGCGCTGACGGCGCCATTGCGGGTCTGCCCGGTGAATATGTTCTCTGAGTTCCACACCATTCCCCCATCGTACGTACCATCAGTGCCCGAGCATTCAGTAAAGTAGAGCTTCTTGTCCGGGTATTTTCTCGTGACTTCCTGAACATTGTTCTGGTTGCCACCATAGCAATGGAAGCCTGTGCCATCGATGTAGGATCGAGCTTCGGCGTCGCGGAGCACCTCGAGTGGATAGCCAACGTTGTCCCAGTTGTGATCCCAGATGACGATCTTAGTGTTGATACCATTAGCTTTGAACTGCCTCCCCATAGCCTTCACCAGCTTTGCCTCCTGGTGGGCCTCTAGCTTCATGGTGGGGTACCCTCCACTGGTGTGCTCCGGCTCGTTCTGTGGGGTAACCGCATCAATCTCAATACCCACCGCTTGGTAAGCCTGGATAAACTTAACAAAGTATTTGGCATATGTCTCATAGTATTTGTCCTTATCAATGAACTGTCCACCTCTTGTGTTGTAGTTGTATTTCATCCAGGCTGGTGCGCTCCATGGCGAGGCAATGAATTTGACATTGCAGTTTATACGCCGGATCTCCTGAAGGAGAGGAATAATAAACTGCCTGTCCTTGTCGATATTGAAATTCCTCAGGTCAAAGTCATCAGCGGTGTCTGCGTAGGTGTAAGGGGAAACCGCCTGGAAGTCAGAACCGCCCATGACGACCCGGATGTAAGAAATACCAGCCCCATTAATAGGATCAAACAGGTGCCTTAGTGTGGCATCCCTGTTTGAAGCCTTGTTCCAGAGTAGGTGGGCAGCTGCATTAGAGATGGCTGCTCCAAAACCTTTCATGGTTTGGTACGATCTGGTGGGATCCACATAGATGCTAATGTCCTTGGTCCATCCTTGTGGGTTTAAAGGTCCAACGCTCTTGAAGTCGTAACCGTTCTTAACCAAGACCTTATTATATAATACACATAGGGAAAAATGGGGACATTGAGGCCTGGCACCCAATCATAACTAAAGGGGGCTCAAATACTACTTTTCTATGCAGTTCTCATTTCAGCGTATATATATGCACTTTCATGATTGAAAGCCAATATTTAAAGCCAATTCGGTTGCCTCCCCCTGGCGCCCCCTAATGAAGATTTGCTTCCTACACCTCTGCTACTATGTGATCAGCCTCTCTATATATAAACATCTAAAGAAAATAGGGTTACAGTATGAAAATGAATACGCGAAGCTGGTAATTTCAAATACATATATGAGTTCAAATCTTTCCTTATTAAGGACGCTTGGTGATTGTCTTACTTCAAAAATTACAAAACATTGTGTTCATTTGGTAATAGCATAATAGGTATGGGCAAATATAATATGATGTAAGCATGTTTTAATCCTAATACATCTAGTAAAGGCTCCTCTCTACAAACCATGGGCAGAACAGCTGCCTAGTGTCTAGTACTCTCGTCTTTCATCTAAAGTGCATGGTCAGCATTATATGCATATTTACCTGTCAAATATCTGTCTGCATCGCCTCCCAAACGAGCATGCTCCTGCCATACCTTGAAACAAACAAAGCAATGCGTCTCTTAATTATACCAAGGAATGTTTTTGATCAGTATTCTGCGTTTTAAAAGAAATGAGAGTATAGCATTTCAAAAGTTCATTGCCTGCCATTAAACAACAGACAGACAGGGAATTTTGACAACGAGTCAAATTAATATCTTAGTTTAGGGAGTGTGGATCTAGTGAGGTGCAGTTGGCTGGCCTAGTTCACTTCTATGTTCATTCAATGGGGTTATTAGTCTTGGTGAAAAATCACCTTATACAGATGGCTAAATCATGAATTGTCTACTATTTATACGAACTAAATAACTATCTAGTCTAGCCAGATATATAATCTAGATTAGATGTGTCTGCCTTTTTTTTTACAGAAAAAAATAGGTTCAAAATAAACAGAATGTGTCATCAAATTTCTCTAGTATTCCGTACTCCAGTGCTCCTCAAGCGTGTATGTGGATTCCATAGTTGAAGTGTGATGGGAATCAATATTACTATTCACGTCACGATTGTCATTACCTTCAACCTTTAAATAACTAAATACTTCCACGAAAGATGAATGTCAAGTCACGATTTTGCCACTTTCAAAACTTTTGTGTTTTAAATTTACTCTAAATATTATAGCCTATAATAATACCCTTGTCAATTCTCCGTCAACCCCACCCTCCTCCTCTATGAAGGTCTCGATCTGCTCAGTTCGTACTGTTGCAGCAATGATCTGAGAATTGAACCTTCAATGTAAGTTGGACCATTTAAATGGTGATTTTCCCCTTCGATTGTTTAAGGCACTTATTCGTCATGATGCATGAAGACATGGTGATGCATCCCAGCATTGACACAAGGGAGTATACAGCACTGCAGGCTGTGTCTCACGAAATTGGGCCTAGTTGAAAGTCTATGACAGAGTGCAATTTGTGAGAGGGTGCATTCTATGACCGGCTTTATTTAGGTTTATTTAGGGCAGATGTAGATATAAATTGAAATAAAGTGATATAAAGTCTTAAAAAACCCATTAACATTTTCCACCAGGTATATCGTCATCTGCTCTAAATAAAGCAGGTTTTTTTCAAGCCGGTCATAGATTGCACACGGTCAAAGATTGCACACGGTCATAGATTGCACCCGGTCATAGTTTGCACCCGGTCATAGACTATCAACTTGGCCCGACTTTGTGAGACAGCCTGCTCAGAAAGTTACTCGTAGATATAAAATGATGACAACACAAATATGGCGCCTTGAGTCCCTGAGGCATCATACACTGACAATCTGTAGGTTTCACACGTTAGTCAGTAGTGCCTAACCTTGGTCAGTCATAGGGATATGATGTATTTTCAATATTGGATTACGCAAAATAGCAATCTGATATTCAAAGATGACCAACAAAATGTAACTTAGTCAAGAAGAGCCATACTAATAGAAATCGAAATGCTAAGGTCGATGGTAAGTATTGACTAACCTGACTAACTTTGGTTGGGCGTATAGGGATCCAAAATTACTAACTAGGCTAGTTGCTACTGACTATGTTCTAGTGCTAATAGAATATCTGTGTACTGCAGCTCAACCTCGTAGGGTCAGCATGATGCATGAAAGCAATGGAGAGTTACTCACGATAGGGGTGCATTCATGCATCATGAATACCAATGGCAGGACACATTAATGCATTACTCTGATATTGTCTGGCTCCCTATACAACCTATCGCTTAATCATTATAGTCTAACCACGTTAGTCATTTTTAGCCTCCCTTTATGACCAATCTAGCTAGGTTAGTGAATATTGTCAAGTTGGTCAGTATTGACTAACTCACATTAGTGCATTTCAATCAGCTTTACTTGTAAAAGTTTCAGGCTAAGTCCTTTTGAGTTAGGCATTAGTCATATGCTGTTTTGTCTCAGTCATTCTTGAATAGCCCTAGATCATGCCTGACCAATGTCCCTATGACCAACCTGGGACAGGACCTTCAGACTAAGGGCCTGGGTATTTATATTTTCTGTGTATGTTACCGTTAAAGGGTTAAATGGCTGTGTCTCACAAACTTGGGCCAATGTTTTTGTCTCGGACGGGGTGCCGTCTCTGACCAGGTGCCGTCTCTGACCAGGTGCCGTCTCCGGGTGCAGAAAAAAGTAGTTAAAAAAATTAAACTCATATATATATAAGGATTTGTAAAAACTTGATGGCGGTTGTTATATAATTTCAATTAGCCTCCTGCTGTTGGAATTTTGACCTTATCATGCTAAACCGGTCAGAGACGGCACCTGGTCAGACACGGCATCTGGTCAGAGACAAAAACATTGGCCTGAGTTCGTGAGACACAGCCTTATGGAGGGTAGAGGCCTGTGTACTTACATGGTATAGCCACACACAGGAGAGCTGCTAACATTAACCTCATGGCTGCGGCCTCTTAGACCGGCTGGTGTCCCCTTCTTGTTGTCTCAGATACAGAAATGACAGTCCATGACCCCCGCCATGTTTTTTTATACCATCATTCAGTGAGGAAACTAGGGCAGGTACAGGTGAGTGGTGGAGTGTAGGTGGGACTTACATAAGGTGGGTCAGGAGAACAGGTGAGGGAGTTACAGTAGGTAGGGCAGTGTGGTGGAGGAGTAATGTAGTAGGTAGGATAATGTAGTCTGCCCAGTGAGGGCCATGAATGACAAACCATGTGCGCATGGTCACCCCAGTGTCTATCAGGACGTTATGGATCATGCCCCACACATATGTGCACTGGTCGCACTTAGGCCAAGTATATACAATGGTGTGTTTCATGTTACCAGATCATATGTAGCACCGACCCGACAGTGTTTTACCTAGTTTGAAAAAGAGAAATCATTTAGATATGATTTTCAGCATCAGGTTTGTGAGCATACGTATACATGATTCAGTTCTAGAAACTTTTTAGGTTTAAGAGTTACATTAGAATACATTCTACGATAACTATTCTAGACGTTTTACCATATGACCTCAACCACACCTTTATTTGGCCAAAGTAAGAAAAGGGCCCACATTACTCTTATGTAACAATCATGTTGTATTCTCCTTCTCCATATACATGGTCCAAAGAATGCCCACGACTAGGACACACAGGTGATACGTTCAGTTGGTTCTTTTTTAATAAGTATAAGCATGTCCAAGAGATTGCAATGATCCTTTTACGTCGTAATTAATGAACTACTACAATAAAGCAAAGAAAAGTAACACAGTGAGAAGAATCAAGTAGTAATTATGTACCGAGGAAAGGAATTTAACACAATGAGAAGAATCAAGTAGTAATAATGTCCTGAGCACAATGAGACAAAATTAATTCGAGAACTCTTTTGTTCCCCATCCGAGGCAGATTTAAATTGACCACAGCCAACATCGTTAGATTAAATTAACGCACATGAAGAGAGGAACATTCCTAAATGGTCCTCGCCATAGGCCTTTGCCTTTATTTTAGTATTTTTTCCTATTCAAATATGTTCCTTGGTCCATGAATGTGGTACAGGAACACATTATCCGATGGGTGGCGTAGGATACAGGATTTCTAGTACTTAGGCAAAGTGATTTTATTATTCACCTTGAAAAGAGAAGATAGCCTTTTCTAAATCATTCACTATAACTCATAGCCAATTAATCAGATATTGAGACCAGGTCTTGTTTCGTCACGTGATCCCTAGGGGTGTTTTACGAGAAATTCGGTTTAAAATATACACAGAAATACATGTCCACAAGTCCCCTCATCAATTGCAAATATTGCATTATTTATAAAAATCCAAATATTACAAGTCACAAATCTGTTCTGAAAGACATCGCAGGTCAGGTAAACTGCCGACACTTTAGGATAGTACCCGAACATGCTCCAGGTAATATTGATGTGGGAATAGGGCACCTGTTGACACAACGACCTGCTTATACGTTGTATGCCTAGCCATGATAATCAATAAACACATGCATAACAACATTCTCATTGATAGTAGGCACACAGATAAGCTATAGGGTTATAGGGTTATAGGTTAGTCAGTAGTGGCTATCCCAAGTTTGTCATAGGCGCATTGGTCAAAATAACTTTTTTTCAAAAAGACTAAAGCAAAACTAACTTTTTAGTAAAAATGACTAACAGTTATCATGCCTTAAAATAAAAAAGACTAAGGTGATTCAGTGGGTTTGACTAACCTGACAGCATTGACTAACATAGGTTGGTCATGTAATTATTACTATAGGGAGCTAAATTATGACTAAGGGTACGTCTCTCAGTCAATTTCTGGCTCCCTGTACAACCAACTAACCTTAGTCTTCTCTTTTTTTATGCGTACACTGTAAAAATACTCCGTTGAATATACAGAGAATCAATGCAAAACTTTACGGTGGATCATTGTAATTGTGATTTCGGTGAGGCAATATTAAGTCAACCAATTTTACTGTGAATATCTGTAATCCAGTACGGTGAAACACAGTTTATTCATTTACAGTGAAGCTATGTCTTGTAAAAATATTCTGTTGAATGAACAGAGAATCAATGTAAAATTTTATGGTGGATCATCATTATATATATTATTACGGTTGGACAATGTAAAATCGATCAATTTTACTTTGAATATCCGTAATTCAGCACAGTGAAACACAGTTCATTTTACAGTGAAACACAGTTTATCAATTTTACAGTGAAGCTTAGTTTAATTGATGTTTAGTTTTATCACACCAGGTGGCAGTTTGGTTCATGAGGAGATGTTCATGGATGCTAAGAACACCATTTTTGTGGTCATACGAAAAATATATAGATAAACAGCTGTAAGGTTTGCTCCATAGCCATCCTAGAGAAACCTGTTCTCATGGACTGGCATTACAAAGTGTCATGAAGCATTTTATAAGGCTCTCATAGACTGATTCCTAATGATTAGGCCTGAAGTTTTGACACTAAGATGCTATTGCTGATTGGACATGGTACCAAATTTGGCATGGAACCATATTGAGCATAGAGTTAGGTATTGGTGGTTAAATGGAGGGAAAAATACTGGGATAAATGAGTTAAATATTGTTAAAACTATTGTTTAGGCACTGTATTATAACAACAGTGATGTTCCGTATTTTGTTGGATTAACAGTGATTCACTGGCACCACTGGGTGCCAGACTTTCACCGTTATAATTATGGAGAATTTAAAACGACAGTGAGCGTTATTTTTACGGTGAAATTCCAGCACCCAGTGTTGCCAGTGAATCTTCAATGTTTAAATGGAATTTTTTTTACAGTGTAGGGTTACTCATTTTGACTAGGTTTGTTTCTTAGCTATTTTAATATAAGTTAGACATTTCAACTGAGTTTGTTTGAGTTGATTTTTGGATATTTTTATTGCAACAACATCTCCTGTGAGGGAGTTTTTATAGTGATACAATGTTTTTATGAAATAAATATCAGATCTTATATATCAGATCTTATTAGGGTGTACATTATATTCATTCACAGTATATACCAACGTCCAAGTGACTTAACTTGGGGCGTCGTATAGAGGTTGTTTCCTCTTCCTTTGGCACTATGTTGAATAACTAATGTTATACACAAACATATGGGTCAGACCCCACCAAAATGGACTAATTGGTGTTTTTTTGTCTTTTTCACCTTTCAGCAGCTTTTACGTGGACATACCTAATCATCACTTATATATCTTGATTTCATGTAAGAGAAAACACCCTAGGCTTTCCAGTAAAAAAAAGAATTAATTTGTCGGACCATTATTTATGGAGTTATGGGCCCTCAAAGTGGAAAAATACCCCCAAAACAGGGTTCCAGGCAATTTCTATTTTATTCAAAAGCCGCCCATTTCGTATAAGGCCATCACAGCCCTTCCTATTCAGCTTTTTTTATTTGGTATATGTGTTTACTCAAATAATTAAGAGTGTTTACCCGGGTGTCTAGCCCCAAATTTCCTCCACAGTCCTGCAATTCAGAAATAACACTTGTGTATGCTCCGACACTTTTATATTTGGGGTCAAAATGCGCCAAATATTAAAGGCACTGGAATGTATCAAATATAATCAAAATAAGTGGGGGCACTAGTATTAAAGCATGGAAAAAGAATTTTGTAATTATCTCTTTTTTCAAACTTCCCAGCACCAAAATAGTGATTTTGGACTTTTTTTAAAAGTGTCGGAGCATACATCAACGATGAAAATACTGAATATACAAGGTCTCTAGCACCCCCTGTTGCATTTTTGTGGGTTGTAATGGAATATTTTGGCTGTAATAGATGAATCTCCATTCGTCAGTGTCGAAATTTCGTTCAATTTCACCACACAGGCGCCACAAAGCGCGCGAATGTAGCCGGTCTGTATACTCCGACACTTTTATGTATGCTCCGACACTTTATATTTTTGCCAAAAATGGAGCTCTCGCTCGCTTAATATTGCTTCCTCATGCTACATATTGATTCGAAATTGTACCTAAGGGAGCCACCTACCCCTCATAACCTTTTTATATCGAATATATGTGTTTAGGCCTACTGTAGGGGTGGTTTTGGTGTGATTCACCTCACGAAATTGGAAAAATTTGAACTTATTTCGCCCCAACCAACCTCAAAGTCAGTCTGGTTGGTGCTATGTGTACTTATTATGATTCACACACTTCTAGTTCATCAATTCATCATGCTTTACCTACGCTGGTAAGATGTATTTGGGTGCCAGAGCCCAATATAGTGATCCTTCGATAAAAGTGTCGGAGCATACACACGATATGGTTAAACTCTCATAGTGAATTTAATAATAATTTAATCAAACCAAATCCAACGCAGGCTAGATTTACTTGAAAGTATGCATATTGAGGATAGTGCACAGCAAGTTTGGGGATGAACAAGGCCATTTTGAGCAAACTAGAGAAAAGTTGGTGCCCACTGCCATTTTTTTCAAGATTTTCAAGATTTCCACAAAGTTTGTCGGCCTGTAACAGAAGAGGTTTTAGAGTGGTGATTACCAAACTTGGCATGCATTATTCTATATACTGTGGCTACTTGGAGGCCATACTAGAAGGTTCTGTGGTGCTTTTAAAGCATTCTACCAGCTGTTTGATATTTTAGTCGTATGCTCCGACACTTTTATAATAACATATGTTTGCCAGTGAATAAAAACTGACAACCTGGGAGTTAAGCCGTCCAATTTATGTTTGCATGGAGCCAAGATACTAGTCTTTCAATAAAATAAACTTGCTTTAAGATTACTTGAGTTTGCTGAATTTTCAATCTGATATATTTCTGCCCCCAGATTAGTCCATTTTCGAGATTTCTGACCCATATATCAAATATGTAGACATATTTATATCAGGTCTAGAGGCATTTGTTTTGTTCATCACAACACATTTGATAGAAAAGTGGTATTCAGCTTATAGCTTTACTATTTCAGGGAGAGCTTGAAACTCGCTCTGATGATACGCCTATGACGAACCTGGGATAGCCAGTACTGTCTAACATTTAAAACTTGTAGATTTTCACTACAGTTCACATTCTGGGCCATCCTGATGCATGGAGATGGGTAGTATCTTACTGAGGATAACGATGTCTACATACCCCTCCTCCATTAGTGCACATACAGGTAATGGGGGGTTTGCCTGCTTCCCCTCCCTTTCTAGGGACATCTCTTACGGAAAAAAACGACAAGGAATGAGCCCTGGAGAATTCTAGTACACAGAAAAAACTCGCTATATCCTTAGGACTGCCAGTATTTTTGGGTGCGCACTGCCACCGTGTATTGTTCCAATGCAAACGCAAAATCTTGGCTTTCAGGGGGCCCTTTTTACTATATGCGTTGGCCCGCTATATAAAAGACCTGACTGTACGGTACATTAAAATGTCTTTCAACACTAACTGTAGTGTATTGTTGTGTATGAATCATTGACTGGACTGTAAACAGTTAGTGTAGGTACGCAGTAGAATCTACTGTAGATCTACAGTACAATATATTGTAAAATGGATTTACAGTAGAAACTACTGTAGATTTACATTAGATTGTACTGTTTACCTACAATGAACTGTATACCTACAGTAGAATCTACTCTACACCTACAAAAATGGCAACCAACTTTTCACAGTGTGTTGTTGGCTTGCTTGTCACACAATTAGACAGAGTTATTATCTAGAAGGATGTTATAACCATAGAGGTGCTATGAGCTTTTGGATATTGAAGCAATAATAGAGCGCCCAAATCCCCCAATAAAAGCAGCTGGCATCATGGAACAGTATTATTATGTTCTAAAACCGAGACCATATCCATGAAGTTCTTTGACTTCGATATAGAAAACAGTACTTGCAGTTCCAAATTCACGCTTGCAATATATATTACTTCCATATTCCTTGGATGTATTCCCGGTATAAATTTTCATCATCTAAACAGTCCAGATCAAACATATCCTAATGTCTCCCAAACCAGTATGGCTTGATTATGTTAAATTGTTATCGGACGTCATATGTCCCCATGCTACCGCACACCACTTCACAGGCGGAAATTAGGGTGGAGCAGCCACTATCAAGAGACCAACTATCAGACACCAACTAATTACTCTCCCAATAAATCATTCCAAGGACCCAGTCACAGAGAGCCCCTATTGGAGGCTTCAATCTGTGGAGTTATTTCCCAGAAGATAAGTGGCTTGATCCATACCACTTCAATTGGTATTGCAAAGGCCTTCAGAGCTTGTTGGGGGTCTCTGTGTTCTCAATACTTGGGGAACTAGCCATGTAGTCTTCAAGGGAAGAGGTCATTGGTGAAGGCAGACCTCTGTCTGTATGAGGAAATGGTACCAGCAGAGCATTAAGAGATTAATTGGCTCTACTAGTGGCCTGGTGGAAATGGGGTGCAGAGAGCGCACATAATTCAACCCTTTAAGAACCGCATAACGCATCAATACATCATGCCTCCGGTTGTCATAATGCATGAAAGCAACCCTGTCGTGTAACTCGCCAGTGCTGCATTCAAGCACAATGCCGACCCCAAGATGCTCCTGAAGGGTCGTCATGATGCAACATGGAAAGTGTTACTCACCGGGGCTGCATCGGTTCATCATGACAATAACTGTCATATTTTTACGACATGCTGTCCTGAAAGGGTTAACATACTGATGGCCATAGGTGTTTGAGCAATGATCACTGATGATGAAAATCTGAATGTAATTAACAAGCTGATTTGCTAAGAAGTCTGGCTTGGTATCCAAGGGAAACCACCATATTAGACCCAGATCCTGCCGATTAAGTTAGCTGAATTTAATCCAATATGTATGTATATTTAAGGACATATGATTCAGATCCATTGAGAATTTACATCCAACGAGTAGATCCCCTTCACATGCAAAGGCAATGTATTCTATATTTTTTATCTTTTTGTTCAGAGCAGGTATTCAATGACCAAATAGTGACTGTTGGCATTCTTAGCCCTTATCCATGGTCTATAGGATATATATGGAGCTTTTTTTTCATGCCGAGGTGGTGGCGTAGGACGAGGTATATGATGTTTGCACTTTATGTGAAGTCAGAACTGGCGCCGCCATCTTGGATTGCGACGCCATCTTGGATTAAGGAGTCACATCACAAATTTATGCTATATGATAACAATAATTTAGATCAACCTTTGATAGTTCCTGAGGTTGATTATAATTATACAGGTCTACCCCCCCCCCCTAATATGGACTCAAGGAATTCAATGGTTCTTTTGGTTTGTTGCTAATACAGCTTGTCGCCTAGCAACATATATATTCTAATTGTTTAAATGCCTAGCATCACACATTTCCAGGGTCCTGAGGTTGATAATAATCATACATACACCCCCTAATAAATACCCAAGGAATTCAATGGTTCTATTGGTTTGCTGCTAATACAGCTGGTTGCCTAGGAACATATATTCGAATTGTTTATCTGCTTAGCACCATACATTTCCATGGTCCTGAGGTTGATTATAATCATACATACCCCCCACCCCTAATATGGACCCAAGGAATTCAATGTTTCTGTTAGTTTGTTGCTGATCCAGCTGGTTGCCTAGCAACAGCTATTTTAATTGTTTATCTGCTTAGCAACACACATTTCCATGGTCCTGAGGTTGATTATAATCATACCTACCCCCCTAGTATGGACCCAAGAAATTCAATGGCTCCATTAGTTTGTTGCTAATACAGCTGGTTGCCTAGCAACATATATTCTAATTGTTTATCTGCCTAGCAACACACATTTTCATCCCCCCTAACATGGACAGAAGGAATTCATAAGAACTGCCATATATGAAGTTATATCATCCTTCCCCCTGATAACCCCTCCCCCCCTTTGCTTTTTTGGTGTCTTGAATGGGTCCCCTTCAAATATACCACCCATGTAGACATCATGTTCTTTTGAATGCAAGAATTGCAGTTGTTGCCGCATATAAAAATGCCTGAGGCATTTTTTTACGTGGCAACAACTGAAATTCTTGTTATCTTCGATGTGACCTTTCCATATCGTAAAATGTAATGGTTATTCTAGTAAAGAAAAAGCGATGACATCAAAGGCACTGCAGGTCATTGTTCCTTAATAGGAAATGTAAGGAGGTTTAACAAAAAGTGCAATTACTCACCATTTTCCAGGTATCATTTATTTTCATTGCGATGCAAATCTGCAGAGGAGCACTCTGGCGTTAAAGCTGCATGGGTAGTACAATGTATAATTAAAAGCAGGCTGGAAATGGACCAGGACGTAGTATTCAGTTTCTAGCACACACAGCAGTGACTCTCCCATAGGTGTAGTGGACTAATCAGTGTGGCTCGATCAGGGGACCAAGTCACTCTGTTGGAATTAGTGACGCACATCATAGCTATACCATAGCAACACCAATCAGATCGCAGGTTACATAATGTTACATGATTGAACAAAAAGCCTGAGAAATTACAGACATCATGGATCCGTCTCCTTCTTCTTTCCTCTCGTATTTTTTTTTGGAGAACTGCATTTAACCGTGTTGCACAGCGAGCAGCCTGTTGACCAAGCTATTCTGTCAGGGGAGGCTGGTCTATCGCAGCTTTGCTGATTAAGTAGATTAATTACTTTGATTAATTTATCTTACTGTAAAACCTCGCGTATAAGCCGCGGCTAGACGGTGCAGCTTATAGCATCAGCCCAGGGTCAGGGTGTGGCTTATACGCTTTTTTTTTAAAGTTTTTGCTACCTTGGTACGGTACTAAAAGTCACCGTAATCAGATTGCTGGTGCAGCTTATATGATCGGCCCAAAGTCGGGGTGTGGCTTATACGCGAGTTAGTCTTATACACAAGGTTTTAGGGTAATAGTCATGTCTATAAAGGAGAACAGTAGTCCGCTACCTTCCTCTCTATGACATGAATTATTGTCCAAGAGACCACTTTGATTAATCACATACAATTGAATATATAATACTGATTCCACTAGAGCAGATCATATCTGACGGCTGGATCGTAGTTTAATTAATATGTGATTAGAGCTCCCCTGGTTTAAAATTTTGTCAGATTACTGTAAACCAATAAATGTTTGCACTGTATATATTCTTGTAGATTTCATGTTTTTTTTTTTAATCCGCAATAATATGTACAACGCAAATAGTTATTCAATGTACTTATACAACTACCATATATTAAAATCTCAAATTTGATTTGGCGTGAGTTTCAGCAAATCTGTAAGAATTTATACCCGTGAAAATAATGACATTCACAGTACATCGAGAGGCAAACTTTGAATTTGAAAGGATTACCCATCTATTCATAGGGCACCACCAAGGTGTTTTACAAGGGCTGACCTATCTTCAAATGTCAATGATATTACATCAACACCTAGTCCTATGAAGCATAGTTTTCATAGCTCGTATTACATTATGCTTTCCAATATACTGTTATGATAAAAATACATTTTTCGCTTTTCCCAAGTCGTCCAATTATCTTATTCATTTTACAACCCTGATAAAGCAAAAAGGTGTGCTAATGCAAACAATTGATGCTACTATTAACATAGTATGTTTTGAATTCCAACTGAGGCGACCGTTGATATCTGCATAATTTTTGTAGAATGATCTGTTCAGTATAATAGACAATCAAATTGAAATTGAGATAAGATTAAAATTTAAACATTGTGGTCCTTTCCCTAGGTCATCCAGTAAACACTATAGTTAGAATCTAATCATCTGAGTCAGTGTATGCAGTAAGACTGACATAATAACTAAACTGTAGTGCAGTATTAGGCAGTATGGCATGATTGGGTCATTTCAACAGCTGTCAGTCTAAAGTCTGCTATATAGTAGGCCATGATTACCCAAGGGTGCAGTTTGTTGATTGGTTGAGGGGCTTGGAGTGATGCTGAAGGCCTTTGGGTAAGAGGTTCCACGTGTTTTAAGGTACCGTATCATTCCGATTAAGCGCTGGGCACTTTTCGAATTTGCAGGACCTTCACACCCAAGTGAGGTGCTTCTACAAGATCCTATTTTCGAACTTAAGCCACATTTCAAGCCCCTCATACCCCTGTCACTTATACAAGACTGGTCCTTATTCTATAGAGAGGTTACGATTCACCAACTTGTACTGGTACATGAACGGCATGGGCTAGGATCGAGCTCCTAAGACCAGTATTTGTGTTTTAAGGGATAAAGGCAAGTTGATATTTCAGTGCAGATTGGTTTCTGAGACCAGTATATGGCTCAAACCTCTGACCTATGTTGTTTTGGCTATTTCTGGCCCTTTTCAGGCTTATAGCCCTACAGAATAACCAGTTTTGCACCAATTCTTTCAAAAATTGGGCATATGTGAGAAAACATCTCAACAATTCAGGATTTTTCTTTTTTTTGTGTATTGGGCCAATATTTTTCGTTTTTAGGCCCTCCAAAGGCCCAAAAACCCTTAAAAACGTCAAAAATCCAAACAGTATCCATTGTACCCCAGATCGTGAGGTAACTATTGTGTCTTTTGCCAGAAAAAAGAAATTTTGAAAAAAATTCCAGCCTCCAGGACCAAATGTGTATTGTGATACTTATTTTGGTCTCGGAGTCACCCTCTTATTTTAGTCTCGGAGTCACTCGCCTTGCTGATAATAGTGAAACCCACACAGAATTGTTAATATCCTATATATTTTAGTTATCTTTAGTGCCACTGCTTCCTATCCACCCCCTCTAATGCTCTAAACCAGAAATCTGATGATTCCGCTAATTTAACCTACATTTATACAATATCTTATTTTGGTCCAAAATAAGGTGAAATAGCCGCTTTTTAGGCCAGTACAGTGCCAAGTAGGTTCAACGAAGGATCCTAATGGTCCATATTTCCTAAAGTATATACCATCAGGATATTGTAGAGTGATTTTGACAATTAATTGAACCTTTTTGAGTGAACTAGGGTAAAATGAGAGTATGTTGTTAACATTTTAATATTTTTGATAAATCTTCAATATTCATCGAGCTGTATCTCAAAAACTATTTTTCTGAGGGTATCCATTCTTGGTATGTCTTAAGATATATGTAGTCCCAGTTTGTAAACAAAGTTATTAGTTGCTGTTATGTACTTTAAGACATAATGTACATAATCACCTTATTTTGGTCTCGGAGTCACTCGAAAACTGACAATCGAGTTCGTGAGGCAATAAAAAATGAACCGCTAGGGTTAGAGTATCAAAATGTGTTGCAAGGAGCCGAGATATATACCTTTCAATAATGTGAACTTGTTTAGATATATTAAGAACTTTCTGATTTGTCCTTCCTCTATCCTAAAACAACATAAGTCAGGAATTTGAGCCATATATAGGTTTTGAGGGATAAAGGCAATTACAGCTGAGACTCATGTTGGTTTTGAGGGATAGAGGCTTTTTAGGGATAGGGCAGATATTTTGAGGGATAAGGGCTTTTGAGCTTCGGTGCAATATTCCAACCATTTGTGAGTCTCAAGCCCTGGCAAGTTACTCACTAGTAGTCCATGAGCTGAGCAATTTCTGAGTCTCACATGGGAGGAACAAACCAGACAATATTTATTGGATTAGTATATGTGTGGGGAGCCCAAATCACTTTGCTAGACATCCGGATCACCCAGCTTAGCTTTGTAATCCTCTGAAATATGTCTAAATCACGTTTTTTGTCATGTTTTCACATTTTCAGGTCTAGATTCCTTAATAAGTGGGTTAGAAGGCTAAATCCAGTTCCAAAATGATGCTCTTTAAATAGGTCATTTTTAGATTGCCTTAGATTATGTTCATCTAATTCAGATTTAGTGAGAATTAATTGAAATAATTATGGTTGTTTAAATGAAATAATCAGATAATTGACTTTGAATTAAATAATGCATGTATAGTTCTGATTAGCTTAAACTCATTATTACACCCAAATAGGTAGCTAGGATGCTATATAAATGAAATAGCACCTTTTGCTATTGTGTAGGGGTTTTCTACCGTAAAACTTTGCATATAGGCAGTGGCTAGTACACAAATCAGATCGCTGGTGTGGGGGCTTATAGGATCAGCCCAAAGTCTAGGTGCGGCTAATACTTGAGTTTTACAGTATTATGGGAAACCATATGTGACACAATCTGTGAAAAGGTACCTTAATGCCGGGTATACTAAGGTACCTTCTCCCAGTACATGTCACATATACCTCAAAACCTTGCGTATGAGCCGTTACCTGTACCCTCCATTCCGTATGGGGCATCAGGTAACCTTTTCCCATTTACCCTTGGTACTGGATCTCGTTCCCAGGTATCAGCACCGATCACCTACCCAGCTATATAAGGCGGCCCACGACATCTGGTTGTTTCCCAGTCTTGGGCCAGTCTTGGACACCTAAATAAAGTCTTTAATGTTATATAATGTTTTGCGGACCTAAGGAGGCATAGAGAAACATTATTTGATATGTTTTCTTTACTGGGAGACACCTCCCGTTCCCCTCTTGTTACTTGTCCCTACCTTGGCTATGCCCGACCACTACCCTATGTGGATATGTGGAGGCCCAGAATAGCCTTCACCCATGGGGTTTCTCTCCTGTGTGTGTCACCAATTGTGACTTTAAATTGTCTTCTTCTGCCATTATGTGTCCCTTTAAACCTTTAAGTGTGGTATGATAGCTTAATGCATCATACTCTTGCTCTTCATGATACATAAATTCAGCCATGGCAAGTAACTTGCCAGTGGTGCAATCAAGCATCATGCCGACCATACAGGGTTGAGACAGTTCCGATGGGTTGGCATGATGCACCAACAAATTACTAGCCAGGCCTGCATTCATGCATCATGACAACAAATGTCATCTATTAGCAACATACAATCCTTAAAGTGTTAACCTAGCGGCCATTGTAAATTGTTTCCAACATTGAGAATATAAATATGTGACCTTCCTCTCCTGTGTAAGTCACCATGTGTCTCTTTGAGATACTTCCAGATCTGAGGAAACTCCCACAGGTATAACTCACACCAGACATCACCCAGTGATCTTACTGAGTCTCATTTGGAAACAACTGTCAATCCATTATCATTTGTAAAATTTCCTGGTGTGTTCACATTCATTACCTGCCCAAGTGTATCACCAGTTCTCCAAGAATTGGATCTATCCCTGAGAGGTGCTACCACCTAGTGGATTAACGATGCAAACCAACTAAGCTAAGGCATAGGACTACAGTGCTGCCAGTTAAGGCAGTGTTATGAACTAACATATCAAGTACATTTTAAATATATTCCATTTTTCCAAACATCTTCCTAGATTCTGAAGCTAAGCTGGGCAACCCAGATGTCTAGCAAAGTGATTTGGGGTCCCTAGATATGTACCAATCCAAAATGTATTATCTGATTTGTTCCCCAAATATGAGACTGTTATGCCATATATGTGCGTTGGGCCCAAGGTCTATAGGGCTGGTATCTTTCATCATGACAACCATGGGCATGATGTATTTAAGCAATATGCTATTCCTAAAGGGTTAAATTACTAAATGCAGAGACATGGGAGCAGGTTGGTGTAAGGTGTCCTACCCCACAGGCTGACATTATATGCGTACACAGCCGGCTACATGTCCGAAATGTCTAGCCTACAAGTTATGTCCAGCTAGATGGGGATACCCCCCCCCCCCACCTGACCTGTGGCATTACACGCACGAGTCGCCACACAGGTCGTGATCTTAACCTCACAAATTCCGGGCACTTAAACGTGATGGTAAGCCTATGGTGAGCACTTGGTTACTGCAAGTGTTAGCATAGACACACCCTTAGTTGAATATATTTCAAATGATATTAAATTCCTGGTGCCTGGATGCCCAGGGTCTTAAGCATTAGAGTGACACGTTTAAGTAGGTCTAGGTTCATGTTGCCCATATTGGCTTATTTAACATCTGCAAATTAGTTTGTTAACATCTAGAGCCTACACTATTTAATATGTGCTGCACCTGTCCTTGAGATTGCTCTTGAATACCATTTTCCTAATGAAGAATCTTTGAATAATGAGCAAAACAAGCAGTGATGATGAACCTTGATATCACCATTGCCCAAGACTGCAATGATAGACACTTGATATTGTGAGTCTATCTGATAAAAGATTTCCAATAAAGAGAGTTGACCTGCATGCGCTTCATGGCGAATCAGCAGGTTATTGAGTGCAAGCAGTGTGATTATTACACTCACACTATTAAGAGTGTAGACACATCCAAAGTTGATACCTCCATTACAACTAAACGATTAGCCACAGCATGCCCCGGGCATTATCCGATTACAAGATGTATGAAACCTGGCATGTCAGTAGCTTCTAAATTATTCAGATTGCTCATACACCCAAAAAAAAAACAGAGTCAAAAGTGAGTCCAGGTTGCCTAAGAGAGCCTAGGTGACTCTCTGGCTGACCTAAGGGAGTCACCTGGGGGAGTGTTATGACCCAGAAAGCTAGATGACTCCCTTAGGACAGCAAGACAGTCATCTCGGCTCACTTAGGCGATCTGGACTCTCCTGCAGGCAACCTGGGCTCCCTTTTGACGCTGTTTCTTTTCTCATGCTACCCAACTTCACAGCATGTGGTACACTACAGGTAAGATTACTAGACCTCAGCTATTGGAATGCCTTGACCTTGATCCATGAAGGCACGTTTTACCACTCCCTCCCTTCTCATTTCTGACAGCTATCTGTCCAATTTATTGTCCCCATGTTAGTGACATGGTATCGCTATTGATATCGGATTGAGGCATGGCCAGCAGGCATCTGAACAGGGAATGTTATATGTAAGATAGATTACTACTGCAGTTAGTGTAGGGAATATTCCATGACAACTGGTAAAATAATGCATTCACTAGTAAAATCATGATGCACATCCATTGCTAAAATGAAGCATTTCTGTTTAAAAATATAATATGACTTGGATCAAAGTTGCCTCTTAACAACTTGCATGATCAGAGGACTTATCAAGGTGAATAAAGTTTTACGAGGAGAGAATATCAATATATCACTTTAGTAGTTCTTTATACAGATGGGAAGTACTCAGAACAGTGTAATGAATTGCTAAATTTGGCAAGGTCACATGATCAGACGAGATTATCAGGCTTTTGGGAAGTGTCTTTCCTTGTCTTTCAGCATTGCTAATATTGTACCTGCAAGCTTATCAAGTGCAGATATTACTGGGAATGACACCCCCTGTCATAACCTCTGACAGATAGTGATGGATGATCCGGCTAAATTGTGTCCATTGATGCACTGAGTTGGGTACTCTAGCCCAGCCATGTCAGCCTGTTGGGTAGGACATCCTACACCAACCTGCTCCCATGTCTCTGCATTTAGTAATTTAACCCTTTAGGAATAGCATATCGCTTAAATACATCATGCCCATGGTTGTCATGATGAAAGATTCCAGCCCTAGTGAGTAACTTGCCAGGGCTTGAGACTCACAAATGGTTGGAATATTTCACCAATGCAGCAATAGTGAGTTACTCGCCACAGCTGCATTGGTGCACAAATGTCATCTTTAAGCGACATGCCATCCTTAAAGGGTTAATGAACGTCATTCATAGGAGAGTGTCACTTTACTTCTGCCTCACATCATCTGACCTCAAACCTCATCAGATGGGGCCCAGTAGACATCAGATAGACACATAACATGGCTGCTATGGAAGATGGGTAGCATATACCTGTGTGAGCCTATATTCGTAATGTTGGAAATACTACCTGGCATTGGAGTGTTGAATGTGTACACACTATATAAGCACTTTGAGGCCACCTTTTCATATAGGGTCATATTCCTGAAAGCATGGCATTTGTAGCATGATCTGTACACTGGACCTCAGAATTCAATTGTGTGTGACTAGGGAGTGGTCATTTTCTAACAACAGGGAGGTTGGGGGGTCAGTGGATTTTTGCGGAGGGGGTCGAAACTTCTTCGGTCCCCCCCCACAGGAGGTGTTGAAATGTTGTTGGTCCCTCCCTCAGACAAGTTGAAATTGAGCGCGGTCGACCTCTTTGAGCTATAGTAGTGCGCAGGCTTTTGCACTAAAAAGGGGTGAAATTTATTTGGTCCCCCTTCAAGAGGGGTCCAAATCGTTTTGGTCCCCCCCTTTAAGGGGTCAACATTTTGTTGGTCCCCCTCCCAAATCCACCCCCCCATGTTGTTAAAAAATGACCACTCCCTTACTGGCTGTCCACTATCCATTGTTGGGCTGCTAACCTGGACATCAGGGCTGATTAGTGGGCATATTAAGGTAATAAATACAGGAGAGTCTGCTTCCCTCATAGGGCCGGTTATATATCGAAATCCAACCAATTAATCAAAGATACAGAAATAACAAACACTTAATAAGAATGAAATTACTTGTGTATAAATTGGAAAACAATATCACTTGCGGCCTGAAATATCAAACAGTGAATATTTCCATCACGTCTCCTCATAATGAAGTCCCTAAAAATGTTATAGGCCTCGATTCATGCATTACAATACTCATCATTATCTTATGGAGGCCCTCAATGTGCACAGCTTAGCACTTATTAAGTTGTGCAGCAAAGAATTATGCAGGCCTTAATAAGGGCTTAATAGGTGGTCTGTGCCCACTGGGCTGCCTATGAATGACCTGGTTCTAAGACTCTTGGTTTAGGATGCCTTGATATGTACAGGTAAATGCATGTAAGCCAAAAATGCTGGACATTATGGACCTTCCTATTACAGTGTATCATAAACCAGTGATTTATTGAACTGAAGTAAAGGATGTTCTTCCTATTCAGAGTCCTACATTTTTTATTCTTACTGCATTGCTCCGACATAATAATACAATTATGATAGCGCCCTGCCATGAAAAATATATGCAGAGTCCTTATTCATATGCAAAGACGCTGTGTAGGATGTTTACACTGCAACTACGCTAAGCATTATTTGGAAAAGAAAAACTATAATGCTTCTTCCTGTTGAGCCTATCTGCCTTTGTGATTACATTATGGAGTATAATTGGCTTTTAAAGATGGAGCCTGGATTATGCAACTAAGTTAGACAAATCAAATTTTCAAATGATTCTTGCCAGACCTTAATGTTCTACCCCTATCTGTGCTCCTTTGTAGGATTTACCTTTTATTATCACTTCTCGGGCTAGATGGCAAATAAAAGACTAACCCTCCACCCACTAATTAGCTGATATTCATTTCAAATCACCCTCCCCCCCCCCCAAAGCAGCTTTTCAGAATTGGTCCCTGAGGATATTGAACAAGCCAGTGGAAATACATTTTGTTGCAGGTAATTGAATGGACTGACTTTAAATGTTGACCTCCCCCCACCCTACACTGAAAATCCATAGATTGAAGGGGTTAGTCAGTACAGACTATCCTAGGTTGGTCATCTGAGTGTTAGTCATAATGGCAAAGTTATATTCAAAGATAACCAAGGGGGTCAGTACAGACTATCCTAGGTTGGTCATCGGAGTGTTAGTCATAATGGCAAAGTTATATTTAAAAATGACCAAAGGGTCAGTCAGTAGTGGCTAACTTAGGTGCATCATTGGTGTGTTGTATTTGTATGCCACCAGTTGGGGCCACCTGCTAAGACCACTCAGGTGCTGCCCCTGGAAATTAAAAGACTAAGGTGGGTTGGTCAGTACTGACCAACCTGACAATAAAAACCTAGGTTGGTCGTATAGGGAGCCAAAAAATGACTAACTAGGTTAGGCGCTAGTGACTAAGAGGTTGGGCGTATAGGGAGCCCAGGAATATCAGTGTAGCTCGGAGCATCCTCAAGTTTTGGCCTCCCTACAGAGTGCTTGTTTTTCATTATGAACCCCTCATATCAACCTTGCCGCTCCTCTATAGATTGCAATATTCGAAGTGCCTCTAAAGTCAAGCTGTGCAGATATTGATGTCAGGGACACTGGCTGTTAAGGAGTTACAAGCAAATGAATAAATATTTGGTCATTTAAAGTGAAGCAAGGTTGCTTCCTGGTTTTGTTTATTATTATATTGCATCTTTGACACAATAATTTCATAAAAAGCTAGAGGAAGGTACATATAGCCAATCCTCTTTCATGATCAGTGCTACACTTCACAAGTGCCAATTCTCAAAGACCTCACTAAGTTAACAAGTCACCCAGTTAGTATTTAGAAGGTAGATTACACTTGCATTTTAACAGCAGAGTCTTCAGTACTGCAAAAGACATGAACACTGGAGAAATATGATTTCAATCCGGATCTCTTTATCGTATATTGTACCTTTATATATCACAACATCATCTTTTTTTTTAAATGACATGTATCAATAGACGTATAATAAACAGAACTTTTTATCTTGAGCCCCCTGAGACATAATATCCAATGAAGTGTACTCCCCTGCTTGCTAGACACTAGGAATATTTGGAAGACGGCTTATGTTGAGAATCAGCCAGTATAGGTAGGTTCTATATATTGCCTCTACTAAAGTCTGCCTACTGGGAAATGAGGCAACTAGCATGCATTGGTATCCTCTCTAGGCCTCACCTCGGAAATAGTCTTAACCTTACTCACCTTCAGTCAATTACTCCAAGATAAAGAAGAGGGAAGCAGCATACATCTATAACTATGTTGCCTTGTAATTAAAACACCTCCTGATAAACAAAATAGTGGCATTGGCAATCATCTGAATTTGTGTTTGAAAAATATGCTAACAGAGAATAAGTTCTGTTTGTTACACATTTGGAGACATATACTCATGATCGAATGATATGTTGCGGGCTTGTAATATCTTGATAAAGTAGAAAAGCGAATTATATGTTCCAAAATAACTAGTCTAGGGAACATTGAAATACACTATTTACACATTATTTCTACTTTGACATGTGTGGATAATATGCTTTGTTGAGCCAATTGTTATTACATCATTAATCTCACTTTATACAAGCGGTGCCTGGTACAAGCCAACACAATGTATTATAGTATCAGGATGTTCATAAAGCACTTTTATATCATGAAGTTGATGGACTACTAATTAACTACCAAAAAATGTATCTTGTGCATTTTGGTGTTCAGAATGGGAAGCATGCCCATAGCCAAGTTTCCTGCATGTCTATAATCTGCCCCACCCAAAACACCTGTAAATTCTCACTGTCCATATTCACCTTGTCTTCCGAATATAGTGTTTTAGAGTTCTGGCCTTTGCACTACAAAAAAACACATCACACCTGAACAAATAAGCATTCATTCCTTGGACCACAACAGTGCTTTAGAACAGCTGGAAAATAAGGATATGGCACACAAAAGTGTCATTTTGTGTTCTTTATATATGTGTCTCAAAGTAGACAGAGACTATTTGAATTTACTAACACCTACCCACTCAAAGTAGACTAAGTGGATTATTATTCTGTTGAGCTTGCCCTACCACAACCCACATTAAATTTGTAAATTGTGTAAGTGTAACACATTCCAATTGACACAGTGTGACCTTCGTGCTGATTGCCATAGATTAACAACCGAGTTGTTCAAGACATTGAAGAACCCAGACGAGGTGATCGAACCCACCCGTGAACAACGTCCACCTGAAGTGTCTCCAAGAGAAAATGCTCTACTCTCCAAGAGCCCACTCAGCCAAGGCATAGAGATGGAGAATGACTTGGACTACACAATTCAATGTCTAAGCTTCCAAACTGACTTAAAGTGGCATAATCACCGAGCGTTTCCCACTGACAATTCTAGTACTGTTCTAGTCTACTATGTGGTTAAGTGTGAGTGATGAGAATGCCCCTTTAATTAATGCATCAAGTTGATAGATAATTCAATGCAAAATAATTACATGGAACTGTGACTGGTCATAACGGGAGCACACTTAATTATCTATCAAGCATGACATCAGATGAGACTAAGAACACTGGATAAAATTCTTTGCCACCAAACGTCATTACTTTTTCCTGAAGCAGGTCTTTATTTTTAAAGTATTAGGAGTAAACAATGCAACCCACCAATTCAAATGGATGCACTTTGGATATCAGTAGACCGAAAATCGTGGTTTGAAATAAATTACCTGGGGGCCATTTCACCACATAATATGGACCCCCCGTATCACTCATATGGGGGGTCCGTATGTCACATATGGCGTTTTTCCGTTTCACCACATAATATGTGGAGGTCCGTATTCAAATGTGGGGGGTCCGGATTCAAATGTGGCGTTTTTCCATTTCACCACATAATGTGGAGGTCAAAAAATCCGTATACGGTCCGTATATTTCCCCTTGAATGTGGCAGGTCTAGGGGCAGCATATATTGAGAAAATGGTGGAAAAAAGGGACCAAAAAGGGCCGTATGTTGTAAATAGGGTCCGCATGTTGTTTTATGACTAGAGGATAGGTCGAGGAATGGAGTGGGGAGGCCGAGGAATGGAGTTGGGAGGTCTAGGAATGGAGAAGGGAGGTCGGGCAATGGAGAGGGGAGGTCGGGAAATGGAGAGGGGAGGTCGGGCAATGGAGAGGGGAGGTCAGGGAAGGAGGGGGAGGTCGAGGAAACGATCAGGGATCTTTTAAGGACCGCACAGTGTAGAATGCGGCCATTAAAACCTTATTGCTTCATGCAGTATGTACTGGATTGAGCTAAAAAGGCAGAAGCACTACATATACTATTGGGTGATGAGTATCATTGCATGAGTCCCGGTGCAGCAGTCGGTTAGCTGTTGGGCTCAATATTCTGAGGTTGTGGGTACAGATCCTGCTAGATACCCAGGCTCTCAAAGAGAAAAAGAGCTCTTAAATATAACCACCTCCTAGGGGTGTATAGTAAATATAACCAACAGGCTAATTTCAATGAGTTGAACACATGGGAGGTTTCTCCCCTGTGTGTTTATATGTGTGTGTGTGTCCCTGTCCGTCCTCTGTCCATCCTATGGTCACCTGTCCATTTCCCCAACCTCTCCTGTCCATACCCCGACTTCCTCAGTTTCTCCCCCGACCTCTCCTGTCCCTTCCCCAACTTTTCTTGTCCCATCTCCGACTTCTCCTGTCCCTTCCCCGACCACTCCTGGCCCTTTCTGACTTCTCCTGTCCATTCCCCGACCTCTCCTCTCCCCTCCCCTGTCCCTCCCCCGACCTCTCCTGTCCCTCCCCCGACCTCTCTTGTCCCTCCCCCGACCTCTCCTGTCCCTTCCCCGACCTCTCCTGTCCCTACCTTGACCTCCTCTGTCTGTTCTCCAACATACGGACCCTATTTATACCCTCCCCAGCCTACCTCCGTATGTTGCTACATATTATGACGTCACAGAGGGATTTCCCTAGGGGTTCCCCGGAATGTAGACTGGTTTTTGCACAATTTTACAATTGGGCCAGGTGAGTGCCGTATGTCACATACGGAAATGTAAAAAAATAGCTCAAACATACGGACACAACACGGCAATGGTCCAGAAATGGAAAAATGATTATTCCAAAAAAAATCCGTATGAGGGACGCATTTGGGTGCCGCATGTTGCTTTTTTATAATGGATGCGGTGAAAAGGCTCCCTGCTGATGCTCTGCCCTAAGTGTAATATCGAAACCATGAATAAATACTAAGGACCAATACAAAACCAATGTAAGACAGTGAGCTGCTTGGGGAATTTGCCATTTAGGAAAAGAAATATTATTATACCCTGTTATTAAGTTAATCAAATTGCCATAGATTTATCATGCTTAATTGTTGACAGATTTAGAATACCCCTGCATAAGTTTAAAAGCAGGCTAGAGCAGCTACTAAACAACAAATCTCTGGTTACTTTTATTAGCATAACATTAGCATTCATTGCCAGGGTGCAATGGTTATCACAAAGCTCAGGATCATCCAATGGATAATAATGGCTGTTCCTGGTTTCTGGTCATATGGCATCACCAAAGTTTGTAGAGGAGGATTTGACAAATTAATGCTTTGGCTCTACTGAAAGGGTTGTAGCTTGAATGAATGAAGATAATATCATCTTGATATAAAACAGTCTTTGATCAATTAAATTCCAATTGAAAGTGATCTCAACTTTACAAATATGATTTGATATATGATTATATGGTATTTCTCCATCTGCTAGATTTGTTTGATAATTTTGCATTATGGATTGCCTGACCAATATTTATAGAGGCACTGAATTGGAGTATTTCCATTTTAGGAAATAGATGACATCTCCCGCAGTATAGATCTACAAAGACATTGCTTCACATTGGTCTTATTATAACGGATTATATTTCTCCACTTCAGATGGCAATTATGAAGTTGATATGACCGAGACAGAATCAACAGAATTCCTACTCAAAAATGAATTGGCCATCACATGTCTCGTCCACTATATGAATTGACATCTAGTACAAAATTCGTAGGGCTATACAGGTCATAAACCAACGGTCTACTCTATATTTCCAGGCACACACTGTTGTAGCCATATATATGGTTCAATAAACGCAACAAGTAGTTGCACCTTGCTTGTAGATTGAGATGAGTTGCTCAGAAGGCAATTAGCGCACAACAGGAGTAGATCAGGAATTACTGACTTCCCACTCCCAATGGTGGTATTAGCTGACCCAGCATGCTCTAGGCTCAGTGGCCAATATAAGCTGAGGTAATAAAGAGCGTGGTGTCTGTAGGCCAATCTCCCTTGGCAAAGACTCTCCTACTCATCGCTACCTCACGCTACAGACTCTTCTGGAATAGGAGGGACAAACCCAGGACTCTCCTGTGGAAGAAGTCCAGAAAATGGTACTACATGTACTTATCTAGTTTCCTATCTGCATCACAATCTGCCTGTATTTCTACCCCAAAACAGTAAAAATCGGAAAATAGATAAATTATACCAGATAACATAGGCAATAGGTCTGTAACTTTCAGATATTCTTGTTTAGGGCTTCCTTCAAATATTTAAATGAAATGGTTTACATAAATGAAGGATTTCAGCGCACCTGGCGTAGAGGGCAATATTTCCGTATTTTCATGTTGACACCTTTGAGTGCCATAAACTGGTATTACACTCTATGAGACACCCCTGACTAGGTATTCAGGAGTGTCTCAAATGAAGGCCATTGAAATGTTATTGGCCTTGATTCATTCCATGCAATACTCATCATTAGCTGTTGGAAGCCCTCCTAATTTGCACAGCTCAGCTCAAGGGGCATTATTAAGGTGTGATAAAGCCCCGGAGAGGACACAGTAAATAGTCTGTGCCTACTGGGATGGCTATTATAAGTGTCCTAGTTCTAAGACATCGACTCTCCACTATGAGAGCTTTGATACAGGTACATGCCAGTGACCTGGAAAATCTGAGCTATACAGACCATCCTGTTTCAGTGTTTCACTACCGCCTGATAGTACAACCGACCCCATTCCATTTTCTAACTGTCAAATCTATCATTCTCATCTCAATCACAAGATGTCGCTTTTGGTATCGGAAAGAGGCATTCTCAGCAGGCAGCTCTACAGCGAATGTTACATGTCAAATGGCATACTACTGCACAAAATAAAGCATTTACCTTTAAACTATAAGGTGGACCTAGGTAGCCTTTAATCAATTGGCATAGTCAAAGGGCTTATCACCAAAATGATTTTGTTTTAAATGAAATAGTTTATCCTATTTATTCTATCTTGAAATAGATATTACTCATGAGAGTGTAACAAATAACTACATTAAGAAAGGTCATTTGACAGAAATCAGGAGATCAGATGCTATTATCAGGCTTTTGACAGGTCTAAGCAACGACCGGTGAGATAGTACATCCTCGATTGAAAAGTCCGCCCTCATTCCCGGGGTCCGTTTGCACCCACCTCCCCCACACCCCCCCTCCTCACATCCACACATGGTCCAGAAGCCGTGAAAGCCACATGCGGCACTGCGTTTGTCCATGCGGTTGGCGGTGTGTGTGTGGGGGGGGGGGTTGATTGATTGATTGATTGATTTGTTTAACGTCCCAGCGTACATAGACCCTATGGGACTTCACAGGTTTGATCGGACAATAGGTCCTTTCATTTCTCATCTTAAAGTTGCGCATAAGTGTGTGGGTGCGTGTGCGCGTGGGTGTGTTTGTGAGTCTGCTTGTAGCAGTGGAACACGGCTCGTAGCAGTGAGATACTGCTCGTGGCATCGGGCCCCGCTTTATTGTGCTGCCTCACACAGGTGGTGTGCCGCAGACTGTAGACACATCATCTGGCCAGTCACATTATCCTGACACCGGCGAACCAGTCGTAGTTCCATACCAATTGGGCCAGCAGATCAGGGCTGGCGAGTATGCAACTACTTTCCGTCTGGCTAGAGAAATCTTCTCCAGCCTACCCTACCGAAACATAGGGGGGCCTGTTCCTCCCCTTTTACATCTTTTCAAACATCTTTGTTTCCCGCAGGAAACTCAGTAGTTGGGGGGGTGGGGACTTTAAGACAGGCCAGGCACTGCCTGCTCAGTGTGTATGCCAGGGTATAGGCCTACTACATAAATGTATATGGTGCATTATTAAACTCAAGATTCCTTAGTTACTCCAGTTCGGGGACCTTACAGCTTCTGGATTCACCTAGAGAAGATATGTACCAACCATGTTACAAAGGTGAATTCTATCCAAAACCTAGCAAAGACAATCACAATTGAGTTATAGTTTTACAGTTAATGCATTTTCGGATTCATCTGGTCAAATGAAGACACTTTGCTATTTTTTCTTTCCAATGCATATGTTTGTAAATATCATGTATGAAAGTAAGTTAGTGAGATTTTAAGTTTTAGATGAGAATATAAGTTATATTTGGATGGCTGCCATCCATCAGGACGCTGCTATGGCTCACACCTTGAGCATCCTCCATGATGAGGATGGCCGTTCAGGTAGCAATGGCCTTTGAGGCTGGCGTTGCCGGGACCTGTTTGAGAAGTGTCTTCTGCTGTCTTTCAGCATTGCTAATATTGTACTTGCAAGCTTATCGAGTGCATATATATCTGAGAATGACAACCCCTGCCATATCCTCTGACACATGGTGATTGATAGTGTGGCTTAATTGTGTCCATGGATGCAGTGAGTTGGGTGCACTACACTGATATTCCTAGGCTCCCTATACGCCCAACCCCTCAGTCACTAGTGCCTAACCTAGTTAGTCATTTTTTGGCTCCCTATAGGACCAACCTAAGTCAGTTATTATTGTCAGGTTGTTCAGTACTGACCAACCCACCTTAGTCTTTTGATTTCCAGGGGGAGCCACTGAGTGGTCATGACAGGTGGCCCCAACTAGTGGTATACAAATACAACACACCAATGATGAATCTAGGTTAGCCACTACTGACTGACCCCTTGGTCATTTTTGAATATAACTTTGCCATTTTGAGTACACTCATATGACCAACCTAGGATAGTCTGAACTGACTAACCCTTTCAATCTATGGATTTTCAGTGTAGTCAACCTGATCCCATGTCCTTGCACATGTTTAGTCTTTTGATGATTCCTGGTAATTAATACTTGTGTAGTATGCAATGAATTCCAAAGGGGTAGGTAGTTGTAGCAAGATACTCATAAGCATTTTGATGCTTAGGGATTTTTGAATCCATCTGACAATGGCCTTATTAGTCCCGATGATATCGTTCTACTTCAACTACCTTTTTATGATTAAGTGAGACACCGTCGGGAAGCACTACCTACTCCTTATGATACTGTTCTGTGATCATGTTCAAGATTAATAAGCGAAACAAAGCTGGGAACCTTGTCAAAATAATAATTCTACATTGTCTATTAATAGGTAGAGACAATCGATACCCCTCATGTCACTTGTTAATACTGAAGCCACACTTTGATTCATTGCGCAGTCTTCTTAAGAACTTCCCCTTGGAACATCAGACAGTCTTCCAATAGGTGTAATAAAAACAAAGACTAGTATTCCCCATTGCTCTTATACATGCAATTAGCTGAATTTTTCTAATAGTGAAATGCCTTCAACATTGTTCAACCCAAGTGTGATGAGCTATAGACCAATCAAATCTCACCCATGTAGCTATACTGTATTGTATTTGAGTCTGTGTTGTTGCATATGGGCGACAGACAAACAAAAGAGGGGACAGAAAAGAGGAGATAAAGACCATTTTATGAGATGAATATGATGTGAAATCCTCACTGGTAGTAAGCTCAGAGAGAGGAGCACCAGCTGGTGCAATGATAAAAATTATAGTGTGGGGGTTGTGAAAGTATGAAGTGGACACGGGTTCCAAATTCGGTTTGAATGCAACAGGCTCTTTTATTCAAGTTGCAATCCTTGGTTCTCATACAAACTTAGCCTCGTAATATTACTCTATAATGTACAATTTTATCACAGACAAGGTTCAAAGTACACAAGCAGCGTTCTCCCTGGTTCGAAATCAGCAGAGCTGTACAAACTGGCCTTGTCCAAGCAAGGGCTGGTGCAAGAGCCAGGAGCAAGAGGGATGTAGGGCCCTGGTCACAAAGGTAGCAATGGTTGTGGTCAGAGCTGGTCCATGGATGAACTCCCTCATGTGGCCAACCGCGGCATCTTATATACCCGGATTGCGGACCAAGCAGTGTCGACGTGGCACTCCACCGGCGCGCCATCTGGAGTGCCCTAACTGACCGCGCAACCGGGTAACGTTAGGGGACATGGCGCAGGACACCAGGTGTTGCCACCTAGCGTAGAACTGTGCCATTCCCGCCTCAAAATCACGAACCCATGGTACACATATTGCTTGCATACTTAATGTAAGTTAAAGTGAGGCATCATATTACTGAAGTCATCAATCTGATGTCTTTTCTTATTTGCATGGATTACACCGAAGTGAAGGATCTTCATTGTATTCAGAGTCCTATATTTTTTATTCTCATTGCATTCTGTTCCTCAGACATCATGCTGTAATTATGACAGGCACCTTGCTTAAAAAATACTGATACTGCATTGTGTTTATTTAGATCAAAAGATGCAGTGCAGGATCTTTAGTTTTACACTACAACGGCTATAAGAATGTTTTGAAGAAAATTATAATGAAGGAAATTATAATGCTTGTTCCCGCCTAGCCTATCTGCATTTGTGATTAGATCATAATGTATGAATAGGTATCGTGAAAGGAGCTTGGGTTATACAATTGAATTGATAATAGTATGCTCCTTACCATACCGGAATGTTCTACCCTTTTTTATGCTGATTTGTATAATATATCTATTCTTGTTGCTTTTGAGGCAAGATTATATTGGTGCTCTGGATGTTACATTGTAATTTTTTATGTGGCCATTGGGTTGTTTTGTGTATTCTTATTTTGCGCCTTCTATACAATACATACATTAAAAAGCCAGAGGAAGATGTACTTGAACAATGCTCTTTCAGTGCTAGGCTTCCCAAGTGTTAATTCTCAGTGACCTTACTAGTTAGTTATCAAGTAGCCCAGTTAGTTATTATGTAGAAGGTACATTACTTTTTTTGTATTAACAAAGTTATAAACGTTTTTTTACCTGGTACAGCTGCAATTGTTGCATTACATATTTTTATCTTCACTAATTTTATGACAGAGCACAATACATTATCATGAGCTCCTTTGGACATAATAGACAGTATTGCACTTTACCTGCTTGCTAAACATTATGGATATCTGAAGACGATCTATGTTGAGAATCAGCCAGCATTAGTAGGTTCTGTATCACCTCTATGTCAGGCTGCCTCCTTGAAAATAAGGCTACTTGTATGCATTGGTATCCACTCTAGTCCTCACCTCAGAAATAGCCTTAACATTGTTCACCTTCAGTCAATAACTACAAGACAGGGGAAAGGGAACAGAATATCACTTCAATTCATCTTGCGTGTGTACTTCACGCACATTCTACTTTACACTTTATGAGAGGGTAGGCATGCCCATAGCAAAAGTTCCTTCATATCTATATTTTGTTCCAACCACCTTTACTGTGCAACACGAGTAGTATATAGGAGCATATTCAGCGCGTAAGAAACGGTAGCAAGTAGGTCAGTTGACACTTGCAGAACGGAAGTGACCTTTAAGAGCCAATCAGAAGCTTCTATATGACAGGAAGTGACGTCACTGACCTAGATTAGAGGTCATGACATACTTTACAAGCTTCTGATTGGTTAATATATGTCAATATGACCTACTAACTTTGTAAACACATACACGTGCTATACACCACGTGCTATACACCACGTGGCTTTCAAATGTCAACAATGACATTTCAGTAATACCGTCACATGCAGATGGAATACTAACTTTAGTATTCGATAAATACCGTTGGTATATACACAGATACACGACACAATTTGTTTTTTTCATTCTTTTTTTATTTCACACAAAGCAAAAAGCAAAGCAGTTACAAAGTGAATGAGTTATTGGCACAGTTCAACCCACACCCTCCTCCAGTTTTAGTTTTCTCCATTTCTGCCTTGTCTTGAACTTCTTCTAGTTGCCTCACTCTGTACATGAGCTGACTGATCATATCAATTATTTTATCCATGACATCAGCGTTACTCTTCAACCCGTCGATCACGTCTAATTCTCTCTGAGTGCTGTCTGCAAGTAAGTTGTGTTTAGTACTTGCAGCTTCTTGCTCTAGAGACTTTAGTATAGACTCATGTATGGCTGGACCATTCGATCGGTCAAGTTGGTTGGCAGTTGGAGAAGGTTGTGTAGAGTGTGTTGAGGGTCTTGGGTTCGACATGTTTCTATCAAGAAGTTGATGCAATGAGCTCCACAAGTCTTAGTGTATAAACTTTGTAGTTGTTGCTTGTTGAACGTCCCACGCTTGTCTGACGATTTCTTCAAGAACGCTCTGTGATATACACTCATAGGGGGTAAACCATAAGGATCGAAATAGTACACTACTCCATCACTCTGAACATAGAAAGCTATCCAATGTTGTCCAGGTTGTGTGTGGGGGTGTGTGTTACTGACAAAGCAAGTCAGAGGTGTTGCTTCAGCAGGGCACTCATCACTAGGGAAAGTACCTAGGAAGTATCGTCGAGTGTGAGGGTGTTGGCTAAGAACAGTGTTCAGTTGTGAAGTCTTCATCTTCTCAGGCCATGTGGTAGTCTGTGACTGGTAGTCTGTCAGCTGTGAGTTGGATGTTGTTGTCGTAGAAAGCACAGATGACAGCTGAGATGGCGTGATTTGTAGGGGCGTTGAACCTCAGAGACACAGTCAACTTCCCTTGCTTCACTAAGTTGATGCGTGGGCATTCAGGAGTCCTGTCTGGAGTCAGGTCGAAAGCGAAGACTGTGTACCCTGATTGGAACTGTTCTAAACTGAGACCACAATCTTGACCTACAGCTAGTAGACCTGTCTCTCTGAACAAGTTCCTGTAAGCTTTCACACAGTTCCCTGCAGCAAAGTCAGTCTTCACTTCATATTTATGGTCATCATACTTCAGACCTACTTCTCTCACTGAGTAGTTCTGGAAGTTGAATGGGTTCTCGCTTTTAGTGCCTGACGCTGCAGTCTCTTTGACTAAAGCTAGTAGGACACGGGTCGGGATCTGGCTTGTGTCGGGTTGAGTCCAACTGTACTCTTGTGACCCTCCGTCTAGAGTGTGTTTAGTGACTCGACACCTCGTCAGAGTGTAGTTGAATGGCCCGAACTGAGGGTTCATCACTGTTTTATTGTGGACTTCAGCTACTTCGTCTCTCACAGTCACTTGGCGCACGCTCATCTCAGCTTTAGTGATCTTCACTTTGAAGTCCAAGTCTGCAGCTTGCATCATGTAGAAAGCTGGAGAGCTACGTTCATATATGAACTTGAACTCACAATGTGAAGGGAAGAGCTTGCACTGCTTGAGGAGGTCGATGTGGGGTCTGATGATGACTCCGTGAGTCCGTCTTGCACTGAACTCTTTCCGGCGAGCAACGAAACCTGTGTTAGCAGCAACTCGTCCTTCCATGTGGCCAGCTGTGTCCATCATCCACTTCTGTAGACCCTTCAACCGAGTAGTCTTGTCGTTCACTTCAGTTCCTACTAAGTCTAACAATGTCGATTTCAGTGCATAGTCTTCATTGTTCCCTGTCACTTTCTCTCCGTTGATCAACAGTTGAACAGAAGAGAAGAGGGAGTGGCCTATGTTGTTCACAGGTGCAGCTTCGTCACCTACTGCTAGACGTGTCCCAGCAGCATCTACAACTTCTATTTCCAAGTACAACTCTGCTTCACTCAAATCTGTGTACAGAGTAGTTGGCTCAAAAGTAAAGTCGAAAGAGTCAGTGTGGTCAGTCAAAGCATTGTTAGTTGTCTTAGTGACTGTCTGACTTTTCAGAATGTCTTTTTGAGTCACTCCTACTGCATGGAGATCTAACTCTCCTACAGCACATGTCTGGCCATGAGGATGTAACAGACTCATGATTAGAACAGTAGTGCTTTATTGCTAGCACGACTCTGCTTCTTCTTCTTGCGCCCTTTACCTGTCTGCTGCTTAGTACGTCCTGCACGTCGGACTGTCGCACGGCGTTTGGCTGGAGTCGGTTGAGACACTCTGTTTATGTAGTTCTGAGCTGAAGAATGAGCTCTCTTCAATAGAGCTTGGCTTTGACCTCTGACATGTTTGTTTACACTCTTCTTGAGTGGTTTTCCAGCCATGACATCTGAAAGTACTCCTGCACCTGTAGACAGTAGTGCTGTGCCAGCTGTCTTAGCAACTTTACGACCAATAGTGCTCAAAAGGGGGACAGCTCCTCGCAGTAATCCTGATATGATAGATCCAATACCATGACCACGTTGCCTAGCTACTCCACCGAAAGCTGGTAGAACACCGTGACCAAACTGAGATTTAGCATAGTAAGCACCATACTCCCCTCTAGGGGCTAAGTATGGAGGTGGGCCAAAGCGCTGAAGCATACTGTTACTATATGTGGTTGCTTATAGGCTTAAAAGCTAGTACTACAGTCACTGCTCCACGTTCAAATGGTATAGGACGACCTGTGCTGTCTCTTAAGTAGATCGCGATCTGTCTGAAGCTGCTCTTACTCACAGGTTGGTACATCAAAGGTTGGAAAGTGACAGTCTGTGTGTCACCTAGCAGTGGATTAATGTTTACAACTCTCAAGAGAGGTGCTCTCTTGTCTCCAACAATGTTATGTTTCACTATATCAGAGTATACATACACAGTCTGAGCTCTGAACTTCAAGTCTACTACAGCTTGACCTTCAGTTTTATTCATCAAGAAGACTCCACCTCCGAATCCTAACTGCACACCTAAGTTAACTGGTAGTTGTATCACAACATCAGGGGGTAGAGCTACAATACACTTCATTGTATACCTGTTGTATGTGAACACGTTAGATTTATTGTTCTTGTGGTGTGTCCTCAGTTTCTTGATGATACTAGGGTGTTTCCTGTTTATACACTTGTTCAGATAATTTATGAAGTCACTGTTGTCTTGTAGATATACACCTTGCAGAGAGAAAGCTGTATATGTCCGGACTGCTGGGAATTGAAAAGTGTTGACTAGTTTATCTAAATACTTCAACTTTAATTCTATTTTCACTACTCTGAGTTCTTCCTCAGTCAAAACTTCTGACTCTCTAGTAGTAAGCCCGTTTATGAATGCTGCTTTCTCTGTGTAATTTAAGTTGAGTGAATCTCTCACAGCTGAGACTGCTGCACTCGCACGGTTCTCGGGGTTCAAACCGCGTACTATTCTGTAAGTGATACTGTCTGCACCAGATGGCGGCACTTCTGCTAAAGGGTCTGGTTCAGTTTCGGTTTCGCTGTCCGATTCGACACTAGGTGGCGGCGCAGGTCGCGCTACTTCTCTAGAGCTTGGGTCTGATTCTACACTAAGTCTCGCTGTAGGTTGTCGTACTGGTACTTGTTTAGAGCGTTTGATCTCTACACCTCGCTGTAGACACTTCTTAGCTACGCTGTCGTGTATACTTGAACTTTTCCTATTCAACACAGGATCGTTCGCTGTGTAAGGAAAAAAGTCTGAGCTTCGCTTATGTAGTGCTTCTTGTAGTCTTTTAGCACTCATGACGCTCTTGGGTATAGTTGAGTCTGTTTCACCTTCTATGAACAACAATGTCTCACATTCTACGTTGTACCAACTAGTAGGACACGTTATTTCTTGCAGAGCACACTCCATTGGAGTACTAGAAGATACATACTCAGGTAACAATGTGTTGTAAGTTGTCAGAGTGTTGTCTGGGAAAACTTTCATAGACGAGTTGCTAGGTAGTGTCATTGTGAACGCCATTTTTTCACGTTCTTAGCAGGTTCCCACGTGTTGAACTTATCCCCGTAACCTTTCCACTTGACGTATGCTTGACGCTTACGACCTGAGCCTCTGTACTTCACTACTTCCTCTATGTCGTACCTCTTCCCTTGACGGACATGGACCTTTTGAACTTCAGGCTGGTAGAAAGTTCCTTTTATCTCTTCTCCTAGTTCATCTTTCAGTTGGTATCCTTTAGGTTTGACAGAATCTATAGTGTATACTTCTTCAGTCCAGTTAGGTTCGTAACCTCTGTTGAAAGCGCGCTTCTTAGCAAGCATGCGCACTTTAGAACCTTTCTTCAAAAGTAACTTGGGCACAGTCCTCTTGTCTGGTGGTTGTTCATATAGCCTGTAGAACAGAGCATCAGAGTTCTTGTCTGTGATGTCGACTGGAGCTGCACCTAGTGTCTTATGCACAGTACTATTGTAAGAGTGGACTAGATCTTGAAGTATGCCTGTCCACTTGTAGTTGTTGAAGTAAGCAAAGCAACGCCACAGCTTACCTTGCAGTGTGGCGTTAAATCGTTCAGCTATAGCACATTTCACGTCATCGTTCTCTCCAGTGAACAATTTTACACCCCTTTCTTCTAGATGACTTCTGAAAGTTTGGTTCAAAAATTCTTTTCCTTTGTCAGTCTGGATTTTAACAGGTTGTCTACTCTCAGTCATTTTCTTGTAAGCTTCTAATACATCTACAGCTTTCTTACTCTTGACAGGTTGAGCAAAGCCATATCTTGAGAAGACATCTATACCAGCTAAAATATACTGGTACCCTTTGTTCTCACGTGAAGACTCTCTCATGTCAATAAGATCTAACTGCCATTGTCTATCTATACCCCAAGTCTGAGTCTTGTGTCTTGTGAACCGTCTCTTGTAAGGTTTGTGTCTAGTGTAAGCATCCACATCTTCTAAAGCTTCAGCAATGTTTTTTAAGTCAGTCTTCTTAAAGTGATGGTGTCGCAATTTACTCACGCTAGTGAAACTTCCAGGTTCTCTGACTGAAGTATAGCGATCTACTACAGCTTTCTTCAAAGCTTTGTCCGCCATAACTTTGCTAGTTGACGAGATGTTATACCAGTACCACTCTGTGCAGTATTAGCTTTACGTTTACGCTTTGGTGTTACACTATATGAACGTCTTCTGAAGGGGGAGCCAGTCATAGAACTAACACTCTTGAAAGATTCTTTGTTTCTGACGAACTTGAGGTCTGGGTTCAACCTTTTAACAGCTGCGATGAAGTACTTTTGTCCTATAGGAGGTTGCTTCTTAGTTAGACTATTTTTCCGAGCTGCATCACCTAGTAGATCAATGATGTTACTCCCTTGTATACGCCGCCCGTGCACTACTAGTTCACCACTAGGAGTCCAGTTGATAGTACCTCTACCTTTGTCAGAGTCTGCTAAGTGTCTATACAGATTCATAGCAGTCTTCTGATAAGTAGTAGGTACACGCCTTTGAATTAAAGCATCCATCACCATGACACCTTGTCTACCTATAGGTCCTGTGTCTTCTTCTTCTCTTTCTTCTTCTTCTTGAGACTCATATTCATCGTCTCCACTAGCACCAGGTAAACTTGGAGTTGGAGTTTGATGACTAGTAGTAGAAAACATATCGTCATCATCGCCTGAAGTAGCTTCATCGTCTGCTTCTTCCCCTCTCCTACCTCTTTTGTGACGTTGTTGAGTAATATTTCTAGGGTTCATAGAAGAAGCAGCTCGACTCACAATTTTAGCTTTTTTGTATAGTATAGAAGATTTAGTCATGAGCTGGTTGTATCTACTGAGTCTCTCACTAGTGTTCAACTGAGAGTCATTCAATACTCTAGTTGCTTCTTTCTGTAAGTGACTCAATATCTCCACTAGACTACTGTGTGGGGATAGTTTTTCTCTGACTAGTTGACTCTCATAGAACTGAGTTTGAGGGTCTGGTAGCACAGCTGGAGCAGAAGACGCGAGTGTTGCACTAGGTAGCGGGTCAGTGTTAGTAGTAGAAGAAATGGGGGTGTCGCTTTTACCTACTAAATCAGGTCTCACTAAAGCCATACGTGTGTAAGACATGACTACCGTTTGACAGCTGATCCTATGAGACTAGTAATAAGAGGTAGTGCTACACCCAGTAGTGCACCTATGAAGCCACCGTCCTGCTGTAGTATTCGTCTCTTAGCTATGACAGTAATCTTAGGTTTTGTTATAGCTCTCAGCTGCTTCTTGTACGGCGATAACTTCTTGACTGCGTGAAGGTAGTTCGGTGTCAAGGTTTTGTTCATTACATTGACACATATGACACTCATTAGTCTGATCACTTCTTCACTGAGACCTCTCACTAAATGTTGACAGTCTGTACTACTACATTTAGCTATATGTTTCAACAGAGAGTAATGCCGACGTAAAGAAACTAACTTTTGGTAGTAAGCACTTCTCTGACGGCGCTTAAGACTCTTAGCACGCTTACTCTTAGTACTCCCCTTCATTTCTTCTGCTTTTTCCCAGTAGGAATGAATACTACGCTGTTCCAAGGTGTTGTTATACTGTTCCTCACTCGCAAGTTGTCAGGTGTGCTCTGCTTACAGTCCAACACTATGTATGAGTGTTTAGCTGTAGTCTCTTTGTTATATACCTGAGTCAAGAAAGATGGTTGCGCTGGGAAAGCTTGTCTAGATATATAACTTATCTGACTCATATCTCGAGGGTTTTTAAAAATAACTAGATAATGACTGTTCAAACTGAGAGTCCTGAAGTCTTTGTTAGCAAAGAATAAGTTCTGAGTAATGAATATTACATTCATGTTCATATGATGAGAACCTTTGATGAAGAGGTCTTTAGCTATAGGTGCATATTCTGGGTCTAACAAGTCGTCTATGATGAGCATCGAGTGTTTACTAGTATCTCGACTAGAGTTGAAAAGTTCATCCCTTGTAAGAAGACCTTCGTTGAATTTCACACCTGCACTTTTCAACTTTTCAAACTCTGGTTGCCACTGGCTGTAGCAGTAAGTTATATCGTGTACTTCAGGTGTGACGAGAGTCTTCACGTTATTTATCACTTCGAATACTAGACGACTCTTACCACACGATGTAGGTCCAGCTATTAGCATAGTGAAAGGTGACTGTAGTCTAGGATCGAATTCAACAGATTCCACAGTGCTAGAGACGTCCATCTTAGTGCAGTGATCAGACGAGAGTGGTCAACACTGGAGTGACACAGCTCACTTTTATGTCTTTGGGTACAGCTGCATACAACCCTTGAACATACATTGCGACGTCGCTGCGACCCATGTCGTCTTGCAACACTTTCATCAGAGCCATAGGCTCAGACGTCTCGTTGTACTTCCAAGCTCTCAGCACTTCATAGACAGGGTTCTTGACAGTTCTGTCAGAAGGCACAGGTTGAGAGATGAAAGCTAGTTCATGAGAAGTCAACCCTAAGTAGATCCCTATAGTCTTCCAGTCTCTAGGGCAGAGCTCAGCTAAAAGAGAGAAATATTTCTGCACTTTCCACTCCATGTCTCCACTCTCTAAGCCATCCCACATGTCATGCTTGTCCATGTACTCACGTGAGAATTGGATGAGGTCCATACGGTAAGATTCTTCCAAGGCGTCTGCTAGTTCCTTCCACCTAGTAGTACAACTTTTCTGGTACCAAGTAGTGAACATTTCTCTAGCTTGAGTTATGACACTTCTCTCACAACTGAGATATCCCATGTCCTTCAAATTCACTTTGAGGTATGAACCTAACCGTATGTAATCTGATGTCGGCAACTTACTACTTATTTTCAGTAGCATAGCGTCTGGTAAGTATCCTAACGGCTCTCCTTTGAAGAATGATGATACAGGTACTACTAAATTGAAATCTGCCATGATGAGTGAGTGTGTGAAGGAGTAGACAGGCAGGTAGGTAGGTAGAGCGTTGTATGGGGTGTTGTAGGTTAGGGAGAGCTTTTATATAGCTCTTTAGACTAGAATACGTAGGGAAATCGTGTAAAGAGTATGCAAAACGTTCTGAGTTCGAACTCCTCGCCCCCCTATCCATTTCACACTAGAGGGGTGCCCCCACCCCATACACCCTATGCTAATACTATACACACCCCCCACCCCACCTAACTCTATACGATGCACTAACGTTTCACTTTTTTATCAGAGTGTTTACAATAACATTCTGAGCGCTAAACCACTACGATGAGGGGACGTTGTAATATCACGCTCCCACTGACTTAAATAAGTTTTAACTCTGTATCTGTCTGCTTCAGTGTAACGTTCTAGATACGTATCTGGGATTTTGAAAATGTCTTCTACTTTCAAATCTGAACGACCTGCTAAGTTCCTTTGAAGCCGACAACCTAGCATGTCTATGATACTCTCTAACAAGTAATGTGTCGGCATGTCTTGATTAGAGTGGTACTGAGGATGATGAGGGTTGTTTGCGTAGTGATGTTTCAGCGCTGATTCCCACATTGCAAGGTGGTCAGAGTTCTTGAGAGGTTTTGAACTCTTAAGGCGGCCAAACTTCCACCCGTATCCAACAGCTTCTACAGCTGAAAACTTAGACAAGTCGTGTTTCATTATCAACTTGTCTATACATTTAGCTTCACTCTCATTGAAGCTATCACTTAGCAGAACCCAAGTGTAATACAACCATTTCCTATGCTCTAAAGTCTGTTTGAAATGATTGAAAATGTACTGTAAAGTTTTTACAGTGCATGTGACAGACTCTTTTCTTTCACACACATACTGTAATACTAACTCGTCTTCAGGGTATCTAGCCTTAACTAGCGTGTAGAGGTCGTGAGCTGTCTTCATGATGACGTTGAAAGGTCGTTTGAATGAGTGAGTGCACTTACACGACCCTATATACTCTGAGTGATTTATGACTTGACAACTAACCGTTTAAAACACAGTGTGCATGTAAAATTTTTAAGAAGTAGAGTGACAGTTTGAAGGGGGGTCTCTCAATATATGAGAGACCAGAGTTAGTTTGTTAGTACACCTATACTTTTTTCACTTTTTTTTATTTTTTGTGAAGCATCTAATAGACTATTGGTCAAAGTTTTTTTTCATCAGTTAGGGGAGAAGGATTGAGTTGGAAAGGCTGTCACCAGTTCATACAAGACTCCTTGGCACAGTAGAGTAGGGTTTTGACAACGTTGTACAACTACTCTTACAACGTGACAACACCCGTTTGCATTGTGTCCAATCTCAGTCTTGTATGCTCTTTCATACAGAAACCGATCTGAAGAGTATTTAGCACGTGTTATCTTGTCAGGAGCTGATACTGTGTGCTTGATTAAGCCATGTACCATACTCGTAGAGATGAACACGGAATTTCCCAGCTGGTGTGATTCAAGCTGATTAATTTTGAAGTAGGGTTTCGTCCTACATTTTTGAAAGTTGATAGCTGAAGCTACTACACTATGAGAAGTTACACTGTGTTGTAACTTAGAAACTAGCAGTAACACGTTACTCACTACTTCAGATTGAGTAGCTTTCCCAGTAGAACTAGTTATGAACTTCTTGAGAGAAGGACTACTAGCATTTATAGGAGTCGTGTTGTTATGCAGAAAACAATTTGAAAAATCTAAATTTGGAGGTATGTAACTATCTCTGATGTACTCTTCAGGACAATATCTGAACAACTGCTTTTCCTCACCAGTCTCTACTCCACTCTTGACGTCTGAAATGAACTCCCAAACTGACCGCCTGTGTTTAGTGCTGAGTGAAATCGGTAGAGGTGTACAAGCTGCACTGGACATGTTGTCTCAGAGCTGCTCAGTTTGAATCTGATCACAGCCGGTTGTTTTCAACGTACACTAATCGTTTCCCCCACCCTCTCTAGAAAAGTAGTGTTCACAAATTAACTCACTTGAACGAAAATCTTTCAAACAAACGTCAAGAAGAAAATGTAAACTTCACCTTCAAACTTGTCAATCATATAATAAGTTAAAAAAAAATTTAGATTGTATTTATATTTTTTCATCTTGAAAAGTGTAGTATAAGATACAACATTCATGAACGTTCCTTTTATGTTGCAACGCCCTATCCAGCTGACAGCCACTGTGCTATCTGAATAGAGTTCACATTTCCAACTGTTTTTTTCAACTTTTTTTGTTTTACTCTCCGCAGAAGCACCAGTCTGTTATGGGTTATCCCGTGCTTATTTATGTAGTGTGGTTGATAAAGATACATTGTATCCAAACTCAGCCTAGTGCTTTACTATAGTGACATGTGCGTATAATTGTCGTACAATAACAATTAGAGATGAAATATGAAAAAAATGTCAGACGTCAAATGTTCGTCTATTGTCGTTCAACAAACGTGTGACAACGTTTGACAATCGTTGTCAGTAAAATTAGTATATATACCCCTTGATTTGCTCAGTTGAAATCAAACCGCTCCTGAGCTGCTCAACTGTGACGACTACTCTACTCTACACTTGCCACTCTACACGCTGCCTCTACCTTTCAACTTCTACAAACTAACTGTTTTAGTTTAGGATGCGGTCTGCTGGCAACAAGAGCTCTAAGAAGAGTTCTAAAGTCGCTAAGAGCAAGAACTTAGTTCTGGACGTTTCTGTGGAGATACCTCCTACAGTGAGCAATGAAGTACAGTGGATTCATCGTCCAAGTACACCTGAAGAGCAGAGTGCAGCTATCTTGGGGTTACATCACGATCTGGACTGCATGCTGGCTCCTTCCACTGGCGTACTGGACCGTGATGTATCTACGTCAGCTCCAGCTTTGAGCTCTACAAGCTTCAGCAACCCTGAACCGCCCCAAGATGTCCTCACTTACCAGACCCTGTCACAAGTCATGCCCGTGGGCCGAGGCAATGGACCTCTTCCCACTGCCGCTACTCCTCCAGTCATCATCGACTTGACTGGTGATGAGATACTTCTTCGACCCAGTACACCAATCGTCATCGACTTGACAGAGGACGAAGTAGAAGAAGGTGAAATCATCGGGCACGACTTGAATGAAGTACTAGATGAGTGGTTCCAGAGAGCTGAAGCTGAAGGACGCTGCGCGCCACCTGCCTCACCTGTCACTACAGCTGTACCAGCCGACATTGTAGTGAGGGATAGTGCTGGGGCCGTCATCACTCCTGGCTTGACTGACACTGTTGTTGTCATCAACGGAGAAGCTACAGTAGTCACGGATGAGTACTACTCAAGAGTAGTAGGTGACACAAGTGGTGAAGTGAATCCTCCCAAGGGCGTGACGACTGCTACTAAAAGAAGTCCATCTCCACAGATCCAGCCAGAAGCAGTTGTTGAAAAAAAAAAGAAGCGAAAGTACACCAAGAGTGTGGCTACTGTAGCTGCAGCTGCTGCACGTGCTGCAAAGGCTGGTGTGGGAAGTGTTACTTCCCAATCTACGGTTGCTACTGCTGTTGTGACACCGCTTCCGCCGAGGAATGGATCCAAGAAAGTTGGGTCTAAGCTGGCTAACTTCCGCATAGTCCCTTTGACTGGTGAGAAGTGGCCTAGTCGGTTTGGATTCCCATCTCAACAAGCTGAAGGTAGCATTGTTCCTGACCAACTCTTCTACCCACCTGGAGATACATGCACGCTGCTTGAAGTATACAAGCTCCCCTTCATCAGTGGCGTCTCAATAAGGCAATATTTGAACAAGCCTTACGAGAGGCGCGTCAACTTACGGGCAAACGACTTCAGAGGGCTCTTCTACCAGAGCAAATCTATCATAGAGAACTATGACAGGATTAAAGAAGAAGCTAAGAAAGGAGCGCCAGCAGTCCAGAACTATCTGAACTACTTAGACAACCCTGTCAAGCACACAGGTATCTTAGTCAACCTCTACAGGGGCCAACCTAAGATCCACATCGGAACGTCGTCGTACGTGGAAGAAATGGATAAAGCACTGCCGGCAGGTCGAGCAACAACAAGTCCAATACACTGTGGGTACACGGTGACTGTCAACACGATCAAAGACATACTAGAACGTGTTGGGCCGATGCTGGAGAGTGACAAGAACTTTTACAGAAGTGTTACCACTTGCGATGAGACTGTCTAGGTGAGTGCTCAACAATTAAATTACATCAGTTGTAAGGTTCCTCAACACTGTATTGATAGGGCTGTAAATTCTTTGCATTATCTGTCTGTCTGTCTGTCTGTCTGTCTGTCTGTCTGCCTGTTTGTTAGTGAGTATGTTTTAGTGGAAAAAAGGAAAGAAAAAAAGAAGGAGAGAGTGTATATCTGAAGAGTTTTTAAAATGCATAGACACGTGAATACTATCAGTTGTATTCGGTGTAATGCACCTAGAATTCCTAGACAAGTTACTATACATAACAGTAGTAAGAACTTGTGTACTTCAGAGACTTGCTTGAGAGAAGTCTTCTCTAGTGAAACAGTTTTACCTGAAGAGATTGAGAAAAACTCTCTTTTCTTAGAATATTACAAATCAAATTTCAGATCGATAGGTCAAGGTTTAGTTGTGTTAGGTTGTGTACAAGCTATATATAACGTCAGATTAACTACTTTTGAATCTGATCAAGGAGTGAGTGAGATAGTGACAGCTCTCAGAGCTATACATGAGAACCAGTTATACAGTTATAGAGTAGCTGTGTCTTTTGGTCGAATTTTGACTTGCACTGAAGACGCTGAGCAAAGAGTCATGTATTTTCATGCTTCAGCTAACAACTCTTCAGTTTTTTATGACAGTGAAGACCATCAAGACCCTTACTTCTTAGTTAAGAACTCTGAGAGCTTTGAAAGTTGCATAGATCTATTGAAAAGTAAAGTGAAAGTTGACACAAGTAGACCTGACACAAAGTGGAAAGTAGTAGGTAATGTGAATGTGAATCTGACTTATATTAGACCTACAAATGTGTTCTTAGGTAAGTTAGAGAGTGTCCCTCCTAGTTTCAGGAAAAGAGGTATGTTACACTTCCACCGAGACTCTTACAGTAAGAGAGTGTACAGAGACAACTTGTGTTTCTTTAGATGCTTGTCACACCACTTGTATAAAACATTAGATAGAACTGTAGAGCTTTTCAAAGAAGCTTATCCAGACACTTGTCAGAAAAAGTTCAAAGGTATTCTCTTAAGTGATTTAGATAGATTAGAGAAAGTATTCAAAATAGACATACGAGTGTTCAAGCTGTCTAGTACTAATAAAGTGACTGTAGTGCGTAGCAAGCTTTGTAGTAGCAAGAAAGTGTTGAATCTCAACATGTACCGCAACCACTTGAGTCTGATAGTAGACATGTGTAAATATGGTCGCGTGTACAGTTGTGAAAAATGTTACAAAGCATTCTCTTCTAATTACAACTTGAAGAGACACACTGCTGTAACAAAAGACTGTACTAAAGTACGATTTATATACAAAGGGGGTGTGTACAAACCTAGTAGAACTATATTTCAGAAGTTGAGTGAGTTAGGTGTACATACACCTGCTCACTTAAAGATATACCCATATAAGATTGCTTTCGACTTTGAAAGTTATTTTGTAAAGAACGGTGAGAAAAGTTGTAACACAACTTTTGAGTTAGATCATGTACCACTGTCAGCTAGTGTAGCTAGTGACTTTCCAGGGTATACAGAACCAGTGTGTTTTGTCAGAGAGAGTAACAGGGAAAATGATGACTTAGTCAGTCGTGTATTAGGGTACATAGATATGTTAGCTTGTGAAATAGGTGAATGTGTCAGAGAGCGTTTTAAAGTAGTGACAGATCAGCTAGATGCTCTGCAAGCTGAAGAGGAAAGGTTAGAGAGTGCAGCTTTGAAAGCTGCTAAGTTAGAGAAAAGTAAGTATAATTTATCACCTGTCGTCAGAGCTAAACAAGCTCTGACAGCTTATATGAACAGAGTACCTGTAGTAGGTTTTAACTCAGGTCGATATGACTTAAATCTAATAAAGAGAAGCTTCCACACTTTCTTCTCAGAAAGAGAAAAGAAACCTATGACGACTATTAAAAGGTGCAACCAGTACATTGCTGTATACACTGAGCACTTAGTCTTCTTAGACATGGTGAACTATCTAGCTCCAGGTTATAATTACGCTAGTTATTTGAAAGCTTTTTTGAAAGACACAGAGAAAGGTTTTTTTCCTTATGAGTGGATGGACAATGTTCGAAAATTAGATAACACAACTCTCCCACCTAGGAGAAGTTTCTATAGCTCTCTGACTGGGAAAGGTATAACTCAAGCTGAGTATAGAAGCTGTAAAGAAGTGTGGGTGAAAGAAAAAATGAAAACAATGAAAGACTACTTAGTGTACTATAACAATTTAGATGTAGCTCCATTTGTCAGAGCTATAAATGAACATAGCAAGTTCTTCATAGAAAGGAGTGTCGACATGTTCAAAGATGGTTTGACACTTCCAGGTTTGACTTTGAAGTTCCTCTTTCAGAACACTGAGTTGAATGCGACACCTTATGTTCTCTTTTCACATCATGAAAAAGAAGTCCACAACTTACTGAGAAAGAATTTAGTTGGTGGACCTGCTATAATATTCCACAGACACCATCGTAGTGGTATAACTAGAATAAGAGAGCGTAAGTATGGAGTTGATAGTAAGAAGTGTGATCACATTTTAGGAGTAGATGCAAATAGTTTGTACTTGAAATGTATGGGTGAAGCTCATTGTACAGGTTTCTATGTAGTGAGACGTCACGAAGATGATTTCAAGCCTGTTCTCAGTCAGCAAATCAGTTACTCAGCTGTAGAATGGCTCCGTTACAGAGCTATAGTAGACAAAGTACCTATTTTACATCAATACAACTATGGTGAAGTCAGTGTAGGTAGTCAGCGTATAAGAGTAGATGGGATAGTCCCTGATCGTAAATTGATATACCAGTTCCACGGTTGCTATTGGCATGGTCATACATGTCAGATCAACAAGACATTGATGACTAGTACGAAGGGTCGGGAATGGATAGAAGAGCGTTCTACTAAAACAGCTGCTGTAACTCTGTATCTGAAAAGTTTAGGTTACACAGTAGTAGAACAATATGAATGTCAGTGGATCAAATTACGAAAAAACACTCAGTGTTTGAAACTGAAACCGGAATGGAGTGTTAATAGACCGTCTTCAGCTGGTAAGATGAGTCAAGCTGAGATAATAGAAGGCGTGAAAAGTGGTTCAGTGTTTGGGTTGATTCAAGTAGATATTCACACACCTGAACATCTCAAACCATATTTTGCTGAAATGACACCAGTTTTCAAGAACATTCTTGTCAGCAAAGAAGATGTAGGTGATCATATGAAAAGTTATCTAGAAAGTGTAGGGAAACTGCGCCAACCTCAGAGACAGTTGATAGGTAGTTTCCATGGATCAGGTCTTCTACTAGGTACCCCGTTACTTAAGTGGTATCTAGAGAAAGGTTTAGTAGTTAGCAAAGTGCACTTGTTAGTTCAATACACACCTGAAGAAACTTTCAGACCTTTTGTGCAAGAAGTGACAGCAGCTAGACGGAAAGGAGATGAGAATGTTGACTGCAAGATCTTGTCTGACTTGTATAAACTGTTAGGTAACAGTTCATATGGTAAGACTATATGTAACAAGCAGAATTTCTTGAATACTAAATATGTAAGTCCAGATTTTGCTAGTCGACATTGTCTGCACTGGTCAGTACAACAAGTGCATGACATCAGTGAGAACACTGTAGAAATGTCATCTCTCCCGACTAGTATCACATACGACTTACCTGTTCAGATTGGGTTCATGGTATACCAGTATGCTAAACTGAAAATGTTAGCGTTCTACTACGACTTCTTGTTGAAGTTCATTGACTCAAAAGACTTTGAAATGTGTGAAATGGACACTGACAGTTTTTATTTTGCATTGTCTAAAAAGAATTTAGACGAAGCTGTCAAACCTGATATGCGTGAGCAATACTTCAGAGAGCGTCACAAGTGGTTACCTTCTGAATCTTGTGATAATCCCGAACATAGAGAGACGTACATTCAATGCAGAACACACAACTACCCATGGGTACAACCACCGTGTTGCTATCGCCGCCTGGTGTTTGACAAGCGAACTCCAGGTCTGTTCAAGATAGAGTGGGAAGGAGACGCTATGACATCTTTGAACCCTAAATGTTACATGTGTGTCAGTGAGACAGGGAATAAGACTAGTTGCAAAGGAGTTATCCAGAGGCAGAATAATCTTACTGAGACAAATTATCAGAACGTTTTGAAAACAGAAAAGACTCATGTAGTGACAAACAGAGGTTTCAGAGTTATAGACCATCACGTCACTACATACTCTCAGAACAAGCAAGGTCTAAATTACCAGTACATTAAGAGAATAGTATGTGAAGATGGTGTCAGCACTGAACCTTTAGATATATGACTCTCTCTTTCTGTGTGTGTTTGTGTGTGTGTGTGTGTGTGTGTGTGTGTGTGTTTGTGTTTGTGTGTGATAAAGACAAGTGAGTTGTATCACTCAAAAAAAGTAAAAAAACTAACAGTATTTTCCTACAGTAAAAAAGAAAAGAGAAAATAGTTAAAGAGAAAAAGGAAAATTTTCTGTGAAGAAAAGAAAATTTCCACAAATGGAAATTAAGTAGTACTAACTATATAGTAAAAAAAGAAGGAGTAAAGGAAAATTTTCTATGAAGAAAAAGAAAAAATTTCCATAATTGGAAATTAAGTAGTACTAACTATATAGTAAAAAAAAAAAGAAGAAAAGAGAAAAATTTTCATGAAAAATTTTCATAAAAATGTAAATAATAAAGCTTCTATAAAGAGAAAGAGAGAGAAATTATAGTTGAACATTCGAGGAAATTATCCAATTTCTCTCCGAATGTTTCACCTCAATTTCTCTCCTAGTGAACTATATCGCTAAAAAAAAGCTCGTAAAATAACAAAAAAAAGTGAACTGTATCACACCAAAAAATAAAAAGCAGGCGTGAAAAGAGAGTTGTTACAAAGACGCCACTGACTGATTTCAGACTACTTTACTAAACTCTCTTTGTCCGTCAAATTCATCAGAGAAAATTATTTTTTTCTGATTAGTGTCAAGAAATATATACAATGGCTGACAGCAAGTTGACGTCAAAAATAGACGATATCCTTGACTCTGTCAGTATGTACAGTTCTATATATGGTAGTTGTAGTTCTAGACTTGATGCTTCACCACCAACTCTCTCACCACGTGAAAGTGAGAAAAATGTTCATACACCCCCACGCATTACAACTCATGTAAAACCAGTGTCACCTCGTAACTTCGACACAGCTTTGACTTGTGGTTGTAGAGGTCATTTCTTCTGGGAGTTCATACCTGTAAATAATATTAGCTATTTTAGAGGAACTTTACCTGATGTTGTTGAGCGCTGTTTTTCCAGTATACATGTGTACAGAGATTTCCATGAAGCTTTCTGGGATGCATACACTCAGTGTATAGAGCAATCCACATTGAATCTGCCTATATTCGTTGCAGATTTCACCATTGCTGTGTATCAAATGCATAACTCTCTGACTTGCCCCAGACACTATGCTAGATACACTCTAGGGAGTTTCAAGAGCTTCATGGAGTTCAACGAAGTGTTACGTGAATCACCTATTATAGGCGCATTCTGTAGGTGTAATGTTCCGATGAACCCTTCAGATATCGCTTACAATGTGTGTTTCACGTGTCTGCAAGCTACTCTAGAGTTGAAAGCTTTGTCTCTCACAGCCGTGTTACAGCATTTCTCGTATGAAGTCAGTTTCAAAACTGATTACTTGAATGCCCTGACTCCAGGTGTGAGAAACAATCGCGAATACTTTCTAGCTCAGTCATTGTTTGATGTGAAACTATCTAAAATTGTGAAGATGGGGACTGGTTGGGTGAGTACTTGGAATACTCGAGGTGTTTCTTGGAAAGGCCAGAAAGGTTTCACAACCAATCGTTCTTTCTGCATCATGTGTAACATTGCAGGGAATGGTCATGACTTGTTTGTGTGCAAGAACTGTACAAAGTATAAAATGTGAATAAAGTAACCAAAATAATATTTCTTGCCTTGTGTTTGTCTTTAGCATGTGACGGCATTACTCAATGTCATTGTTGACATTTATTTCAACCACGTGGTCTTAAACACGTGTCATTGTTGACATTTATTATAAGCACGTGGTCTTCAACACGTGTACAAGTGAAGTAGGTCATGTTGACATTGTACTAGCCAATCAGAAGCTTGTAAAGTATGTCATGACCTCTGATGACGTCACTTCCTGTCATTTAGAAGCTTCTGATTGGTTGACAGAGGTCACTTCCGTTCTGCAAGTGTCAACTGACCTAGATGCACCCGTTTACTACGCGCTGAATATGCTCCTATATACTACTAACACGTTCCAAATGAGATCGTACTAACACATTAAATTCTCAGGTGCATGCATCCTCTTCAATGACTGTCTTTCGCGGGGGGATCAACTTTAGTCCTCCCCAAAGAGCAGAAATTTTGATGTATGATTTGCAGTTTAAGTTTATCACTGTTGTCTACTTTAGGGTCCATTTTTAAACATGAAGTTAAGCCCAAGACAGTACAGCCACCTATTAAAAATGTGATTTACTTATATTCACTGCTTGTGATGTAGGCAGAAAAATTATAGTATTTAATCAACCTTTGGGAAAGACCTGCTGAAAGTCTGTCCTAAATGAAATTCAAGACGCTACACTTAAGAAGCTGCTGTTTACCATTAAGGAGAAGCCATTTAGATAATTACAATTATTAACCCTTTAAGGATGGCATGATACCTTAAATCATCATGCATTGGTCATCATGATGCGTGAATGCAGCCCTTGTGAGTAACTCGCCAGTGCTGCATCAACCGGCAAGTTACTTGCTGGGGCTGCATTGGTGCATCTTCACGAGAAATGTCATCTTTTAGCGACATGCATCCTTAAAGTGTTAAACTGCCATGGATTGATCGTGTTCAGTTGTTAACAAATTTGAATATCTCTATACTACTTTTATTGCTACTCTCCCTTACTCTTGGTAAACTACAGGATTGACATTTCATGGCACCAGGTACCTTGTATCTGTAGTTTACCAACATTGAGGGAGACTATCAATTACAGATTGAGATAAGTCTAGATACGTAGACTTCCTATTTCCTGAATCAGTATGTCCTCCAGCAGCTCACCCACCTGTGGAGAGGCCCACGAATGAATGAATAATGCTCCCCCCCATGTCAACTCAGGCATATACATAGCATCTCGCTAGGTCCAAAATATGAGTATTTGGATTTATTTAATCCAAATAAATTGAATAACCAAATCTATTTATGACATTTGGATATTATGTTGATTTCTCTACAGTACGTCTGATGAAACTGTGAACAGTTAAAAGTGCAAGAACCCTAGCGCCCAATTAATGTTATAGCCTTAATTGATAAACAATTGATTATTTTTAGTAAATTGATCAAACCACAAATAGCCACATTTTGTGAAAATGATTAGGTTCAGTCACAAGTGAGGACTTCAAGAAAGGAACCGACTGCAGCGTCCGAGGAGCAGACTACTGCAGGAGTGAGTAGACTACACTGACAGTTATACCGTTATAATAAACTAACATAATTATAACCTCTATTGTTAACACTTTAACCACCTATTTCTGATTGCAATAAGTCCCAGTTTTGGAACTAAATATTTGTTATGTGACCTGATTTCAGGTGTTATCTAGTTAATATATCTGACTTATTACGTTTTGGTTTTAACGCTGTGGGTTTTGTCAATCACAGTACATATAAATTCACAACAGTTGTCTAGGTGTGATTACAAGAGTTTCACCATAAATAGGCGCCAGAATATCAAGTAGAGGTGTAGCAATACCTGCTGTAGTAATACAACTCCCTTCTTTTTAGTCTGACATCTCATGTGCCATGACTAGTTTCTGAATGAATCATTTCCAGCAGGCATCTTGATAGATGGATGTTACATTATGCACGGCTGCTGTAAGTGACATCAGTCACATCTCATGACAATCTACAAATGAAACCAGTACGTAATTACATTATTGTCACATAGTGAATTTTGGAAAAAATATCTTTATAAATTGTACCAACATTGCTATTTTTATAATAAGGGCCTGCTTCATAGTCAAACCCTCTCCCTAAATAGGGTGTGGTCAACCAGAGAGCAGTTCCTTGTTGCTACATAGTATTTTTATGTCATGTTGCCTTCTGATAACGCCTGAGAGAAGCATGGCATCCCTCAGCACTCTACTGGGATACATAATTTAATGCAATCAATTTGCACTAGATTATTGCACTGCTATATATCACATCCTATGTGACCCAATATATCCTCTCACAAGCAGTAAAGGACAGCTATGCTGCCGTTTATAATGTATTGCATTTGTATTTGTATGTTTATTTCGTCAATCACCTTTTAAATGTGATCTTCCTGATGAAAACAATTGTGTTTGCTTTGTCCTCCACATTCTGGTCAGACTAGGCTATGGCTATTTTATAATCAGAGATTTTCGTAAAAATATATCAATATCACAATTAGAGTAGAGATAATACATAGAATAGTATGAAAATGTAGTCAAATTATGTACAACACACAAGGTGTAAAAAAGAAAAATAGAGTAATATCTCAAGCATCAAATTTTGGTTGGTCTTGTGTATAGTTGGAGCAGGTCAATTTAAAGAGGAGTAGGAGCAGCATCCACATCAGTGATATGAGGCATATGATATGCATGCATTGATATTTCTAACTCACCATAAAAACTCTTTACACATGGTCTGAACTAAATAATGCTTGTAACATTCAACACAGCTTTAGACAATTAAAGCAAATAAACAAGTCATTATTATGAATGACAGGTAACAATGTAAGTGATATACTGCATACTTACTGTTTTCTTTGTTGCCACATCTAGTGAATACAAAGCTCTATAGATATACAATGTTATTTACTTTTCTCATTTATTTTGTTCCTGTAAAACAGGTACAATACTCAGGTACTATATATATATATATATATATATATATATATATATATATATATATATATATATATATATATATATACATATTTATATTATATACACATGTTTGATATAAATGTTCCAAAGACTGATGCATACATTTCTATGGGGCAAACACAAGCAGCAATTATGCAGAGACAATGAAAACACATAATAGGGGAGGCAGAAAATTGTCTGCCTTCTAATGAAGCAATTTGTATTTTCTTAATGTATCACATAACATCTGAGAGTCATCCCAATTTAAATCCCTGAATGTCTAAGACTGCATTGACCTTTGATGTAGCAGATTGCTTTGTACAGTACTGTCTGTAGTATGCTACACATCAAATAGACAGAAGGGAAAAGTTTTTGACTGCTCAAAGGGTTACTATTCATAAAATACATTATTGTCAACTACCATGCTTCCCTGTATACAAGCCATGCAACGCCTTAAGCCAAGGTGAATATATATCAATTTCAAGTGAACTCAATATGATCCTAGCCAAGGTTGAAATCAAATATTTCAATGTGTATCCTTCAATTTGATATTATGTTTATTTTCAAACAGGCAAGACATCGTTTAGAGGGAACCTGCATTTCAATAGGAATTTCAGTGTTATATGATTCAATTATGCATAATCTGTCTGGGGATTCATTTTGTACAGATTTGTGAACAAAATACATATGCACATATTATCCTCTAAAATGCTACTTACATGTGAATGAAATAGTTGTGTAGGATAGAAATGATCGATCTACAGGTTGGATGATAAATAGGTAAGTATCTCAAATCTCAATACGGATTTCACCTCGCTAATATCAGGATGGAAGATTAAATGATGCATGGTTTCCTCAGGGTCACATAATCAATGGAAAACCACCATTCTTAGCGGATCATAACCTCACAGAAACATAGAGAGGCTCTGTACAAAGTCCAGATAGAGGTCTTTGCTTCAGTACTTGTTTTTGGCAGGGGTCCCTCGATCTATTTCGATTTGACTATGGATCAAAAGAACATTTGAACCTCATGAATCTGTTTGACTAAAGAATTTCACTGTGGCTATGTTAAGCAAAGGTCTGTGACATTTTATCCCTGTAGTATAGCATTAAAGAAGTAAAGGAGTTCTATTTCCTTAAATTCCCTAATGCTTGATAGCATATATATGATTATAAGCACAGCCATCACTCTAAATTGATCACCTCAAGAGATTTATACATTTTCTTCTACAAACTTTAAGCCAGCATGCAATAAATAGAGAGCGAGAGTGACTGATAATTAATTGTGAATAACATTTTATGTGTTGATATCTTGCTTTGAATGATGGTTATCTGAGTGTAATCAGACCTCCTTGTGTGGAAGCTGTCCCTCCAACTTGTAAGTTTGTATTCCCAGTGGTGATCTTACATATATCTATTTACTACGAGATTATTGTCAGAGTTACTTAAAAGCTTAGTGATTCAAAATCATCCTGTGCATCTATGATTACATTGCAAAAATTGCAAAAATCATCAACAACCCGGTGTGATGAATATAAAGCAGCCTTGTGTCTAGACACTGGTCTATACACATCAAGGTACATCAAGGTAAGGATCTGTGCCTCCTAATGGCTCCATCAAGTCAGAGCTTGTAAAAGTGGCTTTTCATAGACTTCGGTGATGTAAATATAAGATAGGTTCATGGAGAAACATGTTTGCACTGTCATGTTATTTCTTGTCTGTCTGTATGGAACCAGAGGTATATTAAGATACACTTCGTGTATTTATTTTACATGGTAATAAAGCACCATAAAATTTGCAATGAAGATGGGTGATTACCGTATTCAATGTAATAAGCGCCCTCAACATTGTGTGTACTCTTGGCTCATGGTGAAATACAATTATGGTAGAAGAATGAAACACAGCTGTTTTCAAACCTATATATGAATTTCACCTTACCTACATTGGAGCGGAAGACAAGATGGTTGCTGGAGCAGCTCTACACTAACGATTTGAGTGTAAGAATGGATTTCACTTTGCATTCATCAGGATGGGAAATGAAAATGGGTTAATGTTTTTCATATGAACATGCAATCGATGTGGAAAGGCTGTAAGAACAGTTCATAGGCCTAGCTGACACACAAAGCAACTTTACACAATGACCTGGAGTCTAAAAAGGGCATGTTTGACAGACATCTTTAGGTTCGGATGAACCCAGAAAACAGGGGGATACCCGAGCCTGACTTGTTAAAATATATTATGAGGTCATTACTTTGAAGATTAATTAAGGTAGTATTTAAAAGCCATCAACATGTGTTGGCTGACAGTTATCACATATCGTGAATAGAGTGTTACAACAGAAGATGAATTCACAAATAAGTAAGATATTCAATGAAATAAAATTCCTTAAAATGTGAGTTTAATACAAAGCTTGTCAAAACAACAGTTCAAGTCAATATTGTACAATATGTTCAAATCTTTTTGCAATGGCAAGATAACCTCTTTCTTGTCCATATTTCTATGGATATTAACTCTACAGTGGGATTGAAACGCAATGTTTATGGTATTTTAAAATGTGTTCACTCTGTCTAATAGTAAGGCTACAACATACATGGTTATAATCAAAATGACATATTTTCTAGGGATAGGTTGGGAATTCTGAATGGTTTCTTTCACCTCTCTGTATCCAGTAAGGTTTTGTATTTCATTCACTGACTGCTGAGGAAAAGCCATTTTTGCCTCAACCTCAATATGAAATAAGGCTGAAAGCAAACTTCAGTTCTAGTAAAGGTTTTACTGTTATAAAATGCAGCAGTCCGATTGTTGGACTGATTTTGCAGAGCCACCTGATATTATAACACATCTTTCAGGAGTGCATGTTTGTGTCAGTGCAGCTTATTGCAACTCACTACTTCTTTTGTACACAAAACCATGTTTTCTTTACTAATATTTTCCTTTGTGCTTTAACCATTATTGTCTATTCATTTTCAGTTTTCATTAACTGACAAACTTTCTGGAAAGGTTTTCCAGAAGATTAATGGAAAAGCCACTGTGATTTCCATTTATTTATCTTTTTTCTTTATGTTTTGACATTTAAAATGTGCATTGCAGGACTCCGTTAATACTTGGACTACTGGCCAAACTCAGAAACATACCAAATGATGGGCCTCTTAGTGACTACTTACAATATCTTTTATAACAGCACCTGCACTAAGATTACAAGGAAACGTGATGTTTATAGTGGCAAGGCAATAATACAATAGATCTGCATTCAGTATAACTCGTTTAAAAGTGATATAAAAATGCTCTGAAGGAAACAGTATAGGCATATATATTGATATTTTCATGCAGTGACTTTGAGTCAGAACTTTCGTTTCATAGGGATGCCTCTCATATTGCTTTCAATATAGCTGCTGAAAAAGTAAGTATTTCCACAAAATTAGCCAATATTTAAAAGAGGGATTAAATTACCCGGATAAAAACCTTACATCAGACAGGAAAGCCTGCCATCACAGCCTGCCTAGTTTCTAGACAATACCATTATCCTCCATGGAAGTGGTTGCCGCCATGTAGCCATAGGAGATGATTGGCAAAGTTTCTATGGTAAAATCCCTCAATTTTCCAACAGTAATATCAGGATGAACGCTGTGTGTGCAGGTGTGAGTGAGGCACATTATAAAGGGCTGGTAGTATTGGGCTAAGAGATAGTTTGTGACATTATTTTCCCAAGAGTGATACCAATTCTTGATGCTTTATTTTAAGTAATGACATTATATTGCCGTGGTGTATACTTGTTTTTTTCTTTCATAGGGATCTGTCAACATAGGCTAAAAATCAAATATTAGATATAGGCTTGAAATATCAGGTTTTACATATTTGAAGGAAATGTTATAAAACTGCTGATATTTGTTGGTCCACACATCACACCCTAACCATAGACAAGATGGGCCTTTTATAAACGGATTGATGTATGCAGTGAAATTGGTAAAATTGATTCAATCCATGATTACAGTTTATGAATATATCATTTAGATAAGAACAATGCAGACTCTGGCCTAAAAATATTTACATTCTACTCATAACATCAGTACTTATAAAAGATAATAAGGAAAAGGTTGTGTTTGTGTGTGTTTGCCTTTTGAACAATTTAGTAAATATATCAGAGGTCAAAGTGATCAGGTTTTTAATTTTAGTTGTAGTATGTAATTGGAAATTTTGTTGAAGTTTATCTCACTATACAGTGATTAATGTATAGTAAGTGTTATCAAAAGGGCCATGCTCAATTTTATGTATGGAAAATCGCGAATATCTAAGATATAGGCTACACTGTTTCCCTACCAGGCAGAAAAGAAAAAATTTCATAAGCTGGCACACAGTGATAAGTTCTTAGTTTTGTATTTCCCACTTCTTCATTTCAGAAAATATTATGAATAAATCAAAGTATGGAAGAAAACCGTGATTGGGAAGATGCATACTCTGATGAAAGCAAATTTATTGAGACAGGGACACACAAATATTCCAATGGTCTTGCACAAAGAGTACTGCAATCATAATTTTTAGGAAATGAGAGAGGACAGCTTTGATGAGTTACACGTAATGTGTAGCTGTTTTTTACATTTTCCATTATAAGATTAGTTCTTGGAATTATCTAATTTCCCTTTCTTTGAAAGTGTTCTTCAAGACATGAAAATATCACGTGGCCACTTCTTCAAAGCTCAGCATAGCATAAGTTCTAGCGATTTCATTTTATTTATCACATGTGTGATATGTTTTATAAACTTAACCAATTGTCTCCTGATTTAGATTGGAGGTGTCTATTTGCAAAAGAATTAGAACTCTAGGTGGTGAAAAAATGACAATTGTAGGCTCTATTACCTTAATTTTTGGAAAAGTCTTCCTTCTTTTTATCAAAGAAATATAATGTTCACAAAGTATATACTTCCATTATAACCTCCCCCATTTCCTTGCTTACATACTTGATGTAGACAGGTAAATCTAGGTTTGAGGTTTACATTTCATTTGAAATTATTGAGATTATATAAAAAACTGATCTTTCTGTCCGATTTCCTGTAACCCTTAAAGCCTGGCATCATGCCTTTGGTAATCATGATGCATTCATGCATCATGCTGATCTTATGAGGTTGAGACACATGCAAAGGTTCAGTATGATACCACAATGCAGCAGAGTTGACTCCCTAGTCACATCTGTCGAGTTGCACGGATGAAACCCTGGTGATTAACCATGCAATGCTGCATTCATACATTACGTTGACCATAGGAAGCAACTAGACTCATCATAATACAGTACTGGCCAATAAATCACCACAACCACATTGGTGAGTCATTCTGAAAAAATGATCCTTGGACAATTATGCCCTTAATAGAGTATTGATAAACACTGCATAAAAATTCTATTTTAAGCAAATTGAAGATGCCTGATGGAACACTTAGAGTAGCTTTGGGTCAAAGACACCCAGGTTGAAATCATTGTCCGACTTCAGGTGAAATTGGAGTACCTGTGAGGACACTAGGCGACAAACTTGACATGAGGCCTCAAACAGGACCTTTTTGAGGCCTAATGTCACCCTCGGGACACTAGGCCACAAAAGTGACACTAAAGCACAAATGACATTAGGCCTCAAATGACATTAGGCCTCAAATGACATTAGGGCTCAAATGACATTAGGCCTCTAATGGCATTAGGCCTCAAACAGATATCATTTGAGGCCTAATGTCATAATATTATGTCTGGACATCAGACAACCAACAGGACAGTATGCCTCAAATGGCATTAGCTGACTGTATAGTGTTTGAGGCATAAGGGAAGTTTGCTATAATTTTAACCTATATAGCATTTGAGGCATAAGGGCAAGTTGATATTTTCCTGGCAGTTAAGTACATTAGCTGACAATATAGTGTTTGAGGTATAAGGGCAAGGAGATATTTTATGAAAGTTTGCTATAACTTCAGGCCTCAAATGGCAGTAGGCCTCAAACAGATATCATTTGAGGCCTAATGTTATATGTCTGGACATTAGACTACAAACAGGACAGTATGCCTCAAATGGCATCCAGCCTCAAACAAATATCATTTGAGCCCTGACGTCATATACGTGTCTGGACAATAGACACTAAAGCACAAATGACATTAGGTCTCAAATGGCATTAGGCCTCTAACAGATATCATTTGAGGCCTAATGTCATATGTCTGGACATTAGACAACCAACAGGACAGTATGCCTCAAATGGCATTAGCTGACTGTATAGTGTTTGAGACATAAGGGCAAGGAGATATCTTATGGCAGTTTGCTATAATTTCAACCTATATAGCATTTGAGGCATCAGGGCAAGTTGATATTTTCATAGCAGTTTGCTATAGGTTGTAGTCCGGAAATATGGTGATTTTGAGGAAAATCTTTTCATAGACTGGCTTGGTGAGGCTGATTGGGATGATTTTTATGACTATACCGATCCAGACCTTGCTTGGACCTTTATTCAATCTCATATCGAGGCGTTTCTGGATGTACATTGCCCATGGGTAGAAATTGAGATTGTTGATAAGCGCAATAAATGGATGACACCTGAGATCCTAGGACTAATCAGGGACAGAGAGGACATGGTTGATCTGTTTTTAAAGAGTCGAGATGAATTTTATCTAAACAAGGCTCGTAGCCTGCGTTGTATGATAAACAGATCTATCAAGTACTCAAAGGCAGCCTTAATTAAGGAGTCTCTATCTGAATCACAAAAGGATCCTAAAAGGTTCTGGAGAATCATAAATGGTGTTCTAAAGCCTGATGTGCATGTACAACCTCCTGAGTTGATAGGGGCAGACGGTTATATGAAGTCCAATCAGGAATCTGTAGATTATCTCAATGAATATTTTGCTTCTATAGGCAAGGTTCTGTGTGAGGACCTGACATTGCAGGGCCATCCAGCCCGTGTTAATCCTGATGAACCATGTGATCCTAAACATGCAAAGGTTGAAATCCATGTAGAGTTGGTGAAAATCTTGGTATCAGACATCAATGTTCACAAGACATCTGGTATACCAGGGATAAGGTGTGATGTTTTAAAGTTAGGACTACTGCATTTGGTAGACAAAATAACCTGGTTATATCAGCTAACTTTTGATACAGGTGTATCTCCTGATTCCTGGAAAACTGCTAGAGTAAGTCCTATACCAAAGCATGGTAATGTCAAACTGGTTACAAATTGGAGGCTAATCTCCTTGTTACCTGTCCAATCTAAAATAGCTGAAAAGCTAATGCATATCCATCTATCAGCTGTTCTGGAGACAGACAAAATTTTGTCAGAGCCCCAATATGGATATAGATCAGGACGGGGTACGGGTGATGCTATCTTTGCCTTCATGAATGATATTTATGAGAGCCGAGATAGGGGCCACCTAACAGGAGCATGTTTTTTAGATCTGAAAAAGGCGTTTGACGGTGTCCATCATTCATACTTGGTAGAGGTACTAGGAAAGTTGGGTTTGCATGATACCAGTCTCAACTGGTTGATGAGCTACCTAACTGGGCGTCAGCAGTATACCAGAATAGGAGATTTTACCTCAACAACGGAAAGAGTGGAATATGGTGTCCCTCAGGGATCTGTTTTGGGACCGTTGCTGTTTATTTTGTATATTAATGACATTGAGAATGTTGTTGGAGATTGTAAATTTTATTTATATGCTGATGATTTAGTTCTGTACACTGCCAGTAACAAACTTGATGCTATAGTAGCTCGGCTACAAGCGAGTATCACTAATATTGGAAAGTGGTGTTGTGAAAAGCGTCTCACTGTTAATACGGACAAGACCAAAATTGCTTGGTTCGGTACAAATCATAAACTAGTTGCTTGTAAGAATATTGAGTTTGAGTTATTGGGAAGACCGTTGGAGACAGTTAATAACTATACATACTTGGGGTTAAAGATAGATGAGAGTCTAACCTTTGAGCCTGCTATAAAAGATCTTTGTTGTAAAGTAAATCATAGACTGTTCAGGCTTGGCACTCTCAGACATAACATGACTGAAACTGTGTGTATACAAGTTTACAAGTCAACAGTTTTAAGCCTCTTTGACAATGCTAGTTTCATATATGATGGTGCCAACAAGGATCTCACAAAGGAGTTAGACAGGTTGCAGAAGCGCGGTTTAAAAATTTGCTACCGAGGAAAGGTGATGTCTGAAGATGTGATGTATAGGCAGTCTGGAGTCCCAAGACTTGAAAGAAGACGACAGGAATTGCTCCTAAGTTACATGAAGAAATTGTCATTGAATCCCACATGGGTAGATGATCGAGAGAGACGACTGGGGATGCGTTCTGAGGACGAAATTCTTTTTAAACTACCGAGAACCCGCAACAAGGGTATATATAATTCACCCCTGTTTAGGGGAGTTGCCTTGTGGAACAATCTGGGCTCATGGTACCAGCGCAGCAAGGACAAACTAACTTTTAAGCAGCGGTTATCTAAAATACCTGACTTAGAAAAGAAGACCCAGAATCCTAGTGTGGTGGAGACCTAGATATATTTTCATATGTGACTGCTGGTAGGAGTGGATACAATTTCTGGCATGTAGGGAAATGTTGTAGTGACATTACCTGAAAACTGGAAGATCTGTATATTATTCTTTTAGTCCCTGGAGGGAGGTGTTGTAAAGACATCACCTAAAAGGGATCATCACATTATATAACCTAAATGATAGTACCTTCTAATCTTGTCCCCTGGTTGTCTGGGTGTACTGATACTATGAGGTTAATTTCAAGCGCTGACTTGGTTTTGCTATATGTTTGCATGTGTGTTTGAATTTTTGTGACCATCATTGGAACCCCCTTTGTCTCTATTTCCTACGAACTATCGCTGATAACGAGTTTATTATTGTTACCAAATGTACATTGACTTCTGCTGCTATATGGTACTTGTATTTGTATTTGCATTTGTATTTTTATATTATTTTTTTATATTTTGTCTGTATATCCTGTTATATCACTTGTCCATCTTTGTATCATTATAAATAATCATCTTTATACCATCCATTATGTGATAACAAACAGAAATATTCATTCAACACTAAGGATCACCTTTGTCATACTTTCACTTCTACTGCGTATGTTGTGTCTTGGCAAATAAAAACCTTAAAACATAAAAAACAGGACAGTATGCCTCAAATGGCATTAGCTGACTGTATAGTGTTTGAGACATAAGGGCAAGGAGATATTTTATGGCAGTTTGCTATAATTTCAACCTATATAGCATTTGAGGCATCAGGGCAAGTTGATATTTTCATAGCAGTTTGCTATGTTGTCAGCCTATATTGGTTGTCTAAGGTCCAGACATATGACATTAGGCCTCAAATGATATCATTTGTGCTTTAGTGTCACTTTTGTGGCCTAGTGTCCTGAGGCTGACATTAGGCCTCAAAAAGGTCCCGTTTGAGGCCTAGTGTCATGTTTGTGGCCTAGTGTCCCCACAGTACCTCTTAAAAATAGTCTCATATATTTATTTATGGTAGTTATCTCCATCTACTTTTGATTATATAACTCAAGATACATATGCCTATTGCCCAGGTGTGATACATCAAGCCTAGGTATCAAGGATCTGCAAAATATAACATGATAACTATCACGTCCGACATGTAGTCCTGGGGAAATCTACAGGTTATAAATCAGATATTATTATACATGTATATAATCTGTATGGATGGTGGGTTTTATTTTTATTGTTAAGCAGAACACTTCATTTTTACTTCACTATTCACACATCTATGTATGATGTATGAATAATTATGAAATATAGGTCTAAAAGTGTCCGACTCATGGTGTGTGTCCGTCTTTGGGTGAATCTACCCTAAGGTAAAACCAATAGCTTCACTCCAAAGAAATTGATGGACCATGTCTTTAAGTTGTTAAATTTCTTGATATGGACAATTTTGGTAATTTCTTTAGGCATGAAGCCTTGCTTTTACTCATAATTTAATTTAGTTTTCATTTGGCATTAGTGTTAAATACACAGTCACATAATGCCCACACATTCAAAAAAGTAGATTAGATTCTATTAAATTTAAAGAAATGTCTACATGGTTTGAGGCTATGGCAAATACAGCTTGAAATTCAGATTCACAATTATCTTATAGATTGAACCATAAGTGGGCAAACGAACAGAACCCTGGTAGTTTCTCATTGTTACAATATTACATGAACAAAGATATTTTCACTTCCTACCTTCATGACAATTAAAATTCCTTTAAATTAAACTGATTTGTTGATTTTGTGAGATAACCCAGGACTGAAAGAAATCAACTTTTGTAACACTCTGCATATAAAGGGAGAAACCCAGCCCCCTTTCCCCTTAATGCCACAGTATCAACCTATCAGGGACAACTGATTTACAATGTTGCAATTTATGAAAAACAAGTTTCAATCAACATTTCCGTCTTCCTTATTCAAATCCACTGAATTTATTCATGACATTTAATTGGATTATGAACCATGTGGGTTTCACCCTCTGTTCCCTTGCCATGGAATAAAGACAATCTCTGTCGTATCGGTTGGATCTTCTGGTATGTCTGCTCTGCCAAACCAGATCCTGCATGTGTTAATTTCAGAACACTTGTGCCCCCTAGCTCAGTATGGGTTATATATGCCAACATGCAAACTGATGTCTGATATGAGACATTAAAGAGCCCACTTTGGGTCTTGATCCTCAAATGAGACTTGGCATTACTAAACAACAGGCTGCAGGAGGTAAGCCTTATAATGGGATATGATGTGATAACTATGCCAGAACATTTTTACAAGGCCATTGCAATGAAGGCCATTATGAACATATATAGTGGTGGTTACTTTAAAGTACAGGCAAAACTTAGCACAGTACAACGGTGCATTATTATCCTTTCTTGTCAACTGAATCATTATGCTGCATGATGGGTGATACAAACAGGGCAATATGTATTGTGTGACCCCCAGAAGCACAGGACACAGGGCATCACCTCCTGTCTCACATTACAGACAGGCTCATGAGATAACTTGTACGTGCAGCCTTACTCTGATGAGACGCTGGAGAACATGGCTGACAACTGTACTTCAAAGGTCATCCACCAGGTGAGGGACACAAGTTGCCACACAATCATGAGGTCCTTTCTAATTGGCTGAAAAGTTTTTCCACTCTAGTAGTGGTGGGCGTTTTCCTGGGTTGATGTAGGTGAGTTGGAGGGACAGGGGCACTCCATGTCTCATCTTAATAACTACCCAGAAAGAAATGGCAAGCTGGTGCAAGCCTTGGGCATATCCCCCCCCTCCAAATGGGATAATTTACTGGGTATTTGTGAACAACACCAAATATTTGCTGTTATTATCACTAGAAGCAATTCAATTAAATAGGCCAAAACCTTACCCTAATATGTCCAACTATTTAATATGGTACATGGAATGTGTCTGTAATGTTTCACCTGAGAATTTTCTAAGTAATTTGGGCTTAATGTGTACCCCCTCTTCCTCAAATATCTTATTTTGATAAGAGGTCCTTGCTTAGGTTCCAATAGTAGACCCTTTCACTTGGAATTGTGTTGACACAAAGTAACCAACGCCAAGGTAATTGCCCTCTAGGGGTGTTGATCATGTTATTGTTTGGCCAGTTTTTCATAAGCCACACGTCAAGCATATGATTGGCTAAGCTTCATCAGAACCGGAAGTCATTACTGACAGGAAGTCAGCTGCCCTCTAACCCGTATATATCTCAACAACCGTTATGGTGACTCCGGGTCAACAATGCCTAGCACAGGCCACTGCAACCAGCACGATTCATCTGAATCACCTTGGCTAAAAAGCAGAAAAGGACCCATTCTGGAAAAAACTAAATTTCGTGGTTAATGGATTCATTAACGAAGCATATAAAACATCAGAGCAAATAAATAGGATTCTTTGCTTCTTTATGCAATTTCTTTATACATGATGGGCAGTTTTTCCTTTCACTAACTCGATTAGTCTTTTACTTTAAACTGCACTGTGGATGAGGAAACGAAAATTCAATGACAGTGCATAAAAACATACAATGTGGAGAGCAAGGTCAGTGCTCATTCACCAAACGCCTAACATTTTAAAGATTACACAGTAAGCACTTTTTCTGTCCATTTCTTTCTATTAGGCATCTGTTACCGTGTGATTCTTGAGTTGGGGAAACTGCAAGAAAAGAAGGCAACATGTGAAGCATTCTTTCTGAGTGACCCATTGAAACTGCAAAACAATTTAAACATCTATACTCCAAGTTCCTGGACATTTAGGTGGTGGTAAGGTTAAAACTATTAGGTAAAGCTCCATGCTTGATTTAGTTTTCATCTATTACTCCTTGGGTTTTTATGGGATTTAGACTATCCAGCTATCCAGATCATGAAAATATTTCAGGAATGACAACTTATAAGAGGTTAGCTTCCAAGGTAGTATATGAATGTAGTAGTTGAGTATAGTAGTTTAGTTCAGTAAGGTCATAATAGACACAAATTAGCACTTACAGAATGCCGGGGGCTAAGCCCACGGTGAGAGGATGATATGGATTGCAATCAAAATTTAATGTAACAATAATTATGATAAACACATTAGGCTGTGTCTTACCAGTCTGATGCAGTTGATGTTTCTGCTCGCTACATTTCTATGTGAACTTGGCTTGCGATACATAACAATATTTTACACTGCTGGGTGTTTCCACTGTCTAGCCTGGCAGGAATCACCTCCAAATGGCAGCCATCTTGTCCCCTAGAATAGTTGTTGTTTTTTGTCCATAGCTATGCAATTCATCACATTGACTATGGATGATAGGAAATGAGCGAAACAATAGAGACTGATAATGTAAAGGACAGGCACCAACTTAGTAAATATAACCATAATTGCAAATCGATGCACCTGACACAGCCTTATGTCTCTCAGTATGATTACATACCCCATGCTGAAAGATACTTGTCACAGGGTGTTTGTGGGTTTGTTGACTCCACCCATTTCTAAATTTAAATTGACTTTGACTTTCCATTTTACACTTTGACTCTAACTTTTTCTTCAAAGTTTATTTCGTTTTTCGGATTATATTTTGCCCTCTTAGGCCACTCTTGTGAATACATTGTGTCTAGTCAACCATAAAAACCAATAGAAATATGTTCAAATTCTGTTTTCAGTTCTGTTGTTTTGTTTTAATTTTGGGGGTCATTCAAAACTGTAAACTCAAAAGAAGCCAACATTTTGCCCATATGATATTGGAAAACTGGGTTTATTTCAAGACAATGGCCAACTCTGATATTGTGCTGTTAAGTAACCAAACACCTCATTACATTAGCGAAGTGACCAAATGTGAAGCCTGTCCATTAAGGGCCATCTATGGTTAGGTAATTGGTTTATCTGACTGTGCTAGATCTCCTTATCTAATTTGGTCACCTGGATAGGACTTCTAGGATGATTACAGGAAGAACTCATCACATAACCCCTTGAGGTCAGCATAACTCTCAAAGTGTCATGTCTATTTGTCAACATTGTGCACCTATGTGTAGCATAATACAAGTAACTCACCGATACTGCATTGTGCACTGCATCATGCTGAGCTTTCAGGATTGTATCAGCCCTGTATAACATCATTGTGATGCATTAATCCATTAATGCTACCCTAAAAGTGCTTTTGGGTATTCAAGACAGCGGGCAACGGCAGACCTGAAGCGTGCACTTGTTAAACTTACAGAACCAGTGTATTACACATGTAGTTATCAGTTGTATTGATTCTATTATCGTGAAGTGAGTCCTCTACGCTGTCTCCTCTCTCCTTGCAGTAGTGTCATGTAATTCAACACAATGGGGTTTTGGAATATAAATGCAATATCTAATTCACATAATCGGGAGGAGGACATCATTTGTGTTAAATATTTAGTAAGTGCAGATTCATTACAGTCTTAGCTACACTGGTAAGAAATGTGCCCAAATTATTTTTCCATACGTTCCAATAGTATGGAAATCTTACAAATCTTTTCCCATGTAAACTTGTTTATAACTATTTCATTTTACCTACTTAATGATTACTTATTGAAGATATTATCATTTGACTGTAGAACACAGAGGAGTACCTAGTCAATTTCAAACAAAAATTCTACCACACCCATTCCCCTTTCCCACACTCACCCCCACCCTCCCCTACACCAAACTTCAGAAATGTTACTCTACCTACAGTCACTCATGCCCCTCTCCTACAACTTTCTTACTTCCCCCTCATCTGTACATGATTCCCAGACAAAAGCAAATAAATCACTCAATAACTATCATGCCCTAAACTGCCTACACAACAAGACTACAGGGGAATCCCCTCCAGCTTCACACCCTGCAGGAGAGGCATCCCAGGGGAAATACCCCTCCTCCAGGCCAGGATCCCAACCACTTGATGGCTCACCACCCATATCAGCTTACTCACACTTTCCAAGTTCCTCCTATTTCAATCCTCTAAGAACTGCATTTTTTTAACCCTTTAAGGACTGCTACACTTCAATAAAATAAATTCCAGCTACCAGGGTTATGGCAGATGAATAATGTTCTACTACAACAGGTACTACACTACAGATAGTGCCCTGGTACTGCACATATGCAGTATCGGTTTTCGGGTACTAAGAACCAATACTGCATGTATGTAGTATTGATTTTACAGTGGTCCTGCATATATGCAGTACCAGCAGGGAAATGTCATCAAGTTGACATTTGTCACCTTGAAGCAGTAAACAGCCCTGGCGAGTAACTCACCAGTACTGCATACAGGGTACACACACCCGGAGGGCCGACGTGATACTCAAATGTAGCACTGCAGAGTTTCTTGCCAGGGCTCCATTCATGCATCATGAAAACCAAGGTTATGTTGCATTAAGGCGTTATGCTGTACTTGAAGGATTTTAATGGCTGAGCAAGAGAACTTGATCAGAGGCTCAGTGCAGGAAGTGCAGTCATGGAAGTTTTGTGTTAGGAGACAGGATAGCATTAGTGTGGCTGAGGTGAAGGTCAAGAGTGATATCTTCAGTAATGCTGATGAAGTCAGGTTGATAATCTATATGATGTAATACTTGTGTAGATAAAGGTACAGATTGCTAATTTAACAATGGTTCTGATATAGAGCAATACTTTTCATACTTTAAACCCCCACTTTCTCTAGAAAGTCCCTTTCACTGGCGTGCAACAAGCATTTTGCTTCTAAGAATGATTTATTGCCTAAGAATTATAGTTCGCCATAACAATGGTAATCTGACTTATAGTAACATTAGTATCACAATGCACCAAAGTAGTGCTATATAGTGAATATGATTTTTATGATACATGGATCATAAATTAAGCACTTGTGAATTACTCTGCCATCCTTATAAAGTTACAGTGAGCAGCATAAATCAAGGGTCAATGGTCTGAATCACAGAAGTCAGACAACAGGTGTCTGTTTGATTATGAATCCTTTTCAGCTCACAACCCAAAGCTCATCAACTAGTAGCCAGTAGATGAGCATGGTGCACATGGGCACACAGACTGGCGTAGGAATTCCTCTCTGTCCGACCCAAGTATTCATCTAACCCTCATTACACCACATTACTGCATGCACCAAATTGACTCCAGGTCCTGCAGTCCTGGGTTGGATTGCCTCATCAATTCTCAGGAACAGGCTTAACATGGCTGCCCACAAAGGTGAAAACAAGGCAGTCTAAAGCCAGAGCGCAGTACTTGGTGTCACAGCAGGATATCGATGTATTGTTGGATTGCATGTCAATGTCTTATTAGCCAAGCTCTAATCATCACTAGGCACCCATAGTGATATGTCAAGGAGAAAAAATAATTCCGGAGGGAATAGAAAGGCAAAAGTCCCATGTGGGCTTTATTACACTTTTTGTGACAGTATATGGTATACAAATGTCATCAAGTTGACATTTGTCACCTTGATGCACAAAACAGCCTTGGCAAGTAACTCACCATTACTGCATACAGGGTACACACCTGGAGGGCTGACGTGATACTCAAATGTAGCACTGCAAAGTGTCTTGCCAGGGCTCCATTCATGCATCATGATGACCAAGGTTATGTTGCATTAAGGTGAATGCTGTACTTGAAGGATTTTAATGGCTGAGCAAGAGAACTTGATCAGAGGCTCAGTGCAGGAAGTGCAGTCATGGAAGTTTTGTGTTAGGAGACAGGATAGCATTACTGTGGCTGAGGTGAAGGTCTAGAGTGATATCTTTAGTAATGCTGATGAAGTCAGGTTGATAATCTATATGATGTAATACTTGTGTAGATAAAGGTACAGATTGGTTATTCAACAATGGTTCTGATATAGAGCAATACTTTTCATACTTTAAACCCCCACTTCCTCTAGAAAGTCCCTTTCACTGGCGTGCAACAAGCATTTTGCCTCTAAGAATGATTTATTGCCTAAGAATTATAGTTCGCCATAACAATGGTAATCTGACTTATAGTAACATTAGTATCACAATGCACCAAAGTAGTGCTATATACTGCTTTTCTGCGCGAGACACTGTAAACGAACTGTAATAGGGCAACCTGGGTGTATGGAGGAGCACGAAACCATGTGGAGGAAAAATACATGTCGGGGTAGATGGCGTACGTAACTTGGTAGGAGGTAAGTGTAGTCGGCAACGCAGTAAACGATTAATTAAAATATCTACACTATTCGTCATGAACCCTATTCTAGACTCCTAGGAAATATCTGCGTTGTCTAAGCCTAGCCATAATATTACTATGTAAATCTAAAAGTAATGAGGTAATAGTAGATAACTAAATTAAACAAACAGTGCATTACTCAGAATAATCGCCTATACAGAACCACCGTCTAACTAACTTTTTCTCTTATCTCAAAGTGATAGTCTGTGGCCACACTGCCACCAACAGTAAAATAATAATGCCTTGATACATCTGTATCCATGAATCCATGTTAACAGCCTTTAATTTCAAGAATCTACACGTCCGAGACACATGCGGAGGAAAGGAAACACTTATCATGGACACAAGCACTCGCGATGTAACATGGTCTGGACTTTTGGTGGTTAGCACGGCGTGTGTGGTCGCATGAGGGGGGAGGGGGTCATAGACATATGCACAAAGGGTAGGGTAACACTGTAAATTTCTTGTATTTCTTTTTCAAATGTTACTCGTTTATAACATATTATATACCATTTGTCATTGTCCGAGTCAAGTAAAATATAATACCTGAATATGACAACATCCACCTATCCCTAGAAATTGATTTGATGCCAAGATTTGTGTCTTTCTTTGTCAAAACTGGTAATCAAGGTACTCAGGTCGGGTTGGTTGAATATAAAATATAAATCAAAATTGAGTATTCAAAGCTCATGACCCTCAGCACGAAACCGGAAAATATTGTTCATCATTCACCTTTAATTGTTATAAAATCCAACAGTGTAAAAGTCACATGATTATAACCATGCTGTTTCTCATTATTTGTCACTACGTTATCTCTCATGTTAAATAATGTCCTTGTGCAAAATATGGTTGTACAAATTTGTAAATGTGTAAATAGTGTACATTCTTTAGTTCACCCCTAAAAAGGGGGAAAGATAATGTTTGATTTAATGTTTGATTTAATACATGCCTTAGATGGTATACAACAGTAATACTCACCATCATTGTCTTTTTAATTGTAAGTTGTGTCACGAACACCTGCGGATATATAGTATTATGGCTGCAATTGAGCGCCGGTATACCAATATTCATACGTAAAATTACGCGTAGTTCTTCTTCCCGGTGTCTATTCGAGACAACACTTGATGTAAATACCCTTTACTCACTTCCTCTTATATCGGTCCCATCCCTACCCTCATACTAACATGTTCTTTATTAGTTTTTCGTCTCTTAAGGTGCTTATCGAATTTACCCTAAATAATATTATACTGAAAAACACCCAGAGCATCTGAAAACTCAGATGTGAAACATAGGTGACGTATTGTTTTTTGTGGAGCGAAGAAAATCTTCTCAGTCGGCTCTCTCCTATTATAGCCCCCTCAGTACATTAAGTTGGTCTGCTGTGGGGGCCACTTCGGTCTCCCAGTTAAATTAACTGGGAGATATTTTGTGTTTTGTGTTTTGTTGTGTGTGGTTGGGGTGACTGGATTGAGTGTGACATGAGTACCACGTTGGTGAAAGATTTCATGGAACTACGGGGAATGAAGATTGTTCATTTAAATACGAGAAGCATGTACGGTAAAAAGGATGAGATTTTCAAAAAACTGTCAGGTGTAGACATTGTCACTATGTCAGAGACCTGGCTGCACGCTGAAGTAGATAATGACCTAGTTGTCTGGAGCGGTATGAGATTGTATCATCAAGACAGAAAGGCGAAAAAGAAGGGAGGTGGGATAGCAGTTTATTTACGACATGAGTTAACACCTGTCACAAAAGTTGTTCCCGCGTTGTGTCTGAACAACAAAGACATAGAATGTTTTGTCTTAGATATCTCAATACCAAATCATCGAACAATGAAGGTAATGACTGTGTATAGACCACCCAAGGGTAAAATTGCTGATTTCCTGAGTCACATTGAAATGGTTGATAAAACTATTGGAACTGATAACGTTGAAATGTGGTGTTTGGGTGACATCAATATAAATACTCTAGCGGAAAAGGCGGCGTCAAACAATTGTATAAATGATTTATGTAAGTTTTATGGTCTCCATAAACTTATTCATCAGTGTACTAGGCCATACAAGAAACGGACTGCCTGCGTGGATAATATCATGTTGAGCTATGATAGTGATGTGCAATCGGGTACTTTAAACATGCTTGTTAGTGACCATCTACCGGTGTACTGTGTAAAACTACTGCAATCAAGCGTAGTAAGTGAAAAAACTATCACCACTAGATCGTACAGGGACTTTGACGAGGAACTCTTCTTAGACTGGCTATCAGAAGCCAACTGGGACGAGTTCTACGGTCTAAACAGCCCAAGTGAAGCATGGAATTTTATCCAAAGCCACATAGAAACCTTTCTTGACGGTGTGTGTCCAGTCTCGACGAAAATAGTACGGGATATGGGTAACAGGTGGATGAACGCAGACATCCATAGTTTGATCCATGAGAGAGATCAAAATGTGGAACTCTTTTTGAGTACGCATGGCTTAATTTACTTGGACAGGGCTAGGAAGCTGAGGAGGAGAATAAATCTTAGTTGCAAGTATGCAAAATCTGAATTTGTCAAATCCGGCTTGGAAGATAGTAAAACCGACCCAAAACCATTCTGGTGTAATATTAATAACGTAATGAAGCCGCAGGGAGAAATCGTTCCTCCGGTTCTAATCGGCGATGATAATGAAATGAAATCAAACCAGGAGTCCGTGGACTACTTAAATGATTATTTTGCCGGTATTGGGAAGGTTCTAAGTGATGATTTGACTACCCAAGGTTTTCCTCCTCGTGTGGTATCTGCGCCTAGTACACCGCCTGTCTTCAATAAAATCGTTGTGAATATTGAGGTCGTAACCATCTTGGTGGATGAAATAAATGTGAATAAAACATCTGGTATTGATAATATCAGATGTGATATTCTGAAATTGGCACTGAAAAACCTTCTCCCTGAGTTGACCTGGTTGCTTCAGCTGAGCTTCGACACTGGTGTATTCCCTGACGTGTGGAAAGTTGCACGAGTGAACCCGATCCCAAAGCCAGGAAACGAGCGACTTGTTACAAACTGGAGGCCCATTTCCCTGCTATCGCTACCTTCTAAAATAGCTGAGAAGCTTATGCACATGCACCTATCTGAGGTCTTGGACAATCTAGGTCTCCTGGCGGAGGAACAGTTTGGGTATAGACCGGGTAGAGGTACGGGAGACGCAGTCTTTAAATTTATTGATGATCTATACGATAACATTGATCGAGGTCATGTGACCCCGGCATGTTTCTTGGATCTGAAAAAGGCTTTTGACAGCGTCAGTCACTGTTACCTTCTGGAAATTGTGCGCAGCTTGGGCCTACATGATTCGGTAGTTAAATGGCTGACAAGTTACTTAACCGATCGGCAACAGTTCACTAGAATCGGCTCTTTCACGTCAGGGACACGCCCGGTAAATTATGGTGTTCCTCAAGGATCTGTCTTGGGGCCGCTATTATTTATTCTGTATGTGAATGATGTGACCTCCGTGATAAAATCGTCGAAATTTCTCATGTATGCGGACGATTTAGTCTTCTACACCTCCAGCAATAAGGCTGATCCGGCCCATCAACGTATACAAGGTGATATTGATAATGTCTTTAAATGGTGTACTGAAAAAAGATCAACTGTCAATACTAGTAAAACAAAAGTTATGTGGTTTGGATCTGTAAAGAAGCTGGCTAATCGTTATCAGCTCAAACCACTGTACATGAACGGCAAGGTCCTTGATTGTGTAACTGATTATACCTATCTGGGTTTGCGGCTTGATGATCACTTAGCAATGGACTTAGCGATCGCGGATGTGATTCAGAAAGTTAATAACAAACTGTTTAGGTTTGCAAAATTGCGATATTTATTGACATTGACAGCAGCTTTGTTGGTTTATAAAACTATGATTATGACACTGTTTGATTACTGTAGCTTTGCATATGCTGGCTGTAATGTTGGTTCACTCCCTAAACTACAACGGTTACAAAACCGAGGATTGAGAATCTGTTACCGAGGTAATAGAGACTACATGGAAGAATCAGTCTTGCATTCAAAAACTGGCCTTCCCCTGTTGTCTAGAAGACGTGACGAGATGCTCCTAACTTGGATGTTCAAGTTCTCCACCAGAGAAGACCTGATAGACACTCATAGAGGTGATCGGGTAACTAGGTCCAATGAGAAAATCAAATTCAAGTTGAAAAGAGCGAAACTACAAGGTTACAAGAAATCTCCTTGGTATAGAGGCAACTTCCTTTGGAATAACCTAGGTGTATGGTTCCGAAACTCGAACAGCAAATTTCAGTTCAAACTACGTGTACGTAAAATTGTTAACCTGCACGTAAAAAATGATGAACCCTTGGAGAACTGGGTGGACGAGGACAGTGTAGTTTTTGATCATACTTCTGGGAGTGAAAGTGATACTTAATGATACTCGTTGTTAAGAATGGGCAAATAGGGAATTGAGAAAAATCCCACAAACCTAATTATTTGAAGAGGGAAGATTAACGGTCTGTAATCATCCCTTGAATACTATTTTATGATCCAAGGAGTCGGAGATTACTGGATTGGGATCACTGACTGTTGGGATCATACTGGTTTACCTCGTGGGAGATGACTGGATTGGCATCACCTGGAGGTACGAATTGCAAACTGCAGTATAATGACAAGGAGGTGTTAGGTCATAATCAAAATCAAAACCCGGAAGCCGGAAGCCACCCTCTCTGTTGTGAGCAACCAACGACTTCGCGTCCTGTCTTATCCTTTTTTTCCGTATCGTTCATGATAAGGCGCATAGCCTGTGTTAAAATAATTGAACCAATCTAAAACCCATGTAGTTCTAATTACATATAATGGTATCAGTTTTACTGTGTCCAAATGATATGGGTCTCTAAGGAAACCCTGTACGCGTTGCCAATGTCAAGGGTAACTATTGTTATCTCCGATCCGCTATCCATAACCACTTCTATTGTCGTCTCTTCCTTGGCCTGTATTCTGTTGTCAAATTGTATAGTCTGGCCACGTATTGTCGCGTACATGTTGTAATTGTCTTGTGCTAACATCCTATCATTATTTCTAAAATCATCGCATCAACTATGTATTTGTTTTCACATGTATAGTAATGTTGAAATAGATGTTGATCTGAAACTTTGACTATTATTGTTGCTTCGACCCACCACTTTTCTGTATATTGTGAGAGGCTCAATAAATCCACGTTCAAACTGAAAAAAAAATATAATTTTTATGATACATGGATCATAAATTCCGCACTTGTGAATTACTCAGCCATCCTTATAAAGTTACAGTGAGCAGCATAAATCAAGGGTCAATGGTCTGAATCCCAGAAGTTAGACAACAGGTGTCTGTCTGATTATCAATCCTTTTCAGCTCACAACCCAAAGCTCACCAAGTATAGTAGCCAGTAGATGAGCATGGTGCATGTGGCCACACTCAGACCGGTGTAGGAATACCTCTCTGTCCGACCCAAGTATTCATCTAACCCTCATTACACCACATTACTGCATGCACCAAATTGACTCCAGGTTCTGCAGTCCTGGGTTGGATTGCCTCATCAATTCTCAGGAACAGGCTTAACATGGTTGCCCACAAACGTGAAAACAAGGCAGTCTAAAGCCAGAGCGCAGTACTTGGTGTCACAGCAGGATGTATTGTTGGATTGCATGAAAATGTCTTACCAGCCAAGCTCTAAACATCACTAGGCACCCATAGTGATATGTCAAGGAGGAAAAAATAAATCTGGAGGGAATAGAAAGGCAAAAGTCCCATGTGGGCTTTATTACACTTTTTGTGACAGTATATGGAGATGTATGTGTGGTTATCAAGGTGAATGTATCCTTTGCATGTTGTACTTGGAAATTACAACACAAGCTAGACACACCAGTGTTTTAGCAACCTGGGAACATCTGGATGTTTTTACTGCACGGATGATTGCATTTGAGCAAATTTGAGATACTTTTAAAGAAAACAACAAGCATCTTAGTTAACAGTAAATGTTTCTTAAAGTTGATTAAATGCCATTATGACTTTTACATGAAGTTTCCTCATATAGATCGACTGAATTTACAGCTGCTAAAAGTCTCCATTAAAGCTTCTTTAATTTGCTTAGATACAAAAATGTATGCAGTGTCTGAGCCAAAGCTATCAATCAGTGTCACAAAATAACATGAAATGGTTCATTTCAGTTAATTCCTTGGATCTCTATATATCATACATAAATTATTTCATCACATTCCAGATAGACCAAAATCATTTAAGGGAGATTGCAAAGTTTGTCTTTAAATTTTAGAAAGCTCAGTGTACTAGTTTTGGTGTATAGTCACTCCCCAGTGGGCACAGAACCTTGAATCAACATTGATGACTGGTTGTCAATGTTGATTCAATGCTGATTTAAAGTTGATTCAATGTTGAAGTGAATTTTGTGCCCACTGGGTCAGGGATTATTTTGGTGGTCACTTATTCTAGCCTGTTAAAATCCGCTAAAATTCAATATTAGAACAAATTAATTTCAGATATTCAAGCAGATATTGTTGTCATTTAGGCTCATTGGCTTGTAAATGGAAGACTAAGATCTGAACAGAGTCATTATACATGTATAAATGGCATTCTTTATGCCATTGTGTTCTGGGACTCATTTTAGTAATTACTTTAAAGGACTACTCAGCATAGGCTGCATTGACAATACAAAGGAATCATCAGTCATTTCACAGTTTTTTTGGTCCAGCATAATTAGTGAGGAATGAAAGCAGTTACTACTGTTTATAGCAATGAGAATCCCATAGAAACTCTCATAACGTTGCTCAATAAAACTGTGACATAACTAAATATTTTAATTCAAAAATTTCGCTTCTACACTGAAAAACCTACATTTCTAAAAGGTTTTTATTAGTGGATATCTCAGGTAAGTCCTAGGAGTATTCATTACACATTAGTTAATATGATAAACTGACATTATTCAAATGCTTTAGAATATCAGGGTATGCTGCGTATAATGGCCTCACGTTATTGTACTGCATTTATGTACCTCTACATGGGTAAAAACGACACTGGCCACATGGCGACTAGACCATTTTAGGCCCTTTAAAAACTCAATGGACACAGGAAAATCGGGGACAAAAATCGACCAACAGATTTTTTCTCTAAGTTCTGATTTTACCTAAAAATCGATGCAGGGACAGTCTAAATTGTGGGTACCCATGTAGAGGCACATTTATGTGTGAGGCTTAGGGACTATGCAAAGTCCCCAAGGATCTAGCTAAACTGACATGTCAGTTCCCTGATGAGTGGTTGTCTGAGTTATATCTGTGGCCTAGGGACCAATAACAAAAACGAAACAGTCACTCTGAATGAATTCGAGTTAATCTCTGCATTTCCTTTGTTTATGAAATATATTACATGTATTTACACTTGAGTTTGGGTGCCACTGACAAATGATCTTAGCTTACATGTGAGAATTTAGAGTAGGTGTCCAAATATATTCTAACATGTCATGATAGGCTGTAATAGGTATCCCCAGGAAAAATCGGGCACAACAAACTGCCTATATCCCTTCCACAGGCATAACATGAGAGAGAGAAAATTATTGCGAGAGATGCTATAAGTGTAATGTTGACACCTATTTACACCTGTATGACATGGCATAATCTAACATGAGTTCTAATGCATAGACATGCAACTACTGTAGATGCATTAGCAGTGGATATAGACTGGGTCTTGGAAAGCCCAGAGTTTGTAGTGGCTATTTCCTAAATACATTCGCACTAATGGGAAATATTTCAGTCCCTTGGTAGGGGAATGGGCCCTCAAGTGAGAAAACATACTCTCATACTAAAAAGGGTGCACAAAGAGATTTCGGAAACCTCCTGATTATGAGGAAGAGCATAAGGTACAAACAAGGAGGACTCTTAACCTGTGATGGGGTGTGGGGGAGATATTACATTTTTCAATGAAAGAATCGCTTTCCAAGACATATATATAATTATATGAGTTTTCCCAACATTTACCTCCCCTTTGTGAATAAACCATTACTACCTTGGGCTGCCTTGACTACTATTGTTGTGCAAATATTAATAGGTTCCCCCTCTATTCTCATCATGCATAACTCAACAGGGTGTATGTCGAGAGATCCTTACAGGAATCAATATTCAGCAAGTGAAGCCAGTATCTATTTGTATGGCTGTGAGGCAAGATTGATCCAGCCATCTTTGTTTACGCCATCTGTGACATAGTGCAGGGAATTATACTTTCCTATGGCAATGAAATAAACAACCTTTAGTAGGTAGGACAGCATTATTTAGTAAACAATTTGAATTTATCATTTGATATATAAAAATGACAGGGGAATCAAGTGCAATCCATATATACAATTGTAGTCGGGTATGATTTTTGAAGGAGTTATCCACATATTAGTGAGGAACTATCAGTGCCACCTAGTGCCTATCCCTGGCAGCAGCGGTGAAATTTTTCTCAATGGGAGGAGAGTAACACGCTTCAAGCAAGCAACAAGATTTCTATGTAGCACGTCGCACCAGTGAGGGTCCCGGAAATGTGGTTCCAATTTACTTGTTGGCACTCCAGGCGCTTTAAATGTATCAATCAAAATTCCATTACCTTTAGTGTGGAATAATGAGTAGGGTGTATGAAGACCCACTTGTCCTCTTTCGTCTGATTTGCCATGTGTTATAGTAACATGACTGTGAATGAATCAGCTTGGGTTGTTTAACACTCTGATTGGGTCGTGAATGCAGTCCCCGGTTGGCCTATCTACCTTGTTAGTTGCACAAAATTGTGATCAAATATTTGAAGATTCATCCATAATTTTCACATAATTACTCATAAGTTATTACAACAATTGTTAAAAATTAGTGGATCCTAATTCTTCCTTTCCCGATGATAAACTTAAATTGCACTTGTTTTATGATTTGAAGAGTTTATCCAACATCAAAATGAAAGTCATTTAGTAGCCCCCAATTCTGCCATTCATGACTCACCTGTGAGTGAGGAACTACATTATACATGCAGCGTGTTGTTATCTTACTGCATTGTTGTATAATTTGTCTGTAGTGCTTTCATTACCCTAGTTCTGCCATTGCCTATCTACATCATGGACTGTCTTACATAATTCAGCAAGTCTGTATGAAACCAATCTTCTGACATTTTGTGGTTCAGTTTGATGACAAGAGCATCAACAACCACATGATAATTAAGTATATGGTAAGACAGAAGTCTTGCTGTGATACAACAATACATATGAGTGGGGTTGTACCAGGAGACATTTCCATGGGGGAAATTGCCTAGGATGAGGTTCAACAATTGAAAAGATAAAAAATACCTCACCTTATGACACTCTATTTACTGAAGTATTAGCTCTACATAGTTTAGTACAGTTCATTTAGAAGGGATTAATCAGTATCAAGTGCTGTTTACATCCGTCCGGAATCATGAGCACTGGCATCAACATACCTGACAAAGCAAAATGTCTGCAGTGGAAAAGCAAACAGGATTGTCTTCATATGTGCATTGCAGTCTGTACAGCACCTAAAATCAAACATGGAACCAGTAGCATTTGGATTACCACAAGTTTGTTCATGTTTGTAACAAGTTGTCTACACTGTTAATTAAAATAAGGGAGGTTTTTATGATTTCTCATTAGGCATTTTGCAAACGTTTTGGAAACATAGTAGAAAATCATGCCATATGTTGATGGTATCAGCTCTTAAGCAATGATTCTAAGAAGCAGACAACTGTGTAATAAAGTACATTGTCCATGTAGTGCAATCGGAGTGCATACTAGATTAGTCATTAGGAGCCATTCAATTTGATTTTCATGCATGTTAACAAAGGGGTCAGGAAGAGTGTTCAAATTGTATATCTGATTCGCAAGACTATTTTGTGTTACTGTGGTAGACTTGGTTTTACCATACTGTACTGCAGTTCTTATGACATTGTTACTCTCGGTGCTATGGACCTACATGAAGCGTTTCCTTTCATAAGAAAATAAACTTGGTGTGCAACTTACAGTTAAATTAGTGACTTCTGCGATGCAAGTATTTATAAGCTTTGCACCTAGGCAATTTATCTCTCACAAGAACTCTTAATGTGTGTGTCCCAGCTTTTAGAAAATGATACATCTATTTATGATAGGTATAAAAAACATTGTATACAGCAAGTGAAACTCCTAGACGCAATCATTTGTCCTTATATGAAGTATGAACATGCTTTTAAAATTATGCTGATGGCAGTCTGCTTTCTGGATAATAGTCTACATCTAATTGCCACTACCTGCATTACATCACATATATGTAATATCTATTCTCGATAGTCACCATTCAGATAATTGCAGCATTTTTATCAAGTACAGGCAGTTTATTGCAAATTTGTCACTCTTTAAGGACAGCAGGATCATGAAGGCTTGATTTTCCTTGTCATGTCCGGAATCCAGTTCATTTTGTCGATAGCTTGTAGGTGCTGTATACTGCTGACTTGTTCTGGTTCTGCTGTATTCAGGCATTATGATGAGGTGTAGTGCAATAAAATGTGAAATGAGCCTCTCACAATATATATACAGAAAAGTAGACAGTTGAAGTATGACATTAGGCAAAAGTATCAGAATCAATTTTAAGAATATGAAATGCAATATAGCTAATAATCTGGAGGTGAGTAGACAAAAGGGCCCGGGACTGCATCCTAACAGGATCTCTTGCCATTGAAGCACCCCCCCTCCCCCAAGTGGGGGGGGGGGATACACACAGACTGACTGACTAGACGAGGTCACAATAACATTTAAATGGACATACACATCTGGATTAGATATTAGCAAATATCTATTTCTATCAGGATAATTCTGACCTCAATGAAAATGAAGTATGGATAATCATGCCTTGCAACTGGTTTATCTCTGATGGGGCTTTGATGTGAGTGGGATCTAGGCCACTTGGAGAGAGTTGAATTAGTTAATTGAATTATCATTTCTCATGTACCATTCAAGGGAAATGAATTCAATAAGAACAACCATTTAATGAGAAGTAATTACAACACCAATTGCCTGAATCTGTTACAGGATGGTGCGGTAGTCCACTTTAATATGTTGTCATATCTGGCCATCGGCAATTAGCATTGGACTAACATCTGAGATTTGATATGCACGAAAGTAAGTAACACTACAATCAGCGGTTAGGTGTGTAGTTTGGCTTTATTGTAAATTAGGTCTACGATGGTATGCACCTAGTACCCTACCCAGCTCTCTCTGACTAGCTAGTAGCGTGTGCCCCTTATATACAATAGGGTGGTGCAGTGCCACTAGTGGTGGGTGAAGGTACTAGGTAGCAGGTGTTTGTGTGCTTTGTCCTCGGCTTGTATGCGGGAACAAAGCAATCGTATATGATATTCTTGGTCAATTAGTAGCGGTTCGAGCCTTCATATTATCACAATGTGATGATCCTGTTGAGCGATCCTCTCTTTTCTTTAAGCAGCCATTAAAAGAATAGCCCTATACCATGTTAATGACTTGTGCATTTAACCATTGCTATCCCAGCAGATGAAAGTATTATGTAATAAGGTAGCTCCTCCTTACATGGATGGGCGACTGGTACAATTATTAATTGCATCAGTGTGGGTTGCATCATGATGACAAAGAACATAGCACATTAAAGGTTCATACAACAACCCTATACTCAGAGCACAGACCCCCTACATTGCACAGTCCATCATGTAGGTTTTCTCTTACACTGAGAATCCCTAGGTTTAAAAAGTTAATTATTAGTGACTATCAAAGGTAGTAATAGGGGAATTCATCATGCACTAGTCAAATAACAAGCTTACATTCAAAAATGAGTGATGTCTTAATTTAAAAGACTTAGAAAAGAAAAGAGTAGGGTGAGCTAGGCAATACTTACTAACCTGACAGTATTGACTAACATAGGTTCAGTGTCTAGAGTGCCATAAAATGACTTTCAAAACTTGATCAACTTGTTTAGACTTATGAATATTGTTTGTCATTTCCACTACACCTAGGATAGCCACTACTGACTTATCTGAGATATTCTAATTCGCCCCTTGCCCCCAGGAGGGCAATCTTCAAAGGAACAAATTCCCCCAATTACAAATCTGGAGAATATTTGCTTGGCTTGATCTGTATAATTTGAATGTACTTGTTTTCAAGGGTTTAAATTTTCACGGATAAGTGAAAATTGGCAAAGTCGCGGGTATTTATTCCATAGTTAAGCATATAAAATCACACTGATTTTTCATTTCCGCAAAAATGGCCAAAATATATACCCAGCGAAATGAAGTACTTTCACAGTAATTTATGTCATGAGATTATGTTTACTGTACAGTGACCATATATGCCGAAACTTGTAGGTTCACTATAATAAATATGTGCTACGTCAAAACCGAATTTGGTTGTGTCGTTAATTAATCTAAAAACACAAGGATATAAAAGATGTGCAGCACCAATATTGACACACCAATGTTGACACATTATTTAGATGTGTATGGCATAGCATGCCCCAACTGTTACATGTGGTAAGCTGACACATTCATTAGCATGCCAGTTGACCTGTAGCCATGGGCAAAACATGGTAATATCAGGGTTTGTACATTAGGGGTTCTGAGTCTATTGTTATTGTGCAAATAGTGTCTTGGAGTCCCATATTGTCCCAACTTGACCGTACATGGTGCATCTAAATAGGACCATGTAATATGAACACCTCATATAGATGGGGGTCTGAATAACTCATCAATAATTTATGATACATATATATAAATTCACCCGAAACAGACCATTATAATTCTATAGACTTGTCAACTTGTACATTAATTTTATTCCTTAAATTTGCCTAGAAGCCAGGATCATTGATTTTGTATTATAACTCTGGCTCCAGATTTTTTGTTTTTTTGACAAAAATATCCGACAATATTGGGATGTTGCTATTTACTGGAGGAATCAGTAAGGCATTATGGTGACCTGTAAGTTGATGCGGCAACCTGAACTTTAGGACTGTGTTCCCTAAAGCACATCTCTATTCTTTGGCCTAGTTACAATAGACTGGTGATAAAATGAGAAATTCTCCCACCAAGGGGCATTTTAAAGTACAAACATGCAAGATCACTTTCTGGGGTAATTAGGGTGTGCTGAATCCGAAAATCAAACTTGCCAAGCTCAAAAATGGCCCTTTCTATGTGAAATTGCAAAAACAAAATGGCTGCCATTGATTTTTGAGAAAACCTATGAAACCTATGCTATTCATCATTCCTGATCATGTAATACATCGAAACTAAGGGATTTTAGATACCACACTGTCTGACACACCTGCCAGGCTGGAACATCATTTCCCAAGAGTCTCAAGGTCAAAAATTCAAAATGGCTGCCACCGCTTTTTCAGAAAACCCAAAAAATGCATTTTTCATCACTTCTGGTCATGTTGTACCTCAAATGAAAGAGATTTGCAAGCCTAGTCCACTCTAGGCCATTGCCAAGATAAACAGGGCCTTTGGAACATGAAACCCCTGCCCAAAAATACAAAATGGCCGCTAGTAATTTTTGAGCACAGTTCATTTCAGGCCATTTCCAAGGGGGAAGGACGTTTTTTCTTTATTAACCCCTTGGGGCCGAGCATCGACTATAGTGGATGCCATGGCTGGCCGAGCATCGACTAAAGTCGATCCCATGGCTGGCTGAGCATCGACTATAGTCGACATAACTCTATGGGAATCAGCAAAAGCTTGGCCCAGGGAAAGTTCCGCCCCCATCACCAGAAATTTCTTTTTTTGGTCGGCCTTAAAGGGTTAAAGCCTAAAAAAGGGGAAATCTGTTAGCCTGCCACCCTAACAGCCTTCCATCAAAGGGTTAAAAGCTGTTTGCACACCCTTTTATGTATATTGTAAAACCCCACCTATGAGACTTATCTATTTTAGCGTTTCTTATAGGCCGATTTTATTTCTCAAGTTGGGGGTTCGCCTCATAAGTGGAGTTGTGCTATAGCAGGGGTTTTACAGTAGTTATGCAGTTATTTTCACCAAAAACAGATGACTTTTTTGTCCAGTTAAGAAGCACATCCCATCATAAGGCCACTAAATACTATGTACAAGGGCAGACAAGGGTCTATGGGACCACACAAGTGTGACTATTCACGGATAAGTAGTGACTGTCCTCACTGAACAACTTCTTTGCTGATTGGGAACCCTCCTCTGGGTTCTGGGGACCTGATATTGGGTCTTAGGGATCTCTATTTCAAAGGAGACCTCCTCCAGCAACTCTAACCTCTCTTGGAGGGTTTTCCATCTTCTATCCAGATCATTCATCCTTTCCTTAACCCACCCCTCTTCTGATTCCAGAGTTTTATCCCTCTCACTGTGCCTCCACTCCTCTTCCCAATGCTCCCAGCCCTCCACCCTTGGCTCCTGACCCTTCTTCAGGTTTTCAATCTGTCCTGCCTCAGCTCTAAATGCTCCTCCCAGGGCTGCTAGCCCTCTTCCTAGGCCCCACCCCCTCATCTTCCAGGGTTTCCACTCGACCTTCCTGGGCTTCCAGCCCTCCATTTGGCATCTTTTCCCACTAAATTTCCTCTTCCCTTCCCCAAGCCTCTTCTATTCGTCTCCTTTCCCATTCTCCTGCCCCCTCCCACCCCTTTCTCTCCCTTCCCTTCAGCCCACCTTTTCCCACCTAACTCCCATTGACTTCCCCTCTATATGTCCAAATCAATTGCTGCAGGGTAGAACACAGAAGCAAAGTTGGGGGATAAGAGGAGGAGGTAGGGCTGAGTGCATTTCCCAGGGGTGGAGAGGATATACAGGGATACAGGAAACATAGATCACTGGTTGGTAGAGGTCATATATTATGAGTCTTGGGGAAATACAGGGATAGGGCAGGGCTTGACTTGGAGGATAGGACATAGGAGAGGGCAAGGGAGTGGACATCAGAGGGGTATCTAGGAAGGTGTACAGGGGAGGAGAAAAAAATCACAAGGAAAGCGTATGATAGAGGTACCGATACGGGAGGGTATGGAATTATCAAGGTTGGCTAGGAAGGGGATATGGGAGGTGTGTGGTAGGGCAGGAACCACATGTCACTTCCATCCTCACCATGTCACCCTATCCCATTCTAATTGTAACTACCTCCATCCTCAACACATAAAAGTCCTGGCTTGATATTGTGAGGGAGAGATTGGGACCCTGGATGGATGATCTGAGACCCTGGAGTAGGATATTGTATGAAAAGCTAGAGAAGGGGTGAACCCCAGGGAGATGGAATGGAATGACAGAAAATAATGCTCTAGATGAGGAATAAGGAGGACTTAAGGAGAGGTCAGGGTTGCTGGAGGAGGTCTCTTATGAAATGAATATGAGATCCTTAGGACTTGGTATCACTTCCCAAGGACTAGAGCTCCCATTCTCTAGACTTTCTCACAATTATATGAAAATCTTTTGCTGTAGTTAAATGATAGTGTAGGGGCCTATATCATGTAGAAGTCACAAGTCCCTGTAAGTTCCAAACAGGATACTATGTTACAGTATTGCTTAGTAGGACCCCTGTGTTTTACTTGAGCAAGCTGATTTGCCCATGCTGGGTTTCAGTCCTTTTTGTCCAGGGCTATAGGTGGGAGTGCAGATTGGCTGGCTCTGATTCAAAGTGCCAAGCTCAAGCCCAGATTTATTCAACTTTAGCACACACTAGTAGTACCTATAATGTATCTTATAAAAAAGTTTTCCTGGGCTGGCCCATCTGGGCTCCCACATTTAGCCCTGGAAAAAAAAGGACCGTAACCCAGATATGGGTTAATCCAGCTGTCACAAGTAAAACACAAATGAGTCCAAGGGACCAATGCTGACTGGGTTGGATCCTGAGGATTTGCCATCAGGTACTAAGGATTTCATTGTGAGGTGGGCCCCCGATCAGAATGGAAGTATGTTGGGGGAACAATCACTTTCCATGAATAGTCACACTAGTGCTTTTTGGGCTACTTGTATGGCTGGCCCACAGCTGGTAAAGTTTTTACTCCTGAAGATAATATGCATTGGGAATGCTCTAATCTAGATGGGATGTGCCCTTAACAGGGGAAGATGGGTAACAAAACCCCGCATAAAAGGGTGCATGTGAACAATTTTTGAGCCATCTAGAGGAGGGGGAGGGTAATAACTTTTGACCTCCTGCATTGGTGTTAAAGATTTCCAATAAATTATTACAATATTGACAAAATTGGGGCCTTCCCACTTAAAAGAAAATAGCTCTTCCCCATGGAAATGGACTGAAATGAACTGTGCTCAAAAATTACTAGCGGCCATTTTGTTTTTTCGGGGGATGGGTTTCATATTACAAAGGTCTCTGTTTATTTTGGCAATCGCCTAGAATGGACTCGGCTTGCAAATCCCTATCATTTGAGGTACAACATGACAAGGATGGATGAATAATGCATTTTTGGGGTTTTCTGAAAAAACGGTGGCAGCCTTTTTGAATTTTTGGCCTTGAGACTCTTGGGAAATGATGTTTCATCTTGCCAGGTGTGTCAGACAGTGTGGTATCTAAGATCCCTTCATTTTGATGTATTACATGATCAGGAATGACGAATAACATAGGTTTTCTCAGAAATGAATGGCAGCCATTTTGTTTTTGTATTTTCACATAGAAGGAGCCATTTTTGAGCTTGGCAAGTGTGATTTCCGGATTCAGCACACCCAAATTACCCCAGAGAGAGATCTTGCCTGTTTGTACTTTAAAATGCCCCTTGGAGGGATTAGAATGATATTTCTGAAGATTTTGCCCAGTCTACAAGGTTATATAAGCGTAACAATATGGCAGACTAGATATTTAAGATGCAGGGTTAATAGGCAGGCTGTAGGAACCAGACTCCTTACCTGAATGCAACATGATACATAATGTATCATCCTGAGTACTTCATAAGTCTATCAAACAGAAATCATATCTGTTCCTGAGAAGAAAATGTCATACTTCCCTACCATTGATGCATCCTTCAATTCTGGGCACACAGTGGAGATACATATTTCAGTGGTTGTGTGAGCAGGCTACTATGTCAGATCTCTAAGCTATGCAGACATGGCCATATTTATCTCTTTGTGGGTGGCTAATTCAATCAATGCTTGATATTGCCTGGCGACAGATTGCCCTTTTTAATGGCATTGGTGCACTCAAGTCTCATAACCTGCCCACACAAGCCTCAGGGTTACAAGTCTGTCTATCTCTGCAGTGGTAATCAGAATTAATTGCAGAGGAAATAATAATCTTATAAGTGCCTCAACACCTTCATTTCCAAAACTATTTATCCCACATACGTTTCCCTAACATGAATCAGATCTGATGCTGTGTATAATATGACATACTTCTCAACCATAGATGCATCCTTCCCTCATGGCCAATGTGTTGAGATACATATTTCAGAGCATCTAGTTGCCTGATGAGTTCTGGCCATCTGATCCCTAGGCTATCCAGGTATGGTCATATCAGTCTCTCTGTAGGTGGCTAATTCAATCCATGCCTGTTATTACCTGGTCAGAGATTGCCCTGTTGATCTTAAAACCTGGCCACACGAGGGCTAGTCTGTGGTAGTAACCATAGTAAGCTGAACTTCAGAGGAAAAATCAATCATATTGGCAACCTACTACCTTCATTTTAGGTAATATGTATGATCAAAATTCTCTCAGGAATGTTTATACCCATCTCAATATCATATTTCTAAGTAACACCTAGATCTATGGTGGGGAAACAAAACAAGATGATTGGCTCGAGCAATAAGAGTGCAGTTTTGGAATCGAATCATGCACTGAGATAATATGAAACTGAAGTAAAGGGCTACCAGTTCTTTGACTGGAATTAATAAAGAAATGCTAAGCCAAGGCATCTTGATATGTAAAATATATTTTAGGTTAAATATCAAAACTTAAGAATGCCTGGCAGACTCTTTATTATGTGACTCGTAATAAAACTTGCTGAGAGAACCAATGCATGATTTACCACATTTTAATTATATCAAAGATAAGCCCACACCATTTCTTCCAATACCGCAGAGGTATAACATATGTATATGTAGCAAAATGATTTGAGAAGAGCACATAGTGGTGAATTGAATATGTGAACTCTGTGCTGCTTTTCTATACTATCACATAAAACAATATGTACAGATGCTGACATTAACTGCACTATATTCTCACTAGTGCACCCTGTGCATTAGACTCCTGTTATATGGCATCAGGGTAAAGCCTCAATGGCCCAATTAGACAATAAGCAGCAGTCTCGAGCTCATGACTGCTATCATACTCAACTCAGAGATGGTGATGAGCACATTAACAACTAATGAGCTGCTCCATATTAAATAATAAATAAAGCACACTTCTAACTTTGCCACTGTTATGATACCTAGAATACAATAGTTGAAATCCACCTCTGGTGAGCTGAGTTTTTTCCTGCTATGGCACATTTCTAGATTGACCTGCACATATAAAACTCAACGAAAGAAAAAGGAATTGTTTAAGACTTACCATTCTGATTGGATGGTATTATCTTAGACTTGCCAAGACCCCCATTCCTAAGGTCACCCCAAAGTATAAATCTCCATAGAAATATAAAACGCATCATCCCGATTTAAGGCACCTTTAATCAGCATTGCGTAGTATTTTGTTTAATGTCAGCTCCCATTACGGCTGTGTCTCACGACCTTGGGCCAATGTTTTTGTCTCTGACTGGGTGCCGTCTCTGACCGGGTGCTGTCTCTAACCGGGTGCAGTCTCTGACCTTGTGTCAGAGAAAAGTATTTTTTAATTGTTAACCTATACTCACATATATAAGGATTTGTAAAAACGTTACAGCAGTTGTTATGTAATTATAATTAGCCTCCTGCTGTTGATAGAAGGTAACTAAACTCCCAAAGTGATGTCCGGTCAGAGACGGCACCCGGTCAGAGACGGCACCCGATCAGAGACAAAAACATTGGCCCAAGGTCGTGAGACACAGCCTTACATGAGCCTGTTTATCACATAAGCCTGTTTATCACATTATGTTGCTTGTTGGGGCAGGAGCTAGGTGACAGCTGAAGCGGTGGCTAGCATGTCTATTCCATATATTGAGGTGATAAACCTTTACTACTGGCTCGATGCCTATTCCAAAAGTTGGTCCCTCTAGGAATTCACTTTTTTTTGTGCCTGGGACTATATGATATATTTCTTACATCAGTATCAACAATTTAGGTATTAGATCCCAGACTTTCAGGAATAGACGGCGATCTAAGAGTAACTATATTGTTGCACTCAAATACACCGTGCCCCAACTTGGTAACCTATGCCAACTGTGTAGCAGGTGCTACTTTCAAATCCTGAGTAAAATCAAATAATCTTGAGTCATAAGATTATCATAACAGGATTATAACCACAGGGGACTATCGAAAGCATTTTCAATGATTTGTTTTGGCACGCATATCTTCTGGTTGAGTTTTTCTTTTACGCATCAGCAGGCCATTCCAGAAAGACACTTCAAATGAATAATACAGAAGTCAACAATGTTCATATCAATAAGAATAGCCTTCTGAGGATATTGTGTGAAATGGCTACTTATTACTTTGGTATCGTCTACAGATTGTGATTCAGTTTGAATAAGAACATGCTCCTGATGTTTATTGTGTATATAATTACCCCAGAATTATAAAAGTATAATGCTACCGGTATGATTAGTGACAGTTGGTTATATATGTTTACTTAGGTTTATAATAAGCCTACCTGGCTTGCTGGCTCTGTATGCCCCAGGTCAGGGTCAAGGCCTCCTTGTTTACTGGACCATTACCAACTACAGGGATCCACACCTGTGTATTTGTTCTCACAAGAGGAACATATCAGGTAATATGGCATGCTAGATTGGGATATGAACTACATCATCAATATGTCCAGGCCTAACACAGAAAGTAATTCAAACATTTTAAGGATGGGGCTATTCCCATTTTCACTGGAGTCCATTTTCACAATGCCACAGTATCTGCCATAATGGCTCACTTACTGCAGACGGGTGAATTGGGACCAATGCTGGTTCAACATGGTACCATTATTACTATAAATGATTCATGTAAATATTTGCAATGACTTGGGCAATAGAATGTTGGGTACATAAGAAATAATAATAAACATAGCGGCTAGCTAATTTTATCAGGTTAGTCAATAGTGACCAACCTGCATCAGTCTTTTGATTTCTCTTTAAATAAGACGTAAGCCACACTGTCTGACAAATATCCCTATGATTAACCTGCGATGGCCACTAGGGTAAACCGCCCATGAGATGACCAATTAAGCCTGCATTCTCTACAACCTAAACTTTGAGGAGGTAACTTTTATAGAAAGAAATGTTAGTTTCTCACAATCATACGCTCATTTTATTCTGGGGATATGTGAGATTTTTATGAGTTACATTTCCTTATTAATTTGGACTGTTTATTCTTTAAATGATCTTGTTTAAAATCTTAGAGCTGTACTCGTCGATTTGGTACCATGACCTAACCACCATGTACCATGACCTAACTACCCTGTACTATGACCCAACCACTCTCAGAGTTTAGTCCCTAGTGACCATCAGCCTGCTTAGCTCATGCAGTTAGTCATTCACCTTAGAGCCATAGTGTTGCAGGTACGAACCTTGGTTCTACTGGATGCTACGTTTTCCATAAATTTTCTTTTAAACACCATACAGGAATAGAAATAACTTCAACCCCCCTCCCATTTGAAAAATAATAAACTATGTCGTCATTTTCATCAATATTATAACCTGAGATAAATCATGGTTATCTACATATTCAGAGCGTATTCACAGCCATAATGGACAGCATATGTCTCAGTAGTTGCCTCATGGTCCAGTAGGTGGTTTTCTCAAGGTACCACTATACTGTTCACCATAAACTGGTAAAATGTGACATTAGATTTAATAAATCTATAACAATGAGAACCACATCAGGTGTGGAACGGTCTACTTGTCATGAAAGGGTACCAGATCGTATTATTTGGTTTAAAAAACATGTGATTAAGGGGTTGTGAAAAGTATATTCATTATTAACCTGCACCATAAAGAGCAGCAAATGCACATAGAATAGGTCAAGTTTGATCCCTGATATAAGATAGCAGAAATGATATTCTAAAGATCTGACTGCTGTGTGTGATACATCATAACCCATTGTAACATATCCTAATCATTGAACACTCTAAAACACACAGATAAACGGCAGCATCTGTGGTCAGCTCATGGTACCAATACACCACCCAGTCATCTCATGGGCGGTTTACCCTACAGGGCAAACCCAGGAGCCTAGAGATTACTAGTGTGGGCCACCGTAGAGGATATTTTACATTGTACATATTCCAGTCCCTGTTTGTGTTGAGCCACCTAGTGATGTGGTTATGCATCTCACTGTGGATGCCTATTGGACCTAGATGGCCCATATAGCCTAGACAAAGATTGCTCTGCATTAATGTAATAACCTTGTTACATGAGGAAAAGTCTTACAGATCCCTCAAATTCTGCAGTAGCAATTAGACTTAATAATAAGATTGAGATTACCAGGCCTTTATATTTCAATAATAACAATAGCAACTCTAAGTATTGTTTGTGAAGTTACTTGCTGGACTCTTAGGTTAATGTTTTTCGAGGAGAAGGAACATTTCACTGCCCAAACAATGTCATACCAAGATGGCCCCAACTTACAGCTTAAAACCACATGCTGTCATTAAAGTGTGATTGAATTCAAACTGTGTGCATATAGCATGCATTTAAAGTTTGTAATGATAGATGTACCAACTGTTGTTTCTTGTATTTTACCATTGTTCTCCATTTTGATTGAAAAGTTGCTTATAATCATATCAAAGGAATTCATAGCATGTAGAGCAAAATCATCTAGAGTTGACTCCTCAAAAGTAAGAGGGTATTACAAAGTAAGCTAAAATACCGCAGGAAGATTCTAAATACAGCTTGTGCCAGGGTTCTGGTTTGTTGATAAGAAAGAAAGGGTTGGCAACAGAGGCCCTCAGTACTGTTGCATGTAAGGCATACCTAAACACCTCTTCCAGCTGCTCACTACTGATAAAGGACTGTCTGGGGGTTTGTGTGCATTTACTGAGACAATACGGCGCACAGGCCTCCCATACATCACTGAAAGAGCGGTGGTTAACGCCTGAGGCTTGGGAGTTATTTACTGTGTAGGTGAATGTTTTGGTTCTGCTGGCTTCTACAATGAGCTTTGAGAGTCTTTGATGGAACTGACCAGACAGAATATTATTATCGCACCCTTTGTCTAGCCTTTCATGTAAGAGTTGTGTACTTGGGGCATAGAGTCATTGATTAACTGGGTGCATGGGTGTTAAAAGATCACTATGAATATTTAGTGTAGGTACACAGCAGAATCAGGTTCCCCTTATAATTATATAATTAATTCGTATTACTGTATAGATTAGAATTTTATTTGGCAAATATGTCTCATACAATAATCGGTAGTTTTTCAATAATAGTACTATTCTGTGTTAAAGAGTCTATTTAACCTGAGTCAAATTATCAGAGTCCATGTATATAGTAGCTTATCGGTCAGTGTCCAGATTTGGGTAAACTGATTACGCTAATAACATGACAAATGTTAATGTAACCGATTGACTATTATGAAATGGACTGTTGCAGTTGGGGCCATTATACGATAAGTGGTCCCAGAGGCCTGAGGTCATGTAGTGTCAGTGAGTTTATGAAGTTTGTTTTGGTCAGAGATTGCTGCTTGACAGTCTGTAGTCTGTCCCACGAGTGTGAGCCCCTGTATTCAGGGCTGTTTCTAAAGGTAACAGTCCTTCACTAGACGCCTCAGTTTGAATTTCGGTTTGTTGTTTCCGAGCAGTTGCCGTGTAGGCACCACCAGATTGTCCACGTTCCGTAATCATTGATACATCCTGATAAGGAGTTGTTTGTTACTCCTAGTGCGAGCATCTGTATGTGGTGCGTCGATGTTGGCTAGCCTGGTATCCCGGATATTTTTACAAATCCGGAGAGAGTCATTCTGTATGGTCTGCAATTTGGTAACTGCCCAGTCGGGACCACTGCCCAGGATCAGAGGGCAGTACTCTAAGCAAGGTAGGACCATTTGCTTGTAGAGTAACAAGGTGGTGGGCTTGTCTCTCGTTTTCCGTGTGTTCCATAGCTGGGTGTATTTCGACTGCACCGTACCAATTACCTTTTTCAGATGAGGGTCAAAGGCAGAATATTATAAAATGAAAATGCTTTCTGTTTTACCAGTAGAAACCTTGACACCAGTCCCATTTACAAGCCATGAAAACCGATTTGTAGGCAAAGACCTGCCGATTACAGCGAGTCACATTTCTCCTCAACTATCAGACATTTTGCCGGCTACAGCTGGTGTCCGTCAGGTTTTAGTATAGACTGATACCATGTGGTCCCCTAGGTAGTGCTAGCTGGTATGATTTTGTCCATCACATCAGGCTGTGTCTCACGACCTTGGGACAATGTTTTTGTCTCTGATCGGGTGCCGTCTCTGACCAGGCGCTGTCTCTGACCGGGTGCCGTCTCTGACCGGCTTGGCTTGATAAGGTCAAAATACTAGCAGCAGGAGGCTAATTATAATTATTACTATGATTATATAACAACCACCATAACGTTTTTCCAAATCCTTATATATATGAGTATAATTCTTCTTCAAACACCTTTTTCTGACACCTGGTCAGAGACGGCAGCCGGTCAGAGACGGCAGTCGGTCAGAGACGGCAGCCGGTCAGAGACGGCAGCCGGTCAGAGACGGCAGCCGGTCAGAGACGGCAGCCGGTCAGAGACGGCAGCCGGTCAGAGACGGCACCCGATCAGAGACAAAAACATTGTCCCAAGGTCGTGAGACACAGCCATCAACAGACCCTGGGTCTTAGTCTGCTTTCTTTGCCAAGGGTTCATGATACCTACAATTTGTATTTACTGCTTGACCTCAAGTGTCAGAGCCCACTCTCAGTAGGACAGTAAACTGTGATTCTACATTCCTGCTACAAAGACATGGACTGTACTAACACTATTAGATGGGACACAGGACTTGGGTCAAACTGAGCCTTTTTCCTGGGTGGTCATTCAGAACGAGCTCCGAAATAGTGAGACTTTTGATCAGGTTTGACATTGCCATAACATAACAGCACAATAGCATGTAACATTGCCATAAGATGCTAAATACATGGGTCTTTCTTTAGATAGAAATTCTTGTTTTCATAGAGTTTTCATAATATATTCACAATACCCAACTGGTGTCATGATGATCCAGCCGATTTTGGAACTCGTTCTGAATAACCACCATGTACAGCGGTGTTTATTGCAAAAATTCCACGGCAAAAAAGTTGGGGTATCTATTGATGAGCATCTAGAGCGTTTGTTAGCAACAAATATGAACCTGTCACTGTGTCAAGCACTTACAGTGCTTGTGCGACTAGGTGGGAACTCAGAATATTCTCCATGATACTACATCTCATTCTTTAAGAAAGCTGTTGGTCTAGTGAAAATTAGATAATCACACAAATACATATTAATATTTGTTAGGAAAAGAAGGTCATAGTGATCGTTTTAAGATTATGATTGTCAAAATCGGGCAATGGGAAATTAACATAAGTTCCATGATAAGTCACAAGGATAATGGTATGTTGCTGCAGTGATGGCCACCTAGTGGCTGTTTATCCCAGTAATGGTACGTTTTCCCCTGTTGTGTCACATATATGATACATATAGTGCACCCACAAATGATCGTGTATATTTGTTATTCAAGGTCTTATCATGATAGTTTCGTTCTGCAAAAGACCACAAGTGTTTTGAATCAGTTTCATAAGAACTTGTTCTACTTCAAGAATTTTCACATTGGTGAAACGTGTACTCAACCACTTTCTGCTATGGTACTTGGTCAATATGCACATGTTGATCTGACGCTGAAGCCTTCTGTTGGCACGACTAACTCCTTCTGACCTTTTGCAGACCAAACATCGTTCGATTTTTGCGTCTCTTATTCTGGAGCAAAGCATATGTTGTCCCCAACAGACCAATTAGTATACACCATGGCTTCAGAAATGGAAGATCAATACGATTATATCATATTGCTCGTATATCTTCACCTGACTTCTTATACTCATTATACAACTTTATCTTAAACCCCGCTATCTATCTTTCTAACACCAGGTTTACGATCTAATCCGATACTTACTTCCATGGAAACGTATTAGATGATATATAAAACTACACGGAAGAAGTGGTCTATCCTACACAGCACTTGATAAATATCCCCAAGGGAAATCAAGCTCCCGTCCTAATTAGCTATTTATGTTGACCTTAGGAAAATTACATCTCGCCAGACCGAGCTATCCCTGTAAATGATGAGAGTCTGTACCATGGTTGTCATTCATTAGCGAGAAAAAAATGCTAATCTGTTTTAATTGAGGATTAAGAGAATAATGACTTCTTGGAATTCATGTTTTTTGAAAATTATATCAGCACGCTGTTTTGGACTATTACTTGAATTATCCTCATTAATAATCCTTTAAAGCTGCGCCGTCAGGGAATAAGTTCAGCATTTTCCATACATGGTCCAAAATAGCAGTTCCACCAGAGGGCAGCAGTGCTTGGACATGGGACCGTGAGCATTGTCCAACTACAACATATTCACCCCATCTTTTGTCTGTAAGAGCTGAGCTCCCAGCCCTTAAGAGCCCTCTTGTGAATGAAAACTGAACTATATCCAAAAGTGCTTTTGGCCTCACTTCAACTATGATGGTCAAGCTTTAAGGACGGCATGTCCCCACATGATGCACCAATGCAGCGTGTGGTGTGTTACTCGCCGGCTGCATCGGTGTATCGTGGCGGTCGACCCTTTAGGAGTGACCCCCATAATGCAGACCCATTGGGAGTGTCTCAACCAGGGCGTCATAATGCATGAATGCAGCTGTGGCGAGTTAGATGCCAGGGCTGCATTCATGCATCATGACAACCAAGGGCAAAAATCTCAGTTGAATTATTGAGAACTGATTCCATTAATTAAAAGTGAACAACATGTAAGAAAATCTATATTTGTATAATCTGCTACTTTAGACTGTACATTGTTGAACATACTGTCAGGGTGTTGGCATATAGCCGTCGTCACATCAATCCTCAAGGGACCACATTATGCACTGCCTGAATGCCAAATGTGCATTTGTCATCTTGACGTGTTGGCAGTGGGCAACTCTGTCCCAATGTATGGCGTTCTCTTACAAGGAAACGAGGAAGGCAATATATAATATACCACTTGTAACTCTCAGTGGGGCGCCGGGGTATTTCTGAGAGTTATGGATGCAAGTGTCAGTAGGGAGTGATCATTTTTCAACAACATAGGGGGGGGGCAAAAAAATTTGGACCCCTTGACCAGGGGGTCAAAATATCTTTGACCCCTCTTAGGGTGGTCAAAAAAATTAAACCTGTTTTTGGGCCAAAAGGCCCGCGCATAACCATGCTTCAAAGGGCCCGCACACAAGCCGATTTTCAACCCTCAAGGGGGGTAAAATGATTTTGACCCCTTGACCAAGGGGGTTGGAAAATATTTTGCACGCTCCGCGCAGAAACCCACCATTCCCTCTGTTGTTAAAAAATGATCACTTCCTACAATTACTGGGAGATGTAGATTTTACCACCTGTCACTCATGATGGATCGGCAAAGTTTATTACTGGTAGCACTGACACTAACGTCAGTCCCACCTCTTTGTTATACCTAAATTCAGTGTAATAACAAACTGGGGGATTAGAAATTATGTTGAGTGGAAAAATCGGCCTCAAATATTCATGTTAATAAACGCCCCATGTTCAACGAGCCATCAAATTATATTAATGAGTTGTAATGTGCATATTCTAAAGACATATAAATGTGAGGAACAGATATGAGATGGTCACTAAGTAGTTTACCTCAATCAACAACATAATTCAGTACATGGTAATCCAAGGGAAATGTACTCGCAACCAGAGCTTTTCCAGGGCCAAAATTGTATACCCACAACGCTAGTGCCCTAGGGTATATATGTAGCCTATTCAAACAATACATGGGTGTATATATACATACATATTCTTGGTTCTGATAGCAGCGCAAACATTACCCTACATGATAACCTTCCTCCCCATGGGGCAGACATCTTGGCTAACAATTTGAAAATTCAATTATACAAAGCTGACAGCAACAGAGGTTTCTAGACCTATCACAAAATGGAATCTAAAATGTAATTTCCACTTGCACTGCTAGTTTTGTAAAGATGTCGCCGCGTCTATTTACAAGTTTACATCTCTAACCCTAGAAGGGGCCGCATAGTGCATTCATGTATCATGCCCCTGGTCGTCATGATGCATGAATGCAGCCCTGGCGAGTAACTCGCCTCATGCCGACCCTACATGTTTTTTTCATTCCGTAAGGGTTGGCACTATCCACATATATACGGCCCTGGGGAGTTACTCGCAGGAAACACATTAGTGGATCATGATGACAAATGTCACCTTTTAAGGACATGCTCTCCTTAGAGGGTTATATAATCACAGATGACATCAGATTACAGCAGCAGCTGGCGTTCTCCCCAGCTCTTGGGGTCAGCTGAAGGTCAGATTGTCGTTAACACTGTGACATAACCACGTGTCTCATGATAATATAGAGTGTAGGTACATTAAGGCGTGCTCATTGTTTAAATTAGCAATGGCGGAGGGGGGGGGGCTGGGGAGAGGAAATGAATAGTTCTACAGCAATAAATATCCCGTTTTCCTGCGAAAAGCTAGCACACTACTTTTGTTCATTATTTGGAGTTAGTTTCAAACCATTTTTTCATTGAGGGCGGGGGATGTTTCTTATCAATTTTGATTCATTTATAGCTTCAATAGATGCCAAAACCTTTCTTAGAACATTCGATATTTTAAGCTGATTATTCAAATACAATTGCATAATGTACTTAAACAATTATTGTATGTATATGATACCATATTGCCTTGTCATTAAGTAGAGAAAGGACGATTCAAAAATACATTTTTCTTTAATAATGATCTGTGATTTTCCCAATTGCCTGCTAACAAGACAACAGTATCTTACCTCAGAATAACGTTTTTACCCTTACACAAAATTTGCCAAAAAAACGTTCTGACATGTTGAATGACGTTTTTGCTTACTGGGCTAGACAGCAGATTATGATGATGCCAAAAGTGTAAAGGGAGTTATTGCCAATCTCCATAACATTAGGGAGGGGGGGCTTACAAATATGCATCCCTTTTTACTGAAAAAGCCAGCATGTTACTATAGCTTATAGGGGATCGGCCGCACTCAAATTCAACTGGGCTGAGGGGGGGGACCAAAGATATTTCGACTCCTCTCATGAGGAGGACCAAAGATTTTTTGACCCACTCACACAAAAATCTACTGAATCCCCCTCCCCCTGCTGTTAAAAAATGACCATTCCTTTATCTCTAATACTCAATGAGACTCATTTTCATCTCCTGTATCCATAACTCAATGAGTATGCCTAGCCTTATTGGTCTGTTGCTACATATGATTAATGATAGAATCCATGGTATATCATTACAAAGGGGCATTAGCTTAATAGAAACATTTGCCATTATTATGCACCAAGGCCTTAATGCAGCCCGTGATAAGCATAATGCATGAACGTATCACTGGAGGGTTGCCCATGATATCTGCATTAGTGTATTGAAGGGCATAACCAAACAAAGCACATCCTATGCTCTGCGATGGTTTGATACGTTTGCATTTCGAGCCACTTTTAGTGATCCATTGTCAGTGGAGTAACCCGCATGTACATTGACAGACTCTTAACATAGCATACATCATTAGACTGATGCTATACGGGGGAGAGCCTAAGCTGGTTCTAGATGCATGCACCAGGAGGAAAAAGTAGTAGTGTGTCAAGCTTCCATTTTTCCTTTTGGTGTAGTTTAATCTGGAGCGTTCTCTCTCATTTACTATCTTTTTATCTTCTGCTTAAATTGGATCAATGTTTTTCCATAATGTGGCGTTGAACTAGATAGCCTTACAGCAATATGAATATTTCAGATCTCTGAGAAATAGAGCATTTACACTTGTCAGTCAGTCAATGCATCGTCTTCCAATCAGTCCCTCACTTCACATCTAAGACAATACGGAGGTGATTAAGGTGATTAAGATAGGGGTGGGATGCAACTCATCAGTTTTATCTGTGGCTATTGTTCCTAGATGTAAACAGTGGCTGATAAAAGATTTACCCACAATGCACTGCTCTGGAGTCAGGGGTCAGTTAGAAAATGGCGACTCCCATACCATGTAGGGTCTTTTCACATTTTTACACATTTTTGGTGTATTGTGGCTGTAAAAAAAAGATATCCGATCTACCTACCCTAGACTCTCTTCCTATGTTACCTGAAATGAACCTCTTTTTAAAAAAAATTGGCCTTAGAACCTTTTACCCACACTTATATTATAGCACTTCTAAGTTGCCAATGTTCAAGACTGCAAGAAACAATTTAGTAGATGGGGGCAGGGGGACCGGCGTTTTTTCTGTATTTTGCCAATATTGAGATGTATCAAGTTATGGTCAAACTAACTTTTCTGATGGCTTAACATTAAAGCCGTTTTGATCATCTCCTCTATCATTATTACATTGCATAAGTACCTGTCTCTATGTGTGTATATCACGTAAACATGGGAGAGCGGCCCTGGTGAATGACCGATGATTGATTGATAATTTGTTTATTTAACCTGTCAAACAGTGGAGCCAGGCCCCGTTAGCGACCGGAGAAGCAATATTTGCAACAACATCGACAAATACAGGTAAGGTCAATGATCTCAGATGATTAGATAAAAAGATAAAGTACTGCTCAATACTAAACACTGCACTTAAGGGCAAAAACATCGGGAGATACATTTAAAGCATTGTGATTAGTGATTAAAAACCTGGTGTTAATATGCACAATAATGCAATCTGTTATTTAACATCTGACATTCTGCTAAATTTCTTTTAATCATCCTGAAAGTCGGTCAGGTCAATGATCTCAAATGAGAGACAAAGCATTGCAAAGTACTAAACACTGCGCTTTAAGAGCAGCAGTGTTTCAATGTGCTTTACATTATCAATGATAGTACTTGTAGGCTACTTGTCAACCCCGCTTTTGTGCATCGCAAATAGGAAAAAAGAATTATGAATTTTGCAAAGCCCTTAGATTGTCAAATTAAGGTACCGATTATATGGCCCCTACGGCTCATAATAATAGATAGCAGAAAGCTACAGTAGAGAAAAAAATAGGGAAAATGTGACTCCCAAAGCTGTTTTTCTCTTGTTAACGCCCTAGCCCCTTACTAGTTGTGTAAAGATAGTGGGAATTATGAAGTATATTCATTGAATCTGTGATATAACGACCATAATTCAAAAGGGACTAAAAGACATGGAAGGACCATCTGGTTGAAATTGTGGACCCTCCACCTAGTTTATTCATAGATTGGTGTCAAAAGGTCAGTTTATCATAATAACCCATGAATTCCCAATTCCAGTATCATTAGTTTATACATCAGTCACTGTCAAATATTTGCGGCATATCAACGTCACCTGACTGTATATGGCATTTACAATATGAAGTGTACTAAGTAATCCATACATCAGCACACATCGTGATAAAAGAGAGTCAGGCTGATTTTCCTTCAAAAGCCATTAGATTCCCAAGAAATAATCCCTTTTTAAGAGTCAAGTATTTTATTTCATTTGGAGAAACAAAGTTACTATGCAGCCTGAGCAAGTAACTTGCCAGTGCTGTATTGTTTCATCATGCTGACCGTTCAGGAGTGTCCCAACCCCTTAGGATCGCCATAATACTGCATTCATGAAATCATTAATGTCGTTCTTAAAGGCTTAAACAGTCAGGTACTGTTGGACTCTGAATTTCTTTCTAATTTGGCATCATTTCTTACTTTAAAAACAGTACATTTGTGTATCACATTTATTTCTCAGTGATGGATACATAGAACAAACAGGAATTTCACTCATTACACTTTTGTACCAGGGTTATGACACCACCGCGCACCATACGGTCAATATGATAATTTTTGCCCTGCATAGTGACACTTATTTTTCCATTCATGTCGCTGCCCCATCCATTGGTAATGATTACTACCACATCACCCTCGGGGTTCCTAAAGGCGACCGAGATGACCTTCTGGTCTTCACGCTGGGAGGATTCAATACGCACCGCACCAGGTTTCACATACTTGGCAAAGTGCTTCAGGATCTGGTACTCAGTGTTACTGCTGAATCCACCATTGTCATCAATAGTGATAACTCCGCGGCAATTTGTGCAGCCTCGAACGTCAACCATAGGGCCATGCCTCGGGTCCAGAGCCATGTTCCAGAGAGTCGCGCTGACGGCGCCATTGCGGGTCTGACCAGTGAATATGTTCTCTGAGTTCCACACCATTCCGCCATCGTATGTACCATCAGTGCCTGAGCATTCGGTAAAGTAGAGCTTCTTGTCTGGGTATTTTCTCGTGACTTCCTGAACATTGTTCTGGTTGCCGCCATAGCAATGGAAGCCTGTGCCATCGATGTAGGATCGAGCTTCGGTGTCGCGGAGCACCTCGAGTGGATAGCCAACGTTGTCCCAGTTGTGGTCCCAGATGACAATCTTAGTGTTGATACCATTAGCTTTAAACTGCCTCCCCATAGCCTTCACCAGCTTTGCCTCCTGGTGGGCCTCTAGCTTCATGGTGGGGTACCCTCCACTGGTGTGCTCAGGCTCGTTCTGTGGGGTAACCGCATCAATCTCAATACCCACCGCTTGGTAAGCCTGGATAAACTTAACAAAGTATTTGGCATATGTCTCATAGTATTTGTCCTTATCAATGAACTGTCCACCTCTTGTGTTGTAGTTGTATTTCATCCAGGCTGGTGCGCTCCATGGCGACGCAATGAATTTGACATTGCAGTTTATACGCCGGATCTCTTGTAAGAGAGGAATAATAAACTGCCTGTCCATGTCAATACTGAAATTCCTCAGGTCAAAGTCATCAGCGGTGTCTGCGTAGGTGTAAGGGGAAACCGCCTGGAAGTCAGAACCGCCCATGACGACCCGGATGTAGGAAATACCAGCCCCATTAATAGGATCAAACAGGTGCCTTAGTGTGGCATCCCTGTTTGAAGCCTTGTTCCAGAGTAGGTGGGCAGCTGCATTAGAGATAGCTGCTCCAAAACCTTTCATGGTTTGGTACGATCTGGTGGGATCTACATAGATGCTAATGTCCTTGGTCCATCCTTGTGGGTATAAAGGTCCAACGCTCTTGAAGTCATAACCGTTCTTAGGGCCACGCGGGTCAGACTCAGTGTAGTAGGCATCAAAGCTATAAACGGGATAAAGATATAAGAAATGATTACCGGTACTATTATGACTACTACAGTGGCGTAGGAAAGGGGGGGGGCATGGGGGCCTGGGCCCCCCAATCACAGAGGAGGTGGGCCTGAATATGTTTGGGCCCAGACGAAATCCCCCAAGACCTTATTATATAATACACATAGGGAAAAATGGGGACATTGAGGCCTGGCACCCAATCATAACTAAAGGGGGCTCAAATACTACTTTTCTATGCAATTCTCATTTCAGTGTATATATGCACTTTCATGATTGAACGCCAATATTTAGAGCCAATTGGGTTGCCCCCCCTCGGCCCCCCTTATAAAGATTTGCTTCTTACACCTCTGCTTCTATGTGATCAGCCTCTCTATATAAATATCTAAAGATAATAGGGTTACAGTATGAAAATGAATACGCGAAGCTGGTAATTTTAAATACATATATGAGTTCAAATCTTCCCTTAAGGACGCTTGGTGATGGTCTTACTTCAAAAATTACAAAACATTGTGTTCATTTGGAAATGGCATAATAGGTATGGGCAAATATAACATGATGTAAGCATGTTTTAATCCTAATACATCTAGTAAAGGCTCCTCTCTGCAAATATTGGCAGAACAGCTGCCTAGTGTCTAGTACTCTCGTCTTTCATCCAAAGTGCATGGTCAGCATAATGTGCATATTTACCTGTCAAATATCTGTCTGCATCGCCTCCCAAACGAGCATGCTCCTGCCATACCTTGAAACAACCAAAACAATGGGCATCTCTTAATATTACCAAGGAATATTTTTGATCAGTATTCTGCGTTTTAAAAGAAATGAGATTATAGCATTTCAACAGTTCATTGCCTGCCATTAAACAACAGTCAGACAGGGAATTGTGACAACGAGTCAAATAAATATCTTAGTTTAGGGAGTGTGGATCTAGTGAGGTGCAGTTGGCTGGCCTAGTTCACTTCTATGTTCATTCAATGGGGTTATTAGTCTTGGTAAAAAATCACCTTATACAGATGGCTAAATCATGAATCTTCTGCCATTTATTTGAACGAAATAACCATCTAGTCTAGCCAGATTATATGTGTCTGCCTTTCATTTTACGGAAAGAAAATAGGTTCAAAATAAACAGAATATGTCATCAAATTCCTCTGGTAGTATTCCGTTCTCCAGTGCTCCTCAAGCGTGTATGTGGATTCTATAGTTGAAGTGTGATGGGAATCAATATTACTATTCACGTCACGATTGTCATTACCTTCAACCTTTAAATAACTAAATACTTCCACGAAAGATGAATGTCAAGTCACGATTTTGCCACTTTCAAAACTTTTGTGTTTTAAATTTACTCTAAATATTATAGCCTATAATAATACCCATGTCAATTCTCCGTCAACCCCACCCTCCTCCTCTATGAAGGTCTCAATCTGCTCAGCCCTTACTGTTACAGCAATGATCTGAGAATTGAACCTTCAATGTAAGTTGGACCATTTAAATGGTGATTTGACCCTTCGATTGTTTAAGGCATTTATTCGTCATGATGCATGAGGACATGGTGATGTATCCCTGCATTAACACAAGGGGGTATTCAGCACTGCAGGCTTTGTCTCACGAAATTGGGCCAAGTTGAAAGTCCATGACCGAGTGCAATTTGTGAGAGGGTGCAATCTATGACCGGCTTTATTTAGGTTTATTTAGGGCAGATGTAGATATAAATTGAAATAAAGTGATATAAAGTCTTAAAAAACCCATTAACATTTTCCACCAGGTATATCGTCATTTGCTCTAAATAAAGCAGGTTTTTTTCAAGCCGGTCATAGATTGCACACGGTCACAGATTGCACCCGGTCATAGATTGTACCTGGTCATAGTTTGCACCCGGTCATAGACTATCAACTTTGCCCGATTTTGTGAGACAGCCTGCAATTTCAGAAAGTTACTCGTAGATATAAAATGATGACAACACAAACATGGTGCCTTGAGGCCCTGAGGCATCATACACTGATAATCTGTAGGTTTCACACGTTAGCCAGTAGTGCCTAACCTTGGTCAGTCATAGGGATATGATGTATTTTCAATATTGGATTACACAAAATAGCAATCTGATATTCAAAGATGACCAACAAAATGTAACTTAGTCAAGAAGAGCCATACTAATAGAAATCGAAATGCTAAGGTCGATGGTAAGTATTGACTAACCTGACTAACTTTGGTTGGGCGTATAGGGATCCAAAATTACTAACTAGGCTAGTTGCTACTGACTATGTTCTAGTGCTAATAGAATATCTGTGTACTGCATCTCAACCTCGTAGGGTCAGCATGATGCATGAAAGCAGTGGTGAGTTACTCACGATAGGGGTGCAGTCATGCATCATGAATACCAATGGCAGGACACATTAATGCATTACTCTGATATTGTCTGGCTCCCTATACAACCTATCGCTCAATCATTATAGTCTAACCACGTTAGTCATTTTTAGCCTCCCTATATGACCAATCTAGCTAGGTTAGTGAATATTGTCAAGTTGGTCAGTATTGACTAACTCACATTAGTCCATTTCAATCAGCTTTACTTGTAAAAGTTTCAGGCTAAGTCCTTTTGAGTTAGGCATTAGTCATATGCTGTTTTGTCTCAGTCATTCTTGAATAGCCCTAGATCATGCCTGACCAATGTCCCTATGACCAACCTGGGACAGGGCCTTCAGACTAAGGGCCTGGGTATTTATATTTTCTGTGTATGTTACCGTTAAAGGGTTAAATGGCTGTGTCTCACAAACTTGGGCCAATATTTTTGTCTCGGACGGGGTGCCGTCTCTGACCAGGTGCCGTCTCTAACCAGGTGCCATCTCCGGGTGCAGAAAAAAGTAGTTAAAAAAATCACGCTCATATATATATAAGGATTTGTAAAAACTTGATGGTGGTTGTTATATAATTTCAATTAGCCTCCTGCTGTTGGAATTTTGACCTTATCATGCTAAACCGGTCAGAGACGGCACCTGGTCAGACACGGCATCTGGTCAGAGACAAAAACATTGGCCTGAGTTCGTGAGACACAGCCTTATGGAGGGTAGAGGCCTGTGTACTTACATGGTATGGCCATACACAGGAGAGCTGCTAACATTAACCTCATGGCTGCGGCCTCTTAGACCGGCTGGTGTCCCCTTCTTGTTGTCCCAGATACGGAACTGACAGTCCATGACCCCCGCCATGTTTTTTTATACCATCATTCAGTGAGGAAACTAGGGCAGGTACAGGTGAGTGGTGGAGTGTAGGTGGGACTTACATAAGGTGGGTCAGGAGAACAGGTGAGGGAGTTACAGTAGGTAGGGCCGTGTGGTGAAGGAGTAGTGTAGTAGGTAGGATAATGTAGTCTGCCCAGTGAGGGCCATGAATGACAAACCATGTGCGCATGGTCACCCCAGTGTCTATCAGAACGTTACAGATCATGCCCCACACATGTGTACACTGGTCTCACTAAGGCCAAATATACAATTGTGTGTTTCATGTTACCAGATTATATGTAGCACCGACCCGACAGTGTTTTACCTAGTTTGAAAAAGAGAAATCATTTGAAGATGTTTTTCAGCATCAGGTTTGTGAGCATATGTATACATGATTCAGTTCTAGAAACTTTTTAGGTTTAAGAGTTACATTAGAATACATTCTACGATAACTATTCTAGACGTTTTACCATATGACCTTAACCACACCTTTATTTGGCCAAAGTAAGAAAAGGGCCCACATTACTCTTATGTAACAATCATGTTGTATTCTCCTTCTCCATATACATGGTCCAAAGAATGCCCACGACTAGGACACACAGGTGATACGTTCAGTTGGTTCTTTTTTAATTAGTATAAGCATGTCCAAGAGATTGCAATGATCCTTTTACGTCGTAATTAATGAACTACTGCAATAAAGCAAAGAAAAGTAACACAGTGAGAAGAATCAAGTAGTAATTATGTACCGAGCAAAGGAATATAACACAATGAGAAGAATCAAGTAGTAATAATGTCCTGAGCACAATGAGACAAAATTAATTCGAGAACTCTTTTGTTCCCCATCCGAGGCAGATTTAAATTGACCACAGCCAACATCTTTAGATTAAATTAACGCACATGAAGAGAGGAACATTCCTAAATGGTCCTCGCCATAGGCCTTTGCCTTTATTTTAGTATTTTTTCCTATTCAAATATGTTCCTTGGTCCATGAATGTGGTACAGGAACACCTTATCCGATGGGTGGCGTAGGATACAGGATTTCTAGTACTTAGGCAAAGTGATTTTATTATTCACCTTGAAAAGAGAAGATAGCCTTTTCTAAATCATTCACTTTAATTCATAGCCAATTAATCAGATATTGAGACCAGGTCCTGTTTCGTCACGTGATCCCTAGGGGTCTTTTACGAGAAATCGGGTTTAAAATATACACAGAAATACATGTCCACAAGTCCCCTCATCAGTTGCAAACATTGCATTATCTATAAAAATCCAAATATCACAAGTCATAAATCTGTTCTGAAAGACATCGCAGGTCAGGTAAACTGCCAACACTTTAGGATAGTACCCGAACATGCTCCAGGTAATATTGATGTGGGAATAGGGCACCTGTTGACACAACGACCTGCTTATACGTTGTATGCATAGCCATGATAATCAATAAACACATGCATAACAACATCCTCATTGATAGTAGGCACACAGATAAGCTATAGGGTTATACGGTTATAGGTTAGTCAGTAGTGGCTATCCCAAGTTCGTCATAGGCACATTGGTCAAAATGACTTATTTTCAAAAACGACTAAGGCAAAACTAACTTTTTAGTCAAAATGACTAACACTATCATGCCTTAAAATAAAAAAGACTAAGGTGATTCAGTGGGTTTGACAAACCTGACAGCATTGACTAACATAGATTGGTCATGTAATTATAATTATAGGGAGCTAAATTATGACTAAGGGTACGTCTCTCAGTCATTTTCTGGCTCCCTGTACAACCAATTAACCTTAGTCTTCTCTTTTTTTATGCGTACACTGTAAAAATACTCTGTTGAATATACAAAGAATCAATGCAAAGCTTTACGGTGGATCATCGTAAATGTGATTAAGGTGAGGCAATATTAAGTCAAGCAATTTTACTGGGAATATCTGTAATCCAGTACGGTGAAACACAGTTTATTCATTTACAGTGAAGCTATGTCTTGTAAAAATATTCTGTTGAATAAACAGAGAATCAATGTAAAATTTTATGGTGGATCATCATTATATATTATTACGGTTGGACAATGTAAAATCGATCAATTTTACTTTGAATATCCGTAATTCAGCACAGTGAAACACAGTTCATTTTACAGTGAAACACAGTTTATCAATATTACGGTGAAGCTTCGTTTAATTGATGTTTAGTTTTATCACACCAGGTGGCAGTTTGGTTCATGAGGAGATGTTCATGGATGCTAAGAACACCATTTTAGTGGTAATACGAAAAATATATAGATAAACAGCTGTAAGGTTTGCTCCATAGCCATCCTAGAGAAACTTCTTCTCATGGACTGGCATTACAAAGTGTCATGAAGCATTTTATAAGGCTCTCATAGACTGATTCCTAATGATTAGGCCTGAAGTCTTGACACTAAGATGCTATTGCTGATTGGACATGGTACCAAATTTGGCATGGAACCATATTGAGCATAGAGTTAGGTATTGGTGTATAAACGGAGGGAAAAATACTGGGATAAATGAGTTAAATATTGTTAAAACTATTGTTTAGGCACTGTATTATGATAACAGTAATGTTCCGTATTTTGTTGGATTAACAGTGATTCACTGGCACCACTGGGTGCCAGACTTTCACCGTTATGATTACGGATAATTTGAAACGACGGTGACCGTTATTTTTACGGTGAAAGTCCAGCACCAAGTGTTGCCAGTGAATCTTCAATATTTTAATGGAATTTTTTTTACAGTGTAGGGTTACTCATTTTGACTAGGTTTGTTTCTTAGCTATTTTAATATAAGTTAGACATTTCAACTGAGTTTGTTTGAGTTTGAGTTTTGGATATTTTCATTGCAACAACATCTCCTGTGAGGGAGTTTTTATAGTGATACAATGTTTTTATGAAATAAATATCAGATCTTATATATCAGATCTTATTAGGGTGTACATTATATTCATTCACAGTTTATACCATCGTCCAAGTGACTTCACTTGGGGCGTCGTATAGAGGTTGTTTCCTCTTCCTTTGGCACTATGTTGAATAACTAATGTTATACACAAACATATATCAAGTATGTAGACATATTTATATCAGGTCTAGAGGCATTTGTTTTGTTCATCACAACACATTTGATAGAAAAGTGGTATTCAGCTTATAGCTTTGCTATTTCAAGGAGAGCTTGAAACTCGCTCTGATGATACGCCTATGACGAACCTGGGATAGCCAGTACTGTCTAACATTTAAAACTTGTAGATTTTCACTACAGTTCACATTCTGGGCCATCCCGATGCATGGAGATGGGTAGTATCTTACTGAGGATAACGATGTCTACATACCCCTCCTCCATTAGTGCACATACAGGTAATGGGGGGTTTGCCTGCTTCCCCTCCCTTTCTAGGGACACCTCTTACGGAAAAAAACGACAAGGAATGAGCCCTGGGGAATTCTAGTACACAGAAAAAACTCGCTATATCCTTAGGACTGCCAGTATTTTCGGGTGCGCACTGCCATCGTGTATTGTTCCAATGCTTGGCTTTCAGGGGGCCCTTTTTACTATATGCATCGGCCCGCTATATAAAAGACCTGACTGTACGGTACATTAAAATGTCTTTCAACACTAACTGTAGTGTATTGTTGTGTATGAATCATTGACTGGACTGTAAACAGTTAGTGTAGGTACGCAGTAGAATAGTACAATATACTGTAAAATGGATTTACAGTAGAAACTACTGTAGATTTACATTAGATTGTACTGTTTACCTACAATGAACTGTATACCTACAGTAGAATCTACTCTACACCTACAAAAATGGCAACCAACTTTTCACAGTGTGTTGTTGGCTTGCTTGTCACACAATTAGACAGAGTTATTATCTAGAAGGATGTTATAACCACAGAGGTGCTATTGGCTTTGGGATATTGAAGCAATAATAGAGCGCCCAAATCCCCCAATAAAAACAGCTGGCATCATGGAACAGTATTATTATGTTCTAAAATCGAGACCATATCCATGAAGTTCTTTGACTTCGATATAGAAAACAGTACTTGCAGTTCAAAATTAACGCTAGCAATACATATTACTTCCATATTCCTTGGATGTATTCGCGGTATGAATTATCACCATCTAAACAGTCCAGATCAAACATATCCTAATGTCTCCCAAACCAGTATGGCTTAATTATGTTAAATTGTCTCCGGACGTCATATGTCCCCATGCTACCGCACACCACTTCACAGGCAGAAATTAGGGTGGCGCAGCCACTATCAAGAGACCAACCATCAGACACCAACTAATTACTCTCCCAATAAATCATTCCAAGGACCCAGTCACAGAGAGCCCCTATTGGAGGCTTCAATCTGTGGAGTTATTTCCCAGAAGATAAGTGGCTTGATCCATACCACTTCAATTGGCATTGCAAAGGCCTTCAGAGCTTGTTGGGGGTCTCTGTGTTCTCAATACTTGGGGAACTAGCCATGTAGTCTTCAAGGGAAGAGGTCACTGGTGAAGGACGACCTCTGTCTGTATGAGGAAATGGTACCAGCAGAGCATTAAGAGATTAATTGGCTCTACTAGTGGCCTGGTGGAAATGGGGTGCAGAGAGCGCACATAATTTAGCCCTTTAAGAACGGCATTACGCATCAATACATCATGCCTCCGGTTGTCATAATGCATGGATGCAGCCCTGTCGTGTAACTCGCCAGTGCTGCATTCAAGCACAAGCCGACCCCAAGATTCTCCTGAAAGGTCGTCATGATGCAACATGGAAAGTGTTACTCACCGGGGCTGCATTGATTAATCATGACAACAACTGTCATATTTTCACGACATGCTGTCCTAAAAGGGTTAACATACTGATGGCCATAGGTGTTTGAGCAATGATCACTGATGATGAAAATCTGACTGTAATTAACAAGCTGATTTGCTTGGAAGTCTGGCTTGGTATCCAAGGGAAACCACCATATTAGGTCCTGCCGATTAAGTTAGCTGAATTTAATCCAATATGTATGTATATTTAAGGACATATGATTCAGATCCATTGAGAATTTACATCCAACCAGTCAATCCCCTTCACATGCAAAGGCAATGTATTCTATATTTTTTATCTTTCTGTTCAGAGCAGGCATTCCATGGCCAAATAGTGAATGATGATGATCCTATCCAGTGGGCACAAAATTCAGTCCAACGTTGAATCAACATTGTATCAACATCGAATCAACATTGACAACCATTTATCAATGTTGATTCAATGTTCTGTGCCCACTGGGTAGCACTTATCCATGGTCTACAGAACACATGGAGCTTTTTATCTTCTCTGTGACCTTCCCATGTCGTAAAATGTAATGGTTATTTGAGTAAATCAAAAGAAATGACATTAAAGGCACTGCAGGTCATTGTTGCTTAATAGGAAATGTAAAGGGGTTTAATAAAAAGAGCTATTTTTCACCCTTTTCCAGGTATAATTTATATTTATTGCGATGCACTTGGCTTCAAAGCTGCATGGGTAGTACAATGTATCAAAAGCAGCTTGGAAATGGACCAGTACGTAGGACTCATTTTCTAACCACACGGCAGTGACCCATAGGCGTAGTGGACTAATCAGTGTGGCTTGAGCAGGGGACCAAGTCACTCTGTTGGAATTTGTGACGCACATCTCAGCTACACCATAGCAACACCAATCAGAGCGCAGGTTACATAATGTCCTGTCATTGAACAAAATGGAGAAGCGGAGAAAACAGACATTAGGGATCCGTCTTCTTTCATCTTTCTTCACCTCTGTTTGTTTCCAGAACCGCATTTAACCATATTGCACCCGAGAGGAGCCTGTTGACCAAGCTACTCTGTCTGGGAAAACTGACCCATCACAGCTTTGCTTATTAAGTAGATTAATTACTTTCATTGATTTTGCTCTTCATAACTTTGATTAATCACATACAATTGAATATGTAATCCTGATCCCACTAGAGGCGATTATATCTGACTTCTGTATCATGGTTTAATTAATTTGTGATGGGGGCTCCCCTGGTTTAAAATTTTGTCAGATTACTGTAAACGACAATATTTTTGCAATGTACACAAATTTTTGCGGATTTTATGGTGTTTTTTTAATCTGTGCAATCATCTGTGCAATACAAATAGTTATTCAATGTGATTATACTATTACCGTATATTACAATCTCAAATTTATTTTGGCGTAAAAATTGTACTCTTCAGCAAATCTGCAAGAATTATATGCGTGAATATATTGACATTGACTGTACATTGGGAGGCACACTTTGAGTTTGACAGTTACCCAACTATGCATCTATAGGGCCTAGCAAGGTGTTTTACCAGGGCTGACCTATCTTCAAATGTCAATGAAATTACATCAAAACCCAGTCTCATAAGGCATAGTTTTTTAGCTCGTATTAGATAATCCTTTCCAATACTGTTATGATAAAAATACATTTTTCCCTTTTCCCAAGTCATCTAAAAATTATTTGATTCTTTTTACAAGCATAATGCAGTAAAGAAAAAGTGTGTTAATTAACACACTTTTTCTTTACTGCATTAATGCAAGCAATTGATGTTACTATTAAGAAAATAATCTTTTTGTATTCCAAACGAGGCAACCTTTGATTTCTGCATAAATTTATAGAATCATCTCTTCAGTATGATACACAATTAAATTAAAATTGAATTTAAATTTAAATTCAAACTGTTTTGCAGTATTGGGTAGTAGGCCATGCTTGGGTCATTTTGACAGTTGTCATTCTAAAGTCTCCTAAGGTAGGCAATGATTACCCAAGGCTATAGTTTGCTGATTGGTTGAAGGGCTTGCAGTAGTGCTGAAGACTTGTGGGTAACATGTTTTTCAAGGTACCGTAACATTCTGATTAAGCGTGTCGTTCCAGGTAAGTAGGCTAAAGGCCCTGCAGAAGAGATAACTTCACAGTGTTATAATTATCCCAATGACAACCCACAACTGAAGTGGGTACCGACACACATAGTTAACAATGTGGCACTCCTATTTACTGTAATTCATAATTGTATTTCTTTCTTTTGTATACCTATTCTACCTTCAAGTATGTGTAGACAGCCGGCTACATGTCCAAAATGTCTAGCCTACAAGTTATGTCCAGCTAGAAGGGGATACCCCCCCCCCCACGTGACCTGTGACATTACATGCACGCCTTGCCGCACACGTCGTGATCTTAACCTCACAAATTCCGGGCACTTAAACCTGATGCTAAGCCCATGGTAAGCACTTGGTTACTGCAAGTGTGAGCATAGACACACCCTCAGTTGAATATATTTCAAATGAGATTAAATTCCTGGTGCCTGGATGCCCAGGGTCTTAATCATTAGAGCGACACGTTTAAGTACATCTAGATTCATGTTGCCCATATTGGCCTAATGCCTAATTAAATATCTGCAAATTAGTTTGTTAACATCTAGAGCCCACACTATCTAATATGTGCTGCACCTGTCCTTGCAATTGCTCTTGAATACCATTTTCCTAATAAAGAATCTTTGAATTATGAGTAAAACAAGCAGTGAGGATGAACCTTGATATCGCCATTGCCCAAGGCTGCAATGATAGACACTTGATCTGTGAGTCTATCTGATAAAAGATTTCCAATAAAGAGAGTTGACCTGCATGTGCTTCATAGCGAATCAGCAGGTTATTGAGTGCAAGCAGTGTGATTATAACACTAACACTATTAACAGGGTAGACACATCCAAAAGTTGAAACTTCCATTACAACTAAATGATTAGCCACAGCATGCCCCGGGCATTATCCGATTACAAGATGTATGCAACCCGGCATGTTTGTAGCTTCTAATTTATTCAGATTGCTCATACACACAAAAAAAATAACAGAGTCAATAGTGAGTCCAGGTTGCCTAAGAGAGCCTGGGTGACTCTATGGCAACCTGGGGGAGTGAGATGACCCAGAAAGCTATATGACTCCCTTAGAACAGCAAGAAAGTCATCTAGGCTCGCTTATGGCGACCTGGACTCTCCTGCAGGCAACCTGGACTCCCTTTTGACGCTGTTTCTTTCCTCACGTTACCAAACTTCACAGCATGTGGTACACTACAGGTAATATAACTAGGCCTCAGCTATTGGGATGCCTTGACCCTGATCCATGAAGGCACGTTTTAGCGCTCCCTCCCTTCTCATTTCTGACAGCTATCTGTCCATATTATTGTCCCCATGTAAGTGACATGGTATTGCTATTGATATCTGATTGTGGCATGGCCAGCAGGCATCTGAACAGGGAATGTTATATGTAAGATAGATTACTACTGCAGTTAATGTAGGGAATATTCAACGACAACTGGTAAAATAATGCATTCACTAGTAAAATCGTGATGTACACCCAATGCTAAAATAAAGCATTTCTGTTTAAAAATATAATATGACGTGGATCAAAGTAGCCTCTTAACAATTTGCATGATCAGAGGCCTTATCAAGGTGAATAGAGTTTTACGAGGAGAGAATATCAATATATCACCTTAGTAGTTCCTTATACAGATGGGTATTACTCAGAACAGTGTAATGAATTAATAATTTGGCAAGGTCACATGATCAGATAATATCATCAGGCTTTTGGGAAGTGTCTTTCCTTGTCTTTCGGCATTGCTAATATTGTACCTGCAAGCTTATCAAGTGCAGATATTACTGGGAATGACACCCCCTGTCATAACCTCTGACAGATAGTGATGGATGATCCGGCTAAATTGTGTCCATGGATGCACTGAGTTGGGTACTCTAGCCCAGCCACGTCAGCCTGTGGGGTAGGACATCTTACACCAACCTGCTCCCATGTCTCTGTATTTAGTAATTTAACCCTTTAGGAATAGCATATTGCTTAAATACATCATGCCCATGGTTGTCACGATGAAGGCTCCCAGCCCTAGTGAGTAACTTGCCAGGGCTTGAGACTCACAAATGGTTGGAATATTGCACCAATGAAGCACTAGTGAGTTACTCGCTAGGGCTGCATTGGTACACAAATGTCATCTTTCAGCGACATGCCATCCTTAAAGGGTTAATGAACGTCATTAATAGGAGAGTATCACTTTACTTCTGCCTCACATCAACTGACCTCAAACCTCATCGGATGGGGCCCAGTAGACATCAGATAGACACATAACGTGGCTGCTATGGAAGATGGGTAGCCTATACCTGTGTGAGCCTATTTCGTAATGTTGGAAATACAACCTGGCATTGGAGTATTGAATGTGTACACACTATATAAGCACTTTGAGGCCACCTTTTCATAAAGGGTCATATTCCTGAAAGCAGGACATTTGTAGCATGATCTGTACACTGGAGCTCAGAATTCAATTGTGTGTGACTAGGGAGTGGTCATTTTTTAACAACAGGGGGATGGGGGGGGTCAGTGGATTTTGCGGAGATGGTCTAAAAAGGGGTGAAATTTATTTGGTAAATCTTTTTGGTACCCCCCCCCCCCTTTAAGGGGTCCAAATTCTATTTTCCCCCTCCCAAATCCACCCCCCCCCCATGTCGTTCAAAAATGACCACTCCCTTACTGGCTGTCCACTATCCATCGTTGTGCTGCTAACCTTGAAATCAGGGCTGATTAGTGGGCATATTAAGGTATGGTAATGATAAATACAGGAGAGTCTGCTCCCCTGATAGGGCCAGTTATATCTAAATCCAACCAATTAATCAAAGATACAGAAATAACAAACACTTAATAAGAATGAAATTACTTGCGTATAAATTGGAAAACAATATCACTTGCGGCCTGAAATATTGAACGTTGAATATTTTCATCACGTCTCCTCATAATGAAGTCCCTAAAAATGTTATAGGCCTCGATTCATCCATTACAATTCTCATCATTATCTTACGGAGGCCCTCAATGTGCACAGCTAAGCACTTATTAAGTTGTGCAGCAAAGAATTATGCAGGCCTTAGTCAGGGCTTAATAGGTGGTCTGTGCGCACTGGGCTGCCTATGAATGACCTGGTTCTAAGACTCTTGGTTAAGGATGCCTTGATATGTACAGGTAAATGCCTGTAAGCCAAAAATGCTGGACATCATGGACCTTCCCATTGCAGGGTATCATAAACCAGTGATTTATTGCGGGGCTGCATTGATTAATCATGACAACAACTGTCATATTTTCACGACATGCTGTCCTAAAAGGGTTAACATACTGATGGCCATAGGTGTTTGAGCAATGATCACTGATGATGAAAATCTGACTGTAATTAACAAGCTGATTTGCTCGGAAGTCTGGCTTGGTATCCAAGGGAAACCACCATATTAGACCCAGGTCCTGCCGATTAAGTTAGCTGAATTTAATCCAATATGTGTGTATATTTAAGGACATATGATTCAGATCCATTGAGAATTTACATCCAACCAGTCAATCCCCTTCACATGCAGAGGCAATGTATTCTATATTTTTTATCTTTCTGTTCAGAGCAGGTATTCAATGGCCAAATAGTGACTGTTGGCATTCTTAGCCCTTATCTATGGTCTATAGAATATATATGGAGCTTTTTTTATGCTGAAGTTATATAATCCTTCCCCCTGATAACCCCTCCCCCCCTTTGCTTTTTTGGTGTCTTGAATGGGTCCCCTTCAAATATACCATCCATGTAGACATCATGTTCCTGCGAATGCAAGAATTGCAGTTGTTGCCGCATATAAAAATGCCTGAGGCATTTTTTTACATGGCAACAACCGCAATTCTTGTTATCTTCGATGTGACCTTTCCTTATCGTAAAATGTAATGGTTATTCTTGTAAAGAAAAAGAGATGACATCATAGGCACTGCAGGTCATTGTTCCTTAAAAGGAAATGTAAGGAGGTTTAACAAAATATGCTATTACTCACCATTTTCCAGGTATCATTTATTTGCATTGCGATGCAAATCTGCAGAGGAGCACCCTGGCTTTAAAGCTGCATGGGTAGTACAATGTATGAATAAAAGCAACATGGAAATGGACCAGGACGTAGGATTCAGTTTCTAGCACACACGGCAGTGACTCTCCCTTGGGGGTAGTGGACTAATCAGTGTGGTTTGATCAGGGGACCAAGTCACTCTGTTGGAATTTGTGACGCACATCTTAGCTACACAATGGCAACATCAATCAGATTGCAGGTTACATAATGTTACATCATTGAACAAAAGGCTGAGAAATGACAGACATCAAGGATCCGTTTCCTTCTTCTTTCCTCTCCTTTGTTTTTTCGGAGAACTGCATTTAACCTTGTTGCACAGGGAGCAGCCTGTTGACCAAGCTATTCTGTCAGGGGAGGCTGGCCCATCGCAGCTTTGCTGATTAAGTAGATTAATTACTTTTATTGATTTATCTTAATAGTCATGTCTATGACGGAGAACAGTAGTTCTCTACCTTCCTCTCTATGACATGAATTATTGTCCAAGAGACCACTTTGATTAATCACATACAATTGAATATATAATCCTGATTCCACTAGAGCCGATCATATCTGACGTCTGTATCATGGTTTAATTAATATGTGATTAGAGCTCCCCTGGTTTAAAATTTTGTCAAATTACTGTAAGCCAATATATTTTTGCACTGTTTATATTTTTGCAGATTTCATGTGTGTTTTTTCAATCCGCAATGATATGTACAACGCAAATAGTTATTCAATGTACTTATACAACTACCGTATATCAAAATCTCAAATTTGATTTGGCGTGAGTTTGGACTTTTCAGCAAATCGTCGGGCATAACTTCCATTGGGGAAGTTATTCCCATATAAGTGTACATACCAGTGCCACCTAGTGCCTCCCACCGGCACCAGCCGTGGAACTCTTCTCCAGGGGAGGGGAGGTAGCCAGCAGCAAGCAAGCAGGCAGCAAGGCCAGCAGCAGGCCAGCAGAGACTTTGTTTTTTTCTAGATTTGGTCTAGAATTCGGTCAAAATGACGGCCTGTTTTTGCGGGACAGAGTACCATGGCAACAGGAATCTGTAAGAATTTATACCTGTGAAAATAATGACATTGACAGTACATCGAGAGGCAAACTTTGAGTTTGAAAGGATTACCCATCTATCCATAGGGCAACACCAAGGTGTTTCACAAGGGCTGACCTATCTTCAAATGTCAATGATATTACATCAACACCTAGTCCTATGAAGCATAGTTTTCATAGCTCGTATTACATCATGCTTTCCAATATACTGTTATGATTGTGGTCCTTTCCCCAGGTCATCCAGTAAACACTAAAGTTAGAATCTAATCATCTGAGTCAGTGTATGCAGCTAGACTGACACAATAACTAGACTGTAGTGCAGTATTAAGCAGTATAGCATGATTGGGTCACTTCGACAGCTGTCAGTCTAAAGTCTGCTATAAAGTAGGCAATGATCTTTTCTTTCTTTTTTTTAAAATTTAGGTTTTTATTTCTCATCATAGAATCCATCCGCGACGATTGCAATTTAGGACGTACAAAATCAATTCCTTTGATTCTTATATGATAATTCAATCACATTAATATACAATGGTAGAAATATAAACCTATGGAAAGGCCTTATCAACAGATAATATTATGGCACAAGGGTGCAGTTTGTTGATTGGTTGAGGGGCTTGGAGTAATGCTGAAGGCCTTTGGGTAACAGGTTCCATGTGTTTTAAGGTAACGTATCATTTGGTTTAAGCGCTGGGCACTTTTGGAATTCGCAGGACCTTCACACCCAGGTGAGGTGCTTCTACAAGATCCTATTTTCGTGCTTAAGCCACATTTCAAGCCCGTCATACCCCTGTCACACATAGTTTACAATGTGGCACTCTTATTTAATTCATATTTGTATTTCTTTCTTTTGTATACCTATTCTACCTTCATGTATGTGTAGACAGCCGGCTAAATGTCCAAAAAGCCTACAAATTATGTCCAGCTAGAAGGGGATACCCCTCCCCCCCCCCCCCCCCACGTGACCTGTGACATTACATGCACGCGTGGCCGCACATGTCTTGATCTTAACCTCACAAATTCCGGGCACTTAAACGTGATGGTAAGCCTATGGTAAGCACTTGGTTACTGCAAGTGTGAGCATAGACACATCCTCAGTTGAATATATTTCAAATGAGATTAAATTCCTGGTGCCTGGATGCCCAGGGTCTTAATCATTAGAGCGACACATTTAAGTACATCTAGATATTTGCCTAATGCCTAATTAAATATCTGCAAAATAGTTTGTTAACATCTAGAGCCCACACTATTTAATATGTGCTGCACCTGTCCTTGAGATTGCTCTTGAATACCATTTTCCTAATGAAGAATCTTTGAATAATGAGCAAAACAAGCAGTGATGATGAACCTAGATATCTCCAAAGATTTCCAATAAAGAGAGTTGACCTGCATGTGCTTCATTGCGAATCAGCAGGTTATTGAGTGCAAGCAGTGTGATCATTACACTCACACTATTAAGAGGGTAGATACATCCAAAGTTGATACCTCCATTACAACTAAATGATTAGCCACAGCATGCCCCGGGCATTATCCGATTACAAGATGTATGAAACCTGGCATGTTTATAGCTCCTAATTGATTCAGATTGCTCATACACACACAAAAAGTAACAGAGTCAAAACTGAGTCCAGGTTGCCTAAGAGAGCCTAGGTGACTTTCTGGCTGACCTGAGGGAGTCACCTTGGGGAGTGATATGACCCAGAAAGCTATATGACTCCCTTAGGACAGCAAGACAGTCATCTAGGCTCGCTTAGTGCAGATATTACTGGGAATGACACCCCCTGTCATAACCTCTGACAGATAGTGATGGATGATCCGGCTAAATTGTGTCCATGGATGCACTATGTTGGGTACTCTAGCCCAGCCATGTCAGCCTGTGGGGTAGGACATCTTACACCAACCTGCTCCCATGTCTCTGCATTTAGTAATTTAACCCTTTAGGAATAGCATATTGCTTAAATACCTCATGTCCATGGTTGTCATGATGAAAGATTCCAGCCCTAGTGAGTAACTTGCCAGGGCTTGAGACTCACAAATGGTTGGAATATTGCACCAATGCAACACTAGTGAGTTACTCGCCAGGGCTGCATTGGTGCACAAATGTCATCTTTAAGCGACATGCCATCCTTAAAGGGTTAATGAACGTCATTCATAGGAGAGTATCACTTTACTTCTGCCTCACATCATCTGACCACAAACCTCATCAGATGGGGCCCAGTAGACATCAGATAGACACATAACATATGGCTGCTATGGAAGATGGGTAGCCTATACCTGTGTGAGCCTATTTCGTAATGTTGGAAATACAACCTGGCATTGGAGTATTGAATGTGTACACACTATATAAGCACTTTGAGGCCACCTTTTCATATAGGGTCATATTCCTGAGAGCATGACATTTGTAGCATGATCTGTACACTGGAGCTCAGAATTCAATTGTGTGTGACTAGGGAGTGGTCATTTTTTAACAACAGGGGGTTGGGGGGGTCGGTGGATTTTCGCGGAGGGGGTCGACATTTTTTTGGTCCCCTCCCACAGGAGGTGTTGAAATGTTGTTGGTCCCTCCCTCAGACAAGTTGAAATTGAGCGCGGTAGACCCCTTTGAGCTATAGTAATGCACGGGCTTTTGCACTAAAAAGGGGTGAAATGTATTTGGTCCCCCCTCAAGAGGGGTCCAAATCATTTTGGTCCCCCCCCCTTTAAGGGGTCCAAATTTTGTTGGTCCTCCTCCCAAATCCACCCCCCCCCCCCCATGTTGTTAAAAAATGACCACTCCCTTACTGGCTGTCCACTATCCATCGTTGTGCTGCTAACCTGGACATCAGGGCTGATTAGTGGGCATATTAAGATATGGTAATAAAATAAATACAGGAGAGTCTGCTATGCTCCCCTCATAGGGCCGGTCATATATCTAAATCCAACCAATTAATCAAAGATACAGAAATAACAAACGCTTAATAAGAATGAAATTACTTGTGTATAAATTGGAAAACAATATCACTTGCGGACTGAAATATCGAACATTGAATATTTCCATCACGTCTCCTCATAATGAAGTCCCTAAAAATGTTATAGGCCTCGATTCATCCATTACCATTCTCTTCATTATCTTATGGAGGCCCTCAATGTGCACAGCTTAGCACTTATTAAGTTGTGCAGCAAAGAATTATGCAGGCCTTAATAAGGGCTTAATAGGTGGTCTGTGCCCACTGGGATGCCTATGAGTGACCTGGTTCTAAGACTCTTGGTTTAGGATGCCTTGATATGTGCAGGTAAATGCATGTCAGCCAAAAATGCTGGACATTATGGACCTTCTTATTACAGTGTATCATAAACCAGTGATTTATTGCCGGCATACCCAAGCCAATCATATTATGGACACGGTTGCACTGAAGTAAAGGATGTTTCCACATTTTTTATTCTTACTGCATTGTGTTGCTCCTACATGATAATACAATTATGAAAGCACCCTGCCATGTAAAATATATGCAGAGTCCTTATTCATATGCAAAGACGCTTTGTAGGATGTTTACACTGCAACTACTGTAAGCATTATTTGGAAAAGAAAAACTATAATGCTTCTTCCTGTTGAGCCTATCGGCCTTTGTGATTACATTATGGAGTATAATTGGCTTTTAAATATTGAACCTGGATTATACAACTAAGTTAGACAAATCAGATTATCAAATGATTCTTGCCTGACCTTAATGTTCTACCCCTATCTGTGCTCCTTTGTAGGATTTAACTTTTATCATTGCTTCTCGGGCTAGATGGCAAATAAAAGACTAACCCTCCACCCACCAATTAGCTGATATTTATTTCAATCCACCCTCCCCCCCCCCCCAAATAGCAGCTTTTCAGAATTGGTCCCTGAGGATATTGAACAAGCCAGTGGAAATACATTTTGTTGCAGGTAATTGAATGGACTGACTTTAAATGTTGACCTCCCCCCAGCCTAGCTCGGAGCATCTTCAAGTTTTGGCGCCCCCTACAGATGGCTTGTTTTTCATTATGACCCCCTCGTTATAAGGAGGAGGGTTATAAGGAGCAGACGGTTATAAGGAGCACATTTGCTTTGCCAAATCCTTTTCTATACTTTTCTTTAGTAAAAAAACACTTTTAGAACGAGCATTTCTAGCCAAAAATCGTTTATAAGGAGCAAATATTTTCAAGATACAGTAAAATTCCGCTACAATGGATTCGGTTACAACGAATTTTCGGATACAAGAAACAAATTGCTGTGCCAGAAACAGTTTCCATACATTCCTATAGTAAAAGAAGTAACTAATATTGACAATTGCGGCCTTACCACACACACAGAGTCCTATACAGGTGGGTGAGCGCCCAGCACTTCCCTTTGATTTCTGAGCCTCCCCCCTGCCGCTTACCTACCCCTATACACCGCCCTATACAGGTGGGTGAGCGCCCAAAATCGGTTACAAGGAAGGTTGGTTACCTGTTACAACGAGCAAATTTGCCTTGCCAAAAGGTGCTCCTTATAACGAGATTTTACTATATCAACCTTGCCCCCCCTCTATAGATTGCAATATTCGAAGTGCCTCTAAGGTCAAACTGTGCAGATATCGTTGTCAGGGACACTGGCTGTTAAGCAGTTACAAGCAAATGAATAAATATTTGGTCATTCAAAGTGAAGCAAGGTTGCTTCCTGGTTTTGTTTATTATTCTATTGCATCTTTGACACAATAATTTCATAAAAAGCTAGAGGAAGTTACATATAGCCAATCCTCTTTAATGATCAGTGCTACACTTCACAAGTGCCAATTCTCAATGACCTCACAAGTTAACAAGTTACCCAGTTAGTATTTAGAAGGTAGATTACACATTTTTTGCATTTTAACAGCAGAGTCTGGAGTACTGCAAAAGACATGAACACTGAAGAAATATGATTTCAATCCGAATCTCTTTATCGTATATTGTATCTTTATATATCACAACAATATCTTTTTTTTTAAATGACATGTATCAATAGACGTATAAAAAACAGAACTCATTATCATGAGCCCCCTGAGACATAATATTCAATGAATTGTACTCCCCTGCTTGCTAGACACTAGGAATATCTGGAAGACGGCTAATGTTGAGAATCAGCCAGTATCGGTAGGTTCTATATATTGCCTCTACTAAAGTCTGCCTACTGGGAAATGAGGCTACTAGCATGCATTGGTATCCTCTCTAGGCCTCACCTCGGAGATAGTCTTAACCTTATTCACCTTCAGTCAATTACTCCAAGAGAAAGAAGAGTGAAGCAGCATACATCTATAACTATGTTGCCTTGTAATTAAAACACCTCCTGATAAACATAATAGTGGCATTGGCAATCATCTGAATTTGTGTTTGAAAACTATTCGAACAGAGAATAAGTTCTGTATGTTACACATTTGGAGACATGTACTCATGATCGAATGATAAGTTGCAGGCTTGTTATGTCTTGACAAAGAAGAATAGTGAATTATATGCTCCACAATAACTAGTCTAGGGAACATTGAAATACACTATTTACACATTATTTCTACTTTGACCTGTGTGGATAATATGCTTTGTTGAGCCAAATATTATTACATCATTTTTCTCTCTTCATACAAGCGGTGCCTGGTACAAGCCAACACAATGTATTATAGTATCAGGATGTTCATAAAGCACTTTTATATCATGAAGTTGATGGACTACTAATTAACTACCAGAAAATGCATCTTTTGAATTTTGGTGTTCAGAATGGGAAGCACGCCTGCAGCCATGTTTACTGCATGTCTATATTCTGCCCCACCCAAAACACTCTTCCCAACATAGTATTTTATAGTTCTGGTCTTCGCACTGGAAGAAATATTGTCTTAGTAGCATTTGACATACCTAAATGTCTTATAAGAGAAGCTGCAAAAGTGCCCTCACACCTGGGAACAAATAAACATTTCTTTGACCACAAAAGTGCTTTTGAACAGCTGGATAGTAAAGGATATGTCACACAAAAGTGTCAGCTTATGTGTCTTTATAAGATGTATAGGCCTATGTGTCTCAAAGTATACAGACACTATTTGAATTTACTAACACCTACCCACTCAGAGTAGGCTAAGTGGATTATTATTCTGTTGAGCTTGCCCTGCCACAACCCACATTGTAATTTGTAAATTGTGTAAGTGTAACACTTTCCAAATGACACAGTGTGACCTTCGTGCTGATTGCCATAGATTGACAAGTCCTGACCGAGTTGTTCAAAACATTGAAGAACCCAGACGAGGTGATCGAACCGATCCGTGAACAACGTCCGCCTCAAGTGTCCCCAAGAGAAAATGCTCTACTTTCCAAGAGCCCACTCAGCCAAGAGTAGAGATGGAGAATGACTTGGACTACACATTTCAATGTCTAAGCTTCCAAACTGACTTAAAGTGGCATAATCACCGAGCGTTTCCCACTCACAACTCTATTACTGTTCCAGACTACTATGTGGTTAAGTGTGAGTGGTGAGAATGCCCCTTTAATTAATGCATCAGGTTGATAGATAATTCAATGCAAAATGATTACATGGAACTGTGACTGGTCATAACGGGAGCACACTTAATTATCTATCAAGCATGACATCAGATGAGACTAAGAACACTGGATAAAATTCTTTGCCACCAAACGTCATTACTTTTACCTGAAGCAGGCCTTCATTTTTAAAGTATTAGGAGTAAACAATGCAACCCACCAGTTCAAATGGATGCACTTTGGATATCAGTAGACCAAAAATCGTGGTTTGAAATAAATTACCTGCTGATGCTCTGCCCTACGTGTAATATCGAAACCATGAATAAATACTAAGGATCAATAATAAACCAATGTAAGACAGTGAGCTGCTTGGGGAATTTGCCATTTAGGAAAAGAAATATTATTATACCTGTTATTAAGTAAATCAATTGCCATAGATTTATCATGCTTAATTGTTGACAGATTTAGAATACCCCCTCCACTTCTGGATACTAGTATCCCTTGCATTAATTTAAAAGCAGGCTATAGCAGCTACTAAACAGCAAATCTCTGGTCACTTTTACTAGCATAATATTAGCATTCATTGCCAGGGTGCAATGGCTACCACAAAGCTCAGGATCATCCAATGGATAATAATGGCTGTTCCTGGTTTCTGGTCATATGGCATCACCAAAGTTTGTAGAGGATTATTTGACAAATCAATGCTTTGGCTCTACTGTTTGGGTTGTAGCTTGAATGAATAAAGATAATATCATCTTGATATAAAACAGTCTTTGACCAATTAAAATCCAATTGAAAGTGATCTCAACGTTGCTTTACAAATATGATTTGATATATATTATATGGTATTTCTCCATCTACTAGATTTGTTTGATAATTTTGCATTATGGATTGCCTGACCTATATTTATAGAGGCACTAAATTGGAGTATTTCCATTTAAGGAAATAGATGACATCTCCCGCAGTATAGATCTAAAAGGACATTGCTTCACAGTGGTCTTATTATAACGGATTATATTTCTCCACTTCAGATGGCAATTATGAATTTGATATGACCGAGACAGAATAAACAGAATTCCTACCCAATCAGACAAAAATTAATTGGCCATCATATGTCTCATCCACTATATGATTTGACATCTAGTACAACCGTTGGTCTATACAGGTCATATACCAACTGTCTACTCTATATTTCCAGGTACACACTGTTGTAGCCATATATATGGTCAAATAAACGCAACAAGTAGTTGGACCCCGCTTGTAGATTGAGATAAGTTGCTCAGAAGGCAATTAGTGCACAACAGGAGTAGATCAGGTATTACGGACTTCCCACTCCCAATGGTGGTATTAGCTGACCCGGCATGCTCTAGGCTTAGTGGCCAATATAAGCTGAGGTAATAAAGAGAGTGGTGTCTGTAGGCCAATCTCCCTTGGCAAAGACTCTCCTACTCATCTCTGCCTCACGCTACAGACTCTTCTGGAATAGAAGGGACAAACGCAGGACTCTCCTGTGGAAGAAGTCCAGAATATGGTACTACATGTACTTATCTAGTTTCCTATCCACATCACAAACTGCCTGTATTTCTGTCCCAAAACAGTAAAAATCTGAAAATTAACAAATTATACCAAATAACAATAGGTCTGGAACTTTCAGATATTTATGTTTAGGGCTTTCTTCAAATATTTAAATGAAATGGTTTACATAAATGAAAGATTTCAGTGCACCTGGCGTAGAGGGCAATATTTCCGTATTTTCATGTTGACACCTTTGAGTGCCATAAACTGGTATTACACTCTATGAGACACCCCTGACTAGGTATTCAGGAGTGTCTCAAATAAAGGCCAAGGAAATGTTATTGGCCCTGATTTATTCCATGCAATACTCATCATTAGCTGATGGAAGCCCTCCTAATTACACAGCTCAGCTCAAGGGGCATTATTAAGCTCTTATCAAGCCCCGGAGAGGCCACAGTAAATAGTCTGTGCCTACTGGGATGGCTATTATAAGTGTCCTAGTTCTAAGACTCTCCATTATGATCGCTTTGAATTAGGCAGATGCCAGTGACCTGGAAAATCTGAGCTATACAGACCATCCTGTTTCAGTGTTTCACTACCGCCTGATAGTACAACCGACTCCATTCCATTTTCTATCTGTCCAATCTATCATTCTCATCTCGATCACAAGATGTCGCTATTGGTATCTGAAAGAGGCATTCTCGGCAGGCAGCTTTACAGGCAATGTTACATGTCAAATCGCATACTACTGCACAAAGCACTCACGATTAAACTATAAGGTGGACCTAGGTAGCCTCTAATCAATTTGCATAGTCAAAGGGCTTATCACCAAAATTTTTTTTTTTTTTTTAATGAAATAGCTTATCCTATTTGTTCTATCTTGAAATAGATATTACTCATGAGAGTTTAACAAATTACTACATTTTAGAAGGTCATTTGACAAATATCAGGAGATCAGATGATATTATCAGGCTTTTGACAAGTCTAAGCAACGACCTGTAAGATAGTACATCCTCGATTGAAAAGTCTGCCCTCATTCCCGGGGTCCGTTTGCACCCACCTCCCCAACCCCCCCCCCCCCCCCTCACATCCACACATGGTCCAGAAGCCGTGAAAGTCACATGCGGCACTGCGTGTGTCCATGGGGTTGGCGGTGTGTGTGTGGGGGGGGGGGGGGGCTTTAAGACAGGCCAGGCACTGCCTGCTCAGTGTGTATACCAGGGTATAGGCCTACTACATAAATGTATATGGTGTATTATCAAACTCAAGCTTCCCCAGGTACTCCAGTTCGGGGACCTTCTGGATTCACCTAGAGAAGATATGTACCAACCATGTTACATTCTTTCCAAAACTTAGCAAAAAAAAACACAATTGAGTTATAGTTTTACAGTTAATGCATTTTCGGATTAATCTGGTCAAATAAAGACACTTTGCTTCTTTTTTTAAATTTCCATTGCATGTTTGTAAATATCATGTATGAAAGTAAGTTAGCGAAATTCTAAGTTTTAGATGAGAATATAAGTTATATTTGGATGGCTGCCATCCATGAGGAAGCTGCTATGGCTCACACCTTGAGGGTCCTCGATGATAAGGACAGCCTTGCAGGTAGCAATGGCTTTTGAGGCCGGCGTTGTCGGGACCTGTTTGAGAAGTGTCTTCTGCTGTCTTTCAGCATTGCTAATATTGTGCTTGCAAGCTTATCGAGTGCATATATATCTGAGAATGACACCCCCTGCCATATCCTCTGACACATAGTGATTGATAGTGTGGCTTAATTGTGTCCATGGATGCAGTGAGTTGGGTGCACTACACTGATATTCCTAGGGTCCCTATACGCCCAACCCCTCAGTCACTAGTGCCTAACCTAGTTAGTCATTTTTTTGGCTCCCTATAGGACCAACCTAGGTCAGTTATTATTGTCAGGTTGGTCAGTATTGACCAACCCACCTTAGTCTTTTCATTTCCAGGGGGAGCCACTGAGTGGTCATGACAGGTGGCCCCAACTAGTGGTATACAAATACAACACACCAATGATGAACCTAGGTTAGCCACTACTGACTGACCCCTTGGTCATTTTTAAATATAACTTTGCCATTTTGAGTACACTCATATGACCAACCTAGGATAGTTTGAACTGACTAGCCCTTTCAATCTATGGATTTTCAGTGTAGTCAACCTGATCCTATGTCGTTGCACATGTTTAGTCTTTTAATAATTCCTGGTAATTAATACTTGTGTAGTATGCAATGAATTCCAAAGGGGTAGGTAGTTGTAGCAAGATACTCTTAAACATTTTGATGCTCAAGGATTTTTGAATCCATCCGACAATGGCCTTATTAGTCCTGATGATATCCTTCCACTTTAATTGCTTTCTTATATTAAGTGAAACAATTCGTGCCACTTACTCCTGACTATACTGTTCTGTGATCATGTACAAGATCAATTATGCAACAAGAGTCAAATCGTAATTCCACACTATCCTTGATTAGGTAGTGAGAATCGATACCCCTCATGTCACTTGTTAATACTGAAGCTACACACTTTGATTCATTGCACAGTCTTCTTAAGAACTTTCCCTTGAAACATCAGACAGTCTTCCAATAGGTGTAATAAAAACAAAGACTAGTATTCCCCATTGCTCTTATACATGCAATTAGCTGAATTCTTCTAGTAGTGAAATGCCTTCAACATTGTTCAACCCAAGTGTGATGAGCTATAGACCAATCAAATCTCACCCACGTAGCTATACCGTATTGCATTTGAGTCTGTGTTCTTGCATATGGGCGCCAGACAAACAAAAGAGGGTACAGAACAGAGGAGATAAAGACCATTTTAATATGGGATGAATATGAGGTGAAATCCTCACTGGTAGTAAGCTCAGAGAGAGGAGCACCAGCTGGTGCAATGATAAGAATTATAGTGTGGGGGTTGTGAAAGTATGAAGCGGACACAGGTTCCAAATTCGGTTTGAATGCAACAGGCTCTTTTATTCAAGTTGCAATCCTTGGTTCTCATACCTACACAGCCTTGTAATATTACTCTATAATGTACAATTTTATCACAGACAAGGTTTGAAGTACACAAGCAGCGTTGTCGCTGGTTCAAAATTAGCAGAGCTGTTCGGACTGGTCTTGTCCCAGCAAGGGATGGTGCGAGAGCCAGGAGCAGGAGGGGTGTAGGGCCCTGGTCACGAAGGTAGCAATGGGTGTTGGTCAGAGCTGGTCCATGGACGAACTCCTTGACATGGCCAACCGCGGCATCTTATATACCCAGATTGGGGACCAAGCAGTGTGGACATGGCGCTCCACCGGCACGCCATCTGGAGTGCCCTAACTGACCTCGCAACCGGGTAATGTTAGGGGACATGGCGCAGGACAGCTGGTGTTGCCACCTAGCGTAGAACTGTGCCATTTTCGCCTTAAAATCACGAACCCATGGTACACATGTTATTGCCCCTACAATAGAATTGCTTGCATACTTAATGTAAGTTAAAGTCAGGCATCATATTACTGAAGTCATCAATCTGATGTCTTTTCTGATTTGCATGGATTACACTGAAGTGAAGGATCTTCATCGTATTCAGAGTCCTACATTTTTTATTCTCATTGCATTCCGTTACTCAGACATCATGCTGTAATTATGATAGGCACCTTGCTTAAAAAATGCTGATACTGCACGGTGTTTATTTAGATCAAAAGATGCAGTGCAGGATTTTTAGTTTTACACTACAACGGCTATAAGCATGATTTGAAAAAAAACACCAGAAATTATAATGCTTGTTCCCGCCTAGCCTATCTGCATTTGTGATTAGATCATAATGTATGAATAGGCATCGTGAATGGAGCTTGGGTTATAAAATTGAATTGAGAATGATATGCACCTTTACATACCTAAATGTTTTACCCTTTTTTATGCTGATTTTTATGACATATCTATTCTTGTTGCTTTTTAGACTAGATTAGATTGATGCTCTGGATGTTACATTGTAATTTTTTATGTGGCCATTGGGTTGTTTTGTGTATTCTTATTTTGCGTCTTCTATACAATACATACATTAAAAAGCCAGAGAAGGATTAATTGAGCAAAGCTCTTTCGGTGCTAGGCTTCCCAAGTGTTAATTCTCAGTGACCTGACTAAAGTAAGTTATCAAGTAGCCCAGTTAGTTATTATGTAGAAGGTACATTACTTTTTTTTGTATTTACAAAGTTATAAACGTTTTTTTACCTGGTACAGCTACGATTGTTGCATTACCTATTTTTCTCTTTGCTCTAATATGATAGAACAAAACACATTATCATCGCTCCCTGGGACATAATAGACAGTAAATATTGCACTTTACCTGCTTGCTAAACATTATGGATATCTGAAGACGGCCTATGTTGAGAATCAGCCAGTGTCAGTAGGTTCTATATTACCTCTACCACAGACTGCCTACTGGGAAATGAGGCTACTAGCATGCATTGGTATCCTCTCTAGGCCTCACCTCGGAAATAGTCTTAACCTTACTCACCTTCAGTCCATTACTCCAAGACAGAAGAGAGGGAACAGTATATAATTATTTAAATCTATGTTGCTCGTGTATTTCAAGCACATTCTACTTATTAATTAATAATCTCTGTTCATGTTTCTATAATTGTGGAGACAAATACTAATGATAAGATGTATGCAGAATGAAGTTGATGATGTATACTAATAAATTGCTCAAAACAGGGTTAGGGAAACTCCCTTTTTTATCTCAGACCCTAGAGTATAAGTGATTGTATTTGTCTTCACATTTCATGGTTATCTGCTATCGAATCTCCAAGACTAAAAAAAAGTAAATCTTTGCAAGGCTCCCTTTTTTGCATGTCAGTATTTGGAAAGGGGGAGCATGTCCACAGCGTGATCTCCTGCATGTCCATATTCTATCCAAACCAAAACACCTTTTCTGTCCTACTCTCCCATTCAGCTTCTTTTACCATAAGAGTGTTTATAGCTCCGGTCTTTGCAAAGCAAAAAAAAAGTTCTTCTGGCATTTGACATGGTTGAATGTTCTTCCGGAGAAGCTGCACGGTGGCCTCATAATATAGCGCTTCACACAAGGGAATAAGGCCAAAGAAAAAAAAGTTTGTTGCAGGTCACCCAACGGACCCTATCAAAAAAGTGGGTTGACCCTACATTTTTTATGCAATTTTGAAGAAGTTTTCGTATGTTTACCCTCTTTGGTCAATTTGAGGGTCTTCGGAGAGCCTGGCTAGTACTCTCATGTTCAAAAAAGAGAAGTAAAAAAAAACAAGCAACCTACCGACCCTAGATTTTCTTGCCGTGTTACCAGAAACAAACCTTTTTTTTTTGGCCTAAATAAACATCCATGGATAAAACCAGAGGGATGTTTTACCCCCATGGACAGTGTGACAATGAAGTATATGTAACACACGAGTTATGTCACTGTACAACCTACATAGACAAAATTAACTGCTAGTCACTGCTATCCTTGATTAGTCTTAACACCTTCTGCTAAAAGCATCCAAAGGTTGACATTACCACTGGTTGAATATGACATTGTATCCCTCAAACTAAGTTGCTCTGGTTCTAAACATTTCAGATGGTAATTGTAAAATAGATATGACCTTGTCACTGTTACCAGAACTTCCAAATTATTATCAGATAGAAATGTAATGTTGGCTGTCAGTTTTCTCATCTCCCATATGAAATGTAAAAGCCTCAACCTGATAGCTGTTATAAAACTACCGTAAATTCCCGCGTACTACCCGCGGGTTGTACACGAACCAGACTCAGTTTTCATTTGATACCAAACATGCCTATATAGGGTGCGGGTTATACGAGGGTTTTTATTACTATAGAACAGTACTAAAATTGAAATTTTCGAATTCAAAAACGGGTTAAAGGATTCCCCTGAGTTGGGGGTGCGGGTTATACGCGAGATGCGGGTAGAACGCGGGAATTTACGGTAGTTGGTCTATACAGGTCATGAACCAACCATCTACTCTATACTCTCAGGCACACACAGTCTTAGACATTATATATGGTACAGTAAAGGTAACAAGTAGGCTGGACCCTGCTTGTAGATTAAGAAGAGTTGCTCAAAAGGCAATAGCGGCACAAGAGCAGCAAATCAGGAGTTACTGACTGCCCACTCTCAATGGTTGTAATTGCTGACCTGGGCATGCTCTTGCCTTAGTGGCCAATATAAGCTGTGGTTATAAAGACTTTGTGTCTGGAGGTCTGAAATAGCTGGTAACTGACACAGGAAGATAATCATTTATCAGTATTAGGGAGTGGTCATTTTTTAACAACAGGGGGGGGGCGGTGGATTTCCGCGCGAGAGGGCGGAACAATTTTTGGTCCCCCCCACGGGAGGGGTCGAAATTTTTTTGGTCCCCCCTTGGGCAAGTCGAAAATGAGCGCGGCCGACCCCTTTGAGCTATAGTAACGCGCGGGCTTTTTCGCTAAAAAGGGGTGCAATTTTTTTGGTCCCCCCCTCAAGAGGGGTCCAAATTTTTCTGGTCCTCCCCCTTCAAGGGGTCCATATTTTTTTGGTCCCCCCCCCCCCCAAATCCACCAACCCCCCCCCCCCCTGTTGTTAAATAATGACCACTCCCTTAGGCAAATTGTATGCAGTTAGAATAGTTCATGATGATTTCATAGAAAATGCAATTTACTTTCAAAAGAGCCATTATTCATGTTCATGGGCAGCTTACTATTGGTTACTTGTTTTAAATCTAGGCCTGGCTTTATTATTAAGGGAGTGGACTATTTTTTAACAACAGGGGGGGCGGTGGATTCGGGGGGGACCTCTGGAATTAGGTGGACCAAAAAACTTTGGACCCCTTTTGTAGGAGCACCAAAGAACTTACACCCCTTTTTAGCGGAAAAGCCCAGGCGTTACTACACCTCAAAGGGGACGGCTGCGCTCAATTTCAACCAGCCTGGACTACAACATTAACCAAATTATCTAACCCTTTTTGTAGGGGGGGGGACCAAAAAAGTTCCGACCAGCTCGAACTAAAAATTCACCAACCCCCCCCCCCCTGTTGTTAAAAAACGACCACTCCCTAAACTACTATTATCAATAATCTAGATTTACATGCAATTTTTTTTCTACTTCAGCCACTTGTTGGCCTTCTTAAAGTATATATGTTCGTCTTCAAGCACCATCTCCCCTATAAGGCCTAGAGTTGTGGTCCTCGCTCGGCTATGACTGATACCGGAGGGACAGTAAGCCTTTCATCTTAATGTTATGGTCACATAAGTACCAATATGAATGCATTCAAACACTATCAGAATTAACGTTCCCATCAAATGACCAATGGTAAGTTGCAGACTCATCCACTTCAAGATCCTTTTGATTTTATTAGAGTGTTTATTAGTTATGTTTGATTTTCATAAATACAATTATAATGCACATATATAGATTCAGGTAAGTGATAGTAAACTACGGTGATCGTTTTGGTCATAATCCCTTCCTGCTGGCAGTGAGCATGGGACAATATTGTTTCAACCACTACTGGTAGCTTTCTGTTGAGCTTGGCGAAATAACCATAACACCCCCAAAAATGCATCTAGCATATTTAGCAATGCACACAATTATTCGCAATGATTGACTTTCCTTATATCATTCCTTTGACAATAGACTTTGACTATTATTCCTTAGAAATCTTATGAAGATGATCTCCTTGGTGATTATTGCAAGTGTATTTCTCACTTAGAAATGGTTGATTTCAAGCTCGCATGGTGATCTTCAATATTGCAACGCTCTATTCTAAAAATATCGTCATCTGCTGTGGTGCAACAGCCCAGTGGGCTAGTTCTTGAGATCTTGATTCAGATTACTAAGAGATTCTGACATTTATAGTGTCGAGAGTAACACTCAACAGTAACTAAACTCCCTTCGCTTTTATTCTGTCATGTCTCTGTCTCGATTCATCTTACCAATCTCCATTACAAAGTGTCGTCGCTACTAGTCTCTGACTAAAGCATTCCACGTGGGAACCTTGGTAGATGGATACAATATTAAAGGAGCAATATCACCACTTGCGCAGCTACCACATAGTAGACTAGAACAGTACTAGAATTTTTGAATGGGACACGCTGGGTACTTATGCCGCTTTAAAGTTAGTTTGAGGCAGCAGACAACTTCTGTGACATGCCAAGAAACTAGTATTTTCAAAAATCAACCTTCATGAATTAGAGAAAGGAGAAGGTGTTGCACAGTATATGGATAATTATAGACGAGTGGGAGACAGGGTATACCAATATTATTAATACTGAAAACAATCGGGCCTTTAAGCTTGACATGTGCTACATTGACAGTGCTACATTGGACAGGCTACTTGTTCGAATTACAATAATAAATATTCAGATCATACATTTAAACAAAGTGTTCAACTCTCGTTTTCATCATTCAGATGACACTGATCTCAAAGCCTTATGAATATCATTCTCCTTGACAAAAAGATGACCCCTCAATCAGAGATTGTATACCTTGATTAAGTTAGAAATGGGAGACGGGATCGGAGAGGTGTTTTAAGCAACCCTACCCAGGCTTCAATCCATATTTCTCTAGATTTTAGCAGAGTTTGTTCCAAGAAGAACAAGCTCCCACTGATTCTAAGAATCTCGTTAGGTACAGTGATATACCCAATCCTTTTTTCAGAACAATTGGTGCCCGTCATCTTTCATGTTGTATGCATCCTTAAATGCTGATTAATTTGTTTCATCAGTGAGTTCAGCTTGGTTCCTATTTCTTTTTAGATATTTAGAAACATGCTCCCTTCTCTCAAAAATAAGTGACCTGATTTCAGATGTTATCCAGTTAATATCTCTGACGTAGGGAGTGGTCATTTTTTATCACCATGGGGGGTTGGTGGATTTGGGGGGGACCAAAAAAATTTGGACCCCTTTTTAGAAAAAGCCCGCGTGTTACTATAGCTCAAAGCGGTTGGCCACGCTCAATTTCAGCCTGCCTGAGGGGGGGACCGACAAAATTTCGACCCCTCTCGCGGGGGGACCAAAAAATATTTCGAACCGCTCGCGCGAAAATCCACCGACCCTCCCCCCCTGTTGTTAGAAAATGACCACTCCCTTAATACGTTTTGGTTTTAACGGGATATGTGTAGTCAATCAGCGTGTTGTACACATAAATGCACTGCAGTTGTCTAGGTGTGATCACAAGAGTTTTACCATAAATAGGCATCAAGTAGAAGTGTAGCAATACCTCCTGTAGTAATACAACTCCCTTCCTTTTTAGTCTGACATCTCATGTGCCATGACTAGTTTCTGAATGAATCATTCCCAGCAGGCAACTTGATAGATGGATGTTACATTATGCATTGCTGCTGTTAGTGACATCAGTCTCATCTCATGACAATCTACAAATGAAACCAGTACGTATTACATTATTGTCACATAGCTGTTGACACATATATGTTGGAAGTAGTAACTGTTTCAAACCATTGTCAGGAAGGATTGGTTTTTCAACACATCTGAAAAGAAAAGACTTGTATGATCTTTTAGACCATCTTGGGATTTATAAAAGTGGGAAAACCAATCAATACAAAAGGATAATAGTCTACTGCGCATGAGATGTGCTAAAGAGATAGCTGTTGAAGGCCACATTCTGAAAAGTTGCAGCATTATAATTAAGACGTGTACATGAACATTTCCAATTACTCCCGCTGATAGTAAGTTGTATCATTACTGTCACCATCAGGCCTTTCTATCTTACTTCATGCCTTTTAGGGTTGCATAAATTGTATTCACAGCCTTGGCAAGGACACAATTTACACCCCACGTGTTGACTGCGTTATATCTATGACAAATTGTGATTGATGGTATGGCCAAATTGCGTCCTTGGGTGCAGGGAGTTGATTATTGCCACATTGAAGCGAAAGATGTCATAGACCAACATGATCCCATATCTACAACTTCACTTCTACAGATCTCTCAACAGTATTGGATGTTACCCAACGGCCATTGGATAGAGATAATAGGCTCCAGTGAAAGCTTTCGGAGGATTCATTTTTGAAACCATGAATGAATTAGGTGACATTTTGTTTAAACATGACATTTGCAATTTAATTTTGACCTCATGACTTATAAGGTATGTTTTAGATGTCTGAGAACATGCCTGATAATGGGAATATTGTATCGCACATAACCAGAATAATATTGGACTTTCATACAAGCTATATGGCCTATCTATGCAAAATATTGGGAAGGGTAATTTCATGAGGGGTGGTGTGTAATATACAGCATTCCTTGGCTAAATTATGTTGCTGTATTTACCATATTATAAATAAAGAGATTTTTATTCATACTTTAACTTTTATTGATCTGTATGATGTGCCTTCAAGTTTGAAAAATGATACTCATCAGATGGGAAGAATTGACAGGCCATGGCGGTCATCAACTTGCCAACCTGGGCTGATCTGATGATGGATGACATGTAATGAAATCAACTTGCTCTATCATTTGCCCAGCAAGCAGAACATCCTTTGTTTTTAAAGCCTTGGCTCCGGCCAGGAGTTTTCAAGTGGAGTATTGTTTACTCAATTGGAAATTCCTGGACATTTTATTTGTTAATGTTTGTGCTTCTAATCTCATCCATCAATGGTTTAGTTCACTTAAAAATTAAAATAGTTTTTCATCACTTGGCGAATCATAGAATCAGGCCTTAAAAAAGCGTTCATTTGATGAAAATATGATTGTAAATTGACACATATGACATCATTTGCTATCAATTAAGAGCTTATACCGCCAGTAATGCAGTTGGCTAGAAACAATCGAAAATTCCAAAAGCTTGAAGATCTATAATTTCTTGATTGCTAAAAATGTAAATAGCCCTGCTTGGTAGCTTTGGAGGGGGAACCTAGATAATTTGGACTCTTTGAAGGGGTGGCCCCTAAAATCCACCCCTCTTGATGGGGTGTCACCCCTTTTCAGCGATAAAGCTCACACAATCTATAACTAAAAGAGGTTGGCCAGGGTAGTTTTACATCATTTTATTAAGGAGGGGGGTCAATTCTTTCTTGGCACATGATTCCACCAACCCTCGCACCCTGCATGTTACAACCACTTTTCCTGAGTGGCAGAGCTACATGTAGCTTGCGTCTTTGTTGTATCCTATAGTGGATCAGACTGGTGCCACCCTGGCAAGGATGCTTTATCTTTATGCCTGCTGTAAATAGCTCTGCTTGGTAGCATTGTGCTGCTTTGCAATAACAACAAAGTGGCTTTACAGCAGGAGAGCATGTGAATTAACCAGGGCATTATACTAAGCAGCGGTGCACTATTGTGAGGTGGAGTGTAGGACATTCTGAATTTCCACCATTGTCTATTGAACTGTTTTCCTCCTCAACACATGGATTCTCATGAATAATAGTTTCTGAGTGTGCAATGCAATGTACTATGTTTTTGATGGATACATACTTGAAACAAGTTACTTCTTTTTGGGGTAGTTCATGCTAAGCAAAATGTTGCTTTTGTTTTTGTTTTCAAACGCTTGCCATACCCCTAACATAATGTTTCTTGACTAAGTGAAACTACAGTTTTTTGTCCTCTTGGAGGACCTGTATGATGAAAAAAAGCGTTTTGATTATGAAAATCCTAATTTTCTTGACTAAAGCTTTACCTACAAACAGAATTTAAAAAACTGCTAATTCATAAGAGAAAATGCAAAGGTTGTCTCTTTTTCTCAAATGTAGGGGTATCAAATATCAATAAAGTAATTAAGGTAGATCTTTGAGCACTTGAACCCTTTGTGCACTGTATGTTGTATCAAAACTTTAAAATAATTTGTTGACGTGATGCATAAATCTGCACTTCCGAATAACTCACTGGCACTGCAGTGGTGTTTTTTTCTGTGCCATCTCTGGGGTGTGTAATATAAGATAACACAGTGCTATTGTTGCATCCCCGCTGAGTAGCTCACCAGTGCTGCATTTATGGTCATGAGGACAAAGGGCAAAGTGCATGAAGCAACTTTGGAAACATGAAATGGATACTCATTAAATAAAGCCACGTAAATGTCGAAGGTAATATCATAGAGGGTTTGATAGGAGAATGTTAATAAACCATAATCATTTTTGAAAATCAATATTGTGATGCAGTGTTTTTATAACATCATTCATCAGGTGAGTAAACACTTTGTAAAGGCCAGCAGCTCACATAAGGCAATGGATAATGTGACGTGATTACAATACTGGTTTTATCTTGTGTCATAGCTACAGACTGTTGACAACAGACACCTAAACTTTCATTAAAGCTGCAGATCTTACTGCACATCCAGTAACAGTCAGAGTGCAGTCGGGACAGGTACTCAACTCTATATACAGGGGCGCTGGGGGTTTAAGTTGAGGCCTGGGCTGTATAGCAAATGCTTTAGTAGTGTCATGTTGTTCACGGGTCCAATAAGCTAGGACTGATGTACATGAATGTTGTCAAATGAGCCTTTGTATGCGTAGGTCATTTAAAATGAAGAACAAAACACATCTTACCTTCCGCAAGAGACAAATGTCATTTCAAAATGAGACTCTTGGGGGAAGTCATAGGACATGCTATATTTCTTGGTAAGATGGAATCTTTATCAATTTCATGATATTTGATAATACTCTCTACAATCTTGCTTTAACATAAAACCACATTATCTTGCTTGTATATTACAAAAGGGCAGTAGACACTTCAGACTGTTGATGATGAAAATATATTCATATCATTGACAGTTCAGACAGTCAATAGTGGTAAATCATTTCCTAGCGGCGTGATAAGGTGGATCCCCAAAAACTTATTAAATGAGTATTCATTTCATGTCTGGATAGTCGATGTTTTGATCATACGGTTATTTGGATGATCTACAGGCCTGATGTCTCTCTCGGGACTTGGTGCCCCATACACTTACACCATGTAATGTTAATTTGGGTTTTGACATGATGTATTTGCTTCCTGGTTAAAAGCAATGTTTTTTTTTCATGTGCTACAGGCCTGATATCCCTTTGAGGCAAGGCACCTCATACACCTTCACAATGTAATGTCTTTTTGGGTTTTCACATGCTGTATTTACCTCCACTCCATAGGCAACAGTAAGTCATTTACTTCTCCTCTCACCCATATCGACATATCAGAAGCAAAAGACACAATTTATGCCCGTTTGATGTGCAGTCATAGGAAATGGGAAACACAGTAGTTCGTACAAGTCTCCTTCATCCTCACTAAAAACCAATCTTGGCTCACACACGATATTCCCCCCACTCCTCCTTACACAAGGTTGAATATTTTCAGAGACAAAGGCAGTGTTAAAGTGTTCTGTCATGTCTTACACGCGGTCCCATCTTGAAGCATGAAAGCATTGTACAGTGACTTCACAATATTAGTTATCATAAAATATGAGATAAGTCGACGATCATTATGAAAACCTATATATATGCTCAACAGATGTGTTTTCTTACTGTGTTCTTACTATATACACCTGAAAACATAAGGACATCAAGAAGCCTTTCCCTTCACTGAAAACCTAAGGATGTATCTCAGTACCTGTTCTTTTTGCAACAGGGACCTGGGAAGACTTTCAGAACACTTTTTGAAATCATGTGAATCTTTCCCTCATAAAATGGCAATGAGGATGGCACTAGTCATTGTCATGAATATATATATATATATTGTGCAATACATTTTAATGAAGATACCTGTGAGAAATACTCAAGAGACCGTTATAGTTTTGTGAGAATATAGGAAACAATTCTCACAATTTAAGAATTTGCTCTGAATGACCCGCAGATGTTAGCTTGAAGAAGTGCTTTTGATGAGCCCATCCCCCCTTCACTAAACCAAGTGGCATTTGTAAACCGTTCAGAATTTGGAGCCCATATTCACAGACAATACTCAGGATACATTGGGGTATCATCCTACTGACTGTGCATAACATCTGAGATGGTAACCCAGGTGCCGTTGGTCCATTATAAATGGATTCACCGTATATCAAGAAGTACATGATCACTTCCATTTACTGAGGCTAATGATATATCGATATTGACTGCCATCAGGCCTTCCTAACCTCCATGCATTTAGGATTGCATAAGTCGTATTCAGGGCCTTGTTCAGGACACAATTTAATTAGTATCACATATTGACTGCATCATATCTCAGACAAATTGCGATTGATGGTGTGACCCAATTGTGTCCTTGGTTGCAGGGAGTTGATTGCGGGCGCATGGTTACAGGCGCCTATAATTGATCAACATAAACACACACACGTGTATTCACCCCCCCCCCCCCAGGGTGGGAATGGGCTGACCTATCATTTGCATATGTACCTCCCTCCCCTTACCTGTAATGGCCTCACCTGACCCCTCTCAGCCCCGCGCTCCCCGCCGGCTCTGCCACTTCTCCCTCACCACCGTCAGACGCAGGTACAACTTCTTTGGTTTTTTGTCCCGCCCACCCACTCCTAAACTGATGTACCTCTATGGGGATAGGGTTCGTTAATTTGGACTCTGACAATATTACAATATTTATATGAACTGATATTATTATTATACCAGAACTATACACATCCATGATTGATTGATACTGGCTTGATGGCCTTGAACTCTGACTAATTGTCATGATATACGTCTCTGACCACTTTAAGGTTATGAATTACATTTGCTCTGGTACTTACCATGATACATGTGTTTCTCTGGCATTGCCATGATTAATTTGCTAATTGTTGTTACCTACGGGTCTTTTTGCATTGCATAATCATAATTGTGTGTGATATCGTATAACCAATTGTCTTAATTTCCACACAATTATAAGGTCATGTTTACAGTTAAATAAACATGATTAAATCCAAACAAATTAATTACGTGGTTGTGTTGCTTCAATTATGGCCACATCAAGGTTGCAGGATGTCATACACCAACAGGATCCTATATCTACAACTTCACTTTTACAGATTTTTCAACAGTATTGGATGTTATGTTGGATGGACTTATTTGGTGGCAGTGGAGGCTAAATCTTTGTTGGGGGATTTAATGATTGAAACCATGAATGATTTTAATGACAATTATGTTTATTCATTGCATTTGTTATTTAACTTTGCACTGTTGACTTATAAGGATCTGTCGATACATGCTGTTTCCTAAATTTGATAAAATGCATGTTATTAGGGATGTTGCCAAACCAGATTAATAATAAATTTACATACCAGCTTTGTCCCCCATCTATGCAAATATAATTCAACCAATGAGTCAAAAAATAAATAAAGGGATTTTAATCACACTATAGTGTATATTGATTCGTATGATGGGTCTCCTAGTTTCAGAAATGATACTCATCAGATTGGTAAAGTTGACAGGACCATGGTCGTCATCAAAGTGCCATCATGGGCTGATCTTATGATTAATGGCATGTAATCAAATCAACTTGCTCTATCAATTGCCCAACAAGCAGAACATCTTTTATTTTTAACATCTGCTTGTCTCCTGCCACAAGGTCCTTCATTTTCATGATGTTTAATCTTTAAACCAAAGTCTAGACATTTTAGTGGTAACTGTTTGTGTTCCCAAAATCACCCACCTGTTCCATGCTTTTTTTAGAGAATAGATGAGGACTATAGATCTTCACCATTGTCCCAACAATGTATTTTGTCACACTTTCTGCCAGTTTGCTGGGACATAAATGCTGCTTCATATGGTTGTCAATGCACAGTGAAATGTTCATGCAGACTAATTGGCTGTTGGATAGTGGAGCCACACACTGTTATGCTATAACACACTGCACAAAAGGCAGAACAGGTATAATAAACGGGACTTTGTTCCTTATAATACTGGTTTATTATTAAGTAATGAACAAGGTCAACACAGTTCGGATCAAGTGTACAGGTTGCGAATCAAAGGTTTATTCAAAAACCTAGACAGGCAAAGCTATACCAGTGCAAACTCCCTATAGAGTTTGTAGCGGGTTAGTATGCTCGTAGCCGATACGATTACAGGGCCTCCTTCCAGCACGAATCCAGAGTGACTGACCAATCCCATCAGATGTTGGCGTTATATAGGCGACCAGCCTGCGCGCGCACACACAGACCAGAAGCCTATAGCGACCTCTGTCCATACCCCAAGCCCGAGACAGGTGCTACCACCTGCCGTCGGGCTGAAGGGTTTGGACGGAGTTTGCACACAACATCCAACAGAACCCTTAACCATAGCCCCTACAACAGGTATAGCTAGCCTCACATACTTTCATAGAATTGAAGACAAGGTTGTGACTCATCAGATCCTAGTACACAACACACTGCTCTGGGAGATCTTTCAGAACAAATTTGTGGCTGATATTTGGAAATATTTCATCAATAGTGCAATATTTCCAATTGATGAGGGTCCTTGTGAATATCAATAGCTGGTATTTACATGTATTATTCAAATATTTCAGTATAATCTTTTGTAAATTACGCAGTTACTCATGATCATCAAACAGGTTTCGTTATATGATTACCTATAAATGCTTAACTTGTTCAGACTCAATGAGTATTTTGGTCCTTTAATTATCCTACTTGTATATAACTGGGAGATGGAATCACACAAAACCAAACAAGTTGTGTACAGTTGAGTTGGCAAAATTTATTGTGGGGTAATCTTACATCAAAGTAGTGGAGGGTAAGTATCGGTGTTGCGACGTTTCGATCCAGTTTATGGATCTTCATCAGGCAATGAACTCTTGCTGGATTTTTCAGGTTAAGTATAGTAAATGATCAGAGAAAGTAGGTATCTATGACGACATAGGGTCAAAGGTCAATAGGTCATGGGTATGTAACAATAGAGGTCACCTCTGCGGTCAAGTTGGGGTCATACAGTCTTCAGATAGTTATGATGTGCTAATAAAGGTTGTTGACTTGGTCTTTTTAGATATAATTTGCATGGTATTATAACAATATCATTTTTAATCATAATAATGTTATAACAAACGACAACATCAGTTTGAACAATAAATGTAAATGTAACGTTAAATAACAACAATTTAACAGTTATAACAATTCTGTACATGTATCCTTATACTCATATAAATATACATTTATAAAAGCAGTGAAATATGGCGGTATTTCAAGTAGTATGGTGATGAAAAAACCTATCATGCAAGCATGATTTAAATAATTATTCTATGACAGTAGGAGTTCACTTGGTGTAGCCCTTATCTTGCATGCCGTGTAGCATTGCTCTCCCAACATGTCTGTCAATATTATATACCGCAGTGTACAAGTCAAATAGGACATCTCGATTTTTTGTTGATCTTGTATAGTTCTCTTTCTTGGTGGAATCATTCCTTCTTCTTGTCGGGATGTAGGGGTCTTTCCTGTCGTCACGACGTTTTAAGTCTTCACGTCGGCGTGCATATAGGAGCATGTCTGGTTTTGGTGGGTCGCCTCTAGGTTTTGGAGACAGTAGTTTATGGGTCAGTTTTGGCGTTGATGATCTTGGTTGTGGCTCTGGTATTGTTACGGTACTTTTCACTGATTTTTCCTGTAGGGATTCCTCAGGTTGTGTGCTGGTATCTGAGATTTCTCCTGCTTCCATACTAATATGAAGATCCTCCTGCAGTTGGTCATAGTTTATGTTCATAGTTTTATTTAACTCTGGTGTTGTAATGCTCTTGGTGCTTTACTGAGAGCTGATGACAATAGCATCGTGACTACCCGGTAGATCCTTGTTGCTTGCCGGTGATGGGTTGTCATTTATGGCTGTATTGTTGGCTGTTTGTGGCAGTTTGGTAGCTGTTGGCGGCGACTTGGTCTGCGATTTTGGTGAGTAGACCGGAGAGCCTGAATTGTTGCTGCTGTCTGAGCTGGTTAGACTGCATGAAGAGCTGCTTATTGATGGACTTGGCGGTGCTTGAGACACAGTGTGTGGTTTGTGTGTTGACTCCTGAGTAGCACATGGGTTGTTGGTTGGTGAAATTGGTCTTTTTATAGCTTTCTGTACCTTCTTCCGTCCTGTAGTTGGTAGGGTTGGCCTTGTTGACTTCCTTTTGGTGGGATCCAAATTTGGAGCCGGAATCAGGATGGATTGTTTCTGATTGTTTACCAGATCCGTGACACTGTCTCGGAAGATGCTGAATAGGGACTCCTCTTTTGTTGTAACATCTATATCAGTACCTGACCGTTTTACTTCATTTACATTCACTTATTAAAGTAATAGATGCAGGGAAATGATGTAACTCTAATTGGTCATTTATACAGATGACACACCCTTCAATTAAACATGTATTCCACTTAACAATTAGCCCATGTAATACATTAGCCAATCATACTTAATACAGTTTATTTATTTGTATTGCCCTTACTTATCAAATGCTTAAAAAAAGTTCTCAATTCAACCTACCTCACATTTTGAATACCTACATATATTGGGCGGTATCTAATAGTAATAATTTATGAGGGTACTTGAGAACATGAATATATGGCATTTTATATATTGATCCATATTTTACATTGCCTAACGTTTCGTTACCTGCTCTGAATCATCCTCCAGGTGTATGCTTCCTTATGGCCGGCCCAATCTACATGTATGATTAGATACTGGTCCCTAATTCCTCATCCATCACAACTCAGACTGCTATCAGTGTCTATAGAGCCGTGGCTATTATACTGGAGGGTGGCTTTTTTGAATGGACGAGGGTAGATTTAGGATAGGGTGCTAAACAAATTGGACAAAGTAGGGGAAAAAATAATTTGGCCCCTCTTAAGTGAGGATGAATTAAAATAAGTGAAAAAGCTAGCCCTACTATAGCTAAGCGGGTTAGATCGCAGAAGATATACACCCTCTTGGGGGAGAAACAAACACTTCTTCCCTCTTTTGAAGGTCAATTTTTTTGCAGGCCCGTGTTATATTTAACCAACCCCCTCCCACTAATGGTCACAAATGACCACTCCCTTATCTAGCACTTAACTGCTCCTGGGTAGACCTCTATGCTACACCCCTTTTCCTGAGTGATCCAGAGCAATGCATTATTAGCCAAGTCCCATGTTGTATCATGTAGTGGATCAGACTGGTGCCAGCCTGACGAGGATGCTTTATCTTTATGCCTGCTGTGACCAGCTCTGTTGGGTAGTCTTGTGATGAGATCGGATTGCTTCCTTGCAATAAAAACAAAGTGGCTTTATAGGAGAGAATGCAGATAAACCGAGGCAACAGACTCTCACAGCTGAGGTTCACTATAGTATAAGGACACTTTAGATTTCCTCCCATTGTCTTTTGAACTGCAGACTGTGAGATTTATATTGGACTATTTCCTACTTCAGCTCATGGAGTCTAATGATTAGTAGTTTCTAAATATATTATTCAACGTGCTGTGCACTTTCTGGGGCGAACATCTTCAATGCAGTGCAGAGGTAATTAAAAAAACACTCAAGTAACCTGACCAGATTCATGCAGGTTTTTGACACATCGGTGATATAGAGTATTTTAGACAAAGCCAAAAGTGCGTAAATGTCTATTGTATGGGATCCGATTCCCGGTGCCTCGGTGGTAAACCCACAAGAGGGTATCACTCGGGTAATCCTGCTCCTCTCTGTACCATACTGATCCGGTAAGGTACATCACGGTCAACTTGTCAGAAGGGGAAGTAGCTCAGTGGTAGTGCAGCTGGTCCATGAATCTGAAGGTTGTGGGCTCGGGTCCCGCTTTCTACAGATGATTCTTCTGTGACGGTTACATTATTACTCAGGGGGCTGCACCGTGCATGGCATCTGATTTCTCTCAGATTACCTCCCAGCACAGGAGGTGGTAGACGGCTACTACTCTACACAGTTAGTGGTATTACCGAATATCAGCTGTGAGAGTGCAATGGGGTAAAGTTAATTTCTCTACTGGGATATTTGTCTCCTTCTCCAGTTTACTTGCTGCATGGATAGATCCTCTGGGGTTTCCTACCCTTATCATCTAGATAGAATAACACTGATATCTGGGTGGGCTTGTATGAGGACAAACAAGCTTTTCAATGGTGTCAATCCTCTTTTTTGTTAACCCCTAATTGACAAGAGATAATTCTAGGGTTGTGTGTCTTTCTCAAATGTTGGGTATCAAATATCAATGAATTTAGCGGACCTTTGAGTAGTTAATTACTTAACCCTTTATGCACTGCATGATGTATCATGATTTCAAAGTCAGTTGTCATTATGCATAAGGACAGCGATTCTGAAGAACTCATTGACATTGCATTGATGTGTTTTACCCTTACAATTCTTGGGGATTTATAAAAAAAATCACACAGTACCTTCAATGCTGCCCCACTGAGCAAGTCCCCAGTGCTGTAGTCATGCTTTACAGCAACAAACGTGCTTGGTACTAAAGCAGCTACGGTGCCCTGAAATGAATATTTAATGATAAAAGTCAAGTAAATCTCAAAGGAAATATGAAAGAGGTATAAATGGGAGAAGATAAAAAAAACTTAATTATTTTTATAATTTGATACTCTAACACAGCTCTTTTATAACATTATTCATCATGTTAATTAACATCTTATAAATGTCAGCAGCTCATATGAGGCAAGGGATATTGTGAACGTGATGACAATACTCTTTTTGTCTTGTGTCATAGCTACAGACTGTTAGTAATAATGTTGGACACCTATATTGTCACTAATTTGAGGCCCAGGGTGTATATCACATGATGCTCCAGTCCAGTGTGCTGTGGTTCAAGAGTACGATAAGTGTGCACAGATGTACATGGATATTTCCAAATGAGCCCTTGTATGTAGAACATGCCCCGCAATACAGAACTGAAGAAGAACGAGCAGATTTTTCTTCAAGAAGTAAAAGCCATTATAAGACATGGAGTATGAAAATGTTTCTGTTACAGTCAGGTCTGTTAGCGTCAATGAACCATGAAATCTTTATTTCAGGGTTTCATGGCTTATGGGCCACCGGGCCACCGGGAGGACCATGGTACTACTGTAGTTGGTCTAGCTGTACTAGTGTGAACGCATGAGAACTAAAACCAGACAAGGTAAAATTTGACTTTAATATACGGCAACTTTATTGAATGGAAAAGGCTCAGGTTTTATTTACTAGTATAACGCTCAGTCATATAGTGAAGGAGTCTACCTTATATACAGGCTTGCGGGGGTCACCTGACCACACTGGCAGAGCCACCTGGTGTATATGATTATGTAACATGTTATGAAAGTATTACCGAGATGTAACCAAAGGTAATACCAGTAACAACTGTATACAGCCGAACTATGATAACGACGGTATATGAAACGGACCGTCGGTACTCATTAAGTAATAAAACATGTTATGAATACAATAATAAAACCTGTGTCGTTTTACATCATAACAACATACAATAGATATACTACACATAACAGTTAGCAGCATAGCTACCTGTTACAGTACTAAGTGTGAGTTAGGGGTGCGGCTAGTACACATGTTTTTTCTCAGGTATCACTCAGAGGGCCTCTGCAGCTTATAGGATCGTCCAAAGTCAGGATGCGGCTTATACGCAATTTAGCTTATATGCGAGGTTTTAAGGTATACATTACTTCAAGGCTTCTTGAGGGTACAACCTTTGATACTAACCAGGGGAGCTATGGGGAGACTCATCCCGTTATTTTACGTTACCTTAAGGCTTCTCGAGAGGCACAAACCGTGACTCTAACCAGGGGAGCTAGTGGACCCTGATCCCCCTATTATACATTATGTTCAGGCTTCTTATATTTTAGGGGGAATAAATTGTAGTATAACACGGCAAAGTTGCTTCTTATTGTCACAGAAAAAAAAATTAAATATGTCCATAATGCCAGCAATGTATAGAACTAGATCTATAATGATATACTTGACAATTAAAGTAGGGGGTGTTAAATCGCTAATTAAGTTTCAGGGACACGCATTATTTAAGTATAGGCTAATATAGTGGCAAAGGGAGGGGGGGGTTATCTGATGGCTATTGGGGGGGGGGGGGGAGTCATAGAGGGGGAGTTAACAGAAAGTAGGGGCCCTCCAGAATGGTTTAATCTGCCTGATAAGGTGTCCTGGTGATGTGTTATGGCAGTATATGGACCAGATTGTACGGGAGCAAAGCCTCAAAAGACGGTTTTTTTCAATATTCTATCATCGACAAACCACCTTACCAGAGGGGGTAACACCTCTGTAATCACAACAACATGACCTTAAATGCTTTCTTTGGGTCCCATATGAAGGTTTCTGACCACTTGCATGAAGACATGATGAGATTTGAGAAGGAATCTGAAAACCTGAATTTATCACCCGCCCCCCTAATTAAATCGTAATGATAAGGAAATGTACTGTTTTTAGTTGTTTATATAGTTGTTATAGTCCTCATTTAGATGCATCATGTACTATGGTATCATAGCTTTCTTTACCATATTCTTTTGGCAACCATGTTGAATAAATCCTGAGGAGTTGAAGTCAAATCTTGATGTTAAATCATATCCCATCTAGAGGGCTTAATTAGTAGATACCCCGAACACTTATGTTATTTTTTATTCCCTTGTTTAAAGCAATGATTATTTTGATGTGGTGCAGGCCTGATATCCTTTTTGTGAAAGGCACCCCATACACCCACACAATATAATATAAATATGGGGTTTCATACACTGTATTTACCTCCCTCCACTCCCTAGGCAACAGTAAGTCATTTACCTTTGCTCCCACACATATCGAAGAACTACAGAACTGAAAGCAAAAGGCATGATTTATGCTCCTTTGATGTTCAGTCTTAGGAAATGGGAATCATGTGCACAATGGTAATTCCTACAAGTCTCCTCTATCCTCACTAAAACCCATCCTGGCTCGCACACAACATCCCCCCTCTCCTCCACCTTACACTACGTTGCATATTTTCATATTACAGACAGAGACAAAGGCAGTGTTACGGTGTCCTGTCACGTCTTACACAATGTCATGTCTATAGAGGCACTATAGCATTGTACAGCGGCTTCCTGATAGGGTAGGTTCACCCTAAGTCACATACTTTGAGCCAACCACTTCTGACATGAAATTACCGGTTTAATATAAATCTGGCAATAGTGAACTCCTACTGAAATAATAATTGAATTTTTTAGAAGTATGTTTAGGCATAACTATAGTTACAGTTATCCTAATCTTAGTGCTACGGACAGTGCCCCTGCATGGTGCTCTCCCTCAGAGGCACTGGGAACTCTCCGCCATGGGAGGGGAGGGACTCCACTACTAGCAAGCAGCAAGCAAGCAGGCAGAGCAACAGCAATTTTTTTTTGTTATTCTAAAAGTCTGATGAAGTGTCATAAAATGAGAAGAAACGTTGCAACCTCAAATCAACCCCCGTCCCATATCTCGATGTAAACGAATCCCTAATAAATGTTATTAACCCAATTTAACTTGTCTGGTTTTTTGTGGAATACAATTATTGTCCAAATATTCTAATAAATAGGCCGGGTCACTTTGTGACACATGGTTAACGCCACTTACTATTGTCTTTTACCTTAACCCACTGACTGTGGTATCCAGTAATATACTGCACATTGCATCCTTATAAATCTCTCTTTTTCATACTGTAAAATCAGTCAGAAGTACCCCTATTTATCCACTATTCATACTCTGTGGTAGTTGACTCAAACTATTTGTTCCTGTCATATATAATCTTGCTTTGTTTCGTGACCTGGATCTATGTCTTAATTACATAAATCATGACTCACTAGGCTATGGACAAAGTCCTTTAGGAACAATCAGACCTTAAAGATAGCTCATGATAAAACATGAGCCAGACTGGTTGAAAGTGGTGAATCTACCCTACTAGTCACCAAACAATAGGGGATTAGCCAGCAAACTTTTTTTTTAAAGCTACATGCTTCACATATGTGTTTTCTTACTGCATTCTCACTATCTACACCTAGCACGTGAGGACTTCAAAGAATATTTCTCTATAATCTAAATATATCGTGGATTTGACAAGTGTCATAGTGACAATCTTAATTTGTCAATACTGCCAATAAATTCACAGTGTGCGCTTAGCATAAAGGAAGAGTAAGGCTGAGTCACAAAGTCCTATGAAGCTGCGATACCTAAATCAGAGGAGAAAGACAGAAAAAGGCAAGTCCCTCTAGGCCTGCACTGTAACTGATAGATCACGTTTCTCACAGGCCGCTTGAGCCGGATTAGACTCTGCAGTAGCTAGTGATTCGGTATACCCGCAAGGAGACATATGGGGGACAAAGGATTGTTGGCTAAATCTAGAAAGCTAGGATCGGATCAGAGAAGACACCTTCATTGGTTGTACAGAGATTTCTTAGTTTCAAATTTCATCTTCAGAGAATGCCCTTCAACCCAAATTTATTCGTTGATAACAAATACAAAATGAAGGTAGAAGCATCTTTATTTTTCTTATCAGGGATAGTCTCGTTATTGGATTGCCCATAATATCTCCTAGTAGTTATTGTCATGTGTATGTTAAACATAAGAGTATAGTAATTTCAGTGAATCAAAAATAGCGAATGGAGAGTTTAATCGGGTTAGGTTTTTGTTAGTTTTAAGGTTGCTGTGGGGGTTGACAGCTGGGATGGCTATACTTTCTACTCGCATACTGGGGATAGTATGTTCACTGGAATAGGGAGCTAGACTTCCGGTATTGGGCACCATGTAATGGATGAGACATGTTCTGAAAGAACTTCATACCAATTGTTGAGATGCCCCATAAAGTTTTCTGTGATACCTATAGTCATCTGTATACATCAGCTTCCAACTAATTAAGGCGTGAACACTTTTCTTGGAAACTCTGTCTTTATACTCCCAATGGATAAATTATTATTCTAAATAACTACCACACTTTCATAGATGCACTGATAAACTCATGAACAAATATTCGTGAGCAGTTTTCACACGATCATATTTATTTAATGTACTAAATCTGCTATCCAGGGTACCCCCTATTCTTCCGAATAGGGTCAATGCTTTAAGTCAAAATTACTTTAATCTAAGACGACATTCATTTGCAATGGCATGTTCTTGGGTATGAAATTATGACGATGACGTCTCAAATTACCGCAATGCTTACCGTTTAGGGTTCTCAGCTTCTGAATTTATCACGATTCTGCAATTACGCCACAAATGAGAATTTCATGTTCAGTCATCTGTCGTTATAGTGATTTAAGATTTGATTGCAATAATTACACAGTTGTCACCAATTTAGGCCTCCCATTGCTTAAATTGAGTGTTGATTGAGTGCAGTCGAGTGGTTATGACATATATAATTAGGAAAAAAACAGCTATTATATTAAATGATATAATAATTATAAATCACATTTTGGTCGTACGTATATATAATTTCTGTGTGTGTGGGGGGGGGGGACTACTTATATGTCACTATTTCCGACCATGTCCATGAAGTCATGATGATGTTATTATTTGAGAATCTGAATTTGTATGGTCTTATATTTTACAATATTCTTACAGATCCAGTAATAGTGCTCTAACAAGTCAGCATTTAAGTCGATCACTCTATCTTTTACAAAAGTGTCCCCATATATATATATATATATATATATATATATATATATATATATATATATATATATATATATATATATATATATATTATATATATATATATATATGGTTGGGTACGAGTCCCTTGTTCCCGCTATTGGTGAGATCATTCTCGCGCGCCAAACCTCTGTTATCCGGTTAGGAGCGGCCCCTATGTTATGTATCTAGGCGGAGTGTGTACGTTGGTTACCACCTTTGTTTACGCCAGAGCGCCGCCCAGAGAGGTGGGACAGCTCGCTACTCGCTTGCTTTGTGTCATATTTACCTTGGTTTAATTATAAATATATATATATATATATATATATATATATATATACAGCTTCACAGCAACCATTTGTGGGTGGTAATGTGTTAAATGTGCAATGCCTCTAGCTTTGGCAAGTAACTCGACAGTTCTAAATTGGCTCAACCTATCAACGTGCATGTAAAAGGGAAGATATGATACACTATTTTAGTACTGGTGGTGAGTTACTCGCGTGTGCTGCATTAGTGTATCATGGGGGCAAAATGAGCATGAAATATCGCGACATAATGCTGCCATAAATCGTTAGGCAACTTCTTTCTCTGAATTCCTACAACCTTACACTATACACCCATGCATCAAGAAAGAGTGACTTTGTCGCAATAAATTTATGTTCATGATGGTTTCAACAGAATGCACGTTATATTGTCTGTAATAGTTATATCTGCAAACACCTCATATCAGGAAATTCACAAGAGAGGTCTCTCAAATAGCTCATATCAGAATACAAGATGTTAAGGTTATATGTAATTATATGTCAGTCTGACTTCAGAAATATTCAAAATATTATCAACAAACCTTCTGAAAAGTTAGCTTCTTTTTCTTCATTGGTCCATAGATAGATACACCCATTCTCATAGTTGACAGTCAGGATGACAGGGATCCGGCCAATCAGAGGACAGGTAACTGGTGGGCGATGTGACAGGTGCATATTGACCTATCAGTAACACTGATAAGGCCGTCTTACTGATTCAGTGGAGATGAAGTGACAAATTGACTATTTCAACGTCAACTATAGAGACTAAACTAAATGATGTAGATGTAGAAGTGACTATATTTAGGAAGGTATGATTAGCTCCCTAATATGTCATTTGATACTGGCGTTATGTCGCAGTTGGGTGTGTAGTCCATTAACCTTTTAAAGGCAGCATGATGCCCCAAGTATAGATATTATCTTTGCCCCGGAGCTTAGTCAGCACTGGCTATCAGCTCAGTCATTGGTGATTAACCTAGTTAGTCATGCCTATTAGGTGACCACAATTAGGTGATACGGTCAGGTCACTCAAAACTGAACCTACCCTAGTCTAGGGGGTTCCATCAAAAATCTAAAAACTACTATACATAATATCTAAATTATAGGCTAAATAGAAAACACCTATACTAACCCAATGTAAAAAACAGAATGATAAAATATAAAAATAAATGCTTGGGAGCCATTGGAAGATAACAAAGTCCCTAATCCTTTACCCTACATACTGCCTACTGAGGCTACCGGGCCGTGGCACCTGTACTGAGTGTATAGGGCACCTGGCCGTCGATAGCAGCGCTGCTTGTGGTAAATTGAGAACCTGCAGTATGGGCCCTTGGTCAGTAGGTGGAGCAACTAACCAGGGGTTATGACGTCACATGGCAGTACTGAGTCTATAGGTGTCCGTCTAGTGTTACCTGCTTGAACTTCTAACCCCCGAACATGGATGCCCCCATGGCCTAATCCCTAAGAGGGCCTGGTGAGGCAAAATACATGAAGTTTACATGTCAATAGATTCACAGCTGTATGTGATACATACCCCATTATTATAGCATTATAGAATATAATTCAAGATCTTTCACGTAGGGTATTAGTAACTTTATTGTGACCCTCATTCGGCTTGATTTCTGAGAGCAATGGTAATACTTAGGTCAGTTTTTATTTGTGCATTCAATTCCCACATAATTTATTCACTCTATAGGTGAACCATACCCCTTTTTTTCATTTTATTATTTTGTCTCCATTATACAGCAACATTTAATTCAGTTTTAACCACAATTTATTAACCAAACATGGTACAAAAAAGGGGTGGGTTAGGAATGTGGCCCTTAATGTGTAGAATAATTTCATGGCTTTTGATTTAATGAGATATGGCTAGATTTTCTCGGATTTAGCATTAACTGAGAGTTGCCCTATGCATCCTAATACAGGGGAACCTGCCACAGCCGCCCTGTACTCACAGTAGGAGCAGTGTGGACACGCTCTGCTGACTGCATGGAACCCCCTACCTAGTCTTTCTTAATTCTATAAGTATGATGGTTATTTTTTTTGACTAAGGTATTAGCTTTTTTTTCTGGTGCTTTAGTAACTTTTTAATATCAGCTAATGCATGGTGAATTACCAGAGAACTAGCCTCCGATAATCACTACTGACTAACCTCTTAAACATACAGAGTATTAGTGAAGTTATATATATATTCATAGTCACACTCTCCAATAGTGTGCCTGTACATGGGTAAAAAACGACACGGGCGACACGCCGACACGGCCGTTTTAGGCCCTTTTAAAAATCGACAGACACAGGAAAATTAGGGATAAAGATCGACCCACAGGAATTTTTCTCTAAGTTCTTATATAGCTAAAAATTGACACAGTGACACGGCCCGTTTGCTAAAGATCGACACGGCGACATGGCCAATACTGTGGGAACCCATGTAGAGGCACAATGATGCGACATACGTAACCCTACACTGAAAAAGTAAACTTGTCTCTAGACTCTTCCAAGTGACTGGCATAAAATAAACGAGTTAAAAACAATGTCATGTCTAAGTGACAAGAGAGCAGGTCTTCTAGCTGGAGATAGAAGACCTACTTGGTATATTCCAGCCCAAAACCCAACATTTGCAAGCTCCAGATTCTATTTGTGGGATGGTAACCTGATAGATTAGACAACTTTTGACTCGTTTATCATATGACAGTCACTTAGACGAGTCTGGAGACAAGTTTACTTTTTCAGTGTAGATCTTGACAAATTTCCAGGAGTAAATCCGCCCTGCAAGCTGATAGGGTCACCATGATGCATTCATGAATGATGCATGCCTGGTGAGATACCGGCCAGAGTGGTGTATTCATGATACAATGGCATTGTCTCTCATGAACAAAAGGGCCTAGTGCCTTAAAACATTCTGCACATCGTGGCATTAATAGTGCATGTGGACATTACCGTTCTTTCCATTAATGTTTTTGCCACAGTCTGATTTCATTCAATTTTAGATTGCTGGCTGGGTGGGTTAAATAAGTATTTACTGTTTCCGTGTCGTGTCTACTTTTGGTGTCATTTTACTGCCTTTTTATGTTCCTCGATTCAGTTTCATAGTAACGGGAAGAGTTTTGTTTTGGGATGATCTACTTGGCAATCAACATATAAAGGCATGGACTAGAAACTGGAGGGACGAATAAACTTACTTTGAAATTATTGATAGCGACTTCAGTGCCAATTTGGAAGATTGCAAAATGGGTTGTAACATAAAAGATGAGGTGCCTAAATCATGAAGGTTTTAATGAATAGTGTATACCGAATCTGATTATATATGCTAACTTGCAAAATCGACTCTTCTATGTTCAAGTTGCAATAGTAAACACGTCTTAGTATGTACAGGACCCTTACCACCTATGCTCTATAATTTACAAATAAATAACAAATAAATAAACACAACACGATTTAAGCACCAGTATTGACATGAGCGTCCTAGACACTGGCTATAGACAGCAAATATTATTGCCTGCTGAACCGGCAGGAAATAGCATACTGCTGGTCAAAATAGCTGGCTGAATCCTGGTCATCCTACATGCCAGTGTTTACGGTTGTAAATCATCCCATGATTAAGTTTTCTAGAAAGAAAAACATATTACATAAATATTTTGGAAACTGATAGGTTTTATTGTTTGTATACAGAGAACCTCTTTTCCTGAAAGGAAAATCTTTGCTTCATAAATATTATTCTACATACATACGAACATACGAGTCCCAAATAGAACTACTTTTATGACACACACTTTATGAAGGTGTAGTGATATTATCAGCAAAGCCTGCCGGGCCTGCCCGACCTGCCATATATAATATCTGCAGGATCTAATGTCCTGTATGATGAAAATCTTTAGCTGAAGGCTGAGTCATGAATGTGTCTACAGCCACCTATATGGATGGGTACCTCGATGAGTACAAGAGTTCACCACCAGGAGTCCCAGTTGTACACCTCTCCAGTGCCTAGACTGGATGCCATATCCATGTAAGGAGGTTAATATCTGTCTCCATAGGAAGCCGCCCTATGGTATCCTGTATGCTGAACACCCTGCTTATTAGTGTTAACCGTTCCTGACATGGCCCCTGGATGTAAAAGCAGTTACCAGGTTGAGGACATACCCACTACACGGATATTCCTAGGCTCCCTATACGCCCAACCTCTCAGTCACTAGTGCCTAGCCTAGTTAGTCATTTTTTGGCTCCATATACGACCAACTAGATTAGTTATTATTGTCAGGTTGGTAAGTACTGACCAACCCACCTTACTCTTTTTATTTCCAGGGGGAGGCACTGAGTGGTCATGACAGGTGGCCCCAACTAGTGGTATACAAATACAACACACCAATGATGAACCTAGGTTAGCCACTACTGACTGACCCCTTGGTCATTTTTGAATATAATTTTGCCATTATGAGTACACTCATATGACCAACCTAGGATAGTCTGTACTGACTAACCCTTTCAATCTATGGATTTTCAGTGTATTCAAGTACGCCCTAAATGAGTTGTACTTGTACTCACCTTCTAGGGCGTACTAGTATAATGGCCTGCCCACCAACATCATTGTATTTAGACAAAATACATTATATTTCTTTTATAATCCTAGTGTACAATATGTCATGTTTGGTACCATTGGAGAGAGAACACCTCAATCATACACACTTATTAATTGAAACTCAGTTTTTTCAACTCACTTACCTGCTTGTTAACACACTTAGGGACAGAGGGGAGTGGAGCAGGGTCATAATGATTATTGTAGATTCTTGACCATGTTTGGCTGTATTTTTGAGTAGGAGGTAAGAGCTATTCTAACTAACAACACCTGTCTTGCAACAGCTGTACAAGGGTAAATGTACTCTCATTCACAACCCTAAGGGCCCCCTTCACACACTGTAGCTCACCACTGGGGGTCTGGATGGGGGGGGGTCCCAATTTTCCCTGTCGATTTTAAGAAATGGCCATGTCGCCCTGTCGATTTTAAGAAATCACCATGTCACCATGTCGATTTTAAGAAAAGGCCATATGTCCCATGTCACTATCTCTTAAATTCCCCATGTCGCATGTCACTAAGCTAAAAAAAAAAGGCCAATGTCGCCATGTCGAATTTAGTGGTCCATACCCATACCACTACCTATAGCTACCTACAAGCCCAGCTGGCCGGGCCTTCTGACTGAGAGAGTATGTCAACACACTTTTGAGATCAACACACATTTGGCAAAATGTGTGTGGTGTGTGACAAAAAATAGGGTGTTTAAAATGTGTTAAAAGGTATGTAAACATAACAGACTGGTCTTAGAGTGTATAGGTTACACTGAGTTACTCTGGATGGGTGCTGGGTTAACACACCAACAGCAGGAGCAGCTACCGAGCAAATCATAAGTTGCTCGCTGACAATAGTGAGGTGCAAAGGACTCCCCCTCCTCCACTTGAGTTCGGAAAGTTGCTGAAATCAAGGAGTCCAGATCGAAGGGTCGCTTTTTTGGACCCTTTAATCTTTTGTTAATTTTGTGCAAAAGTCACCAGGTTGCTTATATTATTGCCTTAGGTCGAGAATCGCCTTGGCAACAGCCCAGGTGCCAAGGCCGCTTTTGACCCATCTGCAGCCACAATAGTTCAGCCTAAGGCCGCTAGGTGGGAGGCGTGTGGCGGCGTGGTGGTGCTGGTGGCTGTGGTGGTGGTCCAACAGGAGGCCGGTGACGGAGAGAGGTGGTGGTGGACGCACGCGGCGGTGGTGGTGGTGGTCGCTGGAGCAGCTCAGACGAGACCTCGGCGCGCGTGAGCTGCTCGTTTGGCAGCTACTACAACTACTACTACTACAGCTACTACTCATGCTGGTGCTACAGAAAGTGCTCGCTGCAGAATGACTACCTCTGCTGACCGCTGCCAGCTCGCACAGTTCCGCGCCTGTCGCCACCCACCCGACACCTACCCTATAACAGCCCATGCCGCCGCCGACACTATGCAAAGGACATAATACTTTAAATAACAAAGAAAAAGTGTGTTACACATTGTAACAAAAAGAGCTGATACCATCATCACCTCCACCATCACAGCCTGGACTCCTCCTGTGAAAGGTCGAGCCGCAGGTGCCACTGGTGTTACTCACAGTGAAGCTACTAGTTGTAGTAGTACTACAGTTACTACCACCGCCGCTACTGTTACTGATAGACTGATAGCCTGATACCACCACCTCTTCTACTACTATAGCAGGGCCCCTTTACTGGCCGGCACAAGGACTACCCAGTATAGACCCAGCCAGAGGTCTGCCTACACTACAGGCGCTACAGCAGGTAGAGAGGGATCTTACGTGCTTTAGGTAAAAGTCTAAGTTAAATCACAACTGTATTATTAGTGTATCAAAGCTACCTTCTCCTGTCTACCTGCCGCCTTGTGATAGCGGACCTGCTTCAGGTGTTGCAGCTTCATATTAGGAGTTTAGGAGAGACACTATAGGAGTTTAGGAGCGCCCCTTGTAAACAGTTATAACTGTCCATCATTGCGCCACCCGCAACACCACTGTGAAGTGACTTCCCCTACTCGGAGCAATCCTCTGTGGACTGTGTATATTGGTTAAAGGGAAGCAAGGACAGAGTCAAGACCAAAACTGATAACAGGAATCGACTTCAGGTGCCACTGATCTCAGCTTTCGATCAACTTGCACCATCAAGTCAGATAACGGTAAGTGACATATTAAGTAGTCCTCCGCAACTCCTTACCTAGGGCATATGGCAGTACTTTACCTGACATCTAACACCAGGGGTTAGTTTTCTTAAAGGGGATTGAGTTGGCGCACTGGTTAGGTTAGGAAAAGATATGTATGGAAAGTCAAATAGTACATAGCAAAGTTTGCCCGCTAAATCCACAGATATATCGGCTTTCCCCTTTATTCACCTGGAACTGTATTAGTGCAAATCCAAGTGCCAGCAGGTCACACTTTATTGGAAATATAGTTTCATATATAATTGATTTATTTGAATATCTAAAACTTTTTATTCTGGGGTGTGGGGTTACCTTAGTTGCTTCACTTGGAGTGGGAGTATTGCAAGTGGAAAGTAATGTCACACATTATTGCTGTAATATGTGGCTTTATTAGAATGGTTGAGACACAGTTGCATTCAAGGCGGTAAATGTCCCTTGCTTTAGCCTGAGAAGAAGTTGTAGGAGAAAAAAGTCCTGTCCCAGCTTCTTGCCAATATAGTTTTATACATATTAATTTATTGCAGTATTTGAACCTCAGTTGCCTTCAAGGCTGGGGCTCTCCTTGCTTCAACTTGAGAAATAGTCTGAGCAGAAAGTCAATCCCTACCTTTTTCCATATTGTAGTTTTATACCTATTCATTTCTTTGAGGATTTGAAACCTAGTTTCATTCAAGGCTGTAAGGCCTATAGTATAATTAGCCCTTTATCAGTGGATGTCTTTGTCTCAATTGGTGCCGGATTGAGGACTTCTTTAACGGTTAATTAGTAGTTAGACCAGACACCGGGGAGCAGCTCAGGGAGGTGAGTGGTGGTGAGACGCTCCTCAGGCAGCCTACCAGCTCACCAGGGATGGGCCACTCATTAACGCTTTAAGGACGGCATGATGCCTTAATGCATCATGCTCTTGGTCGTTTTGATGCATCAATGCAGCCCTGGCGAGTAAGTCGCCAGTGCCGCATTCAAGCATCGTGCCTACCCTACAGGATTAATTAAGAAACTCCCACAGGGTCGGCCTGATGCACCAATGCAGCACCGGTGAGCATTGGTGCATCATGGTGACAAATGCCATCTTTTAGCGACAGGCTGCCCTTAAAGGGTTAAGGCACGTGTCTAGTTATAATTAACTCAGTGGCTGATTATGACTTCCTATTGGCCGCCTGCCTGGCTGGCCACAGCCACCTGTGGAGCTGAAGTAGGTATTGTGAGGTGCTCTTTGTACTAAACCTATCAGGGCAGCATGCTGTGTCCTGATACATTCATGCATGATACAATCATGATACAATCATGCTTCGTGATGACCTGTCGATGGGAGAATATCAGCCCCATATGGTCTACATGATGCATGAAAGCAGCCTTGGTGAGTTTTTCACAAAAGGTGCATTTATGCATCATGCCGACAAATGAGCTAACACATTTAATGCAGTGATACCTTTAAGAGCTAGGGAGAGAATGAGCTGCTCCTAACTAGCTCACTGAGTAGCTCACTCATAAACCGCACCCTCCCCCACCACCGCTGGCTACCCAGCCCTCACCGAGCCAATCTTCTCAACTAAGGCAATGGTGATGAAAAGAAGAAGCAAAAAGCTGGAGGCAATTTAAAATCCTGATATAAAATCATACAGGCATGATAAGCGTTAGAAGGTAATTGCCTTGGAGATGTGAATTCCCTCTAAGAGAAAGAAGTCCTTAATTCAATTAGACATAATGTGATATCCTGCGTGCGACGCTTGCAGCATTAAGCATGGGACGCCCACAGATGGGACAAATTCCCGATATTGTTATCCAGCCGAATGGCTGGCCTATTGAAATGATGTAATCAGACCATTAGAAATTACACTAGATTAATTAGATTGGGTGCAGTGCTTAAAAGGCTTAGTGCGAATGGAAAGGCAGCTAGCGTATGGCCAATGTTCTCATTAAGCCAGGGGTGATCCCGGAATATGGGAAAGGGCAGAGGCATGATAAAGCCTGTATAAAAGAATTTACTTCAAGGGCGGATGTCGCTAAAAGATGACGTTTGCTCTCATGATGCACCAATGCAGCCCAGGCGAGTAACTCAAGGGAGCTGCATTAGTGCATCATGCCTTCAGGAGCGTCTGAACCCCAGTAGGGTGCGCATGGTGCTTGAAAGCAGCACAAGTGTGTCACCAGGGCTACATGATGACGACAAAGGGTATGATGCATCAAAGCATCATACCGTCCTTAAAGGATTGAAATGTACAGAAAAACAGTGGGGCAATGCCCTCTGCTCTCCCCCCCCCCACCCTTGCTCAGCCCCTGTCGACATTTATACCCTTAGGTTTTGCTCTTCCATACTATGAAGACCTGATGATGCAGAATCCATATAACACTGCTTGGGCTACATCTAGACCAGCGAAAGTGAGCGGAGTGTGCGGTAAATACACTTGGGATATGAGATAACGAGAGGGGTGAGTGACCTTAGAAGAAGTTGCAGATGGCAGCTCAGTGAGGATGACACAGCAAAACGTGCACAGAGTAATTTCAACCCCCCCCCCCCCCCCCCACACACACACAATGATTATGCAAGACCAGCACTTATTCAAAACCCGGCGCTTAAAGGCGATGGTAAGGTAGGCAACATCTGCCTAAATGAAATAGTGATGAGACAAATGCTAAAGATGAATATCTGTTAGCTTGCAGTTTCAAGCAAAATATAGGGGTGTGCTTTTGCCTGTGCAGTTCAATAAAAAACTTGAATTAATTGATTGAATTGAACTCAATATTGTAGCTCAGAACACACAGGCAGACAGGCAGACCGACTGACAGCACGGCAGACAGACAGACAGGCAGAGGAGTAGAGACACAAACAGACCAACAGCGAAAGAAAAAAAGAGGGGCATGGGTAAGATATGAACCTGGAAGGAGACAAAGAAGACAGCTATGTGAGAACAAATGATGGGATGGGCCAACATCTTAACCTTTAAAGCATAAGCCACACAGTGCCCTTTCAACCCAATTTGCTAGAGCTAGTAGCTGATACATATCAGGTAATTTGTCCCATCCTCTCCAGCTTGACATTGTCCTTATTATTGCCCTTGGATCCTCCTAACATGCTCCGGCTAAAAGCCCATGTACACTGATAATCTTAAAGCCCCTGCCCTTAGTCTGCATCGGCCGCCCCAAGTTGGTCATAGGGTGATTGGTCAGGCACACTGATATTCCTAGGAACCCTATACGCCCACCCTCTCAGTCACTAGTGCCTAGACTAGTTAGTCATTTTTTGGCTCCCAATACGACCAACCTAGGTCAGTTATTATTGTCAGGTTGGTTAGTACTGACCAACCCACCTTAGTCTATTTATTTCCAGGGGGAGCCACTGAGTGGTCATGACAGGTGGCCCCAACTAGTAGTATACAAATAAAACACACCTAGGTTAGCTACTACTGACTGACCCCTAAGTCATTTTAGAATATAACTTTGCCATTATGACTAACACTCATATGACCAACCTAGGATAGTCTGTACTGACTAACCCTTTCAATCTATGGATTTTCAGTGCACAACAAAGTACTTTTCATAAATGACTCATCATACCCATCGAAAACGAGAAGTCTATGGTGAGTTGGTCAGTTCTGACCTCCTGACAGTATTAACTAACCTAGGTTGGTCATACAGGGAGCCAGAAAATGACCAAGGAAGTTGGTCAGTACTGAAGACTAGCAGTGTGCTGCATGGGGCTTGGGATGTGGAGCTAGCAATGAGCGACTGTAATATGGAGAAGATCCGAGGTGGGCTAAATCAATGCGGCAATCCGATTTTTGATCAAACAGACAGTTTCCGTGGGTGGTTTTTAATGTTTGGTCTCGAATAATCTTATCCAGCTGTTGCCTAAGCATTAACCCGTTAAGAATAGCATGTCACTAAATTCTTCGTCACGATGCACCAATTCAGCCCCCGTGAGTACATGTGATGCTACATGGTTGCATTATAATCACCGTCCGGGAGGGCCTCGACCCCGCAGTGATTGGTATAATGCTCAAATGCAGCCCTGGTGAGTTACGTACTAAGGATGCTTTCATGCATCATGATGACCAAGGGCATGATGAGTTAAGGCATGATGCTGTCCTTTAAGGGTGTTAAAAAGTGAGAGTGAGAGGGACGGCTGACATCTCGTGGGTGGTGGGCTGATCCTTAGGGCGCGACGCTCAGTGTTTTAAACGTGTCAATATTGGTCCGCGACCCTTCCCTCTCAGGCCCCACATCAGCTGCTGCCTCAGCTGCGCTTTCTGAAGCCCATCTCCTCTCAGAGAAGCTGCCAGTCCTACCACTCTTAGGTAGAACGGCTGTGCGGCATAATAACCCTTTAAGGACAGCATGATGCCTCAATGCATTATGCCCTTGGTCAACATGATGCATGCATGAACGCAGCCCTGGCCAGTAACTTGCCAGTGCTGCATTCAAGCAACCCTACAAGGTTGAGACACTCCCAAAGGGTGAGCATGATTCACCAATGCAGCACTGACAAGTTACTGGCTGGGGCTGCATTGGTGTATCATGAAGACAAATGTCATTTTCTTGTGACATGCGTCCTTTTAAGGGTTATAGCCCATCTTCTCTCAGAGCTCTAGAGTGGCTGGAGGTCCTGCCACTCTCATCTAGAACTGCTCTACAGTATGATAAGTACGCTAATTAGTACCAATCAGATGCATAGAGAGAGTAGGGGAAATAACAATACGGTGATGAAGGGCAATGGTTGGTATGACATTTTTCAGTCCTCTGTTTCCTCACTGAAAATGGAAGATTTGTCTAGCTCCCACTCCTTTTGATATATAAAATGATCAATCCCTTTAAGGGTTATGTTAGAGGGAGACATAACTAGGTATCCATGCATCTGACAATATATCCCACATAATTGGCCCATATAGAATTTCGCATTTAAAAGTCAACATTGCCAAGCCATTTGCCTTCTTTGGCGTTTCGCTAATGGTGTGGATGTTGCAGTCTATAAATAGACAGGATGCTGACCGGATCACTCTCATATGTATGGTAGCCTGATGTCAGTCAGTATCCCAGTGCATTGCACAAGAGACTAATTATTTGTGTATTGTGCTTCAGATAAAATCCTGTTCTGTTTGTCTAAGGGCATTTAGAAGTAATCTCGCGTTATACCAGGAGGGACACTTCAACAGAGTGATTCAAACTACAATTATGTCAGGTGGTATTCTATACCATTAATGTGTTTTCATAAAAGCAGTCTGACAGCGCAAAAATGATTTTGAGGATAATACTGCTCTCATAGAGGGCACATACCTACTTGCATCAATCATTTAGCTATAGTAAAGTAAATATTTAAAAAAGAATCCAAACCCTAATATAGCTAAATTCATAAAGATCTATTTTTTTTAATCCATAACCCTCATTATCTCTGGTATATGATGTGCGACTTCCGACTGGTTTTGTTAAAACACATCACATTTGGTGTCCCTAATGTATGTATAGAGATAAGACCTTTTTGATATGATGTCGCCTTGCAGAATCGGTTCTCCCACCTTGAGTTGAACACATTCTGGGTTTAGGGTTTAGCCTGTTTGTGTTCACCGAGCAAACACATAGGCAGGTATATGATTTTAAACTTGGCCATTGATAGCCGGGTGAACAAACATATCAGAGTCGTATAGCCCAGTCAACAGGGAACATTTAATGCATTATCGTCTCAGGTATCAACCTATTTCATTATTTACACACTATCCTATCCTTGAGCTCCCCCTCGCTGGCCCAACATATCACTTAGATTATATGGATAGTATGATATAAAGTTACATTGCCATGGTGTATTGAGCTGAACAGATTGGTTTCCTCTTAGTGCATTGCTGTATCGAGCTGGGAACATGATAGAGACCCAAATAAACAATTTGCTTTTAGGCATCATTGCCCAATATTAGAGTAAGTATAGGAGAGTTTAGACTTAACATTGGCCCCACTCCAAAAGATTTGTGTTGCGCGAACATGCATTCGAAGAGTAGCACACATAAATTTGCAGCATCCCATTGTGATCACATTTTTGGCAGTGTCTAGGCTAGTGTGTAAAAAAGTGTGTTTAAAGTGGCTGCAAAAAAGCATGTAAATATAACATATTTTTCCTGGCGTGCAAAAAGTAGCCAGGAATCAAGATTGGGTAATGATATATCATCTTGCAGTGTTGAAATCACTGTGTCAATATTTAGACTTCCAGATGGACTATGGACAGTTCAACATCGAGATGAAGTCATGAGTAATGTGTACAGGGGATTGTTGTTAGTGAGCCATGTGATGTCTTTACTTAACTGCTTACATTCACCCAACAACATGTTCTCAATGTCAATAAGGTTCCCATATCCGATCTTGACCAAATTCCAATGAAAGATAAGAGCAAATTTTAGGGAAATGATAAATTATTAGCATGAAATGAATACGTAGGAAGAGAAATATAGTATTGGCTAACATCCTTTAAAGGGGATTTAGTTATGACTCCAGATCACCTGATAGACACTTTAGTTAAAATAATACTAACCCGTCAATGCCAAGATTATTCTATGATACATGATGGTGATTTGCATTCTGCATTGAAGCACAAACTTTAGAGATTATGATATCATCTCTTCGGACAGTAATCGATCGTAATGAATATTTTCAAGCAAGTCTACAAGTCCAATCTTTCTGCAATGATCACTTCAACTAATTCTCGCCAACAAAATGCCCTTTGCATGCATGGAGCAAATAGTTTAACGGGGCAGTGAAATATATAAATGCCTATCTTTAATTCTGTAATTTCATATAACCGCCATGAATAGAGTGGTATCCTTTTAAAGTGTTTCATTCAGGCAAACAATACAATCACACAGTAAATATATTGAAATTAATAAGCACACAGTTCCTTATATAGATGCTTGGCAAATAATAGCCCCTTCGATAATCATCAGATTATGGGCTATGACTGTTTCTCTAGCTTTTCCTCAGATGAGATCTGGTATTACACAGGGGCCCACATCAGTACTCTGTAGATATTGACATAGGGCTAGGAGTGTGTGAGTGGTCTTACCGCTCTCATCGCCTTCACAGAGGGCAAACATTTTCGTTTCTAATCTTACTGATGAGTCGGCATCTACGGCCGGTGACTCTGCCGTGCAGTTTCTTTGATGCGGCAAAGAGAGAAAGGATAAAGGCTTTATTGTGCCGCGCCGCCAGCGTTTCTCCTTCTACAAACCCCGCTGCCTTCTATGTATATGCCCAATAGCGCCCACTGTTTCTTTTCCATCACGACAGTGGCTGATTCAGGCTCTTATTACGGTGGAACTATTTTCTTTTGGGCGCTAGATTATGGGGTGCGGAGGATTACAGTCACACACGCTTGCGTCATGAGGATTCCCTTTCTAAAGCCAGAAGACAATGCAGAACTATAGGGCATACATTGGAAGGTCCACATTGGGGGAGTACTACGCCACTAAGTAATTAGGCAATGTCTCATTAGTGGCTGTTGTTTGGCACCCAGCGTCTTTTATACATGTGCCGAAAGAAAGTAGTTCCCCTTTCAGGCGGACAAGTGATGGGTCATTGTATTCCCGGCACAGAGTGCGGGAAGAGTGGGATAAAGTGTGAAAGACAAAGAAAAAGAAGCACTGCATCAGCCTGCTGAATAAACTGATAATCTAGATGTTCCGGGTCTTAGTCTATAGTGGCTATCCCAGGTTAATGATTGGTCAGTACTGACCAACTAATATTCAAAATATGACTAACGCCTTACCATACCACTCATAGACAGGAAAAGACTGAGGAGGATATGCCAGTACTACTAAACCTAACAGTATTAACTTAGACAGGTTGCTGGTATAGGGAGCCAAAAAATGACCAACTAGGTTTATCACTGGTGACTGAGTTGTCAGCCAGTGCTGACTTAGGTCAGATTATCAGTGTAAATGTTTCCTCTGATAAATTACCCATTTTACACAATATACACAGTTTTTTAATTTGACAAATATTGCTTTCACACAGGCACTATCATGCCTGTATTCAAAGCATATGCAAGGAGCCTCTCAGAGTGGACAAAACATTTGAGTCAGGGTGTACCATCTGAGGAGCGTAGTCTTAATTAATGAAAAAAGGAGAGGCTTTCTTTCGTCCTCCTTCTTCCCCTTATAATCAAGATGGCGGTGTTATAAAGGGCTTCCTTCATCAGTAAATTCACGCAAGAGCCGACGAGTCTTATCCATTTAAGAGTGACGCAATGCATTAATGCATCGTGCCACTGGTCATCACGATGCATGAATGCAGCCCTGGTGAGTGGCTCGCCACTGCTGCATTCAGGCGTGATACAGCATCAGCGAGTCACTCTCCAGAGCTGAAATGGTGAATCGGCAAATTGACTTTTTAATGACATGCAGCCCTAATGGGTAAACAAAATAATAACCCAACCCTCAGTTGTAGGTTTTCTATATATGTGAAGCTATGCAGTATCCATGGTAACCATGAATGAACACATAATAAAACACAAGAATACTAATGGCTTGGTGCATTTAAACGCAAAAAGACAGGGATGTGTGCATTTTAGAAATTCTAAAGTAAACCATTTCTTCCTTTCTGGTAACATTTGCTGGAACCTTTCAGTGAAACAAATATTCCCAGGCAGGCTATCCCAAGTTGTACAGGATCCACGTTAAGGCAAGGCCAGCTGTGTACCATTACTTTAGGGTGGCTCTTGGTTCAACTCTGAAACCGACTGTGCTCCTAAGTGCAAAGTAACTGTAGGGGTTCTCAAGCCTGCATGAGTAAAGTATCTTTTTATAGCACGCTCTTCACATTCTTTTTTCTTTATTTTTGACTGAGCAGTTTTTGAATTGTTGTAACAAGGCAGAAAAGGGGCTAATGGATGGTTAATGGCATAGTGTTTAACACTTAAAGGACGGCATAATATACTAATGTCCTTGATCATCATGGTGCATGAATGCAGGCGTGTAATTTGCCCGGGTTGCATTCCTGCATCATGCCGACCCATTGGGTTGAGACACTCCCAACACCTATTTGAGCCTTTAAGGACGGATATCACTAAAAGATGGCATTTCTCATCAAGATGCACTAATGCAGTACCGGTGAGTAACTCGCCGGTGCTGCATTAGTGCATCCTGCTACCCCTTCGGGAGTGTCTCTACCCCATAGGGTCGACATGATGCTTGAATCTAGCACTTGCCAGGGCTGCTTTCATGCATCATGATGACCAAGGGCATGGTGCATTAAGGATATAATTGGTGCATTAATCTGACTAATGTAATCTTTTAGCGAAGGGTTAATGTGTGATGCCTTTTGTAATCATGATGGATGTGTCTCTGTAGTTTGATCCACTGCTGCAGTTAAGCATCATGTTGTGGTGGTTGCATGATGCACCCCAGAACAGTCAGGCACGATTTACAACTTTAACCCTTTCAGGATGGCATGATGCCTTGATGCATCATGTCCTTGGTCATTGTGGCGCATAAATGCAGCCCTGGCGAGTGACTCAATATAACCAGAACCATTTTCTTTATTTCATCCCTTACATATGAAAGGAGAAAATGTTTCGTTTTTTTTAAGTCAAAGATGGCCCCCAGTCAAGGCCATTCACATCGGCCACATCTGGTGAGACAGAGCCTGTAGACTGCATCTGCTTTAGGATTTATATGGTCGTCTTTCCGATCACAATTTGTTTAAAGGCGCACTGAACCCACGACGTCATTTGCATACAAAACTCAGTAGGGTTAGGTCCTCAACTCAGTGGGCCTTTAATGTCATAACATTCGCAGCTGTACTGGTCATTGATAATACTGTACACTCATAAAAGGGGCATTGTGCACATGTGATTGAAAATACTTTGTAGCATCTGTGGAAGGGACATTTCATTGGAAATCAATGTCATACAAATGTGTAAATACCATAAGCCCCTCGGATACACACATAAATATTGAAAACATCTTGCAACTTCCCCTTGGATCCCCTGCACAGCTGTTTTAACCATAATGTGTAGTACTTAGCCCTTTGAGGACAGCACAACGCCTTCATGCATCATGCCATTGGCCGTCATGATGCATCAATACATCCCTGATGGGTAACTCACCAATACTGTATTCAAGCATCATGCAGACCTTACAGAGTTAAGACACACCCAAAAGGTCGCCATGATGCACCAATGCAGCCCTGGCGAGAAACTCTCAAATGCCATCTTGAAGGATCATGCCGACCCTTTGGGAGCATATCAACCCTGTAGGGTCGGCATGATGCTTGAATGTAGCACTGCTGAGTTACTCACCAGGACTGCATCCATGCATCTTGACGACAAAGGGCATGATGTATCAATGAGTTATGCTATCCTGAAAGGGTTAAAAAACTGACGGGTACAAATCGAGTGTTGTAATGACAGACAGACATGGTCCCCAGGCAGCCAGAATCCATCCATGAGAAAGCCTTGCACTGAATGGATGCATACTTCAAACGGGTTTTCAGGACGCATTCCCATTAAGTTAGCCCTTTAAGGACGGATGTCGCTAAAATATGACATTTGTCGTCATGCTACACCAATGCAACCCTGATGAGCAACTCACCAGGGCTGCATTGGTGCATAACGCCAACCCTTGGGAGTGCCAACCTTGTAGGGTCACCATGATGCTTGAGTGCAGCACTGGTGAGGTACTAGCCAGGGCTGCATTAATGCATCATGACGACCAAGGACATGATGCATTAAGGCATCATGCCATCCTGAAAGGGTAAAGCGAACATTTCCGTTGACCTGGACTAATGGAGGTGGGGCCGAGCACATTTGTACAGCAGGAGAGACACACGCTTTCTTCAATAATGCCATTAGTAATGTTCATAGTGCTTCCATTCATATCAGGTAACATTGGACCAATATTTTTCTGGAATAATTCTAATGGCTTAGATATGAAACAAGTTGGAGTTCAACACGCCTAGAAGGGTCCACATTTTACCCACCCCCCCTCCCTTCCCCCGTAAGAAATACCCACCCATTTTGTTTAAAAAAACTGCCCTCTTGATATATATTTGAAAAATCCTAATCAGGAAAAGTCTAATGCAGACATATCGTGCAAATCTATTAAAGCCTCCTATACTGCTCAGCCTCTCAGAGGTGTCCTTTTCGCTTGCCTCTCATTTGGTGTTGGTGAATCGGCAACTTTGTAGTTGTGGTCCTCAGGGAAACAACATCCTCGTGAACAAATCATTTGGTGTTGATTTACTTTGTGAGTGAGGCTCATCATACTTCATGTGTATCACATTGAGGAGCTTTTCATACTGTGCTGCCTGTAATATATCAACCATTATGATGCTAAATACTTTATGATGCCCATGTTCCAGTAATGCAATCCTTTAGGGGCGTAAAGTATGTCAGACATGATAGGGTGGGGGGTCTCGGTCGCCAATGATAGAGGTAGCCGACCAGTGGCTATCCCAGGTTAGTCATAGGGACATTGGTCAACACTGACTAACTGATACTCAAAAATAACTGAGAAGAACAGTATATGACCAATTGCCTTACTCGAAAAAACTTGGCCTAATGTTCCTAGAAGTGGAAATGCATTGTACTAATACATTAGGCTCATTTGGTCAGTACTAGAGGTTGGTGGTATAGTGGGCCAGAAAATAACTACTGTAAATGTAGATATTTTCGCGCATATACATTTTTGCAATTTGGCTACAAAGTACAATTTCACGCGGATTTAAATTCACACATTTTGGATTGTGGTAGTTATATCACTTTACTGGATAAATATTTGCTCTGTACATATTTCCGCGGATTTTAAAATCCGCGAAAATCGCGAAAATATTTACAGCGTGAAATGAACTATGTTTACAGTAACTGGTTTAATCACTTATGACTGAGTTGTCAGCCAGTTGTGTCTAAGGTCAGAATATCAGTGTGATTCCCTTAACTTAAATCCGACATGTCACCAACAGATGACATTTGTTGTCATGATACACCAATGCATCCCCCACGAGTGGACCACAAACTATGAAAAACAGGATACCAAATTGGACTACAGCCTCTATATAATCATAATGACACATTCATATTTATCTAATAGCCCACACTCTTACATTCTGAAACCCCCGTGCTGTTTTGACACCTTGCTGGCTGTATTTAAAAAGCCAACGGAAAACAGTCTACTGAATTGGACATTGACTAAAAAAGTGCTGCGATGGTAATCCAATTGCCTGTCAGCCCTGTCAGCTTCTTAATGTCTGCCTATTGTTACAGCCTAGAGCTGAGGGATGCACCCAACCCAGGTTCATGCTGCTGTTATCAACAGGTTAATCCTTGAAGGATGGGATGTTAGTAAAGGATTACATTTGTCATTATAATGCACCAAAGCGGCCCCAGGGGGTAACTCACCTGTGCTGCATTGGTGCATCATGCCGACCCTTTGTCTGTGTCTCAACCCCATAGGGTCATTATGATACTTGAATGCAGCACTAGGGAGCTACTCAACAGGGGTGCATTCATGCATCATGACTACCTAGGGCATGATGCATCAAGGCATCATAGCGTACTTAAAGGGCTAAATCCACACTAATTGTATGACGATGATGTTTACAGTGATAAAATGAGGCTCTGGTGGGGTTGCACAGTGAAGGCACATTATTAACACACAAGTTACAAAAAAGAAAGTGTACACAGGGTTTATAAAAAGGGATTATGATATTACAAATACTCCCAGTTAGAAAATCTGCGGCTTTATCTACAAGAGCTAGCAAGCTTGAGCTACATGTTTTTTTGTTTTCTTTTGGAAGGCATTTTTGGGAAAGGTTTTCATTACTAAAAATATTTTGTCTGAAATTATGAGAAAAATGGAGGACCTGAACACACCTCTTTTATTTTTAGCCCTATACATGTACATGTTCTGTTACTGTCATCTAGTGCAACTTAGTGATTGTGGTTTACATGATACCCAAGTGTACGCCTAGAACTACCTGCAAGGCTCCACATCAAAGTACACAAACCCAGTCACCTCCAATTACTAATGGTGAAGATAAGAGATCTGAAACTAGGACGTCCTAAGAACTAGAGTGCCGACAAAGTAGGGTGGGTTCAGCCCGAGTCCGCCACATAAGGTAGATTCAGCGTGTATCGGACGTATACCCCGAGACAGACAGTGGCATCTGAACATGTTCATGTTCCATATGGCATCTAGTGCTTTGTTTTGGAAAGAACAACACTTAAACCTTACCATTATTCACGAATAAAAAGCATAAAATCCTTGAATTACCACAGAATCAAGTGTCTGTTCAAAGGTATGTGTCCAACTCCAGGTCAATTTTTTAATCACATTGTTTGTAGTCACAGCAGTTTTCACACATCGACACCAACCAACATATATATACATACGCCAAGGTGCTAAATTCTTTGTTAGGGGCATGGTCTTATCTTGCATCTCTTTGATGCATGGGTCACTTCGTCAGTGGGGAGGAGAGGCGGTCTGGAGGTAGTGGTCATGCAAAATGGTGATGAATTGTATTGAGTTAGACCTATACCAACAGCCAGTACAGGTGCTCATACAAGACCAGGTGCTTAATAATCTTAACCTTCGGCATCGTGTGATATATAGACAGAGCTGCACGCTAAAGTGACCGAGTCACTGGTTACTGCACGAGCAGTGTTTGGGCAGTATTGCACGCTGGCCGTAGGCCTAGTGCAATACTGCCCAAGCTCTGCAAGTGCAGTAACCAGTGACTCGGTCACTTTAGCGTGCAGCTCTGTATTTATTTCATGTTTTTTCTATCCAAAATAGATCTCCAGTCCATGTTTGATTACTTCCACGATGTTTGCTTACTTCCGCGGTGTTTGTTTACGTCCGTCGGCCGCCATTTTGAATTTTATGCAGGTCACGTGACCCTCGGCACCATAGCGACCCCATAGCGACCCCATAGCGACCCCTAGCAGCGTGTAATACAGCTACAGCGTGCAATACAGCCCATGGTTATTGCACGCTCCCCTCGGGAACGGCCCTCCCATTGCTTTAAGCTTGACAGTCCGTATTCACCATGAAATAAGACCCAGCTTCAACTCATATGGTATGATATGCATGTATGTCAAATGCGTGGAGCTTGTCTATTGTGGCTATACGGTAATCATATATTCTGGTCATATTGTACTGTATTAATCAGGTATTAATGCACTTTATCTCAGCATGCAGATTATGCATAGTATTCATAAGCAATATGGTAAATGAAAGCCGCATTCATTTCCGTAGAACGAGCTCACAATAGGGTCCCTTAGATATGGACTACACGAATAGTAGGTCCCTATAGTGTCATTGTACTAGTGAATCAATTAATATGTTAGGGCACAATAGAACAGTTAGCCATGTACCTAAGAGGATGAGGGTTAGCCAGTATCCATTGAATTGTGACCATAATTATGCAGACAGTGTAATGGTTATGTAACTTCAGACATTTGTACTGTTGATCATATGGATCAATCCAAACCATTGTGAGTGACAGGGAACAACTGACTTGATTATGAGTCAGAGTTTTGTGTGCTAGCTGATAAGATACATTACTCCATGCACGTGACTTATACCTAAATGCTGAAATTTTCATAGGGGCAGACATGGGGGTTGGTGGAATTATGGACGGGCAGCCAAATGTTTTGGTCTCCTACTAGAGGGATCCAAGTTCTTTGTTTCACACCCCAAGGGTATTAAAATCGTTTAGCCATAGTAACTCGTCAGCTTTTTTTGCTAAAAAGGGGTGAAATCCCCCCCCCCCCTCAAAAAATATAAAGCATGTTGTTATATATCCACTCGGCTTTTAATAATAAGTAAACAGTATGGGTATTAGGTACATAACATAATAACCAAGTATACTAATAGTAGGAAAGCATGATCCGTAGATATAACCTTGGGCTCTTTAGTGACATGGTTTTCTGGACATGCTGCTTGAAACAACAGTTTCCATTAGATTAGTAGACTGGCCTCATGGACAGGTTTAACTAAAGCAGGTACACTGATAATCTAAATACTCCGGCTCTTAGTCTGTAGTGGCTATAGTGGTTAGTCATATAGATAATTGCCCAGAATGACCAACTGGTATTCAAAAATTACTCTAGAAGGAAAAGCAAAATGTGACCAAGGTCTGAGACTCATAGGAATGGAATGACTTAATGTGGGTCGGTCACTTCTGACTATACCTATTAGTATTAACCAACCATGGTTGGGTTGTATAGGGAGCTAAAATATTAATAACTAGGTTTGTCGCTAGTGACTAAGTTATGGAGTTCAAAGATTATCTGTGCAGGTAGGCCCTATGTCACCTGTTATTGACAGCAGGCACTGACCATAGATTTAACCCCGCTATAAGTGGAGACACTCTGTCGCCTGGCAACTAAAATGTCCCAGACCCTACCACCCTATACCATCCCCATGTCACCGCCCAAGGCAGCCATTTGAGGGAACGCAATTTGAATCAATAACAGAAGTAGTTCCGTGCTCTGCATCTGATCGCCAGGTCGGAAGAGGAGGGGGTCTGATCTTTTGCCATCTGACATGTTGGCAGTGGTGAGGCTTAACTCTGTCCTCCAACAGGGCAGTGGGCATACCAAAGATAGCAGACCAAAGTGTTCAGCTACAGTTGCAGCAATCCACAAATTAGTCAAGTTACTCAACCTGTTTACTTTGGGCATGCATTATAAGAATAGGAAATTTCATGAAAGGATTCATGTAATAGAGAATTCCCTCCTGCATGGCTGCTTTTTTGGCCTATATATAATGCATTTATTTGGTCCTTACTTACAACATTTAGTATGCCAGTTATAGGTGTGCGAGGTTCACTCTGGAAATCTAGCATATAGAAAACGTATATATCTATCTAATTATGGGTATTAATGTAATTCATACTTTATAATTGAAAGCCTCAGAGATTTGATTAAGAGTGATCCAACATACCAACATGGTTGGTAACCTAGTAGTTACATATTGAACCACGTTAGATGAGGAACCTTGTCAGTGCAACTTTACCCATGCTATCGATGTGGTTATAGGGGGAGTGCGTGGCAGGGGCCTACCCTGTCATTCTGTGATAAGGGTAGGGAGACCAATCCAACTCAAGAAAGTATTTACTCGCCTTCCTTCAATTTCTACGTATTTTTCATGAAAACATGCCCAAATCCAGGACAGTGATGGAAAATTACCCAATAATGATATAAGAATAGGACTTTAGATGGTCTCTTTTCACTGGGGTATTCTGACGGAGCACGTGATAACCTCCCAGAATGATGGGCTATCACATGCATGAGCAATATGACCTTGAGAGCAGCTCAGCATTATTATGGTTTGAATATAACCCTTAACCATTTAAGAATGGTATAAAACTATAATGCATTAATGGTATAAAACTATAATGCATTAATACATCATGATGTATAAATGCACCAAGCTAGTAACTCGTCATGATCAGTGCTGCATTCAAGCATTGTGCCGACCCTACCGAGTTGAGACACTCAGCATGATGCACTTATCCAGTACCAGAGAGTTACTTGCCATGGCTGCATAAGTGCATCATGCTAACTTTTAGCGACATCCGTCTTTTAAGGTTTAAGTGCCTCAATACACTGTGTGAATGTATATCTTGGCCGACCTGCTGCATGAATACTGCCATGACAAGTAGCTCATCACCTCCATGTTCCCTCATTTTACTACTCCCTCACTCACCATACAGTCTTTTTCCCTTGCTCCTCCTTCGCCTTCTCTCATCTACTCCCGACTCTCCTACTCCCTCTCTTCATTACTCCCTTACTTCCTACTCTCTCTCCTACTTCCGACTTTGCTACTCCCGACTCCATACTGCCTCTCTCCCCATCTCCCTTTTTCCCCTACTCCTTGACCACCTACTACCTTATCCCCTACTCCCTCATTTCCGTACTCCCTCATCCTCCTATTCCCTCCGTCCCGTACTTCTTCGCCCTGCTAATGCCTCATGCAATAATTCCTCACTCTATTACTGCATTATTCCCATACTATAATGATCTCCTACCCCCTATCCCCCACTCCCTCTCTTCCCTCACTCTCTTATCACCTCGGTCGTCTACTCCCTTGCACCACAACAGTATTGGTGTTATGCTCATCAGTCGTAATATGATCAAGACGACAAATCAACAAACATGCACCATGCTGGCCTCACAAAGCTAGGAACTCTGCTCATATTGAGCTGTACACAGTTTGGTATGAGCAGACATGTGTACATAGGGGTCTCTCTAGAGGTAGAGCTTCATGCTATTTTGTTAAATCATGTCAACATGCTGTATACAAATATATATACATGATATGTGATGCAGGTGAGCGACACAATCTCCCATAAACATGCTTGTGAACAATGCCTCTCCCAGGTGATCGAAAGATTACTGTTTTTTTACAGTAGAACATATAGTTATAAATTCAATTTTATGTATGCTGGTATATCTATGTCTCAGCCTTCACAATAGACCTCTATAGCTGTTCTCAAAATACTTTGCCATTGCCAAGGTTGTAGCTATTTATTAGGAAAAGTGTATGTGTTATATATGTATTGTTTTAAAATCACCCTTCATCGTTACCTAACCCCTCCTCCAACTCTAAATCCCACTCGGTATTAGCTGGAACATTTACATGTACCTCCCATTATATTGCTATGGAACTGTATTTTCATCTATAGTCTCGTAATGCGATCCTTGAATTGTGTCATCCTTTTTTATGAGAGGGAACAGATGGTATTAGCGCTGTCCCTAATTCATATTTAAATAAGATTATTTAGAAATTCAAATTTATTCCCACCTGTGGCCTGGCTATCTCTTTAACCTACTGCTGCCGTTCTGTAAATAGAAACGTAAAAATAACATGTGGGATGAGGTTGCAAAACTGCCAGCCGTGGTATTGAAAAAAACTCACAAAAAATTAGGGATGTTAACATTTGGGAAAAGCATGAAAAAATTATGCTAGTCGATCTACCATACTGTGTGAGTTTCACCTTAACCCCTGGACAGCATAATTACAAGTAAACAATGCCATTGGTTGTCACGATGCATGCATTCAAGCATCTTGCTGACCCTGCAGGGTCAAGATACTCCTGAATGGTGCCCCAGTGTTACTTGCTGGGACTGTTTTGATGCATTCCGACGACAAATGTAATCCTTTAGCAACATGCCGTTATTTAAGGATTAACCTGTTGATAGCAGCAGCATGAACCTGGGTTGGGTGCATCCCTCAGCTCAAGGCTGTAACAATAGGCAGACATTAAGAAGCTGACAGGGCTGACAGGCAATTGGATTACCATCGTGGCACTTTTTTAGTCAATGTCCAATTTGGTGTGCTGTTTTCCCTGGGCTATCGTCTACTACCTTTAGTTTCCCCAATGGCATTATGTCAAGAGAGCACAGGGATTGGAGGCTACTCCAAGAAGTTGAAGTGTTTTAAAACTGTATAAATGTGTCTTTGTATCGAGGCTCATACTCGGAAAGCTAAACACCATTGCCTATGTCCATTTTGTAATACATATGAGGATAATACATGCAACAGTTAGTATGGGAGATGTAAACATGTCGGTTATCTACGCATATTCGTTAGATATCAATCTGCTATAGATTTGATCCATCAGAATATGTGATATGTGTATACACAGCACAGTGTGATAACACAACATATTGCAATGCTCACTAACCATATTACTATCAGGGAAATGTGTTGCAATCATCGATTCAGTTAGGACAATGTGTTATTTATCTGGTAGCTAAATCCATAATCTGAATGTGACCTAGGGTAGCCTGTTCCTCTTCATACATTTGTCACATCTGGAAACTGATTCAGCAAACTACTAATAGTATAACACAGAAGAATAACCCCCTCATCTAATTACTCCGGGAATACACCAGAAACAACAAGACTGACCTTCACACTGAGGCATTCTTCCTTCTCGCTCTGACAATGCCCACTCGTCATTGGGCACTAACCTAGCTAACCCTCCGGAGGAAAGTCCTAGCTCATGGGAGACCTACCACAGGGATCTACTCTGGCCTCTGACCTTTCACCCCCAAGACCCACCTTGGGAAGGTCAGTGCAGCAGTCTTGGCCAGGCAAACAGAGGGAATTCAATCTTGTGGTCGTCCTCCCCTGATAAACTCTCAGCGATAATCAGATCAGCGCCTCCATGTAGAATGGGCAGTCTGTAGACACGTGTACAGATGAGGGAAGAGCACCGGCCACAAGATCCACTAAAACATCCAAGCTTGTGACTCTCCAGCACTCACTGAGTTTTCCACTGCTTCAAGCTTGAGACGTTTTTAGCAAACAAAACGAGAAAGACAGTGACAGTAAGATAGTAATGATGGTATCCCAGTCAAAAATAATGATGCTGATGATGATGATAATAATGATGATGATGACAACCCTCCTCCAACTGATGGTGGTGTTAGTGTTTGAAAGTTCTTCTCATTGTAGGAGATTGTGAATATTAGGTTTCGTGAAGATTTCATACATACTTATTGTTCTGAACGAGCACATTGATGGTCTACCATATGCTGTTGTTCATTTTCTCACATGGAAATTTTGGTTAATGTCCTTATTCTTGAAAAAAAAACTAGAAATAAATAAGACACATCAAAAAAAAAATCAAAGACACCAGTGATGTATTATGAGAATTTAAAGTATATGTCCATGCTCATATGTGAGGCTGTTGGCTTATCAGTATGTTCTTCTTCCATCTCAGCACTCTATCTTGAGGTGTTTCCTGTCATGGATAAGCTCTATAGACACCTAATTATCATCGATCATACTCCTTCTCATATTCTCCTTGGGCATATGGTCCTGTGGTGAGGATTATTTCACGATTCATCACCAAGGAAGCCAAGACTAGTTTTTAAACTGCCAATCATTGAAACAGTTTTTTAATCTGTTTGAATTTGATATGACAGCTAATACGTTTTACCCTGGTGCATTTTACACATTTACACCTATGCTTATGGTATTCAATTAGGGTAGCTGTCAACCCAGAGATATAAACGATAATGATAAATAGTCTCAGTCTCTCTTCGGTCTGTCTCAAACTAGATTGTTAATAGGAAGGGGCAGAGTTCCGGCCTATCTAAGGAAATAATATCACGCAGGGCAGAAAGTCTCGGCAAAAGTGATGGACAATTCACTTTCACAAAGGTGGTTGACAGGTTCATTATGTTTTTCCTCATTGTGATGCTTTATTATGATGTTTTTGACTAAGTCATCCGACATATCCAACTTCCCATCTCAACTCATGTATTGCTATAATGTGCTTGACAATAACACATATCATGCTAGGGTAATACATTTTGCAAAAGATGGCCATCACATCTAACAATGTGTATGTGTAAGAATAACAGGTGTAAAATCTGCCATCCTGAATCAAAATTCAAAGAAGGTTCCTGACAAAAGAAAGAAGCATCACCTGCATGAGTGACAATAGGTGGAAATCAAAGGGTACTCAAGGTCTGTTTTCTGATTGCCTCTCCCCTGCTGACCACTGTCCAAAGCAGACTGTCCGCAAGCAAGCACAGGTTGCTTTCTCAGGCATCCTTTGTTATTTAGATTCAAATACATTGTTTGGTAGTGTTAGGTCCCAAACACACCAATGCCCCTCTTTAAGAAGTGTTGGCTGGCTTTGTGAACACTTGCCGTGACAAGACACATCCTCAAAGATCCCGTAATTCTGACTTGCTGTAGCAAGGGAGGGTAAACTGTTATAGGGGAAAGCATTCACTGTGGAATAAACAGACACCTCAGTATGTTCCTTCATTATGTTATCAACCCCCCGTGGTGGTATAGAAAAACAATACTATGGCTCCAGCCCAGAGAGTGGTATTTCTATACCTTCTAAAGGTGTATCCCATCTCTATTTAAAATGATATATCCAGGCCACAGAGCTCAAAAGCCAATACTGGCTCTATATATCGGTACAGTATTGGTGAATCAATTAATTTGCTCTTATACAATGAATCAGTGATCTCCGACCAGAACAGAGTGCAAGTGATTTCACAATGAGCAGCTGCCAATTGAAGAATGTGTCCCCATTGATTCATTGGCAAATAGTTGTTATGTAACAACAAGACTTTGTATTATCAATCATGCAGAGCAAACCAGAGAAGGATGAGGAGCCAACTTGGTTGATTATGAGTCTGCTCTTGGCATAATGTTTGAATGCCTGGATGCAGCATTGATTTAGTACTTTTTGTGAGGTTTGTGAAAAACAATATTTTCAGTGCTTATCATTAGTCATAAGCAGATTCAATTCGAGCATGTATGTTGCAATTTTTCAATGATAAAAAGCCCTGGCTTTAGATGTAGCCATTTAGAAGTTTAGACATTCCATTGCCTGGCAACTAAAATGTCCCAGACCCTACCACCCTATACCATCGCTATGTCACCGCCAAAGGCAGCCATTTGAGGGATGCAATTTTAATCAATAACGGAAGTAGTTTGGTCGTCTACATCTGATACCTGGGTCAAAAGAAGAGAGGGTCTCATCTGTTGCCATCTGACATGTGGGCAGTGGCGAGGCTAAAGTGTGCCCCAAGCTGGCCCAACTAGTCCTCAGACACATCCAAGCAACATCGCTGGTGTCTGAGAGGCCATAACCGCATCACTTCCCCGGTATATTCGGTAGGATCCTTCCATCGTACCCTCCCACATTTTTTAATACTACAGCACCATTGGAAGCGTAATTGAAACTACTTTCCCCAGCAAGCCTTGGTCCCAGCAATGATGCTTGGTAACTGAGGTCGAGAGTGTACCAGCTTGAAGTGTGTGCTACTACAATGGCAGTAGATTAAGAAGAATTAATCAATTTTAAGAGGGAAGCACCTGATGGTCCCCAGATTAAATTAACAAGATCATATAATTTCAATTAGGGGGATTCAAGCCTCAGGGGCAATCTGATTGTACAGACTGTCTCTAATTGAGAAATCAGGGATGACCTCACCTCCTGTCATCTGCGCTCAGTGATGCAGTTAACAGGCATGGCATCATTACTATACATTAATAGCAACACAACTTTGACACTTTTTCCCTCACTTTCAAGGATGAAAGTAAGCAATTCTGGAAATGGATCAAGTTAATTCATTTCATCTAAGCATGCATTCTATCCAAAGTCTAGCTAGCTGAGCAGGCCATTAAATCATGTTTGAAATAGTTTCATCAGGTTTCATGTAACCTAGGATCTGTCCTAGGCTAAAAATATAACATTGGGAAAAGATCTGAGGTAGTTACTCTTGTCACGCTGTGTCATATCGGGCCATCATTATCAGATTGATCTGCATGCTAGATATATCAGCATGAGCTAAATGACAATAATAGTAGGCAATTAGGTGTGTAGGTTGGGTTTATTAGTACATACATACATTAATACTACTGTAGTAATATCCAGAATGAGTTCTGGATTAAGCTGCCGAGCAGGTTCATATAACCAAGCAGGAGCCCAGTGCCAGATAATACAGTCTTGCTTGAGCAGACATGTTTACACTGAAAAATTGTTTAGTCAGAGGTTAGTCAGTATCTATCCTAGGTTAGGCATAAGGATATTCCTCAGGCTAGAACTATTTAGTTAGGACAATATACTTTGCACTCACTGCTATGTCCTGGTAAGACATGGAAACTGCTTCAAACATAATACTAAGTCAGGGTAGTAATGTAGCAGAATAACCCCCCTTATCTAATCATGCAAGGAAAACACCAGAAACAACAACAAGACTGACCTTCACACTGAGGTATTTTTCATACTTCTCTGACCATGAACCCGTGTCATTGACCACTAACCTAGCTAACCCTGTGGAGGAAAGTCCTAGCTCATGGGAGCCCTACCACAGGGATCTATTCTGGCCTCTGACCTTTCACCTCCAAGACCCACCTTGGGAAGGTCGGTCCAGCAGCCTTGGCCAGGCAAACAGGGAATTCAATCTTGTGGTCATCCTCCCCTGATAAACTCTCAGCGATAATCAGATCAGCGCCTCCATGTAGTATGGGCAGTCTGCGTCCAGATGAGGGAAGAGCACGAGCCATAACACACACTAAAGACATCCATGTGTGCGACCTTCCAGAACTCACTGAGTTCTCCACTCCATCAGGTCTGAGACATGTTATTTCAACCCAGCAGTGAGTGAGGGTCAAAGGTTATGAACTTCTTTAAACTGGGCCATCTGACCTGGAGGAGGACCAATCCAGTATGGTACATGGTATGCAGTATGGGGTAGCTTCCTGACTTTGGTTGATCAATTATTGCAATGAGATGAGGCAATAAGTCAAATCTGCATTGTATTGCATTGTAAACACCGAATTCAGAAATGTTGTATACATAGTTGGAAAGCTAGGTCCTCTGTACCATAAATATATTGATTCAGTTTTGAAATTCAATGTCATGATCTGTGAATAAACACATGCATATTGCTGTACTGCCCTCTTATCTGTCGACATGATATATATGAATGTCCCTAGCCAATGGTACATTGATGCAGCATGCTGACCCTATGGATACAGGATATTAACCCTGCTAAACAAGTTGAAAATTTGTAGGCCGCACGTGTTGCAACTAGCATGGTGGTATGTTTTAAAGCCCCTCACAAAGCCATTAAAGTCTGTGCCAAAAACTATGTAATTAGCATAGCACATTGATTGGAAGAGAATATTAGAACTGGTACTTTTACTTTTACTGTCACATTAGGCAGAAGTAGTTGAAAAGTGTATGGCTTCATGCTGACGAATGTATACTAGTCCAACCTTCCTTATTATACCTGTGTGATGATGAAGAGAGATGCGATTGTGTCATTTGGGAGGTGGACACAGATATATTATTCACCATGTTCACCATGTTTTGATACTGATGAAATAGATACTGTTTTAAAGAGAGAATCCACTGGACCATCGCAAACTGGCAAATAAAGCTTCCTTACAAGGATAATCAGTGACAAAGCTCTCACCGTTGATGTGTTAGTATCTACTATGTCAGTATATACTGTGACAATAAGGCACACATCTTTTTATATCAAACATCCATAAACTGTGATTAGTTCCGCAGGAGCAACATGGTCTATGCAAACACTGTCTGGGGAACGAGACCAGACACTATTGTCCAAGATCATTTCAGCAATACAAATCACTTGTAATACATGATATGTGTGACCATTCGGCACAGGAAACTGTTATTCCTATTAGCAGAGTCTAACCTTTGTCTGGGAAACCCCCAGCTCCTAGTATCATGTTAATGCTGATATGATTTGCGATGTAGTATAATTTTTCGCCTAATGGGCTGGGTGCGGAGGGGTGGCTCTAGAGGATGGGCTGTCTCTATTGACACAATAATTTATATGGAAGGTAATGAGAAATTAATTGTGATAATGTGTGATTCAAATCAAATATTCTCCCCATCATCTGCCAGTCGATGAGTTAAAAAGCTTAATGTCACATAATTATGGTATTTAGGAAAATGAAGTGCAGCTGACGGATTCCCTATCAGCTGTTTTACTAACTACATAATGATGTATTATAAATAGCTATAGTTGGCAGAATAGAAATACACATACAAGGACACTACCCCTAGACATGTACTTTGTCCTGTGTGATGATTGCGTCAATTATACAACATTGTCTGTATTTAGATTGCAGTTTCTGTATTTGTGACCATGATATAGTTTTAAAACCAACACAGCCGAAGGCTGGTCAGCTGGTCCACAGGGCCCATACGGATTGAAACTGGGTTTGTGACCATTATCCGCTAGCTCTTGGAAAGCCTGTACTTAACTGTAGCTCACTGCCACACTATGGATTTAACTTATTCCAGGCTTCTTATAGATATCATGTACTATGAACGAGCACAGTGAGTGTCATAGCCTCTAATGTTGCTGCTCTCAAGATGGGATTTTTATTTAGCTTCATGTCATTTTTCTGTTGAAATATTGGATTGAAAATTTGATATATTAATGAACGCTCCATGTTATATGATGTAATATAAAAAGGGGGACTAGCCGTGATCTGTTTTGAGGATTTAATTTCAGGAGGTGCTAATCTCTATGAGAAGTTGCTGGCTCATCTATATGTTCTAGTTGTCTAATCACCATCAATCATACTCCTTCTCATATTCTCCTGGGGGATAATATACTCCTAAGGCGAGGATCATTTCATGGATCATCTCCAGGAAAGCCATGACTAGTTTTTAAACTGACAATTATGTTGTCAATTTTCCATAAGTTGTTTGAATTAGATATGACAGCTAACGCCTTTTACCGTTAAGACACCTACACGTTTACACCCCTGCTAATGGTACTCAATTAGGGAAGCTGTCAGCTCAGAAAAACAAATGCCAACATATAGTCCAATCCCCAATACGGTCTTTTAATTGTCTCAAATTGATAGATAAAAAGCATCAGGATAATCTATCCCTATATGAGAAAAATATATTGTGTGGGTCAGAATGTATAACAGTTCTGGTCCAGACAAATTGAAAATGCTTCTTTGTGATGCTCGGTGCTATTACTTCCAGCTAAATGTTCATAAGTATCTAACTCTCTTTGCAATATGATGGTTATATTGATCAAATCACCTGGATAAGTGCAAATAGAGGGTTTGAAATCATGTGTAGTGTAACCCAAGAACATGCAGAACTGTGGGTCTGACTTTTTGGACATGTAGGACCCTCTTATCACATATGTGTATGTTGATTGCGAATACACATAACTTAAATATATACATAAATGCTGGTACAAGTGATGCTGGTGTAAATATATCACATCGTAAATACCCACACCCTAGCCTACACTCAGCGATACACATATGTCATCCCGTAACCCTTGTATCGTAGAGAACGATTTACTTAACCACATGACATGTACCATACCATTACGATAAAGCACGATAAAGTGCCAGTGCGCTCTACAATTTGACAGGGCTCTTAATAAACCTTGCGCTTATTCAAGGTCATGTTTTTAGTGCTTAAGAAAAATTTCGAGGCCACCCTATACCCCGGTGCTTATTTAAGGCCGGCACTCTTTCGAAACCAGGCACTTTATTGCGATGGTACAGTATGTGTTCTGCAACTTTTACTTCGAACCCTTGCAGTACCCATACCCGTATATGGTCACGAATCTTACACCCTATCGGGTGGAAGTCAAGGGGTCTCAAAATGTCAAGAACAGCATTTTTTTCAAATTGGCCGGTTCACTCACAGCGGAAGCCAACCCAGAGCAGACCCCCTTCCTGATTGGATGTCACTTGCAGCCACTCTCCTTAGGATAGCATAATGCATTGATGTTTCATGCCCTTGGTCGTCAAGATGCATCATGCCAACCCAACCAGGTTTAGACACTCTTGAAGGATTGGCATAATGTACCAATACAGCACCTGCGAGTTACTATCCGGGGCTGCATTGGCACATCATGACAATGTATCATTTGGCAACATCTGTCCTTAAAGGGTTAGGTTCTTTTCCTTATTTCAGCCATTGCTTGGCGATGTCTGGGCCCTCACCGAAAACAAGGTCCCACTAGTAGAGGTAGTTGCTGCCTTTATGAACACAATTTACACCAAATACACATGAAGCTGGTTTGCTGGAGCACAGGAGGCTAATAGACTGCTAAAAGTAGAGGGCTGTTCAGCTACCATGTCTCCATATGGGACTTGTAGGCGGCAGGGATGGAAAACATACAGGAAATATGAACGGGGAGCAGACAAGTATAAAAAGGGAACAGGTCTTTGAATGTGTGAGGAGATGGTTTGATGGCTGTAAAAGATTGCAATAATAGAAATAACTGGTTTCAATTTCAAGCGTTGGTAATTGCTTGGACATGGACTGTGGTGCAGCAAAAATGTACTTAAATTCTCCATTTTGATTTAGGTTTGAGAGCAATCTCAATGCTCCTAAAATGCTATGTTACATCTGTCAAGACAAATATATATTATTCAACTGCCTTTAATGAATAAAGACATTCTGGATGATAGCGTTGCTGATCATGATATATCAGATATAGGCTACTCATCATAATGCGCCTCCAGCCTCGTGTGGAAGACACCGAAGCCAACATTGCTTAGTGGGGCCTATATGTGTAAGCCCATCTTGGCATGCTGATTTGCCCATATCTGGGTTATGGTCCTTTTTGCCCAGGGCTACAAGTGGGACCCAAGACGCGTCATCCCAGGTTAAATGTGCCCAGCTCAAGCCCAGATTTATTTAACTCGAGCACAAACTATAATAATTACAATAAATGGTGAATTCTGGAGGAAAACTAGTTGTAAGCATGCTTTTAAATATCAGCAATACATATCTATGTAGACAAACAGGGACCATAATCCAGATATGGACAAGCCCATTTGGCCCAAGTATAAGACATGTGGGCCCCACAGGTGACCAATGCTGTCTGGGAAGGCACGTCTCAACTCTAGGCTGTAACAATAAGCAGACATTAAGAAGCTGACAGGGCCGACAGGCAATTGGATTACCATCTTGGCACTTTTTAGTCAATGTCCACTTCAGTAGACTGTTTTCTCTTGGCTTTTTAAATACAGCCAGCACGGTGTCAAAACAGCACAGGTGTTTAAGAATGTAAGAAGACTGTGGGCTGTGTTAAGATAAAAATAAATGTGTCATTTAAATTGCATAGAGGCTTACATTTATAGTGGAACCTTAGTTCATACCTATCTCCTGATGTTTCATTCATTTGCTTTAAAAATCAATACGGAACAACATTCAGAAGGGTCTACTGTGAAATAAAAACGTACTTGGGTTATCTATTTCCATTCAAAAGACGAGTTAGCTGTGATTATTTTTCAGATGTTGTAAATAAGATGAGTGGTTGTATAAAAATTGGCCATCTCACCGGTAGGACAACTACTTCTTCTTCAATATAGTACATGTTACACAATTCTAGGCACCAATGCTTTCTGACTGTTCATAGTATACATTACGTTATAGCATATGTTGGGCCATTGAGTGTATTCTAAGCTCTTAAGGCTGAACATGTGTATCCGGTTGTGTGGATTCTTTTCAGATGTTGCTGTTATGTCACAATTAATGGCACCAGTTCTCAGCTTTGCCTATTCCACTATTCTCATTAATAGATCTTCCACTGACTGCTATTCCTATTTTAAAGATCACTCAAGTAATGCATTCTTTCTTTTCTTATCTTTGCAGGTATGTATACTGGCCCACACTCCGAATATGAAAAGCAGTAAAGGGTAGGTGCATAAGATTTTGGACCTCTTTTGGGCCCAGTTTATGCAAGCTATGACTAAAGCTTCCCTGACACCCAACATGCATTAGGTCAAAGAAAAAGGTGTGTTTCAGGTAACCCGACCCTACATAGCAAACCAGGGGAGACCCTAAAAATATTTATTCAATTTTGGGGAAAAGGATCATATAGCAAGTAATTTTTGGTCTATTTCAGAGTTGATTTGATAGTCCACATGTCGACGCTGTTGGCGGCGAGTGGGCGCTGAAGTTTGTGTGTCAAATCCTTGACTATGTTTCAGGCCAAAGGAAAACAAGATAAGAAATTAAAAAGAAAAAACCCTGACCTCTCTACCTAGATTCTCAGACTATGTAACCTGAAACACACCTTTTCTTTTCTTTTGGCCTAGTCTGGTTCAGCATCCCTGGTCCATGTATTAGATAACCTACACCTGCATAGTGGCATACCTCATAACCAATGCCCCACACGGTCGAGACGAGGGGTGATAACACCAAATCAATGACCAGTGGGCACTGGTTATGTGGCATACCCCTGAGGATATACGATATACCCAAGGTGTGAGCTTCTTTGTAAAACGTTAAACCCAATTGTACTCATAACATCAAATAGATTCAGAGAAAGCTGGATTTCACAGAAATGGTTGGTTTATATATGAGGATTAACCTGTTAAAAGTCGAAGTCTCCCGTCTAGAGTTTTCATATGAGGATAGTGTTGAGGGGCGCTTTCAAATGTGGATTATGTTTCATTTAAACACTATTGGATTTTAGAAGTAATGATACATTACTGCGTAATGATGTGGGAAAGCCATCCACATAAAAAAACAAATTGATTCAGCTATGAAGTCAGATATGACAGTTGTTGATTCTAGGTTGTCCTCTAGACTAACCCTTTACCGAGAGGATAATGCTTTATATTTTATCAAATTGCTGTTAATTTACCCTGGAACGACTAATTTTATCTTAATTTTGGTGACCCTTTAAAAAAACTTGATGCTGCATTTTTTTATAAGGACCAGTCACGTCATCACAATGGCGGTTTGTTTATCTATATTTGTATGGGTATTGAAAAATAATATTTCAGGCCCCCTATTATAATCTGCATAATACAAATCGAAAAAAGTACTAAAATACCACAAAGGCGCCAATTGTCGACTCTCAGGCTGAGTCCCACATGGCCTACTGCCTCATTGAAAACGACCTCAGGGTCAACTTGTGAAAGAACACACCGAAATGCGTGAACCTTCCATTTGTTGCACTGTGCTTTCTATCGAAATGGTGTATGAATCTCACCAGTGCTGCATTCATGTATTAGCCAATGCAACCCGATGGGATTGACTCCCAAGGGTCAGCATGATGCAACAATACATGTACATTGCCAATGAGCTACTCGCTGCTCATTGGTGCATCATGTTACACAGGGTTTCACACGTTTGGTTACACAAGCTAAAATAATTAACAGCAAGGCACCTATATGCATTTAAGGCATGCCTTTTAAAGCTGATATTTTCACATTTAAAAGCCTATTAGAGGATATGCTGTAAGTGCATTATATGCAAGGACAGTTCTAGTGATAAACAGTAGAGCTTGGTAAAAAGGGGACTAGTGATACGTGGATAGACTACAGGCTGACAACTGCAGGCTTCCATCCTTCTGTTTAGGGCCGATCCATCTATTGCCAGCTGGGGGAGGGGGCCTGGTCGACATAGGGGAGGTCACAATAAAAAAAAACAGACCCTCGGTGGGGAGGCAAGCAAAACTAATGAAGCCCCTATGCTGGGGCAAAATTAAAAACAGCCTATTGAAATACCCGCAGATAAGCATGATTGTACAGGAGCATGCTTTTTTTTTGGGGGGGGGCGCATTTCTCAAAATCTGACTGTAGTGGGGCAGGGGGCAGGGGTCAAGACTTTTGGTTAATTGGTGGGAGGGGGGTCTGAAATACTCTGAATAAAAATCGACGTTTTGGGAAAATCTACCAAGCCTCCTCGGCTGGTAATAAATGACTCGGCCTATGGGTATAATGAGGGATTCAATAATGACGGGAGATGTGACTGTCATAATTATGGTGCACAGGCGCACTAATGGTATCATTGCCATGTTTTGAGATTGTACGAAAATAAAACCTATCTATGTTAAATAGAGCATCCGTTTAGACTAGGATATTCGGCCAAGGTATACACGAACAATCTCTTACCTTTACACACTTATCAACACGCTTTTCTGCAGCCACTTTTAACACACATTTTGGTGTAACACACCACAAACTACACACTCTTTGCCAAAATTGTGTTGATTTCAATGGTGTGTTGCAAATATTGTGTGTAACTCCCTATGCATGTTCCCGCAACACACTGTTCTAAGAGTGTAAACAGGGAAGTGGTGTGTAAATGTGAGCATGTATGAAAACCAAAATAAGGCACAGTTAATGTACACTTAAAGCACAACTGTAGACTATTTTTGCTTACTCTTTTACTAAACTCATTTAACTGTCAGATAAGTAATTTAGACAGCTCGTAAAAGCTTCATGGGTATGTGATGAATAAGCAAAGCAGAGGTCTTGCTATGCATTTTCCACATTGAGCTTTACTCTTAGCTCAAATTTTCCTGGAAAAAAACAGCTACTTTTTAAAATAGACGAAGTATAATTATGCTATTGAGAGAACGCGAACCAGTATTGGAATCATTTTGAAAGTTATTACAATATACTGAGCTCATATGTCATGGTTAAAACAATAATATCTGCCATTGGCTTTAATAAATATTAGAATCTTGATCTTGATCTTGAGGGATGGTGGGTGGGAGAGTCTCCTGTTTTCACATCCTCTCTGGCAGCAACTGGTTGTTTACTGCATGTGCTGCCCTATATATAGCCTCCCTCCTGCTACACTGGAGCCTGCAGCCGCTTCTATGTGCACCTGCAGTTTCTTCAAACACTACAAAGAGAGAATCCTGAAACCAGGCCATACATGTGCCAAGGGTACCGAGGTACACTGGCCACCACTGCTCCTGCACAGTCCTCTATAAGTTATATATATTGCTCCTGTGCTACGATATACATCAGGGTTGGTTGCGCGACTCTCACTTCTATCTAAATTATTTATAATATACATTATATATAATATTGACCGATTTAAGTCATCATAATAACAAGAATTGCCCATCATCTGAGAATTCGAATAACAGGGGGAGGGTGGCTTATCCACATGCTCTACTCCTATTTTAAAATTTTAAGGACAGATGTCACTAAAAGATGACATTTGTCGTCATGATGCACCAATGTATCCAGGCGAGTAACTCGCCAGTGCTACATTGCTGCATCATGCCGACCCTTCTGGAGTGTCTCAACCCAGTAGGGTCGGCATGATACTTGAATGCAGCACTGGTGAGTTATTTACTTGGTCTGTATTCATGCTTCATGACGACCAAGGGCATGATGCAATAAGGCATCATGCCATCCTTAAAGGCTTAATATTGTATCCTGAGGTGCATTGCCTGACAATAGTGTCATGGCTGAGCTCTACAGACTTCTAATCACCATTGATCTCACTCTTTCTCATATTAGTCTCCGTGGACGTACATATACACCCCTAAGGCAAGGGTAAGTTCATGGTTTATCTCTGGGAAAGCCAGGACTCATATTAAAACTGCCACTCACTTTGTCAATTCGTCTTTAATTTGTGTGAATTTAATATGACAGCTAATTTGTTTTACCGTGGCAATTTCCATATGTTTACACCCATGCTTATGGTACTCAATTAGGGTTGCTGTCCATTGGGGAATATTAATGCTGAAGAGATGGTCTGAGTCTCAATACAGCCGGTTATTTGTCTCCGATATACTGCTAATGAGCATGGAAATGATTCATGCCTATCTTAGAAAAATAATATCACACGGGTCGCAGGATGTCAGCACCTAAAATTTAAACCAATAGGCATCCTACATAAAGAGTATATTCCCCTGATGTGAATGCGTCGCCAAACCTTTGTTCGGTTGAAAGTTCACAATGCTCAACGTATGAATAAATCTCGGCTGAACCGAAGGATTCATGGCAAATTTACATAAGCAAAATGCACCTTAATAGCATGAACATAAACCCACACTTAATTTGTGGAATGCAAAATTAACTGCATTCGGTATGTCATGATAAATGTCATAATATATGTTGCTTCAGATATCCATCACATTTAAGAAAGGTTATGATTATGATAAATACGGCTGGTAACTTCTGCACAGCTGAATCCATATTCAAAGGAATCACACAAGTCTCTGACAAAAAGGTGTCACCTGGATGAGCAACAATAGGTGAGAGTCAAGGGGTCTTCATGGGTCACAAAAGGTGTTTTCTGATTGGCTGGTTCCCTTACAAGGGAAGTCAACCAGGCGCAGAAAAGCTTCCTGATTGGCGGACCCGGCCGACTAGTCTCCTCGGGGGGCCTGGCACTGTCTGCGTGCACAAGGTTCCCTTTTTTGGGTTCCTTTTGTTATTTCAGATTCAAAGCCATTGCTTGGCCATGTCTGGGTGGGCTGGCACACCAGTGGGCCTACTAGTAGGAGTGTTTGCTGCCTCCGTGAACACAAGCCCAACACGCTAGCTGCCCGCAAAGCCATAAACAGCAGCGGCTTGTTCAATGCAGGAAGCTAAACTGCCAAAAGGAGACGGCTATTCAGCAACCCTCTTCCTGGGGCTTCCTCCTTAAGGACTGGGCCTGTGGAGGGGAGGCGCCAATAAAAGGGCACCATATGGGGATGGTGAATAGGAAAGGGACAAGACTTAAAAAAAAGGAAACTGATGAAAGGTGGGGTGAGGAAATGGGTCATTGCCTGTTAGGGGTTACACTAATAGGAACAAAGTATTTTGGGAATTTATTTAATTTAAAAAGTTGGGCTGGTCCTGATCATCTCTGATGTGGAAATTGGGGATACTTGGCTCAAGGTTGTATTCCACTGAAGGGAATCCATTAGTAATCCATCGGCCGGAGTGAATTCATCGGAAATGTTGTGGACTTTCATCCGACTGACAGATCCATGATATATTAACATCAGTGGAATACAACCTTAAGAGGGAATATTGCTTCATGCATGTAGCCTAGGATTCAATATAACATTGAACTATCAGCAAACTCCCACTATAAATACCAGACGGTGCTACTGTCTAATCCACCCAATATCGCCCATGCTTGACAGAACAGTCTGTCCAGTTGTTGGGAATAGACACGTTTCATAGCCCCGGACCTTTGGTATTGTTAATACAAATATACCATGAACATATATACTTGTGATGGTATTTGCTATACACACACACACACACACACACATATATATATATATATATATATATATATATATATATATATATATATAAAAATATCACTTTATGGGATCAGCCTGAAGTCGCGAGTTAGGCCTATAATATATATATATATATATATAAAAATATCACTTTATAGGATCAGCCTGAAGTCGCGAGTTAGGCCTATAATATATATATATATAAAAATATCACTTTAAATCAAGCTACGCTGCCATTTCCGCATTCAAAAGTATGTTTCATTGGTAAAGAATGTGCGATCTGCCCGACTGGAGACCCAGTATTGGGTTTGGTGCCAATGCCACTAGCAGTTCTGTCACTGATGAATACCCGGTAGAGGGAGATGAATGTGTGGCCCAAACTGCATTCCTATACAGTGACAGCATCCCTCCATTCCTTTGTGCATCCTCCAATATATACCACTCTATTCCAAATATTTCCCTACCCTTTACGATCAATACTATACGCTGGATAGGTCTGTGTCTATTATCCGTCTGCAGTTGTGTCTCCACTTATATTACAGATGCTGAAAGGAAGTCAATGACACAGTAAACAGGTTATGCATAGATGGGTAGGCTATAGGCTACTTCAACCCATTCCATTATCTGTTACACACTGCATGACCTTCCCAGCGTTATGTATCCATATAGCCCCACTCGTCTGGCCTCGAGATACAGGCCAGTTGCATTGCCCCAAAACAAGTTGACAAAAACATTTATTGTCCCGTTAATAAAACTGATATATTCATCAGAGCATACTCCTGGACTCTACTTTTTTTTCTTTCTTTCTTACCATAAAAACCGTGCATTTAAGCCTAACTCGCGACTTTAGGCTGATTGTATAAGCCGCACTGGCAGTCTGAATATGGTGACCTTTATACTGTATTATAATAGCAAAAACGTGTGTATGAGGTATAGTTCTATAGTGTATGCATCTAGTGTTATAAGAGGGACGGGAGGAGGGCAAACCTCCGTTTGATGGATTACCCACAGACATCTACAAAGAAGGATACCAATGGTTAGATAAATGGGCATCCTTCGTACCCATTAAAGATAGTTTACAATGGTAAGGAGCATTTATGTACAGTCTCAATGGGTGATTAGCACACATATTGTTCAGTGGTAGGCATAATATAAGGCATCTACTCCATCCAGATTGCTCATTTATGTCAAGGAATGATACAAAATACTTGGTAACTTGGCTTCAGAGGTGAGAAACGTGCAGAATACAAATTCGTGATGATCAGTTTCCATTCAATCCAAGCTTTAATCAATGTCCCAAAAATACACAGACCTGCTGCACTTTATTGGCTGATCTCACCTGGCTATCAGTCGATGTCAGCCAGTGAAGGCTGTGATGGACTAGTGTATCCACCAAAACCTATATCTGACCAATGTAAAAAGTAACATATTATTTGGAGCAATTGCAAAACGGCAGAGATTAGGCACCATGCATTGAAATCAGTGATATGTGAAAGAAAATTCACCCTCTGAAGAAATCCAAAAGGAATTAAAAAGTGGGTTTCGGAAAAGACCACCTTCGTGGAAAAGGGCGCAGACCACTACATAAATGTTGGCATTCAAGCCAAGATTGAACTGTTTTAAGTCACACTTCAAGTATCTTTGATTCCAGTAAATGCCACCCTAAGCCATTTTAAATGTAATCGTGATCTTTCTGTGACATTTTCATATTATAAACTGAACCTAAAGACACTTAAAGAGTGACTTTAAGCCATAAAAATGTTAGGTTAAATGCCAATGTTCATGCAGTAACAGTAACACATGCTGGGAGCAGCACTCAGGTAATTGGCCAATCTCACATTCCCTCCCCATGCTACCTCTGTAATTGGCTGATACTTATATCATCAATCATGCTACAGATAAGCTGTAACTAGTCCCATCTGGGTGGTCAACAAGGTATCTGGTATGAGGGGTTGGGTCCCTGGCCTGATGATTCTTAACCCTTTAAGCCTAGGGTAGTGATTCAAAGCACTATGCTCCTTTCCAGTGGGCACAGAACATTGAATCAACATTGATAAATGGTTGTCAATGTTGATTCAACATTGTTTCAATGTTGATTCAACATTGAACTGAATTTTGTGCCCACTGGGTTTGTCAGCATGATGCTTGAATGGAGTAAAATGCATTAATGCAACACCAGTGACTCACCAATTCTTCATCAATCCATAATAATCAATCCAAAATATAATAAAGCGTCTTGGAAGAAAAAATCGTCAAAGACTTATTTTTTCATAGCTTTAAGTCCTCTTTCGTGTACACTATAATTGCCATTAGGATAGGGTTTTTGAAATCAGTACATTCTTTGATTCTGGAACGGATTTGTTGTGTTTTGGAACAAAATTGTGTACATCAGATGAGTTAATGTGTGATATTATTAGAGACTTCACCGCTATTAATTTACGTATATATATATCGGGGATAACACATATATCAGGGATTTCATGTATCCAATGCTTATCTACTATTATACATGTATAGACTTGTAGGCTACTGCCAACAGTGGCCACTATGTGGCGCTCTGCTACCACTACTACCACACTGCAGTCCCCTGCACTCTGGGTGCTACTGCAGTGCTATTAACATCTACACGTATTATGGAATAAACACAACTACACACCTTATTGCCAACTATTATCATCATTTAGTTCATGCATGGCATCGTAGCAGATCATTTACATAATGATGGCCCGATATGACAGGTGAAGTGTATCAATGTAGCACTGGTGACATCACAGACGAACTGTTTCGACGAAATAACCGCCCTGTGCGCTTAAAATATTACTTGAAGTGAAAAAGTCAACCTTGAATATTCATTCTAATAAGCGCCTCCCATGGCTGTCATATACACACCTCAGTAGCATTTAGAAGGCTTCTTATACCCTTGATACTTCACACTTGGCTTGGCCTTAATACCTGCACAGGTGTGAAGTGCTTCATGTTACACAAAGGTGAGAAAATCAGCAACAATATCGCAGAAACACATGAAAGAATCTGGGAAAAATCTGAAAAGGGGGGGGGGAGGGGGCTTATTAGTGGGGAGGGCACTTATAACGTCGAATACGGTAATCTAAAAGCCCCTGCCCTTAGTCTGCAGTGGCTACAGCAAGCAAATAGATATTCATCTCTCGCATGACACACTTTCATTGCTCGTACACACTCACTTTCTTCAGTTAGAGCGATGTCGCTTATATTGAAATTATTCCTTGCACGTTTTGCCGCGTCATCCTCACTGAGCTGCCATGTGCAGCTTCTTCTAAGTTTCATTGACCCTTCTCGTTATCTCATATCCCGAGCGTATTTCCCGCACACTCCGCTCACTTTCGCTGGTCTAGATGTAGCCCAAGCAGTGGTATGGTGTCACGGTACAAATAGCCGACAACATTTCTGGTTCTGACCCTATTTTTCTCCTTCAGACGGGCAAAAGGTTGGGTTCTTTTGAGTGTGCAGTAATGAATGACCCCTTAAATTAAAGCTTAACACATATCTGATTTTTTTATTTGCATCCCGCATGAAAAAGTGTGTTCCGATTTTGCGCTAGTTGCCATGGAAACTGACTTACCCAAACTGGAGAAATTTTACAGGTGCCCAGTGACCTTTGACCTTGACCTTTGACCCCTCCAATCACCACCCAGGGTTACCATGGCAACAACCAACTTTTTTCCTTTTTTTTGCCAAGGCCTTTGGGAACAATTTGGGCCGCAGATTATGTTTCTGTGACAAATTTAAGGCCTCCTACCACTGATTATATGCACAGTAGTACCGTTTTTCATTGGCACTATTTACGACTACAACATTCTGGGGGCGAATTTGTACTGTGACACCTTATATGGATTCTGCATCATCAGGTCTTCATAGGATGGAAGAGCAAAACCTAAATGATGCAGGGTATATATGTCAGATGTTACCCCACAGATGATCTAAAAGCCCCGGCCCTTAGCCTGTAGTGGCCATCCGAGGTTGGTCATAAGGACATTGGTCAGGCATGACAAAGTGCTATTTAAGAATGACTGAGGCAAGACACTGTATACAGGTGGAAGACTGCCCTGATTTACAATACGGACTGGACAACCCACCCAGGCTGGTTTCTCAGGTCGCCCAGTCTTGTATTCAGGGCCGTTCTAGTACAAGCAATATGTGCATGATTTTCAAGGCAGTGTGAATTTTTTCATAAAAGCAAGAGACTTGGCATGTCTCAAGTCCATATCCACACCAAAAAAATCAGAGGTGGGGCCACCCGAAAATATCGTTATTTTGCCTATAGCGGCCATTTTAAGTCGGCCATTACCAAAAAATCTGTTTTCTCCGATCAAGCAGCAACCTAATACAGTACTGCAACAAAAAAGGTGTCTAGACCTATGTTTTCAGGGTCACAGAATATGATTATGCAATGAGAAATGATGTAGTATGGCTAGTTTGACTATGGTGGCCATTTTGGTTCTGCCATTACCAAAAATTGTGTGGTCTTTGATAACTTCGCAACCAAATGGAGTATTGAAGCAAGTAAGGTGTCTATACCCACATTTCCAGGGTCAAGGTATAATGTGATGCCATCAGAAAATGTTTATTATGCATAGTTTCACCAGGAAGCTGTTTCACCTCAAATGACAATAATTTGTGGACGCAACAAATGCTTTATGGACTATGGCAAAAGATATTTTTCTCAACTACTTCAAAACTAGATGTGGTACTGACATAAATAAAGTATCTATACCCATGTTTTCAGAGGCAGAGAATATTATTATGTTAGTAGAAAAGGTAATTTATGCCTAGTTTTGACAATGGTGTCCATTTTCTTCGGCCATTACCCAAAAACATAAATTCTTGAATTACATCACAGAGACTCAGAGCATTGCAACAAACAAGGTATTTATACCCATATTTCCATGGTCATAGAACAACATTGTGCCATCATTTTTGCGTGTCCATTAGAGGCCTACTAAGAATCACATTTTCTCAATTGGTTCCTAACCAATGATAGCACTGCAATAAAGAAGGCACGGTAGCAAACCCCATATTACCATGGTTATTAAAGGAATAATGCATAAACAAGCAAGCACGAGGGTTGGTTATCCAGGGCTAACGCATGAGGTGCAGCCGAGTGCCTTAGCCGTGGATATCCAGCCTGAGTGTTCAATTATTCATGTTTTATTCTATTTATACCACAGTTTTAACATTTGAGAAAAAAATCTGATTTATTCTGCCCTGTAAACTCGTGTTTACCATGTAAACTCACTGTGTGTCATAGCAGTGCGGTTATCTACTGAGCACTAACGCATCCTGGTTATCCAGTGTAGGCACTGATTTGAGTGCCTGAAGTGGATAACTATGGTATACAGAATGATATTATGCTGGTAATGTGTATGTCATAAGGCAGCAATATTTGGTATGCCATTAAAGGGATCCCTCCATTCTCCCTGTAGCTCTACACCATAACTCCTCCTGGATCTCCTCTACCATCTCTGACCCCAAATCCAGGATTGTCAATTCTAGTCTCGGCCATCACACCATTACTTCCTAAGGTCTAATGCCTCCTTCAGGATACCCCCTCCTCAAGGGTCACCATGTTAGAAATGTAAAAGCTATTGGGACAATGGTAATCACTAACAACCATCCTCTCATTATGCAACCCTTCCTGCCAAGACACCCTCTCACTATCAATGTCCCACCCTTCATCTCAAGGTACTTCCTGCCAATATCCCACCCTCCCCCTCAAAGTACCTCTTCCCAGTCAATAACCCTGCTTGCCTCTCGGGGGGACCCTCCCTCCCCAGAAAGGGGCACACACTGCAAGTAAAGAAGGAGGAGGGCATTGAGGAGCAGAGATGCATCGGTAATCAGGGAGATATTGAACACGAGATAGAACAGGACAGTTTGGATACCTCAGAGGAATGTTGTTAGACCTGCAATGAGATTTCAAAAATCCTGGACTAGTGGTAGATGTTCAAGGATGCTAGAGGATGCCAGAGGTGAGATAGGGGAGGCTGGAGGAGAGCGGGGGATACTGGAGGAGGATAAGGGTGACCTGATGAGGATAGTGACTACTGCAGGAGACTATGGGCACATCGGAGCAGAAGGGATAAGGGAGGGAAGGTGGTGTGAGAATAAAAGAGAGAGAAGGGGAAAAATCTATCGTGTGATCCTAATCACAAAAGACTCAGGTATTTGTTTTTTCATTGGATAAATCGTTTAGGCATGTAGCTGGATGCATTAAGAACCAATCAGATAACACCTTGCACTGACTGCAGAATTGTTAGTGTGCTGTCTGTAGTGTGCTGTCTGTGGTGTGCTGCCTGTGGTGTGCTGCCTGTAGTGTGCTGCCTGTGGTGTGCTGTCTGTGGTGTGCTGTCTGTAGTGTTGTGCTGCCTGTGATGTGCTGTCTGTAGTGTGCTGCCCGTAGTGTTGTGCTGCCTGTAGTGTGCTGTCTGTGGTGTGCTGCCTGTAGTGTGCTGTCTGTAATGTGCTGCCTGTAGTGGTGTGTTGTCTGTCGTGTGCTGCCTGTCGTGTGCTGCCTGTCGTGGTGTGCTGCCTGTAGTGTGCTGCCCTGTGCTGTGCTGTCTGTAGTGTGCTGCCTGTAGTGTTGTGCTGCCTGTGGTGTGCTGCCTGTAGTGTGCTGTCTGAGTGCACCCCTGACCCTGACCCTACCCCCGACATCAAACCCTATCCCGTCCTCAGTGCAGTAAATTGTCCTCTTTTGTCTACAGAATGTTTCCTGCCCTGTTTCATTGACTTTTTGGTCTTAAAAAAAGCGTCTTACTCCACCAGAAATGTGCATGTACATTGAATTAACTACTACTGCAAAAAAGGACATAAAGTCTACATCAGTACATTCATGTTTGTCTACAATGAAGAAATGGACACTGGTTTATGGTCAATTTTTTTTATTCAATATTTTCTGGCATTTCAACTAGCATTACATGAATTTTTTTAACATCACAGTATAGGGAAAATGCTCAAGTTTATGATACATTCAATTATTTTGACTTTATTGGATTTATTTACCTATATATGAATAAATGAATTATTATTTTCTTGCCTGAAAAAAGTGTCTCACAGAGGAGTCGTATAAGACTCTGGTAGCAGAGCTACCTGAGTCAATTACATGGAGGTATGGGGATGTGGATATGAAGGGAATATGGTAAATGTAGGTAACATGCAAATTCAGTGGACTTGCGAGGGGATAGGATAGGACACAAGGACAGGGTAGGACAAAGGAGGAGAGAGTGTTTGGCATAGGGACATGGACATTTTTGTGTGAATTTGTGTATGCCCTTGGGACTTGAGTGTAAGTGCCTAGGTTGATACATGGAAGCAGGTCTTGAGAATATAGACTCTCAAAGAGTATGCATGGGCAATGCTTGGCTACCAGACCAAGGTTATTCATTTCCCGCCACTGGCTGACCACTGTTTCTCTATACAAATCCTTTTTGTGGGGATCTCTGTTATCAAAGGTTCTATACACTATTACCAGACTGTAACATCAATTAACACCCTATAGGGGGTTGGTTAAGTATATTCTAATTGCCTTCATGTTTCCTTAAGTTATAGCTAGGTCTGTGTATTAGGAAATCCCATAGCAATAGGCAACCAGGCTTATCTCCAAAATTCATTGAACAAGCAATTCAACCAAAGGGACATCAAGGTAAAAATATCTGCCACAGTGTCATATTGGGTGGTATTCTGTGTTAAAATATGCTAGCAGTATCTAAAAGGCTTATTAGATGGTGCCCTACATATACCACCTATGCCTTAGCACTGTGGGGATTCCGGGCGGACACACACCTCATTCTGGGTGCTCATTGCATATACATAAGTGGGCAATATTAAGTGTCCCCTATGAGATTGTGGAAGGATAGCAACCTCTCACCATACTTCTCACCTTGCTCTCACCATATATGTAGCTTCTCCAAGAACTATCTTGAACCTGTCCCCATACTTCTCCCCTCACCCATCCCCTGTTCCCACCACATCAATCTGGATTGGGCAGCATGAAACTGTTTAAGACAGAGGGAGGGGGCCAATCACTACCCTTCCAGTCATAATATCATGCATCATAATTCATTATCTAATACTCAAATGTTGATGGGATGGGGCTCTCAGCCCTCCCCCACCAGGAGCACTTAGCCAATAGTCAAAAATCTATCTATACTATACTGAAAAGAGCTACTATATGTTATAATATTGTTCCCCTTTCTCTCTTTCTTTCCCTCTTTTCTTCTCTATTCTTCCTTTTCCCCCTCATCCTTTCTTTATCTTAGCAGGGGGGGGGGACAAGACCTGTTGGCTCCCCCTGGATCAGCCAATGTAGAGATAGTGAACCATCATGGATGACACTGGCTAAGGCAACGAATCATGAGATAAAATGCCATGCTGTGAGTGTATAAAATGCTAAAATGAGCACACTGATGTGGAAAACCTGTGATAAAAGCTGGTTTTATGACACTGTGGGGGATATCATCAGCATATAATTTCCTGAACTGAGTCTAAACTAGCATATATTTTGCTTGATGTAATGTACTGTATTTAGCATCCTCACATAATGGAGCATAATTATATTATGTGTGTTGATTTACATCAGCTTCATGATCATGACTATCTACTTCCACACAAGCATGTCCGGTATTATTATGAAACTATTACATAATAGAATTTGTATTCTGACAGATATGAATGGCTAATATGCCTTATAGTCTGATACCATACAACTGATAGCATGGTATTGTCATATGACCATGATAATATTAATTTTGACACCATAATATACATATTCACTGCCGAAAACATATTTTTTTTGTCAATGGGTAACCAGATTTTTTTTTTCAGGAGGCTGTTTCACCTCAAATGAAAACAATTTTTTGAGGCCTGCAAATGATATATGGACTCCCTCAAATGCTTTATGGGTGCCGCATATGCTTAATCACAGGGTACCCACCCATCATATAAAGCATCTGCCACACCCATAAAGCATTTGCCATAGTCCATATAGCATTTGTAGGGTCCACAAATAATTGTCATTTGAGGTGAAACAGCTTCCTGGTGAAACTATGCATAATAGACATTCTCTGATAGCATCACATTATTCCTTGACCCTGGAAATGTGGGTATAGACACCTTACTTGCTTCAATACTCCATTTGGTTGCGAAGTTATCAAAGACCACACACTTTTTGGTAATGGCAGAACCAAAATGGCCACCATAGTCAAACTAGCCATACTATACCATTTCTCATTGCATAATCATGTTCTGTGACCCTGAAAACATAGGTCTAGACACCTTTTTTGTTGCAGTACTGTATTTAGTTGCTGCTTGATCGAAGAAAACAGATATTTTGGTAATGGCCGACTTAAAATGGCCGCCACAGCTGTAATAACAGGTTTTCTCAGTGGCCCCACCTCTGAAATTCATTGCATGGATATGGAGTACAAGCGTGAGAAGTTTCATGCTTTTATGAAAAAATTCACACCTATTTCACATATTGCCTGGACTATTCTATCACAGCATTGGGGCGTTACTATGACTTTTAAATAATCGTATTTGCGATTTTTATATGATTTTTGCGAAATATATATACCTATTGAACATAAAGATGAATATAATACCTACCAACTTATGGATGCATTATGTGCGTGGTCCATTGCATTTCTTTATGATTATGAGTTTAAATCAGTAATTTATCTTATGTCTCACACACACAGCAGAGTCTCTGCTTGAAGAAGGTGTGAAAGCCTGATGCCCAGCCTGTAATACAAGCCTGCTGCGCTGGGAGAGTGTATAGGGGCAGCCTGTGTGCACAGGCTGGGCACCCTGAAAATACAGGCTGCCTGTTTTAGCAGTCCGTCCTGTACTGCTATACTAGGCCTCCACCTGGTATATGACTAATGCTTTACTCAATAGGACTAAAATGGAGAGAGTAAGGTGAATGGGTCAGTACTGACCAACCTGACAATAATAACTAATCTAGCCTGGTTGTATAGGGAGCCAAAAAAATGGCTGACTTCGTTAGGCTCTATACTGTCTGAGATACTGGTCGTATAGGAAGCCAAAGAATATTAGTGTCCTATGGAATGACTCTACTCAGAGTGAAACAAATTAGTGTAATTGACAGTGTATATATAAGTACATACTGCAGTATGTTAGGGAGCTCATACAAAGTGTTTGTTAGACACTGCCAGTTACATGGCAGAGACAGATTATGCCGTTTTATTCTAGATAGCTTTGCCAGACACTTCACGGAAATCGATAGGCTCAAGTTTCACAATCAGGGAAATTAATCACGGTACAACTGTGGGCGGTGTGGAAAAATATCCGACGGTAAATATAGCATTGATATTAAATGTTCATGCAATATCTCCAATGCTCCATGTCTCAGTTTTCTGTAAAGGTTAAAGGGGGTAGCCTTGGGCTGGATTGCCATTATCAGATTCCTATTTCTAATCAATGGTCCCATGAAATGGACAGAAAATACTCCATATTGTTGAGGCACCATTGCAACCATCCAAGGAGGTGTATCAGCATTTTCCACTTCATGAAGGTTTGCATTTAAGCAAAAGAACACGTTGAGCTGGCCGCTGGCTATGTTGCCAAAATTACTTTCCTACAAGGTCAGGCATTTTAATGAGGGTTAGACATTGCTGGAGCCACCCAAATGAGGGTCAGGCGATGCTGGACTCGGCCAAAGAGCTCGAGTGTCTGGCAATGCTGGATCCTCATGCCAGAGTCTGGCAATCCTTGGCTATTGGGGACATCGTCTGACGCTCATGTTTGCCTAAGAGAAGTGTTCCTTAAGGCATCTTTAATTTGCAAACGTTCATACAGTGTATGCGAGATTGCAGCACTATTTTGTTGTTGCATCATGGAGACCGTTCAGAGGAGTGCATCATCACCATTGCAAGAGTTTGGCAATGGTGGTTACTGCAGGCATGCACCATGACGTCGAAAATAATGCATGCATAAAGGCATTAAGTGGCCCTTAACCATGTAAGGGCCCAATAATGAATTAATGCATCATGCCCTTTGTCATTATGATGCATGAATGCAGCCCTGGCGAGTAACTCACCAGTGCTAAATTCAAGCACTTCTGTAATGATGCACAAATGCAGCACTAGTGACTTACTCTTCAGTGCTGTATTTGTGCATCATGACGACAATAGTCATCTTTTAGTTACATGCATCCTTACATCGTTATCCGGGATTATCCGATAAGATAAGACCGACAAAGGGCCTTGTTAATAAGCTCTTTGTTGGAGTCTGATGGCGCTGGTCAATGGTCAAATTGAGACTTCAAATAAACCAAACTTCTCATCCCATTAGCCCCTTCCTCCAGTCGATATAATTGCAGTGCTAATGCAATTCTCCCTCCTCTCCCCACATTTTTTTACCCATAATGACACCACTAAAGGGATGAGGTTAGCCTCCTCCTGTAGGTGTCAAACTTAGCACTAATAAAGGTACTAAGGCCCTCACAGTCAGGGGGCTCACCAAGGATAAGCCAGACAAGGTATAACATCTCCAGCTATCTTTATCAAACCGCTGATAACCCTCCAGCCATTTCCCAGCAGCCACCCATGCTATAACATGGAGGCGCGATACTGGCTACCAGAGCCTCGTCTAAAAACAAACACGTGTGATTGCTTGTGGGTGATGACGTAAAGAGATAGGGGAGATCCACCGCCTAGCGGGACCTTGGTGAACTACACTAGACATCATTATCTCCTGCCATATTAGAGAGTGAGGCGGACGTATCGCCGGGAGTGCTGTATCAGCTAAATACTGCCACGTCTATTAAAGCAGTGCTAAGCTGCCAGGTACACTGGCTGTATCCTTCAATGTTGAATAAACGTTAAATCAACACTGAATCAACATTGACAACCATTTATCAATGTCGATTCAATGTTCTGTGCCAACTGGGATACGACCAATCTCTTAGTCACTATAGTCTAACCAAGTCATTTTTTTGGTTTGCTATCAGACCAACTTAAGTTAGTTAATATTGTCAGTACTGACCAACTCACCTTAGTCTTCTCCGTTTCAATCGGTTTTAGGTCTTTTTGAGTAATGGAATTTAAGTCCTTTTGAGTAAGGCATTAGTCATACTTTCTGTGTATCAAAGGGACCAAGGCTAGATGTTTATTACAATTATTCTCGGGCCTATTGGAAAGGTATAGGGAATGTAGGCTCGCAGCAAACTAAATTCAGATGAAGGATCTGCAATTCTTGTGAATATGCATGTTTCCCCTAGCCCATGGAATTTGTGGCATTTTAAGCTTTAATTGGATACACATGTAGCCATATTTGCCTACTTTTTCATAGGCTGGGGAGGCTGGAAAGGCTGTGTAGGCCGGGTAGGCCGGGTACAAGCTGGAAGTGTTGGTTACCCAGAGACAAGGTACCAGTCAAGGTACTAGTCAGTAAGAGTAACCGCAACCAGCGAAATTCAAAATGGCGGACCAGTTAGGTATGACTGTACAGGGTTATTCAGCTTGCGGGATGTACATCTGGTTTTGGTACCTTCTAATTCAAACTATTTCAAACCTCTCTTCTGATATTCCGCTGCAATATTCGCTCTGGATCCCAACATAAAACATTAAAGAAAATAAGAATTGGCCTTTAGCTGGTTGCGCTATTGTGGCATGCAGTGGCAGTGGGATGTATATATTTAGCTACATGGCTACATGGTTAATCCACCAGTAGACCCACTGCTAACAGTTTGAGAATGGCATAATGCCTTAATAAATAATTTCTTTGGTTGTCATAATGCATGAATTCAAGCTTGGCGAGTAATAGTGCTGCATTCAAACATCATGCCCAAAGGGTCGCCATGATGCAACAATGCAGCACCAGCAAGTTACTCAACAGGGCTGCATTAGTGCATCATGATGCTTCTTCAAAAGTAGCTCAACCCCACAGGGTAGGCATGATGCTTGAATGTATCCCTGGCGATGTTCTCGCCTGGGGTGCATTCATGCATCATGACGTCCTCGGGAATAATGCATCATGCCATACTTAAAGGTGGTTACCTGTATCCCTAGTAAGCCTCCGTATGGTAAACATCTTACTCAATGCTAACGGGCTCTGACGCAGCCCTGCATGTAGCAGCTAGCAGCTATTTAGCTGCCTAGCCAACATTGCTTAGTGAGACCCATAATTTATGTGTTTTACTTGGGTAAGCTGATTTTCCCATATCTGGGTTATGGCCCTTTCTGTCTAGGGCTATAAGTGGGAGTCACGTGGTCAGCCCAGATTCAGCTAGAGCCCAGATTTTTTTTCACTTGAGCACAAGTTATAGAAACGTATAACATGGTGATTTCTGGGGAAAAAAGTAGGATGTCAGCATGTTTTGAAATGTTTAAATTGTATTTCTGAAAGTTTTTTCTGGGATGGCCGATCAGGGCTCCCACTTATAGCCATGGACAAAAATGACCATAACCAAGATATGGGCATACCCAGCTGGCCCAAGTAATACATATAAATGGGCCCCAGGAACAAATGTCTGGATGTATAGCAGCTATATAGGGCATGCCGTCCTTAAAGTGTTAAAGCCATGATAGAGTGCTATACGATAGGATTGACAGTGATTGATTAAGGGTCACATTTGCTGGCCGGTGGTATTGATGTGGTATATACCTCAGTGGCCGGCGCTACCATGATCAAGGTACACTGATTGCCTTTTTAACCCTTTTATGATGGCATTGGGCATTAATAGTATTTCAGAGTCCTGATACATGAATGCAGCCCTGGTGAGGGACCCACTGGGATTTATCATACCGAGCCTACTGTGTTGATACATTCCCAAGGGGCTGGCATGATACACCTATGCAGCAGTGGCTAGTTATTGTATCATTAGTACATCATGATGCCAAATGGATATGAAGGTGTTTAAAGGGTTAACAGATCATGTATACTGTAATGGGGACCATGCTATTGGCTAATGATAGCCTGCTCATGTTTGATGTTTATAATTGCTTAATATTTGTGAGTGTGTGTGGCCTGGTACGGTTTGTGTTAATGATATCTTATTCCTTATCAACATGACGCTCAGTAGTGATGCTCGATCTTGTTTATTGCTCGACAAATTTAATACCCAAAGAATCCAGACCGCTTTTTAAGGTGCAGTATAAGTATTATATATGCATAAATTAATACACTCCATGGTGGTTTTAATGGTCCAGACCTCATATCGGGCTTTATATCTATAGGTTCATTTAAACTGTAAATCAACAGTATACTCTAGTGCCCATGTACACTACTACCATAGTATACAGGTATTTATATATATATGTATATATATATATATATAAATATATATATATATATATATATATATATATATATATATATATATATACAGAGAGAGAGAGAGAGAGAGAGAGAGAGAGAGAGAAAGAGGGAGAGAGAGAGAGAGGGTTTTATATATCTATATATATATATATATATATATAAATATATATATATATATACAGAGAGAGAGAGAGAGAAAGAGGGAGAGAGAGAGAGAGGGTTATATATATATATATATATATATATATATATATATATATATGTATATATATATAAATATATATATATATATATATAAATAAATATATATATATATATATATATATACAGAGAGAGAGAGAGAGAGAGAAAGAGGGAGAGAGAGAGAGAGGGTTATATATATATATATATATATATATTTAGAGAGAGAGAGAGAGAGAGAGAGAGATACATATATATATATATATATATATATATATATATATATATATATATACATATATGTATATATGCCTTACTCCAAAGGAATTAGCCTGTTACTAATTGAAGTGGAGAAAACTATGGCGATTTGGGCAGTGCTGACCAATCTGACAGTATTTATTAACCTAGCTTGGTCGTTTAGGCAGCCAGAAAATTACCAACTAAATTAGGTACTATCGAGTGATTTGTTAGTCCGTACTGACTACCTTCTGGATCCTATCAGATTATCAGTGTGAGCTGCTCCCATACATTACCTCATTAAGGCTGGTATCCAAAGAGCGGCAATCCATCTTACTACATCAGGATCCCCTCCCACACAGCATCACCAATACTACCCTGAAAATCCATAGGTCGAAAGGGTTAGTCAGTACAGACTATCCTAGGTTCCTCATATGTGTGTTAGTCATAATGGCAAAGTTATATTCAAAAATGACTGAGGGGTCAGTAAATAGTGGCTAACCTAGGTTCATCATTGGTGTGTTGTATTTGTATACCAATAGTTGGTGCCACCTGTAGGATACTATGCTAACCACTCAGTGGCTCCCTCTGGAAATTAAAAGACTAAAGTGGGTTGGTCAGTACTGACCAACCTGACAATAATAACTTACCTAGGTTGGTTGTATAGGGAGCCAAAAAATGACTAACTAGGTTAGGCACTAGTGACTGAGAGATTGGTCGTATAGGGAGCCTAGGAATATCAGTGTACCACCCCCTGTCCATATACACAAGAGCTGCTTGACCTTTGGCCTATCAGGTGTCTGCAACCCCCCCCCCCCTTCCACCAGCCCCCCTCTCTACCACAAGCACCTGCCAGTGATGTCACATGCACATAAAACAGCGATTATCATGATGGCACAGGTAAACAAGAGTACTGTGTAAAGGCAAACAATGTATATACACACTTGACATGTGTATTAGTTCAGTATAATTACACTCTAAACATATGTTGGAGAAAAGCTTCTCTTTGTCGAGAATATTTCCAAAATATTAGATGGTTGAATTGCTGAATAAGTCTAACACAAACAAATGATCAGCACCCCACCCCCCTCTATGTCCACATACACAAGAGCAACTTGACCTTTGACCTTTCAAGTGCCGGCATCACCAGATATCCGCTCACCACACACACACAAACACACACACAAACAGAGATTATCATAATGGTACAGGTAAACGGAAACAGGAGTCTTCTGAGGGACAAGATGCCCAAGATATGTCGTTGTACAGATCTATCCTATAAATACACGGACCCCAGCTTAGTATCAAAGAGCAAATAGTATTCTTTGCTTTTTGATAGTATACAGAGGTAATAGATAGAGTATGGGTACACTGGGTAGCCAAAGAGAATATGATTATTTTGCTTGTTGATTTGTGGAGGTGAGATGTCCCCAGCAACAAGTCTGATAAGTCGAGAATGATTAGCACCAACTGATATTTGAGAAAAATCTCATTAATTTGATTTTCTATTTGATGGGAATATCTTTTCACAAATAACATTTCTAGATAATACTTAAACTCAGATATTTGGTCATCCATGAAACTGTGGTAAACGCCGGGTCTCACATTACATTAAAACAAAACATCTAGAACATTCAGGAAGCAGATATCCATAGAGTATTATTTGAGCCCTTGACCCCCTCCCCCTTTTCCTACGCCACTGAACATAGACTGGTACAGTGGATGCTTATCATTGCTAGCTGACTACAAATATCCGCTCACGGCTCTTCCTGATTGTTTCAGTATGCTCTCCCAATGGTCGTAGGATCACCACATTCTGCTTCCCGCCCTGGCTGATTCTAGTTACTCCACTACTCTTAGCAGAATGGGGTTTTGAAACTTGACTGACCCATTGCTCACTGGTCAATCTATGTCAATCTATGTCGACTTAAAATCTAGGGTAACAATCTTCTGGAGGAAAGGACTTCCAAAAGAATGCTTATCATTGGTAATTTAATTGTACCTGTTTGAACATACCTCCAAGTGGTAATGACACTGTAACCCACCCATGTAGTTAAACCCGCAGTTCTTACTGCACGTCCAGTAACAGCCAGAGTGCAGTCGGGACAGGTACTCAGCCCTTTATATCGGGGCGCTGGGGGTTTAAGTGATTTTGACTTACAACACATTATAGCAAGGGACGTTAGAACAGAAATCGTGTTTCAGCAGATGTTAATCTCCAAGCATTATGTTGTTTGTAAACACTGCATTCTCCACCCATATGTCTAGTCTGCCGGTACCTATAACTCACTATCTGGTTAGCTGGGTTTGCGCTATTCTCAGACGCTGTACCAACATGGCCAATTAACATGTGTAACTGTGAGGGAGAGAATATTATTTACAGTGGAGGCAAAATATTTTGACGCGGAATGGAGTATAGGAAGCTACATCTTTTAGATCCCTGTGGGAACAATGTTGAAATACACTATTTCTATGGAAGCTATCCACCCAGCATGAATGATTGCATTACATTTTAAGCAAATCCGAGATGCTTAGATGGACACTTTAACCAGCTTTAATAACACTTAATGTAGCCATCATGACCTTTCCATGACAATTCCGTCGTATTGACTGAACATGTATTACCAGTTTCAAAATACTTAATCACCTGTTTTAATAACTGTATCCGTCCAGTCATAGTCCTGTAGTGTCCATCTTGCTCTTTACAGAACAAGTGTATAATCAATACACCGTGATAATACATATTGGTTAGTACTTAAAATCAGCTATGCTGAGTACTACCCTTATCATTGTTGACAGTTTATTTTTATTATAGTCATCCATGTGCAATATCTTTACATTTTTCATGCCTACTGTATGACTTAGAATCATGTACGAGCTTTATGTTTTATGCATACACCGTGATGACGAACGACGAGGAAATATTTGTGTGGTCAATAATGATTAAAACGCCTCCAAAAAAAACATAAATCGCTTAAAGGGTTCCTTTAGGAACTTTTGATTTGCTTAAATGTAAACATTCATGCAGTGGGGATAGCCTCTGAGGAAATATTGCTTTTCAATATTGTTCCTAAAGGCATCTAATAATGCTTCCTCATAATTCATTGCATGTTTTTAGAATCTAAAAGGCACATTTAAACTCAAGTTATACTCCCACCTGCCTACAGCAAGGCAAGCACCCAGCCCCTCTGTTCACTCACTAAACCACAAGGCTTCCGCAGGGTTATTGGATTTCCTCCCACCAAAGAAATGATCAAATCGTCTTTTCGAACAGGCGCGCCCCAATATCTGGCCGCTGAATTTGAGCAACAGTGAAAACACCGGGGCGGTGCTGTCCTCACCAGTTATCCTACGGCGGCTCTGATTCATTATCCGCTAATTTTTCTGACAGCCCAGGACTTGGTTTTTGGTGGAAAATCCATGAAAGACTATCAAGAGTCTGCAATGGATGAGCCCCAATTCTACTCACAGCTTGCCTTGTCTTTGCTGCTTGACTGCAGTCAGGGAAAGGCTTGCCGAAGCGGTCGGCGGTTGACAGAAAGTCAAAGTTACAGAAATTACTTTCAGATGCTTTGATCTGCAGTGACAGTCGAGTTATCTCCCTAAAGGACACTTTGGTTTGTTCATGTTGGTTCCTTGTCAGAGGAATCGGTTTGTATCATTTTGCCACGAAATGGGGAAATGTGACTGACACATGGATATGTTTCCAGCTACCATAAATTCTCCCATATAAGCCTACCTCGCAAATTAGCCACACCCCTAACTTAAACAATTCATATTAACCTCAGAGAGGCTCTGAAAATTGAGAATTGAGTACTGTAGTATACTGATAGAAACTCGTGTATAAGCCAGAATTCGATGTTGGGCCTATCCTATGTTTAAGCCACACTGGCAGTCTGAATCATACTAGCCGAGGCTTCTACGCAAGTGTTTACTATACTTATTGTGAACATATCTGCAGGGGACTTGGGGTAACAAGTGCTTATAAATCCTCTAAAGTAATTCCGAGTCATCAGAGATTTGATAACATAGACTTTTACTTCATCTTAAAATTGTGTTTCAAAGTCCAATGCTCTTGGAATTAGCTCCTCGCTACATTGCCTATTAGTTTCTGTAGAGCAGATGTGCATATATCCCCATAAGGACCTACCTACAGGAGAGGTTGTTTGTAATCTGCAATAACCCTCTAAGGATGGCATGTTGCTAAAAGGTGACGCTTGTTATCATAATGCACCGATACAGCCCCTATGAGTAACACACCGATGTTGGATTGGTGCATCATGCCAACCGTTCCGGACTCAACCCTAAGAAGTTGACATGATGCATGAATGATGCTCTAGCGAGTTACTCACCAGGGCTGCATTCATGCATCATGACGACAATGGCTTAAGACATTGATGCATTCTTTAAAATCTTCAAAGGGTTAGCCCTTTAGGGTCTGCACAGTTATGTGATGCAACACAACCTTCATCATCATGATGTAATTATGCAGGTGTGGTTAGTCTACACACCAGGTCTGCATACATGCATCATGCTGAGCCTGAGGGGTTGATACACTCCTGAAGGTTCGTTTTAGTGAACGAGTGCAGCACTTGTGGTTTATCCACCAGTTTAATATTCAAGCACCATGACGACAAGGGCTATTTCACCGCATGCGGACATAAGAGGGTTATCAGAAGTAAGAGGAAATAATTACTGGAAGCAGCTGCGTGGAGCAAAATTAGCCAAGCCATGACTACACTAAATTCAGATTACAAGCTGAGAACCCTCAAATCCCCCCTAGGGGAAGGCTTCTTATAAACAATGTAGAATAACATCAGCTTGAATATTTCATCAGACTTTGAAGATATAAGAAACAATCGAAAAAAAATTTGTGTGTAGAGAGTCACAGAAAGCTAATATGTCTGCCCGCTTCCTACTGAGTCCTAGCGACCCATAACACAGATAATATTTAGGCTCCAGAACTTAGTCAGTACTGGCTAACAAATCAGCCAATACTGTACCGTCGCGATAAAGCGCCTGGTCTTAAAAGAGCACGGGTCTTGAATAAGCGCCGGGGGTTTAGGAGCCACTAAATGCTTCTTAAGCACTAAAATCATGACCTTGAATAAGCGCCTGTCTTGTATAAGCGCCTGTGTAAGAGCCCCGCCAAATTGAAGAGTGCCCCGGCGCTTAATCGTGATGGTGCGGTAGTCCCGAACCAAGTTAGTCATTTTCTGTCACCGTATACGACCAACCTAGGTTCGTTAACACTGTCTGGTTGGTCAGTAATGACCTTAGTCTTGTTCATGTCAATCAGTATTAGGCTAAGCACTTTTGAGTAAGACATTACTCATATGTTGTTTTGCCTCAGTCATTTTTTTATATCACTTAGTCATGCCTCACGGATATCCCTATGGTTAACTTGGTATAGCCAATTCAGAGTAAGGGCCGGGGCATTTGGATTATCAGTGTAGAGCCAGTAGTAGTGGTAATTGGAGTGGGGAGATAGGAGGCCAACATAAACAGATCAAGTCGCTCAGTGGATGCCAGCTTCAGCCCACCTCCTTTAACAAATGACCCATTTGGTCCAAGGCTTGGGAATTTAGCAGAACATTACTAAGTCTAAACTTGCAGGTGTCAGAAAATCGTATGTTGTATAGTATAATCTGAATATGTAGGAAAGAACAACATTGTATATATACAACTGTGATGAATGCAATAATGGTGTACCAAAATATTTTTGGTTTGCAATTTTGAAGAAATTTCCACATCGTGGTACTTGGGTATCTGCCATCTGTCAGCACGTTGTGTATCTACCACTCAGTAAGCACCACCCCTATCTACCACCCATAATGAGCAGCAAGACCTCCTGGCAGGGGCTCATGTACTTGAACATTGAGCTAGTTCCCGACATGATGAATAAATAAATGCAAGCCACACTGTCTAGACTAACACGGCAGAGAAAAGCAGCGAAAGTCAATGTCGCCTGAACTACGACCACTGCATGAATGTGTGCATTTAAGCAATCCGCAAATTTAAGATACCATAGTGGCCCGTTTAAGCCCCGTGTAAGTCCCTGTTATCCCCTGCGCTTATACAGGGATCAGTGCTTATATGAGTCAGTTTAGCAAGAGAATTTGGGTTTCAGAAGGGTCCTAGACCTGTGTTAAAATGAGGCCTGCAGTTCTCGAAGGACTATCTAAAGGATTTTTTTTGAATTTCCAGTAAACTTTTTGTGACATTAACATGGCACTTACTGCAGTGAACAAGGCTAAAAGTGTTCTTTTAAACATCTTTAATTTGCTGGATTGCAGTGTCCCTTTGGAGTAGTCAAAATCCAGGACTCACTCCCACTTTGAAGTTATTCACTTTCCACTGGACATATATATTATATATGTGAGCTTAGTATTGATTTTATCTTTGGGAAGACTTATCCTGAATGCTGTAGTGTTCAGTTACTTTTTGACTTTGAAATCTTCCTCGTGTTTGTCTCCCCTTGCTGTATCAGCCTCCCCTGTGTCTTGTACAGAATAGCCCCTGATTGTCTGAGAGTCACTGCTCTATGTCTAAAGTAGCAGTATGCTGTAGGTTTCCGACTCAACATCCCTCAACTCTTTAAGGACGGCAGGTCCCTAAAGGATTATATTCTGGTCAAATAGCACGGATTCAGCCCTGGCGAGTAACTCACCAGTGCTGCATCAGTGCATCACGCCAACCATTCAAGTCAAGTCTCAACCCATAAGGTCGGCACCATGCTTAAATGTACCACTGGCGAGTTACTTGCCTGGGCTGCATTCATGCATCATGACGCCCAAAGGCATGATGCGCCAATGCATGATGCCGTCCTTAAAGGTTTAAAGAGCAGCTATTAAGGACCCACTTGGGCCCTTCCCAGGGTTTAGGCAGAGGAGAGGCAGACATGGACTTCTAACTCAGTAAAACCAGCCGATTGTGAAGGCTCCGGGGGAGAATAAACAAGTTGCCGTCTTAAAACAAACACTTCAAGACAGGACTTTGGCTTTTAACAAGGTAAAATGGAAGAAGCGCGTAGTTGACAAGGGCCTTGATGTGTTCTGGAAGGGAAGGAAACGCCAGCAGCGTGCAATTAAAGGCGCACATGCCACGGGCTTTGGTAAATAATGACTGCTATGTCTGGCTATAGTGAAGTATATTTTGCTGCATTCTTGAACATGGACTGACATTGATATACAGCTGAATATATATACTGTGGTATGCTCCGATGACTATGTACTATATGATGTATAATAGTGTAAATATTTGTGATAGTAATACATCATCTAAGGCAGCTAGAACAAATGATACTCATTACTGTAACCTACTTGTTATAGAACCAGGACTTGACCCAAACCTATTTTGTCTTCTCCCTTCTTATATTTGGGTATCACTTTTTTGGTGAAATTTTCTCACCCTCAACCAGCATAATGTCTGACCCTCTACCATGGTGACAGAGTCACCGAAGGAGTCATGCACCGTGCCCAATGTGGGAGGGGAGTAGTTTTCCGCAAAAAAATGTTTCAGTTGTAGAGGGAAATCTGTCCCCTGGTTTTGTGTCATATTCGGTCAAGCAAGGGTCCTCCCAACACCTCGTCAGCAAGCTCGCCCGAGCTTGCCACTCACTCCCTTCTTATCCTTTAAATGAGTTTAAAATGGACAAGTATTGGCATATACGGTATTACTTTAGAGCTTATAAATATTGTCAGTCGTGCAGTGGGCTGGAAATAACTTTCATTTCCGAACCACTGAAGATCAATAAACTGTTAGCTACTAAAATATGAAAGGAAAGATTTTCATTTTTAAAAAGCACCATATTTTTCAGCGCTTGGTGATTTTGAGCATTGCAAATGAGAGTTTTTGCAGCCAACCATTTCAGCTCGACAGCCAGATTCATATAAACTATAAAAAGCTACCATGCAAATAGGGTTTCAGCAAGTTTTCAAAGATAATTGCTCAAAACCCTTTCGCTCAAATCCTTTAATCATCTTAATAAAACAACAGGCTGGAATTTCATTCTATAAAACGCCAGTCAATCAAATTACTAATTGCTCGAATTTTCACAAATGGTTTCGCTTTACCACGTTTGTGTGTTCGGTGAGGTCTCCGTGAAAATAATCGAGAGGTTCCTGGTTCTATGAATCATGTTTGATCGAGCGTGAACTCTAAAACGTTACTGACATGACGCTTGTTCAACAAGATCAAGTTTTTTTGGTGAGACAAAAACGTTGCTCTTTCAAATTAAAGTACAAAATGAATATATGGAATTTCAGAATACTTAAATTTACGCTTTTACCAGTTTTACTGCATGTGTTCCTGATGACACTATTAAAAAGAGGGGGAGGGAGGGTTATGCTTCCCAGGGCCCGTCCTCGCCCCGAATTTGGACACGCAGGGTGTGGGGAGGTAAAACCCTCAATGTATTCCTCTAGAATATGGATAAAAAAGAGAAGTCAATGGAAAATGTCAGCGCCTAACCCCCTGTTGTTAACAGATTAATGAGCACTCACCTAGGTGGTTAAACTGCTCCATTCAAATAGAGCCCCTACGTACAGCTGCTGTTGGGGCACCACCATAGAAGGACAGTGTGCAGCTTATCAGAGTAGTGGCTGGAAGATTGATCTTCATTGGGATCCATTGGGGGAAGGAGCAGCTCAGAATGGTATTACCTCAATTCATGAGCTGCTCAAACTTAACTCCATCAGCACAGATTAACTCCAATTTTTACATTAAAACTGTTTAAGGACAGCATGTCACTAAATGATGACATTTGTTGTCACAATGCACTAATGCAGTCCTGGCAAGTAACTCAACGGTGCTGCATTAGTGTATCATGCCAACCGTTGGGGGTGTCTCAATCCCATAGGGTCGGCATGATGCATGAAAGGAGCACGGGTGAGTTACTCGCCAGTACATGCATTCATGCATCATGTTCACCAATCGCTTGATGCACTAAGGCTTGTCGTCCTTAAAGGGTTAACCTCAACGTTGCTTGATGAATTATAATTTCTCTAATTGTAATGTTTTACCAGGCAAAGTATGGACATTTCTGATTTCATCTGTTCATGCAGTGAGTGGTTTTAAACCAATTCCCATTACTATGATCCTCAAATGTGATTAACCCCATCTACGCACTGCTGGGGAAATATCACGCAATAGGAATATTAAATGCAGGCAGCCATGATTTTCATAAAAGCATCATAGTAAGAGTATTACATGTTATATCTGGACCTCTTTTTCTCCATATCACTCTCTGCTTACACTAAGATGGCTTCTTCATTAATTTGCCCGGACTCTCTTTTTTTATTGGGTTTAATTTGACCCGCCTCTTTTCTTCAGGAGGCAGGCACATTTGAATCGCGTGGCAATGCCTAATTTAGTTCGTGAGACTCATTTTGTAAGCTTAACTCTGTCATTCCTGTGTAAATAGTGTCCAATTAGATACAATGCCTATACCGGTGTATAGCTTTCTACAACTCAATATTCTGATCAAACTATGGTGAAGTAGCAATAATTTGTCATCCGATTGTTTCACTTATAGAACTCATCGAACTCTAAACGATGGGGATTGAGCCCTAAAATCAACTTGGCGACAAGGCCTTTTCCTAAAATGTACAGTTGACATGGGATCTATACCCGGGGATCTATAGTAACAAATGGCATGAGAAATAAAAAGATAGCGACAAGGGACATGAGCATTTATCAAATTAACAGACAACATGGGGACCCCATCTAGACCTACTAGACTGTAATACATGCTAAACATAGATCTGTGCAGGTCATTCCCCCCAATTACCAGTTAATTCGATCAAACCTGTTCATGGCAGAGGTCATGTATGGAGAGGAGGTTAGACTGTTTAACCCTTAAAGGATGGCATGCCGCTAAACAATGACATTTCTCGTCATGATGCATCATTGCAGCCCCGGCGAGTAAGTCGCTGGTCCTGCATTGGTCCATCACGCCGACCCTGCAGGAGTGTCTCGACCCAGGGCTGTATTCATGTATCAAGACGAACAAGGCATGGTGCATTAAGCATGCAGTCCTCAGAGGTTTAATAGGGGAGAAGACGTGCTGTGTTTGTCAGGGTGGGCTCTTCGCTCTCTCTCTCCCGGGCTGGCGGAGTCAAAAGCGGAAACGTCTGTCAAGCTGAAAGGGCGGGGGCTGGTGGAACAGCTGCCTCCAAAACTACAGCGCTTTTACTTCCTGTTCCCCTGCACACACAAGTCTGCTCTAGGTTCTTAAGTTAACCCTTTAAGGGCAGCATGTTGCTTAAAGGTGACATGTATTCATTATGATGCACCGATGGAGACCTGGAGGCGAGTAACTCGCCGACCCTTCGGGAGTGTATTGATCCCGTAGGGTGAGCTTGAAAGTAGCCCTGTTGAGTTACTCGCTAGGGCTGCACACATGCATCATAAGGACCAAAGGAATGATGCATTAAGGTATTAAGGCATGATACCGTCCTTAGATAGTTCAAGGCGCTGCGTCCTTGGATGAGAGATGGGACTTTTATCTGTAACGTCTTAGGTTTTTAAAGGACAAGATTAACTTCTTGTCTGAGAATAACAGGAGCATGTTTTCTTTTGAGAAGCATACATGAGTTTGCTTTAAAGGGTTTCGTTTTTTATATGATATCCTCCTGGATAATGCTTCCGTTGACAATATCCTAGCGAATTTATTTGCCAGATATTGCCTTCCTTGAATGCACATGTGTAGCTTATAACAAGCGCTAATTGGAAATGGAAGTACAGTAGGTTCATGCTTTGTTATTTCCATTTCAGTTTTCCAGGCTATTGTTTCCTCTGCATGCATTGTCGTTTTTTGTGTCATGAGTCGGTATGATGGTGCATTGAAATTGGTGATATGGCCACATCTAGGACAAACCTCCCCATCCCTATGGTGAAAGCTCCGTATGCCATGCCCCCATGGCACACAGCATTTCTGTATGCCATTGCTTATGATATCATGATGCAAACATCGTTAAAACATTATTTTGTTATAAACTTTAGATCATAAAAACCTCTAATAAATACAAAGGCCACCTAGGATGATACAGTTAAATCACTCCTCATACCCTGAACCTTGTCTTGTACTACATTTAGACTACAATCTTGTAAGACAGGACTGTTTGGTAGTCTCCTGAAGTACATTGTTAATAGTTAGTGTAGGTACACAGTAGAACCGACTGTACACCTACAGCAGAATCTACTGTAGAATGGATTAACAGTAGATTTACTGTAGATTCTACTGTTCACCTATAATCAACTGGACACCTACCGTAGAATCTACTGTACACCTACAAAAATGGCAAACAACTTTTTACGCTGTATATGCCTTGATGGGCGGGGGACATTCACATTTGTATCAGCAGTCACTATAATGATGCCCACAACATGTGCTAGGAGTTTAGTTCAGCAGCTTGTGTATAGTTGGCATGCTGTATAAATGCTTGCCCATAAGGAAATTGAACTTATTTAAAGGAACAGTTTAAGCAGATGTTATTCAAGTAAATGCCACTGAAAGACCCTTTAATACTATATTGAACTTTCTAGGACATTTACATGGCATTGGTGATCTCAAAGTTGCTTAAAGTGTTCCCTCAAGGCATATTGAATTTGCTTGATTGTAAATATTTATGCTGTGGTAGCATTCCATTATCTGTTACACTCTGTGTGACCTCCCCAGCGTTATTTATCCATAAAGTTCCACTCGTCTGAACTCGAAAAACAGGCCGGTTGCATTGCCCAAAAAAAAGTTGACAAAAACATTTATTGTCCAGTTAGTAAAACTGATAAATTGATCAAAGCACTACTCCTCAGACTCCACCTTTCTCTTTTTTTCTTACCATAAAACCTCGCATATAAGCCTAACTCGCATATAAGCCGCACCCCGGCTTTAGGCTGATCCTATAAGCCGCACTGGCAGTCTGAATATGGTGACCTTCATACTGTATTATAATAGGAAAAACTCGCATAATATTTCTTGCAGGTATAGTTCTATAGTGTATGCATCTAGTGTTATAAGAGGGATGGGAGGGGGGCAAACCTCTGTTTGATTGATTACCCACAGACATCTACAAAGAAGGATGCCACTGGTGAGATAAATGGGCATCCTTTGTACCCATTAAAGATAGATTACACTGGTAAGGAGCATTTATGTACAGTCCCAATGGGTGAATAGCACATATTGTTCAGTGCTAAAGTGCACAATATCAGGCATCTACATCATCTAGATTGCTATTATGTATTAGTTATAGGATGTGTACCAATCTGTACGAGAAATACAGTGCCTTATAGGCAATTTATAGGTGCCTTCACTGAATACCCCTTCAGATTGGTACTAGTCCTATAACTACTTTATGCCACCAGCTGTATACAGTATACAAGAGGTGTGAAATGCTTTGTTCTCCGTGCCCGCTGTGGTATATGTGAGCAATATGTAGGCATTAATATCAAGAGTCATACAAAATGCTTGGTAACTTGGTTTCAGACTCCTGGGTGAGAAACATGCCGATGGATATTCGTGATGATCAGTTTCCAAGCTTTAATCAACGTCCTGAAAATGGGCCTGAAATGCACAAATCTGCTGCACTCCATTGGCTGATCTCACTTGGCTATCGGTCGATGTCAGCCAATAAAGGCTGTGATCGACTAGTTTACCCACCAAAACCTATATCTGACCAATGTAAAAAGTGTTATCAACATATTATTTGGAGCAAGTGCAAAACGGCATAGATCAGGCACCATGCATTGAAATCAGTGATATGTGAAAGAAAATTCATACTACAGCACCATTGGAAGCGTAATTGAAACTACTTTCCCCAGCAAGCCTTGGTCCCAGCAATGATGCTCAGTAACTGAGGTCGAGAGTGCACCAGCTTGAAGTGTGTGCTACTAACATGGCAGTAGATTAAGAAGAATTGATTAAATTTAAGAGGGAAGACCTGATGGTCCAAACATTAAATTAACAAGATTAAATAATTTCCATTAGGAGGATTCAAGCCTCTGGGCTTATCTGATTGTTCAGATTGTCTCTGATTCGGAAATCAGGGATGACTTCACCTCATGTAATCTGCGCCAAGTGATGAAGTTAACAGGCATGGCATCATTACTATATATAAATAGCAACACAACTTTGACACTGTTTCCCTCACTTTCAAGGATGAAAGTCTGCAATTCTGCAAATGAATCAAGTTAATTCATTTCATCTAAGCATGCATTATATCCAAAATTTGAGAAGGCCATTAAATCATGTTTCACAGACTTCATCAGATTTCATGCAACCGAGGATCTGCCCTGGGCTAAAGATATAACACTGGGAAAAGATCTGAGGTAGGTAAGCCAGATTTCCCTTCCAAAATCAGATGAGGGACCTACTTTTTTCATGCTATCAATGTACTGCTAGGGAGAGGGTCTGAGAATGTCCTATGCTGCCATTCTGTAGGGTGACCATTCTAACTTGCCTTTATTCAGTTCCCAATTATTTCCTTTTCATCAAGACGTTGCCAAGTCTGAGTACAGTGGTGTAAACATAGGAACAGGATCACATCTCTAGTGTTCCCCTTTTACTTGGTTTTCTGACAGCGCACTGCCATGACCTTCTGGGATGGTGGGCTATGACATAAACCATACAAGTATGATAGTTGCACAATGCTATTGGATTTAAAAAGGAGAAGAATAGTGCACTTCTCCTTCTGTCTGCTTAGTGAATGATAGCAGTCCCGGTGAGTAACTTGCATTTGATGCATGCATGCATCATTCCAATCACATGAAAAAGTAGACTGTGGGGTGTATCTCTAGAGATAAATAGACAAGTAGGCTGAGTGGGATGCGCCCCAGCCCCACCGAGGGGGGAACGGTACCTAAAAACCTCTGGCCATGGGCCTTTGCCTTTATTTCATGGTTTTTATTCTTCGAAATATGTTTAATTGCATATAAATGGCCATAAGAATTTGAACAAATGATGATGTCATAGGCCATGTGATACAGGAGGACCGTATCCCATGGGGGGCATGGGATACGGGATTTCTAGTACTTAAGCATAGTGGTCATCGTATCCACCATGAAATAAGAGCCGAGCCTCCACCAGGGAGCCAGTGATACTTAAGGGAGAACCTCCCGTTGCTGGTGAAATCTCCCCTGTAGGCTATTATAACAGTAGTGGAAAGTTCCCGGATTTTCCAAGCCTGTTGACAGCCTCACATTGGTACATCATGATGACAAATGGACATGATCCATGCAGCATCATGGCACCCATGAACAGTTAAAAGCTGCTATTGTCACGAGTACATACAGACTTGCTTGAGAAGACATGTTTACACTGAAAAATTGTATGTTGAAGAGGTTAGTCAGCATCTCTATCCTAGGTTAGGTATAGGGATATCTATCACACATTTATCAAAATGATAGACTGATATATTCAAAAACAAAATGTGATTGACGCCTTAGTGAAATAGACTCAGATGACTTGGGTAGTTTTGATTTGACTGACAGTATTCACTAACTGTGGTTGGGCAGATGTGGGGTGCCATTAAATGACCTACTAGGTAAATCACTGCTGTCTGAGTCACTATCTGAGTAATCTCCAGAGAATAAAGAATAACAGTGTACATGTGTGTCCATAAATCATTGCACACTGCATAATAAACTCATCATTTCTTGCTTATGCTTTGTATGTGTCAGCTGCAGATGCCATTTAGAAAATGATAGTGATACTGTTAGCATCTACACACAACACTCCCCCACCCTAAAAATACGTTACCACCTAAATCGACCCAAAACCAAGATATGAAATAAACCCAATATAGACTTCCATTTGCCGCTTCCTCATCAACTGACAGGCACTTTATCATAGGAAAGCCATTTGTTATGAAATCTAGATGAAATACTGAATGGAGGGCTCTCTGGAAGACCCATGAATTCAGTGTGAGAGCATATGTGTTTTGATTGTTTATAATGCACCCTTTGCAGGTTTATATTTATGATGGCTTGCAGTTATATATTTTACACCCTATTATTAACATATTTACTGATTTAAAGAGAAATAACTGACTTGATAATCCTCATATAGACTTACAGGCACTTGGTATATGGAAACATAATGACAATAAAAAATCACCCAGAATTAGCTGGTAATGTATATCTATTGTCAGCATGCATCTGGTGTGCAGGTATCTTAGACTATAAGCTAAAGGTTTTTCCTTAGGACAATATGATGTGCACTCGCTGAGCACTATGTCCTTGTAAGATGTGGACACTGCTTCAGCCAAAATACTGAGTCAGAGTATTAACACGGCAGAGTAACTCCCCATCTAATTATGTAAGTGACCTAGGGATAGCCTATACCCCTTTATGTATACACTTGTCACATTTAGGAACTGATTCAGGCAAGCACTAATAGTATATGTAACACAGAGAAACAGCCCTCTCATCTAATTACTCTGGGAATACATCAGAAACAACAACAAGACTGACCTTCACACTGAGGCATTCTTAATACTACTCTGACCATGCCCCCTTGTCATTGGGCACTAACCTAGCTAACCCTGCAGTGGAAAGTCCTAGCTCATGGGAGGTCTACCACAGGGATCTACTCTGGCCTCTGACCTTTCACCCCCAAGACCCACCTTGGGAAGGTCGGTCCAGCAGCCTTGGCCAGGCAAACAGAGGGAATTCAATCTTATGGTCGTCCTCCCCTGATAAACTCTCAGCGATAATCAGATCAGCGCCTCCATGTAGAATGGGCAGTCTGTAGACACGTGTACAGATGAGGGAAGAGCACCGGCCACAAGATCCACATACTCCTTTAAGGACAGCATGATGCACTAATGCACTATGGCCTTTGTCGTTATGATGCATGAATGCAGCCCTGGCGAGTAACTTACCAGAACATTCAAGCATCATGACGACCTTATAGGGCTCAGACACTCCTGAAGGGTCGACATGATGCAGCACCGGAGTTACTCACCGGGGCTGCATTAGTGTATCATGACGACAAATGTCTACTTTTAGTGACGTCCATCCTTAAAGAGTTAAACATCCATGTGCTCGACCTTCCAGAACTTACTGAGTTCTCCACTCCTTCAGGCCTGAGGCATGTTAATGCAACCCAGGAGTGAGTGAGGGTCGAAGGTTATCGACTTTCTGAAACTGGGCCATCTCACCTGGAGGAGGATCTGTTGGATGGTTTGCAGTATGGGGTAGCTTCCTGACTTTGGTTGATCAATTATTGCAATGAGATGAGGCAATAAGTCAAATCTGCATTGTATTGCATTGTAAACATCGAATTCAGAAATGTTGTATACATAGTTGGAAAGCAAGGTCCTCTGTATCATGAATATATTGATTCAGTTTTGAAATCCAATGTCATGATCTGTGAATAAACACATGCATATTGCGGTTCTGCCCTCTTATCTGTCGACATGATATATATGAATGTCCCTAGCCAATGGTAAATTGATGCAGCATGCTGACCCTATGGATACAGCATTACAGGATATCATACCCTGCTAAACAAGTTGAAAATATGTAGGCCGCACATGTTGCAACAAGCATGGTGGTACGTTTTAAAGCCCCTCACAAAGCCATTAAATTCTGTGCCAAAAACTGTGTAATTAGCATAGCACATTGATTGGAAGAGAATATTAGAACTGGTACTTTTACTTTTACTTTCACATTAGGCAGAAGTAGTTGAAAAGTGTATGGCTTCATGCTGATGAATGTATACTAGTCCAACCTTCCTTATTATACCTGTGTGATGATGAAGAGAGATGTGATTGTGTCATTTGGGAGGTGCACAGGGGTATATTCTGCACCATGCTTTGATACTGATGAAATATATACTGCGTTAAAGAGAGAATCTATTGGACCAGCGCAAACTAGCAAATAAAGCTTCCTAACAAGGATAATCGGTGACAAAGCTCTCATCGTTGATGTGTTAGTATCTAGTATGTCAGTATATACTGTGACAATAAGGCACACATCTTTTTACATCAAACATCTATAAACTGTGATTAGTTGCGCAGGAGCAACATGGTCTATGCAAACACTGTCTGGGGAATGAGACCAGACACTATTGTCCAAGATCATTTCAGCAATACAAATCACTTGTAATACATGATATGTGTGGCCATTAGGCTCTGGAAACTGTTATTCATAGCAGCAGAGTCTAACCTTTGTCTGGGATCCCCTAGCTCCTAGTATCATGTTAATGCTGATATGATTTGCGATGTAGTATAATTTTTCGCCAAATGGGATGGGTGCAGAGGGGTGGCTCAAGAGGATGGGCTCTCTCTAATAATTTATATGTACAGCAATGAGACATTGATGGTGTTGATCATGTGCGATTCATGTCAACTATTCTCCCAATCATCTGCCAGTCACTGGATTAAAAAGCTGAATGCCACATAATTATGGTATTTAGGAAAATGGAGTGCAGCTGACAGATTCCCATCAGCTGTTTTGATAACTACATAATGATGTATTATGTTTAGCTATAGTTGGGAGAATAAAAATACACAGACAAGAACAATACCCCTTCACATGTACTTTGCCCAGTGTGATGATTGTGTCAATTAGACAATATTGTCTTATTTAGATCCAAGTTTCTGTATTTGTGACCATTTTCCGCTAGCTCTTTGAAAGCCTATGCTTAACTGTAGCTCACTGCCACACTATGGATTTAACTTATGCCAGGCTTCTTGTAGATATCATGTACTATGAACTAGCACAGTGAGTGTCATAGCCTCTAATGTTGTTGCTCTCAAAATGGGATTTTCATTTAGCTTCATGTCACATTTCTGTTGAAATATGATATCATAATGGATTAAAAATTTGACATATTAATGAAAGCTCCATGTAATATGATGTAATATAAAAAGGGGGACTAGCCGTGATCTGTTTTGAGGATTTAATTTCAGGAGGTGCTAATCTCTATGAGAGGTTGCTGACTCATTTATATGTTCTAGACGTCTAATTACTATCAATCATACTTATTCTTATATTCTCCTGGGGGATAATATACTCCTAAGGAGAGCATCATTTTACAGATCATCTCCAGGGAAGCCATGACTAGTTTTTAAACTGACAATCATGTTGTCAATTTTCCATAAGCTGTTTGAACTAGACATGACAGCTAACGCCTTTTACGTCTGCAATAGCTACACGTTTACACCCCTGCTAATGGTACTCAATTAGGGAAGCTGTCAGCTCAGGAAAACGAATGACAACATATAGTGCAATCCTCAATACGGCCTTTTAATTGTCTCAAATTGATAGATAACAAGCATCAGGATAATCTATCCCTATATGAGAAAAGTATATTGTGTGGGTCAGAAAGTATACCAAGCCTAATCCAGGCCAATTGAGGTTCCCTATCTTAAAGTTAGGGTACCTCTTTGTCATGCTCGGTGTCATTGCTTCCAGCTAAATGTCCATAAGTATCTAACTTTGCAACATGATGGTTAAATTGATCAAATCACCTGGATCAGTGCAAATAGAGGGTTTGAGATCATGTGTTGTGTAACCGCAGAACTTGCAGAGCTTAATGGCCTGACTTTTTGGACATGTAGGACCCTCTTAACACATATGTGTATGATGATTGCGATTATACATAACTTAGATATATACATTTATGCTGGTACAATTGATCATAATACCCACACCCTAGCCTACACTCAGCCATACACATTATGTCATCCCGTAACCCATGTATCGTAAAGAATGATTTACTTAACCACATGACATGTACCATACCATTGGGATAAAGCGCAATAAAGTGCCAAGGTGCTCTACAATCTGACAGGGCTCTTAATAACCCTGGCGCTTATTCAAGGTCATATTCTTAGTGCTTAAGAAAAAAATTTGAGGCCGCCCTATACCCCCGGTGCTCATTTAAGCCAGCACTCTTTCGAAACCAGGCACTTTATTGCGATGGTACAGTATGTGTTCTGCAACTTTTACTTCAAGCCCTTGCTGTACCAATACCCGTATCATCAAGAATCTTACACTCTATCAGGTGGAAGTCAAGGGGTCTCAAAGTGTCAAGAACAGCATCTTTTCAAATTGGCCAGTTCACTCACAGCGGAAGCCAACCCAGCACAGACACACGTCCTGATTGGATGTCACTTGCCAGCCGCTCTCCTTAGGATGCTTTCTTTTACCCTTTAAGGAAGGCATAGTTCATTTAAACATCATGCCCTTGGTCGTCATGATGCATCATGCCAGCCCTACCAGGTTGAGACACTCCCAAAGGGTTGGCATGATGCACGACTACAGCATCGGTGAGTTACTCACTGCGGCTGCATTGGCCCATCATGACGACAAATGTCACTATTTCAGCCATGGCTTGGCCATGTCTGAGCCCACACAGACAACAAGGTTCCACTAGCAGAGGTATTTGCTGCCTTTATGAAGACAATTTACACTGGATACCTGTGACGCTGGTTTGCTGGAGCACAGAAGGCCAATAGACTGCTAAAAGGAGCGGGCCTTTTAGCTATCATGTCTCCGTATATGGAAATAACAGGCGGCAGGGATGAAAAACATTATGGAAATATGAACGGGGAGCGGACAAAAATAAAAAGGGAACTAGTCTTAGAATATGTGAGGAGATGGTTTGATGGCTGTAAAAGATTGCAATAATAGAAATAACTGGTTTCAATTTCAAGTGTTGGTAGTTGCTTGGACATGGACTGTGATGCAGCAAGAATGTACTTAAATCCTCCATCTTGATTTAGGTTTGAGGGCAATTTCAATGCACCCATAATGCTGTGTTCCATCTGTCAATTAGGACACATGTATATAATTCAACTGCCTTAAATGAATAGGGACATTCTGGATGATAGCGTTGCTGATCATGATATATCAGATATAGGCTACTCATCATAATGCGCCTCCAGCCTCGTGTGGAAGACACCGAAGCCAACATTGCTTAGTGGGGCCTATATGTGTAAGCCCATCTTGGCATGCTGATTTGCCCATATCTGGGTTATGGTCCTTTTTGCCCAGGGCTACAAGTGGGACCCCAGATGCGGCAGCCCAGATTCAATGTGCCCGGCTCAAGCCCAGATTTTTTTCACTCGAGCACAAACTATAATAATTACAATAAATGGTGAATTCTGGAGGAAAATTAGTTGTAAGCATGCTTTTGAATATCAGCAATACATATCTATGAAAAAATTAATTCCTGAGTGGTCTCCTACTTATAGCAGTAGACAAACGGGGAACATAACCCAGTTATGGACAAGCCCATTTGGCCCAAGTATAAAACATGTGGGCCCCGCCGGTGGCCGATACTGTCTGGGAAGGGACGCCTCAGCTCTAGGCTGTAACAATAGACAGACATTAAGAAGCTGACAGGGCCGACAGGCAATTGGATTACCATCGTGGCACTTTTTAGTCAATGTCCAATTCAGTAGACTGTTTTCTATTGGCTTTTTTAATACAGCCAGTATTGTGTCAAAACAGCACAGGGGTTTAAGAATGTAAGAAGAGTGTGGGCTGTGTTAGGATAAAGATAAATGTGTTATTATAATTGCATAGAGGCATACATTTATAGTGGTACCACCATACATACCCCTTTCCTGATGTCTCTTCATTTGTTTAATAATACAATAAGGAATACAACATACAGAAGCGTCTACTGTGAGATGAAAACACTTGGTCGTCATGATGCATGAATGCACTCTTGGTGAGTAACTCACCAGTGCTTCATTTAAGCATAATGTCTACCCTGAGGAGATGAGATACTCTTGAAGGGTTGGCAGGATGTACCAATGCAGCACAGGTGAGATACTCGCCGGGCCTGCAATGGTGCATTGGGACAACAAATGTTAGCTATTGGTGACGTCCCGTCCATAAAGGGTTAAGAGATCAATACGTACATGTTACACAAGTGTAGGCACCTATGCTTTCTGACTTAGAATTTATAGCATACGTTACTTTATAGCATATGTTGGGCCAGTGAGTGTATGCTCTTAAGGCTGAAAATATGTATAAAGTTGTCTGGAGTTTTTTCAGATGTTGCTGTTATGTTACAATTAATGGCATTAGTTCTCAGATTTGCCTATTCCACTATTCTCATTAATAGCTCTATCACTGACTGCTATTCCTATTTTAAAGATCACTCAAGTAATGCAACCTTTCTTCTTTTATCTTTGCAGGTATGTATACTGGCCCATAATCCGAATCTGAAAAGCAGTAAAGGGTAGGTGCAATTTAAAGATTTTGGACCTTTTTTGGGCCCAGTTCATGCAAGCTATGACTGAAGCTTCCCTGACATCCAACATGAATTAGGCCAAAGAAAAAGGTGTGTTTCAGGTAACCCGACCCTACCTAGCAAACCAGGGGAGACCCTAGAAATATTTATTCAATTTTGGGAAAAATGATTATATAGCAAGTTATTTTTGGGCTATTTCAGAGTTGATTTGTTAGTCCTCAAGTTGACGCTGTTGTCGGCGACTGGGCGTTGAAGTTTGTGTGTCAAAGTCTTGGCTGTTTATCAGGCCAAAGTAAAACAATAAAAAGAATTAAAAAGAAAAAAAACTGACCTCTCTACCTAGATTATCAGACTGTGTAACCTTTTCTCTTTTTTTTTGGCCTAGTCTGGTTCAGCATCCCTGGCCATGTATTAGATAACCTACGGCTGTATAGTGGTATGGTTCATAACCAATGCCCCACAAGGTCGAGACGAGGTGTGAGCTTCTTTGTAAAACGTTAAACCCAATTGTACTCATAACATCAAATAGATTCGGAGAAAGCTGGATTTCACAGAAATGGTTGGTTTATATATGAGGATTAACCTATTAAAAGTCGAAGTCTCCCAGGCGTGGCTTTTTTTCTAGAGGTGTTTTTATATCAGGATAGTGATGAGGCGCACTTTCAAATGTGGGTTGTGTTTCATTTTAAACACTATAAGATTTTAGAAGTAATAATGTATTACTGTGTAATGACGTGGGAAAGCCATCTCCATGTCTAACAAATTAGTTCAGCTTTGAAATCAGATGTCACAGCTAGTGACTTTATGTGGTCCTCTACATTAACCCTTTACGGGAGGATAATGCTTTATTTTTTCATCAAATACGGCAGTGCCAATTATTTATCTTGGTACAAGGAACGCTTATTTTAGCAACCCATTGGATATCCGACTGCTGAATTTCAAGTACCTGTGACATCATCATAATAGTGGTTTGTTTACATTTGTACAAAGTAGAAAAATGCTTTTCTAGGAGCCTCCTATCATAATTTAGATGAATTGAAAATAGGGGGAAAAAAGGAGAAAAAAAAAGTGTAGAAATTCTATTTATTGCGCTGCGCTTTCTATGGACATAGTGCATGAATCTACTTGAACAGTACTGCATGCATGTATTAGCCAACCCTGTGGGACTGAGGCCCTAAGGGTCAGCATGATGCAACAATACATGTACATTGCCAATGAGCTACTCGCTGCTCATTGGTGCATCATGTTACACAAGGTTTCACACGTTTGGTTACACAAGCTAAAAGTAATTATCAGGGAGGCACCTATATGCACTTAAGGCATGCCCTTTAAAGCTGATATTTTCACATTTAATAGCCTATGAGGGGATACGCTGTAAGTGCATCATATCCAAGGACAGTTCTAGCCATAAACATTAGAGCTTGGTAAAAAGGGGACTGGTGGTACGTGCATAGACTACAGGCTGACAACTGCAGGCGTCCATCCTTCTGTTTAGGGCCGATCCATCTATTGCCAGCTGGGGGGAGGGGGCTTGGTGGATATAGGGGAAGCCTTAATGAAACACAGACCATCGGTGGGGAAGCGAGCAAAACTAGTCAAGTCCCTATGCTGGGGCAAGATTAAAAACAGCCCATTGAAATACCCGCAGATAAGCATGATGCTTCAGGTGTATGCGGTTTTTTTGGGTGTTTTTTTTTGGGAGGGGGGGGGGGTTCTCAAAATCTGACTGCAGTGGGGTGGGGGGGGGGGACTAGACTACTTTTGGCTAATTGGTGGGAGGAGCTTATGGGTATAATGAGGGAGTCAATAATGACAGGAGATGTGACTGTCATAATTATGGTGCACAGGCGCACTGATGGTATCATTGCCATGTTTTGAGATTCTAAGAAAATAAAACCTATCTATGTTAAATAGAGCATCTGTTTAGACTAGTATATTGGGCCATGGTATACACGAACAACCTTTACACACTTATCAACACGCTTTTCTGCAGCCACTTTTAACACACATTTGGTGTAACATACCACACAGTACACACTCTTTGCCAAAAGTGTGTTGATTTCAATGGTGTGTTGCAAATATTGTGTGTAACTCCCTATACATGTTCCCGCAACACACTGTTCTAAGAGTGTAAACAGGGAAATGGTGTGCAAATGTGAGCATGTATGAAAACTAAAATAAGGCACAGTTAATGTACACTTAAAGCACATCTGTACACTATTTTTGCTTACTCTTTTACTGAACTCATTTAACTGTGATGAATAAGCAAAGCAGTGGTCTTGCTATGCATTTTCCATATTCAGCTTTACTCTTAGCCCATTTTTCCTAGAAAAAAACAGCTATTTTTTAAAATAGAAGAAGTATGATATTGACCGATTCAAGTCATTTTAATAACAAGAATTGCCCATCATCTGAGAATTCGAATAACAGGGGGGGGGTGGCTTATCTACATGCTCTACTCCTATTTTAACACTTTAAGGACAGATGTCACATTTGTCGTCATGATGCACCAATGCGAGTAACTCGCTAGTGCTACATTGCTGCATCATGCCGACCCTTCTGGAGTGTCTCAACCCAGTAGGGTCGGCATGATGCTTGAATGCAGCACTGGTGAGTTGTTCACTTGGTCTGCATCCATGCATCATGACGACCAAGGGCATGATGCATTAAGGCATCATGCCATCCTTAAAGGGTTAGCACTGTATCCTGAGATGCATTGCCTGACAATAGTGCCATGGCTGAGCTCTACAGACTCCTAATTACCATTTATCTCTCTCCTTCTCATATTAGTCTCCAGGGACGTACAGATCTATATAGGCCCCTAAGGCAAGGATAAGTTCATGATTTATCTCTGGGAAAGTCAAGACTCATATTAAAACTGCCATTCACTTTGTCAATTCATCTTCAATTTGTTTGAATTTAACATGACAGCTTTCTTTCACCGTGGCAATTTCCATATGTTTACACCCATGCTTATGGTACTCAATTAGGGTGGCTGTCCATTGGGGAATATTAATACTGAAGAGATGGTCTGAGTCTCAATACAGCCGGTTAATTGTCTCCAATATATTGCTAATGAGCATGGAAATGATTCATGCCTATCTTAGAAAATTAATATCACACGGGTCAGAAGAAGCTCATTCCTAAAACTTCAAACCAATAGACAGTCTACATAAGGAGTATATTCCACTGATGTGAGTGCATCACACAACCTTTGTTCGGTTGAAAGTTCACAATGTTCAACGTATGGATAAATCTTGGCTGAACTGAAGGATTCACGGCAAATTTACATAAGCAAAATGCACCTTAATAGCATAAACATACACACACACTTAATTTGTGGAATACAAAATTAACTACATTCGGTATGTCATGATAAATGCCGTAATTTATGTTGCTTCAGATTCCCATCACATTTAAGAAAGGTTATGATTATGATGAATGCAGCTGGTAACTTCTGCACTGCTGAATCCATATTCAAAGGAATCACACAGGTCTCTGACAAAAAGGTGTCACCTGGATGAGCAACAATAGGTGAGATTCAAGGGGTCTACATGGGTCACAAAAGGTGTTTTCTGATTGGCTGGTTCACTTACAAGGGAAGTCAACCAGGCGCAGAAAAGCTTCCTGATTGGCCGACCCGGCAGACTAGTCTCCTCGGGGGCCTGGCACTGTCTGCGTGGACAAGGTTCCCTTTTTTGGGTTCCTTTTGTTATTTCAGATTCAAAGCCATAGCTTGGCCATGTCTGGGTGGGCTGGCACACCAGTGGGCCTACTAGTAGGAGTGTTTGCTGCCTCCGTGAACACAAGCGCAGCACGCTAGCTGCACACGAAGCCCATAAACAGCAGCAGCTTGTTCAGAGAAGGAGGCTAAACTGCCAAAAGGAGACGGCTATTCAGCGACCCTCTTCCTCTGGCTTCCCCCTTAAGGACTGGGCCTGTGGAGGGGAGGCATTAATAAAAGGGCACCATATGGGGAAGGTGAATAGGGAAGGGACAAGAATTTTGAAAAAGGAAACTGATAAAAAGAGGGGTGAGGAAATGGGTCATTGCCTGTTAAGGGTTACACTAATAGAAACAAAGTATTTTGGGAATTTATAGAATTTAAAAAGTTGGGCTGGTCCTGATCATCTTTGATGTGGAAATTGGGGATACTTGGCTCAAGGTTATATTCCACTAAAGGGAATCCGTCGTTAATCCATCGGCCAGAGTGAATTCAACCAAAACTTAGTTGACTTTGATCTGACTGACAGATCCATGATATAATATTGACATTAGTGGAATACAACATTTAGAGGCAATCAGTGCCTAGTGTGAAGATTCTTGTAACAAATCTTTTCATGCATGTAGCCTAGGATTCAATATCAAACTATCTGCAAACTTCCACTATAAATACCATACGGTGCTACTGTCAAATAACCTAATATCGCTGACGTTGGACAAGACAGTATGCCTGGTTATTAAGGGAATAGACACGTTTCATAGCCGCGGACCATTGATATTGCTAATACCAACATACCATGGACATATACTTGTGATGGTATTTGCTAGTATTTATTTATACATATATATATATATATGTGTGTGTGTGTGTGTGTGTATATAAATATATATATCACTTTAAATCAAGCTACGATGCCACTTCAGCATTCAAAAGTATGTTTCATTGGTAAAGAATGTGCAATCTGCCCAACCGGAGACCCAATATTGGGTTTGGTGCCAATGCCACTAGCAGTTCTGTCACTGATGAATACCCGGTATAGGGAGATGAATGTGTGGCCCAAACTGCATTCCTATGCAGTGACAGCATCCCTCTATTCCTTTGTGCATCCTCCAATATACCACTCTATTCCAAATATTTCCCTACCCTTTATAATCAATACTATACGCTGGATAGGTCTGTGTCCATTATCAGTCCGCAGTTCTGTCTCCACTTATATTACAGATGCTGAAAGGAAGTCGATGACACAGTAAACAGGTTATGCTGTTTATACATGGATGGGTAGGCTATAGGGTACTTCAACCCATTCCATTATCTGTTACACTCTGCGTGACCTCCCCAGCATTATCTATCCATATAGTCCCACTCGTCTGGCCTCGAGAAACAGATCAGTTGCATTGCCCAAAAACCAGTTGACAAAAACATTTATTGTCCAGTTAGTAAAACTGATATACTCATCAGAGCATACTCCTGGACTCTTCTTTTTTTTCTTTCTTTCTTACCATAAAACAGTGCATATAATCCTAACTCACGACTTTAGGCTGATCCTATAAGCCGCACTGGCAGTCTGAATTTGGTGACCTCTATACTGTATTATAAAAGCAAAAACTTGCGTATAATTTCTTAAAGGTATTGTCCTATAGTGTATGCATCTAGTGTTATAAGAGGAACGAGAAACCTCTGTTTGATGGAATACCCACAGACATCTACAAAGAAGGATACCAATGGTGAGATAAACGGGTATCCTCAGTACTCACTAAAGATAGATTACAATGGTAAGGAGCATTTACGTACAGTCCCAATTGGTGATTAGCACATATTGTTCAGTGCTAAAGTGCATAATATCAGGCATCTACATCATCTAGATTGCTATTATGTAGTAGTTATAGGACGTGTACCAATCTGTACAAGAAATACAGTGAATGAGCCTTATAGGCAATTTATAGGTGCCTTCACTGAATACCCCTTCAGATTGGTACTAGTCCTATAACTACTTTATGCCACCAGCTGTATACAGTATACAAGAGGTGTGAAATGCTTTGTTCTCCGTGCCCGCTGTGGTATATGTGAGCAATATGTAGGCAATAATATCAAGAGTCATACAAAATGCTTGGTAACTTGGCTTCAGACTCCTGGGTGAGAAACGTGCCGATGGATATTCGTGATGATCAGTTCCCAAGCTTTAACCTTTTCCCTGCCGATACTGCATATATGCAGTACCACTGTAAAACCGATACTGCATATATGCAGTACTGTATTTTAGTACCCAAAAACAGATACTGCATATATGCAGTACCAGGGCACTATCTGTAGTGTAGTGCCGGTTTTAATAGGACATATTCATCTGCAATGTCCTCGATGGTTGGGAACAATTTTTCAAAAGTAAAGCGGCAGGAAAAGGGTTAATCAATGTCCCGAAAATGGGCCTGAATGCACAAATCTGCTGCACTCCATTGGCTGATCTCACTTGGCTATCAGTCGATGTCAGCCAATAAAGGCTGTGATCGACTAGTTTATCCACCAAAACCTATATCTGACCAATATAAAAAGTGTTATCAACATATTATTTGGAGCAATTGCAAAACGGCATAGATCAGGCACCATGCATTGAAATCAGTGATCTGTGAAAGAAAATTCATACTACAGCACCATTGGAAGCTTAATTGAAACTACTTTCCCCAGCAAGCCTTGGTCCCAGCAATGATGCTTAGTAACTGAGGTCGAGAGTGCACCAGCTTGAAGTGTGTGCTACTACCGTGGCAGTAGATTAAGAAGAATTAATCAATTTTAAGAGGGAAGTCCCTGATGGTCCCAACATTAAATTAACAAGATAACATAATTTCCATTAGGAGGATTCAAGCCTCTGGGCTTATCTGATTATTCAGATTGTCTCTGATTCGGATATCAGGGATGACTTCACCTCATGTAATCTGCGCTTAGTGATGAAGTTAACAGGCATGGCATCATTACTATACATTAATAGCAACAGAACTTGAACGCTGTTTCCCTCACTTTCAAGGATGAAAGTAAGCAATTCTGGAAATGGATCAAGTTAATTCATTTCATCTAAGCATGCATCATATCCAAAATTTGAGAAGGCCATTAAATCATGTTTGAAATAGACTTCATCAGATTTCATGCAACGTAGGATCTGTCCTGGGCTAACAATATAACATTGGGAAAAGATCTGATGTAGGTAAGCCAGATTTCCCTTCCATAATCAGATGAGGGACCTACTTTTTTCATGCTATCAATGTACTGCTAGGAAGAGGGTCTGAGAATGTCCTATGCTGCCATTCTGTGATTAGAGTAGGGTCACCATTCTAACTTGCCTATATTCAGTTCCCAATTATTTCCTTTTCATCAAGACGTTGCCAAGTCTTAGTACAGTGGTGTAAAAATAGAAACAGGATCACATCTCTAGTGTTCCCCTTTTGCTGGGTTTCTGACAGAGCACTGCCATGACCTTCTGGGATGGTGGGCCATGACATAAACCATACAAGGATGATAGTTGCACAATGTTATTGGATTTAAAAAGAGAAGAATAGTGCACTTCTCCTTCTGTCTGCTTAGTGAATGATAGCAGTCCCGGTGAGTAACTTGCATTTGATGCATGCATGCATCATTCCAATTCAATGAGGATGATAATGTTATCTTGAAAAGTTGGAATGATGCATTAAGTGATAGGGAGCTACTTGACCGGGTTGGGAAAATCCGACACTTAATACCATGCAGGGAAAAAGTAGACTGTGGGGTGTATCTCCAGAGACATGAGCCGAGCCTCCACCAGGGAGCCAGTGTTTATTAAGGGAGAATCTCTCCGTGCTGGTTAAATCTCCCCTGTAGGCTATTATACCAGTAGTGGAAAGTTCCCGGATTTTCCAGGCCTGTTGACAGCCTCACAGTGGTACATCATGATGACAAATGGACATGATCCATGCAGCATCATGGCACCCATGAACAGTTAAGAGCTACTCTTGTCACACTCTATCATATCAGGCCATCATTATCAGAATGATTTGCTAGATATATCTACATTCATGAGCTAAGTGACAACAATAGTAGGCAATTGGGTGTGTAGGCTGGGTTTATTAGTACATACATACAGTGTCGATGGTAATACAACTGTAGTAATGCCCAGAATGAGCTCTGGAGTAAGTTGCCATGCAGGCTCATATATACCCAAGCGGTAGCCCAGTGGTGACTGTAGGTAATACCTAACAAGTCTGGACATGTATTATGCTCGATGACAATAGGCGATAATATATAACATTATATGTGTTATACCAATATGTACATGTATATTGATAGCGGTTAAGTCTTCATAATACCATAACTAAACAATAATACAGACTTGCTTGAGCAGACACGTTTACACTGAGAAATGGTATGTTGAAGAGGTTAGTCAGTATCTATCTTAGGTAAGGTATAGGGACATTCATCACACATTTATCTGAATGAAAAACTGATATTCAAAAATAAAATATGATTAATGCCTAAGTGAAATAGACGAAGATGACTTGGTTAGTTTTGATTGGACTGACAGTATTTATTTACTGTGGTTGGGCAGATGTAGGGTGCCATCAAATGACCTACTATAAATCACTGCTGTTTGAGTTTTAAGTCACTATACTGAGTAATCTCCAGAGAATAAGGAAGAACAGCTAGTGTACATGTCTGGCAATATATCATTGTAAACTGCATAATAAACTCATCATTTCATGTTTATGCTTTGTATGTGTCAACTGCAGATGCCATTTAGGAAATGATACTGATACTGTTAGTATCTAAACACAATACTCCCCCACCTTAAAGATACATTACCAGCTAAATCGACCCAAACTCAAGTTATGAAATAAACTCAATATAGACTTTCATTTGCCATTTCCTTATCGACTGACAAGCCATTTATCATAGGAAAGCCATTTGTTATGAAATCTAGATGAAATAGTGAATGAAGGGCTCTCTGGTAGACCTATGAATTCAGTGTGAGAGCATATGTGTTTTGATTGTTCATAATGCACACTTTGCAGGTTGATGGCTGAGAGTAATATACTTTGCACCCTATTCTGGTCATAATTACCTATTTCAAAAGAAATAACTGACTCCAAATTCCTAATATAGACAAACAGGCACTTGGTATAAGGAAACATAACGAAAATGAAAAAAATCATCAACAATTAGCTGGTAATGTACCTTTAACAGCAGCATGCATCTTGTGTACAGGTATCTTAGATTATAGGCTAGAACTATTTAGTTAGGACAATATACTTTGCACTTGCTGCTACGTCCTGGTAAGACATGGAAACTGCTTCAACCATAATACTCAGTCAGGGTAGTAATGTAGCAGAATAACCCCCCTTATCTAATCATGCAAGGAATACATCAGAAACAACAACAAGACTGACCTTCACACAGAGGTATTCTTCATACTTCTCTGACCATGAACCCGTGTCATTTACCACTAACCTAGCTAACCCTGTGGAGGAAAGTCCTAGCTCATGGGAGGTCTACCACAGGGATCTATTCTGGCCTCTGACCTTTCACCTCCAAGACCCACCTTGGGAAGGTCAGTCCAGCAGCCTTAGCCAGGCAAACAGAGGGAATTCAATCTTGTGGTCGTCCTCCCCTGATAAACTCTCAGCGATAATCAGATCAGCGCCTCCATGTAGTATGGGCAGTCTGCGTCCAGATGAGGGAAGAGCACGAGCCATAACACACACTAAAGACATCCATGTGTGCGACCTTCCAGAACTTACTGAGTTCTCCACTCCTTCAGGCCTGAGGCATGTTAATGCAACCCAGGAGTGAGCGAGGGTCAAAGGTTATGAACTTTCTTAAACTGGGCCATCTCACCTGGAGGAGGATCCGTCAAATATGTTGCATGGTGTGCAGTATGGGGTATCTTCCTGACTTTGGTTGATCAATTATTGCAATGAGATGAGGCAATAAGTCAAATCTGCATTGTATTGCATTGTAAACAACGAATTAGGAAATATTGTATACATAGTTGGAAAGCTACGTCCTCTGTATCATAAATATATTGATTCAGTTTTGAAATCCAATGTCATGATCTGTGAATAAACACAGGCATATTGCGGTACTGCCCTCTTATCTGTTGACATGATATATATGAATGTCCCTAGCCAATGGTACATTGATGCAGCATGCTGACCCTATGGATACAGGATATTAACCCTGCTAAACAAGTTGAAAATATGTAGGCCCTATGTATTTCAACTAGCATGGTGTTACGTTTTAAAGCCCCTTACAAGGCCATTAAAGTCTGTGCCAAAAACTATGTAATTAGGATAGCACATTGATTAGAAGAGAATATTAGAACTGGTACTTTTACTTTCACTTTCAAATTAGGCAGAAGTAGTTGAAAAGTGCATGCCTTTATGCTGACGAATGTACTAAAGTTCAAACTTCCTTATTATACCTGTGTGATGATGAAGAGAGATGCGACTGTATTATTTGGGAGGTGCACAGGGGTATATTCTGCACCATGCTTCGATACTGATGAAATAGATACTGCGTTAAAGAGAGAATCTATTGGACCAGCGCAAACTGGCAAATAAAGCTTCCTAACAAGGATAATCGGTGACAAAGCTCTCATCGTTGATGTGTTAGTATCTAGTATGTCAGTATATACTGTGACAATAAGGCACACATCTTTTTACATCAAACATCTATAAACTGTGATTAGTTGCGCAGGAGCAACATGGTCTATGCCAACACTGTCTGGGGAATGAGACCAGACACTATTGTTCAAGATCATTTCAGCAGTACAAATCACTTTTAGTACATGATATGTGTGGCCATTAGGCCCTGGCAACTGTTATTCATAGCAGCAGAGTCTAACCTTTGTCTGGGAAACCCCCCAGCTCCTAGTATCATGTTAATGCTGATATGATTTGCGATGTAGTATAATTTTTCGCCAAATGGGATGGGTGCAGAGGGGTGGCTCTCTCTACTGACACAATAATTTATATGGAAGGCAATGAGACATTGATGGTGTTGATCATGTGTGATTCATGTCAACTATTCTCCCCCTCATCTGCCAGTCACTGGATTAAAAAGCTGAATGCCACATAATTATGGTATTTAGGAAAATGGAGTTCAGCTGACAGATTCCCATCAGCTGTTTTGATAACTACATAATTATGTATTATAATTAGCAATAGTTGGCAGAATAAAAATACACAGACAAGGACAATACCCCTAGACATGTACTTTGCCCTGTGTGATAATTGCATCAATTAGACGATATTGTCTGTTGACGATATTGACCACAGTTTCTGTATCCGTGACCATTATACGCTGGATCTTGGAAAGCCTGTGCTTAAATATACCTCCCTGCCACACTATGGATTTAACTTATTCCAGGCTTCTTATAGATATCATGTACTATGAACGAGCACAGTGAGTGTCTTAGCCTCTAACGTTGTTGCTCTCAAAATGGGATTTTCATTCAGCTTCATGTCACTTTTCTGTTGAAATATGACATGATATTGGATTGAAAATTTGATGTATTGATGAACGCTCCATGTAATATGATGTAATATGAAAAGGGGGACTACCCGTGATCTGTTTTGAGGATTTAATTTCAGGAGGTGCTAATCTCTATGAGAGGTTGCTGACTCATCTATATGTTCTAGACTTCTAATTATCATCAATCATACTCCTTCTCATATTCTCCTGGGGGATAGTTTACTCCTAAGGCGAGGATCATTTCATGGATCATCTCCAGGGAAGCCATGACTAGATTTTAAACTGACAATCATGTTGTCAATTTTCTATGAGCTGTTTGAATTAGATATGACAGCTAACGCCTTTTACCGTTCCGACACCTACACGTTTACACCCCTGCTAATGGTACTCAATTAAGGAAGCTGTCAGCTCAGGAAAACGAATTCCAACAAATATATAGTCCGATCCTCGATACGGCATTTCAATTGTCTCAAATTGATAGATAAAAAGCATCGGGATAATCTATCCCTATATGAGAAAAATATGTTGTGTGGGTCAGAATGTCTAACAGTTCTGGGACAGACAAATTGAAATTGGTTCTTTGTGATGCTCGGTGTTATTACTTCCAGCTAAATGTCCATAAGTATCTAACTCTCTTTGCAATATGATGGTTATATTGATTAAATCACCTGGATCAGTGCAAATAGAGGGTTTGAGATCATGTGTAGTGTAACCCCAGAACTTGTGGGTCTGATTTTTGGAAATGTAGGACCCTCTTTACACAAATATGTGTATGTTGATTGCGATTATACATAACTTAAGTATATACATTTATGCTGGTACAATTGATGCTGGTGTAAATATATCACGTCGTAAATACCGACACCTTAGCCTACACTCAGCGATACACATTATGTCATCCCGTTACCCATGTATCATAGTGAATGATTTACTTAACCATATGACATGTACCATACCATTACGATAAAGCGCAATAACGTGCCAAGGCGCTCTACAATTTGACAGGGCTCTTAATAACCCTGGCGCTTATTCAAGGTCATGTTTTTAGTGCTTAAGTAACATTTTGAGGCTGCCCAATACCCCGGTGCTTATTTAAGGCTGGCACTCTTTCAAAACCAGGTACTTTATTGTGATTGTACTCCAAGCCCTTGCAGTACCCATACCAGTATACGGTCACAAATTTTACACTCTATCAGGTGGACGTCAAGGGGTCTCAATGTGTCAAGAACAGCATTTTTTCAAATTGGCCGGTTCACTCACAGCGGAAGCCAACCCAGCACAGAAACGCATCCTGATTGGATGTCACTTGCCAGCCGCTCTCCTTAGGATGCCTTCTTTAACCCTTTAAGGTTGGCATAATGCATTAATGCATCATACCTTTGGTCGTCAAGATGCATCATGCCAACCCTACCAGGTTGAGACACTCTCAAAGGGATGGCATGATGCACCAATGCAGCCCCAGCGAGTTACTATCCTGGGCTGCATTAGCATGTAATGACAATATATGTTATCATTTGGCGACATCTGTCCTTAAAAGGTTAAGTACCTTTCATTATTTCAGCCATGGCTTGGCCATGTCTGGGCTCACACAGACAATAAGGTCCCACTAGCAGAGGTATTTGCTGCCTTTATGAACACCATTTACACCGAATACCCATGAAGCTGGTTTGCTGGAGCACAGGAGGCTAATAGACTGCTAAAAGTAGAGGGCTTTCAGCTACCATGTCTCCATATGGGACTAGTAGGCGGCAGGGATAGAAAACATACAGGAAATATGAACGGGGAGCAGACAAGTATAAAAAGGGAACAGGTCTTTGAATGTGTGAGGAGATGGTTTGATGGCTGTAAAAGATTGCAATATTGAAATAACTGGTTTCAATTTCAAGCGTTGGTAATTGCTTGGACATGGACTGTGATGCAGCAAGAATGTACTAAAATCCTCCATCTTGATTCTTGACATTCTGGATAATAGCGTTGCTGATCGTGGTATATCAGATATAGGCACCACATTATAATGCGCCTCCAACTTGGTGTGGAAGACACCTAAGCCAACATTACTTAGTTGGGCCAATATGTGATATGTGTAACCTCATCTGGGCATGATGATTTGCCCATATCTGGGTTATGGTCCTTTTTGCCGAGGGCTACAAGTGGGACCCAAGATGCATCAGCCCAGATTCAATTTGCCCAGCTCAAGCCCAGATTTATTTCACTCGAGCACAAACTATAAAATTTACAATAAATGGTGAACGGAGGAAAATTAGTTGTCAGCATGCTTTGAAATACCAACAATATCTATGAGAAAAGAATTCTTGAGTGGGCTCCAACTTATAGCCATAGACAAATGGGGACCATAACCCAGATATGGACAAGCCCATTTGGCCCAAGTATAAAATATGTGGGCCCTGCAGCTGGCCGATACTGTCTGGGAAGGGACGCCTCAGCTCTAGGCTGTAACAATAGATAGACATTAAGAAGCTGACAGGGCCGACAGGCAATTGGATTACCATCGCGGCACTTTTTAGTCAATGTCCAATTCTGTAGACTGTTTTCTCTTGGCTTTTTAAACACAGGCAGCACTGTGTCAAAACAGCGCAGGGGTTTAGGAATGTAAGGAGACTGTGGGCTGTGTTAAGATAAAAATAAATGTGTTATAATAATTGCATAGAGGCTTACACTTATAGTGGAACCGCCGTACATACCTCTCTCCTGATGTCTCTTTATTTGTTTAATAATACAATAAGGAATACAACATACAGAAGCGTCTACTGTGAGATGAAAACACTTGGTCGTCATGATGCATGAATGCACTCTTAGTGAGTAACTCACCAGTGCTTCATTTAAGCATCATGTCTACCATGAGGGGATAAGATCCTCTTGAAGGGTTGGCAGGATGTACCAGTGCACAGGCTGGGTAAATCCTGAGATTCATACCGTGCAGGGAGAAAAGAGAATGAGGGGGTTTCTCCCCTTGATTTTGGGTGAATATAAATGTAATTCAGAAAATCCAATTTGCTTATATCTAAACATTATTTGCTGAAAGTAATTAGCCTATGTACAGGTAGCCAATGTAGTTATCTGGGTATATGTGAATGGGCTTGTATGACAGTTTTGTATTTCGTGAAATATAATGATTTGAATGACAGAATATAACCGAAATAAGGTATATTTATATGTGGAATCCCCCCCCCCTCACCCCTCTCTCACCACACCACCTGGATATGATACAGCAGTGGGAGATTTCCCCTTGGTTGTGCGGGCCGGCGGCGGCCCTTATCTCTCCCGGCGGCCCTTATCTCTAGAGATAAGGGCTGCCGCCGGTCAGTACCTCCAAGGGGAAATCTCCCCTCACTGGTGAAATCCCCCCTGTTGGCCTTTTCACCTGTGGTGGGAAAAGTCCCGGATTGTCCAGGCCTGGTGCAGCACAGGCGAGATACTGGCCGGGTCTGCATTGGTGCATCAGGACAACAAATGTTAGCCATTGGTGACGTCCCGTCCGTAAAGGGTTAAGAGACCATTACGTACATGTTACACAAGTGTAGGCACCTATGCTTTCTGACTTAGAATTCATAGCATACGTTATGTTATAGCATATGTTGGGCCAGTGAGTGTATGCTCTTAAGCCTCAAAATATGTATAAAGTTGTCTGGAGTTTTTTCAGATGTTGCTGTTATGTTACAATTAATGGCATTAGTTCTCAGCTTTGCCTATTCCACTATTCTCATTAATAGATCTATCACTGACTGCTATTCCTATGTTAAAGATCACTCAAGTAATGCAACCTTTCTTCTTTTATCTTTGCAGGTATGTATACTGGCCCATACTCCGAATATGAAAAGCAGTAAAGGGTAGGTGCAATAAGATTTTGGACCTTTTTTGAACCCAGTTCATGCAAGCTATGACTAAAGCTTCCCTGACACCCAACATGAATTAGGCCAAAGAAAAGGGTGTGTTTCAGGTAACCCGACCCTACCTAACAAACCAGGGGAGACTCTAGAAATATTTATGCAATTTTGGGGAAAAAAAAAATAGCTAGTAATTTTTGAGCTATTTCAGAGTTGATTTGATAATCCACAAGTCAATGCTGTTGTCGGCCAGTGGGCGCTGAAGTTTGTGTATCAAATCTTTGGCTTTTTTTTCAGGCCAAGTTAAAACAAGAAAAGAAATTAAAAAGTTAAAAAAAAACTTACCTCTCTACCTAGATTTTTTAGACTATGTGATGGAAAACCTCCACGGACCTGTAGAATATGGTACATAACCTCTGAGGCACAGCCGAAGAGGTTATGTACCATATTCTACAGGTCCAAGGAGGTTTTCTCACTTATACTCCACCCACCATACATAGTAGAGCAAGGAAATGTTATATATCCATATCGAAATGAGAAATTTACATTATTTTAGAAATTCCATTCCATGAGATAGTGTGGGGTTCGAACCCACACTGGTCCACATTCAACACTGATCTCATTCATAGGCAAAATAAGTTATACAGATTATTGACTTGCTCGCTAGCTCAGTTGGTAACACTGCCGACTTGTATTCTGAACGTTGTGGGTTCAGGTCTCCACAGACTCACACTTTTACTGAGCTACCTTTTTTAACAAAATGTTTTACTCACTTATACTCCACCCACCATCCATAGTTGAGCAAGAAAATGTTATATATCAATCTCTAAATAAGAAATTTACATGATTTTCGAAATTCCATTCTATGAGATATTGTGGGGTTCGAACCCACACTGGTCCACATTTAACACTGATCTCATTCATAGGCATAATACGTTATACAGTTTATTGACTGGCTCGCTAGCTCAGTTGGTAACACTGCCGACTTGTAGTCTGAACATTGTGGGTTCCGGTCCCGACAGAGGTACACTTTTACTGAGCTACCCTTTTTAACAAAACATTTTGCTAACTCCATCCTCTATCCATGGTAGTACAAGAAAATGTTATATTACAATGCAGGAATCTCGGTGCTGGCCTGCTTTTTGGAACATAAATAAGATGTCTTCTCATGCACCTGACAGGCAGGCCTTAGTAGTGTAGTGGTTACCAGCTCAGCCTGTGGGTCAGAAGGTGGTGAGTTCAATTCACCAAAAGGCTGTAACCATTTTTAGATTTGATTTCTTCATGGATAAAACATTAGTTAACAAACCAGTAGTTCATGTCATGTCCTTTACATAGGTCTGCCCTGATGGCTTACCTGCTAGAACAGAGGACTGCAGGCTGGAGGGTTTGTGCTCCTCGGTTCAAATCCCAATACAAGCATGGTTTTAAATGAGAAACGGTTCTCATAACCTCCTGTCAGACTTGACCTAGTTCATATAACCTCCTGAGGAGGTTATGCACATAACCTCCTGAGGAGGTTATGTGAACTAGGTCACTCCACCCAGGCTGTTCCAGGTCAGCTGGTGGTCTGAGAGAGGAGAATATGCCATATAACCTAGAGTAAGAACAATAGACCAAACACCCAGGCGGAGTATAAGTTACCTGAAACACACCTTCTTTTTTTTGGCCTAGTCTGGTTCAGCATCCCTGGGCCATGTATTAGATAGCCTACACCTGTATAGTTGTATGCAAAATTCAATGATGATGGGAGATGTGGCTGTCATAATTATGGTGCACAGGCCCACTAATGGTATCATTGCCATGTTTTGAGATTGTAAGAAAATAAAACCTATCTATGTTAAATACAGCAACCGTTTAGACTAGGATATTGGGCCAAGGTATACACAAACAGTCTGTTACCTTTACACACTTATCAACACGCTTTTCTGCAGCCACTTTTAACACACATTTTGGTGTAACACACCACACACTAGACACTCTTTGCCAAAAGTGTGTTGATTTCAATGGTGTGTTGCAAATGTTGTGTGTAACTCCCTATGCATGCACCTGCAACACACTGTTCTAAGAGTGTAAACAGGGAAATGGTGTGCAAATGTGAGCATGTATGAAAACCTTAAATAAGGCACAGTTAATGTATACTTAAAGCACATCTGTACACTATTTTTGCTTACTCTTTTACTGAACTCATTTAACTGTCAGATAAGTTATTTAGACTGCTCGTAAAATCTTCATGCATATGTGATGAATAAGCAAAGCAATGGTCTTGCTATGCATTTCCAATATTGAGCTTTACTTTTAGCTCAAATTTTCCTAGAAAAAAACAGCTATTAAAAAAAATAGAAGTATAATGTTGACCAATTTAAATCATCATAATAACAAGAATTGCCCATCATCTGAGAATTGGAATAACAGGGAGGTGGCTTATCTACATGCTCTACTCCTATTTTAACACTTTAAGGACAGATGTCACTAAAAGATGAAATTTGTCGTCATGATGCAATGCTGCATCATGCCGACCCTTCTGGATTATCTCAACCCAGTAGGGTCGGCATGATGCTTGAATGCAGCACTGGTGAGTAATCTACTTGGTCTGCATACATGCATCATGACGACCAAGGGCATGATGCTTTAAGGCATCATGCCATCCTTAAAGGCTTAATATTGTATCCTGAGGTGCATTGCCTGACAATAGTGTCATGGCTGAGCTCTACAGACTTCTAATTACCATTGATCTCACTCTTTCTCATATTAGTCTCCGTGGACGTACATATACACCCCTAAGGCAAGGATAAGTTCATGGTTTATCTCTGGGAAAGCCAGGACTCATATTAAAACTGCCACTCACTTTGTCAATTCGTCTTTAATTTGTGTGAATTTAATATGACAGCTAATTTGTTTTACCGTGGCAATTTCCATATGTTTACACCCATGCTTATGGTACTCAATTAGGGTTGCTGTCCATTGGGGAATATTAATGCTGAAGAGATGGTCTGAGTCGCAATACAGCCGGTTATTTGTCTCCAATATACTGCTAATGAGCATGGAAATGATTCATGCCTATCTTAGAAAATTAATATCACACGGGTCGCAGGATGTCAGCACCTAAATTTTAAACCAATAGGCATCCTACATAAAGAGTATATTCCGCTGATGTGAATGCATCGCCAAACCTTTGTTCTGTTGAAAGTTCACAATGCTCAACATATGGATAACGTCTCGGCTAAACCGAAGGATTCATGGCAAATTTACATAAGCAAAATGCACCTTAATAGCATGAACATACACCCACACTTAATTTGAGGAATGGAAAATTAACTACATTCGGTATGTCATGATAAATGTCGTAATATATGTTGCTTCAGATGTCCATCACATTTAAGAAAGGTTATGATTATGATGAATACGGCTGGTAACTTCTGCACAGCTGAATCCATATTCAAAGGAATCACACAGGTCTCTGACAAAAAGGTGTCACCTGGATGAGCAACAATAGGTGAGAGTCAAGGGGTCTTCATGGGTCACAAAAGGTGTTTTCTGATTGGCTGGTTCCCTTACAAGGGAAGTCAACCAGGCGCAGAAACGCTTCCTGATTGGCCGACCCGGCCGATTAGTCTCCTCGGGGGGCCTGGCACTGTCTGCGTGCACAAGGTTCCCTTTTTGGGGTTCCTTTTGTTATTTCAGATTCAAAGCCATAGCTTGGCCATGTCTGGGTGGGCTGGCACACCAGTGGGCCTACTAGTAGGAGTGTTTGCTGCGTCCATGAACACAAACCCAACACGCTAGCTGCCCGCAAAGCCCATAAACAGCAGCGGCTTGTTCAATGCAGGATGCTAAACTGCCAAAAGGAGACGGCTATTCAGCAACCCTCTTCCTGGGGCTTCCCCCTTAAGGACTGGGCCTGTGGAGGGGAGGCGCCAATAAAAGGGCACCATATGGGGATGGTGAATAGGAAAGGGACAAGAATTTAAAAAAAGGAAACTGATGAAAGGTGGGGTGGGGAAATGGGTCATTGCCTTTCAGGGGTTACACTAATAGGAACAAAGTATTTTGGGAATTTATCGAATTTAAAAAGTTGGGCTGGTCCTGATCATCTCTGATGTGGAAATTGGGGATACTTGGCTCAAGGTTGTATTCCACTGAAGGGAATCCATCAGTAATCCATCGGCCGGAGTGAATTCATCCGAAATGTTGTGGACTTTCATCCGACTGACAGATCCATGATATATTAACATCAGTGGAATACAACCTTTAGAGGGAATATTGCTTCATGCATGTAGCCTAGGATTCAATATAACATTGAACTATCAGCAAACTCCCACTATAAATACCAGACGGTGCTACTGTCAAATCCACCCAATATCGCCCATGCTTGACAGAACAGTCTGTCCAGTTGTTAAGGGAATAGACACGTTTCATAGCCCCCGACCGTTGGTATTGGTAATACAAACATACCATGAACATATATACTTGTGATGGTATTTGCTATACACAAACACACACATATATATATATATATATATATATATATATATATATATATATATATATATATATTTATATATATATATATATATATATATATATATAAAAATATCACTTTAAATCAAGCTACGGTGCCATTTCCGCATTCAAAAGTATGTTTCATTGGTAAAGAATGCGCGATCTGCCCAACTGGAGACCCAATATTGGGTTTGGTGCCAATGCCACTAGCAGTTCCGTCAGTGATGAATACCCTGTATAGGGAGATGAATGTGTGGCCCAAACTGCATTCCTATGCAGTGACAGCATCTCCCCATTCCTTTGTGCATCCTCTAATATACCACTCTATTCCAAATATTTCCCAACCCTTTACGATCAATACTATACGCTGGATAGGTCTGTGTCCATTATCCGTCCGCAGTTGTGTCTCCACTTATATTACAGATGCTGAAAGGAAGTCAATGACACAGTAAACAGGTTATGCATAGATGGGTAGGCTATAGGCTACTTCAACCCATTCCATTATCTGTTACACACTGCATGACCTTCCCAGCGTTATGTATCCATATAGCCCCACTCGTCTGGCCTCGAGATACAGGCCAGTTGCATTGCCCCAAAACAAGTTGACAAAAACATTTATTGTCCCGATATATAAAACTGATATATTCATCAGAGCATACTCCTGGACTCTACTTTTTTTTCTTTCTTTCTTACCATAAAAACCATGCATTTAAGCCTAACTCGCGACTTTAGGCTGATTGTATAAGCCGCACTGGCAGTCTGAATATGGTGACCTTTATACTGTATTATAATAGCAAAAACGTGTGTATGAGGTATAGTTCTATAGTGTATGCATCTAGTGTTATAAGAGGGACGGGAGGAGGGCAAACCTCCATTTGATGGATTACCCACAGACATCTACAAAGAAGGATACCAATGGTTAGATAAATGGGCATCCTTTGTACCCATTAAAGATAGATTACAATGGTAAGGAGCATTTATGTACAGTCTCAATGGGTGATTAGCACACATATTGTTCAGTGGTAGAGAGGTAGGCATAATATAAGGCATCTACTCCATCCAGATTGCTCATTTATGTCAAGGAAAATACTTGGTAACTTGGCTTCAGAGGTGAGAAACGTGCAGAATACATATTCGTGATGATCAGTTTCCATTCAATCCAAGCTTTAATCAATGTCCCAAAAATACACAGACCTGCTGCACTCCATTGGCTGATCTCACCTGGCTATCAGTCGATGTCAGCCAGTGAAGGCTGTGATGGACTAGTGTATCCACCAAAACCTATATCTGACCAATGTAAAAAGTAACATATTATTTGGAGCAATTGCAAAACGGCAGAGATTAGGCACCATGCATTAAAATCAGTGATATGTGAAAGAAAATTCACCCTCTGAAGAAATCCAAAAGGAATTAAAAAGTGGGTTTCGGAAAAGACCACCTTCGTGGAAAAGGGCGCAGACCACTACATAAATGTTGGCATTCAAGCCAAGATTGAACTGTTTTAAGTCACACTTCAAGTATCTTTGATTCCAGTAAATGCCACCCTAAGCCATTTAAATGTAATCGTGATCTTTCTGTGACATTTTCATATTATAAACTGAACCTAAAGACACTTAAAGAGTGACTTTAAGCCATAAAAATGTTAGGTTAAATGCCAATGTTAATGCAGTAACAGTAACACATGCTGGGTACAGCACTCAGGTAATTGGCCAATCTCACATTCCCTCCCCATGTTACCTCTGTAATTGGCTGATACTTATATCATCAATCATGCTACAGATAAGCCGTAACTGGTACCAGCTGGGTGGTCAACAAGGTATCTGGTATGAGGGGTTGGGTCCCTGGCCTGATGATTCTTAACCCTTTAAGCCTAGGGTAGTGATTCAAAGCCCTATGCTCCTTTGTGAGCATGATGCTTGAATGGTGTAAAATGCATTAATACAGCACCAGTGACTCACCAATGCTTCATCAATCCATAATAATCAATCCATAATATAATAAAGCGTCCTGGAAGAAAAAATTGTCAAAGACTTATTTGTTCATAGCTTTAAGTCCTCTTTCGTGTACACATTAATGCTGAAACACTATAATTGCCATTAGGATAGGGTTAGTGAAATCAGTACATTCTTTGATTCTGGAACGGATTTGTTGTGTTTTGGAACAAAATTGTGTACATCAGATGAGTTGGTGTGTGATATCATTAGACTTCACCGCTACTAATTTACATATAAACATATCGGGGATAACACATATATCAGGGATTTCATGTATCCAATTCTCATCTACTATTATACATGTATAGACTTGTAGGCTACTACCAACAGTGGCCACTGTGTGGCACTCTGCTACCACTATTGTCTATGTAAGAGCCCACACTGCAGTCCCCTGCACTCTGGTTGGTACTGCAGTGCTATTAACATCTACACGTATTATGGAATAAACACAACTACACACCTAATTGCCAACTATTATCGTCACTTAGTTCATGCATGGCATCGTAGCAGATCATTGACATAATGATGGCCGGATATGACAGGTGAAGTGTATAAATGTAGCACTGGTTACATCACAGACATACCGTATTCAACGTAATAAGCGCCCTGTGCACTTAAAATATTATTTTAAGTGAAAAAATCCCCCTCAAATATTCATTCTAATAAGTGCTCACCCATGGCTGTCATATACTCAGTGGCATTTAGAAGGCTTCTTACACCCTTGATACTTCACACTTGGCTTGACCTTAATACCTGTATAGGTGTGAAGTGCTCCATGTTACACACAGGTGAGAAAATCAGCAACAATATCGCAAAAACAAATAAACAAAATCTTGGAAAAATCTGAAAAACTGGTGGGGGGGGGGTGCTTATTATAGGGAGGGCACTTATTACGTTGAATGAGGTAATCTAAAAGCCCCATCCCTTAGTCTGTAGTGGCTACAGCAAACAAACAGATATTTATCTATCCCATTTGTCTCATGACACACTTCTATTGCTCGTACACACTCACCTTTTACAGTTTTACAGAGAGATGTCGCCTATATTGAAATTATTCCTTGCACGTTTTGCCGCGTCATCCTCACTGAGCTGCCATCTGCAGCTTCTTCTAAGTAACATTGACCCTTCTCGTTATCTCTTATCCCGAGCGTATTTACCGCACACTCCACTCACTTTCGCTGGTCTAGATGTAGCCCAACCAGTGTTATATGGATTCTGCATCATCAAGTCTTCATAGTATGGAGCAGCCACACCTAGGCGATGCAGGGTGTATATGTCAGATGTTACACCACAGATGATCTAAATGCCCCGGCCCTTAGCCTTTAGTGGCCATCCGAGGTTGGTCATAAGGACATTGGTCAGGCATGACAAAGTGCTATTTAAGAATGACTGAGGCAAGACAATGTATTTGACTAATGCCTTACTCAATAGGACTAAAATGGAAAGAGTAAGGTGGATTGGTTAGTACTGACCAACCTGACAATAATACCTAATCTAGCTTGGTTGTATAGGGAGCCAAAAATGTCTGACTTTGTAAGGCTCTATACTGAGATACTGGTCGTATAGAGAACCAAAGAAGGTGCACCTTATTGACACATTATTTCCTTCTAGTAGAAGACTTTTATCAGTGTTATCAGCTGGTGGCAGGAGGTGGGGACCAGGGCCCGGGGCCCCAGGACCACCAGGGGACATGATAAACCCTTCTATGCATGATAACTTAGCCTCTGCTCTAGCCTACTGGTATTATATGCCATAAAGGTCTTATACCTGACTAGCGTGTGCCCCTAGCCTTTGGGGGTGAGGTCTATTTCTCAAAATCCAAAAGTAGGGGGAGGAAGTCGGGTCGAGAGTACTTTTGGTTAATTGGTGGGGGTGGGGGTGGGGGGGAGGAGGTAGTTCGGGAAAAGATTCCTGTTTTTGTGAAATCGAACAACCCCCCCCCACCCCCCCCCCCCCAAGCTAGTCATATGAGACTTGGCCCAAGATAGAGATCATGGGAGAGGCATGTTTTTTTCAGGGTTTCTCCTAATTTTTATTTACCCTCTCACCTTAATAATGAGTGGGTTTACACGACAAGGTTTGGTCTAAAGTAGGCTTAAGGCCTGGTACTTCTTAAGTTTAGGCCTAGGCCTACACATTTTATGCTTGATTTAAATGTCCAGCAGGTCTACCTGCAGGCATATTTAGGCCTACTTTTTCTTCTTGTATCTAGAATAATTAAACCATGTGAGGGAACTCTAGGTAGGAACTACGATCCTAAAAATTATGATATTATGTATTTTACATTTACAGCAGGCAGATCTCATTATTAGAATTATGAAACCTACACATTGAATCTGGCAGATTCCACTCATGAGATCTCATCTGCCTGCTGTATGCCCACTCTGTTGTATTTGGGGTGTTTAGAAGCCAAGTCTGACCCGTGCTAGAATAGGCCTACAGCCGTACGTAGGTCCTTCACGGCCGCATGGCACCAACACACGTAGCCCCAGGATGTATAGCCCCATGACTCCTGGCCCCAGTGATGTGGAGCCCCAAAAGTGATAGCCCCAGGACTAAAGGCCCCGCTATCCATGGTTTGTCCTGATGTGTCCATCATGTGTCCGTCATGTGCCCATGATTAACTCAAATCCACAAATTTGCTATTGGACATGTCACGGAAATCACGGACATGTCACATACATCACAGGGGCCCTTGATGAGGGAGTCCCCATGTCGCATGTCGGACTTAAGAAATGCCCCATGTCCCATGTCACTAAAGAAAACCCCATGTCGCTAGTCTTAGTGTCACTATCTGACTATTAAGAGTTTGAATATCCGTGATCAAACATACTAATAAGTCATATGCATATTCCTCAATGTCCTTTTAAAAAAATGATTTATCATCATTTTATTTTAGCCGAGATACAAATTGGTCCCAAACCGTAGCTCTCCTACATAGGAAAACTGGAGGCCGAGGGAAGAAGGGAAAATATGTGTTTGCACCATCATGCGAAATATTATGCTTAAGCTTGGTTGCCCACATGGAGCAATTTTGAAATTTTTCAGAATAAAATGCTGGTGAGTTTTGAGCGCATATAATATATGTTAAAAGCTATGAGGCTATTCACAGTCATGTCACTAAGGCTAATGTCGAATGTGGGACTAAATAAATGCCCCATGTCCAATGACACTAGTATAGCCATGTCCCATGTCGATTTTAAGAAATGGCCATGTCGCCATATCGGATTTAAGAAATGGCTATGTCGTAATATCGAATTTAGGGGTCTAGGGCCATATCACGGACATGTCACAGACATAACAGACATCACAGACATGTCGCGGACATAATATTATGATGGACAAAACACCTTTAGGCTGATGTACATGCATGTCCATGACATGTCTGTGACATGTCCGTGAGTTTAGTATTTTGAGTTTTAAAACTTTTTCATTTGCACATCACAACAGTGGTCTCCCTGTTTTGCAACAAGTCTGTCCATCATGTGTCCGTCATGTGTCCAGCAAATATCTATAGATATGTTCCTTTAAAACCTTCATCTTTTTTTTCAACTCTGTCTATGATGTGTCCGCGATATGTCCATTTTGTATCCATCATGTGTCCATCACATGTCTATAGATGTTGTACTTTTAAATTTCTTTTTTTGCAAGTCTGTCCATCATGTGTCCGTCATATGTCCGTCAAACTTCTTTTTTTTTCAAGTCTGTGATGTGTCTGTGATGTGTCCATGATGTGTCCATCATCTGTTCATCATGTGTCCATCATCTGTCTGTCCGGGCTGTCTGTCCACATATGACAAACATGACGGACATATGATGGACAAACCCCTTGAGGATGACACACATGTATGTATATGGGAGGGGGGCCTTTGGACAGGGGGCTACGTATATTTGGGGCTATATGTGGTGGGGCCAGATGCCCTATAGATCCCGTTGTAGGTACTGCAGAATCTGCCGGCAGAGTGCCACCATCCCGCACCAGCACATAGCACGTGGGTGAGCCAGTAGCCTGTGCAGTAAACTGACATGGGGAGTATAAGTTGATAAAGTGATAGTGACATGGGACATGAACATTTCTTAAAATCGATAGGGTGACATGGCCATTTGGACATGGGAACCGGGACACTCCCATCCAGACCCCAATTGCATGACAATGGTAACCAGGGCAGGGTGGAGGTGGCCCCGGGACTTCAATCCCCCGCCAATGTGTTGGCGGGAAGAGCATCAGCTCAGGCCACTCTTGGGCTCTAGGTAGACTTGCACTAATCATTCATATTTATACATTGTATTTTATTATAAAGTGAAACAATCACATTTTTCCCACGAAGTGTTTTAAACTGTGCTATTAGATTGGCCTAAGCTTGGCCGTTCAGTCATTTCAAAATCGAATTTAGGGATATTCCTCCTGTATAACATGTATGAATGCAACTCTGGTGAGTCTACTCCCCATAGTTGAATTTATGCATCATGCCGAACCTTTGTTTGTGACTGTAGATAGAATTCGTCTGAAAGGGTCAATGGATGTTATAACGCTCTAAACTAGTCATTAGTTGTCCATTTTTATCATCATCTGCCCTTAATAACCCGTTTTTATTCAAGTTTGGATTTTGAGAAATGCCCCCCCCCCCCCCCCACTGCGCCTGTGAAATCACGCGTGGTCAGTGTGAGCATCTAAATGGACCATATTTTATTATCACTCCCCCCCAACACCACTGAGGCTTTTCCTGTTATGCCCCCCCCCCCTCCAAGGGCCTGTCTTTTTATCATGACCTCCATATCCACCAAGTCCCCCTGCTGCCAATATATGACTCGGCCCTTGTACACTGATCACTGCATTAGAATGCCTACGAAAATCGTCTGCTGGTTTTAATAATCGCTAGTCTTGTATAAGGGTAAAGGTGCTAGGGGTAGAACATAGTCTTCAAGTATATCTTAAACACTGAAAACAGATTTTGAAGCGGGGAGGGGGTCGTTTTCCAGGTGAGTTGGCGACCTGGTACAATAATTTAAGCAACTTAAATGGCGACTTTTAGACAAATTTGCACCTTTTCATGATCGATGTGCGACTGTTACTCACAAAAATCTAAAAGTTTGTTTCTTTTTTGAGAGTGAAATCACAAGCTTCTCTCATACGGGTGTAGTCCCAGCAAAATCGCGGCAATGGATCAGCGCCTTTTTTTGCGAAAGTTACTATCATAGGAAATATGAATGGTGTTTTATGATATTTACATTTATATTCATACAGGACATTAGTATTTGTAGCCAGAGCAATCACACAGATCATGTGGATTTTTCTGTAAATCATGTATCATTTTCCTATCACTTAAATGGCATAGATCTTACACGTTCACATTAGGTATGTGCTGCCACCTAGTGTGAAGTGTCAGACATGAGGAATATCTTCAATTTTGACCGTAACCAATACATCTAAAATCGTTATATTTTCTCGCCTGATCAGTGCATGGAGCAGTGAGTGAGTGAGGAATTACGGACATTAGTCCCCTAGAAAGCAGGCCCCTAGTGATTAGGCCCCTGGCCGCTAGGCCCTATGTAATAAGGCGTGGAAGGACATTAGGCCCTGGAGGACACCAAGCCCCGTTACATCACATTTACGTCATATTTACATCATTATACGTCATATTTTGATACTATTTTATCAGTAATGGTAAAGGGCCTCCTTGACCTGAGGTTGACCTGAGGGGCCTGATTACCAAGGGTCTGAATGACAGGAGTAGGAGGAGAAGGGATAGTGGGAGGTATCTATTACTATGGCCCACAATGGCTACATAGGAGCCTAGACTTGTTTCCGGGGGGGGGGGGCTCCCTATCTTTTCTATAGTACATTATTTGTGAACATCACCTCGAATTTGGTACCCTTAACAAGGGTGGAAAATCAACAAAATAACACCTCTTTCACAGGAAACTCAGCAAACAAACATACCCTAATGATAGTTGACGCTGGAAAATATAAGCTGCTTGGTCTGAAGAAATCTACCCTAATCTTTGGTAAACAATACACTCATATGATAGCAAGGAAAATGTCCCTTATGAAGTGTCAAATGCGTATGTTTAAAAGAAAAGACCAGCGTGATTATATATATATGTGGCCTTCGGTAGTACTGGCATTGATTAGCAGTATTCGGACATATATACATTATATCAAAGTCTGCACCATGTAGCAATAAACATGAAAAGAAATATCTAGAGCACTAGTGACGTCACAAGAGAACAAAAATGAGCCCGGTCATACAGAGCCTATGTAAATACAAAATATTCAACTACCATTCATGATGCATTAAACAGCCAATGCACAATGATAGACTGGAGGCGGAATCTCAAATGAAGCCCAGAAATCACTTTAGGAGGAACGGAATGTTACAGGGTGGCATCCATGCCAGACTTGAAATATAACACCTACTGAACATATTTAGGGTGGATGCCACGCACAGAAATGGATTTTCAGGTAATTAGGGCTCGATAAAGGCGGCCATTAGCCAAATTTACTATTTTTGCAATATCATTAGGAATAATGATGGTAGACATGTGATTAGGGTGTCTAAATCCACATTTTCTGGGTCAAGGAACACACTGGAAGCATTATCTTTAGTCTCCTCAGCTTATTTTGCCCCTTATAGGCTTAGGGTAGGCCTAAATGAACCAAATTCTCAGTTTTCTTTACGTGTGCCATTCTTATTATCACACTTTTATTAATGCAGCAGGAAAACACTTCCAACCAGGGTCTTTATATTCATCTTTGTCTCTGTAGATATCTAGCTAGATAGTTTATTAAAATAGCTATAATAAGAATATAGGCTCGACGTGCCTAACACATACTTGGGGATCCTTTAACGGAAGCCATCACAAAATGAATGTGGTGTAAAATGATGAAAGTTTATCCACAATGCTTTTATTCAGCACACCTGGTCTATTTAACAATTGTGATATTGTGAAAGGCTTATATCAAGATCTATCTAAGTCTATAACTTATCCAAAGTTCTAAAACCTGTAGCACCATAATGTTTCAATTCTGCGAGGGTTATTAGCAAATGATTTGGACACTGTCTGACACAGTCGCCTCCGATAGCTGGTAAGGGGTGTCAACCAGTGTTCTCCCATGAGATTGATGAGCAGTGGTACTCTCCAAATAAGGAGCTTGCTTACAAAGCTAATGCCAAAGACCTAGCATGGGTCCTTGCACGATTCCATAGCCTTGACGGGGCAACAGTACCAGCATGGACTGGGTTTAACCAACTGACTTCAACTAACGATGAGGAAACTGTTGCAGTTGGGTATCTCCCACTCATAAATGCTGCAGCACATGAAACTGACACACTGTGGACAGCCATGATGAGGTGTGTCAATATCTCCAATGCTGTAAATCCTGGTCAGTCCACTGTGATCACATTTGACCAACAACTCTATTGCAGGGCAAAAGAGCTCCAGTGGGCCAATGCAGAGCAATGTAGCACTATATTCATTAGGCTAGGAGGGTTTCACATCATCAAAAACTTCATGCAGGTGATTGGTCACCATATGGCAGACTCGGGTATAGAAGAGGTGTGGAGGGAAAGCATGGTGTTTGGTGAAAACACTGCTCACAACAACATGCAAGCCAAATCATACAACAGAGCACTGCGAGCCCATAAGTTGACCTTCGAGGCACTGTGGCACATTTTATGGCCTCAGTTCAAGGCTTGGCTGGGTGACAGAGGCATAACCAATGACATCGAAGAAGCAGTGAGGTTATTGATCGAAACATTCACAGATGAAGACAAAAATGAGTTGAGAGCTGCAACTCTAGAGCATGTTGCAGAAACCATACTTCAATACTCAGCCTTTTGGATGAGTTTCAGAAAGCCCAGGCCCCAACAACTAACTATTGGATTACTTACTTGAAACTGGTTATGATCCTCCTACAGTTCATCAGGGCAGAGCGTACAGGAAACTAAAGGTTGCATGTAACATCCTTCATTGCCATGCTCCCCTGGTTTGCATGGTATGATCGTGTAAATTACCACCGGTGGGGAACGGTTTACATAGCCGACTGTATGGCACTTCCAACAACCCATCCAGAGGTGTTTGAAGAGTTCCAACAAGGAAACTTTGTGGTAAAAGAGACTGGAAACAAAGTTAACCAGATCTCCACTGATCAGGCTCTTGAACACGTGAATAAGGTGTCAAAAGTTGCAGGAGGCCTCGTGGGGATTACTAGAAAGGAGAATGCACGTGACTAATGGTGCTTAACCTTCAATCAGCGCAGTCATCTTGCAAATGAAACCTACACTATGTTTGGTTTAGACAGGACTGGTGATAAAGATGCTGAACTTACCATAAAGGAGTTGGGTCCAAAAAGACTGGAACGAGATAGGTCTGATGTGGAGAAGATAAAAGAGCAATTAACCAAGTTTGAAGTATTTCAAGTGAAAAATGAAACCTGTGTGGTGTGTTTAGCAACCCACGATGTAGCATCCAGTGACATCACATCTGCACTTCTCAATGCTCAATCATGTGGTGAGGAAAAAATGTTGGCTTTTTGCTCTCGACCACCATCAGAATTCCACTCCAAAATCCCCAAAACAAAAGCCCAAACACTCCAAATGATATATGAAAGGACATCAAAGTCAACAGCAAAACAAAAAGAACAGACTATAAGAGCAGACAGAACTCTGTTCCAGCGCCTCCTAATATGCAAAGACTCTGGCAGAGATGTTGACTTGAAGATAGTGTTTAGCCATGAACTTTCCCCAGTACCTCTAGCATTAGCAGCTACAGATGGCTCGTTAAGACCAACAAACAAAGCTGCACTTGGTACACTGCTAGGAGATTCTCAAACATTGTCATACCTCCCAACATCGAGTCTGAAAACTGCAACAATCATCGATGGTCAAGCCTTGGTCAGGGCTATTGGGAAGCCAACTGGAGCAAAAACATTTGGTGACTTATCAGATGCATTTGTCAAGTGTGCTCTGAGTCATCTTGGTGGTGTCTCTTCTCGGATAGATATAGTTTTTGACAGGTATGATGGACACACTGTCAAAGATGCCACCCAGAACATCAGGGCAGGAGGAATGAAACTGATCCGTCGAGAGATAACAAACAAAGAAGTACCACTGCCAAGTAACTGGGAGGGCTTCATTCATCATCCAGAGAATAAAGCTGATTTGGCAGACTTCCTGAGCTCAACATTAATTTCTAGGGCAAAAAAATGACCACCGAACCATGAGGTTGCTGTATCTGGGGGATTCAAGGATACACTGGCATCTGGTATGCTGCAATGACACCCCAACCAGATGTCCTGTCACCTATAGGCAATGGCTGGTATGAATCCACAGATGGCAATATCTTGCCAATGTTGATGACACAAGATGCAGTTCCAGACATTGTACCTGAACTTACCTACTGCAAGTGCAAGAGTTGTGCCACCCGCAGGTGCAGTTGTAGGCAAAAGAAGCTACCCTGTACTGTAGCTTGTGAATGCAACAATGGAAATTGCAAAAACCCTAACATCATTGATTGACATTATGTGTCAGACAGTGTCCAAATCATTTGCTAATAACCCTCGCAGAATTGAAACATTATGGTGCTACAGGTTTTAGAACTTTGGATAAGTTATAGACTTAGATGGATCTTGATATAAGCCTTTCCACAATATCACAATTGTTAAATAGACCAGGTGTGCTGAATAAAAGCATTGTGGATAAACTTTCATCATTTTACACCACATTCATTTTGTGATGGCTTCCAATAATGTATCCCCAAGTATGTGTTAGGCACGTCGAGCCTATATTCTTATAGCTATTTTTATAAACTATCAAGCTAGATATCTACAAAGACAAAGATGAATATAAAGACCCTGGTTGGAAGTGTTTTCCTGCTGCATTAATAAAAGTGTGATAATAAGAATGGCACATGTAAAGAAAACTGAGAATTTGGTTCATTTAGGCCTACCCTAAGCCTATAAGGGGCAAAATAAGCTGAGGAGACTAAAGATAATACTTCCAGTGTGTTCCTTGACCCAGAAAATGTGGATTTAGACACCCTAATCACATGTCTACCATCATTATTCCTAATGATATTGCAAAAATAGTAAATTTGGCTAATGGCCGCCTTTATCGAGCCCTAATTACCTGAAAATCCATTTCTGTGCGTGGCATCCACCCTAAATATGTTCAGTAGGTGTTATATTTCAAGTCTGGCATGGATGCCACGCTGTAACATTCCGTTCCTCCTAGGGTAAAATTTCAGAATTCTGCCACCAGTCTATGAAGGGTAAGGGCAATGATTCATTGTCTTCATAAATTAGTTATGAACCCCTTTTTATTTTTATTTCATAAAAAGAGGTTTTAAGTACGCCACTAGAGCCAATATAAATGAAACAGATACGAAACACAAAATCGCCTGCCCCTACACTGGTCTATGACTGGCCCTTGAGTGGCCCTTAATTGGCAGTTAGGACACACTGAGAGCGGTGTACATTACCTAGCAACCAATCAAACAGCCATTATGGGAGTGTCTAGACCAATCAATAGAGATGAGCTGAGTGTGTCTGGATGGACCTTGGTCTGATGTGACGTCATTTCTGACCTGGTCTGGTCAAATGTATTGCAGTTTTACTGGTACATTGTGTAGACTTTAATATAAATAACTGTAACTGACGTCTGGGTGTACTTTGATAGACATATGGATCACAAATATGTATAAAGTATTATACTTATTATAAGTAATAATAAATATGAGTACCGTAAATTCTCGCGTAGAAGCCGCGGCTTGTACGCGAGTCAGACTCAGCTTTCTTTTGATACCAAACATGCCTATATAGGGTGCGGCTTATACGAGAGTTTTTATTAGTATACTACAGTACCAAAATCGCAATATTCAGACCCCCTCTGCGGCTTATATAATTTGTCAAAGTTAGGGGTGCGGCTTATACGCGAGTTAGGCTTATACGCGAGAATTTACGGTATCAATAATCATAAATCATAATTTATGTCGATATGTCATATCGGGCCATCGTCAATTAGCATTGCACTAATATCTGAGATTTGATTTGCACGAAAGTAAGTAACACTACAATCAGCGACTAGGTTGGCAGTTTGGGTTTATTGTACATTAGGTATGCGATGGTATGCACCTAATACCCTACCCAGCTCTCTCTGACTGGCTAGTACTCTCGTTCCCAAATCCTTCCAAAGGAAGGCTCTGGTAACTGCCAAATGTTGGGATTTTGCTGGGTCTGGGCAACCCCTGCTGGTAGCTTGGAACCAGCGAACAGGAGCAGGAAATGGAACCAGAAAGGCCGATGGTAAAACTACATTAAACTACTTTCATACATTCTGGTTCCATTTCCTGTTCCTGTTCGCTGGTTCCAGCCTACCAGCAGGGGTTGCCCGGACCCAGCAAAATCCAAAGTTCAAGGTCATTTGGCTGTTACCAGAGCCTTCCTTCGGAAGGATTTGGGAACGAGAGTAACTGGCTAGTAGTGCGTGCCCCTTATATACAGTAAAATTCCGTTATAACGAAGTGCTCTGGGCCAGCAAAAAAGTTCGTTATAAACAAATTTCGTAGTATCCAAATAGAGCAATAGGGTGGTGCAGCGCCACTGGTGGTAGGTGTAGGTACCAGGTAGCAGGTGTTCATATGCTTTGTCCTCGACTTGTAAGCGGAGACAAAGAAATCGTATATGATATTCATGGTCAAATAATAGCGGTTTGAGCCCTCATAATATCACAGACCTAGTACAACTTGGCGACTTTTGGACAAAATTATCAGTAGGATAGAGGCTCCAAAAAGCGACTTTGTGACATGGGGCCCTTCAATTTGGCGACTTTCCGACCTCAGGGGTGGGGGACCCCTCTGCACCCCCCCCCCCCCCCACTTTTGGATAGATTTGGCTATAGTAAAAAGGGTCTAAAAAGGCGACTTTGGGACCTTGGGCCGTAAAAGGGGCATTCTCACCACTCACACTTACCACATAGCAGACTAGAACAGTACTGGAACTGTGAGTGGGATACGCTCGGTGAATATGCCACTTTAATTTCAACGACTTTCCAACCTGAGGGGGACCCATCTGTAACCCCAACAAGATAGGATGTAGGATAGATGATACCGCCCTGAGCTGCAGCAAGTCTACTTCACATCAATTCGCTATGGGATACCGTGAGAAAGAGGTGCTTCTGCTTTTCTAGTACCAGTGGCATCTATTTTTAGCAGCCCCGGTACAATCACTATCTGTGTCTGGGTCAAAGGCGCTATGGTCTTACACAATAGAGTAAGAAAGAGGATTTCTCCTAAGGTTACAGGTGCTACAGATTACGGTAGGTGCAGGGTGAAAAGCTTATCTTAACACACCTTAACACACCTAAAACCTTGGCACAATTGCAGATGTATCGAAATATGTGCATAAATATTCATATATATTACCGATTTACAATCCCAAAACTAACTTTTTAAAGTAAAATGCTTGCGGCGTCGGCCACCACGGTGCCTTGGGATTTTCCAGGCGGTAGGAGATTCCCTATTTTGTCGTCATTCCTGAGCCTAATGTCTCTCACAAAAGAGGGAGTACCGTAAAACCTCGCATAGGCTAGGCCTGGAGGCAACGGCTAGTACACGAGTCAGATCGCCTCTGCAGCTATTTGAATCTGCGGAAAGTAGGGGTGCGCCTTAGGGAGTGTTCATTTATTAATTACAGGGGGGGGATGGTGAGATTTCGCGCGGAGGGGTGAAATTTTTTTACGCCCCCCCCCCCCCTCGAGAGGGCGTGGAACGTTTTGTGCCCCCCCCCCCCCCCCCCCGCGCCGAATGCGGCGAAAGATTTTCGCCCCCCCCCTTTGAACTATAGTATCGCGCAGGCTTTTTTGCTAAAAAGGGGCTTACATTTTTACACCCCCCCCTCAAGAGGGGTCAGAGTTTTTTACGCCCCCCCTCAGGAGGGGTCAGAACTTTTTACGCCCCCCCCCCCCAAACCCACCACCCCCCCCCCCCTGTAAATAATAAATGAACACTCCTACAAGCATTAAATGTGTAGTCCCGGGGACTAATAAAATGGTAGGCCTAGTCCTGGGGACTCTCGCCATAGTGCTGGGGACTACTACAACAAGCTGCATAGTCCTTAGGACTACAGAAACAGGCCTACATAGTCCTGGGGACTACAGACATAGTTCTGGGGACTAGCAACCCCCAATCTCTAGTCCCGAGGACTATGCTTCCATAGTCCCTAGCACTATGTAGGCCTGCACTAACTAGCTCTCTAGCACTAGTAGTAGCAGTCTTGGGAAGTCCCTAGGACTATGTGGGTAGTCCTCAGGACAGTAGTCTTCAGGACTGTGCAGCCATACATTCAAATATTTGGAAAGACTGTGCATAGTGGTATATGATCCCAGTTTTAGAAATAATTGTTCCTAGGACTACATGTGTAGTCCCTAGGACTACATGTGTAGTCCCTATAGGACTACACATGTAGTCCCCAGGACTTTAAATCTAGTCCCCAGGACTATGCTATAGCTTGCAGTATATGTTAATCCTGAGCCCCCCCCTTCCGCAGGACGCAGGGAGGGGCTGTCAGGCCCTTATCCCACAAAACGGCCCTTATCCCCCAAAAGACTATCGTTTTGGGACATAAGGGCTGACATCAGGCCCTTATCCCACAAAAGTGGCCTTAAAGCACAAAAGCCCTTATCCCACATAAGAAATGCCCTTATCCCACAAAAGCCCTTATCCCCCAAAACCCATATACTGGTGTCATATCCCTACCTGCCCTTATCTCCCATAACATCCTCGAATACCAACTTGCCCCTATCTCCCAAAACCTTTATATGCTGGTCTCATCTGTCAACCTGTTCTAAGGTTCAAGCAGCCCTTATGTCCCAAAACCTATATAAACTGGTCTCACCCATCAACCTGTCCTTAAAATCAGCATCAAGTTTAAGTTGCCATTATCTCCCAAAAAAGTTATATACTGGTTCCATATGTCAACCTGTTTTCAAGTTCAAGCAGCCCTTATGTCCCAAAACCTATATACTGGTCTCACCCATCAACCTGTCCTTAAAATGAGCATCAAGTTTACTTATAAGTTGCCCTTATCTCCCAAAACATATATACTGGTCTCATCCGCCAACCTGTCCTTAAAAAGGGCTTCATGTTTAAGTTAAAAGTTTATGTTATATTATACTGGTCTCATCTGTCAATCTGTTCTTAAGTTCAAGTAGCCCTTATATCCCAAAACCTATATATTGGTCTCACCCACCAACCTGTCCTTAAAATGAGCATCAAGTTTAATTATAAGTTGCCCTTATCTCCCAAAACATATATATACTGGTCTCATCAGCCAACCTGTCCTTAAAAAGGGCATCAAGTTTAAGTTGCCCTTATCTCCCAAAACCTATATACACTGGTCTCACCTGCCAACCTGTCCTTAAAAAGGGCATCACGTTTATGTTATGAGGTTATGTTACATTATACTGGTCTCATCTGTCAACCTGTTCTCCAGTTCAAGTAGCCCTTATGTCCCAAAACCTATACATACTGGTCTCACCCATCAACCTGTCCTTAAAATCAGCATCAAGTTTAAGTTGCCCTTATCTCCCAAAAAAGTTATATGTTGGTCTTATATGTCAACCTGTTTTCAAGTTCAAGCAGCCCTTATGTCCCAAAACCTATATACTGGTCTCACCCATCGACCTGTCCTTAAAATGAGCACCATGTTTACGTTGTAAGTTTATGTTATATTATACTGGTCTCATCTGTCAATCTGTTCTCAAGTTCATGTAGCCCTTATGTCCCAAAACCTATATACTGGTCTCATCCACCAACCTGTTCTTAAAATGAGCATCAAGTTTAATTATAAGTTGCCCTTATCTCCCAAAACCTTTATACTGGTCTCACCCATCAACCTGTCCTTCCCAGTGGACACAGAGCGGTATATAAAGGTTTTGGGAGATAAGTTGGTACTGAGCATATATGTATATATATACGTTTTGGGAGATAAGGGCTGGTAGGGTTGTGACAACAGTGTATGGGTTTTGGGGGATAAGGGCAAGTAGAACCGGTTGATGGATGAGAGCTGTATATAAAGGTTTTGGGAGATAAATTGGTACTGAGAATATATGTATATATATATATATATATATATATATATATATATATATATATATATATATATATATGTTTTGGGAGATAAGGGCTGGTAGGGATATGACACCATTATATGGGTTTTGGGGGATAAGGGCAGGTAGGATATGACACCATTATATGGGTTTTGGGGGATAAGGGCAGGAAGGGATATGACACCATTATATGGGTTTTGGGGGATAAGGGCAGGTAGGGATATGACACCATTATATGAGTTTTGGGGGAAAAGGGCAGGTAGGGATATGACACCATTATATGGGTTTTGGGGGATAAGGGCAGTAGGGATATGACACCATTATATGGGTTTTGGGGGATAAGGGCAGGTAGGGATATGACACCATTATATGAGTTTTGGGGGATAAGGGCAGGTAGGGATATGACACCATTATATGGGTTTTGGGGGATAAGGGCAGTAGGGATATGACACCATTATATGGGTTTTGGGGGATAAGGGCTGGTAGGGATATGACAACAGTATATGGGTTTGGGGGATAAGGGCAAGTAGAACCGGTTGATGGATGAGAGCGGTATATAAAGGTTTTGGGAGATAAGTTGGTACTGAATATATATACGTTTTGGGAGATAAGGGCAGGTAGGGATATGACACCATTATAAATGGGTTTCGGGGGATAAGGGTAGGTAGGGATATGACACCATTATAGGAAATATAAGAAGCAGGGCGGATTATATGAGTAAAGCGGAGAGAGAGAGAATACTCCCCCTGGTGGATCTTTGAGAACAATTCAGTAAGGACTGGTTGATCACCACACGCCCCTTTGCTCCCTCTGTGGGGGAAGGACTGAACTGCTGGTTTCACTCACCAAGGGCACACTGGATATAGAGCAGAGGCCGGGGGAGCTCGCCCTCACAACCGCCACACCGCCGCTGCACACGCCTGCTCGCAGAGACACTGAGTTACATAATAAAGGGGCAAGTAGAACCGGTTGATGGATGAGAGCTGTATATAAAGGTTTTGGGAGATAAATTGGTACTGAGCATATATGTATATATATATATATATATATGTTTGGGAGATAAGGGCTGGTAGGGATATGACACCATTATATGGGTTTTGGGGGATAAGGGCAGGTAGGGATATGACACCATTATATGGGTTTTGGGGGATAAGGGCAGTAGGGATATGACACCATTATATGGGTTTTGGGGGATAAGGGCTGGTAGGGATATGACAACAGTATATGGGTTTTGGGGGATAAGGGCAATAGAACTGGTTGATGGATGAGAGCTGTATATAAAGGTTTTGGGAGATAAGTTGGTACTGAGCATTTATGTATATATATAATACGTTTTGGGAGATAAGGGCTGGTAGGGATATGACACCATTATATGGGTTTTGGGGGATAAGGGCTTTTGTGGGATAAGGGCATTTCTTGTGTGGGATAAGGGCTTTTGTGCTTTAAGGCCACTTTTGTGGGATAAGGGCCTGATGTCAGCCCTTATGTCCCAAAACGATAGTCTTTTGGGGGATAAGGGCCGTTTTGTGGGATAAGGGCCTGACAGGGGCAGTTTGTGGGGACTTTATACTTTAATACAACAGGGCGAAGGCCTCTTTTCTTAAAACAATGCTGAGCATGGAAATCTGTAACACCTCACCCCCTCACCCACGGGGCTTCTTCACGGGCCGTGTCCACGGGGATGCGGGCAGGGATTAGGGGCAACATGCAGCTGACCGACTACTGCGGCCACTGTAGTCCCTAGGACTACGATGTCGCCGCCTGCCCCTCCCTGCGTTCAGAAGACCTCTGTGGCTTATAGGATCGGCCCAAAATCGGGGTGCAGCTTATACACAAGTTAGGCTTATACATGACTCATGAGGTTTAACATTTATGGACACAATATGCATAAAAAATACCTCGCTTCTGGGGGGATAACCCTGTAAACTGTGAACTGTAATAACAGATGGTTTTGGTTTCCCAGTAGACAAAAACATAACAGAACGTTTCTGCATGGCTCCTTATTGTGGCAAAGCGTTGAGAACGCTATTTTGATGTAAAAACAATGCGTTTCTGTCAGCTGGGTAGTATAGATAGCAATTGGATTGGTAGTAAAATAGAGCATTTCTGTTATTCTTCACACATATGGTGAACCTGTCGTAAACTACCCGCGGCTAGTACGCAAACCAAATCGCCAGTGCCGGGGGAGGGAGGGGGGAGGAGGGAGGGGGAAGGAAAGGGGAGGGAAACGACGAGAGGGCCTGCACAGACAACTTTATAGTAGTTATCATGCATAGAAGGGTTTATCATGTCCCCCGGTGGTCCCGGGGCCCCGGGCCCTGGCCCCCACCTCCTGCCACCAGCTGATAACACTGATAAAAGTCTTCTATTAGAAGGGAATAACGTGTGAATAAGGTGCACCATCAGTGTCCTATGGAATGACTCTACTCAGAGTGAAACAAATAAGTGTAATATACAGTGTATATATAAGTACATACTGCAGTATGTTAGGGAGCTCATACAAAGTGTTTGTTAGACACTGCCAGTTACATGGCAGAGACAGAGTATGCTGTTTTATTCTAGATAGCTTTGCCAGACACTTCACGGAAATCGATAGGTTCAAGTTTCACAATCAGGGAAATTAATCACGGTACAACTGTGGGCGGTGTGGAAAAATATCCGACGGTAAATATAGCATTGATATTAAATGTTCATGCAATATCTCCAATGCTCCATGTCTCAGTTTTCTGTAAAGGTTAAAGGGGGTAGCCTTGGGCTGGATTGCCATTATTAGATTCCTATTTCGAATCAATGGTCCCATGAAATGGAGAGAAAATGCTCCATATTGTTGAGGCACCATTGCAACCATCCAAGGAGGTGTATCAGCATTATCCACTTCATGAAGGTTTGCATTTAAGCAAAGAAACACTTTGAGCTGGCCGCTGGCTATGTTGCCAAAATGACTCTTTTACAAGGGTCAGGCATTTTGATGAAGATCAGACATTGCTGGAGCCAAACAAATGAGGGTCAGGCAATGCTGGACTCAGCCAAAGAGGTCGAGTGTCTGGCAATGCTGGATCCTCATGCCAGAGTCTGGCAATCCTTGGCTATTGGGGACATCGTCTGACGCTCATGTTTGCCTAAGAGAAGTGTTCCTTAAGGCGTCTTTGATTTGCAAACGTACATACAGTGTATGCAAATTTGCAGCACTATTTTGTTGTTGCATCATGGAGACCGTTCAGAGGAGTACATCAGCACCATTGCAAGAGTTTGGCAATGGTGGTTACTGCATGCATGCACCATGACGTCGAAAATAATGCATGCATAAAGGCATTAAGTGGCCCAATAATGATTTAATGCATCATGCACAGAGAGAAGAAGTAAAATCACGGTACTCTCAAATGGAAGTCCAGCCCCGATCACTGAGGTAACTCTCCCCACAACTCTAAAGTGACCCCCAATCATTTATAAGGGAGTCTTGGAACAGAGTCATTATAGAGTCATTATCTATAGAGTTATTTTCGAGTCTTGCTAATGTTAAGGAGTCACGTTAGAGTCCTGGGGAGAGTTACCTCAGTGATTAAATTGGGAGTTACAGTGATTCTACTTCTTTTCTGTGTGTGCCCTTTGTCATCATGACGACAAAAGTCATCTAACATGGTTGAGAAGTTATACCATATCTGGGAGAACTATGGAGAACCCGGCGAGGCCGACAAAGGGCCTGGCTAATGCGCTCTCTGTTGGAGTCTGATGGCTGTGGTCAATAGTTAAATAGGAATCTCAAATAAACCAAACTTCTCACCCCATGAGCCCCGTCCTCCAGTCTATATAATTGCAGTGCTAATGCAATTCTCCCTCCTCTCCCCACATTTTATTACCCATAATGACACCACCAAGGAGATGAGGCTGGCCTCCTCCTGTAGGTGTCAAACTTAGCACTAATAAAGCTACTAATGCCCTCACAGTCAGGGGGCTCACCAGGATAAGCCAGACAAGGTATAAAACCTCCAGTTATCTGTAACAAACCGCTGATAACCCTGCAGCAGCCCTCTAGGAATACAGGGATCTCAAATGAGCTAAGGCCTTGAATAGGCGCAGGTAGATGTAGGGATTGAAATTGAAATTTAGGCTATTTTTGTATCTAGATTGAGGTGGCTTATTCAAGCCTTTAATGGTATATGATTGGTGTATCATGATGACCGTTCCGTGGAGTACTATTGTAGTTAATATTGCAGCACTCGTGGTTACTACATGCATGCATCATGACAATAAGATTTAGCATGAAAGCATCAGGTGGTTCTGAAATGTTTAATTGCTACAGCTATCTGTATCAAACCGCTGATAACCCTGCAGCTATTGCCCAGCAGCCACCCATGCTACAACATGGAGGCACGATACCGGCTACCAGAGCCTCGTCTAAAAACAAACACGTGTGATTGCTTGTGGGTGATGACGTAAAGAGATAGGGGAGATCCACCGCCTAGCGGGACCTTGGTGAACTACACTAGACATCATTATCTCCTCCGATATTAGAGAGTGAGGCGGACGTATCGCCGGAAGTGCTGTATCAGCTAAATACCGGCAGGTCTATTAAAGCAATGCTAAGCTGCCAGGTACACTGGCTGTATCCTTGGCTGCCTATACGACCGATCTCTTAGTCACTATAGTCTAACCAAGTCATTTTCTTGCCTTGCTATGAGACCAACATAGGTTAGTTAATATTGTCAGTACTGACTAATTCACCTTAGTCTTCTCCGTTTCAATGGGTTTTAGGTCCTTTTGAGTAATGGGTGTTAGGTCCTTTTGAGTAAGGCATTAGTCATACTTTTTGTATATCAAAGGGATCAAGGCTAGATGTTTGTTACAAATATTTTCGGGCCTATTAGAAGGGTAAAGGGAATGTAGGCTCGCAGCAAATTAAATTCAGATGAAGGATCTGCAATTCTTGTGAATATGCATGTTTCCCCTAGCCCATGGACTTTGTGGCATTGTAAGCTTCAATTGGATACACATGTAGCCATATGTGCCTATTTTTTTCATAGGCTGGGTAGGCTGGAAAGGCTGTGTAGGCCGGGTAGGCTGGGTACAAGCTGGAAGTGTTAGTTACCCAGAGACAAGGTACCAGTCAGTAAGAGTAACCGCAACCAGCAAAATTCAAAATGGCTGACCGGTTGGGTATGACTCTACAGGGTTATTCAGCTTGCGGGATGTGCATCTGGTTTTGGTACCTTCTAATTCAAACTATTTCAAACCTCTCTTCTGATATTCCGCTGCAATATTCGTTCTGGATCCCAACATAAAACATTAAAAAAAACAGAATTGGCCTTTAGTTGGTTGCGCTATTGTGGCATGCAGTGGCAGTGTGATGTGTATACGTAGCTACATGGCTACATGGTTAATCCACGAGTAGACCCACTGCTAACCCTTTGAGAATGACATAATGCCTTAGTAAATAATGTCTTTGGTTGTCATAATGCATGAATTCAAGCTTGGTGAGTAATAGTGCTGCATTCATGCATCATGCCCAAAGGGTCGGCATGATGCAACAATGCAGCACCAGCAAGTTACTCACCAGGGCTGCATTAGTGCATCATGATGCTTCTTCGAGAGTAGCTCAACCCCACAGCGTAGGCATGATGCTTGAATGTATCCCTGGCGAGGTACTCGCCTGGGGTACATTCATGCATCATGACGTCCTCGGGAATAATGCATCATGCCATACTTAAAGGTGGTTACCAGTATCCCTAGTAGGCCTCCATATTGTGAACATCTTACTCAATGCTAAAGGGCTCTGACGCAGCCCCGCATGTAGCAGCTAGCAGCTATTTAGCTGCCCAGCCAACATTGCTTAGTGAGACCCATATGTGTTTTACTTGGGTAAGCTGATTTTCCCATATCTGGGTTATGGCCCTTTCTGTCCAGGGCTATAAATGGAAGTCAAGTGGTCAGCCCAGATTCAGCTAGAGCCCAGATTTTTTTCACTTGAGCACAAATTATAGAAACGTACAACATGGTGATTTCTGGGGAAAAAAATAGGATGTCAGCATGTTTTGAAAGTTTTTCAATGTATTTCGGTAAGTTTTACCTGGGCTGGCGGATCGGGCCTCCCACTTATAGCCCTGGACAAAAAGGAACATAACCCAGATATGGGCAAGGACAGCTGGCCCAAGTAATACCCATATGGGCCCCAGGTACCAATGTTTTCTGGATGTATAGCAGCTATATAGGACATGCATGCCGTCCTTAAAGTGTTAAAGCCATGATAGAGTGCTATACGATAGGATTGACAGTGATTGATTAAGGGTCACATTTGCTGGCCGGTGGTATTGATGTGGTATATACCTCAGTGGCCGGCGCTACCATGATCAAGGTACACTGATTGCCTTTTTAACCCTTTTATGATGGCATTGGGCATTAATAGTATTTCAGAGTCCTGATACATGAATGCAGCCTTGGTGAGGTACCCACCGGGATTGTATCATACCGAGCCTACTGTGTTGATACACTCCCAAGGGACTGGCATGATACATGTAATGCAGCACTGGTGAGTTAGCGTATCATTGGTACATCATGATGCCAGATTGATGTGAAGGTGTTTAAAGGGTTAACAGATCATGTATACTGTAATGGGGACCATGCCATTGGCTAACGTTTATAATTGCTTAATATTTGTGAGTGTGTGTGGCCTGGTACGGTTTGTGTTAATGATATCAGATTCCTTATCAACATGACGCTCGGTAGTGATGCTCGATCTTGTTTACTGCTCGACAAATTTAATACCCGAAGATCCCAGACTGTTTATAAAGGTGCAGTATAAGGGTTATATACATGAATTGGTACACTCGATGGTTGTTTTAATGGTACAGACCTCATATCTGGCTTTATATCTATAGGTTCATTTACACTGTAAATCAACAGTGCCCATGTACACTACTACCATAGTATACAGGTATATATATATATATATATATATATATATATATATATATATATATAGAGAGAGAGAGAGAGAGAGAGAGAGAGAGAGGTTTTTATATATATATATATATATATATATATATATATATATATATAGAGAGAGAGAGAGAGAGAGAGAGAGAGAGAGAGAGAGAGAGAGAGAGAGAGAGAAGGATATATACATATACACACACATATATATATATATATATATATATATATATATATATATATATATATATACATATTCTGTAAAACATCTACTGCTCAGCTATGTCCACTTCTTCAGTGTATGCTTTACTCTCAATATATACCGCTTCCCAGAATCTGTCAGACAATGACACAGCAAAAATTGCAGTCAAGCAACAATATGTCTACCTTTATTTCACCTGTCAAAAAGATGTCCGCCACAAGAACAGTATACAAGGCCACATAGATGTGTGTTGTTTGATACAATATAGAATTCAGATCAAATGAGCAACTATAGCTAGTCATCTGCAAGGGAGGTATTTACATCTCTAGATTATAGCTATCTCATAAGATATGTTAGATCATGATTAGCACCAACTGATATTTGAGAACAATTTAATTAATCTGATTTTCTATTTGATGGGAATATCTTTTCACAAATAACATTTCTAGATAATACTTAAACTCAGATATTTGGTCATCTATGACACTGTGGTAAACGCCGGTTCTCACATTGACTTAAAACAAAACATCTAGAACATTCAGGAAGCAGATATCCATAGAGGGGGGGAGGGGGGGGGGCAGCGGGAGGGGGGGGGGGGGGTTCCAAGCAACTTTACGCATCAGCTTTTAAGTAGTATTAGCGCCCTTAACCCCCTCCCCTTTTCCTACGCCACTGAACATATACTGGTACAGTGGATGCTTATCGTTGCTAGCTGACTACAAATATCCGCTCACGGCTCTTCCTGATTGTTTCAGTATGCTCTCCCACTGGTTGTAGGATCACCACATTCTGTTTCCTACCCTGGCTGTTTCTAGTTACTCCACTACTCTCAGTAGAATGTGGTTTTGAAACTTGACTGACCCATTGCGTACAGGTCAATCTATGTCAACTCACTATCAAAATCTAAGATAACAATCTTCTGGAGAAAAGGACTTCCAAAAGAATGCTTATCATTGGTAATCGAGTTGTGCCTGTCTAAACATACATCTATGTGGTAATGACACTGTAACCCACCCATGTAGTTAAACCCGCAGATCTTACTGCCCCTCCAGTAACAGTCAGAGTGCAGTCGGGACAGGTACTCAGCCCTATATATAGGGGGGCTGGGGGTATAAGTGATTTTGACTTACAACACATTGTAGCAAGGGACCTTAGAACAGAAGTCGTGTTTCAGCAGATGTTAATCTCCAAGCATTATGTTGTTTGTAAACACCGCACTCTCCACCCATATGTCTAGTCTACCGGTGGCTATAACTCACTTACTGGTTAGCTGGGTTTGCGCTATTCTCAGATGCTGCACCAACATGGCCAATTAACATGGGTAACTGTGAGGGAGAGAATATTATTAACAGTGGAGGCAAAATATTTTGACTTGGAATGGAGTATAGGAAGCTACGTCTTTAAGATCCCTGTAGGAACAATGTTGAAATACATTATTTCTATGGAAGCTATCCACCCAGCATGAATGATTGCATTAAACTTTAAGCAAATCCGAGATGCTTAGATGGACACTTTAAGCAGCTTTAATATCCTTAGATAACACTTAATGTAGCCATCATGACCTTTCCATGACAATTCCGTCGTATTGACTGAACATGTATTACCAGTTTCAAAATACTTAATCATCTGTTTTAATAACTGTATCCGTCCAGTCATAGTCCTGTAGTGTCCATCTTGCTCTTTACAAAACAAGTGTATAATCAATACACCGTGATAATACATATTGGTTAGTACTTTAAATCAGCTATGCTGAGTACTACCCTTATCATTGTTGACAGTTTATTTTCATTAGTCATCCATGTGCAATATCTTTCCATTTTTCATGCCTACTGTATGACTTGGAATCATGTACGAGCTTTCTGTTTCATGCATACACCGTGATGACGAAAGACAAGGAAATATTCATGTATATTAATGTGGTCAATAAATGATTAAAACACCTAAAAAAAAACATAAATCACTTTAAGGGTTCCTTTAGGGACCTTTGATTTGCTTAAATGTAAACATTAATGCGGTGGGGATAGCCTCTGATGAAATATTGCTTTTCAATATTGTTCCTAAAGGCATCTAATAATGATTCCTCATACTTCATTGCATGTTTTTAGAATCTAAAAGGCACATTTAAACTCAAGTTATACCCCACCCGCCTACAGCAAGGCAAGCACCCAGCCTCTTTGGCATGGATCTGTTCACTCACTAAACCACAAGGCTTCTGCAGGGTTATTGGATTTCCTCCCACCAAAGAAATGATCAAATCGTCTTTTCGAACAGGCGCGCCCCAATATCTGGCCGCTGAATTTGAGCAACAGTGAAAACACCGGGGCGGTGCTGTCCTCACTGGTTATCCTACGGCGGCTCTGATTCATTATCCGCTAATTTTTCTGACAGCCCAGGACTTGGTTTTTGGTGGGAAATCCATGAAAGACTACCAAGAGTCTGCAATGGATGAGCCCCAATTCTACTCACAGCTTGCCTTGTCCTTGCTGCTTGACTGCAGTCAGGGAAAGGCTTGGCAAAGCGGTCGGCGGTTGACAGAAAGTCAAAGTTACAGAAATTACTTTCAGATGCTTTAATCTGCAGTGACAGTCGAGTTATCTCCCTAAAGGACACTTTGGTTTGTTCATGTTGGTTCCTTGTCAGAGGAATCGGTTTGTATCATTTTGCCATGAAATGGGGAAATGTGACTGACACATGGAGATGTTTCCAGCTACCATAAATTCTCCCATATAAGCCTACCTCGCGAATTGGCCACACCCCTAACTTAAACAAATCATATCAGCCTCAGAGAGGCTCTGAACATTGCGAAATCAGTACTGTAGTTTACTGATAGAAACTCATGTATAAGCCAGAATTCGATATTGGGCCTATCCTATGTTTAAGCCACACTGGCAGTCTGAATCATACTAGCCAAAGCTTCTACGCAAGTGTTTACTGTACTTATTTAGAACATATCTGCAGGGGACTTGGGGTAATAAGTGCTTATCCTCTAAAGTAATCCCGAGTCATCAGAGATTAGATAACATAGACTTTTACTTAATCTTCATATTGTGTTTCAATGCCTTTGGAATTTAGCTTCTCTCTATAAGTAATGTCTATTAGCTTGGCTAGAGCAGATGTGCATATAACCCCATAAGGACCTACCTAGAGGAGAGATCGTTTGTAATCTGCATTTACCCTCTAAGGATGGCATGTCGCTAAAAGGTGACGCTTATTATCATGATGCACCGATGCAGCCCCTATGAGTAACACACCGATGTTGGATTGGTGCATTATGCCAACCGTTCCGGACTCAACCCTAAGAAGTTGACATGATGCATGAATGATGCTCTAGCGAGTTACTCACCAGGGCTGCATTCATGCATCATGCTGAACCTGAGGGGTTGATACCCTCCTGAAGGTTCGTTTTAGAGAACGAGCGCAGCACTTGCTGGTTATTCACCAGAGAAATATTATTGCACTATGACGACAACGGCTATTTCACATCATGCGGACATGAGAGGGTTATCAGAAGTAAGAGGAAATAATTACTGGAAGCAGCTGCGTGGAGCAAAATTAGCCAAGCCATGACTACACTAAATTCAGATTACAAGCTGAGGACCCTCAAATCCCCCCGAGGGGAATGTTTCTTATAAACAATGTAGAATAACATCAGCTTGAATATTTCATCAGACTTTGAAGATATAAGAAACAATCGAAAAAAAAATTGTATGTAGAGAGTCACAGAAAGCTAATATGTCTGCCCGCTTCCTACTGAGTCCTAGCGACCCATAACACAGATAATATCTAGGCTCCAGAACTTAGTCAGTACTGGCTAACAAATCAGCCAATAGTACCTAACCTAGTTACTGTAAAACCTCGCGTATAAGCCGCGGCTAGTACGCAAATGAGATCACTGGTGCGGCTTATAGGATCGGCACAGAGTCCAGGTGCGGCTTATACGCGAGTTTTTGCTCCTATAGTACAGTACTAAAGCCACCCTAATCAGATCGCTGGTGCGGCTTATAGGATCGGCCCAAAGTCGGAGTGCGGCTTGTACGCGAGTTAGGCTTATATGCAAGGTTTTACGGTAGTCATTTTCTGTCACCGCACATGACCAACCTAGGTTAGTTAACACCAGTTGTCAGGTTGGTCAGTACTGACCTTAGTCTTGTCCATGTCAATCACTATTAGGCTAAGCACTTTCGAGTAAGGCATTAGTCATATGTTGTTTTGCCTCAGTCATTTTTGAATATCACTTGGTCATGCCTCACGGATATCCCTATGCTTAACTTGGTATAGCCACTTCAGAGTAAGGGCCGGGACATTTAGATTATCCGTGTAGAGCCGGTAGTAGTGGTAATTGGAGTGGGGAGATAGGAGGCCAACATAAACAGATCAAGTCGCTCAGTGGATGCCAGCTTCAGCCCACCTCCTTTAACAAATGACCCATTTGGTCCAAGGCTTGGGAATTTAGCAGAACATTACTAAGTCTAAACTTGCAGGTGTGACAAAATCGTATGTTGTATAGTATAATCTGAATATGTAGGAGAGAACAATATTGTTTTCACCTACATCTGTGATGAATGCAATAATTGTGTACCAAAATATTGACAGACTAGGCCAAAAAATAGTTTCAGGTCGCCCCACTGGCCCTTTACAAAACAGGGCCGACCCTACGTTTTCTTATGCAATTTTGAAGAATTTCTTCTTTTTTTTATTTATCCATTTTTGGTCAATTTTAGGGGATTCTGGCTAGTACTTTCATGTAAATTTTTTGAAAATCCGACCTACCGACCCCACATTTTCTTCCCATGTTACCTGGAACATACCTTTTTTTGGCCTTGGTAAAATCAGGGAGTCCAGCTATATAGTTAGATAGCCATCCCCTTGTTGGTACTTGGGTATCTGCCATATGTCAGGACGTTGTGTATCTACCACTCAGTAAGCACTACCCCTATCTACCACCCATAATGAAGAGCAAGACCTCTTGGCAGGGGCTCATGTACTTGAACATTGAGCTAGTTCCCGACATGATGAACATATAAATGTAAGCCACACTGTCTAGACAAACACGACAGAGAAAAGCAGCGAAAGTCAATGTCTCCTGAAATACGACCACTGCATGAATGTGTGCATTTAAGCAATCCGCAAATTAAAGATACCATAGTGGCCCTTTTAAGCCCGGTTTAAGTCTTTAGGGTTTAGTTATCCCCTGCGCTTATACAGGGACCTGTGCTTATATGAGTCCCTTTAGCGAGATAATTTGGGTTTTAGAGGGATTCAAGACCTGCATTTATTTGAGACCCTTTCGCCCAAACGGGTCATTACGGTTCTTGAAGTATTATTTAATTTCTTTTTCAAATTCCAGAAAATGACGCTATAGAAGTGGCTTTTATGCCTTGGTAACCTTTTTGTGATATTCGCATGGCATTTACTGAAGCTAATGCTTCTTTAAGTGTTCTTTAAAGCATCTTTAATTTGCTTAAATGCAAACATTAATGCAGTGACCCTTTTGAGCAACCAAAATAGAGAAGTGATCCTCCACATTGAAGCTATCCATTTTAGAGTCGACATATATGTAAGCGTGGTATTGATTTTATCTTTAAGAAGACTTATCCTCAAAGTGTTCAGTTACTTTTTGACTTTGAAATCTTCCTCGTATTTGTCTCCCCTCGCTGTATCAGCCTCCCCTGTGTCCTGTACAGAATAGTCGCTGATTGTCTGAGAGTCACTGCTCTATGTCTAAAGTAGCACTACGCTGTAAGTTTCCGACTCAACATCCCTCAACTCTTTAATGACGACAGGTCCCTAAAGGATTACATTTCTGGTTAAATAGCACAGGTTCAGCCCTGGCGAGTAACTCGCCAGTGCTGCATCAGTGCATCATGCCGACCCTCCTTGGTCTGTCATAAGGTCCCATAATGTCGGCACGATGCTTGAATGCACCAGTGGCGAGTTACAAGGCTTGACTGGGCTGCATTCATGCATCATGACGCCCAAGAGCATGATGCACCAATGCATGATGCCGTCCTTAAAGGTTTAAAGAGCAGCTATTAAGGACCCACTTGGGCCCTTCCCAGGGTTTAGGCAGAGCAGTGGCAGACATGGACTTCTAACTCAGTAAAACCAGCCGATTGTGAAGGCTCCAGGGGAGAATAAACAAGTTGCCGTCTTAAAACAAACACTTCAAGACAGGACTTTGGCTTTTAACAAGGTAAAATGGAAGAAGCGCGTAGTTGACAACGGCCTTGATGTGTTCTGGGGAGTGGAAGGAAACGCCAGCAGCGTGCAATTAAAGGCACACATGCCACAGGCTTTGGTAAATAATGACTGCTATGTCTGGCTATAGTGAAGTATATTTTGCTGCATTCTTGAACATGGACTGCCATTGATATACAGCTGAATATATATACTGTGGTATGCTCCGATGACTATGTACTATATGATGTATAATAGTGTAAATATTTGTGATAGTAATAAATTATCCAAGGCAGCTAGAAAAAGGTTTCCCATTACTGTAGCCTACTTGTTATAGAACCAGGACTTGACCAAAACCTATTTTGTCTTCTCCCTTCTTATCTTTGGGTATCACTTTTTCGGTGAAATTTTCTCACCCTCAACCAGCATAATGTCTGACCCTCTACCATGGTGACAGAGTCACCGAGGGAGTCATGTACCGTGCCTAATGTGGGAGGGGAGTGGTTTTCCGCAAAAAGAAAGTCAGTTGTAGAGGGAAATCTGTCCCCTGGTTTTATGTCATATTCGGTCAAGCAAGGGTCCTCCCAACACCTCATCAGCAAGCTCGCCCGAGCTTGCCTGCCACTCCCTTCTTATCTTTAAATGAGTTTAAAATGGACAAGTATTGGCATATACGGTATTACTTTAGAGGTTATAAATATTGTCAGTCGTGCAGTGGGCTGGAAATAACTTTCATTCCCGAACCACTGAAGATCAATAAACTGTTAGCTACTAAAATATGAAAGGAAAGATTTTCATTTTTTAAAAGCACCATATTTTTCAGCGCTTGGTGATTTGAGCATTGCAAATGAGAGTTTTTGCAGCCAACCATTTCAGCTCGACAGCCAAATTCATATAAACTATAAAAAGCTACCATGCAAATAGGGTTTCAGCAAGTTTTCAAAGATTATTGCTCAAAACCCTTTCGCTCAAATCCTTTAATCATCTTAATAAAACAACAGGCTGGAATTTCATTCTATAAAACGCCAGTCAATCAAATTACTAATTGCTCGAATTTTCACAAACGGTTTCGCTTTACTACATTTGTGTGTTTGGTGAGGCCTCCGTGAACATGATTGGGCGGTTCCTGGTTCTATGAATCATGTTTGATCGAGCGTAAACTCTAAAATGTTGACGTTAAAACAATTGCTGCTTTTATGAGTAATGTGTGTCATTACATCAAATCTGCAGGTAATTGATTCTGTATGTTATGAATTTATCTACTTTTTAAGTAAATCGATCTCACTGACATGACGCTTATTCAAAAAGATCAAGTTTTTTTGGTGAGACAAAAACGTTACTCTTTCAAATTAAAGTACAAAATTAATATATGAAATTTCAGAATACTTAAATTTACGCTTTAACCAGTTTTACTGCATGTGTTCCTGATGACACTATTAAAAAGAGGGGGAGGGAGGGTTATGCTTCCCAGGGCCCGTCCTCGCCCCGAATTTTGACACGCTGGGTGGGGTGGGGGGTAAAACCCTCGATGTATTTCTCTGGAAAAGGGATAAAGAAGAGAAGTCAATGGAAAATGTCAGCGCCTAACCCCCTGTTGTTAACAAATAAATGAGCACTCACCTAGGTGGTTAAATTGATCCATTCAAATAGAGCCCCTGCGTACAGCTGATGTTGGAGGACCACCATAGGAGGACAGTGTGCAGCTTATCAGAGTAGTGGCTGGAAGATTGATCTTCATTGGGATCCATTGGGGGAAGGAGCAGCTCAGAATGGGGTTGCCTCAATTCATGAGTTGCTCAAACTCAACTCCATCAGCTGAGATTAACTCCAATTTTTTAACTTTATACTCTTTAAGGACAGCATGTCACAAAAGGATGACGTTTGTTGTCACGATGCGCTAATGCAGTCCTGGCAAGTAATTCACCGGTGCTGCATTAGTGCATCATGCCAACCGTTAAGGGTGTCTCAATCCCATAGGGTCGGCATGATGCATGAACGGATCACGGGCGAGTTACTCACCAGTACATGCATTCATGCATCATGTTGACCAATGGCTTGATGCACTAAGGCATGTCGTCCTTAAAGGGTTTAAACTCAACAGTGCTTGATGAATTATAATTTCTCTAATTGTAATGTTTTACCCGGCAAAGTATGAACATTTCTGATTTCATCTGTTCATGCAGTGAGTGGTTTTAAAACAATTCCCATTACTATGATCCTCAAATGTGATTAACCCCATCCATGCACTGCTGGGGAAATATCACGCAATAGGAATATTAAATTCAGGCAGCCTTGATGTTCATAAAAGCATCATAGTAAGAGCATTACATGTTATATTTGGACCTCTTTTTCTCCATATCACTCTCTACTTACACTAAGATGGCTTCTTCATTAATTTGCCCGGACTCTCTTTTTTTATTGGGTTTAATTTGACCCGCCTCTTTTCTTCAGGAGGCAGGCATATTTGAATCGCGTGGCAATGCCTAATTTAGTTCGTGAGACTCATTTTGTAAGCTTAACTCTGTCATTCCTGTGTAAATAGTGTTCAATTAGATACAATGCCTATACCGGTGTATAGCTATCTACTACTCAATATACTGATCAAACGTTTTCAGCAACACCGACCTATGGTGAAGTAGCAATAATTTGTCATCCGATTGTTTCACTTATCAAACTCATCAAACTCTAAATGATGGGGGTTGACGGCGATAAGGGCTTTTCCTAAAATGTACAGTCGACATGGGATCTATACCTGGGGATCTATAGTAATAAATGGAATGAGAAATAAAAAGATAGTGACAAGGGACATGAGCATTTATCAAAATCAACAGGCGACATGGGGACCCCATCTAGACCCCTAGACTATAATACATGCTAAACATAGATCTGTGCAGGTCATTCCCCCCAATTACCAAGTAATTTGATCAAACCTGTTCACGGCAGAGGTCATGTATGGAGAGGAGGTTAGACTGTTTAACCCTTAAAGGATGGCATGCCGCTAAACAATGACATTTCTCGTCATGATGCACCATTGCAGCCCCGGCGAGTAAGTCGCTGGTCCTGCATTGGTCCATCACGCCGACCCTGCAGGAGTGTCTCGACCCAGGGCTGTATTCATGCATCAAGACGAACAAGGCATGATGCACTAATGCACTAAGCCGTCCTCAGAGGTTTAATAGGGGAGAAGACGTGCTGTGTTTGTCAGGGTGGGCTCTTCGCTCAGTCCTCCCGGGCGGGGGGGCAGAGTCAAAAGCGGAAACGTCTGTCAAGCTGAAAGGGCGGGGGCTGGTGGAACAGCTGCCTCCAAAACTACAGCGCTTTTACTTCCTCTTCCCCTGCACACACAAGTCTGCTCTAGGTTCTTAAGTTAACCCTTTAAGGCAGCATGTTGCTTAATGTATTCATTATGATGCATCGATGGAGACCTGGAGGCGAGTAACTCGCCGACCCTTCGGGAGTGTATTGATCCCGTAGGGTGAGCTTGAAAGTAGCCCTGTTGAGTTACTCGCCAGGGCTACACACATGCATCATATGAACCAAAGGAATGATGCATTCAGGCATTAAGGCATGATACCGTCCTTAGATAGTTCAAGGCGCGGCGTACTTGGATGAGAGATGGGAATTTCATCTGTAACGTCTTAGGTTTTTAAAGGACAAGATTAACTTCTTGTCTGAGAATAACAGGAGCATGTTTTCTTTTGAGAAGCATACATGAGTTTGCTTTAAAGGGTTTCGTTTTTTTAATGATATCCTCCTGGATAATGCTTCTGTTGACAACATTCTACCGAATTCATTTGCCAGATATTGCCTTCCTTGAATGCACATGTGTAGCTTATAACAAGCGCTAATTGGAAATGGAAGTACATCAGGTTCATGCTTTGTCATTTCCATTTCTGTTTTCCAGGCTATTGTTTCCTCTGCATGCATTGTGTTTTTGTCAATCATCGGTATGATAGTGCGTAACATTTGTGATACAGTCACACGTAGGCTGAACCTCCCAGTCCCTATATCAAGGGTCCGTATACCATGCCCCCATGGCATACAGCATTTCTGTATGCCATTGCTTATGACATCAAAATGCAAACATAGTTAAAACTGTATTTTGTAAATAGATACAAAGGCCACTTAGGATTATACATTTAAATCACTCCTCACACCTTAAACCCTGTCTTGTACTACATTCAGACTGCAATCTTGTATGAGACAGGACTGTTTGGTAGTCTCCTGAACTACACTGTCAATAGTTAGTGTAGGTACACAGTCGACTATACTGTACACCTACAGTAGATTGTACTGTAGAATGGATTTACAGTAGATTTACAGTAGATTCCATTGGCGGATCCTGGGGGGTGGCCCGATGGGCCTTGCCCCTCCCTCCAAAAAAAAGGAAAAAAAAGAAAATAGGAAGAAGAGAAAAGAAAAGAGGAGACAGGAGGGGAAAGGGAGAAAGATGGAGACAATACTATGAAAATATTGCATCCTAAAATGCATGAGAATGCAACATTTCACATCCAGACCATCAAAACTGTCTAGGGGGCATGCCCCCAAAGCCCCCTAATATGGCCACTGTGCTTCGGTTGCGGAAAACAGACAGTCACTCCAGGTTGGCCAGGTTTGGGCCCCCCTCCCGTTCTAGACAATCCTGGATCTGCCACTGGATTCTACTGTTTACGTACAGCTTTTTACAGTGTATATGCCATCATGGGCGGGGGACATTCACATTTGTATCAGCAGTCTCTATAATGATGGCCACAACATGTGCTAGGAGTTTAGTTCAGCAGCTTATGCTCAGTTGGCATACTGCATAAATGCTTGCATTTAAGGAAACTGAATTTACTTAAAGGAACACTTTGAGTAGATTTAATTAAAGTAAATGCCACTTAAAGACCCTTCAATACTGCATTGAACTTTCTAGGACATTTACATGGCATTTCTGATCTCAAAGTTGCTTAAAGTGTTCATTTAAGGCATCTTAAATTTGCTTGAATGTAAATATTTATGCTGTGGTAGCTTCATCAATTAAAGGGTCAACCTGCTATTGTGATATAGCAAGGCATCCCAGCGCTGCCTCCGTGTGAGCCTGCTCCCATTCCAGACCAAAGCCACACACCACCCTTGCCCTAACCCTCCGGGGAATGGACAGTACTCCATCGACTATAAGAAAGGTGACCTATGAGTCTCGTACATTACCAGACTGTGCGAGAGTAGGGCGAGAAGTGGCGGTGCAGGGTGGTGCCACCTAGCGGGCATTATGAGTAGTGGGGAGTGGTCAGACAGGTCTGGGGTCGAGTGGTGGCCTCAGGGTAGGGCAGGGGAGTAAGTGGGAGACCAGCGTTAAGACCCACATCAGACATACATATCACGGGCCCCACAATGGGTCGCCATCTTGGATGACTGGTCAATCCTGTGGCTGGGTTGACGTCTCGGTTAATGGCCCGTGTGTTATATACGACAGCTGACCTATGAATAAGTGTATACAGAATATGTCCGCTATAGCAGACCGACCATTTAAAAAAGGTGGTAGCTGCCATTTTCGCGGATCATCCTTTCTATGTAGCTGATTGGTGTTGAATATACACGAGATGAAGTAGTTATGGTAAACTGGCTGATGACCAGGGTGGGAGGATGGGGGGAGGGGGCTAGTGGTTGGTAGAATTGCCCTTAAGCCCCGGCCACACTAGGCCACTTTCAGCAGACCCGACCCAATTAGAAGTTACATTCTCATCCAATTTATCGGACTGGTCTGATAGAGTTGTGCATGCCAAACTCTTCTGACGGTCGGGTCTGATCGGGTCTGATCAGGCCGGATTGGGTCGGATCTAGGTTGGACGACGTTTGGTCGGGTGAAATTACATAGGTGTGGCCATGGCATTAAACTTTGTTGAACAGTCAATCAATAAGAATGAACAGTCCAAAAGTCAGTTAATCTCTATTGCACTAAGGAGGCGACACATACTCTGAAATTTAATGCTGACCTTAATCACATGGAGAGTGTCTGTGGCCTATAACGCAGAATAGTCGTGAGGCTTCATAAGACTACAGCTTTGATTGCGGAACTGGCCATGTTATATCTGAAATAGTTTTGTTCCTTACAATCGTTAAAATGTCATGAATAACACACTTAATTCATTTTAAAGTTATATTTTCTGTCAGTTTTTTAACGTCAGTTTCCTTTATATCAGAGTGACTTTTGACTTTAATTGCACAGTGAAAATGTACACCATGACATCATTATTCACTGCAATATTTGATTGGCTGTCTGATACTGGTACAGTGGACTGATAAATTACAACAAATGGCAGGCAACTTCTCTTAGACTATAGCACCGTGTGATAAATGTATAAATGTATTCCTCACGACAGAGGAGGTAGTCCGAACAGTGTGAAAGTGTCTGTTTCTTTCATTTTATCAATCAGTATAGTAGACAGTTTTTGGATCACAAGCCAGGTGCACAACCTTAACCAGGCAATCCATCAGCGCTCTGCCTCAGTGAATAATCGCGCCAACTGCACCTCTACAGGGTCTATAGGGTCCTGGGGTCTAATTCATAAATAACAGGAGCAAGAGTTGAACAAATGAGTAAGACTTGAACCTCATACAAAAGAAAGGAACAAAAAGTGCTACCCCCAACATGATTATTATTCTGATTTCCTGTTGCATTCCCTAAGTATTTTGAGGATGACTGCACATTACCCTACTGGTGGAAGATCATCAATATGTAAGAAAATGCTGTAAAGAAAATGATTATACATATATGAGAATGTATAAGAAAATGCTGTAAAGAAAATGTGCAGGGGGTGTCCATTGATGAGCCTTCCATCCACTTGGTGTCATCAACCCTGTGTGATCTTTTATCTTTGGTGAACACTCTCAAAGGACAAATAATCCCTGGGTCAGCTTTAGAGAGGAATATCTTTTATATGAATTACAATGTTACTTCTTTAGATGGTCTGTAAAGTCCAACCCATGTTAGGGTAGATGGACCTAAAGGTAAAAATGTACCTTGAGATATTCACCTTGATCATGCAGTTATTCATGTATGGTATTGTCTTTATTTGTCCTTTGCTGGAAAGGGTATAAATTAAAGTGTACTGTCATACAAAAAAACAGGTTTTTTTATACATGAATGACTAGAAAGTTGAGGTGGACATCTTATGGTACGTGGTAACATTTAGGTCCATCTACCCTATCAGTAGTATAGTATGTATCGGAACGGGACTATAGTTAAGTACTGTTTATTACTCAATCGACATGCAGCCAATCAGAGGCCTCCATTTGGTCACGTGACCCGTTGCCATGGTAACGTGACCTACTTAGGGCTCTCAGCCAATCAGAAGCCAGCATTCTGGGTGACCTACTGACCTACTTAGAAGCTCTCAGCCAATCAGAGGCCGGCATTCTGGTAACCATGGTAACGTGACCTACTTACGTCACGTGACCTACTTAGGCTCAGCCAATCAGAAGCCGGCATTCTGGTAACTAGGGTAACGTGACCTACTTAGGGTTTGTTTGTAAACAACACCACGTGGCTTTCTTGTTTGTAAACAACACCACGTGACACGTGACTGTTTGTAAACAAACAAACAAAAAAAAGTTATGTAACTTATATATAGAAATAAAAACACAACAAGATAATTTCTTTTCTTTTCATTTTATTCTTTATTTTTTCATTTTCAATCAGAAAAAACACACAAGTTTATGCTTTTTTAGCTTGCTTCTTCGATTTGCAGCAACTCAACAGGCCGCAAAGTCTCACGCCGCCGTCACTCGCACCACCACACCCCGGACGACTTTTCTCCAATAGACATTGCACGACTTTGGATAAATCCAACACCATTTCGGCAAGGCAGAGAATCTTTGCCTCCATGAAACGGCCGCCATCGCAACAACCCGTCACAACAGCATCATCGATAGCTTCTGACTCACGACCCGGTCGCTCAGCTTTGGGATTTTGCTCATGCGCATGACGCACTTCTTGGGGTTTCTTGTTCGACATGCTTCAATTAGGAAATGAACGCAATGAGGTCCACAGGTGTCAGCAGAAGTGTCTTGTAGTTGAATGCGGTTTCTTTGCCACTTGAACGGAGCAGAGCGTTCCACGAAAGACAAGAACTCCGCACTCAGCGGCGGTAAGCCGAAGGAATCAAAGTAGTACACTTCACCCGTGCTCGACACGTAAAACGCCACCCAATGCTGACCTGGTAAATGTTGCGGATCTGTGTTGCTCACGAAACAAGTGTCTTTGATAGGGTGCTTCGGAATAGTGTCACAAGAGAAAACGCCCAGGAAACGATGTTTTGTGTGAACGTTTTCCTTCAACACTCTGCTTATTTCAAGCGTGTTCATACGATACGCCAAGTACCGCCGTCTTGTCTTCAGTTCATGTGGTAGTCGGTGACGGGGTGTCGATCTCGGGTCAGCTCGACGACGTTGTCGTACACCAAGTAGAGTAGCACCGTTGTTGTCGCTTGTAGCGCCGAGCGGAAACTGACTTCCACCCTCAGCTGACCCGCTCTTATAAGGTTCACGCGACACCCGTCGTGCGATCTGTCTGGGGTTAAGTCGAGGGGGAACACCGTGTAACCGTTCAGGAATTGTTCGTATGAAATACCGCAGGAGCGCGCGCCCTCGTACATCCCCGTTTCCGTGTGTAGCGCCAAGTACTCTCTCACGGCCGCTTTGGTCTTAAAGTCGGGCACGTAGGCGTCGTTCGGCACTTTCTGATCGTTCACTATCACTTGAAGCGAGCTGATGTCGTAATGCTTCATCTCGAACGGGTTCTTGGTGTAGCTACCGTTGAAGGCGTCGTGGTCAAGGAAGCAAATCATCATCGACTTGGGAAGCTGGCCTGTGTTGGAGTGCGTGTAGCTGTGATCTCTGTTACCTTGAGGGATGGCGTAGGTCGTCACCTCCACTCTGTTCACCGGGTAGTCGAAGGGCCCGTGTACTATCACCGCTCTCTCGTGTGTTTCCGCTACAGCGTCCGCCACCAGCACGCGTCGCACGTAGAGCTTTGCTTTGTAGATCTTCAAGCTGTAGCCTCCGTCAGCGGCGCACATCAGATAGAAAGAGGGCGCCGCTTGTTTCAGAGTGAGATTGATTTCTGTCTCTCCAACGATGAGCTTCGGTTGATGAGCCAGGTCAAAGTGCAGTCGCGCCATCAGCGAAAAGCGCTTGTTGGAGATTAGCTTCTTGCGCGCTTTGTACCCCGCATTCGCGTCAGTCAACGTGTCAAACTGACCGGGCGTATCTTCATGCCACCCCTGGGCGCTCATGACGCCGTCCTTCACGTCTTTGTTGTAGTTGAGTAACCCTTCCAAGTAAGCTCGGTAAGGGTAGGTCTCGGTGTTGCCAGACACTTTGAAACCGCCGATGGAGACTTGGACGTCTTTGAAGAGCGAGTGAGCCAAGTTGTTCACCGGAGCTACCGCGTCGGTGTCCTCGATCGCCGCTCCGTCCTTTAGCACTTGACATTCCAGATGAAGGTAATTCTCGTTCAGGTCTGTGTACTCTTGCGACTTGTTGATGGTGAAATTTATGTTACCTCCATCCTCTAAAGAGTTTTTTGTTTCTATCCCCAGGAAAGACGACTTTAAGATAGTAGTCTGAGTCGGCGCTACGGTGTGCAGGTCGAGCTCAGAGAGCGCGCACTCGTTACTGCTCTCGTGTACGTAAGCCATTGTGTTCTCTCTTCATGCGGCCGACAGACTGACGCCGGCCGCCTCCAGTCTTTTTATTTATACCTGAACGCCTAGGCGCTTACCGGTCGAATACATCCCCTCTACGTCTCTTGCAAGAGCCACCGCCCGTCTGAGGAGAATGCCGGCGACGTTTCGACCCTTTCTTAGACGCGACAGGCGTCTTTCCTCCCGAGAACGCCGTACTCGCCAGTCTCTTCAGAGCGCCTGCGCCTCGGTCTTTCACGCTGCTCTTTAAAGTCCGACCCGCCAGCACATCTTTAGCTACGCCCACACCGGCGCGGAGCAGCGTTTTTCCCACCGACTTCAATAGCGGGGTAGCCGAGCGCATCAGACCTAACAGAGCGCCGCCTAAACCGTGCCCGCTCTGGAAAGAGCGCCCGCTGTACACGTTGACGCCGTTGCCCAGCTGCGCGTTGTAGTAATCGCTGTACCCTCTGCCGACGGTGCGCCTGGGTGGAAAGTACGGAACGCGTTGACGCATCATTTTTCTCTCTTTCAACGCTCAATAGGTCTCAGATGAAGTGTCACGGTCACCTCGCCTCTACCGAATGGGATGGAATGACCGGATCGGTCTCTTAAATAGATGCCGACCTTGGTAAACCTCTTGGATTTCAAGGGGAAATAATCCAAATGGGGAAAACTGATAGCTTGCACGCCACCTCGACGCTTTCCGCCTCTGTCCACCGCCACGCAGCGCAACAGCGGCACTTGCATGTCGCCCACACGTCTCTCCTGGATCATGTCGGTGTATATGTACACAGAGTGCACGTCCCCGTAAACATCCATCGAGTAGGCGCCGGTAGTCGGCGACGCGAAACACGTCTTCTCTCCGAAGCCTAGAACGCATGCGAGATGCTGACTCAGCAGGACAGCACAGTGTCTCGGCGGTTTGATGGTGACGCGTTTCGTCTTGGCGTCGTACGATAAGATCCGCATCGGTTTGAGCAAGAAGCTGTCGCCCTCTAGTCTGTCATCTCGCAACGTCTCACTCAATCGCTCGATTAGGGTGTGGTTGCTTCCGGTGAAAATAGGAGGTATCTCGAATATGTTTGGCATGAAACTGCGCACTCCCATGTCCTTCTCCATCTTTTCGATCATCTGTCTTGCTTGATGGCTGATCGTCTTCTTCTTCACCGCCGGGGACAAGAACTGCTTGTATACGGCATTCGTCTGTCTCAAGTCGACCTCTCTCTTGAACCTTTTTGTTTCCGGTTTCAATTGCTGCTCTTCCGACGTGTCTGATATCTCTTCCACCGTTACATAGCTCGCTTCCTTCCAGTTCAGCGGGAATTTTGAGCTGAACGTTAGCTTGCTCAGACCGTTCGCGTTTTTCATTCTCTTCCAGTCTACCTGTGGTTTTTTTCCTTCGGAGAATTTAGTTTCTTTTAAAACCTGGATCGCCTCCTCTAGCGAACCTTTGGTGCGCAGAGGAACAACGATGATCAAGTCGTCGTCGTGCACGTTAGTCCATTCTGTAGGGAGGATGATCTCAGTCAGAGCCGCTTCGTACGCTTCGGGCAGAAGGAGCGGCGAGTCGAAGTGAGTTCGGAAAGACGTCAAGCTGTTGTCAGGATAATACTCCATAGAGCTGTTGCTAGGTAGAGTGATGTTCATTTTATTTATTTTTTTTTTTTTCTACGTTATTTTTTTGACGGGGATCCACTCGTTGAACTTGTCGTCGTAACCTAACCAACGTACGAAAGCTAACTCTTTACCGTCGACGGTCTTGCGGCGCAACACCTCGTCTATCAGGTAGTTGTTGTCGTAACGACTCTTGTACACCTTCTGAACCTCTTCCGGGTAGAAGACGCCTTTTATCTCCTCGCCCTTGTCGTCTTTCAGCTCGAACCCTCTGCTTCCCAACGTCTTAGCAACGTCGACCACTTCCTCGCGCCAGTTTCCCTCGTACCCTTTGTCGAAGGCGCCTTTAGTTCTCAACATCCTCACTCTGTCACCCGGAGCGATGACGTCGACGGCGGACGTCTTTGTTTTTTTCTTCTTTTTCCATATTTCGTCGATTTGTTTGTTAGTTGGGAGATCTTGTCGGTAGAAAACTGTTTCGCTGTTTTCCGAGCTGACTTGAGCCGGCGCCATTTTCAACGTCTTGTGGTGAGTGCGATTGTAAGAAGACACTACATGGTGCAGTACGTCTACGTAGCGATACGTGCGCTTGTGTGTGAAATAACGCCACAGCTTCTCCTTCAGACTGCGGTTCAAGCGCTCCACTAGACTAGCTTTGATGTCGTCGTTCTCGCCAGTGAAGAACTCTATGCCCTCGCTCTTCAAGTGATCTTGAAAGATCTTGTTCAAAAACTCTTTCCCCTTGTCTGTCTGAACAGTGCGCGGTCGTCTCTCGCCAGTGCCTGTCATCTCTCGGAAGGCCTCGGTGACATCAGCGCCGCTCTTGGATTTAATGGGAACGGCCCACGCGTACCTAGAGAAAACGTCGATCGCCGTCACCACGTACCGGAAGCGGTCGTTGTGAGACACCAAAGCTTGCATGTCCATCAGATCTATCTGCCACTGCTGATCGATTGCGCCGGTTATAGTCTTGTTCCTTGCGAATTTTCTCCGAATGGGTTTATGTTTAGTGTAGGCGTCCAGCGACACTAAAGCATCTCGGATGACGGCCGGGTTCAGGTGGCGAAAATGATGTTTCTGGAGTTTAGTCACGCTAGTGAAACTGGAGGGCGCTTTGACGTCGGTATATCTAGCTACTACGCGCTTCTTTTCTTTTTCCTTCTTGGTCAGTCTCTTCACTGGTTTGCCCATGGTGGGCTTGTTGAGGGCGTGAACGACGAGCTCGCCGCTAGGCGGTTGCGCCCTTTCCTTTTCTTACGCGGCACGCTCCTATAGGAAGTCGGAGTTTGGAAAAGTTCACGGTCGTCCTCCTCGTCTTCAGAGGATTGATCGTCCACCACCTGGAGAGAAGAGTCTGCTGCTGCTACTGCTGCTGCTGCTGCTGCTGCTTCTCCTTCTTCCGAGTCGAAGCTCGGTCGTTTCCGACCTCTGTCAGCAAGCCGTGTGTCCAAACTTTGGCCAGGTCCGCTCGCTTTATACAGATGGTTTCCGATCAAGGCGTCTGTGGGAACTGCTTCGCGCAGCGCTTTCGTGAACGGCGAGTAGCCCGCCGGTCTGGGCGCCGTCTTCCTGAACCTGGCGGCGTCGTTCAGTAAGTCCACTATGTTGATGCGACGCTCAGGTGGTATTCTCCGACCCGACATCTCGCGCACCGCACCGTCCTCGTTCCACTTGATCACACCGGATTTCTCCAATTGTTTGTACAGCGCCACGGTCCGAGTGCGATTCCTCTTGGGAACTTGGTTCACCAACCGCTCGAGTAGGGACGCGCTGGCCTCTTCAGCAGACTGACGGAGGTGAGCCGGGGGCGAAGAAGAGTAGGACGAAGAGATGTTGCTGTTGTGGGGATTCGCGAGAAAAAATTGCAATCTATTCAACAACCTTCGGTATTTCAACATTTTCTCGCGCGATTCCAAAGTGGGGTCGTTCAACACTAAATCCAAGTCCCTGTAGATAAACTGTAGCACCTGGTGCAAGGCCGCGTCGGGATGAAGGGACTGTTCTGCCTGCTTGTGGTAATAGGCCATGTCGGCAGGTAGGCGGGCGGCGGTGGCAGGAGCGGAACTCTCGTTCTTTTCAGTGCGCTCATCAGGAAGAGGAGGAAGGTTTGGAGCAGTAGAAGTACTAGCAGCAGCGACTGCAGTAGTAGCAGCGCTAGTAGTAGCAGCAGCAGCGGGCACATGATGAAGTAGACCTGCTCGTGATGATTTGTAGAGCGTCTCAGGATCCACGAGCGCTAAACGTTTGTAGTGTTGTTGCTGCTCTGAGTCCGTCATGGGGACGACGGTGGCAATGACGCTGGTGGTGGCGGTAGTGGTGGTGGTGGTGGTGGTGGTGGTGCTGTCGGCGAGTAGGTGTCGAATGAGGTGTCTCATATACGGAGAATGCACTTTATAAGCGGTAAGGCCATCCCTATGAGAGCCGGAATGAGGAAACCTCCCTCTTGTACCAAGACGCGTCTCTTTTTTTTGATGGGCGTAGATTTTTTGCCGACCTCCCTCAACACGTCAGCCGATTCTCGAAGCTTGTCCAGTTGTTTGTCGCTGAGCGGGATGTTCCCTACCAGTAAATTGTGACAGATCTCACTTAACGCTGCGATCAGATCGTCGCTTCCAGAGTCTATTAGATGCAAGCAGTCCTTTGGCGAGCACTTAGCTAAGTGCTTGAGAGTACCAAAGTGTCTTTCGAGTAGATGAGAAGACTTTTTTTTTTGCTACTGCTTTCTCTTGTTCTTTTTTTTGTCTAGCGGTACGAACACTAGCTGAGAGTGTATGGACGTCAAAGAGGAGCGTATTCTCAGATCGTCAGGTGTTGACTGCTTGAAGTCCAGAAGGAGGTATGAGTGAGGTCGCTTGAGTTCATGGGTAAATATACTAGAGAGGGCCGCCGCGTTGGACGGAAACACCTGGCGAGACAGACTAGCTATTTGCCCCATGTCGCGCGGGTTCTTGAAAACGATCATGTAGTGAGCGTTCAGACTCATAGTTCGAAAGTCGGGTGATTTCTGGAATAGGTTCTGAGTGATGTATATGACGCTCACGTTCCAGTGATGCGAGTATTTAGTAAAGATGTCGGCTACCACTTGCTGATTGGAACTGCTCATCAGATCGTCCAATATCAGTAGAGTGTGGGGTCGTAAAGCGTCTTCTGCTACTTCCACGTCTCCCGCTATAGACTCTTTGCTAGGAAGACCTTCTCTGAATTCCACACCGTACTGATTTTGCATTTTTTCAAACAGAGGTTGCCACTCGCCGTAATGGTAAAAAGTCTTTTCCACCGGCGGCGTGACCAAATTGTTCACGTCGCTCAGAAATTGATCCACCAAGCGCGATTTTCCACAACCCGACGGACCGCTAATGATACAACTAAAGGGTCCTTGTAGTCGAGCGTCGAAATGAATTTCTGTGAAGAGTTTGCTTTTACTACTGGACATTTTTTTTTGTTTTTTTTTCAGGACGCGTCAGAGAGCGGTTGTGTGTCTGACTGTCTGCTGTGTTTCTCACTCGAACGGTCGGTAGTGAATGGTTGTGGAGAAAAGTCAGCCGACCTTTTTATTGATACCGGCCGGTGTCACAGTAGCGGCGGCAGAAGTGACTTTTTTTTGCGATAAAATTCTATTTTCACTCAATAGTCATAAATGTTTGTATCAGACTCCAGAGGAGTCTGATACAAATATTTATTTTTTTTTTAAAAAAGAAGAAGAGGAGGAGGAGGAAGAGGAGGAGGAGGAGGAGGAGGAGGAGGAGGAGGAGGAGATTAATTTTTTTTTTTTTTTTTTTTTTTTGATCATTTAGGCAAAGCTCGTCGCTTTGCCGTTTTTTTTTCTATTTCTGTGTTGTGACACGATTGTCTCGAAAAAGCAATAAGGCGTGTGAGCGCGGCGGTGACAAATACATATTGGAGCGTATGGTTTAAAATAGTGCGTCCCTATCTTCTTCAATTCGGCTGCGTTGCAATATGCGGGATAACAAGTGACGACGTCGAAACGTTTAGAGACCGTGTTCACGTCAGCCACAACGCGCGCCCACCGAGTGGGAGCTGCAGTCGCTCCCAAGAAACCGATCGGCTTGTCGAATCGTTTCATAGCACTTATTCTCACTTTATAAGAGGAGGCAGGGTGAGGAGAGTAGCGGCGCTCTTTCTTTTCATGAAACGCCCAACGAGTGGGGGCGCTGAGAGCAGCTGTTATGCAATAGTAGAGTAAATGCTGTTCTGAGAAGACGGCTCTCGGCCATGTCGCTACGTTTTCCTTTTCCGCTCTTGTATAACGACGATGGCGCTCAGCTTTGCATTTCTCGAGAATTCGGTACGCCTCAAGAGAAGCGTGAACCTCAACTACGTGACGCTCTCTCCTTTGAGATAAAAAAATAGCCGGGCAGTTGAGGAGAGCGCTTTGTTCGCGCGACCGTCTTTTAGAAACTCGCGCCCTCTGCAGCGCCATATTTCTTTCCTCCGAAACAAAAAAGACTGAGTGAAAATAAAAATTTAAGAAAACAAAAAGCTCAAAGAAAAAAAATAAGCAATAAGCAGACTCAGCTCGAAATTCCCTGCTGGCGTGATGGCGGTGACTGCAGGCGGTGGCGGCGGTCGGCTGGCCGGCGGTGGCGGTGTCGGCGGCGATGGTAGAAGGGTGTGTGGAAAGAGAGACGCATCTCAGTCTTTTATAGGAGCGGCGAGTCTGACATTTTCAGCTGTCGCATGCTGACCTGCTGCTATCATAAGAGAAACAAAAGCCCTAATCACACTTTTCAGCTGGATCCTTCCACCCCGCCAGACATGGATCCCAGATGGGAAGGCGGTTTAAAATTAAATCCGTGTACCGACTGTCATACAATAGGGTAATTAGTTGAACGCGTGTTACCTGTATAAAGGATTAACGGGTCATAGGCTCAGCGTGTGTATAGAAAAACAACTACAGGTAGCGTGAACAAAGCGACCCCCTCCCTTTCTGTCACTCTGTCTGTGACTAGAGGGTGCGCGTGTGGTAAGCGGCTTATATCTAAAGAAAAAAACAAATCACCCTCGCCTGTCATCAGCAGACAGCCGGCTGGCGGCTGGAAAATGCGATTAGAGGGATGATGAGCCACGTAGTAAGCGACTTAAGGCTGATCTAAAGACCTGCCGTGAAGGGGCAGCTGGCCGGTGGCTTGAAAAAAGGCGGGGCGTAAGGGTATATAAGGGGAGTGAAACCACATTCAGCATCGTCATCATCGTTCACGCTACTACTACTACTACTACTACTACTACTACTACTACCACCACCAGCACCGCGCCTCAATTTGCAGATCCTCGTGATGGAAAGTTGCTACCGTGACATGAAGCGGAATGACGAAGCGGCGCGCGAATGTGAAGCTGATGCTGTAGCCTCTGCTACTGCTGCTGCTAGTGCTGCTCAGCGTGCTACTGCTGCATTTACTGCGGCTGTTAGTGACGCGGGTCGTGATGACGTTGTTGTTGTTGCCGCTGCGGCTGTGACTGCTGCTGTTGCTGCCGCCGATGCAGCTACTCATGCCACCGATGCCGACGCTGCTGCTGCTGATGCTGTTGCGGCTGCCGATGACGCCGCTGATAACGCTACTAGTGCCCGCTCTGCCGCCCTTGCTACTGTCGCTGCTGCTGTTGTTGCTAATGCTCACGCTACTGCTGCTGCTGCTGCTGCTACTGCTGCTACCGCTGCTGCCGAGGCTGCTGCCGCTGCTGCCGATGCTGCTGCCGATGCTGCCGATGCTGCTGCCGATGCTGATGTTAGCAGTCGCGTCGACAAAGAATCGTCATTTGTCACTCTTAAAGCCGCTCCAGTGGAACGCGCGACGGGTAGTAGGGCTACCAACGCGACGGCCGGATGGTGCAAATGGTGTCGTCGCTTCTGCTCGTGCGCTTGCTTTTCTTCCGGTCCTACCTGCTGCTGCTACGGTATGATAGTGTTATAGTGTTTGAATGAGAACGCGCGTAGTTACACATAGACGCTGTTACAGATGTGCTTTTTTATTCGAAAATATAATTTTAACATAAGATGGAACTTGTTGTGTTTTTTTCTATATATACGTTGTTTGTTTACAAACAGTCACGTGTCACGTGGTGTTGTTTACAAACAAGAGAGCCACGTGGTGTTGTTTACAAACAAACCCTAAGTAGGTCACGTTACCCTAGTTACCAGAATGCCGGCTTCTGATTGGCTGAGCCTAAGTAGGTCACGTGACATAAGTAGGTCACGTTACCATAGTTACCAGAATGCCAGCCTCTCATTGGCTGAGAGCTTCTAAGTAGGTCAGTAGGTCACCCAAAATGCTGGCTTCTGATTGGCTGAGAGCCCTAAGTAGGTCACGTTACCATGGCAACGGGTCATGTGACCAAATAGAGGCCTCTGATTGGCTGCATGTCGATTGAGTAATAAACAGTACTTAACTATAGTCCCGTTCCGATACATACTATACTACTCCTATCCCCAAACTTTGGACTCGGTCTGATCCCAATATCAACCAATTAGTTTCCTCAAACGTTATGAATTGGGCCCCAGTAGACTACACCTGCAGAAAAGCCGCCTACATATAGTATAGAGCACGTGTGTGGTGATTGAGAGCGGACAGCAGAGTATGTGAAGAGGGGTGTGAGATGGAGACGTGGGCTGGGTACCAGAGGATCTGTCATCCACAGATACGACCAGAATTGGCGGGAAAGGTCCCGCGGTGAGTGCTAGTGGGGGCCAAAGGTCGTCTGCTCACTAAAGCTGTGCCACCTGAACTGCCCCTCACCGTTAGCAGACACCCCGGCGCCGCCCTCCTCTCACGGCCGCCGTCTGCGCGCTACTCCACAACCCTGATGGATCAGCCTGGGGAGCCCTTTAGGGATAGGATACTGCTTTTTTAATACGCTATACGCCTTTATCAACCCCGGCAAGTAACTCGACCCTGGTGAGTAACTCGCAAGGGCTGTGTTCATGCATCATGCCGCCTCTATGGGTTTGATACACTCCCGAATGGTCAGCGTGCGGCTTTCCGCAACGCTTCAATACTGCATCATAACGACATATGACCATTAACAACTTCAGTAAAAGGATCAGTATAAAAGCCTTGCCTTAGAGGACTAAGGTAAGGGCTGGCATGGTGCATCCACCTTTTGAGTTGATTAGGCGGCATGACATGCTGACATCAGCAATCATAGAGCAGCTCGGTCATACACAGCAGCTTGGCCATACTAACCCTTTAAGGGTGGATATTGCTAGAAATATGACATTTGTCGTCAAGATGTACTAATGCAGCCCTGGCGTGTAACTCGCCAGTGCTGCATTGGTACATCGTGCCGGCACTTAGGGAGTGTCTCAACCCTGTAGGGCCGGCATTATGCTTGAACGCAACCCTGGCGAGCTACTTCATTCATGCATCATGATGACCAAGGCATGATACATTAATGCATTATGCCGTCCTTAAAGGGTAAAGCCACCCGGTCAGCCCCCCAGTACCTACCGCATACATCCACCTCCCACAGCCTTATGAATAATACTCCTTTCATCTTCATGTCTTTGCCCTGATCGATCTTCAAATTAGGGAGAAAGCCTGGGTGGCCTAGGTGCACCGAATGTACACCTTAATACAACCCTTAAAAGGCAATATAGTGCTTTACTGTACAATTCATGTTGTCATCATTATGCAGAAATGACTCCCCAGGGCTTCATTCCAGCATCATTCTGACCTTTCGGTAGCCCTGGGGAGTTACTCGCCTTTCCTTTCATCACCATGTCTTTGCTTTGATCGATCTTCAAATTAGGGAGAATGCCTGAGTGGGCCTGCATCGGTGCAGAATGTGTCGAGCCTTAAAGGGTGGCATAGGGCTTCAATGTGCTATGCCCTTTGTCGTGAGGCAACTTGCCAGGGCTGCATTCCTGCATCATGCAGCCCTGTATGAGTTACCCGCTACACTTATGCATCATGCGGGCAAATGTACATAAAGCAAAGACACACTATGCAGTCTTTGTGATCCAAAAGCTGTCTACTATGGCATAATGCCTAACACATAGTGGGGGAGTGGGAGAGTGTGGTCGGGGTGTGTGGTCGGGGGCTAGTGCTAGTAGGGGAGAGGGGGAGTAGGGGGAGTGGAGGGGAGTGGAGGGGAGTGGGGGAGTTGGGGAGTGGGGAGGGGATTGGTGGCGTGCGGGGCGTGCGGGGCGTGCGGGGTAGGGGGAGTGGGGGGAGTGGGGGGAGTGGGGAGGAGGGAGAGTGGGGGAGTGGGGGGAGTGGAGGGGAGTGGGGGGAGTGGGGAGGGGGTTGGGGGAGGTAGTGGGGGGTTGGGAGAGTGGTGGGAGTGGGGGGAGTGGAGGAGAGTGGAGAGGAGTGGAGGGGAGTGGGGGAGTTGGGGAGTGGGGGAGTGGGGAGGGGATTGGGGGCGTGCGGGGCGTGCGGGGTAGGGGGAGTGGGGGGAGTCGGGGGGGGGGGAGTGGGGAAGTGGGGAGGTGGGAGAGTGGGGGAGTGGGGAGGTGGGAGAGTGTGGTCGGGGTGTGTGGTTGGGGGCTAGTGCTAGTAGGGGAGAGGGGGTAGAGGAGTGGGGGAGTAGGGCTTGGAGGGATCAGTATTTCATTGATCCTTGGTAACCCCAGACGGCTCTGCCATATTTCCGTGGGGGAGGCCTTAAGGCCTATTCATAGACGGGTCGTGACAGCTAAGTCGCCAACCTGGGAGGACATGGTCACCTTGTTAAGGCCAACACGAGGTATACTAGGTATACACTACCAGTTCTACCAGTCTACTGCTGGTATTGCTGCTGCTACTTCTTCTACTACTAAGTTACTACTACTACAACACTGTACAGAGTGAAACCAAAGATATGTCCCCTTATACTTTAAAGTAACATCCCAGGTAGCAAGGGTATATTGGGCCAATGTCGACAATGATCGACTCCATCGCAATCGTTATACCAACCTTGGCCCATTGTAGGTAATGCATACATTGGTTCAACATACAAATTACAATGATGGCTCACCCTTGGCAATTCCTATAATGGGCCATTGCTGGGTTGACCGCTGGCCCAGAGCTGGCCCATGCTTGATATTGCTGATATTGACCCAGTGTTGGCCCAGTGTTGGAACATTTCAGGGCCATCATATTATTTCTGATGTTGGACCAACATCGATTCTAACTACACTTGTCCAATATTGGCTGTGATCTACACCAGGGGGATTCAATGTTGCCTGAAGAATATCTTACAGGATGGCTCCAACTTTGCCATCATATTGGGTTATTAATGTGATCCCCAGTGTGCTCTACATGTTTAAAGGTCAGAGGAAGTTCATGGATGAAATTTGATATCTAAAAGTGCAATTTACTGCATGACATTAGTGGGAATCTGTCAAAAGGAACTTGAAGACACCTCATGTGTGGCTAATGGAGTTAGATAAGTCCTAAATCATAGTAATACAGTTTGTATGGTGTCTAACCAATTTGGGATAGAGATCAAGATGGATTGAAAAGACAGAAATGGCTTTTCCTAAACTGATGATACTTGACAGTCATGTCTTAAATGTGTTTGTACATTCAATTATACACATAAAAATAGTATTGTTCAATATAAGTGATTGTTGCAGTTGTCCTATATTGAGAATTATATGTTGGAGCCACATATGTATTTCAAGGTTGCCCCGATGTTTAATTTGTAACCTTGGAATAATGTAAAAACATTTTAATGTTGGCCCACCATTGGGCCAACATGAAATCAATATCCCTTTTTCCGAGCATGGGCCATTACTGGGCCAGCGGTCAAACCAGCGGTGGGCCAATATCAAAATGCCAATATTGGCCCATTTTTAAGTGGTATATTGGCCCAATGATGGCCCAATGTACTTATGTTACCTGGGATATACATAGTGTGTATAACTGAAGTTAGAGGCCCTGGAAGTATGAATTTAAGGTAGATGAATTTAACGTAGAGTTCATCTATGAGAAGTAATTCACAATAAGGACAGGAACTGCAGAATTCTTTGTAGGATGCGAAAAAGGAAGGTATCATTCAGTCAACCTGTACAAGCAAGCTAAACCAGTTCGGAACGGACTGTCGGTGATCATGGGTTCCAGAGGTGCTTTCAGTCTAACATTCACTATCCAATACCTGAGGAGGTCTGCCTGAACCAGGGATAAGAAGCAGTATTTATACTGTTCGCATCCGATTGGAGCGTCCCCTGGTTCCAGCTAGACACACTAATATGTTAGCGTTCGATTACATACCATAGTTATATTCGTACCCCTACAGCATCTTAAATATGCTTAAAGAGTACTAGTGTTGATCTTGACAAACTGTGCAGTTAGAGTCTTCCACCACCAGCTATTTAAGGCTGATTTGTGTCAGTTAGCACTGTTTTGTCAAATACCATCATAGTATTATACATTGACTCACTTGAATGAGAATATGCATATCAATAACGTGTATCAAAAAAGGAGAGACAACAGAGTATGTATATTTGGCCATCATTGTCTGTGACTGGGCTTAAATGCACTACTTTTATTCTAAACAGACAAAGGACTGATGCACCATCCCGAACAATGCCTCTTTGAGGCTTCCCAGTGGGCACAAAGTGCAGTCCGACGTTGAATCAACATTGTATCAACATTGAATCAACATTGACAACCATATATCAATGTTGATTCAATGTTCTGTGCCCACTGGGTTCAAACCTCACTAGTAATATGATCCTAAACACCAAACGTGGCATCCACTGCATGCTTGTTCTTGGTTAAGGAGCCGCTGAGGTGAAATGAAACCTTCTTTTGCACTGCCTAAATGCATGTACACTTCAATCCAAATCTAACTCATTTATCTTTCTATAGCATATCCCACTGTATACTAGAACAAAAATAAGAGCTGATATATCACTGACTGACTAAAATATACTGCCTACTTGCTCAATGGCATCTCTTGTATTAATCGATACGTTTATTCAGCGATCCATTCACATAATGATGACACATTAAAACAGATGGACAATATGCAGAACGAATAATGTCATAGCATTGTATCGCCAATAGGAACAGTAAATGCACGATATATATACCTTTATGTAGGTATGCGTAGTTATAGACCAATACAGCAAGAAAGGGTGACGATTTCATAATAAAGTTGTGTTATTATTGGTTTTAGCAGAATCCTCAGAACATTGTCTGTGACTGCTATGTATGCATGCATATCAGGAGATTCAGAGGACAATTGTCTTTGAAATAGTATGCAATAGAATGCAGGAGTTTGAGGTTATATTATCAGTATTGTCAGTCGCACTTTAGAAACAACTTTGCCTAAAAGCCACCCTTTCTTGCTGCATTGGTCTATAGAAGCGGTAGTGGTAGCAGTTGCAGTAGTAGTAATTACAATTGTGGTAGAAGTGGTGTTTGATCCAACTGTTAGAATGTAATGTAGTTGAGCAGGGGTTTACAGGATAACATTTAAATATCACGGAAAGGTCAGAACATCATATAAGCTTTAATATAAGTGGCATTTACTCGAATTGAATATGATTAAAATATTCCTTTGGGCATATCTGCATAGGGCGGCTAAGTCTCGTCAAGTGATCACCAACTTCTGGGCCCTTACGGGCTCCCCATATTATCGCCCGCAGGCTTGAAGGATGGGCGAAAAATTTCGCCTCCCTACATCTCCACTAATATAGAGAGTTGGGCTATAAAATTCCAGATCTGGGGCCTATTTAGGCCAACTTAGATATGGGTATTTTTTGTTAGAACCGGCAAAAAAATTACGACAACATTTTATCGCGAGACTTAGCCTCCCTAAAACTTAGATGCAAACAGTCAGTGAACATTCATGTAGTGTTTATTATGCCTTTCTATTAGCTGAATACATATTCAGTGATCATTGGTTGGCTCAGGTACACTCAAGTAAAGATGAGCGCCAGCCTATATTGCCAAAAGTACTCTCATACAAGGTTCAAGCACAGCTGGACTACAATAGAGAGCTAAGTTATTGAGGGTCAAGTTATGCTGTACCGTCAGTAACAGGCTGGCCTATCACAACCCTGCTTGAGAGTCTGGTCTTTCTGAACCCTCATGCCAGAGTCGGAGGCTGAAAGAGACTCTCCCCAGGGTCCAGCATTGCCAGAATCTGGCATATAGATCCAGTATAGCTAGACTCTCAAGCTCTTTGGGTGAGTCCAACAATGTTTCATTTCATGAGGATGAGTCCAGCAATGCCTCCAGCAATGCCTCACCCTCATGTGGGTGGGTCCAGCAATGCCTCACCCGCATGTGGGTGGGTCCAGCAATGCCTCACCCTCATGTCGGTTGGTCCAGCAATGCCTTACCCGCACTAGAATGTCTGACACTTGCAGGCAAGTCCTTTTGGTTACACAGCCAGTGTCAAGCTGATTCTCATATTTTCCTAGGGGTATGGCTAGTGCTGCAGGGATCCTTAGTCAGCTGCTGCCTGAGAGGCGGCTCCTCTCGTTCAGTGGTAAACACCTTAAACAAACACCTGTTTTACTTGGAGTCTCCAGGGACTATTTTAGCGACAGGTGAATTTCAACTGCCTCATGGCCATTCTTTGAGGCCCAGGAAGTTGCATGTTGAATGGATGTACCAGGGTATTGTGCTTCATCATAAGTTCTATTAAAAAAAACACAGGTATATATGGGGATTTCACCTTCTGAAAGACTCAGATCTCGGTACCCTCCAGCGACAATCAGAGTGGAGTCGGGGCAGGTAATCAGCTTTATTTATGAGGATGCTGTGGATTCAAGAAGGAACTGATAATAGCATATATTATAATAATCCTTAATAAACGATTTTAAGGCAGATAATAACTTTAGTACTTCGCATTTGTCACCATAATCTACATTGCAGCGGCCTCATTGGTGCAATCACAAAGGGTCGTCATGATGTACCAACCAATTCAGTACCGGCGAGTTACTCACCAGCACGGCATAGGTGCAATATAATGACAAATAAAGCCGTTGGAGAGCAAACTTTTATCCGAGACTTAAGGATGGTATGTCGCTAAAGGATATCATTTGTGCAACATAAGTGCATAATACCAACCCTTTGTGAGTGTCTCAAGCCTAAATGCAGCACTGGCGAGTTACACGCCAGGACTTCATTCATGCAACATGACGACCATTTCATGATGCATTTAAGCCTTTTCCCTACCTTAGAGGGTTAAATAGATTATAAGGAAATGCACATATGGATGTGATCTTTGCTCTTGCACCTGTCCCATATCCCCCACCCACCTATACCCAGCCCCAGTGCCGTACTATCACCTGCCACTTGGCGTCATAAATGCAGACCATGCACTACTCCAGTGCCTTCCCACTTATCTCCATCCTACACTGTAAGCAGTAAGTGCTGTAGCTGCACAGTATAAAATGAAACATTTTTGGTTTCCAGTAATATATACTGTAGGTTACACCACATTGTGATGTAGCTGTAGGTCAATCCAAAGATCCATGGTTTGAACCCCAGTCAGTCTACCAGTGTAACGTAAATCTACCTTTTTTTACATAGTAATACTAGTATTTCAATAGGTTGATTGGTGTAATTCAGTGCATTCCAATATTAACACCTTTTATGCTCAGTGGAGACTCAAACCCAGGACCTCATGTGTTAAGGTCTTACAGTAGACAAGTGTAGCAGAACAGTATGTAATACTGGAAACCAAAGATTTCTCCTCTTATACTGTAAATCTACAATATATCTCACTGTGCAGCTACACTAACTTCTGACAGTGCACCCTCCCCTATAGACCAGCACCCGGGCGGCAGTGGTGGTGGTCATTCATGCTGTGACAATGATATAGTACCTGTCACTAGCCGACACCGCCTTTCTCTACTTGGTCTCGTTAGGCAGGACCTCATCCCTGTAACCCCAACCTTCAGGCGGCTGGCTAGTGAGGCCCCACCTACTGCCACCCCCACCAATCCCACCACCACCCCTGGGGGGCACTCCCTATCTTTTCTATAGTAACTACATGTGGACATCACTTAAAACTTGATAACCTTTTCAAGGGAGGAAAATCAGCAAGATAGCAACATTATCATGGGAGCTCAAGGAATACCTTTATCGATGTGACCAATAAAAATGATCAAAAAACTCCAACAAAATATAGGCCTAAAACGTACACTAATATTTCTCTTGTCAAAACAATTGCTGAATAAAAAGGATATCTGAAATTTTATTGAGTAATTAGGCCTTAACAAGTACCCCTTTTCCTCTCAAATAGGCCTTAACAAGTACCCCTTTTCCTCTAAAATTGTACAAAACGCATCCCCTCACGGGTCGGTGGATACGCTCCGAAAAAACAGAACTTTTCCCTTTGAATCGTGGTCACACATAATAACCAAAGTTGAAGGAGGCCCCCCCCCCACCGGCAACATGTCTCTCTCTCTCTCTCTCTCTCTCTCTCTCTCTCTCTCTCTCTCTTTCTCTCTCTCTCTCTCTCGCTCTCTCTCACACACACACACACACATACACCGCTCAACCCTTAACCCTTTAAGGCCAGATGTCACTAAAAGATGGCATTTGTCAACATGATGCACCAATGCAGCCCCGAGGAGTATCATTGCGACCCTTTGGGGATGTCTCTAAACCTCATAGGGTCGGCATGATGCTTGAATGTAGCACTGGCAGGTTACTCGACAGGGCTGCATTCATGCATCGTGACGACTAAGAGCATGATGCATTAAGGTATCGTGCCGTCCTTAAAGAGTTAACCAGCCGCTACCCTTGCCTCTCAACCCCCAGGCTCAATCCTGCCCACGTGTGCCATCTGACTGTCCAAACACTTGATCTCTAGTGGCTTCTTATAAAATCGGGATGCCTGTCCCCTTCAGTGTGGGCTAGGCGTGCTTGGAGTCCCCACCATCAGGTCTAGGCAGTGGAATAAAGTTGACATAGAAAATACAGCCCAGTTTAGCCCAAACGCAATATACTGAGCATAACAGAGCGTTTCCTCCCCTAGCCTGCCTGTAATGGTAGAAGTCACTGGAAAATATGAATAGTATACTTTTATGTGGTTTGTATCAAAACTGAACTCTCCTTCTTGATTGATTACAATAACGTTAGTTGTTCCGTAAATGCGATTTTCGTTATTTCTTAACATAATTGATCGATCTCACCGAGTTATAATCGTTTGGGAGTAAATATTCACATTTTTCGAAAATCCCATTTGCAAAATAACAGCGTGGAGTGATGTCGATCAATCGATATGATTAATGGGGAATGTGTGTGGCCCTCCACTACTGGCCGTCATTCCAGGAGGGCAAAAAGCCTCCTAATCACAGTGTGGTTAGGGGGGAGGGCATGAAGCATCATCAATATGATTAATACAAGATTGATCACCGGCCACAAGCAGCATCCAATGGAGAGCCCACACGACAATCTAGATGCTCTGGCCCTTAATCAGTAGTGGCTATCCAAGGTTAGTCATAGGTACATAGGTCAAGCATGACCAAATGCCATTAGAAAAAGACTGAGACAAAACCACATACGACTAATTCTAAACTCAAAGGGACCTAGCCTAATACTCATTGAAATGGAGAAGACTAAGGTGGGTTGGTCAGTACTAACCAACATGACAGTATCACCTAAGCTAGTTCGTTGTATAGAAAGCCAAAAAGCGACTATGGAAGTTAGTCAGCACTGACTCATATTTCTAGCACAAAGCATATCAGTGCAGTGCCCGACCAGCCGTGCGTCACTTAAGGCATTTTCTATGGAAGGGGTTTGTAAATGACGTGAAAAACTGGTTGATTCAATTTTCTCTTTTTAATTTTTGGCCATCATTCACGACCAGATACTGCCTTTAGTTTGCCATGAATATGGATGCTAGTTTAACTAACTCAAGCAAAATCATGCTGTTAACCCCTTTAGGACGGCATGTCATTTAGAAAATTAGCCATGATGCACCTATGCATCAAGTGAATCGCCGGGGCTGCATTGGTGCATCATGTCGACTTATGTGGAGTGTCTCAACCCATAGAGTCAAGATCATTGCATGCAGCACTGGTGTGTTACTCACCAAGGCTGCATTCATGTATCATGGTGACCAAGGGCATGATGAATTATTGCATTACACCGTCCTTAAAGAGGTAAGCAGTAGGTCTGTCATTCACAGAAACTAGATAAGAGTAATCTCTCTGCATGTTTCAGCTGTTCGTGAAAGGATTTGAGTTTGACCAAAAGTTGATCGTTTGAAAAAGAATATTCAGTTTGGTCACTTATTAGGCCTGTGTCCACTAGCATATATATATATGAGGTCGTTTGTCTTCCGTTAAAACGTGAATTTGAATACAAATACAAAATATATGTTTTGTCTCCCCGTGGACACAGCTGGACGGCAAAATTCTCAAATACAAAAGTGGAATAGCAATATGCAGGGGTCAAAAATGGACGTCAAAAGTGGCCATTTGAATATCTAACATGTTTGATTTTTAGTGCAGAAATTGGAATATATGCTCTTTATTCTATTGTAAGACCTTGTCAATGTTTGCCCTGGGCAGTCTGGGCAGTAATTTATAACCCCTAATGGACACAGCATACCTGCAGTTAAAGTAGAATATATCTACAAAATGTATTCCGAGATATGTACATATTTCTGGATGTCAAAACGACCATATATTCCACTTTCTTTGTCGTATAGTGGACACAGGCCTAATAACTATGATGTTCGATTGGTTGGAATGATTGATAGCTTGAAATTGTTCGCAGTAAGCGAACTTACCCAGCAAATTAGTTTGTCTTAGTTTCTGGAACGTGCACTTTGTGTGACTGTGTCCTATGGAACTAATTGGCACAATATGACACAATACCCCATAGGACAAGAAGTGACACATACTCACACATATTCACACAAATTCACACATATTCACACAGCATCGTGTACCATGGCACAAAAATGTTTCCAACCATATTGTTTCACTTTTTTGATTTTTTTGAAAAAGAAAGGAAAGTCTGTTTAGTTTGTAATACTCATCATATTTAGAAGGTGGCATAGGGCACCATGGCAGAAATCTGCTAGTGCACTCCTTGCTGTATATGGGCATACTATCTCATTCAACAAGATTCCTACCATGGTAATGTAGGCCTGATGAAGTTGTGTACAATTCATGCCAATTATCAGCTGTATACACATGTAACAAAATTTATCCAAACAAGATTACCAGAGGAAAGGTGTCTGTGGTCTGTCCCTCTTAATGCCGCTTTAATCAAATCATATGGCGTGTTTTTCAATCACTAATGGAACTTGATAGAATTAGAGGTGTATAGCTAGGTCTAAGTTGCATTGACAACATGTTATTATGGTTATAAACGATGAAAATGATTCCATTTCACCCATGAGAATAACAAGGAACAACAAAGATGACACCTGGTGTCAAAACCATGCCTGATTCCAACCTGACAAAGTGATAATGGTTATGTTTGAAGATGTGTGAGTGTGTGCCAGAAGGGAAACTAGGTGACACTACATCACACAAATACCTGTTATGTGTGACACCAGGTGTCATCAAAGTTGATTGTACCCCTTTTCCTGATTAAAGAGAATGATTTTCTTTAGCTATAAGTATCTAAACAGGGTCCCAATGTATTGTGAATCGGACAATGCACCTGTCCTTCTATTAACATTCATTATGTAAATAAATAGATGCCATATCATTTTAATGAAAGCAGCATTAGGAGGTCCAGATGCTAGACACCTTTCCTCTGGTCATCATGTTTGGATAAAAGCCTGGCTATCTCCTGCTGCTCATGTGAACTCTAATGTTGATGGTTATAATGGTACATATATTCATCAGCCTATGTTGAAATGCTAGGAACCTGATCGAATGAGTTTGTACAAACCAGCAGCACACACACCAATAGTGTGCTATGACTATCTATGTCAAATACTGCTGGTTGTAAAAAGTATTACAGTATTTCCTATCTTTTAGTAATTCATAATAAAACTAAAAATACATGACTAAACATTTTGGTTTAGGGCATTATATTTTGTCATTTGGTGTAAATAAGCTTTTTAAAAATCTGTCAGAACTGTGTGAATCTGTTCCATGGAACACTGTGTCAGTGTGTGTGAGTCTGTTACATGGTATACATGTCACACAAAATGCACGAAATGAGCACACAGTTCCAGGGGTAAAACAGGGTGAAACAATCTGGAACTAATTTGCTGGGTAATTTTTAGCATAGGCTAAAGTCTGTATTTCAGATAATTCAGAGCAGAGATACATAGTAGTGTGAGAAAACTGGTAAATTATCATACATTAGACAATACAATCAAAGCATGAATCTTCCCTTAAAATGTTAAGACAATTTTGCAGATGAGGATTACCTAGTCAGGATTCAATAGAACTAAATGAAGGGGCATTCATAGTACCAGTGTAAAGGAAATGCACTCCATAACAAAGTTTACGTAACCCCAGGAAAAACACGATCTGCGAATATGGACCTTAGTGCAGGGTACAGTAAGGACCCTTTTCCCAGTACATGTCACAGTTAAATGATTTTTGTTGTAACCCTTACTTTAGCTATGAAAAGTATCGCCATGTTTTGTAACAACCCCAGGGGACCTCTCTGAATAGCCCATACAGCTCAATAAGGGTATTCTATCCGTGGGTGTACACAATTAGTGAGTTAATTACCGGTAGGAGGCGTTTCTCCTGGAAAGGTGATGTAATTCACACCCTTAACCAAGATGACGTAACATCCCAGGTTTGGTTAAGTAGGTTCGGGTCATTGTATACATTCCAATGAGACCCAGTGTCAGAATAGCTGACTTGGCACTAATTTCACAATCAAATGTTGTACCTACCGAACCATTACTAAGAGAAGCAAATGCTATCAGAATCGGCTATTTCAAAAAACAACATCAACACACTTAGGTTGGTTATTGCGTGTATCGTTGATATTCCATGGGTTTAAAAGTTAAATGTTTCCCCGTGTATCATATATTGTGCTTTATGAATGATATAGCTACATAACCAAATTATCATACAAACAAGTTTGTCATATTCGAATGTATATTTACAAAAAAGGGTAATTATGCAAGCTAAAAGATAGCATTCAGGTTTAAGTAAAGCTACCTGTATTACGCTACAAATTGTGTTTGGTTTGTCCCTAGAGGCATTGAAAACCATTAAACCCGCAGATCTTACTGCACCTCCAGTAACAGTCAGAATGCAGTTGGGACAGGTACACAGCTCTATATATATAGGGGCGTTGGGCCTTTAACTCAGTCTTAGCACAAGTTGGAGAATTTGTTAGGTTATAGGCCTAATATGTTCTCACAGATTTTCAAGACACTACAAACTACACTCATCCATAATATCCGACTGTAAATTGAGTCATTGAAGCTCAGGCAGAGACTAAAAGGAAGCCTGGGTAGCTCCAGTTACAACCAAGAATACCTGGGCGGACTAGGCATCTCCCGGGTGGCTAATTTCAGTGGTGTTACGAATGCTGATTATCCCTTTAAGGACGGCATGACACCTTAATGCCTAATCCCCTTGGTCGACATGATGAATGAATGCAGCGCTGGCGAGTAACTCATCAGGGCTGGATTCATGCCTCATGCCAACCCTACTGGGTTGAGACACTCTGGTAGGGTCCGCGTGATGCACCAATGCAGCACGGGTGAGTTACTCGCCGGGGCTGCATTGGTGCATTAGGACGACGTATGTCATCTTTTAGCAACATGCCGTCCTTAAAGAGTTTACCACAGCCCTAGCCCCAGGAGTGTTGATGACTGCTCAATGAGCTGCTCAAGGCCCCTTAATGATGCATTACATACTTTAGGCCACATAACCGAGCTGCTCGCCGAGGGATCCTCATTATTATTGTCGCCCCGTATATATACCATACCATCTCTGTTTAAGCGCCCTGACGCTTATAACTTTGGAGGGCTGTTTATCTTATACAAGACAGGTGCTTATTCAAGATTCAATTTTTAGTGCTTAAGAGTTATTTCAACATCCCCATACGCCGGGACTTATTCAATACTCAGCGCTTAAACGTGACAGTCTGGTACCCTATATATTTAGATTAAACTGCCCGGGTAAACTGCCCATGGCTAGGGGAATGATTTAGTGATGTAGTGTTACTTCATGCCATGACAATGGTACAAGTTGCTTTAATAAAAACAAATGAAGAGTTTGGATGCAAAACAACATTAGCGCCATTTTAAAATGGAGACAAAAATCTGACAATATCATAGATTAGGGATAGTGAAATATAATTCTAAAACAATTTTCCCAAGATTTGTTATTTTTCATCTCATTAGGACTTACTTAGTACACACTCTGCTACCAAAGAACAATAATTGACCTCAGGGTGTCTTTACAAAAAGCACTATATGCTTCATTTCTGGAATGGAGATATGTCGTTTTGCATCCAAACTCTTCAAATATAGAACTTATCCATAGCAAGTATTCCACTGATGGAATCGATTGAAATTATGTCCATCAAAAGAGATTTGTCCATAAGCTTAACATTATAGACTTTCATAGGATGACGAAAATTTGGCTGACCAACGTTAGTGGAATGCACGGTTATATATTGCTGCTTTCCAGTAGTCGTCCACAAATAACACTTGATTTAGATTTGCGCCATTCAATAACTCTAATCACAATAAAAACAGACCAAAATTTTAGTGGACATTCTGCTCTACCTTTGTTAAATGTTGCATGGAATTGCCACTTTAGTGAGAATACACACCACAGTCCTATTCTGTAGACACTTAAGACATCTGGGCACCAGTCCAGCTAAGGGTATGTGTTAAATGTCAACAGAATGCTGTAATAGGTAATGAATTGGCAAAGTAGAGACCAAGCTGAAATAGTACTATTACCCAGGATGCACCAGGTGAAATAAGGGTTGCACTCTCCCAGCACAGTCTCAAATAAATAGACAAAGGCCCATGGCCAGAGGATATTTTGGTATCGTTCCCCCCGAGGTGGGGCTGGGGCAGTATCCCACGAAGCCGCAGGCTGAGTGGGATGCGCCCCAGCCCCACCGAGGGGGGAACGATACCAAAAATTCTCTGACCATGGGCCTTTGCCTTTATTTCATGGTTTTTACCCTTAAAAATATGTTAAATTGCATATAAATGGCCATAAGAATTTGAACAAATGATGATGTCATAGGCCATGTGATACAGGAGCATTGTATCCCATGGGGGGCATGGGATACGGGATTTCTAGTACTTAAGCATAGTGATCATTGTATCCGCCATGAAATAAGACTCTGATTCCGAAATATCTTTTGTAAAGATACCACTTATCTTTTCTCCTATCCGCACACACCACAGTCTACATCGACCAAAAATAGTTCTCATGAATATCATAAAATTCTACTATAAAACATTAACTGTGACCGTCCACGGTAAAACCAGCCTCATGCAAGGGGTGCATAAGTTTGTTTTTACCTTGGACGGTCACGCCCCAGTTGTTGCCTCAATAATTCTTTTACATTTAGTCTTCAAACATTCCCTTAAATGTTTTAATCTATTAATAGTTGTATAAATGAGTATGCTTAAAGCATGACGTAGGTAAGTTTCCAGGGAAATCCGCCGTATTTTGGCAAAGAGGAAGTAGTGCTGGTAGAAAGGAAGAAGGGAAACTGCTGGGAGTGTTGTAAGGAATGCACTTGGGGAAGAACTCCGCTCCCATGTGGTGGGGCTCTCCCTCAGCTCTTACAGCAACCACCACAAACCCTTGAAATTCAATCACGTGCAAATACCACTTTACCCTACCTAGGGCTGGGTTACAGCGGTGTTGTAGGGCAGGTTGCTACTGACACCCCTAGAATCAATACCCTGGAAACATTTCCTAGAAGTCCCATCATCGCATCACCAAAGCATGTATCGATACATCACATGTAACACGGATACCTCCAGACATTACTTATTTAAAACTGCAAAGATTGTGTACATATCCCATAATGTCCCTCGTATACCATTTAAAAATGATGCGTTGCGACCTTTGTAGGCGTATGATATTGAAGAAAAAATCAGATCATGCCTAAAGTGCTACCAAGTATTCATCTTCTTTGACTCAATTATGAGTAAGGAAATAAACAGATAATAATGTTCCCCGAGCAAAAGGTAACCGTTTGCAATATCAAAATGGATCTAGATAACCGAGAAATCAACACAAAATAGTGATAATAGACTAAATGTCAATTGCGTCCTAATGTAGGGCTTTTAAACGTGACAGGTCTGGAAATTCTTATGTAAGCTTGTATTATCTACGAACACCATTTGTACTAACTGAGCAGAAGGGAGTATCAACGAGCTTCATAGTTAACCACATACCTGGGTCTAGACTCGGATCGATCAGTGACATCTCGATCCACTAGTGGCTAATGAGAAACAGATGGGGTGGTGACGTCACAATGACTTCCACACTGTGACGTCACAATGGCTTCCATGGTTACATGTCACTTCCAGCGGACAGAATGAAGTGCATCATATCCATCTTAATTTGAGAGGTCCACTGCAATATGTCACACCATCCAAGTGTCTACACCGATAATCGTTAGGCTCCAGAACTTAGTCAATAGCAACAAACCTAGTTAGTCATTTTTGGCTCCCTATACGACCAATCAGGATTAGTTAATACTATCAAGTATAATCAGTTGTGACTTACCCACCTTAGTCATTCCATTGCTAGAAGTAGAAGGCTAAGTCTTTTTGAGCAAGGCCTTTTGTTTTACCTTCAGTCATTTTTTAAATATCAATTTGTCATTCTGACCTATATCCCTATGATCAACCAGGGTTATCTACCACAGACTAGGGTCCGGAGCATTAAGACTATCAGTGTAGTATGGTGCCTAGTGTGTGAGGGTAAGTGTCAATGAGTTAATGTGTTCCTTTATGTGGTAACCCTAGTTACAGACACAAAGGTATCACTTATTATTCTCTTGTCATGTATCGACGCATGTCCCTACCCTGTGTGACACAATAAATGTGTAGAGGCAAGGGAAAAGGGTACTCAAGGGAAAAAGACAAATGTTAAATTTATGTCATAAGCTTTCCGGTGATATTATTACACTTGAAGATATGAATTCTAGTTCACGAGCAATGGCTTCATGAATATTTGTGGGCGTTGCCCCATCAAAAAGCCCAATAAGCTCTAAGTCTCATATTTTCCCAGATATCCCTATCTAATTAGCATAATTATGATAATTAGAAATATATCATACATAACTCCTTGACTCTTAAGAAGTTACTCATCATGACTTTGATCAAATTCTGAGGGAGCTGCATCGATTAGTAATAGCAGCATCAAATTTTGATTTTCTAAACACGATTCAAGTGAGATAATTTTTGATAGATGTTACAATCATATGGTCCAAGATGGTAAATGACATCTCAATGGAGGTGTTCGTATATGGCGGTTTATGATATATCATAAAAGATTCCCGCCGTAACAGTAATACTATCTAGTCATACTATGAAGAGATAGTACCTCGTGCTGATTCATTAGTACCCCTCAAAGTGCGTAGCAACTTTCCAGGATGAGATCTCACTAAATTATATTGACTCTTAGTAGCTTTTTTTTTTAAAAAAAAGCTCTTTCATAAAATTACTCTAGATAGCAACTTAGACATTGAAAACAGGTGACATGATATCTAGCAATTATGTAAGAGCTGATCCAAAGCCTAAATAGTGCCTTCCCATTGCCATGCTCAACCCACACACTACCTAATCTGGATAAGCCGGTCAAATCCCATGTTCAGCAGACCAAAGCTCATCAGCTTAATGTTGTATTGGATGATGTCAGTGTTGGGTAAGTGCTGTGAAGCTCCAGTATCAGAGAGTGGGCGTTTAAAGATGCAAACCCAGCCATTGTCAGGGCAAATTGTGCTATCAAATGGGGTGCATCCATCAGCTTGACAGCGACCGTGGATTTATTTCCCCCCTGAAAACATGAAATATAAAAATAAAATTCTGTGAAAAAGTCTTTAGAATAAGCACAGTTTACGTTGATGGTTTCTTAGGTGTTTCCAAAATTTAAAGGCAGTTTGATATGTTTAAGTCCGTGAATGGACCATGAGGTGATTCAGTCAAAACGGTGAAATCCCTCAGCATATCTTTAGTGCTGAGGAACTATGCTGTTTCCCCCCATTCTTATACAAGACTCACCCTTTTTCGATACCTGGCACCATATTACTACGACACAGCACTTATATCATATGGGTAGACGTTACTATCCGTATTACCTAACTATACGCAGCAATCATATTGCACGCGTACGGTTGTTACATGCAATAAGTAGATGTTAATATGCATATTACCTACTTACACACAGCAGTCATATAGCGAGCGTACAGTTATTACGCGTAATAAGTAGGCGCTGATACGCGTGTTACCTGATTACACACAGCAGTCATTGTTTGTCGCACACTTACCGCTGCTAACATCACATCCTGTTATGGGCAGAATCGTGTTCACAACCAGCCTAATTAGCACTGGCTAGACCCCTCAGGGATGAGAATGTGATTAATCTTATCAATCAGGTCTATGCATATTTTATACCTTAGGTATTTAGCATGGGGCCATAATACCAAGCTCCCCGACGACAGCGATGCTGGGTGTGACCGCTGCCAGGCATATAAAAAGTAGCTTATCAAACTGTGTTCAAGTTCCATATTGTGCACTGAAATAGGGAATTGTGTCCTGAGGGCACAATCTAATAGTAGATGTTCTTAACCCTTTAATGACGGCACAATGCCTTAATGCACCATGTCCTTGGTTGTTATATTGCATGAATGCAGCCTAAGTTGGCGAGTAACTCATACCAACCTATCAGTTTGAAATACTCCATAAGAGTCGGCATGATGCAGCAATGCAGCACCGCGAGTTACTCGCTGGGGCTAAATTGGTGTATCATGACGACAAATGTCACATTTTAGCGACAGGCCATCCTTAAATTGTTAGAGTCATGAAGTCTCAGCTGATGTGAAGTTGGCTTGGAATGATGTAAGTCTAGCACACCCTTGTGCACGATTCAGGACATCGATTTGACTATCAATCCTTTTGGATTGTAAATAGCAATCAGTGGATTGTATATGTCAAAAAGAATTTCACTCGAAATGATATAAGGCTTACACCATAAAAGGTTGCTGTGTAAGTAACAGTTACACTGTCAATGTAGCTGAGACCTAAACTCGTCTTTAGTTTACACCTGCGGTTTATACTGGTGTATACTACGGTACCAGTGTACAGTGGTGGGGAAGTAGTTCAGAGGTACAACCAATCTCTCAGTCACTAGTGCCTAACTTAGCTAGTCATTTTTTGGCTCCCTATATGACTAACCTAGGTAAGTTATTAATGTCAGGTTGGTCAGTACTGACCAGGGGGCCTTCCATAAAGTATGTACGCACCAAGGGGGGTGGGGGGGGTCTATTTTCTGGAAAATGTTGCGTACATACTTCATGGAAGGCTCCAAACCGACCTTAGTCTTTTGATTTCCAGGGGGAGCCATGGATGATGGAGTGGTGGACATAGCATCTTACAGGTGACACTGGTAGTGGTAGCTAGGTTAGCCACTACTGACTGACCCCTCAGTCATTTTTGAATATAACTTTGCCATTATGACTAACACACATATGACGAACCTAGGATAGTCTGTACTGACTAACCCTTTAAATCTATGGATTTTCAGTGTAGCTCACCATGCTAAATTCCTGTGGCGGGTCCAGGGGAGGGGAATCCAAAGGGTCTAGATGTCAATTCCATTTTAGATTTTTTTTAAATATTTTTCGAGTGATATCTGGTGTGACCAGTTGACTTGGGAAGAACATGTTCCGGTATTCATGCATACGGCGACAAGAACCTGCGTTAAAACGGTATCGCATCCCAAAGATCATGGGTTCAAGCGGCACCCTACCGATTGGGCTGCGACCTCCCCCCTGCTGTGGTAGACGTACAGTATATCAAAGGCCTGTCCATCTCACACTGTGCCTATGTAGTGGGGATGTAAAAGAACCATTGTCTCGGTAAAAGTGTAAACATATGCTATTTATCTTCAGTCACCTCATAGATTTGACCACCATCACCTAAAGTAACCCAAAGCAACCCAACAAGCAACCAACTAGTGCACATGCGTAGTAGAATAAACTGTTGGTTTACAGTATAAAGGGACTTTTTTTATTTCACCTTCTACAAAAAAACACCATGTACTTCACATTGACAAAAGATTTTAGAGTTGTCAGAAATACAGCAATATTTGCTTCTTAATAAGTATTTCTCTTCACTGTTAATTGGGTCGCCTTAAATTGTCCTGCGCTCATAACTGCAAATGTATCTTTTTAGATTTATGCAAATTGGTGGCAGATGTACATCATTGTGTGAAGTAATACCACACAATCCCCCTTTGAGTCAAATAACACCCCTACATTGTGAAATGGTGATTTATTGCAGAAACTTCAACAGGTTATTATACACTTGATGGCAACTTCTGGGAATGTGTCAAATAAAGCAAGGATCAATATAGACACCAAATCCGTGGGCAAAAAGTAAATAGATATTTCATTTAAAGTCAAGAACTTGTGTAATGTAGATTATTCTATCTGATATGGTTCGAAACACCCTATGCAATAAAGCAAGCATGCCGGCAAATCGAAATCAGAGACACAAAAAGAAAGCCTGTTGGGACTCTATGCAATATTGTCAAGTATCACAATATAACACTAAATGTCTTCATCTACATTGCTGTGTAAAGCATAGGAGCCGTTATTAGCGTACACGCCTGAGGCTAGACAAGCTTGCTAACTATAAAAGAGACCTTCAAAGGCTTGCCAGAGGCTTAGGCCATATGTAGGACTTTGGCTCCTTATATAAAGGCCTTCTCTGTCGCGTCCCCCGAAGCTTTGTTGTTTTGTGGAGTGCACTTAGCTAGACTATTCCTACATGTCAGACACACAGGGTTGGTTTTTACCCAAATGCTTTCTCTATGGTGTACATTAACACGTTCTGGAGAAGGAAAGTTGTAAACTCAAAGAGCAGCTAATACCCATACATGCGCGACAGCCTGAGTTAAGTAGAAGACACTTGATGTCGTTTCTATTCAAGTATAACTAGGTGAAAAGCAACTTTCAGGATGTGACTAATTGACTTAATGTCAGACACACAGGATTTGGGTTTTGTCCTAATGCTTTCTGAATGGTGTATATCAACCCGATATTAACACGTACCCTATAGAATGAAAGTTATAAACTTGAAGAGTAGCTCCTATCCCTGCATGTGGAAGAGCCTGAGCTAACCAGGAGGACCTTAAATGTGTTTTATTAAGCAGACATAGGTAACTAGATGAAATGAACCAACATTAGGAAGGTGAAAAATTGTGACAAAATATATATGGAGAGTTTTCTGATTTTCAGCATTGTCCTCTCCCTCTTTATCCATCCCCAAGTAAATTACCGTTAACTTTTGCCAAGCTTGCGTCCAGCAAAAGCAAGCAAAATGGATGGTTCTGGATGGGTTCGAGTTGGGTACACAAGTTTGCACTAATTTTCTGGGTTGCACTTAGCTTATACCTCTTTCCCACTGCCGTCTACTATTCCTGTGTAGCCACCCCTGTGTATTTTCTCTCATTAATGCCCTCTAACCCCTCCATCAGTTGCCGCATGTGGACCATTAATGGGACAAAGTACAACCCAAACCCTTCCCATGCTCATAAAAGTGCAATTAATTCCAATAAAAGTCCCTTAAAACTGTACCCGGCCGGCACAGGATGAATAGGTACATGTGTCCTGTGTGAGTCAGGTCACGTGGGCGTCCTGGGGTCTAAATGACGCTGGTTTCCGGCGTGAACCTATCAGACGCCTGCATCCCTCATTAGTGGTTGTCACTGAGGCGTGTAGGGTCCGCTGGGCACTGGGGCCCGCAGCAATCTGTATCCAGGAGCACACCCAGGGGCTCTGTTTAACTACCAACTCTCCTTCAGCACTCAACAACTCCCACGCCACCCCATCATTCTCTCTCCTTGGTGAGGGGGGGGGGGGTGGTCCCTCAGAGGCATCAGAAGCAAATCTCTACTCGGTAGGGGCCCATGGGGCCCCAATGCAACCAATGTTGATAATTAGCTATAACATATGGTTGCAAATATGCATTCTTGTATTGGAATTGCATTAAAATGTTGTTTTAGACCCCATTTAGTTCTGATTTGGGCCCAGGTCTCATCACCCCCATGACTATGAAAAGAATACCCTAATCATTGGTCATCAATAAAATTGATAGCAATAATAATTACAAAATGGCCTATATATAAACTGTCAAATGGTCTTATGATAAACCCCTCCAAATCAACCCGCCGGGTACACTCTCTATGGATCTTGTCAAACTAATGCCATCTACATTGAAAATAAAGCGTTGTATTAGGGTGGTCCTGGAATACAGACTTATTCAAATAAAAAAGGAGACTGGATTTCCCTGTCCTATGTCTTTAAGCTCTAGCAATAGGTATGTCTTTAGGATCAGTCTGTGCAGCTTTCCCATTCGTGGAGCTAAAGCTCTGATTGCCTTTAATTACTGCAGAAGTTCCACCTGAATTAGCCGGGAATGAGGAGACGATCACCCGTAGAATAGGATATCTCCGGGACTAGGGTTAGGCCATTCAAAAAGCACAATGGTTTCTCATCGCAGAGCGTGACATGGAAATCAGGTTATGAGAATGACTATCCGTTTATTCATGCACATTGTAAATGAAAAACATAATAAGATGCTACAATTATTGCCATATTAAAGCTTATACAGTCGGTAATGATTTGAAATCTTAATGACTAAAATGTGAATTTTGGTCAGAAAAAAAGATACATTTTCCTATACATTTTATTCCATAGGAATAAGATGGAGAAGAAAAAAGCCATCCTCCTCCTCATATTTTTCAGTGCTTGGTAATGAGAAACCACTGTTTTTAATTTGAGTGGCCTTACAGGGAAAGTCACTTGCTGTTCAAATAACCATGAAATCAGCAAAGCCATTGTCCAGACACAAAAGCTCATCTACTCGGCAGTTACAGTAGAAGACGTGATCGGAATGATAACAGTTTGTTTGCCTTTGACATTTTCTTAAATTCATCTGCTTCTCTCCCATTTCACTTTCAAAATGGTGTGTAATTAATGGTCGGTAAGAAAAGGAATATTACAAGGACAAAACATGGTTTGGTATTGCAAAAGGAAAGGGATGTTTCCTCTGAGGTACAGTCCCTTACATTAAGAGTTTCAACTACAGATTTACCATCCAAAGGGTGGCTGACTGCTGAATTATTTCTCAAAACATTTTTACACAAATGCCAAAATGTAACAAGAACTGAACGACACTGTTCTTTTTAAAACTTCAGTAATCCTTAATCCTTTAGTCTCCTGAAAATAATGGCTCAGAACTACAGAAAGGGTTAATCTACATACCGAGACTTGTTCAACAGAACTCGTTTGAAGGCTTTGTTTTCATGTGAAAGTTGTGATGACAGTCATTCACCCTGTTTTGTGATGCAAATAATACTTGCCATTCAATACCAAAGATGTGGCATTGCTTTAATATCGGTATTTAAAGATTATTTCTTCATTTGGATGCACCAGTGTCTTCAATGTGAGAATAATCTTAAAGTATTCAAAGAATGAACCTTTGATGTAAGATATTTAACATGTCAGTTTGCTACCTCACGTTCTAAAGATTTCTGAAACAATGACTTGCATTTTTAGTTTGGCTTTAAGGTATACAACTCAAAATAGTTTAGAAAAGCGTCATGGCGTGGGACATGTTAAGTTTGTCTTGCATATATCAATGTTTAATTCCGAACATTATCTCTTTCAGGGAACGTGTGTCAATGGTGTATTCATCGGGCTCCATTTAGAGGTAAGTCAACTTTCTTATTTCTAAATAATCTCTGCGGTCTACAGGGTATCAATGCGAATCTAGATGTAATCATGTGCCGCTTCACTTTATGGGTTGGCCTGGGCCGGTGGTGATTGTATGCACAACCGATGACGTTATACACAGGTTTTGCATACGTCACTGTCTGCTTACCCAACTCTCTACCAACACAGCACACTCACCTCGTCCTGTTCCCAACCCCATGATGATGATGATTGGTTTGAAGGCATACAGAACCCCTCAAAGCAACCAGGAGAGTCTGGATAAAATTGGACTAATATAAAGGACTATATAAAAGGAAGAAAGAAAGAAGCTGGGCTATTACTATTGTAGAATGACCAATTACTTGGCAACACTAAATGTGAAGGACTTACTTAAACCCTACCGCCCCTATTTATAGGGCTGAGTACCTGTGCCGACTCCACTCCGACTGTCGCTGGAGGGGTAGTGAGGTTTGCGCCTTTGAGGAAAGCCCCATTAGGATATGAAGGGCATTGCAAACAAGAAACCCATAGAATGCGGGGATGACAGCTAAGCCATATAAGGGAGAACTGGAGATGAGAAAGAAAATCAGAAAAAATATTGGATGACCTGACTGAACTCAACCTTCAACGAAGTCAGTGCGGTAGGAAACTGTGTCCTATTCAATGGTACTTAAACCTTCTTAAACCTATATTGTATATGATACTTAAAATACTTAACTGCCCGTCCTATCATTGACATTTCTGGCTTCTTTTCTGCAGAATGTCCCAGGATAACAGTGACATTTATAAACCATTGCTGTTCAACGATACATTATTTTACAAATTAGGCAATATCATTGCAATCCTGACTAATGCTAAAGTTCTGTATGGCGGACGCTCTTCCTACAGTGTGAATGTCTGCATTTAAGGAAATTAAATATGCTTAAAAGGACACCTGAAGCATATCTAATTTGAGTAAATGTCACTTAAAACCACCGTTCAGCGTTATGACCTTTCTATGACATTTACATGGCATTACTGAACTTAAAGGCACTTAAAGTGTTCCTCTAAGGCATCTCAAACTTGCTTAACTGAAAATATTTATGTAGTGTCTGTTACTCGGTCGTCAAATGTTACTGTCATTCAAAACTAGAAAGTTGAGCATCTCTTCCATGAGTGTGTATTTCACTGACGTGAATTGGCTGTGGTTCCATCGCCAGACGAGATTTGAGCAACAGTTTAATGTTATGAACTTTTATCTAACGAAGGAATCACGGCTGATTCACGTCAGTGGAATACACCCTTTAGCTGGTTCCTTGCATTTGACTGCTCAGACAAGATGGCGCTGACACTATGTAGACCTTACATAACTAAGGGAGTGGTCTTTTTTTTTTACAACAGGGGGTTTGGTGGATTTGGGGGGGGGGGGGGAACCAAAAGTATTTGGACCCCTCTTGAAGGAGGGAACAAAAAATGTGCATCCCTTTTTAGCGAAAAAGCCCACATATTACTATAGCTCAAACGGGTCGGCCGCGCTAAATTTCAACCTGCGTGAGGGGAGGGACCAAAAACATTTCGACCCCTCCCGCGGGGGGACCCAAAAACATCGACCCCCCCCCCAATGTTGTTAAAAAATGACCACTGCCTAAGGCTGGTAGAAGACAAGTACAGTGAACCATACACCACAGGACTACCCTACTTCTCATGTAACCGTCCCAGGAAGCCATGCATCCGCCACAGCTGTCATCTGTAGGTTTTGTCTTGTCTTCTTTCCTGGCTGTGTAGGAATACAGATGAGGCCTATGTTGTATTCATATGACACAACAGAGCTGCAGGGCTACCCAACACTCTGCACCGCGCAAAGCGTCTAACTCCCACCCACTTCTCTGCTTGGCAGACATGTGGCCGTTAGGGCCATTTTCCATTAGCCGATTTGGAGGTGATCAGCAGGCCATCGGCAGTTCTAACCCAAGGGGCTATCGGCTGGTCAATAGGTAGGCTATACTATAGTATATCCTCCAGTCTATACTAGGGTATAGCCTACAGTCGGCAGCCCAATTGGTAGTGATCAGTAGTTGTAGTCGGTCTACCGACGGATGGGACCCCCCGAACGGCCAATGGAAAATTGGCCTAAACGGTTTAGAATAAGTATGTCCAAAAACTGGGAAATCAATCTTCTTAAAATTGATCCGGGTATTGACCAAGACCATACCTTTATTTTTTTGAAATACAAGACTTCCTATACTTTAGCACTGAAGTGCCGTATTCAATGCCCCCATTGAATACAATGTGGCTGTATTCAATGGGCTAGTAAAATTTTGTTTTTTTCTTCATTACATGGCTTCAAATAAAAAATAAACACAAATGCCAACTACATTGATACCATCTCTGATGTATTGCACTCGTGGGCCTGGGGCATATCACACTTAGTCTGCGGCTTCATGGGATATGGCCCCAGCCCCCACTCGTGAAATACAACAGAGACGGTATCAATGGGCGTTGACATTTGTCTAGTTCTTCCTAGCTATTCCCTTAACGCTCATTACCTTTATATTCAAAATTTGAACGTATCGGTCAATTATGGTCAATGGGGAGATAAAAGCGTGCACAGCCTTAGCAATTCTTTTGTGTGGTATAGCCTTTAGCCTTTAGTCAATTTGGTGAAAAGAGCTGACACTATAGATATTTAATTGACCCTAGGTGTATGAATGTACCTGTGTATAAGGTGTTACCCTTTGTCAGTGTCAAGCTCTCACAACATAAAACCTCAAATTCATGGAATTGTTTATTTGGCAAGAGACAACGCTACAGGTAGAGCATCTCAACAGGTGTCAGAGACAACGCACCACTACCATACAAAAAAACATTGGAGACTTTACAGTTCCATACACATATAGAGGGAATAGACAGTACCAGACACAGTTTAAGACAGAAATCTTGCATAGTATTGTCTCTGACTGGGACCTCTGATTTATGACATATGTAATTACGTGGCACATGCAATTATGTGATCTTGATGATAATGTCTTTTTGGCATTCAAAGCATTAACAATGTTCACCGCGTTTCGCACGTGTTTTTGTTAATAAAAAAGTTCTGCGAGAGCTCATTTGAACCGAAAAGAATGTATACACTTTATTGAAATCTATGTCTAAACGGTATACATACTATTAGAAATATTTAACCATTATACCTGATAGACCAACAATGCTATGTTATTTTCTCATCCTCATCTCATCCCTCTTCAAAATGATAATATGTATATCATCACCGAGTGGAAACTCATATATGATGTGAATTATTATCAACAACCAGTACACTCTAGTTTAGATAGAGATCAATAACCAAAAAAAGGCCTGAGCCTCAAAATGGCATTGCCGTGCTGAACAATGGATTATGTTTTTATATAACAACTGTACTACCTTCAATAAAAACACGTTTTTGAAAATGGTAGGCAGTATAGCGTCCAAGCGACAAGGAGCATGTGGCATATTGGATACATTGACGTTCTTGTAGATGACATTGGATACATGTTATGGTACGCTGCCATCTTATACCGTCTGATACAAGAGATATACTCTAAAGGGCACGTTTACACATATCTAATGACTTGTGGGCTGCTGTTCAAATACACGGTGCCACTAGAACTCCTGTTGTGAATAATGCTTATCGTTCAATAATGTGTGCATACACTGTGTGGCACATGACCGCATGCCTAGGCTCCATTACAGTATACTGTGAACGTATTTTATTTCACGCTGTCCATATTGTTGAGGATTTCACAGACTTTAAAATCCACAGAAATTACTGGAGGATGAAATTTATCAAATGTAGAAGAATGACTACGATGTTTCCAAATCCACCAATCTAAATCTGCGCGAAATTGTACTTTAGAGCAAATCTGCGTAGATTCATACCAGCAAAAAAATGTATGTTTACAGTAATGACTCATGCAACTGGTAGTTATTGCCATAACCAATTGATGTATCATCAGAATGATAGGTGATAACGGTTCCATAAACATAAGAATGTTAGAGTATGAGCATTAACTCACGTCTAAACTAATTATTACTAATGCTCTAGACAAAACTACTAATCCTAAAACGACTAAAAGTGAAAAGACGACAAAGTAGCAGTATTGACTAGCCTGACAATATTGACTGAACTGGGTTGGCATATAAAGGGGGCCAAATGTGACTTGTTCTCAAGTCATGTTATTTTTAAGACTCTTCAACCTATAGATTATCAGTGTAGAAACGGCATTGTGCAGAAATGCAGGACTAGAGAGTAACTCACCCAGCCTTTATTCACACACTATACCGAGAATAGCCCTACTACTGTTCTTCAAGTGTTAACATGTCTGTATATAATCAAAAACTTAGCTTAGATATCACTTTGCTCTCAGACCTTCAGACTGGTTTTGATGTGATATCAGAGATGTAATAGTGTATCCCCCTATAATATAACGGGGGGGGGGGCAACATATATGGAACACACTTCTCCAGTGCTATCAGAAAAAGTAGCACACAAATATACACCTAGACAGCTAGGATGAGGGGATACCTGAGACGACAGAGGCGCGGTTGGTTAGCCCTTTAAGGACGGCATGTCGCTAAAAGATGACATTTGTCGTTATCATGATGAACCAATGCAGCCTTGGTGTGTAACTCGCCAGTGCTGCATTGGTGCATCATGCCGACCCCTAGGGAATGTCTCAAACCTATAGGGTCAGCATGATTCTTGAATGCAAAACTGGCGAGTAACTTGCCAGGGCTGCATTGATGCCTCATGAGGGCCAGGGGCATAATGCATGATGCCGTCCTCAAAGAGTAAAGAGGCAGATGGAAGCCATTACATACGGGCATGTTTGATAAGGTGAAGAAGGGATCTTGGCCCAGACAAGCAGTAGCTCCTACACTGCTACAGACCTCACAGAAGGACACACTTCATGCTCTAAGATTTAGTGTATGATTATTAACTGAGCTGAGTTTAGTTTGGGTTTGATAGGTTTTTATTCTGCTAATTCACTCAGCATAAAAGTAGTGGGATTACATTGGTTTCCATAGAATGACAGAAGAGGTTGAACCGTTTATAATATATATGTACAGAAATAATGATAACAGATATTCATACCATTACATTACATCAAATCAAACACAGCGATTTTAGTGGTTTTAATTAGAGGAGGGGTGAGGGGGTGAGAGATTAAGACTATACCAAATGCTGATAGCGATGAGTCACAATAATAAGAGGTTAACTTACATACCATTTACATACACATGTATAAATGAACCCAGGTTTATATATGTCGGCAACATCACACAGAAAGAAGAAACCGAGTCAAAAGGGAGTCCAGGCTTGCCTCCAGAATGACTCCCTTTTCTGACTCTCTTTCTGACTCTCTTGATGAACCTGACTCCCTTAAAAGGGAGTTATGTGACTCCCCTAAGAGAGCCCAGGTTTTGCCTCCAAAATGGCTCCCTTTTATGACTCCCCGCTACAGACAGAGTCCAGGTCTATGCTGCAACTCCCTTTAGAAAGGGAGTCTAGGCACAGGATGGCTCCTTTGGAATAGAGAGTCATAATTTATAGGTAATTCCTACCCCCTAACCCTCTATTAGGGTGGCCGGAGTATTTTTATAAATCGATCTGACAAGTATGTATCATATATACAGAGAAAGCCCCAATATTCGCATTTAACAATCTCTTAATGTGATCTTTATTCTTTTCATAGGAAATGGATGATAGATGATTAGGATAACCTCACCCCTCTCACCTGTCTGACAGCTTTTGATATTTCTAGAGTGTACATACATAGCTCACTCATAGCACAGGGCTGCTGCAGTGTCAAAGGTCTAAACTAAAGAACAACTGATCGCCTTGTTGGCTGTCTCTTTAACCTATACAACAGGGGTGCCATCTAGTGTTAATTGCATGATATAATCTTTGGATTATGACCCAAATACCCCTAAATGACCCCCAGCAGATGGCCTGACGCTGGCTGGCGGTAGGTTGTATCAATCCCATTCCAAATGCATCATTTTGAGTTGATTTAGCTCTATATCCAGTAATTTACCGTGAACTACCAATTAAAAACTTCTATGAAGAAATTAGCTCTGAAAATAGGCAATTTTAGGAGCCTTGTCTCAAAAAGATACAAATTTCTTAATATGTTATAGAACCCCTCATGGGATACCTGCATTCAAGACGCTTCACTCAAAAAAAGAATCTCGTTGATACATGGCTTTGCAATCAAGGAGTGCCCATTCTCCCAAATGGTAGCTGCAGGTGATTACTCAGTTATACAGCTCAGGACAGACTCAACATCTGATGGTCAGTCAACATTGTCCCTAAACTACAGCATCTAATACAATTCTGTATGCTTATTCCAGCCTGTGTATGATGGACCTATTCAAAATCTCTCTATGAAAATTTACTGGAAGTCTCTATCTGTTCCCCAGTTAAAATAGGGGCATATCATAAAAGGGTCATTGAACATAGGATCAGATACGGACAGGGCAATCAGCTAGACCCTCCGGCCACCCTACCTCTATATAACCATTTCAATAGCTGTCTCCCTAGCTGATGTTTCTACATTATGTTGGTGCAATGCCTCACAAGGAGGAGGGATCTCAATAAGATCCTTCAGGGCACATTAGTTAATATACAAAGGAACATATGAGCTTTTGGGATTTAACTTTCTCATGTTGCTACAATTTGGGTGTCTATACCTTATTCATCATGCTTATGCTACAGATTTTTAATTAACTGTAATTATTTCATAAAATGTAATTCTGACATTACATGTTGATGCTACAATGATATACACGTATCACCATAATTATCAATGTCACAAATAACATGGATCTAGAGATCTGAGCATGCAGAATATTACCATTTTAGGTATAGTGCTACCACCTAGCAGGCTTAACTGTAACCAACTGTTTGACTCCCTTGGGGGAAAAGGGAGTAGGGACCCTTGACTCTGATTAGAAACAGAGTCAGATGGCTTCTTAACATATATGCTAGATGGCATTCCAGTCATTGTACAGTAGTGTCACCTAGTGGGTTTCCTATTTCCGTTTTGTATGCTCACCTCTGTGACTCCCTTAGGGAGTCCAGGTAACCATTGACTCACCTCAGCTGACATGGACTCTGTTTGGTCTAATTGAAAAGGAGTCAAGGCCATTAGAAGGGGGAGTCAGACAGTGTGAAAAGTGAGCCAAAGATACCCTGGCTCTCTTTTTATAGCCTGGACTCCCCTAGTGACTCGGTTTCTATTCTCTGTGCAATGTCCATTACCTTTATTAGATGAGAAAGGAGATAGGATACAAATATCCTGAATACTGGTGAGAAACCAACTCAATCTCCCCTCATTTTCAATGAATTCAATGCAGTTCCAGTGAGTTTATATCTAGCAGTGCAATACAGAGTAAAGACACTGAAATAGCACACTGAAATGACACAGCAACAACTGTACTCAGTCTCCCAGTAGAGTTGTTGGCGGTATTTACAAGTTCATTATTGCAGTGCTTCTACTCTATTCCCAATGGTATAATGTATCCGACTCCTCCAACAAGACACGTGTGGTTCAAGTCTCGCGAGCCTCTGCACGTGCCTGATAGTAGTACCAGCTAGGGTAGGCCTGTGTCGGCAATCAAACAAGGCAGTCACTTGCCTTGACCAAAAATATAGTGTCATATGATTTGAGCGTATTGTGAGGAAAATGTAATTCAAGTACCATTTATCCTGCGTACGGGGCAGATTGTAAGCCTATTACAGCCCTCAATGTAGTGGGCAGATCTGGACAGACTTGCTGACAAAGATACAGCCCTTTATAATAAACAGGTTGAGGACAGAACCACTATTCTAGTACGCCCTAAATGAATTGTACTTGTACTCACTACCTAGGGCGTACTAGTATAAGAGCCTGCCCACCAGGGTCAGTGTATCTAAGCATGTATATATGATTTATCTAATACTCCTGATATGTTATATATCATGTATGGTACCATTGGAAAGAGGATATTTCAATCTATACACTAGCCGATTTACAAACTACAATGATTTGTATTTACTCAGATATAATGCATTGTAGTTGATACACTCATAACACCCTCTCATAGAGACCTAGCAAAATCCATTTCCGAATTTTCTGTTAGATTTGCTGATAAATCTAATTACACAGGTTAATAGAATGGATACTGATCTATCCCTCTACGTTTTGGTTTTACTTCCTAATGGAATGGTAAGGTCATGAATAGATGAAATCTTTTAAAAAAAGCTGATGTTTTCTCCCCCATCCATGCCCCCAGTGTTGGTATAGCTAAGACCCATTGTTCTATGAGTACTGCAGACCCACCAATGGGGGTCAGTATTCTAGTACAGCTGGCTGTTCATGGTCTAATGATCACACCAAATGTACCAGTTAAATGGTACGGCTCAGAACCATGCACAGTACCACAATACTGGTATGGTCTAATTGACAGGACTGTACCACAAGAGTGGTACGTCCTAAAAAGGTATTCCTGTCCCCTACCTGATAAAGCAAAAGAGGTTCGTGGGCAGATCTTCCAACATAGAGCGAGATTTTACCAACTGAAGAGCCAACTGTTATATCAAATCATCAAATTAGTCGTTTTTTTAGGAATAATGTTTAAATTCATTCAGGGACAGTTGGTCTCTTTTTTTCAGTGGATCGTGTGCAGCATTACGTTCTTTTACATCAATTCTCAATCCCAGGCTGCCCATTCGGGCATGCATCTGATGGGTTCCCAGCATTTCACTCTCTTTTTGAAGTCTATTTCAATCTTGATTTTCACATGTTCTAATGAACAGGAAAGTATACTATCTATAGGACGCAATCACCTCCATCCATCCATCCCTTTTCCTTGACGTTTGTAGAATAGATGAGAAAAAAGAGCTTACAACCAGAGAAAAACACTTTGAATCTGGTAAATGTTAGATTGCGAGATTGCGAGAGTTGGTGCCTAAAATGCAAACATAAGAGGATCCATGTATGTTGTAGCAGAACCCCAGAAATGGCACTGGTGGCCACAAAACAGCACCAGGGTCTCACACCCTGAGCGATAATGAGTGAACGGACTCAGGTGGGGCTCAGTCGCTGGTAGCCGGCAGGTGCAGACTAAATTACAACTGACAGCTCCATCTGACGGGCCTGCAGGGCGGCAAAACATCAGAAACATGACATTTTACACTGATTTAACCCTCTGAGGATGGCCTGATACATTAATGCATCATGCCCTTGGTTGCTATGATGCTTGAATGCAGCCCTGGTGAGTAACTCACCAGGACTGCATTCAAGCATCATGACGACTCAATTGGGCTTGACACCTGAAGGACTGGCATGATGCAACAATGTATCACCGGCGAGTTACTTACAAGAGCTGCATTGGTGCATCAGAACGATAAATGTCATCTTTTAGTGACTTGCTGTCCTTAAAGGGTCAACAAGCAGGGATAACACCCCAGCGGTCTGCCAGACGCAGCTCACGGGTGGACGGAAGGAGGTGCCCTGGGGGATAATACCACGTCTAAAATGAGCTCATCCATTCAAAGGTCAGACTAGGTTCAAAAGGCTTACATCCCAGGGACCAATTAATTTAATCTTTAGAATCCATGTTTACTGAAACTTCAGGGGACATCTAGGAGGTATTTATTTCATTGATATTTAAAAGCTGCCAAAAGAGTTAATTATTACCAGGGATATGGCTCCAGAAGAAGGCATTTATGATGAGTTTGGGGCTTAAGGCGCTATACTAACAACCACAATCACACGCAGAACTTAGCCCTTTAAGGATTGCCAAATGCCTCAAGGCTAATGTATTGTCATCATGATGCCCCAATACAGCACCCACGGCAAGCAAGCAACCCGTGGTGCATTGACCAGTGCATCACCATGGCTCTTTGGGAGTGTATCAGTTTATCAATAGGGTCACCATGATGCATTCATAGGCCCATGATGCATTCATAGGTACATCCATGCATCATGACCACAGACCTGGTTAAATAGGGTTAGTCACGTAGGGGCTACAGCATTGAGCTCCCCCACCCCCGGGTAAACAGTAGGGCACCTTGGGATAACACCAACACGGCTTATCCCCTTGGAGGAGACTGAAAGAGGCGCCATTTACAAACTCAGGTCCCCCCTGGAGGAGGCAGGTTTATTTGCTGGGATGAAGCAGTGTACACAGCTACAACTCACTGCGCATGCTCCCGGGCACCACGTGACTGCCACATGGCGGAGCTGGGTACATAGCTATAGAACCTGGGGCGTCCTCCACGGTGAGATGAGATGGAGATAAATGGGTGGAGTTAGTCAAACTGAGGGTATAGTAGAGGGAGATTCATGGTTCCCACTGTATGGCTGATTTGTGGGGACCTACATTGGGAGATAAAAGAGCAAGGCAACTTTCAACAATTATGTCACTGGGTTTCGGACCATTTCCAAGACCCACCCGAACCCTAATATTCCCTACCAGTTGTCTGTCAGATGACAAAAATAATGAAACGAAAATGAGTAGGTATTTAAATAGGTGGCGGGGGGGTGTGAGGTGTGTATCATTCACCAAAGTACCAAAAGGTGTCACGCAGGGACTCGTAGCAGATAAAAATATCATTCGAAAAAAATATTCCCCCCCCCGGATTTATTTGACTGATTATCGTGAGGAGATAAGTCTGCAGGGAGTTTTGATGATATCGAAATAAACTCATACTTCTGGGGTCCGTTAGTGTTATTCAAGAGCTGAAATAAGTATTATTTACTGTAATTATGGGCTCCAACGACTACACAGTCCGCAAAAAGAGCTGACCCTGCAGAAAACAAACGATGACCTAGGAATATGTACAACAGTTATTGTCACTGATATTGACTACGGTTAGGGGAAGCAAACAGCATATCTATGCTAATTACCATTCAACTACCATGCTTTGCAGGTGGCGTGTGTGACATATCACACATGCCACCTGGAAATTGCCGATATCTCATCAGTCAACACATGTCGGACTATATATATACTACCACATGTTCCATGTTTTGGGGATTTTTTAAGTGCAAATACAACACAACTAGAGTATCAACTCGGTTTCATGATGGCATTTTATCATCGTTATTGACCTACAGTTCTGACATGAGTTTGCCTTCATCAGAGTTGAATAAGGAATCCGTATGATTCCTGTATAGAATTAATGTTTCTTTTTGTATCATTGTCTGACAGTTTTTTCTTTGTCATGTGTGCCAGAAGAGATAATATTTAGGCCCAGTATATATATGTAAGATGACCTTTGAAAAAAGCCACTGCGACCCACACCTCCACTGACATGGTAAGGGCCGAGCCAGTTATTACTAGCTGGGGTGGGGGGGGGGGGGGCTTGGTGGATTTTTTCAGAACAGCAATTTTTATTCCGACCCCCTACCAGTGAGCTGAAAGTAATCTGGACCCCCCACTACGTTCGGATTTTGAAATAAAACCTAAAATAGTATGCACCTGTGAAATCATTCGTGTTTGCGGGAATCTCTAAATGGATCACTTTAAATTTTGACTCCCCCAGCATGGAGGCTTTTCAACTTTTGGCCCGCGACCAAGAACTGGTTTTTCATTTTGAGACCCCCCCCCCCCCCCCTATATCCCCCAAGCCCCCCAAGTTGGCCATAAATGACTTGGCCCTACTTGCCACTGATTGCCATAGCGAACTGATAATGCCATCCACTTTATTGGAGCATTGGTAATATACAAACTCTCAATATCTCACCACTCTGACAGTAACCCTTTAAGGACGTCATTATGCATTAGTGCATCATGTCGTTTGTCGTCATGCTGACCCTAAAGGGCTGAAATACTCCAGAAGGGTCGGCATTATGCACTGATGCAGCTCGGCGAGTAGTGCATCATGACGACAGATGTAATCTTTTAGAGGGTTAAAATGTATGTGTGTACATGTGACCACATCCATACTGTGGAGGCAGGCATAAACAAGGTCTACAACTTTTCAAGGACAGAGTATAATTGCCAATTGTTCCAGCTGTTATAACACCCATTCTACACTTAGCATAAACATGGGTCAATAAATCTATTTATTTATGAGGTAACACACATACATATATACATTCTAACTACACACAACAATGTACTTGTACACAATGCAGCAAATATAATATACGTTGGATGTCGCTAACAGAGTACATGATGCACCAATGCAGCTCCAGCAAGTAACTCGCCAGTGTCGTATGCCGACCCTACTGGAGTGTTTCAACCCCGAACGATCGGCATGATGCTTGAATGCAGTCCTGGTGAGTCACATGTATCATGAGGACCAAGGGCATGATGCATTAAGGCATCATAAAGGGTTAGAGGTTATGTTTCTAGCAACTGTTGAGGCTGTTGAGACTAAATTTTAAAACAATCATTCCCCCTTACTTCTCCAAAATCTTTGACAATGTTGCTTTTTCCCCTAATTGTTAGTGTCATGAAACAAGATCTCACATTCACTTTACATTACGTGAAGGTCAACGGGTCTCCACTGACATGGTACAGTTCAAAGGCTACCGCCATCGCATCTCAAATTCTACATTCTCATCAAAATGTAAATTACCATGTTTCTTCTAAAGGACTCAACCCTTAACCCCTCTAAGGATGGCATGTCGCTAAAAGCCGACATTTGCCTGCATGTTGCATCAAAACAGCCCCAGTGAGTAACTCACCGGTGCTGCATTGGTGCATCAGGACAAGTAACTCACCTGTGCTGCATTGGTGCAAGTCACCCGCCAGGTCTGCATTCATGCATCATGACGACCAAGGGCATGATGCATTCAGGCATCATGCTGTCCTTAAAGGGACTTAAAACATCTTGTTTGTGCCGAGAGTCTGGTAATGGCATTCCCCGGTGCAATTATCATGTGCACGCCGAGCAGGCTTTGTACTGTATCAAAGACATTTCTTTTTTTGCCAATTATGGTTAATTAAATTCATATATATGTGTCTGGTGTACGGCAGATTATTTCGTTTGTAAGGGGATTAGTAATAGATAGAATTATCCGGCATTTCATGAGACAGACGAAATGCACATCTGCAATAGGTCTGTGTACATATGCTAATATTGTAATGCACTAATCATATTCGATCTATGAATAACAATCATTCTAAACCCATAAACGGACTCTGATGTAAAGCCTTAAGAGGAATAAACCGATATATCTTTAGCTGATGCTCTTTCTTCTGCTATTTCTTCGTCCACCTGGTGATAAAGCTGTGCATCTACCTCGCCCCACCTCCCACACACGTGGTGACCCATGTCCACTCTTCGTGTGCTCTAAATCTAGGAATAAACCGAGATATTTTCAGCTGATGCTCTTTCTTCTGCTATTTCTTCGTCCACTGTTTAATAAATCTGCATCTACCTCGCCCCACCTCTAATACACGTGATATCCCATGTCCACTCTTTGTGTGCTCTATATCTGGCCACATCCACTGCATAGATATTTGCGTTTTAACACATTTAAGATGCTTAAATGAACACTTTAAGCACATATGATTCCAGTACCTGTCACTTAATTAAAAGTTGCCTAAATGTCATGATGCCCTTTCTATGACATTTACTGAAGTCAAAGGTTGAAGTATTTTTGATCTGTCACCAATCACTTAATTACCGTCACTTTAATGCCATGATGACCTTTCAATGACATTTCTATGATATTCACTGAACCTAAATCCGCTTAAAGTGGTCCTTAAAGCATCTTTGATTTGCTTATATGCAAACATTCATGTGGTGATCTCTACGCACAATCAATTAACATGGAAATGTACGCATCTGAAATCGTTTTGTTTGTATCCAACAAGTACGGAAAGCCCAGTCTGCACTAGAAACCTTTTTACCACCTCCTGAATAAATGATAGATTAAAAAAGGAAATGAAGGATACGTCCAGTTGATGCTGTCTGTGTGTATATGCATTACACTATCAGTGCCTACAGGAGATTATATGGATACATCCATATACCCCCAACATCTACTACACTACCACCGGCAGGCATGCTGCCATGCTGACATCTCGGCTGTCGAGTAGAGATGAGGGTCTGGTAGGACTTCTCCCCCTAACTCCTCCCCCCATCCCCGCTGGAGGGCAGGAGGGTGGGGGAGGGGCGGTCGAAGCAAAAAGTGGGAGAGGAGGGGGAGAGGGGGGAATGAGGGGGTGGAGGAGGGGAGAGGGGGGAGGAGGGGAGAGGAGGGGAGAGGAGGGGGAGAGGAGGGGGAGAGGAGGGGGAGAGGAGGGGAGAGGAGGGGGAGAGGATAGGGAGAGGAGGGGAGAGGAGAGGGGGGAGGGGGGAGGAGGGGGAGAGGAGGGGGAGAGGAGGGGGAGGGGAATGGGAGAGGAGGAGGGGAGAGGAGGGGAGAGTAGGGGGAGAGGAGGGGGACGGAAGGGGGACAGGAGGGGAGGAGGGGGACAGGAGTGGGAGAGGAGGGGGGAGGAGGGGGACAGGAGGGGGACAGGAGAGGAACAGGAGGGGACAGGAGGGGAGAGGTGAGGAGTTAAAAGGACCCAGAGATGAGTGTGAGAACGGAGGGTGAGGCGGGGGGAGAGGAGGGTAGAGAAGCGCCAGAGGAGCGTCAGAGGAGCGCGAGAGGAGGGCAAGTGTGAGGGGCAGAGGAGGCGGAGAGGTGTGGGTGGGGAGGGGCAGAGGAGGCGGGGAGGTGTGGGTGGGCAGGGGCAGAGGAGGCAGAGAGGAGGTTGATGAGATGTTGCCAGGAGGGACTATCATACTTGACAATATTTGTGTCGTAAACATCTGACACGTGCATTTGGCGTTGCCGGCGGAGACGCTGATTACGATGTCGGCAATTCATTTACCACTTTCTATGCACATATTGCGTGTCGATCTCATTGCATCTGTGTCCAAAATCTTTACTAAGGCATCGTGGGTAATCTCCACCCTACATCGCATGAGTATTAGCATTTAGGTAAAGATCAGACTGCTAAAAGTCACACTTTAAGCATCTTTAATTCCAGTGATTGTCACTTCAAGCCGCTTTAATTGCATTATGACATTTCCGGGGAATTACATGGTATTTACTGACCTTAAATACTGCTAAAGGTGTGACATTAAGCAATGAAATGTTTCCTTAAATGCTAATGTTAATGCAGTGATAAAGTAGCCCTTTAAAATAACGATATCACTAGGTATATAACTAAACTTTCTATACTAAAACTACTATAACTAAAATTTCGATATTAGAAAAGTATTGTCGATGCATTCCTGACACGATTGTTTCCTATCTTCCTAAAGTTTTGCGTCAGTTTGCCACAATCACAGTGATTAACCACAGTCCAATTAACTGCATGTATACATATGTAGAAATGAGGTTGGGACAGAGCAGGAAGTAACTAATGGAAATAAATGAGTATATATATCATTGCTGGAGTAGACTGATTGTGTCTGCACACACATCCCTCAGCATGATTACACTATAGACGTCCTATAGGATGACAGTAAATCATGTGTATATGTAGCAATACAGATTTGTAATTGGGATTGATATTTTTTTTGTTAAAGAACAATGACCTCCTGATAATTGAGCTTTAACCCTTTCAGGAGAGCATAGTTCTTACTTTAGCCTCGGTCGTCCTGAACGATGCATGAAGGCAGTATTGGCGAGGTTTCTCACCAGGGCTGCATTTATGCATCATAATGATCCTTCTAGGGGGGGGAGGGCGTATCAAGCCCGTATAGAGTAGGCATAATACTTGACAGCGATACAATGCATAGTGCATTGAAGATGTATGTGGTCCTTAAAGATGTCTTTGCATGATGTGTCTGATATTGCAGACCATCTTTGGGGGTAATTCTTTCCCAACAATATGTTAATCAGACATTCAAATGTTACTTATCTGCAAGGCTTTAATATAGTAAACTCTCCCCGGGTATGAGCGGCACTCCTAATGTGCATGCGCGACCATTGCTTGATCTGGTACCAGCGAGATAAGGACTTGCATGCAGAGACAATCACGATGACACCAGTTGTTACATAATGCACCCTGAGGATTCAGCACTGAATACAGGGAATTATATCATGAATTGGTCATACAATCCTCTCAAGCCATCATCCATGCTATTCTATTTATACTCTCACACTTTGACATAGGTAATTTGATTCGACAATTGGTGTCTTATAAAGTTAATTTAAACAAAGTGTATTATAAAGTTCATGAAAAATGCATAGTATATAGAGCACGTTTTGGGAAACTTGACAGAATTCTAGGAGCTATATGAGCCCTTGAAAAGATTAATGCTGGTCTCAAGTAAGTGCCCAGGTGCTTATGCGGGCCGATATTCAAAATTGTCTCCAAATAATAAGTGATACGGCGTATACTTTTGACCTTATCTGCTGGGAAGTGGGATCCCTTTATTCACATCACAATAGAGTTATTGTCCTCATTTCTGAGTGACTTAAGCTATCCAAATATTCCTCATGAGGCATTCTCTCCTGAGTCCACATTAGGTATCGAACATGAACCACGGCCATTCTTATTCTTCTTTGAAAGACGCCAGCCGACAACGCACCATCATCAGGCATTGCGCGCGCATCGCGGAAGTTGTTTTTTCCCGCCTTTTCCCGGTAGCGATTGTCGGTGATCAGCAGGAGGCGACAGAGTCTGGTTTTTCCTCTAGATGGAGGCAAATATTTGACAGGAAAACAAAGCGTGCACGTAATGGTGTTGGGTAAGAGGGAGGAGGGAGGAGGGAGAGCTAGAGTCTACCACGTGGAGTGTATGCTGTTACCCCATCTCCCACACTAGCCATAAGCCGGGGGTATCCCATGATGATATTGGGGCCTCGCCACACTGATTATCTTCAGGCTCCAGAACTTAGTCAGTACTGGCTAACAAATCAGTCAATAGTAGCTAACCTAATCAGTCACTGTTCTAGCTCCCTATACAATCAATTTGGTTGGTTAATACTGTAAGGTTGGTCAGTACTGACTAACTCATCTTAGTCGTTTCAGTTAGCATTAGGCCAAGTCCTTTTGCGTAAGGCATGAGTCATATGTTGTTTTACCTCAGTCATTATTGACCAGCACTTTGTCATGCCTGACCAATGTCCCTATGACTGATCTCGGCTAGCCACTACAGACTAGGGCCGGAGCATTTATATTATCTGTGTATTGGGATCCTCATACAAAACTGTGGTCTAGCACTGCCGCAGTTCTCATCCCATCTAGACAATCGAATGTGCTGCGGGTACCTGAAAAGATATAACCTGTATTTAACTGAGGACGGATATTTGCCATTAACTTTGGCCATTTAGAGCTAGTTTCACTTTGGTGGGAAGTCACAATAGGATTACTTGAGAAGGTGCAGAAAGCCGACAGTTCCAGCTGCCAGTAATTTACTCTCCTTAATCGCTATTTTCCTGAGTTGATTGAATATATTGCAGGCTGGAAATTGAATCACTTAGCCTGTTCCCGACTGCAGTAGTCTAAGACACACGGCTCCTTGTTATATTGGCTCCTCATCCCAGCTGGTTATCTGCACCCTAGTTCATGTGTGAGGGGTTCTACGACCCTACAGAGAGAGAGGAAACAGCGTACAGAATGACTCCCCTCTCTAGGAGAGTCCAGATAGCCTAAGGGAGCCTAGGTGACTCTCTGGGCTCTGGATGACATAAGGGAGTCACCTGGGGGACATATAGCTCTCTAGGTCATATGACTCCCCAGGTGACTCCCTTATGCCAGCCAGAGAGTCACCTTGGCTCCCTTAGGCTATCTGGACTCTCCTAGAGAGGGGAGTCATTCTGGAGGCAACCTGGACTCTCTTTTGACGCTATTGCTTCATCCTGTGCATAAGGACTGCAAAGAGGCTGAATCTACCATGATCGTAGTTGCAAAAATATATCGATTCAGAACTGGCAAGTTACTCCCCAAATTACTAGTGCATGGTGCTACTTTCATGTATCACGGCTACCCTATAAGGTTGATACACTCCCGCTGTGTCGGCATGATGCGGCATTGCAGTGGCAGCGAATCACTCCACGGTGTTTTTCATGAGAATATTGCTTGGATGCATCATGCCGTCCTTCAAAGGGTTTACACCATTACTCACGTGCATGCTGGGGTAAAGGGGCAGTGCATTTGTGTCTAATACACTCATCATCTGAGTTCTGGTCCACATATTATAAGGCAGTGTAGGACACTCTCATATAATACCTTACAATGCATAGGAGGCGGTAGACAAATCCAAAAGCTAAAGCAACTGAAATACTGGTCTCAGCATGATCAAAGTATTATCTAACTAGGATGTAATTGAGACCTGGGGCATTTGTAGCATTTAATTTAATTTAATTGCCCAGTTTTACCCAAGTACACTGTAGGTGGTATCACTAGACCTCGGCTGAGGGAGTGAACTGACCTTGATCCATGAAGGCACGTGCCACTAGCCGCGCTGCAGACCTTTGGTGCTACCACTTATATTAACTATAGGACTAACAAAGACTGAGTTGTGTGGCAGATGTCATTATGTGGGGTATTAATCCACATAAACCACCTCACTAAGAGGTAGGGGCGCCTCCACCACTGGAGGCAGCTCCAGGTGCCGCCACCGACTACCACCCAGCCCGGAGGGAATGGTCATTATGTAGAGAAACAGGGGAAGGAGGAGTAGGGTAGCTTGACCTAGAGTCAACCATGTACCTTAAGATGTCCACCTTAATCATGCTGTTATTCATGCATGATATTGTCTCTACATATGCTTTGTTGGAAAGGGTAACACTTAACGTGTACTATGATATATAGAAGAAGAGGGCTTATCATGCATGAATGACTAGAAATTTGTGGTGGACATCTCAAGGTTCGTGGTTGACTCAAGGTCAAGCTACCACATGGGCAATTCGGGGGGGGGGGGCACAATAGTTTCTCATTTGAATGAGCCGGAGGATAGATTAAAACCCATTAGACCATGATTACTGGAAAAGTTCAAAGGGGGAACGCATAATGGTGCTGATGCATTTGAGGTAATACGAGTCGAACTTGGGGTTCTACACTCTAAGAACAGTGTGTTACATTTACACACATTTTAACATGCTTTTTGCAGCCACTTTTAAAACACCTTTTTTTGGTAACACATCACACACTACACACCTTTTGTCAAAGTTGTATTGATCGCTAAATGTGTTTGCAAAGTCGTGTTAGTGTTACTCCTAATGCATGTTTCCGCAACACACATTTCTCAGAGTGTAGAATCCTACACCCCTCATTGTTAAATAACGACCGCCTCCTCACAGACTGGCCCTTTACACGTGGGTGGATGTTGGTCCTGATACTGACCGACATGCAGCACAGCGGCACAACTACCTGCCTCCTGTGAGGTAGGGATGAAGTATTACACAACCTTATACCTGTAATGGTGAAGGGCAGGGGCCGGCACGCCATCCGCAAATAACCCCACTTCACCTTCCCTTTACCTCAAGATCAAATTAACCCTTTAAGGACAGCATGATGCCTTAATGCATCATGCCCTTCGTCTCCATGATGCATGAATACATCCCTGGTGAGTAACTCGCCAGGGCTGCATTAAAGCATCATACCAACCCTATGGGTTTGAAACACCCTCGAAGGATCCTCATGACGCACCAATGCAGCTCTGGCGAGTTACTCACTGGGGCTGCATTGGTGCGTCATAAGGACAAATGTCATCTTTTAGCGACATGTTTCTTAAAAGGGTTAAGGCAGTCCTTTCTGCTTTGGAATAGGATATTATCCAATTCAATATCATAGACACCGCATGGCTCACAATATGATATGTACATGTTACCAGCTGTGGGAATAAGGGGAATTGTGGCTTTAAAAAGATAACCTGGTCGGCCGCAGTATCTGAATTCACTTATTCATAGATACCAAGATGGTTGGGTATAACTTTGAGGCTTGAGCCTCCCTCTGAGGATGAACTGCATGCTGGGAATTGTTCTGATTGGTGCCAGAGGGCGCCACGTGGCCATCTGGTGCCACTTACGTCGTCACGTCATAATGACGTCGTTATGACGTCACGGAAGATGACTTTTGGCAGAGAGGGACGCAGCTCTATGATTCGGTACTAGGGGGCAGCACCACGGGTGGGCGTTAGGGGAACTTAGAAGGTAGTGGGAGAATGAGGATAGGGAGAGATTACATGTAGGATCTATGTTCAGCTTTGGGACAAGATAAGGAGAAAAATAGTGTATTCATATGAGTGGAGTTTAGTGTTTATTACATGTTTTAAGATCTACAAAATAAAAAACTAAACATTAATAAAACTACCTTTGCATAGTGGCGTCATACTAGGCCATGGAGCGCCGCACTACACAGAGAGAAGAAATAGAATCATTGTAACTCTCAAATGGGTGACCAGCCCCGATCACTGAGGTAACTCTACCCAGGACTCTAAAGTGACTCCCAATCATGAGGGAGTCTTAGAATAGGAGTCATTATAGAGTTATCATAGAGTCCTGCTAATGTTAGGGAGTCTAGAGTTACAGTGATTCTACTTCTTTTCTCTGTGTATGGTTGACCATGGGTACATCAAGTACAGAGTTCCCATAGGTTTTACACAGAGAGGGACGTCCTTAAGTAATACTGTGGCTGCCTTTTTGGTGATTTGAATTAAGATAGACATTACCTCCGCCAATATACTTTTTGAAATTTGCGTGTACTATTTTCATATTGGCTTATCAATTTCTAAGATCACTAAGATTTTGCTTGACATGTCTGGTTGATGACCCTCATGAACATTGTAGAGGAAAAAGTACAGAAATCAACATGTCTTGGAAGTGGTGCATCACTAAGGCCATCAGGGGGCCGTTTCACCATAATTGCCAATAATTTACAGAACCCAAGAAATGATTAAGGCCGACCCACAAATGTTTTCCTGGGCAATCGCAAATGATTTACAGGTAGCACACATCTTTAACCAGGTGGTTAAATACCACCCATGAACACATTATGATGCGTTTTAATGACTGAAAAACATTAATGGAGCTTGGCAAATTATTGGCATTCACAGTGAAATGCTCCCCAGGACGGGTCAGAAAAATCTAATTTTGTTGATGTTGGTCATTACGGTTATTATCAACGCTTTTCCTAGTTGCTCTGGGCGATCTTTTTAATCCCAATTTTCTCGATCCCAGTTCTAGGACTCTTGCTCATCCTCTAAACTCACCCCATTCAATATCCCCTCTGGCGGGTAGGCGAGCAAGGCGGGCCGATCCAGCATTGTTTTCACTTCTCGCTCGAGATTGTCCTCCCCGACTCGGAGATCCTATTCGGCGGACACACAGAGCGCTCACACCCTTTGTGTTTGCAGTTATGAATCGTATTTCCATATCTGCCAACCCCACCGCAGCTGTAAATACATATAGAGGAGTGCAGTGTTTTGTTGTATTGACTTAACCCTTTAAGAACAGCGTGATACCTTAATGCATCGTCATGATGCATGAATGCAGCCTTTGCGAGTTACTGGCCCGGGCTGCATTCAACCAACATGTCAACCCTACTGGGTCGATATACTCCTAAAGGCTCACCATGATGCATAAATGCAGCACTGGCGAGTAACTCTCCAATTTCTTCATTTCTGCATCATAATGACAAATATCATCTTTTAACCACATGCCATCCTTAAAGGGTTTAGCCTACACCCCTCTGCCAGCAGCGGAGGAGGACTACCCATTGTTAATGGCGAGCAGCTCTGAGCAGCTCGGAGCAGATGAGTGGGCACTAATGGAAGTGAGCAGCCCATAGTGGGTGGTGGTAGCCCCGCCCAGTGTAAGTGTGAGGATATTAAAATAGGACCGGGGCGTGTAATCTCCGGGTCTCGGCTCGGTATGAAATAGGCTTATCAGGTTTGTCCGGATACGTGAGGAGAAAACTACATAAGCCACCCCTAAGCCGTCCGCTTTTGGTGATTCTCGCTGCTGTCCAGGCTTGTCTTAATGGCATTTGGTGCCGACCTGTACGACCTACAACTTTCTCATTGTGCATGCTGCACTTTGGCATTAACATACATATATGTGGCATGTACTGTGAAAAGGGGACCTTTATACACCCTGCACAAAGGGCCTTTTTCATAGATCCCATCACATATATTTGGTTATTTTCCAAAGGGCGAGGGGCATCCACATTGGTTTACTTTATTATGAAGTGTACTCCCACCTGAAACAGGTCAACATTTGAAAACTTTGTTGACATTCAACAGTGTTCAAGAAAATAGCAAAAGCTTTTAGGAAAAGCAACGTGGGATAGTCAGGATAGAGTGAGTAGGCGAAGAGGGGGGCGCGAGGTCAGACAAAGGTTCTGCAAACTTGCCCGCACTCGCCGCTCTCGGGATATAAAAGAGGATCTAAACGTTGTTTTCCTGGCGTCTTGATCAGCGCAGTGTCTGGGCTGGGTGGAGGGGAGGTAGGACGGGGTGGTGGAGGAAGCCCGGAGGCGGGCGAGGCGGAATGGGAGGCGACAGAGATACAAATGGAATTTCCACAACTGCACGTGGAGGGCCTGGGTCTATGAATGGGCCCTGATTTAGGCACTTACCGCTGGTACCCAGTCTACACGTCCCTCACGGACCCAGCACCCAAGGGGCCACGCACTGAGGAACCAGCAAAGCACTAGCTGCGACGACGCGCACGCCCCCGGTGGCGTCGGAAGGTAACGCAGGGTTGAGGAAAATACAAATTCATAGCTAAAAGAGAAGTTCTCTCTGCTTTGCCTCAGGACTTGTCATCCCTTGGGGATACCATACATCAATATAAATCTATCCCAAACCGCTTATTCACACCTTTTATATACTTCTCCATGGTGAAGAGGGGTGATGCCTTCCTATGTGTTTTATAAAGCCCGAAATATATAGGTATACCTATCGGTTGGTTACTCATTTAAAAAAAAAGGTTTTGTAAGGTGGAACAAGTTGGAACCTGTTGTTCAGAGACTGAAATCTTATCAAAAATGTATAAATGCAATTAGAAGGTGACGATCGGACTGTGCTCAGATATTACCGGTGCAATGTGGTATTTGCGTGATCTTGGAAACCAATGGCTTCACTTCTGTCGCTGCAGAAATCATGAAATTACCTATTCGTGTCATAATGTATTTCCATAAGCTACAGCTTCTGTACTTATTGATACCATATGGTGGTCTGCTTGGCCTCTTTAAAAGACGTTGCTGGTGTAATGGATAATGCCGAATAGAATTGATCAAATTCAAAACCCATAATCATAAGGCGGTAGGGTTGATGAGTACACAATATAAGTGTCCTCTGTGTGGGTGTGTCCACGACTTGATTAATCCTCAGCAAAATGTTGTCATTTCTAATCATGGTTCATGGAAAAGATTCCAGAGGCATAGGAAGCAAATTGTAATTGGGGTCCCGAGGGTCTCGGTTGGAAGGGGCGCTAGGTATTGAAATAGATCTATATAGGGGACACTCTCATCAAGGGGGGGGGGGCTTTCCTATACTACTAAATTAGTCCAATTGAGAGAGTCCCTGGTATAGCTCGCCTCAAGACAATTATGCTATGTTGTATTATGTGTATCATATTAAGTGTACTGTCTAGCTCTTTAAAAACTCTGAAATCGATTTGGTAGGTATCAAAATGTGAGAGGGAACTCTAATACCCAACATGAAGCGATTTCTATAGCTACACTGAAATTCCGAGGCTCCCTATACGCCCAACCTCTCAGTCACTAGTGCCTAACCTAGTAAGTCATTTTTTGGCTCCCTATACGACCAACCTAGGTCACTTTTTATTGTCAGGTTGGTCAGTACTGACCAACCCACCTTAGTCTTTTTATTTCCAGGGGGAGCCACTGAGTGGTGATGACAGGTGGCCCCAACTAGTGGTATACAAATACAACACACCAATGATGAACCTAGGTTAGCCACTACTGATTGACCCCTCGGTCATTTTTGAATATAACCATTATGACTAACACTCATATGACCAATTAGGATAGTCTGAACTGACTAACCCTTTCAATCTATGGATTTTCAGTGTACCTGAGGTGAATAACCTTCATCATATTGCAAGACAGCCCTAAAAAGGCACATATGTCCACGCGTGGGTTATTGCTACTTTTACATTCAATGACAGAAAGCTCAAGAACTATTTGGTGATTACTAAGATGTGAGTTCTTTTCCCTAGATGACTGTCAGCTTTTTTTCAGAAAAGTTCAGGAAGATATCAGGTGACCCATGTTGCTGTCTGAGTGTGTAGATGTGTGGGCGCGTTACAGTATGACTGGACAGGTAGATACAAGAAGGAGCGAGGAACGAGGGGCCAATATAGGGCTGTCTCACGAACTTGGGCCAATGTGTTTGTCTATGACCGGGTGCCGTCTATGACCGGGTGCCGTCTATGACCGGGTGCCGTCTATGACCGGGTGCCGTCTATGACCGGCTATCTAAAAAGGTTGTTTGGAGGTATAAACTTGAAAAAAAAATTTACAATTTTTATTTATAATATTTGTAAAAAAAAATTCAAAAATCGTTTTTTTATTCCTCCAAACAAATTTTTTAGAAAGCCGGTCATAGACGGCACCCGCTCATAGACGGCCCCCGGTCATAGACGGCACCTGGTCATAGACAAAAACATTGGCCCAAGTTCGTGAGACACAGCCTCAGTATTCCAGCTGACAATTAAATAGTTTTGCTAAATGTTTGTGAACATTTGGAAGAAAACCTATTTCATATAAATATAATTAGAGAAAATGTTTTTATCCAAACGTTTTAGAAACGTTTTTAAACGTTTGGAAAACATTTTTATTTGCTGGGATATGACATCAGCACTCTTCAGGCATTTTTCAAGACCCCCATCCCCCTCTGTTCTCATTTTTCCTTTTCCTGCTATGGTAAAGTATAGGAACAACATAGTCATGTCATTGTTTCCCATATATCCCAGTACCCGGTATTTGATGACGTCAAACCTGAAAAGCCCCTAGGGCAGGGATAAATTGTAGTGGCTTAAAATGATAATTGAGTATGGTTGTATGCTTCCGATTTCAGCTCAAAAAGGGAATCGCTTAAGTAAAAACGCAGTTATGAAAACTCAAATAATGTCAGTCAAGTGGCAATTATAAAATCACACCACTTTGAAGAAGAGAATCAAGAACATAGGCAAGCACACGCCCCAAAAAGACATCCCCTTGAAGTCCCCAATGTAAAAGGCCTCCAAATTGAGAAGTGCTTTTACGCATTGTCAAGTGCTGCCTCGTGTGGTCTCGCGAGGATTAAACTCGAGCAGACGACATTGTATTTAAGACGTCATCCACAATGAGCCTTCTCGGTGTGTTTTTCCCGCGCCAATCTGGCTCCGGTTCGGGCTCCGGGGAAGTTTGCAGGTGTTAATTTCGCCTCAAGGGCCTTGTTTTAGGTCTGGGTTTAGAGGGTGTTGTCCCGACTTGTTGGACACGATTCGTGTGAGGAGTAATCAATGAAAACAGCCCCCGGTTAGTTATTGATTGTGAGATAATGACGGGGAGTGCAGGTATGGGGCCTCCTTAGGGCTTCTACTCACAGACTACCGTAAAGTCTCATCTATTAGCCAGACTCCCAAATTTACCAAATTTACCTAAAGTCTAACAGGCGCTTTGAAAATTGTTAATTTAGTACTTGATATAGTTGACTTGTAAAAACGCTCTTGGAAGTCACACCAATATATACACATTTTATCTAAACGCGTATAAAAACTCTCGTCTATGCCGCATTGTTGGTATCAAATGAAAGCTGAATCTGAGTTGTGTACATGCCATTGCTTTTACAAGGGATTTCACGCTACTACGCCCCAGAACACCATCACTGTTGGCTTGGTTCAGATGGGAGAGTCTGATCTGGTTTGATTCAGTTGGTCATTATTTCTCTGTAACTGCCGTGTTAAATCCATCCAGACTGTACATCTGAGATGAAATCCTTAGCTGTGGTGAAAAAGACTACTCTAGATTTCTTTAACATTATTAAAATGGATGAACTGAAACCATCCTTGGTGTATTCGACCCTTAAATAGTACTAGGATTGAAGTTTTAAGTCATACATACAAGTGATACCTCACCGGATAGTTAATTATGATGATTTGACCCAAATGCAGTTTGTAAACCATGTCCCATTTTAAAGGGTGTATTCCCCCAATGTTGGTCAGCCTTGACTCTGTTGCTGTATTAAGGTTACCAATATAAAACTTATGAACACATTTCGTCTGACCGACAGAACCACAGCCAATGCCGTCAGTGGAATACTCTCTTGAACTCAACAAGTTGTTGAGATGGATAACTTCCTTTGGAACTCTCAATTTGAAGTTCGCTGATACCAAATCACTAATCAATGGGTAAATTGAGAGTAAAATGGATGAGATTTTCTTGATTCATGGACGGGTCGCTTGAGGTGGACAAAGCTTCCCAAAATGGTACTTTGCAAGTACTTACGTGGATTAACTTTCCTTTCACTTTATTTATTTCTATTCAAAAATCGTTTTCATTTCAATATGGCTCTGAAAAAAACATCAATCTGCGGACAAATACACACACTGTTTCGTTGATGGAAACGTCAATCTCAATAAATTTTGGAATCACTTGTAAAAGCCAATTCGATTTCCACAGACCCCAAAAAACATGGATTTCCTATCTGAAGGGCATTGCACGTAGCCGGACAACACACAGTGAAATGGGCAAGCTCTGAGAGAAAATTAAAGGTGTTCCCATGCTATAAATAGATTGCTTAATGTAGTGGAGTCCCGGTGACAGGCACAGACTAAACTTCCATTACACTCCGGAAATTATCCCACACCAACTTCTACTTACTTAGAGCTGACCCTGTCTAACCATTTAAGGACAGCATGCTACTAAAAGCTGACATTTGTCGTCATGACACACCAATGCAGCCCAAGCGGGTAACTTGCCAGTGCTGTATTGGTGCATAATGGTGATCTTTTTGGGAGTGTCTAAATACCCATAGGGTTGGCATTATGCTAGAATGCAGCCCTGGTGAGTTACTCGCCAGGGCTGCATTCATCAATCATGGCGGCCTCGGACACAATATATTTAGGCATCATGCTGTCCTTAAAGGTTAAACGTTGTGGGAGGTATGTCCACTGCTAAAACTCAAGTACGTAGTGTCTGCAAACAGATATGTCTTGTGAGAAGTTTCAGTACAATTTAAAAACATCTATAATTAATATTGAGTAGGGTGTTATTGGCTGCAAACAGATATGTCTTGTGAGAATTTTAGTACAATTTGAAAACATCTAGAATTAACATTGAGTGCTTCTAGCATAAAGCCCATTAGACACTGAGCAATCTTATTGAAAAAATGGATTATGTTGCTGATATGGAGTCAAGATGGTCAGTGCCAATATATATCTTCGAGTCAGTTTTGTAGAATAGTTCACCCTGCACAGAAAACAAGTCTGCCTTTACTAATTTGAATGATAGTTATGACAGTTAATATAAATTGATGTTTGGTCACTTGTGGGGAAAGATTCTCTAACTAGATGTTTCACATCATGCCATATCCAAACTTCTATTCCCACTTTGAGCATATATTTAAGTCAATACACTATACAGCTGGTTTATATCATAGTCACTGCCTATCTTGTCTGGGCTCTATGGAATTGTTTTGCAGAAGCAGACAAAGATTATCTTATGAGATCATTTTCATAATATGTTGGTTCACATTTCCGAAGACAAATCTGGGACACGTTCCGGAGTCATCATAATATTAAGGATGACAAATGAGTGTATGTCTGGCTCATGATCATGAAGTAACATGTACGTGGACTTTACTAAAGTATATAAGTAAGTCAAATAGAGTACAGAAAACCACACAAGGCTTGTAACAATGTTGTACACAAAAACTTCAATTTCTTTATATCTCTTTTTCCATTTAACCGTAGCATATGACATTGCATGGCGACACGCACATCTTTATGATTGATACAGGATATCCTTGTACAGCATGGGAGACTGGTGCTGAATCTGCATGCCATGAGGGGTAGATCCTGAAGACTCAAGTTCTGAGGGTCAATGGGGATCACACAACAGTTGATCAGTTCAGGTAAAAAGGCAACCAGTGTGCACTTACACAACTCAAGCCCCATAATGTGGATATTTCTATGCCTCCAAAACCTCCCTCTCGCTAAAGACTGGAGCAATTTCTATACCGAGAGATGACCTCTGTTCGGAGCTGCATCTCTGGAACAGAGGGCATCGCTGTTTGTCGTATAGAGACTGGGGTTCAGTAACCTATATCATACCATCCCTATTATCTGATTATGAAAATGTATAAGATATTTGAGCTATCTACATGTGCAATATCAGTAATGCATTATTGAGAGTCTCATTATTGGCCTCCTAGCGCGAAAGGCACCGAGGCAGGATTGTCAGTCTGTTTGGCAAATCTACTGTGAACTCGCAATAAAGTTTTTGAAAGATCGCTAGTCTAATATAAGTGGAGGGTGAACAGGATCTTGATGAAGGTAACTTAAGCACTAAAGTATGATATTATTTAAGCCCCTGTCTTGGTTTTAAAAAGTAAAAAGTGACTGGCGCTAAATCGGGATGGTGCAATGTGCTGTTTCATGAAATTCATCACTATGAAGTACATGGAAGGAGGTGTGTGTAAGTGATGGGAGGAGAGGAGGGTTAGAGAAGGCTGCCTTTGAAAAGGCTACTATGTTAATGGTTCATGAGATATTCTGTTTTGCATTGAGGCAGACTCTAAAGATGGGTTTTATATAGCATACAGATGGGGGTATTAATGTTGTGGGCTTAATTTGTGGTAAATGGTGCATTAAAACAAGGGGTATAGTACTTTATCTCACTGATTACATGGTAATGGGAGAACCGAGTTGGGAAAACCCACCACCTAGTGAGTTCTTCATGAACTACAACTTGCACTTCCCCCTGGTGGATTTCTAAGGAATTACTCTGTCTCTCAACACAGTGACCTCAATATTGGCTCCTGAGTAATGAATCTCAAGGTGCAGTGTGTATCCACGTATCCACCCACCGCACCCACTCATGTTACCATGGCGACTCTTGGTGGTAACAATTATGTGGCGCCGAATGGGGGCCCTCACCTCGTAACGGCAGATTAATTAGCTCGGAGCTTTTAATTGAGAGCTGCTCTCCCCCTTAATACCTGCTCATCTGCACTGATTGCACTCCCCGCTCCTCCGTTCCACACATACCCATATTATCGCTCACATCCCCTATTAACGCTCACATTCCCTATTATCGCCCTCCTGTGGTCATTACCCGCAGCCCAAAGGCCGATGGCGGCGGGGACTGGGGAGTAAATCCCAGATAAATAAGCAGTTAGCTTGCTTCTTGGCGGCGGTTATGAAGGTACATGAGCTGCTATGGACAACACTGAGTAGTGCCCGAGGAATACTGAAGGCGGCTTGTGGGACCCAGTTGTATGCTAAAGCAGAAACAACATGGTCATTTGCTTAGCGAGGTTAAAGGCTTCGCTGTGCCATAGTAGTTTTTATGGGCATTGTTATTCTGGTTTTACAACTGCAATATCACCTCTAGAAGGTTATCATCTCACATGCATACTTCAAAATAGGGCCAATTTGGTAGATTGTATGTTCATTGTGTATTGCTGTTATTAAGTACTCTAAATATCGATTTTCCATAACATAAAGAATGAACTATGAAGCACACATGGTCTACATTAACAGATTAGTTTAGTGCTTTGAAAGGGGCACACATGATCTTTTTGAGCTAATTTAGGCCTAAAGTACCTCCTGTACAGTATTATGATTCACATGTAATAGGTGATTATATATATCCCCATGAATAGATTAAAGTATTTCAAGAGGCGTGCCAAGCAGTTTCAAAGTAGGGGGGACTGAGGGGTATTTTGACCTGTTTTGACCCCTTTTAATTGACCTTGTTCATTTGACCTTTTTTGGGGTTGGTCAAAAGTCCCCCCTCCCCGCCTCTGCCCCCCGTCCCCCCACTTGCGACGCCCCTGAAATTTCAACATACACAGAAAACCATTAACTTTGTACCATAATAGAAGCAGCCACTGGTAGGCAATAGAACTCAATATAAATAGACAGATATAGCATATACCTACTGAGGATGAAGGACTCCAGACAGGTATTAAGGTGGGTCAATGCCTTGATGTAAAAGTAGCTAGATTTTCGTCAGGTTTTCACCATAAGACCATAATAGCATACACTTTCCAAAGAAACTGAGAAAATAGGGGGGTCCCGGGCTATTTTCTGAGATATTTAAGCCTTAAGTTAATGTCTCATGTGATGGATTATACAGTGTTTTGCCACATATCTACATGAAATTGTATTGAAAAGTGGCTAAATTTCTATATAACTCTCTCAGAGTATAGGCTTTGATGTTTTCTATCTAGAGAATATATTTTCAACACATGGTCCCGCACATATTTCTAAGGTTTAGGCCCATCAAAATAAAAAGTTGAAAAGAAATAGAAATATACTGAGTGCTACCTATGTATGACTTCCAATGAGGACAACCACTACAGACTGCATAGCACAGTGGTAGAATGGATGCCTTTATATTCAAAGGTTGGTGGTTCTCGCCCCGGTCAGGGAAAATCCATATACTATTTTATGACCATTTGATATTACTTAGGCTAATTTGAAACAAGGGTGCCCTGGTGTTCTCTGGTCAAACTAGAGAATGTACCTGCGCAGAAAACGGCGCAGTGGACGAAAAAGGCATCATATTGACCCACCTTAACAGCTTCAGACAGACAAGGTTCCCCCATCAGTAAGACCATGGATGAATAAGGCATCGTTAAGCCGCTAAACCAGATACATGTTACATGTATCATATTTTGTAGTCACATTTCTTTATAGTTGTAGCTTTCCATATAGGGAACCTGAGCCCAGCCAAGTAAATCTAAACATATCAAATCGACGGAGGAATTTAAACCAGCTTCATATAAGACCACTATACACATGCTTTTCTACTTTGCTGGCCGATTCAATAATGGAAGAAGAGGGAACCACACTTTCTATGGCTGTTTCAGTTCGCATTTTTATGCTACATATTCTAGGCATGTGAGGGAAAAACTTGTATTATGGTAGAAATGGATAAACACTCGGAGAAATGAAGGGGGGAGGGGTTACAGGCCTCAACTAAAAGTAAGCTTGATGAATGAGTTGGCTATAGGATACCTTGGGAAGGTGTGCACCAGGGTATACGAAAGACACCAGGGTATACACAAGAGTCATATGGGGCCAGTTATGTACACTGCAGTACTGTTCTGTTTGAGGGCTGGTCACTTTGATGTCCCAGGTACAGTGGCCCAGGAGGGTCAAATACATTTGAAAGATACCTGTCACAAGCTGTTGTTCTGGAATTGACAGTTGACAGTTGACAGTAACTGACCGAAGTTGGAGTTTTCACTTCCCATTCTACTTTCAACTTTGATGTTTGCATTGTTTTGGTTTCATCTAGTGTTGAAAGATAGCAGTCACAGGTTGGTTTACTTGAATTGACAGAACTTTGACAGGTGACAGTAGATGGATGAAGTTGAGCTTTTTACTTTCAAGTCAAGTTTTTTTTTGCAGGTTGAAGTGAATTTTCAATTTCACAATTACAAAAATATTTGACCCTCCTGGGCCACTGTACCCATGACATTTGCTTACACACCTTCCCATGGTGCGCCATAGCCAACATACTCACCAAGCCTAGGTTTAGTTAAAACCTGCCTTGGAGATGCAGGTACTGCGCATGCCTGACCCCCGGAAGGCGGTGACTCTGGTAGCTGATGGTGGCTCGTGACTCCCCGTCTGTTCTCTGTGTTTGGAGTCGGCATATCAAAGACTACAGCAGTTGTGCTAAGAGCCAGACCCCCGGCCAGACTCCTTCCATGTCTGGTACAACATGGGCCGTGGACACTGTAAATACTGTGCTATAGTATACACCTTCATAGACAGGGCAGCATGCTAAAGTGGGCGAGACAGTTGTTATTCAAAGGACTGGTCAATGCCCCAGGCCCTGCCAGAAGAGTAACCACCATTGAGGTCACTTTTAGGCTTAGTCCTGTATCTATTTCTAGGTATTTTGATGAAAATAGACTAAAACTACCTTTGTTTATGCATATATACACTCTGATTGTCATGAGACTCTCGGGCCATGCAGAATTGTCAGTGGAGAATGGTTCATGCAGAACGGCCAAAGGTTACTGCATGCTACCCTCTGGAACATCTGTCCCTATGCTTTAACACTTTAAGGGCAGATGTTGTTAAAAGATGACATTAGTCGTCATGATGCTCCACACTGATGTTCCTAGGCTCCCTATACGACCAATCTCTCAGTCACTAGTGCCTAACTTAGTTAGTCATTTTTTGGCTCCCTATACGACTAACCTAGGTAATTTATTAATGTCAGTACTGACCACCCCACCTTAGTCATTTAGTTTCCAGGGGAGCCACTGAGTGGTGATTATATTATCTTACAGGTGGCCCCAACTAGTGGTATACAAATACAACACACCAACGATAAACCTAGGTTAGTCACTACTGACTGACCCCTCAGTCATTTTTGAATATAAATTTGCCGTTATGACTAACACACATATGACGAGTTACTCGCTAGGGCCGTATTCATGTATTATGACGACCAATGGCATTATTGCATCATGCCATCCTTAAAGGGTTAACAAAGAGACCCCCACCATAAGAAATATCGGTCACTGCTCATTTGTGTGTACTTCTAAGATGACATTATGGCCTGAACACCTACAATGTATTGATTGTTAGATACGCCTACATTATAGAGTTCTGTTAGTTTCATACAAGCAACATAAATAAGGGTGTGTGAGCCAAACTACAACAGTTGCAGAATAAGCCCCCGAGATAGGCAGTTTCTTTGCCTGACATGGAAAAGGGCAAAGGCGGGTGAGGCAATATTGCAGACAAATATCAGAACCTGCGGTGATTTAAAGGTCAGATTTGCCAAAGTGTGAGCGAAACATCTTTTTTTTTTCATTTTACATTATTTCACATTATCAGGAGGAAGTAGCCTTTTGGACAACACATTTTAGGATTTTCAAAAGCTACCTATCACCAGATGCCTCACGACAACGATTAACATATCAAACATATCCACCTATCATACCTATTGCCCTTAACGTATCCTGCAATGAATGTGTGCATTTAAGTGAACTCAAAATGCCAAAGTGAACCCTTTTAGCATATGTCATTCGAGTAAATGTTAAAGCCATTATGACCTCTCCACGAGATTTACATGGCATTACTTATATTAATGCCACTAAAAGTGTTCCTTTAAGGCATCTTAGATTTGCTTGAATGCAAACATCTATGCAATAGCATAGCGATAGACCCTACCTCCTTTTATCCAATGAAATTGATAATGTGAGTCATCTCATCACACTTCCATATTTAGAAAAAATGATGAATCAAATTTCAAAAATCACATTGTATGCATGATGATTTCAATTGACCATGGCACTGGCATTTTTCCGACAATTTTGGTATTCCATGTCAAACAAAGCCCCATATTTTGAACGAAGAAAACAATAATTCTACAATGTGGATCTTGGAGGATCTTCTCAGAATGAGTGCGTTCAAAATAACTAACAAGGATACATGTACTGGGAATTTTGCACTTCTATCCAGGGTGAACAACTAATTACCATGTCAGACTGCAGTGTGAAGCATCCCAATGTAGGAGCCAGAAGCAGTATGAAATATGAGTACTTTATCTGACAGACGCCCTGCGAGTCTTTACACATAGCACGAGGGGTGTATATGTATACTACCTCCCCCTTTACACCTTCACTTTAGGGTAGCATATATCACACTCTGCGGAGGCTACTGCAACAGTTTGTCATGGGCCTAATCCTTTACAAGCGGCATAAGGCCTAAAGATTTCATGAACACTTGTCGTCATGATGCACCATGGAATCGAGAGAGATTTGGCAATGCGTTGCTGAAAAATATCGCTGATCCACAGTAGAGTATTAACCTTTAGGGCTGGAATGTTGCACGAATGCAGCACTCGCGAGTTAGTGAAGAATAGAAGCCAAAAGGGACTATTTCGCCATTAAAGGGTTAAACCGTTTCTCCCATGGCAGCTCACATATAGTCACAAGTATTTACTTTCTACGACACCAGAGAGAAATCTCAGGAGACTTGTCTCATTTTGAAGACTGAGGTTGGAGAAGGATGAGCTGCCTGCCCTGGCACTGTCTCGTAGGCTTCACAGTGGTCCTTGTGCGCCCACGCTCCCTGTGAATTGATGACGGGGGTTCAGCGCGAAAGGCTTTGTTTCGGAAGCAAAGCAAGGGAAGCACTAATTTGTCTCTTTCATTTAGTCTTTTTTTCTATTTTGTACCTTTGCTACACGTCCCATTTGGTTTTGTCACAGGTTCATTATTTAGGGACGTGACTATACTATACCTTGAGCTCTTTTAAAAACTTCATATAACAGGTTTGAGAAATACAATGCAGGAGATTGAGGGATATACTTCTGACAGACTTTTTTATTAATATTATCAATTCTAACCCTTAATTATGCTTGTTTTAACAGGGTTGACCCGATGCAACTACCAACATTCACAGATCTTAACCAGGCTACATATTTGTAAGATTAACCTTTTCCTTTTGTCCGTCTCCGAAACTTATCTTTTGGCTCACTTTGCCGTGGTATTTACTAAACCAGTCTTTGATGAGTGAATAATGGGAAAGAATTCTCATACTAATGATAATATATAGAAGGATATCCATCCAAACGTCCCTATTAGTGCCTATTCATATGTGTGTATATAAAACGGTTCTACCATAAAACCTCCCAGTGCGGCTTATATGATCTGGACACAGCGGGGGTGCGACTTATACACATGTGTTAAGGTATATACTACAGTTCTAAAGTCGCCATGATCAGACCCCTGCTGTGGCTTATAGGATCAGCCCAAAATCTAGGTGTGGCTAATACAAAAGTTAAGCTTATACACAAGCCTTTATGGTACTCTAAATTGCTGTGTGGCTGATCCATCTGAAGAAATAGAAAATTGGCTTATCACAAAAAGGTTTATGAAACAGCTTTGTCAGCGCTAATGCTCCCACTTGTGAAACCCATATGCGCTTTTACCTTGGAGAAAGAGGTGATGGGGCTCATGTTTTAAGGGGACTTAGCGAGGCGTCAAGGATCAATCTACCTGTTGAGAGAAGACTGTGAGTAAACAAACAGAGAGGGAGGTCAGCTTTTAAAACTATTTTCAAGCTGAAACAAACTCCCATTTGTTTATACTGCTTCGGCAGACTTTTCATGTACCAGTAGGAACAGGTTCTGAAAACAATGCTCCAGCTGTGTAGATGAAAAGGAAGTTTGCTGTCTCAATATAAGGGAAAAGAAGTATATCCTTTTAGATAGAACAGCCTATTTTGTGCTCTCGCGTGGTAAAACTTCCTCCATTTCAATTGGAGCCATTTCTAAAGGTAGAAAAGTGAGAATAACAAGACCCGTCCTACAATATGGCTAGGTAAACAGTCCAGTAAATAACCCTATAAAACTACATGTTTTCACCATAGAAACTATTAACAGGTGCACCGGCTATAAGATTATACTAAAATATGTTGTTAATTTAAACCGGATTACATTTCAAAGCGTGGAAACAGACTTCATAGCCTGCAAACAGCAATGAACAGAAACGATAATGATAAGTGTCTGCAAGCACCAAGAAAGATAAAACTGTCAGCTTTCCCAAATCATCATCTGTGTAAGCACAGCAGCAGTAAACCCTGAAAGCCTCAAGCTTTAGGCTCATTTTAAATGGTCATGATGCACTGATACAGTGCAAGAGACTGATACACTCTGCACTGATGCATTAATGAAATCTTTAGTAATGTATGATATATACTCAAGTGGGTATGATGCAAAATGCATCTTGTTTGAGCTATGTGCCAGGACTGCATTCACACATCATTGCAACAGAAAGTGTTACTGAGTATCAAGCTGTCCTTAAAGGGTTAAAATGTCACATGAGACATTGGGATTTAAGGAGGTATTCAGGTGGAAATAAGTCACATAATAACCATCTGCGCCCTTCTCCCAACAGCCATGCCTTAAGGACTCAGATCTCCATAGATCTCAGTGTAGAGCATGCCACGGAGGGATAGATGACCCTGGAGCAGGAGACCATTAATCCTTTAAGGACGGCATGATACCTCAATGCATTATGCCCTTGGTCTTCATGATGCAATAAAATACAGCCCTGGCAAGTGACTCCAGAGCTGCATTCAGCTGACTTCATGAGGTTTAAACACCCCCAAAACCGCAGCCTGATGCACCAATGTAGCACCAGCGAGTTACTCGCCCTGGCTATATTGGTGCAAGATGACGACGAATGTCATCTGTTAGTGACATCCTGCCATTAAAGGGTTAACTAGGTGGCTCCTTTTTTGGCCTGCTAACCCAGCCTCAGGGTCCCCCAGCCTCTGCACCTGCAGGCACTAGTGGCGTGTTGAGAGGGTGTCAGCACTCATAAAAAAAGCAGACATAAACCAACCTTAGAAGTGGCCCTCTCCCCTGCTGCATGCCTGCTCTATTGCTCAAATCACAAGATATTTATGCTAGAAAGTGTCTGCAAGTTTCGAATCTGCAACGATTCATGGGCTGCCCTCTAAATTGCAATACATGTAATAAAGCAATGAGATGTGGTTGCTGAGAATCTGTTTGAATTTGGGCCCATTCAGGCATCTAGATATTTAAACTTTTTTCCTTGCTCTATGTCAACAGTTTTTGCTATTTGGTATTTTTTGTAGCAAAATGGTTCTATCTTCATCCTATACAATTCATTTAACATTGTGTGGGGCCTCCAATGTGTACATTGTAATAGATATACTGTGAAAGTACTTATATTCACGGGTGTAAATTTTCGCTGAAGTAGCAAAAAAGACTAATTCGCGGGTATTTATTCCATACTGAAGCATATAAGAATTTCGCGGATTTTTCATTTCCGTGAATATAGCGAAAATATATACCCAGCGAAATAAAGTACGACCACAGTACCTTAATTGCAGAGATTCAGTTCCATATATAATATATTGTACAGTCGGATATGGAATAAGGGACCTTTACAATAGAGCCCTTGCAGTTTACTGTATAAGCAGGTGTTAGGCTGTCAACTTATAAGAGGCTCAAATTGCAAAGGTTTCAGAGGCAGAGAAAGCATCATGGGATTCCAGCTTTAGGAAAAATAACTCTGCAGGTGGAGGCAAACTCCATTTTTAATGATGTGCCTCACTCTGGTCGGTGGCGCACAATTTTGTGTTTGCAGGAAATATAAAGCTAGTCTGAATCACATCGATTGCTACCTAAAAGTCGGTACGAGTAAATATATCAAGCTTTTATTACAGCAATTTTAAAGGAAAAGGGAAAAAAAACCTAGTGTTTAAGTCCTTTGCTCAGGATATGTATGGGCCGATATTATTATACTAAATTGAAATGATTGGAATTCATATTTTACTTAGAAAGGGATAGAGCGAATGATCGCATCTGTTGTATATTTATTTGGCTTTAAAAATCTTAAGAGTTATGCCTTCAAGGGAAGGTTTTCATTTGATAGCGAAAGTCACCTTCTGCCTGAAGTGTTGATGGTAGATGTGAACCTTGCATGATGGCAACTTGGAAACCATACAAGACACATCAAATGTTAACTGTAGACCAATGTGTCAGGAAAGGATGCATCTGTGTTTTCCTTGGCCAAACAGTATACATGTACCATTGTCCGAAATGGCTACATTTGCAAACATCTCAAGTCAGGAGATATCCAGGACAGTTCTCTTCTAAGTAGGCCCTACTTTATAAAAATACATGATTTTGAGGTTATATTCAATAAATGTATTTTTTGGCCCCATTTAGAGATGTCCATCAAGAACCTTTCTGAAAAGTCACCCTTTCTCGCTGCATTGGTCTATAGGACAATGTAGGACAGGAGATACCATTGTAAGTACTCTACCTCATAGACTCTTAAGATGGTTAAGCCAGAAAGCAGGGTCGTCGTATTCTCGGAAGCCACTGCTGCTTATCGTTAAAGATAAATGGCCCATTTCCTGGGCTTAATCCACAGTCTCTTGGCAATCCTATGTCGGAGGCTTTCCTCATTGTTCAGACGTTGCCTCAGCTTCTTTTGTCCAACTCTGAGAGTATTTTCTGGTGACTCATGGAGAAAATACTGAATCAAGAAGATACTGAATATTTGAGAACAAGGGACTTTAAGGATTTATTACAAGAAACTCTTAGTAGGGGTATATGGGGAACACTGCCTTTGTTAGATTAACAGAAGCTTCATACACTATGCATACCACCTATCAGTGCATTATAGTGACTCAGAATGGCTTTTGACGTTCAGCAAATGTTTAGTGCAGGAAAAAGTAACAACTTTTACCTACTTCTAAGGGCTAGATTTCATCATTAATTCAAGTATAAACTTCCACGTCATTTATTTTCATATGACCTTGACTAGGCATTGAAAACCAAAAGCAATCATACAGAGATATTATCAAGAAAATGCCAGAAAAACTGAGCCTTGCAACCTTTATTTGGGCCATAACTAACTCCTGTCTTCAACGCCTTAAAGTTAGAATCCAACAATGAGAATAGTCAGGTTTTTCCTAGGCAGATTTAATGTCTTTTAGACATAAATTTGGTTATGTGTTCGTGAAAGACGGCTTTTATTTGGGGATAATCCAGAAAGCGCATGTGACATTATAAAGCTATTCTTCACCTTTAAACACTTTACTTTCATTATGAAAGTCGCTTTGCTTCATATATGTAAGCAAACAGTGTTGCCTTTCTATAGATCAAAGTGACCATGCCTCATATTGAAGTTAGCGCTTTCCTTATGTTTGAATTGGGATGAAACCTTTTAGAATACTGTATGGTTTTTTATTGACACAACACAGTGCTCTATGTAGGCGGAGGAAGCATGCCATACATGGGTATTTCTTTTCGGACTTCTTATTTAATAAGATTGTGCTCTATTGCCCTATTGTAATGAGATAAAGTCATGTAATCTTAGAATGTATTGACTGGGAGGTTGGGATAAACTAAGAGAGGTTTTTAAAGTCATGGGTCATTTGTATATAGGATCAAGCGTCATGAGAAGGTAGAAAAAGAGTTATAGCAACTATTAAAAGCATTCTGTTCAAAAAAGAAACCGTTTGTGATAAGTAATGAAATTGGCAATATCAATACGAATCATATTAAAAGACAATTGATCTTACAGATTTATAGATTTGATATACCCTGTGAATACCGAAGTGAGACGGAATGGTTGACTGTCTTTCAAGATTAATAATTGTGATGGCCCGAAATAGAATAGTATAAATATTATATGAGATGGGGTGCTTTGCAAAGTGTAAACTTCATTTACAATATAACACTGCAAAGAGACACCCAGTAGCTACTGAAAGACTTTGCACAACAGTAACGTGTCATGTTAGAGGAGGTTCTTGCATACATCATCAACTAGTTAAAATATAAAGTCATGTACAGTAAAGTGCACAACAGCAATTCCAATTAATAGGATACCTTGGATCATTGGTCATTGGATTTTACAAAAGACATCCCTTTCACTGCATGCATGTTTTCATTGAAGCAAAGTTAAGATGTCTTAAAGGATAACTTCAAGTGGCTTTTAGCTCAGTAATGGTATATAGATATCCCATAAAGGTCATAGCAGCATTTAAGTGACTTTAAGGGGCATTTACTTGAATTAGATATGCTTAAAATGCTCCTTTAAGCATATTTGAATTACTTAAATGCAAACATTCATGCAGTGTTTGCAGCCTTAGTGGTAGGTGAGAGTGATACTCCACCGTCACAGATACATGGCTTCCACTTGGCCACGTCTTTGTGCCACTCAATATAAAGGTCATCTTAGCCCTCCTCATTTTCCCTATACCCTGAGCTCCTCATCTCTCAGAGCAGCTCAGTAAGGGCTCATACAGTCACAAGAGGGGCTCCGGAGAATAGCTTCTTGTACATGCTTGTATGCCTGGCTCTCCTAACAAGAGGTACACAGGCATTAGGAGAGAAAAAACTGTAAAATAGATAGGGAGACAAACAAATATAGAAAGAGTGACAGAAGGAGAGACAGACAGACAGACAGCCAGACCGACCGACCAACAGACGGGCAGACAGAGACAGGCAGACGGACAGAACAGGAGATACAGAGAAACACCAGGACAAACAGATATCGACAGAGAGAGAGATAAATAGAGAGAGAGAGCAAGGGAGAAAGAGAGAGAGGGGGAGGGAGCCTGGAAGTGAGGGCACAACCATAGCCATATATGCATGGAGGGAGTGAGGGAGCAAGACAGTGAGGAAGCAAAACAGCTAGGAATGGAGAGTGTGACAGTGGGAGAGAGAGGCTGTTACAGGGAGCATACGCTCAGTGCAGAGCAGAGTGTGGAAGACCGAAAATGAACAAAAATAATTTCGTCACATGAGTAAGAAGATCCATTACACAGCGTTACCATTATGCTATATTTAGCAATGATAGCTACAATTATAGGTCTAACCTGTGGTTCTTATCACTGATAGCTTCTCACAGTTCCATTCTAGAGAGGGTTAAGACCGCATATAAATGGGTGCTTCGTATCAAAAGTTGTGCAAAAAGAAACCATGAGTAATTCTCTCACACCAATATACAATATATTGGATGAATGAGCCTTCCCCACCCACATAAGGTGACCCATTGCAGCAAGCCAGCACAGACCAGAAGTAACGAGATAAGTGTTCTCTGTCTGCCCGCTTTTCGCTCCTACCGGAATCACATGGAACTGCCTTGTTAGGATGGCTCTATGGATGATGCCTGCATGGCATGGAAGATATAATGAAATTGTCATGATGGCGCCTATATGACTTGTCCATGCAGTAATCAAAAGGCTCTGGCATGGGCGCTGTTTTGTTGAGTCATTACATGGACGCTTACTGTAAAGTCCTGTGAGATGGCCATTACTGGGACTGAGTGGATGCATTAGGAAACACATGTAGAAAGGGAGGATTCAGGTGCAATGCAGAGTCACGACTTGCTCTGACCTATGACATCTCATTATGCATGCCTAGCTGAAAGTTATGTATATGGCTAGAAGTCTACTCTGAATCCCAAAAGGTTTCTTAGCCCTTTAAGGATGGCATGTCACTGCAAGATGACATTTATTGTCACAATACATCAATGCAACTCGCAGGTGATGGATTGGTGCATCAATATGACTAAGGGCATGATGTATTTATGCATTATGCTTTCCTTAAATTGTAAAATACTTTAGGACGCCATGTCATTTTGTGGCTAGGATTTATGAATTATGCCATGGCACATGAGTGTGAAACTGAGCTCCTTGGGAAATTATATTTTACTAAATAATGACACAGATATTGGTTTGCAAATAGTTGCTTGCAAAGTGATTTGTTCATCTGCAGATAGCCCTGGATGCAATACAGTAATTTGATATCAGCATTTGAGCTCACCTCATAGAAGTTGCTATACACAAATACAACTCCAAAATATGCTATCCCGATGTAGTTCAATACTATTGTGAGGAAGGCAAGTGCAAACTGGGTTCACTCTATAGCCATTGCTGTTACTCCTTTGACCCTTGAGTCAACATAATGATACAGCTCATATACCCCCGTGGGGTGGTCCCATGACTACTGTAGAAGACCAGTACAAGCACGTGCATGCGGGGATCGAGTGCAGTACATTGGTGTCAATAAACACTCGAGGTTTGGTCCACATTTAAGACAGAGTGGTTCACTCTCATAGTGGCTTTGCAGTGGACAGGAGGGGGTAGAAAAAGCCAAAAAATGATATATTCATTATAACCAAATAACTAGCCACAACATGCTAAGGGCATTATTTGATTAGGATCTACCTGAGACCTGCCATGTTTATAGAATCAATTTTCATTCAGGTTTCACATATTGGCCAAGTTACTCGGCATGGTAACCTATACTTTAGGTAGTATTAATTAAACTATATTCTACAATGTGGCACTTGGAGGATCTTCTCAGATTGATCGTGTCCGAAATAACTAACAATAATACTGGGAATTCTGCACTTCAATACAGGGTGAGAACTAATTACCATGTCAGACTGCAGCATGAAGCGTTCCAATGTAGGAGCCAGAAGCAGTGTGAGATATGAGTACTTTATCCGACAGACGCCCTGCAAGCCTTCACACTGAGCACCAGAGGTGTATATGTATACTACTTGCCCCTTTACACCTTCACTGTAGGGTAGCATATATCACACTTTGCTGAAGCTACTGCAACAATTTATCATGGGCCTAACCCTTTAAAAGCGGTATAAGGCGTCAAGGCTTCATACGCATTTGTCCTTATAGTGCACCATGGCATTGAGAGAGATTTGGCACTGCGTCACGTCACTGTGTCCAGTGATCCTTTACAGGACAGTATCAACCTATGGGATTGGCTTGATGCATGAATGCAGCATTCGCGAGTTCAAGGTGAGCAACACTTAAAAAGACTATGCTGCCCTTATATGGTTAAACCGTTTCTCCCATGGCAGCTCACATATAGTCACAAGTATTTACTTTCTATGACACCAGAGAGAAATCTCAGGAGACTTGTCTCATTTTGAAGACTGAGGTTGGAGAAGGATGAGCTGCCTGCCCTGGCACTGTCTCGTAGGCTTCACAGTGGTCCTTGTGCGCCCACGCTCCCTGTGAATTGATGACGGGGGTTCAGCGCGAAAGGCTTTGTTTCGGAAGCAAAGCAAGGGAAGCACTAATTTGTCTCTTTCATTTAGTCTTTTTTTCTATTTTGTAGCTTTCCTACACTTGCCATTTGGTTTTGTCACAGGTTCATTATTTAGCAATGTGACTATACTATATCTTGAGCTTCTTAAAAAAAACTTGTTATAACAGCTTAGAAAAATACGATGCTGGACATTTAAAGGCATGCTTCCAACAGGCTTGTTATTGTCATTATTATATAACCATTTAGACAAGGTCTTTTTAACAGCATTGACCCAATGCAACCACCAAAATTCAAAGACCATTACCAGGCTACAAATTATATTTTTAAGATTAATGTTTTCTCTTTGTCTTTGTCCACTAATTATCCATAGGTAATTCGCTTGGCTGTGGTACTGACCCAATTAGTATTCATTGGGTGAATAATATCAAAAGGAAGTCTCATATTAATGATTATATAATCATAGAAGGATTTCCACCAAAATTTCCAGATCAATGCCTGTAAATGTGTGCAAAGGTACTACCGTAAAACCTCATGTAGAAGCCCTGGCTAGTATGCTAGTCAGATTGCCAGTTCAGCTAAAAGGAGTGGCACACAGTGGGGGTTCCACTCATAAGGAAGTTTGAAGGTGTATACTACAGTACTAAAGTCACCATGATCGGACCCCTGGTGCAGCTTATAGGATCGGCCCAAAGTCTAGGTGCGGCTACTATGCGAGATTTTATGGTTCTCTAAATTGCCATGTGGCTGATCCATCGGGGGATGGAATAAAACATTGGCTTACCTCAAAAATAAGTTCACCAACCGGCTTTGTCAGCGCTAATGCTCCCTCTTGTGACTCCCATACAAGCTTTTACCTTGGACAAAGAGGTGATGGGGCTCATGTTTAGTGAGGCGTTAACGATCAATCTACCCGTTGAAAGAGAACCGTAAGTAAACAAACAAAGACGGAGGTCAGCTTTAAAAACTATTTTCAAGTTGAAACAAACTCCCTTTTGCTTACACTGTGTGTGCAGACCTTTCATGTACTAGTAGGAACAGGTTCTGAAATCAATGCTCCAGGTGTGGAGACAAGAGGAAGTTTGCTGTCTCAACATAGGGCAAAAAGAAGTATATCATTTTAGAAAGAATAGCCTATTTTGTGCTCTCACATGGTAAAACGGTTTCCACTCTCAATTGGCGCCATTTTCTAAGATGAAAAGGTAAGAATAACAAGACCACTCTTAAAACATGGTTAGATAAACAGTCCAGTAAATAACCCTATAAAACTACATGTTTGCAGGATAGAAGGCATTAACAGGTTCACCGGCTATAACATTGCACTAAAATATGTTGTTGATTTAAACCAGATTAGATTTCAAAGTGTGTAAACAGATTTCATAGCCTGCAAACAGCAATGAATGGAAACGATATTGATAAGTGTCTGCGAGCACCAAGAAATATAACACTATCAACTTTCCCAAATAAGCACAGCAGCGGTTAACCATTATTGCCTCAAAGTCTTGGCTTATTTTAAACGGTCATGATGCACTAACACAGTGCAAGAGTGGGAAACAAACTGCTTTGATGCATTCTTTAGTAGCATTCGTCAGTAGCATGTGATTTATATGGTTTATACTGGAGAAGGTATGATGCATGGATGCATTTCATTGGAGCTACAGACTAGGACTTCATTCAAACATCATTGCAATAGAAAGCCTTATAAAGCATCAAGCTGTCCTTAAAGGGTTGAAATGTCACATGAGACGTTGGGATTTAAGGAGGTATTCAGGTGGAAATAAGTCCCATAATAACCATCTGCGCCCTTCTCCCAACAGCCCATGCCTTTAGGACTTGCATCTCCATAGATCTCAGTGTAAAGCATGCCATGCAGGAGTAGTTGACCCTGGAGCAGGAGACCATTAATCCTTTAAGATGGCATGATATCTTTTATGTGTCATACCCTTGGTAGTCATGATGCTTGAAGGCAGCCCTGGTGAGTAACTCACCAACACTGCATTCAAGCAAACTCCCAACCTTATGAGGTTGAGACACTCCTAAAAGATTGGCATGATGCAGCAATGTAGCACTGGTGAGTTACTCACCAGGACTTTATTGATGCATCATGAGGTCAAATTTCATCTTTTAGTGACATGCCGTCCTTAAATGGTTAACTAGGTGGCACCTTTTCCAGCCTGCTTACCCTAGCCTCAGGGCCCCCCACCCTCTGCACATGCAGGCACTAAGGAGACAAAAAGGAGACGTAAACTAACCTTAGAAGTGGCCCTATCCCATGCTCCAAGCCTGCTCTATAGCTCAAATCACAAGATGCAATATATGCTAGAAAGTATCTGCAAGTATGGGATCCGTAACGATTCATGGACCCCCCTTTAAATTGCAAAAGATGTAACTACAGCAGGGTAGAATAGCTGTTGAGAATCTGTTGGGGTTCGGGCCCACTCTGACATCTAGATATTTTAAGTGTACAGTTTCTACCATTTTGTATTTCCTGTTGAAAATTGATTGTATTATTATAATGGTATACAATTCATATCACATTGTGTGGTAGCTCAAATCTCTATATTGCAAAAGATATGCCCAACTTGCCACACATATTATATCGTACAGTTGGATTGGGAATACTCAACATTGCAACAGGAACCTTATAATCTCCAGTCCCAGCAAGTGCAAGGCAGCCAAATTACAAGAGGCTCAAATTGCAAAGGTTTTGGGGGCACAGAAAGTAGTATCGTGGGACTTGGTTTTAAAAATATAAAATTGTGCAGGTGGAGGCAAGCTCCACTTTTAATTATGTGCGTCACTCTTGTCGGTGGCCCACAATTTTATGATTGCAGGAGATTTAAAGCTAGTCTGAAACACATTGATTGCTACCAAAAGAGAGTATTTCATGGTAGATATGAGTGAATATATCAACCGTTTACTACAGAAGTTTTAGAGGAATAGGGAATAATTCCCTAGTGTGTAAGTCATTTGCTTTGGATATGTATGGGCCGATTGGAATAAATATCTTAAATGGAAAAGGGATAGAAAGATTGATCGAGTTTGATATATTTTTACTTGGCTATAAAACCTTTAGAGCTATGCCTTTAAGTGTAAAGTGTACTTGGTTGAGACCCCCGCATAAAGGCAACTTGGCAGACATACAATACACATCCTATGTTAAGGCAACTCTAGACCAATGTGTCAAGAAAGGGTGACTTTTTCAGTGTTCACCGTGGTTAAGGTATACAGGAATACAGAGCATTAAGGAATACACATAGCATTTTCTGTAAAAGCTACATTTGCAACAATATCATGTCAGGAGATGCCCAGGACATGTATTTTTTTGCCCAGTTTAGAAATGTTCAAGAACTTCATCAACAACCTTTCGGAAAAGTCATCCTTTCTTATGCATTGGTCTAGAGGATTATGTATAATAGGAGATACCATTGTAAGTGCTCTACGTCATACACTCTTAAGATGGCTAAGCAAGAAGGTAGGGTCATTGTATCCTCGGAAGCCACTGCTGCTTATCGTTAAAGATAAATGGCCCATTTCTTGGGCTTAATCCCGTGTATTCTGTCAATTCCATGTCAAAGGCTTTCTCTCATTGTTCAGATGTCGCCTTAACTTCTTTTGTCCAACTCTGAGAGTATGTCCTGGTGACTCATGGTGAAAATACTGAATTAAGAAAATACCTTAAGCAACTATGAGGAGGAGTAAGTAGGTAACGCTTTTTTTGTTAGACTAATGGAAGCTTCATACACTATGCTTACCACCTATCAGTGCATTATTAGTGACTCAGAATGCATTTAGATATTCAGATAAACTAGCATATTTTGTCTACTTCTAAGGGCAGGATGTTATCATTAATTCAGGTGTAAACTCCAATGTCATTTATTTTTACATGACCTTGCGACTAGGCATTGAAAACCAATAGCAATTATACATACAAATATCCATCAAATGCCAGAAAAACTGAGCCTCACAACTTACTTCACCTATTTGAATCTAGAATCTGACAATAGTAATAATCAGGTTTTCCCTATACAAATCTCATGTCTTTTAGACATAAATCTGGTAATGTATTTATGAAAGATCGCTTTAACTTGGAGCTAATCCACAAAGCGCTCGTGACATTATAAAGCTATTCTTCACCTTTAAACACTTTACTTTCATTATGAAAGTCGCTTTCCTTCATATATGTCAGCAAATAGCGCTGCCTTTTTATAGATCAAAGCGACCACGCCTCATATTGAAGTCAGGACTTTCCTAATGTTTGAATTGGGATGAAACCTTTTAGAATACTGTTTGGTTTTTATTGACACAACACAGTGCTCTGAATGGGATAAGGGAGCATGCTATTCATGGGTATTTCCTTATAAGACTGCTTGTTTCATAAGATTGTGCTCTATTGCTCTATTGTAACAACAAGCTGTTATTTAATCTTAGAATGTTATTGCCTGGGAGGTTTGGATAAAGAAAAAGGGGTATCTTAGCAAGCGTATATTGTGCTAAAGTCATCGGTCATTTGTATATAGGATGAAGCATAATGGGAAGGTAAAAAATACTTGTAGCAACGAGCAAAAGCATTCTGTTCCAAAAAGAAACCTTTTATGATAAGCAACTAAGTTGGCAATATCAATGCGAATCATATCAAAAGACAATTAATCTTGCAGACTTATTTATCTAATATAACACTTGAATAAGGAAGTGAGATGGAAAGGTAGACGGTCTTTCAAGATTAATAAATGTGATGGAAATAGAATAGTAGGAACATCATAAGTGTAGACTTCAATTGCAATATGATACTGCAAAGAGGGACCCAGTAGCGACTGAAAGACTTTGCACAACATTGACGTGTCATGTTAGAGGAGGTTCTTGCAGACATCATCAACTACTATAAATGATATAAGGCCACGTACAGTAAAGAGCAGAACAGCAGTTCCAATCAATGGGATACCTTGGATCATTGTCATTGGATTTTACAAAAGACATCCCTTTCACTGCATGTATGTTTTAATTGAGGCAAATTTAAGATGTCTTTAAGTGGCTTTAAGTTCAATAATGGTATGTAGATATCCCATAAAGATCATAAGAGCACTTAAGTGGCTTGAAATGGCATTTACTTGAATTAGATATGCTTAAAATGCTCCTTTAAGCATCTTCGATATACTAAAGTGCAAACATTCATGCACTGTTTGCAGCCTTAGCCTTAGTGGTAGGTGAGAGTGAACTCCACCGTCACATATACAACACTTCCACTTGGCCATGTTGATGTGCCACTCAATATAAAGGTCATCTTAGCCGTCCTCGTTGTCCCTTATTCCTGAGCTCCTCATCTCTCAGAGCAGCTCAGTAAGAGCTCATATAGTCACAAGAGGGGCTCCAGAGAATAGTCCCTTGTACATGCTTGTATGCTTGGCTCTCCTATCAAGAGGTACACAGAAATAGGGAGAGAAAAACTGTTAAATAAATAGCGAGTGAAACACACGTAGAAAGAGTGACAGAAGGAGAGACAGTCAGACAGACAGAGACAGGCAGATGGACAGAACAGGAGATACAGAAAGAGACAGACAGATAGTGACCAAAAGAGAGAGGGAGAGAGAGATAGACACAGAGAGAGAGGCAGGGAGGCAGGGAGGAAAGCAGGGAACAAGGGAGAGTGTGAGAGAGGGAGAGAGAGGGTGTGACAGGGAGCATACGAGCAGTGCAGAAAGAGAGGAAGATTTAAAAGAAATGGATACAATAAGAGGACATCAGAAAGAATTTACCTGATACAGTGCTACAATTATGCTATATTAAGTGCTGATAGCCATATTCATAGGTCTAACTTATCCCTCCTATGACTGATAGTTAGAACAGCATATATAAAACAGTGCTTTATATCAAAAGCTGTACAAAAGTAATTCTCTCACACCAATATACAATATATCGGATGAATGAGCCTCAGGTTGCCTTCCCCACCAGCATAAGGTGTCCCATTGCAGCAGGCGGACACAGACCAGAAGTAACTGGATAAGTGTTTTCTGTCAGAGCACGCTTTTGGCTCTAACCGGAATCACATAGAACTACTTCATTAGGATGGCTCCATGGATGATGCCTGCATGGCATGACGGATATAATGAAAATGTAAAGATGGCACCTTTATGATTTGTCCATGCAGTAATCAGAAGGCTCTGGCATTTGCGCTGTTTTGTAGAGTCATTACAAGGACTCTTATTGTTAAGATGACCATTAATGGGACTGAGTGGATGCATTAGGAAACACATGCAGAACGGGAGGATTCAGGTGCAATGCAGAGTCAAGACTTGCTCTGACCTATGACCTCTCATTATGCCTACCTGAAAGTTATGTATATGGCTAGGGGTCTACACTGAATCCCAAAAGGTTTCTTGGCCCTTTAAGGATGGCATATCACTGCAAGATGACATTTGTTGTTACAATGCAACTCACCAGTGATGGATTGGTGCATCAAGATGACTAAGGGCATGATGTATTTATGCATTATGCTTTCCTTAAATTATAAAGTACTTTAGTACACCATGTCATTTTGTGGCTAGGATTCATGAATAATGCATTGGCTGATACTCCAGACCAACACATGAGTGTGAGGCTCCGAGGTCCTTGGGAATCAGGCCCTAAATGGTGCTTTACAGGAAACAACAAAGTACTGAGCACTTCTCAATTCTCCAATTATAACTGAAGGACTGGCCATGTAACCAAATTATATTGTACTAAATAGTGACACAGATATTGGCTTGCAAACAATTGCTTGCAAAATGATTTGTTCATCTGCAGACAGCCCTGGATGAGATACAGTAATTTGATATCAGCATTTGAGCTCACCTCATAGAAGTTGCTATACACAAATACAACTCCAAAATATGCTATCCCGATGTAGTTCAATACTATTGTGAGGAAGGCAAGTGCAAACTGGGTTCACTCTATAGCCATTGCTGGACTTGGAGCAAATATCCAATATAGTGTATAGGGAGTAGAGGCTGCTGTTACTCCTTTGACCCTTGAGTCAACATAATGATACAGCTCATATAGCCCCGCGGGGTGGTCCCATGACTACTGCAGTAGACCGGTACAAGCACGTGCATGCAGGGATCGAGGGCAGTATATTTGTGTCAATACACTAGCAATCTGAGGATTGATCCATACAATCCAGACAAATCCACAAGCTGATATCTACATCGTAACTAAATAGCTAGCAATTAGAGGCTCAGGGCATTATTTGATTGGGATATGATTCAGACTTGGCATATTTATAGCATCAAGTCTCATATAGATTGCCCTTATTGGCCATTTACCCAGCACTGTAACCTACACCCCACGTAGTTGAATAAACGCAGACGTGCATTGATGGCAATGGTAAAGCCCTATGTTAAGTCTACTTTGATGTGCTTTGAGGTGGTTGCTAAAGGTCCCTATTACTAGACCTCGGCCAGTGGAGTGTACTGACACTGATCCCTGAAGGCACTCGGGTATGAGGAAGGGCAGTAGAGCGTTTCACTTCACTATGTCTACAGTGCCACCCGCGAAGGAACTGACCTGTGACTAGATTGGAAAAAATGGATACAAAATCAATCACCGTATCAGTTGCGCCTGGTCAGTTTCTTATCATTGGTCCTGAGGGCACAGTACAGTGGGTTTCTTGAGAGATGGTCAAGTGGAGAAAGTTGATATGAAAGCTGTTTGCTCTTAGAGAACAATGTGGGAAGGGCCATTTCATAACGACAAGTTTTATTTTGTCAATTACTTATCAACGTTGACTTACCAACTGGCAGTGCTGCTTGACTGTTGTTCTGATTCTGGTACGCATAACCTTGTGGTAGCCTAAATATCAATACTATTTATAGGTGATCTCTCAGTCTTATGTCAAGGAGAAAAACGATAAGGGACACAGCAGGGATCTGTTGACGGCCAGGTCCTGCAACACAAATTGCACCCATAACCCTTTAAGGACTGCATATATATATGCACCATTACCTTGGTTGTCATGATGCATAAATGCAGCTCTCACTGGAGAGTTTGCATGATGCACCAATGCAGCACCAGCGAGCTACTCGCCAGGGCTGCATTAGTGCATCATGACCTCAAAAGACATACTTTAGCAATATGCCATCGTCAAAGGGTTCACACCGTGGGTTGGTCGATACCCCTAAGGGCTAAATGACTATAATGACTGTAATCTGTCTTGGGATATCTGTTGGGTTCAACCTCCCAACGCCTGTTATCTCAACTCAGTGGACTCAAACCATCTTATGTTTGATCGATAAGATGGGATGGTGAGATGATAGACCACATTCCTCATATTTTGCCTGCCAGCGGTGTTTTTTGTACCCTTTGCTATATGGCTCTGAGCCTTGCACCAGCGCCACCTAGTGAGATGAATGCTCGTTATTTTGAATGAAAACAGCAAGCTAGACTGAGCAAACTACCCATTGTAGGGTGGCTGGGTGGGCATTGGCGTATCATTGTGCTTCGATCTATATATCTAATCATATACCATTCCAGGTGCTGTTATGGTGGGTATAATATAGTAGAAAGCTTCGGGTTTTTGCATGTTGATAGTTCTATAGATTCAAAGTAAGAAGACCGTATCGCTTTAAACAAAAAGTGCACCTCATCCAATATGCAGACACCATGCATATGTTACATACAAATTGAAAATCTTTATCATTGAGTCATGTTAGTATTGAATATGTTTGTTCCTGCTAAAATAGTGCAGCGGATGTGACATACTTGCCGGTCCTAAGTTAGTGCATGAATGGTGCATCGAGAGTTGGTTAATTTGATAGAATCAATGTGATGCATGAAAAGCAGTTACTCAGGGTTGCATTCATACATTATTTTGCCAAAACAAGGACATCAAAGCAATTTGCCTCCTCTAGATGGTTAAAGTGTGATATACATATGGACACTGATGGGCTTCTATTTTTGTTGACGACATGAACCACATACCTTTCATCTATTGATGATGTATTCAGCAACACCCCTATAAACACTGGTTTAGCATCCCAGCCACATGGTGTTGATAATCTGCCGATATCCAACAGCAGAGACGCTCATCACCCTATATCCCCTACCTGTATGGCCAATCAGGACATAACGGAGCCAGTGATCGGAAGGTTAAGCCATGGATTAACTGAATCCATCACGATCCTGTCAATAGTAGCAGAAGTTCACAGTGAGGGAGGTATGTGACTGTATAAAATGCATTAACATTCCTCACATTTCAACAAATTTTAGTTTTATCGATTTTTTAAGGGGGCTGTTCTTCTTCCATTACTTCAGAAATTGAAACCATACCATTTTTACAATAGTGTGTCTGATATTCCATACTAGGGAATATTTCAAAGACTTTCATCTGTTGCCTGCCCAAGAATGGTGTAATACAAGAGCTTTGAGGATTTGGAGGATTTATCGGCTACACTGCAGTCACGAATACTGTATAAATGAATAAACAAACCTAGCTCCAAGAGTAATTCACTTGAAGTGTCTCCTGAAGCCTGACAAACTCTAACTGTCAATTTAAGTTTTTTCAGATACTTGTAGACAATTAGATTTCTGTCTGGTAAGTGTTTCTTTGAAGGATAATAAGTAATCATGGACTGCGTATATAAACATAATGTGTTGATTCTCCAAAATCAATTAGCATCGGCCGTTACAAAAGAACATTATCACCTGACAAATTCTAACTGTCAATTTGAGTTATTTCAGATACTTGCAGACAATTTGATTATCTGCCTCGTGAGTACTTTCTTTGAAAAAGAATTAGTAATCACTCACCACTTATATAAACATAATATGTTAATCAGTTAGCATCGGCTGTTACACAAGTCCGTTATCACATCTACGTCTTCCCTATGTAATGCTCAGTGACACTGTACGTGCACAGATAGAGCTTCCGGGATGTGAAGGACCTACATCCAAGTTGATTTAATTACTACTAACTCATGCTGATCAGTCGTTATCATAGTGCGAATTGATATTTGATATGTCTATATTATCACATATGTTTAACCCAGGGGGGTTTGACAACATATCCTACTCGGAAACTTTTATTAGGATTTTAATTTTTATTATTTTTCTAATGCCTGGAATCAAAGTTTTGTTGTGTTTGAGCCTATTACACATTTCGTCAAGTTTTATTTTCACAATGTCCTAATCTGTTTTTGAGAGGTAGATGGACTCATGATCTGCTTCTTTTAGGAGTATTTAAGTGAATGGAATTCTCCGTTGGAAAGCCATCATCTTCATCGTCCTACCAGTCCCGCCAAATGTACTTATCATAATCGGTCAGTCCCCAGGGCCAACCAACTAGTAAGGCAGAGTAATTAACTCGCTTTGCATAAGAGCATCATGCCTAACATTTGGGAAAGTACAGTCTTTGGGGAAACATGCAGGACAGTGGCAATGTCCTTCTAAAATGCCACCGGTCCTGCAGATTTCCAAGTGTAGCAGGACCGATTGTCCAGTCGCATGTTTAGCTTTACTAAACTAAAATAATCTATTTGGGTTTCTAAATCTGAAATATGTTTGTCGGTATACTATTTAAAACTATGTATTTATCTCTATTTTGCCATAAATTATTACAAATATAATGTACAATGCTATTTTTAAGTTAAAATGCTTAAGTTATCAGATATGTTATCCGGTCCTTCAAAAATGTAGCCGGTCTTGCAACATTGAAAATCTGCAGGACCTAATGTCCTGTGGGATGAAAAAGTTTTCGCAAAGATTAAAAGTATCAGCCCCGCATGAGAGAATAGGGGCCTTTCCCCACCATTACCATTGTATTTGAGTTGCTCACTCCCTGAACTGCTCACAACTGCTCACATCGCCGCAGGTATCCATTATAGGTGTGTAGATTCAGACAGCTCAAAGTGGCTCCAGGGGAAAGCTAAAAGGGCAGGGCTCCCCTTTCTCCCCTGGTAAAAGGTCATATAATGAAGAAAGTACTAAAGAATGTGTTGACCATTGGAAGGTTGCAGACATGACAAGGACAAATGCGTGACTGGGGTATTATAAACTGTCACTAGCTTATCTCAGAATAGTCCCTTCTATATATATAAAGAAATAAACTGCCAAGATCTATGTGAGAGGGATATAATACGATGTATGTGCACTAATAACCCAAATCCATGGATAAACAATAAACATTTTATAAAGATAGGTTAGCATATTTGAAATATCGCATGCACACTAATTGTAATTGCACTATTTGATTGTATTTGTATCCTGATATAAGACAAACATTACAGAAACGCAACGTTTAATATAATGAGTATTCTTCTAAAACCAATTTGAACAAAGTTTTATTGTTGGAAGTAACTCATCTATGCTGCATGGATTTGTGATACTACAGTGGCGCCCCCACACGGTGTCCTATTGAAGCAATCCTGGGGCTTCTCGTTAGGATTAACTGGATAAGTGTTCTGTGGCAGACCTTTGAGCACAGGCCCTCTCTAGTAGCAGCAGCGCCAAATCCTCACCACTTTATTAACCCTTTAAGGACCGCATAGTGCATTAATACATCCTGCCGTTGGTCGTCATGATGCATCAATGCAGCACTGGGGAGTACCTCACCAAGGCTGCATTCAAGCATCATACCTACTCCACCGGGTTAAAATATACACACTTGAAGGGTCGGGATGATGCACTAGTACAGCACTGGTGAGTTACTCCTCCGGGGCCTAAAGTTTCAGAACAATGTCACCTCTTAGCGATATGCCCTCTTTCAAGGGTTCAGATCTACAGCTGAAAGCTCTGGCTGGTGTACCTGCTCCATGGCATGTAAGATATAATAGAGAAGTCATAATGGCGCCTTTATGGGTTGCTCTGGCACTAATCACAAGGCTCCATCACAGGGTATACTCTCTGACCCCGCGGAGCGCAAAGTGATGAGGTCAGCAGCTTTGTAAGAGTCGTTACAACGACGCTATAACGCTAAAAGGAACCTCGTTGGGGCGGCCATTATTGGGACCGAGTGGACGCATTAGGAAACACATGTAGAAAGGGAGGATTCAGGTGCAATTCCTACTCCTGCCTTCTGTACTAAAACGGCTTGTCACTTTGCTGCAGTGAATTATAGCTATTGCTATTCTCAGTTAACAACATTGGATTCAGAAAGTTCGCTCAATGTCTCTCCCAGCTATCAGCATTGCATCACAAACTCACCTCTAACAAGCAATCACATGGCTAAATTTAAAGCCTAGTTGGCATGAACGTTGGGCTCTAACGGAGTGCTACCACTACTCGCCTTTACCTCTTTAAACCCCAACCATCCTCTATACAGGCCCAGAGTACCAGTCCTCACTCACCTCTGACTGCTACTGCAGGGGCAGTAAGCGTTGCGCCTTAAACCCACAGTTCTTACTGCACGTCCAGTAACAGTCAGAGTGCAGTCGGGACAGGTACTCAGCTCTATATATAGGGGCGCTGGGCCTTTAAGGACCGCCTCATACCTCAAAGCTTGTAGCATGTTTTTCATCATGGTGCACCTACGCAACTAAATCAGTGCTTCATTTTACATGCAGAGGAAACTAGGCACTCTGGCTACTGCCACCCAGCCACGCGCCTCCCCCTCCTTATCTGGTGGCCAAGGTGTTATTCCTACTGAGAGAACTATTGATAGATACCAGTTGGTGGGTCATATCAACTCATATATTCTGTTGAGACTTCCTAACGTGGTCATTCTTTAACAACAGGGGGATGTTGATAGATTTTTGCGCATGCTGAAATTCCTTTGGGCCCCTTGCCAGAGGAGTACAAAACCCTTTGCCCCCCCCCCCCTTCCAGGCGGTTACAAATGCATGGCTGGCGACCCCTTTGAGCCATAGTTATGGGCAGGCTCTCTTTAAAAAGGGTTGAACTTAGTCTCCCCTCATAGAGGCCTAATCTCTTTTGCCCCCCCCCCGTCAAGGTGTCCCAGGTTTTCCCCTTACCAACCAACCCCTCCATGTTGCTAAAAAGGACCACTCCCGTAGCTGGTCCTAACGTGATTTCCAAGAGCAAAATGATAAGGAGGCAGAGCAGGCAGTTGGTGATATGAAACGGCACAGTAACACTACAGGGTGGCCTGTATCCCAGGGGGTATAATGACTGTAATCTATCCAGGGGTAGCTGTTTGGAGTCACCGATACACACCCCTGTAATCTAACCTCCTGTGGGCTGAATCCACCTAATGTGTGATCGATAAGAAGTGGTGGGCTGAATGATAGAAATTCCACATCTTACACCTTGCGGCCCCGCTATTAATTTGATGGCGCTTTGCTATGATGGTGTAAGAGAGGTCTCCGCACCACCAATATAGTGATATGAATCATCAGAATGACCATTATTTGGATGAGAAATGTTGGGCTAGCCTGAGAAGATGACCTATTATTGTGTGGTTTAGAAGGCCATTGAACAGAGAAAAGAAAAGTGAAAAAAGAGTCCAGGCTGTTTCCAGAATGACTGCCCTCTCCAAGGAAGCCCTGGTCCGTATGTGACTTTCTCAGAGCCTCAGAGCTATATGACTGCCCTAGTTGACTCCCAAGTGCTGAAGGGAGTCACCTAGACCCCCCTAATCAGTCAGGGCTCCCCTAAAGACGGGAGTCATTCTGGAGGCAGCCTCAACTTTAACTGTGTTTCCCTTCTCTGTGCTGACTTAGCAATTAGCTTCAATGTTTAAAACGTAATCTACACCCAACGGATGATAGAGTCGGGCCTTGCTACGTGCTCTATGCATTAAATATAACAAAGCATTGCTTTCAGCCTGTGCATGCAGTATGCACAGATCTATAATTAGTTTCAAAGAGAAGGAATGTAATAAAGTACAACTTGTAGCTGCATATTGTTAAAATGTCATGAATAATCCCGGGTGAATAATGTGAGAGGTATTATCCATTAAAATAGGATCTCAAGTGGAACTCATGCTGTTCTTGTATCATGACTCCCTACAAGAATTGAGAATATTTCCGGAATGAGAAAACCGGGACATTTTGGCCCAAGAAGTACACAATATTATGTTCTTGTGTTATATTCCCAGGAATTTCTCGTTATTTGAACAAGTGAATCTGGAAAATGGATTTTACATGCTGACAGGAGGTACACAAGAAATACGCTTGTGTTGTCCTAGTCTTACACTTGCAAATTTCTTGCTATTTGCACAAGTAAAACTCAGGAAATACACATTACTATTGAACATGCCATTAGGAAGGTTCAGTATCCTTGAGAATCCCCCATGTCTATCGTATGCATGCGGCTTGTGCCTTTCCCGAATAAATACACAAGGTACTAATATTTGTCACTCTTCAGTTCTGCTTGAAGGGATCGCCTCATTATCAACACATGGCACCAAGCTCACGTCTTAAAATTTACCATGACACAATTAATGTGTGGTCTGATATGCCTTAAAGAATCTTAAAAAGGCATCTAACTGAAGTTCCACCATAACTGAAGAAGGGCAAAAGAATGGAAGAAAAATGGGGGTTTGGGACAGAGCCCTCCATTTATAATAAAGACTTTCCGGTTGTAAGACTGGAAGATTGGGGTAAGACTCACTCAAAACATTTGTCTGTGCACTCGCGTGAGCAAGGTTGGTCGTGCCCATTAATATGACTGTTAACCTTACGATGTCCTTGTCCTGGAACCTACACTATGCACCAGCCATCTGGCTGTCTCATTAACCAGGTCCAATTAGTACAGAGGTCATCTAGGGGTCAAGTAGACAGCTTTAGCACTGGCCTGATTGAGTGTCTTGGTTCCCGGGTATAACAGGAAGTGACATTTACTAAGAAAATGTAACTTAGTACTAAGGTCCCTTTTCCCAGATTGTGCCACACTGGTGATGGGTGGAAGTAAATCTACTGCAATAACATATAATCAATTCCAGCAAGTCATATCAGGACGTGACATTTATTGAGAAAAGTATAGATTCTATTTTCTTATTAAACATAGTGAAGCGGCAGGACTAACTTGTATGACCAAACAGGTATCACATTCATAGAATGACCATTGGTGGCTCCAGGGAGGGGTGGCTCCAGGGGGGGTGGCTCCAGGGGGGGGGGGTGGCCCGACGGGCCTTGCCCCCCCCCCACCCCAAGAAAAAAAATAAAGAAAAAAGAGAAAAGAGGGAGAAGAAAAGCGGGAAAGAGACTTTGGAGTATTATTCATGTTCATAGGACCTGACTGAGGGCCTCTGATCTGGATGGGGGGAAGAGGGGGCTGAGTCTTAAAAAGTTGTGTCCTAAAATGCATGAGAATGCACCATTTCAAGTCTAGATCAACAAACACATAGTGACTCCTGGTTGGCCAGGTTTCCCCCCCCCACTAGACAATCCTGGATCTGCCACTGGTATGATGTGAAGGTTCCATAAATGTGTTACCTGTGGTACCTTTCGAAGAAATAGTCTCACGGAAAACGGTGGTCTATTGCAAAGGTGCTTTGACTAGATTATATGCGTTATGCTTGGCTTCACTTTGGCTCACTTAAATAAATCTCATTATCACATTAAAGAATCAACATCATTTTCTTTAATCCTAGGAGTTATACATCTAGACACTTTGGGTCAGGACTCATTATTCTAATTAGTGATCCCTGGTAAGGCACATTGCGCATGTGCACATAGGGTTTCCCGGATATTGAATACTGCCACCTATGCCGTATTGATTACTAACTCATGGTGAATGGTATCATGGGATATGTGGCGGTGGTTATCTGTCAGTCAACTCTGGCTTCTAAGTATGGGACATGTTCTGATTAGGTCTCTCCCGCAACTAGTGCGAGGCTTATAGAGTAATATCTAGGATAACCGTTTACAACGCTCTGTTGCTAAATGATGACATTTGTCATCATAATACGCGAATACAGCCAGGGGAGTAACTCACCAGTGGTGCATTTGTGCATCATGCCGACCCATCGGAAGTATAACAACCCCATAGGGTTGGCATGATGCTTGAATGCAGCCCTGGGGAGTTAATCACCAGGGCTGCATTCATGCATGGTGACGACCAAGGCATGGTGCAATAATGCGCTATGAGGCCCTAAAAGGAGAAAATTAATGCGTCGTCAACGTCAACTTCAACTTAAGCCTCCGGCGTCCTGAAGGCAGACTCCTTACCAGCTGTGCCAACAGTCCCGGCTGTCTTCTTATTGCATGAAACGGGAAACCAGTGACTTCATGTCTAGACAGGGACATCCAGGTCAACATCCTGCCAATATCCATACCATAGTACACTGATATTCCTAGGCTCCCTATACGACCAATCATTCAGTCACTAGTGCCTAACTTAGTTAGTCATTTTTTGGCTCCTTATACAACTAACCTTGATAAGTCATTATTGTCAGGTTGGTTAGTACTGACCAACCAACCTTAGTCTTTTAATTTGCCGTGGCAGCCACTGAGTGGTGATCATCGTATCTTACAGGTGGCCCCAACTAGTGGTATACAAATACAACACACCAATGATGAACCTCAGTTAGCCACTACTAACTGAATCCTCAGTCATTTTTGAATAAAACTTTGCCATTATGACTAACACATATATGACGAACCTAGGATAGTCTGTACTGACTAACCCTTTCAATCTATGGATTTTCAGTGTAGTCAATATTCAGATCAATTACATAGAGCATAGATGCAGTGCATACAACTAATGAAAAAGTCAGAATTAACTATAAAATACTGATGAAGTCCTTTATCTAGGCCAAATGAAAATAAAAATGTGTGTTTCAGGCATAGCCCCGTCCCCTTTTCAGAGAATTGCCCTTTAAAAGGAAAGCTCAACAAATTTATGATATTCCTAGATTTTCGAGGGATCAGTAAGTCATCTTGATAACTCACGATAACCTTCTTCCTGGTATTCCTAATTTTTGGGCGCATGTTGCCCGAAACACATTTTCCTTTTCTTGGCCTAATGATGCATTAGAAAGTTACTGATAGGGAATGCTTTCAGACTGTAGAGGATAATTAGTCTTGAAAAATAACCTCATTTCAGGTTAAGCTTGATCCGAAGCCTCAGGGGTAGCTTCCACTATACTAGATGGTACCTAGCCCCATGGTACTCCGCACGTCTGGCGCTAGCCGAGAATCAGCTTCAGATTTCAAATTATACGCTGCACACCTGCTCCACCTAGAGGGACGCTGAGGCACTAGGGGAACGTCAATATCACCGACTTAGTTTAAGCTAGGTTTACAAGTTTCTCTGCAACATGCATGTGTCCTGAGATGTGCCCTAGGGGGACCGTGGTTCTTGAGAAGTCTGGCAGGAGGTAGTTTTGCTGCTATTTTCTGTCGCTGTAAGATTTGCCTTTGGTTATAGAATACATCCCTATCTATTTTATAGTGATAGAAATACAAAACGATTTTCCTGTAAATAAACAATTCTTCCCACCTTCATATTCAAAGAGATTTTAAATGAATATGTATCAATACTAAAACCATAAACACAGCATTCCATAGTCACAAGCTGTTTTTTATACGACCCAGGTATAAAAAAAGAAATCCGCAAAATAGTTATATGCCTAAGTATGGAATAAATACCCGCAAATTTGCCGATTTCTATTCTTCTGCAAAAATGTATACCCGTGAATATAAACTACTTTCACAGCTATAGAACTTATTTATTAGGCATTTTTCTGACTAAAAAATGTAGAATCAGGTTGCTAAATCAGAACTGGTATTTCTTGGAATGCCTCCGTCCCCCCCCCCCCTCGCCTGATGCTTATGCTAAATTAAGTTAACCGCATGACAGTATACACTGTGAACTGATTTAAAAACATATCTGATACATAAACCTTGCTTCTGATGGTGGGCATGTCAGATTTCTGATTAGATTTCAGTCACTTGAAGGCAGGACATATGCTCCTAGACCTCCTAGGATGGGTCTTTGATTCATGATTTAATTATGAGGCTTTACTCCTGATATCCACAAGTAATTGGTAATGGAGTTGTTGCTGCTGTATCTATTACAGCATAAAATAACTTGCCCCAGGAGATGTGAAGTAAAAAGAAGCCATGTAGAAGCCTGTCTATTACACCAAAAGGCTTACAGTCCATTTTCTATACCCAGGCCCATCGGCTAACATTATATGTTTCATGAAACCATCAAGCAGGAGATTTTCACCACAGACTTAATCCTTTACAGATGACATATTGCACTAATGCATCATGCCCTTGGTTGATATAATGCATGAATGGAGACATAGCAAGTAATTCTAGCATCATGCTGGGTTGATGCAGGCCTGAAGGTTTGAAATGATACACCGATGCAGCGGTGGTGAGTTACTTGCCGGGGCTGTATCGGTGCATCGTGATGATGAATGTCATCTTTAAGAGACAAGTCATCTTTAAATAAAGTGTTAAAGTCTGATAGATGAATGATTGATACGAATGCTTGTACATATCAGAGTTGTGTTTTGAATATCTAATCACATGGTTTATGCTGCTGCTGTGGGTGAACAATATTTCTGTTCAGTACCCTATTTTTTCAGTAATCCCATTTTGACTATCCCAGAAAAAATACAATCTGTTTAATCTCAACAAAATCTCGTCAGTCATGTTTTGGTGAGAAATGTTCATATACTAGTACAAAACATAACTGTGTTACAGTTTGAGTAGCTATCAATTCTACATTTAATCATTCCCTGTTTTTTTGTGGCAAAATAATTGGAACCCTTCTTGGCAGAACCCTGTAAAAATGGCAGTGTGTTACGATAACTATAGGGGGATAGCATGGTCTTCTAGAAACAAATTGACAATCAATGAAAGTAAGACGAAAGTCATGGTCTTCTGCTCACAAAAAAAGAAAAAAAACTTTACAAAAACCAGTAGTAAATTTAAATGGCAAGGTGCTAAAGGTGGTACCTACCTACAAATATCTGGGAGTCACCCTGGATGAGGATTTGTCGCTTGAATGCCATGTGAGAACTTTGATAAATAACACCAGATTCAAGTCAATTCTATTGTATAGGCTACGTGATTGTATGGGTAAGGATCCTTTACTTAGAATTTATATCTCCCATGTCCTGTCTGCCATTGACTACTGTGACATATTGTATGTGGGAGCAAAGGCGAGCTCTCTGGAGGAATTGCAACGTCTGCAAAACAAATGTCTCAAAACCTGTATGTCTACGCATATACTTACTTCTACAGACCTTGTGCATGCACTAGCAAAGCTGCCTACTTTAGATAACAGAAGACTTTTTCATACAAGAACGTACGTGTTCAAAAGGTCAAGAGTGTTAGAGCTAAGGGAGAAGAAAATAAGAGTCACTCGTCACTCTACAGCACCTACCCTAGCCTATTCAAATGTAAAGAGTGCTTCATATGAACACTCTCCTGAAGTAAGATGCACACAGGAATCGAATGCCCTCTTACCAGAAATTAGAGGTATTGAGGACTATGATGTATTTAAAAGCAAAATGAAGGAAATGCTAACAGACACCATACTGAAACTATTAGAGTAAGGAGCTTGAAAATGTCAAATTTTCCACTAAGTATTTTTTGTTATAAATCGGGATGAAATTTTTTGTAGTAAATTTTTGGGAGGGAATATAAATTCATGAACTAGGCTACAAGATATGCCCTTTGTTTCTCAAATATATTTGGTTATTATCGAGATTTTATATGACTGGTAACCTTAGTGTTCCATACGTAACAACAGCTTGCTGATGTATGGGACACGAACTTGTTGATCAATGTCCATGTGATGGTAGATACAACGGTACAACAACCTCTATATGTATGTTAAATACCAATATATTTATTGTCGTATATATTGGATCTGTCTGGACACCAAGGATTTCTGTTGTACAACCACTATACGATCAATAAAGTTCAAATTTGTTCAAAAAAAAAAATAGCGATTTGCATCTCTTCCGGTGGGTAACGGAAATATTTGGCCATGTCCTTGCAAAATTATACCAGTCCCCCTGATATTAAAAGCTCCCTTAGCATTGATGGCATAAATGATAATCATGTACATTGCATTTTGAGTCAGGTTTACTCTGGTTCCTAGGTAGGGCAGGTGCTGATAAGATATCCCCCTACTTAGACAACTGCAGCCTACAGGCAGTTTCTTATCCAGCTGTGCCAAGAGTCCCTGGTTTCTTCCTATTTCAGCTAACCCTTCCAGGTATGCATAATGCCTCAAGGTGTCAAGTTGAATTATTGAAACCAATGCAGCACTGGGAAGTAGCTTGCCTGCACAATATTGGTGCATCATACTGGTCATTTGGGAGTGTATCAGCCTGGAAGGGTCAGCTAGGAATTCTTACTTACCAGGGTTAGTTTCAGGCATCATGATGACACAAGGGCATTAAAGCAATATGCTGCTGTTAAAAGATTAATGAAAGGAGAAACCAAAATGTTGCCATGTCTAGACAGGGACAGGTCTGAGGTATCTTACTGGCATCAGCAGTTCACTGTTCAATTTCTTAAAGAAAAAAACTTATGTTCTACGGCTTACGCTATACATTATAAGAAACAACCACAGTGCATTATATGCAATATTGGCAAATTTTCTTAACCTAACTCAACTCACTCTAATGACTACATTGTAAGAAAGGAATATACATCTCTAAAACATTTGATTTTCAAAAAATGAACCAGATTCTGATTTCAAATTATAGTATGCACACCTTCTCCTTTATAATGAAATGTTGAGATGCACTAGCTAGGAAATGACTTAGTTCAAGGTGGATTTCCAACTCTCTCTACAGCATACATGTATTCAGAGAGGTGACTTGCGACTGTGACGCTCAGCCAGCCTGCATAGCAGGAGCTCCTTGGCCCAAGTACCTTATTTGTAAGGATTTGCCTCTGGACAGAGAATATTCTAATCTTGCTCCTGCATAGCATCAGAGGAAATTGATGCAGTGATACAAATGCAAATTTCATTTCCTCAGCATATATACAATTCTGTTTGAAGGGAAGAAAGAAATAATAAACAGAAAATATCAATGGTGTGCGTTTTCACTCCCGCTCCCATACAGAACAGGGCATACTGTCTTGGGCATGGTGAAATATATTAGTTTGGGAATAGAGGCAATGGAATAGGGGTGCTCACAACAGGAATGTAATTGAAAAAAGACCCAATCATACTTCCAACAAGGTTGATTGTAAGACTCCCATGTATAATTTTGGAGTTATACTCATTCATGACATAAGTATAAGGCATTGTAACTGACCCCACCAGAGGGAGCTGTGGATATGCAGTCTGTAGGCACCAGTTGGCGCCACTTGGTAATGTAGTGCCCCAGGCAGCACCCACTCCGCCTGTAAATAATCATTGCTGTTGGACCTCACAGGGGCACTCTGCCATATTTGGAGCGACCCCAAGCAACTGAGGGTTCGTCCTGCAGAAACTGCTATTACAGAGGAGGGTTGGGGAGTTCTACTGACTGTAGCTGCATTTGGTACTGATTCTCAGCCTGGAGTTAGAGCTCAAAGTGCAGCCTAGCACTGGTCTAACGGCATGATGAATGTGTTACACATTGTAAGTGAAGCACTAATGCTGATCATACTGAGCCTCTGGGTACTTTCCTAAAGGATAAGCATGATACAATAAATCATCAAAGGTAATCCTTTAGGAATCATTCTATCATTAAAGCATTAGGTAAAAGGACCTGAGAGGTCTATTGTCAGTAGGTCCACTAGACTACTCAATAACGCAAATTAGTAATGTAGAGTTTGTTCAAATATCTACTCAATAGAATTAATTTAATGACAAAATGCTTGCTGCCCTTCCAGAAACAGTTAGCACTGAGGTGGACTTGCACTCTGGATTTTCGTACAGTAGAGGAGAATCAGATCCAATGATAGCTACTTTGATTAGCATATTAAACTAACATAACTGTCTGCATTGAGTTTTATTCATTTGGCAATATAGCAATTTAACAGGATGCTTTAGGTCAACATCTGCTTCCGTATAGAGAGGAAGCAGAGAGGGCTTATCAGAATAATGGGATACACTTAACAACATAATTTTACTGATGTAATACATTCAAAGCATTAAAGCACTTGCTCACAGTAATAACAGATGCTGATCATGTTGACTTGTTCAATGTTTTTTAACATATCTCATGTGTACTACCCAAAGGTTATCCACTTGACTCAAACAGTGCTCTTTTGTTATAGTCACAGCCACTGTAGATATAGCTGTGCACCCTCTAACCTTGGTAGGTAGATTGATCTTGCCCATGGCACCAGCCTTGTCAGATTTCCAATTCAATCTGTGGCTCTTAAAACTGCTCCTCTACCAGCCCTTAGCTAGGGTCATTGATTCATTATCTGATTCCATAGCATACATACATATCTTCAAGTAATCAGTTGTGGCCCTGTGCTGCAGTATCTATAGAACAGTGAGTTAACCCATAAGACATAAGCTGAAGCAACATAAAAGCAGATTGTTCATATTAACAGGTCCTTTGCCTTGTAATACAACACAATGCTGACTTAACAGGACTAACACATGTACGTTTTATATCCTCATCTTTCCTTCTTCCATTATCCCATGTCTGGATCAAAGAAGGTCACATTCATAAATCAAATTGAAAATGTATGAGTTGCATTAACAACATTGCTTCATTGATTGTAAGTTGATACAACATTATGCGTGCAACAATCCAATAAGCCTCATATACATAATCATATTACATGATGTCTGTCTCATATCACACAGACTGGATAACTTATTGCGAAATACTCACTTGCCCTAAGAGTTGTAGAAATGTGTCAAGTACAGCATACCCTTTATCAAACAATCTGTTAAGTTTCTTTTTCAATTTCTTTCAGGCTGAAGCCTCATGTACGGAATACAGTCAAATCAATAATCGGCAGTGGAAGTAACTAAAAAAAAAGGTAAGTCAATTATTCTCATCTGATTAAACATATTTTGAACCTTCGAATGCATGTGTAAGGCACCTAATGCAGGTTACAAATATTGCCCAAATTTCTAGCTATGAATCAAAAAGCGATAGGCCTACCTCCTACCCATGGCAGGTGTAAGCCATGAGGTACAAAATGCTTTGAACTAAACAAGCTTAATGTAATTATTGAGAAAAGTAATCCAACCAGTTATCTAACATCTCCCCTCTATTCACTTTAAGCTAGGGAATTGTGCAACTGAGTCAAAATTATGGCTTAAATCAGCTGAACATCCAAATTTTCAGCACGACCCCCCCCCCTGTCGCAAAGGGTGTTTCAAGATCCCATCAAGCAAATAGTATGAAAAGAGGGTGAGAGGCAAATGTATGTGGGAGGTGTGGAGAAGTCAGGGTGCAGTATAGCCGTACTGCTGATCCAATCATGCATACTACTTGTGTGGCCAAGATGTAATCCTGTATAAACTGCCCTTTGTGAAGATGTACTACTATCGCCGTCAATCAATCATTGCAAATAACAAGAATCAATACAGACTATCGTTAAAAATGTGTTACTCAATCATACTAATGGAACGAAATTTAAAAATCAATAAATTGTTGCTCTTTGAACTGTTCAAGCAATTCCATCATCTGTCTCAATCTGTCACGCAGTGTCTTATAATTATACTATTTTCCCACCAACTCATTTTCTCTTTAATCTGAGGATCTCTCTCTTTCATTGATACACCAGGCCATTGCCCACTGTCTTATATCATTTAACGATCATTAGTTTGTCATGTATAACTTTCTGGCTCTACTGAAAATATCAAGGTAGCAACATGTCATAATGTCACATTGACTGCAGTAGAAAACAGGATAAAGTAGTAAGTGTCAGAGAGAGCTGCACGGACCAGACAGAACTAGACACCCAGGACAGACAGTGCATGACTGCTGTGTCCCCCCCCCCCGGGAGCACGATACCCGTGTTAACAGAGGCCAAATGAGCAGCTCAATTGTTCTGTGCATGTCCAGGTCACATGACATACATCTGGTCTGGGCGCCATCTAGTAAAATCCAGGGGACCTGCATTTGACCTCTCATGGGCTGAGCTGGGAATAGCTTCAGTCAGGTTTTCTGGCGTTACTGAAAATACCAAGTCAGCAAGAGGTTATAATGTCAACCTGGCTGCAGTAAAGTAGAGGATAAAGTAGTAAGTTTTATAGATAGCTGCAAGGACCAGACAGAACTAGACAACTAGGACAGACAGAGCATGCATGTAGAGGAAGGTTGGCCATTGGCTGTATACCACTGTCTGACAGGCAAATGGTTCAGTCTATAAAGTGATGCAAAACAAGTGATGTTGTGGTGAATGATTCTTCAGTGTTCTTTTTCATAAGATATTTACAAATCTATTGTGATCAATAGGCTTCTCAGGGCACCTCGTAGGTTCTCTGTGTCGAAACATGTTACATAAATATTAGGTATTTTTCTTGTGTGAACAGCATAAAATGTTTGATACTAACATTGTTTCTGGTCATAGTACATTTCTCGGTATGCCTCCATTTTTCCCCCAGTAGGCAAACGCTAAACTCCTGGATGAAGTTAACTGCATGACAGTATACACTGTAAACTGATTTAAAAACATATCTGATACATAAACCTTGCTACTGATGGTGGGCATGTCAGATTTCTGATTAGATTTCAGTCACTTGAAGGCAGGACATATGCTCTCAAACCCCCTAGGATGGGTCTTTGATTTGTGATTTAATTATAAGGCTTTACTCCTGATATCCACAAGTAATTGGTAATGGAGTTGTTGCTGCTGTATCTATTACAACATAAAATAACGTTTGCCAGGAAATGTGAAGTAAAAGGAAGCCATGTAGAGGCAGCCTCTTATACACCAAAAAGGCTTACAGTCCAGTTAAGATACCCATCCCCATGACTAACATATGTTTTATGAGTATCATCATAGCTTGGTGTTTTCACCACAGCCTGAACGTGTACTCTGTCTGACAGATCATTTTGCCCATTCTCTTCCCATTTCGTTTACCTTCCCAACATATTGTAGTGACTTGTATTACATTTCTAGTTTTCACCTCGCATGAATTTAATAAGCATTACCATTATGTCAGGGAATGTGTTAAATGAAGTTGAACATGTCTGGGACCTTAGTTAAATACATTATAACAAAGCATCATTATAAGGAAATAGATAATCAACCTGTCAACCACCTTTGTAAATAAAATTTCTCCATTACTTGCGCCAAGACAACACCTTCTACCCTGCATGATAATATTTCCTTAGATTGGTGGGAACTCTGCCCCTTTCTATCAACAAACTAGTTTGCGACAGGCTGTACTGAGACTGAGACTATTAATCATTAGCATTCATATTTCTCAGTTGACAGCTACCCTAATTGAGTACCATAAGCACTGATGTAAATGTGTGAAATGCACCAAGGTAAAACATGTTAGCTGTCAAATCAAATTAAAACAGATTAGAGAAGAACTGGTGTAATGATTGGCAGTTTAAAAACTAGCCTTGGGTTTCTCGGTGATGAATCGTGAAATAATCCCTACCACAGGACCATATGCCTAAGGAGAATATGAGAACAAGTATGATCAATGGTAATTATGTGTCTATAGATCTTAGCCATGACAAAAGCGCCTTCTGGATAGAGTGTTGGGTGGAAGAATATACATTTACTGATAAGCCAACAGACTCATATATAAGCATGGACATATAACTTGATTTCTCATAGCATATCAGTATTCTCTTTAATAATTTGTTTTTGTAATGTGGCTATTCTATCTCCAATATTGGAGCTTTTCCATGATAAGGGCCATTAAACTAAAGGACAATTTCAATTGAAAGATACAATTGCAAATGGTCAGACCATCACTCTGCTCATTCAGAACAATAAGTACCTTATATTTCCGTTTATAGCCTGCATCCCGGCTATAACCCACACCCAGACCCTGGGGGAACCCTTATACCTGCTCCAGCGGAAATTGTGATTTCAATACTGTTCTATTTGCTAAAATTTCTTGTATTTCCTGCACCTAGACTTTAAGAATTTTGTATAACCTGCACTGAGGGTTTGGTCCACGTATAACCCAAAGGTATACTCAGGAATTCATGGTACATCTGCTTGAACTAATGGCATGAGATCCCTAATTCAACAATGAAATTGGCCCTCGATATATACCTAAACATTATCACAGTTATGTTTTGAATATACAATCACATATATTTTCTTTCATCAGTACCCTCGAGAGGAGTAAAAGAAGATAAGACCCCTATTTAGCAAAAAATCATAGCGTATAACTATAGATATAAGTGGTCAGCCTCAGTAGATTCGGACCATCCTGCAACAGATAAAACTAGACCTCTCTTGCCAGGGACCAGACAATTCTCAGCACACACAAGTAGTATAGTATGTATCGGAACGGGACTATAGTTAACTACTGTTTATTACTCAATCGACCTGCAGCCAATCAGAGGCCTCCATTTGGTCACGTGACCCCCTCATTTGCATAATTACGTAATAGGCCACGCCCCTCATTTGCATAATTACGTAATAGGCCACGCCCCCTTGATCACTAGCCAATCAGGGGCCACCATTTGGTCACGTGACCCCCTCATTTGCATAATAGGCCACGCCCCCTTGATCACGTGACCCCCTCATTTGCATAGTAGACTACGCCCCTTTGATCACCAGCCAATCAGAGGCTTCCATTTGGTCACGTGACTCCCTCATTTGCATAATAATGGATCACGTGACTCCCTCATTTGCATAAAAGGACCACACCCCCTTGGTCACGTGACCGGAAGCGCTCTTTATTTGGAAAATAGGCCACACCCCCTTGGTCACGTGACCTGACCCCCTCCCTCATTTGCATAATATAGACAATAGACAGACCACGCCCCCCTTTTGGTCACATGACTTGGACTAGCCAATGGGAGGCTTCTATAAGGGGGGAGGGGAGGGGGGAGGGGGGCACTTTAAGATGCATGGGGAGGGGAGGGGGGGAGGGGGGCACTATTTATGGGGTGGGCGGGCACTTGGGGGGGAGGGGGGGCCTTTGGGGTCTGCTCGGGAGAAAAAAAAAATTATCTGATCTCTAGGGATTCGCTTCCTCTCTACCCCCCTTTAGGCGAGTCGGAGGTGACTGTAGAGGAGTTTTTCGGTGACTTGATGACTTTCAAACGACCGTGCTGATAGTTTATAAATTTGACTTTTTGACTTGAATATTTCTTGCGACTTTGCGACTTGTAAGCGAAAGCGAAAGCGACTTTGCGGCCCGTAGCCCCTTAAATAAAGAGGTGACTTTGTAACCTCAGGGGGGAGATCCTTCTACACCACCACAGAAAGGATCTCGGTTGATTGACTGTACTTTGACTTGTTGTTGTAAACAAAAAAAAAATCAATGAATAGAACGACCCTCTTATTGCTAACAAAGGAACCACTTTTGAATTACACAAATGTGACTACCCTCTTTTTGTAGGGGTTAGCGGTAACTCGACTTGAATTAGAGTATTAGGGAGAGCAAAACGCGACTACACTCCGTCAAAGACTGTCGTCTTACGGACCGGATAACAATAACCCTAGTTACCTCGGTTACTGTTGAAGACGCGTAATGAGCAACGTCGTCAAAATTAAGCTGACGTCAGCGGTCGGCTAGCCAGACAGTGTTTTTTTGTCAAAATGACCGGAGCATGTTACGTTGCGGTCGCTCAAGAGACTGCGATGCATCTGGTCACGTGGATACTGAAAGAAGGTCTACCTATAACCACCACGCTAGTTTGAACGCGGCGGGTATGAGTCATCATGGGGCCCTTGACGGGTGGGTCCTCCCCATGCAGCCGTATGTCGAATTTAAGAAATGCCCGTGTCACACGTCACTAAGGGAGAAAACGTTTTTTGAAAATATTTAGAACCCGAATTTGAGCATTCTGGTACATTTTTAAGGACCCAGACAACGCAAAGCCGGGTACCATCCAAGAAAAAAAAAAAAAAAAAAAATTTGGCGCAATGTTTAGGCTTGAAATGGTACTTTTCTGATGCACTCTTCGAACATTTTTTTTTCCTCATGTCACTATGGTCCATGTCACATGTCGGACTCAAGAAATGCCCCATGTCCCATGTCACTTAGATGTCCGTGCCCGTGTCGTCGTATCGATTTTTAAGAAAATGACCATGTCACCATATCGAATTTAGGGGTCTAGTGACATCAGCATGTCCGGCTATCCTCCACAAATTTAGCTCTAAAATGTTTACTTTTTTTTTTGGGCCGATTTTTCATCATTTAAAAAAAAAACAATAGGCTGTTGAAATGTTTGCTGTTGTAAATAGAAACAAAAACAAAACAAAGCGCATGGTAAGATTATGTCACATTGTAGTCGCGGGTCCGCTCGTTGCTTATCCAGCCTCTTCGTTGATCCGCGACTGCCAATGTGATCATATACTAATCACCGGCGTTTACGGTATTATATACTAAGGTATGAGACAGGTCTTACAGAAAAGGTGTCTAAAAAGCCCTGTGACCTGATTGAAATGACGTCAGCGGCGTCTGCTCGTCAGTGCCCGGCTGTAGCCCGTAGGACATGTCATTCTGCTTTTCTGGATGTTTTGAAATATTTTGATTTAACTGTTAATACCTGATAACAAGCCTCTGAAGCAGTTTTTGATCGAGTACCTCTTCTCTACTTTACCATCGATTAGCTGCTTCAGCAAAAAAAATCGCGCACGCGCGGTCTAGTCTAGATGACGGAGTCGCTAAAGCTCTTTTTAGAGAGTGGAACTTGACCTTGACTATAGACTCAGTACTAACTGAACGCCCCCCGAGGTCACCCCTCACGTGGGTATATGTGCAAGCTCGGGTTCTTCACTTTACGGCTTGACTAAAACTGAGACGCGTCCATGATAAACTCTAGCCCTTTTTTTTTCTTTTCTAGGATCGAGAGAGAGATTTTAAATGGGGCGGTTATCTAAATAGCGTGGAACTAAAATCAGGCTGTGGCAGATAGTATCTCTGCGCACCTCAAGACTCAACGTAACTTTCACTCTCCAGCAGAAGTTTAGTTGTCACTAATTATGGGCGGCGACCGTCGTGCACCGGCGGATATTGGAGAGTGTTGGAGAGCTGAACCTTACAGACATATAAATCAATCGCTCTGGTGGAGACAAGTGTCGGAAATATCTCGCCATAGATTGGAACCAAATACTTATCTAATGGAATCGTTATCAGTTTTCAGTTTTCTTGCCGTACAAAATTTATTTCCCACTCTTCACGTGGTGATAGCTGAAGGTCACTCGTCGTAGGTACGTGTGACCGGGGAACACCCTTTTTGGTTTTGGCGCGGGTTGACATCAGATTTGTACCGTACTGTCGCGATTAAGGGCTCTGAGGGAGTGCTTTTCAATTCGGTGAAGTTCTTACTCAGGAGCTATATACAAGCCAGGCGCTGGCGCTTATTCAAAGTCGCGATTTTAGTGCTTGAGAAAAAACATTTGGAGGCTCTTATACTCCGGCGCTTATACAAGACTGGCGCGCTTTCAACACTAGTTGCTTTATCGCGACCGTACGGTATGACTTCGGTGTCACAAGGTCCCAAACTCCAAATAAGGAAGTGAAACGACGTCGCCTGTCTACCTCGTGCGCGTCATAGCGTCGTCGAAAATAGTGTGACGTCAGCTTCTCTCAGGCGGCTAGGAAGTCAGTTCGACAAAAATGGCCCACCGAGTTAACTTCGTGCCCGTTTCTCGATCTATGATCAATGTGGCCGTGGAGAAGGAATTCGTAGCCGCGCTACAGAGAGAGGAGGCGGAGAGACAGAACTTCGTGGCCGTTTCTCGATCTATGATCGATGCGGCCGTGGAGAAGGAATTCGTAGCCGCGCTACAGAGAGAGGAGACGGAGAGACAGCGGACTGCTGCTGAAGCAGAGGGTGTGGTCGATGAGCTGATCACGAACGTCACTGATCAACTCATCCGACAGTGCGTGGAACAAGTCAAGCAGCAAGTCTGCATGGAGGAAGGTCTACCGCCCGCCGTGCTGGGGGAGCTGCTGCAGGACTACCACGCGTTATGACCACGCCCTCCGCTTCAGCAGCAAGGTCCCTGCGACCCTCTCTACTAAACGGTCCTTTTAAGGACCAACCACTGATCACAAAAGTTGAAAATCAATCTCAATATAATATACGCATCAGAAAAAAACCCTAATAGGCTCTACACTGAAACCCTGTTGAGTAGGTAGATCGGGTTGGGTTTTTTTTTTTTTTTTTTGGAAGGGCAATCAGGTCATCGTGTGGAGGTCATCAGGTGTCCTGTGTGCTGTCTGTCTGTCTGTCTGTCTGTGTGTGTGTGTGTGTGTGTGTGTGTGTGTGTGTGTGTGTGTGGGTGTGTGTGTGTGTGTGTGTGTGAATTTTATACAAATACAATTATTCATTCCTTTCAGCAAGAAAATTAGCTCAATGTAATCATATGATTTTAACTGCCCTACTTATCAGGGCCTTGACGACATCTGACCGCCCCCCTTTTCAGGATCTAAATGGAAATTCACCGCCACCGCTTTTCAGAGTCGTGCTGCAGTGGTTATCCAATACATGGCGGAGTGCCATTACCTAATTCTTTTGTATGTAAAAAAAACAGCACTGATAAGGGTTTTAATTAGACAGATATTGGTTCTACACTATCAAAAAATAACCCCTCAGCGCTTTAATGCTAAAGGTAGCATAGTGCTTTAATGCGCTACGCCCTTTGTCGATATGCCGGTGTATGCATGCATGCAGCCCTGGTGAGGAACTCTGAGTGCTGCATTCATGGCTTATGACGACAACGGGCACTGCACATTAAAGCGCTATGCGACTATTAAAGGGTTAGATCCAGTCTTGCTCCAGTCATCCCGAATGCTATACCCAGAGTTGGTGGTCTGGTCCAGACTGCTGTACACAGATTGTGGACGGGATGGCGGGTTGCTGCCAGACTATCCCCCTGGTACGATATGCGGCTGGCGCGGCCGAGACTGTCTTATATGATGCTGAGTCTAATTATGTATTAGATACCCTACGAGTAACTGAGAGTATGTCAAAATAATCACGGCAAACTGACTGGCGACTTCATAGGACCATAGGGCGGTTATTATTACATAACTCAGTAACCTTCGGTTATGTGTTAGATAGAGTACACTTGGACACGGTTATTCCATATACCCACTGCCCCACAGGGTCAAGACGAGGTGATTAAATAATAAGACCCAGACGGGTAAAATAGCCAAAGTCAACAATGACCTGTTTTTTAGCCAATATGGACAAAGAGACACGGGGTGCTGTACACAGCTTGTTGACGGGATGGCGGGTCGCTGCCAGACTATCTCCCTGGTCCGATATGCAGCCGGCGTGGCCGAGACTGTCTTATATGATGCTGAGTCTAATTATGTATTAGATGTCCTACGAGTAACTGAGAGTGTGTCAAAATAATCACGGCAAACTGACTGGCGGCCTCATAGGTCAGTTATTATTACATAACTCAGTAACCTTCGGTTATGTGTTAGATAGAGTACACTTGGACACGGTTATTCCATATACCCGCTGCCCCACAGGGTCAAGACGAGGTGATTAAATAATAAGACCCAGACGGGTAAAATAGCCAAGTCAACAATGACCTGTTTTTTAGCCAATATGGACAAAGAGAAACGGGGTGCTGTACACAGCTTGTGGACGGGATGGCGGGTCGCTGCCAGACTATCCCCCTGGTCCGATACGCAGCCGGCGTGGCCGAGGCTGTCTTATATGATGCTGAGTCTAATTATGTATTAGATGTCCTACGAGTAACTGAGAGTGTGTCAAAATAATCACGGCAAACTGACTGGCGGCCTCATAGGTCAGTTATTATTACATAACTCAGTAACCTTCGGTTATGTGTTAGATAGAGTACACTTGGACACGGTTATTCCATATACCCGCTGCCCCACAGGGTCAAGACGAGGTGATTAAATAATAAGACCCAGACGGGTAAAATAGCCAAGTCAACAATGACCTGTTTTTTAGCCAATATGGACAAAGAGAAACGGGGTGCTGTACACAGCTTGTGGACGGGATGGCGGGTCGCTGCCAGACTATCCCCCTGGTCCGATACGCAGCCGGCGTGGCCGAGGCTGTCTTATATGATGCTGAGTCTAATTATGTATTAGATGTCCTACGAGTAACTGAGAGTGTGTCAAAATAATCACGGCAAACTGACTGGCGGCCTCATAGGTCAGTTATTATTACATAACTCAGTAACCTTCGGTTATGTGTTAGATAGAGTACACTTGGACACGGTTATTCCATATACCCGCTGCCCCACAGGGTCAAGACGAGGTGATTAAATAATAAGACCCAGACGGGTAAAATAGCCAAGTCAACAATGACCTGTTTTTTAGCCAATATGGACAAAGAGAAACGGGGTGCTGTACACAGCTTGTGGACGGGATGGCGGGTCGCTGCCAGACTATCCCCCTGGTCCGATACGCAGCCGGCGTGGCCGAGGCTGTCTTATATGATGCTGAGTCTAATTATGTATTAGATGTCCTACGAGTAACTGAGAGTGTGTCAAAATAATCACGGCAAACTGACTGGCGGCCTCATAGGTCAGTTATTATTACATAACTCAGTAACCTTCGGTTATGTGTCAGATAGAGTACACCTGGACACGGTTATTCCATATACCCACTGCCCCACAGGGTCAAGACGAGGTGATTAAGTAATAAGATCCCCAGACGGGGGGTAAAATAGCCAAGGCAACAATGTCCTGTTTTTAGCCAATATGGACAAAGAGACACAGGGGGTGCTGGGAGTTGGCGACAAGGGGCAAGACGGGCAAGACTACTTCTCAAAATAGACAATGACAATGGCCAAGACCTAGTTCTTAAATTCGACAAGGCCCATTGGCATCTCTTATATTCAACAAGTGACACATGTGCCCCGTCTGTGGTCCTAATATAGATTTTCTAAAAAGTAAATTTTCTGCACCGTGTGACAACGACCGATCAGCTACATAGCAGAGATTTCCCCAACCTATTTTGGTTATTTTTCTATTCAGTTTTTGATCAGCGCACTATATTATCGTGGTTTTTTTTTTTTAATTTTTAATCATAAATAATATGTAGACTTGGAAAAAAAAAAAAAAGAGAGCTGACACGCAAACTCCGACTCTCCCCCCCTCCTACTCACATGTCGCTGTTTTGTCACTAAACCCAAAGACCCACCCACCCCGTAGGAAGGGGAGACGCTTGTGAACGTTCCCTTAGGCTTCTATTCTTTATTTATTGTGTGGCCCCTAAAGAGGGGCCAACCAACTGACGCTGTCAGTTGGTTATATGCTGCACAACATGGGCGTAATTAATTACGCCTGGTGTTAAGCAGCATGGATCACTGTGGTTTGACAGACTGACCTCAAAGGGCCCCCGTTGGATGGGGGCCCTTGTGGCACAACGAGTCAAAACGAGTTGATCCGTTTTTCAGATTACCGACTCGGCGAGAGTTTCTGACTATCTATCTTTTATAAAGCCTTAGATATGGTGTGGTATTTTTCATCTCGCTATAGTTTAGTTGGTATTTAAAGAAACTGCCTCATTTCTATCAGAAATACACAATATTGAATTGTTTTTTATATTTTAATATATTTAGAAGCGCACTTTGTTGCCTATATAGCTCATTATGCGTTGAAATGTTCGCGAGCATCGTAGGAATGTACAAAACCCCTATTGTGGCGCCATCTGACGAAAGAGCAGGGAACTATACGTGACCTGAACCCCTCCCTCAGCGCGTTCGTTATTCGCATCTTTGACAGCGACTAAGAGACGCTCAAACTGTCTCTTATTTAGTTTGAACTTATCACAAATTTGTCTTTGATAGGTCGTAGATTGACTTCTGACTTTTTTTTCTTTTTTAGTTAGAATAAAAAACAAGTGACGCCGACACAGACCTGCGCATTAACGCGCTCCACCGTCTTCAGAGGGTTAAGTCTATAGTACAGTAGATTCTACTGTGTACTTACACTAACAGTGCTACATATACATACCTGAGTCATAAGTGGGGGTTTTTTGTTGTTTTTTTAGGGAAAAAAAGTGATCTACTCACCCAAACCGCTATTAGTAGGTAACCTGTATGACCCATACCGCAAACATCTGCCTCGTGACTGATAGTGTACCGGTGGTGAAGTGCTGTTGCAAGAACAATTGAGGCTCTTTATATAGCTGAGAGAGCGAATGGCCTAATCTTGTTTTCACCTTGAGCCCCCACCCTATTCCAGAGAGGGTATCAAAAATCACATGTACACGTATATGGGCTTATAGCTGGTGAATAGATAAGGCGAGGCAACTGTGTATACTAAGACTACAGGGGGCGTTTTAACGACAGGTGTGACGCGCCAGCCCGTGGACGGAGCTTTTGTTTTCACCTAGAGAGGGGATCGAGAGTGTATACAAAGCCTATAGGGGGTGATTAACGACAGGTGTGACGCGCCAGCCGGTGGCCGGATCACGCATCTTCTAAGCTTTGTTTTCACCTAGAGAGGGGATCGAGAGTGTATACAAAAAAAAAACCTACAGGGGGTGTTTAACGCGGCCGGCTGCCTACATGCTATGATCTAAGCCTGTTTTCAGCTAGAGAGGGACCTAAATCACCTAAACCCTTTCCACCCTTAAATCGATCTGATAATTACCATAAAGAGGAGTAATGCGCGTTACATGTATATGGGCTTATAGCTGGGTAAGAGATTAAGATGCTAGTCAACTGTGTATGCAAAAAAAAACTAAAAACTACAGGGGGTGTCTCAAGTCGATTGTCATGCGCCAGCGGGCGGACGGAAGTCTGCCACTCTAGCTGTGACTACAAGCGCGTGCGTGTGGTAGACAGCTTAAATCAAACACAAGTTAAGCTCCTTATAGCTTCCTACTGACTGCGGATTCGAGTGCTTGAAAGATGGTCTTTTGTTTTTTTCATCTATTTCCTCGGGGAGTCGAACAGGATTAAAGATGTAACGAACCCGCACCTACACAGGTAGACAGCTGGTCGCCTTCCTAGTGAGAGTTTTCCTCTTGAGTTAAGAAGCTTATCTCGGAGCCTAGTACATAAGCGAGAGTGAAACATGGGTCCCACACACTTCTTCTACCACCTTCAGCATGGCGTCATCAGGAATCACTCTACGTTCTACCGAATGTGAGCAATCCCAACACTACTACAGAGCCGCGACAACACCACACGAGGAGACGTCCATGTTTACTGATGAGTTAACAAGTAGCAACGTGGAGGTTGGTTTTTATCAAGATTCGTACGGGTGGCTGGAAAGTGTGAGGGCTACTTCTGCAGCTATTGCTGCTGCTCGTGCAAAACGTGAAGCTCGTATCGCTGTTCGTGCTGCACATGCTGCATACGAAGTTGCCAATGCTGCTAACAACGCTGCTGTTACTCTCGCCGCTGCTGCTCGTGCTGCTAATGTTCTTGCTACTGTTTCCGCTCTTGCTACCGATGTTGCTGCTACTGATGCTGCAGCGTCTGCTAAAAGTGCCGCTGTTGCGGCTGCTGCTAGGGCTAATGCTATTAATGCTTGTACAGCTGCTAAAAAAATAGCCTGTTTTGCTTATGCTAGTCGCAGTGTCGCTGTTACGGCTATGGCTGATGCACATGATGCTAAGTTACGGGCTGTTGCTTTTGCTGAAGATGCTGTTGATGCTGAAGATGTTGCTGCTGCTGCTGCTACTGCTGCTGAAGATGCTACTGCTGCTGCCGCTGCTACTGCTGAAGATGCTGCTGCTGCTGCGGCTGCTGCTCTAGACACCTATGACGCTGCTGCTACTGCGGCTGCTGCTCTAGACACCTATGACGCTGCTGCTGCTGAAGATGCTGCTGCCGCTGCTGCTACTGCTGCTGCTGAAGATGCTGCTGCCACTGCTCTAGACACCTATGACGCAGCTGCTGCTGCTTTTGCTGAAGATGCTGTTGATGCTGCTACTGCTGCTGAAGATGCTACTGCTGCTGCCGCTGCTGCTGCTGAAGATGCTGCTGCTGCTGCGGCTGCTGCTCTAGACACCTATGACGCTGCTGCTACTGCGGCTGCTGCTCTAGACACCTATGACGCTGCTGCTGCTGCTGAAGATGCTGCTGCTGCTGCTGCACTAGTCATCTATGACGTGGCTGCTGCTCTAGACACCTATGACGCGGCTGCTGCTGCTGCTGCTGAAGATGCTGCTGCTGCTGCTGCTCTAGACACCTATGACTAAAACTTAGTAGGAGTTATTTTACAAACACTACTGCTACCTATGACTAAACTTAGTAGGTGTTATTTACAAACAAGAGAGCCACGTGGTGTTGTTTACAAACAAAGATAGCCACGTGATGTTGTTGTGGCCTATCATGCCAATGAAGGGGACACGTGATCAAGGGGGCGCAGCCTATTATGCAAATGAGGGGGTCACGTGACCAAATGGCGACCTCTGATTGGCTGGTGATCAAGAGGGCGTGGCCTATTATGCAAATGAGAGGGTCACGTGATCAAGAGGGCGTGGCCTTTTATGCAAATGAGGGGTCACGTGACCAAATGGTGGCCTCTGATTGGCTGGTGATCAAGGGGGCGTGGCCTATTACGTAATTATGCAAATTAGGGGGCGTGGCCTATTACGTAATTATGCAAATGAGGGGGTCACGTGACCAAATGGAGGCCTCTGATTGGCTGCAGGTCGATTGAGTAATAAACAGTACTTAACTATAGTCCCGTTCCGATACATACAATACTACTCACACATGTAAAATTAGACCCCCTACTGTTATCTGGTTATTCAAAACTCGCTTAGCATCGGTGGCATAAATGATATGTACGTAATATGTTTATTGCATTATGGGATAACATTGCATTATAGGTTCATTTTTGTTTCTAGGCAGAGCAGGTGCAGGTGGCATGTCCTCCTACTAAAACAACTCCTGTCTACAGGCAGCTTCTTATCCAGCTGTGCTAACAGCCCCCGGTGTCTTCTTATTTCAATTAACCCTTCCAGATACACATAATGTTTTTACATTCAATTGTTCCCATGATGCAACACTGGCAAGTGGCTTGCCTACACTAAATTGGTGCATCACACACTGCCATTCTGTATTGTATTAACCCTGAGGGGTCAGCTAGGAGTTTTTACTAAACAGGGTTGAATTCATTCATTAATGTACTGCCATTAACGGGTTAGTGGAAGAGGAAGCCAAATGACTTCATGTCTAGACAGGGACATTTTACAGGCTTCAGCGCTTCACTGTTTAATTCTTTAGAGGAGAGGAAATGAGAAAACTTTTGTAATAGGTCATCACTATACTCTTTATGAAACAACCGAGAAGTATTACCTGCAATATTAGCAAATTCTTCTAACCTGCCTCAATCCACTCAATGACTGCATGCTAAGTAACAAATCTATCTCTTCAGAACATCAAAAGCAATGACTTAGTAGGTTAAATTCCCAACTCTCTCTACAGCATAATTCAGAGAGGTAACTTGTGACTGTGGCTTTCAGCCAGCCTTCATGGTAGGAGCTATTTGGCCCAACTACCTTAGTTGTAGAGATTTGCCTCTGGGCAGGGAATATTCCAATCTTGCTCCTGCATAGCATGAGAGGAAATTGATGCAGTGATACAAATGCACATTTCATTTCCTAAGCATATACAATTCTGTTTGAAGAGAAAAATGTCAATGCCATGCCTTTTTTCTCTCACTCCAATACAACACAGAGCATGTATACTGACTTGGGCACGTTGAAAGATATTAGTTTGGGAATAGAGGCAATGATATAGGCATACTCACAACAGAAATGTAATCTAAAAAGGACCCAATCGGGCTTCCCTTATGGTCGATTGCAAGTCTCCCATGTATAATTTTGGAATTATACTGATTCATGACATTGGTATAAGGCATTGTAACTGACCCCACCAGGGCAAGCTGTGGATCTGCAGTCTGTAGGCACCAGTTGGCGCCACTTGGTAATGTAGCGCCCCAGGCAGCACCCACTCTGCCTGTAAATAATCATTGCTGTGGGACCTCACAGGGGCACTCTGCCATATTTGGAGCGACCGGAAGCAACTTGGGGTTGGCGCTGCAGAAACTGCTTTTACAAAGGAGGGTTAGGGAATTCTACTTACTGTAGTTGCATTTGGTACTGATTCTCAGCCTGGAGCTCAAACTGCAGCATAGCGCTTTTTAAAGGCAAGATGAATATATTGCTCATGAGTGATGCACTAGTGCAAATTCATATTATCATGCTGAGCCTATGGGTTTATGCTTTCTTAAAGGGTATAGTAAGCATGATGCAATAAACCAGCACTGGTATTTTACTTGCCAATGCTATACCATGTCATCAATTCATTTTGAAGCATTGAGGGATCCTTTTATCATCAAAGGTTCATGGAGAAGGACCGAGGAGGTCTGCATAGACTACAAATTCTCATCATAGAGTCAGACCTCAAGGAGGTACTTTTATCAATATGGCCTCAATATGTTGAATTTGTAGGGTACAGTTTGTTCAAGTTTTTCCTCAACAATAAATAACTTAAAAGCAAAATGCTTGATTCCCCCCAGTTACAGTCCCCAGTGGGCACAAAATTCTGTTCAACGTTGAATCAACATTGAATCAACATTGAATCAATGTTGACAACCATTTATCAATGTTGATTCAATGTTCTGTTCCCACTGAGTCAGAGAGCTGAGGGAGGTCTGGCACTATGGAAGTTTTAAAGCAGCTACTTCCACTGTGTACATTAAACAATCATAACTCTCTTCAATAAGTCGTATTCATTTGGCATGATAGCAATTCGAAAAGATGGATTAAACCTTAACTAGTAAGACCTACCAAGCAAGGGGACACTGAGGAATAAATGCTGACTTAACTTTGATTAGACCTTTCCTAGGTTAGATCTTGAACAGTCCCTCCGGAGAACCATTATGTAGCAGCAGACTGATATTTGTTGACTATACAAGGCATAGTCTGCCCCTCAGCTCCACTCAGCTTCTTACTATTGGGGCGGCAAGGGTTCTTAGTGAACGGTTCCCTATTGTACCCTTGAGCTTTGAACTTCTCTTAGGGTAAATAGAGAATACTCTTGTGTCTTTGCAGTTCATTAAAGTTACAGAGAATCTCAAGGAAATCTTGTCAGTAATTTTGGAGAGGGCTTACTAGACTAATGGGATAGACTCAGGACACTTTGCTAATGTGATACATTCAATAACTCTTCAATTACACACAGTGAAAATAGATGATAATCATATTCATTTATCCAATGTTTATTAGTATATCTGATGTGTACTATCTAAAGTTTACAAAGGTTACAGTGAGTTGATCGGTGGTCTTAAGTAATAGTCATAAGCCCTGTAGAGAGTTATGCACCCTGTGACCTCAGTTGGTAGATTGATCTTGCCCATGGCACCAGCCTTGTCAGATTTCCGATTCAATCTGTGTCTCTTTAATATGCTCCCCTACCAACCCTTAGCTTGGGTCATTGATTCATTATTTGATTACACTGTTCCCCTGCTCATAACTTCAAGTAATATATTGTGGCCATGTGCTCCTGTATCAATAGCCGAGTGAGCTAAATGACGTAAGCTGAAGTAACATAAAAGCAGATTGTTCACATTAACAGTTTGTTCTCTCTAATAATGCACCTCAATACTCAGTTTACAGGACAAACAAATGTTTTCTATCCATTGCTAGTAGAGATAAATTTATTATACCAATAATAAATTGATCAATAAACACAACCAACAACAATAAAATGAATCGTGGATGACATAATTAAATTTTTGTTTCTAAATAAACTGTCACTACAGTTTCGGCTGAATTGTCCTTCTTTTATCCATGTCATTTCTTTCTACATAATCCCATGTCTGGATCAAAGTGTGTCATATTCATGCATTGAATATGAGTTGCATAAACAAGGGTAATGTAGGTTGTACAATTGATATGCTATTGTGTGCGCAACAATCCAATAAGCTTCATATAATGATATTGTATGATGGTTGTCTCAGGTCACACAATATCAGGATTGATTGTAGTTGAATACAGACTCACTTATTAACCCTTTAGGGCCGACCAAAAAAAATAGTTTCTGGTGATGGGGCCGAGATATTTTGACAGGAACTTTCCTGGGGCCGAGCCTTTGCTGAATCCCATAGAGCTAAGATGACTATAGTTAATGCTCGGCCCCCCATTGCATCAACTATAGTTGATGCTCGGCCCTAAAGGGTCTAGTTCAGCCTTCCCTTTATCAAACAGTATGTTAAGTCTCATTTTTCAATTTCTCTCAGCCTGGAGCCACATGTATGGAGTACAGTCAAATTGATATTTAGCAGTGAAAGTAAACGAGAAAAAGGTAGGTTGATTATTTTCATCTAAGCTTTTGATTTCCCTTCGGAAAAGCAATTTGTCTCTTAATTCAAGCATACACCACTCACTAGAAGTTCTACCAATACAGTATAAAATAATGCATAAACAAGTTACCAGTACTTATGAAGAAAACCTGTCCATCTAGCATCTCCCCTTCCTTCCCTTTAAACTTAAGTATTAAGCAATGAGTCAACATCACAGCAGAATTGGGTGAACTTCAAATTCTCCGACACACAACCCTCCTCTGTTGGTAATGATAATGATTTCCTTAGGCACAATTTGGAAATAGGGTGAGAGGTAACAGGATCAGGGAGGTGGGGAAAAGGTCAGAAGGGAGCAGCATGTATGCATATTTACCCCCAGGCAAATATGAGCGTCAGCCAATGTCGCCATTAGCCCTCTCATACATGGGTCAGGCACTGCTGGACTATAATAGATGGGTCAAGGGCCATTCTAGTGAGGGTCAGGCTATGCTGGACTTTCATCTAGAGCTTCTACTCACCCAAAATAGCTTGAGAGTCTGGCTCTGCTGCATCCTCATGCCAGAGTCTGGCAATGTTGGACTCTGGGGAGAGTCTCTTTCAGCCTGCAAGAGTCCAGCATTGTCAAACTCTAGCGTGAAGATCCAGCATGGCCAGACTCTCAAGCTATTTTGCCAAAGTCGAGCCTGTGATTGAAGTCTCAGCATAGGCTGACCCTCACTAGAATGGCCCTTGACCAATCTATTATAGTCCAGCAGTGCCTGACCCTTGTCTGAGAGTGCTAATGGCGACATTGGATGATGCTGATATTTGCCTGTGTGTAGTGCTCCACTGCTTCAACCAATTGTGCATATGAGTGTGGCCTCAGTTTAATGTTTTATATACCGTCCTTTGTTAGGAGCCCATTTTACCTCTATGGCTGCAAATCAATCCTTGCAAAATGACAACTACCAGTACAAACTATTGATGAAACTGTGTCACTCAATCATACTAAAGGAATAAGATTAAGAAATCCATGAAGAGATGTTCTTTGAACTGTTCCAGTAGTACCGTCATCTGTCTCAATTTGTCACGTAATGTAAGTCTTTTACAACCATCCCATTTTCCAGCCAACTCTTCATCTCTCTAATTTCAAGATCTCCGTCTTACATTCCTAGTTTTTCATCATGCACCAGGCCGTTGCTCACTGTCTCACTGTCCTTTAACAATCATCAACTTGATATGTGTATTTATCTGTAAAAAGTATTAAGGTGGCAATAAGTCATAGTGTCATCCTGGCTGCGGTAAAGTAGAGGATAAAGTAATGAGTGTCATAGATAGATGAACGGACCAGGCAGAACTGGACAACCAGGACAGATAGTGCATGACTGCTGTGTCCCCCCCCCCCTGGAGCATGATACCCGTGTTAACAGAGGCCAAATGAGCAGCTCAATTGTTCTGTGCATGTCCTGGTCACGTGACTTGGAGCAGCTCCTACATCTGGTCTGGGCGCCATCTAGTGACATCCAGGGGAACTGCACCTGACCTCTCATGGGCTGAGCTGGGAATGGTTTTGGTCGAGTTCAATGCTCCCTTGTTGGAGCACGTAGGATGAGCTCAAGATGGATGAGGTCTAACGGGGGACCATTGGAACCAGTGTAGGTCATTGGTCATCTGACCCAGTGTCATGTGATATGGTCAGTGTAGCCCTCTCGCTTCTCCTTCACATATATGTGTATATGTATGGCTCACACACCACTTCACAGTTCCCATCCTGCCCATTTCACACTACTCTACACTTACCCACTTGGGGAATAGAGCAATGCACGAGTATCATATGCTCACACAGCTCTTGATGACACCTCTGTTTGAGTAACCCTAGTTGCCCTCTTCATGCTCTAGCCAGATCCTTATTTTGAGGCGAATGACGTAAAAACAATGCCCGATGGATGAAACTTTGTTGCCTCACCAAAGCCAAGGTCCCAGTGCTTAGCCCATGGTTCGCCACAGGCGAATTAGGCAAAGCACAAGGACCAAGGCTATGTGAGATGATCAAAGTTGAATCAAAATTTATCATTCTTACTTGAACATATTTGCAAATATTTAGCAAAAAGCAGACAGAAACGTAGACTTCCGGTTTTGGAGTGCATGCATCTCCTGACAATCGAAGATGGCGGCGCCCATGTTCCTCCAATCACATCGCCGTATTGCGATCACATGATCATGATCAACTCCGGGAGTGTTAGAACAATCAACAAGTTTCCCGGTTCACATGAAAGCTAATACGAAATGAATCATTGCAGTAATTATTTCAGAAGTAGTGTTCACATTATGCTGAAAAGGCAATTGAGGAATTAATCCACTATTGAGAGTCTAGCTGGAAAAGTTTTACTTAATCTGTGCAGTCTACCTCAACCAATGAGTTTGTGTTGATGGTCAACTTCATATAAACATGGTTTGAAAAAGCGGCGTGAGACCTGTTAGCTATCTAACGATGTTGCACATAAAATGTGGATTAAAATAGGGTCTAGTGGGATGGATATATTGAAACGTCATCCGATTCCAATTATATTAAAGTGCATTTGTACGAAGAGTTCAGTTGAGGGCACTGACAGACAGAAAGTAAGAGATACCATAAAAGAGTAATATCATCACATGCGCAGCTACCACATAGTAGACTAAAACAGTACTAGAATTAAAATGGGACACGCTTGGTGATTATGCCACTTCAAAACATTCCCACATAGGAAACAGAAATATATAAAGTGGATTCAAATCCAGCAATCATTCCTTGCCTGTCTTAGCACTGTCGTGTGAATTGTATTTTGAAATATTGGAGATGTCTTCTGTGTGACGCTAATCCCAGCCATTCTCCACATCTGAAGTAACTGAAGACAACCTTTCACACATGCTCATCTGATTCAGCAGCAGTGTGAGGGATAATCCCTAGTCCCTTTTCTCTCTGAGAGTTAGGTGATTGCAGCCAACTGAAAATGAGTTTTGGTGAGTTGCTCTCAGTCAATGGTGTGCATAGGTGTTTCCTTTCAACTTGGTCACATCATTTTCATGATTTTACATGACTGCTAAACCTTTGTTTAACTCAATTAGCTCTTCTATAATTACTTTTAGTGGAGACCCAATCTGCAATGTACTACATATAAGTGGTAGACTGTAACGTTGTAGCAGATAGAAGTGTTAGATACATTCTTATACTCAAAGCTCTATTCTTCAATGGAATGGAAGATTGTTCCTTTGCTGTATAACACTGTATGAGAGGCAAACAATCTAGCCCATAAAGTGGGAAACAAGTCATAAATTACTGCACCACTTAAACAATTGATTCCTAACATGTACAACTACTTTTACAACCATAGACTCCCCCCGTCCATCCATTATATGACCCCTGACAACCTCCATTCTTGTTATGATGCTTGCTTTTTGTACCAGCTGCCAGGGGGCAGTCCCATAAGTCTCATCACAGTGAAAAGTCACCCAGCCACGACCCGTTGCATCTTGACTATATACATCCTGTGGGTAGTTCCAGGAAAATGTTGGGAACTCTCAGAAAAGTTGGTTATTGGCTTGAATGACTGCACACTGTTTAAAAATGCAAACATACAATTTTGAACGGAGAGCTAATTATATTGATATATTGAGCTCATCATATTGATTATATTCTATCTGTCTGTTCTGAAAACAGAGTCCCTTCTGGCTATATAATGAAAAAGTACATGTATGGTACCTTACTTGGCCAATAAATTGTCCAACAACAACATAGTATACATAGTATAGACGGTAAAATATCTGGGCAGCGCCAATCATAACTTTAAAAAAGAGTTATTCATATCTGTGTATTTGTCCTGTTGGTGGGTCATTTCGATGACTTAAATGACAGTGAATGATCTGAAAATCACACTGAAAAACATTTGTGTCAAAAAAATAATTAGGAAGTAGATATGTAGCCTGCTTGCTGCCCTTTGGTGCTTTGGACCAAACAAAGAGTCCCACTTAAAACTTTCTGAATGGCGTGTTTTAATGCCATTGCCAAGAGTATTTGCGATGAAATTGAATTAATTTCAATGAATCCCTGTTCTTCAATGGTCTAAAAACACTTGAAAGATTTCCTTCTTTCCCCTTGTTAATTTCATTGATGCAGTCAATAGCCATTACACTGGACTTTTGTAATGAATTTGGCTCATTTCTAAAACGGAAAAGGTATGCATGCTGTCTACCTTCTACTAGTGGTGTCCAAATTCATGTATCCCATAACAATAATGACACTATATCATAGCCAGCATTATTTACTTTTGTAAAGGTCAATGATCTCAGAAGGAAAACAGTCTTGTCGGCTATCATGGTAAATGTTTAAGCAAAGTATAACAAATGCACATTATAAAAAACATGCTTAGAATTCATGTTCCCATTTGATGAACATTAGCAGATTATTATATCAGTCAAATTTGTATAATCTGCATCTAGCTGCCAAAGACAGCATCTACTCCAAAATTATGTCTATAATAGCTGGACTGTTTCTTAAAGAGACAGGGTGCCTGACTTTGTACATGACCCTACTGCTGTTTTACCAATCCTGCAGCTCCAAATAGCTGTAGTTGAGATGAAGCAGAAACCCCTGTACACTAATGTTCCTAGGCTCCCTATACGACCAATCTCTCAGTCACTAGTGCCTAACTTAGTTAGTCATTTTTTGGCTTCCTATACGACTAACCTAGGTAAGTCAATATTGTCAGGTTGGTTAGTACTGACCAACCCAACTTAGTCTTTTAATTTGCAGCGGGAGCCACTGAGTGGTGATCATCATATCTTACAGGTTGCCCCACCTAGTGGTATACAAATACAACACACCAATGATGAACCTAGGTTAGCCACTACTGACTGAATCCTCAGTCATTTTTGAATATAACTTTGCCATTATGACTAACACACATATGACGAACCTAGGATAGTCTGTACTGACTAACCCTTTCAATCTATGGATTTTCAGTGTAAGGAGCACTACTACTTTATTCAATATGCCTTTGTATCCTGAGTTGGCAAATGGCTCACCGTCAATTTAATTAATTACATAGGGATATGTGGGCATGTCAGATTTCTGATTAGATATCAGCCAATTAAAGGCAGAGCATATGATCTTAGATCTTACCATGGCAAGGTCTTTGATTTATGATTTAATTATAACGCTGCACATCTCATTTTCTTAGTATATTTTATGGAGATGTTCCAGCTATATGTCACAGTGCAAAATAACTTGCTTCCGGAGATAAAAAGATGAGGTAAAACAAGATGAGATAAAAAGTGGCTATGTAGAAGTAGATCATATAAACCAGAAGTTTCTTTTGCTTAGTCCCCATCACCTAGTGTTTTATGAGTGTCACGTGTTTTACCGAGGCTATGATTAGGGTTCCCTGAACAAGTGTTACATGGATGTTATTAAAGTAAATGTATATCACTATGTCTATATAAAGGTGATAAGGCACACTTAAAGTGTTAGGTTCATTTGTTAATGACATACACAAATGTAACACTGATAAACAAATCAAATTTACACATCTGTGAGCTATGTTTGGTTAATTCGTTGTAGGGTTTTGCCTTTGGTGGGGCAATATTTCGGTCCGTAAGTAGCATAAAAAGAAAGTAATACCAGTGAAAGTCTCCACGAGCTACTATTCTGCTAAGCTTTAAGATAAAAAATTAAACAAAACAAAGAATTGACTCCCTTGTCTTTCTCTTTCTTGAACAACTACAACATAGAGCATACAGTGTCAGGCATAGGGAGTATTATATTGGTTTGGAACTTAAGAGGAGAAAAGGGCCCACACAACAAGGATGTTTTCTTAAAAGGCGCAACTCATGATTCCCTCATGGTCGATTGTGAGTCTCCCAGGTATAATTTGGGAGTGAGACTCGTTCATGTTATTAGTGTAACTGACCCCCACCAGAGGGAGCTGTTGATCTGCAGTCTGTAGGCACCAGTTGGCGCCACTTGGTAATGTAGCGCCCCAGGCAGCACCCACTCCGCCTGTAAATAATCATTGCTGTGGGACCTCACAGGGGCACTCTGCCATATTTGGAGTGACCTCCCAGATATTGCCATTGCTGAAGAGCAGTTGAGATTTATATTGCATGTAGCTCCAATGGTAACAATTGTCACCATGCTGCTAGCCTGTTGCATCTCTATCGCCATAATGAATGAATGTATTTGTTTTGAATAACCTGCCAGAATTTAAAAATCATTCAAAACCTAAAGGTTTATATAAAATATAGTTTAATAAAGCAACAGTTGTAAGTTACGCACCAAATTTGACATAAAATGACATACAGTATTGAGGCCACCCTTTTTGGGTTTGGGAGGAGGACTGGAAGGGATTACTGCCTGCAGGTCTGAGCAGACTCCAAGTTCTCAAAACGCGCATCATAGTACTGTTATCAAAATCGCCTCTAAACTGGTATTTTGGTGAGAATAGGCAATGCAATTTATTACTTTATCTATTTCCACAACGTAATCAACATGACCTACATGCAGATTTAAAACTTTATGTCAAACAAACAATCAGAATTGTTATATTGAACAGGTTGCTTTTAAATTGCAGTAAAATCTCCTTCCCTCAATGCATCTGTTCCCTCAGGTAAACCCGCTAGCCGAGCAACAGTGGATGGCAGATAATGAGAAAGAAATACTTACTTTGTTTCGAGATCTTTTCAATCCCAGGTCATTATTTGAAAGGTCCTCTCCAGGGAGCCATTATGCAGCACCAGGGCTGCATCTAAAGAGTCTCCTGTGGTAAATGCGGCACAGCCACCCCCAGACTATACAGTACCTTAATGCATAGGGGCCTAAACAGCTAGGCCTTTAGGGGTTTTTCTTTCTTGCTGAATGTTTTGACATTCCCATCAGGTACATGGAAGACTCTAGTATCTTTTATCCATTGGAAAAGTGAAACAGAACATTGATGAAAAACTTATATCCGGTTTTTAATGTTGTTTGAATGTTGGTTCAACATTGATTCAACATTGAACTTAATTTTGTGCCCACTGGGTAAGAGTGTCATACAAAAGAAATTGTCAACCAATTGCGCAAATGAGAACAAAGGAATATTTATTTATCTATTTGATGTTTATGCATATATATTACTGACATGCATTCAATGTGCGATTTGTTTAATTCTAACTGCCTATGTAAAGGAATAGTCACAAACCACAAAAAAAAGGATTGGCTATGCCCTATAGAGCAAGCGTTGCCTCCAGCCAAACTGGGCATCTATTTAGATATATAAACATACATATAAATATATATGTAAATATGAAGGGTTTGGATGCAAAACGACATAAATCCATCCAAGAATTGAAGCATATAGTGCATTTTGTAAAGCCACCCTGGGGGCAATTTTAGTAATTTGGTAACAGATTGTGTACTGAGTAGACCCTTATGCCATGAAAAAATTTTAATCTTGGAAAAATAGTTAGTGGGTTATATCTAAGCATCCCTAACCAATCTTTTTGCCAGATTTTTGTCTCTTTTTTGGAAATGGCGCTTATGTCATTTTGCATCCAAACTCTTCATATATATATATATATGAATCTTGCCTACATCAGTGTAGCTAAAGACTTGTAAGATGTCTGATTCAATCTTTTGAAGGCAGTGCGCTCTTTACCCACCCTTCGTGCGGTCTTTGATATATTATTCAATTATAATGCCTCCCTCGTGATATCCACAAGTAATTCCTTGTGGGCATGTGCTCCTGTATCTATTACACAGTGAGTTAACTCACTACAAGCTGTACTATGAAGTGAGATGAAGCCGCATGAAAGTAGATTACACAGCTCAAAAGTTAGTTTTCCCTCATGGCTCGACAGCCAGCTCATTGGACAAACATGATTACATTTCATTGCTACATCGTTCACCCCTCATGTAATACCATGTTTATTAAACAAAGAGTGTCATTTATTTCATGGTGAATTATCAGGTAAAAAACAATGGGAGGGCCGTTCCTGACTGAGGCTAGCATGCAAAACCGTGGGTCGTTCTACCCACTCAAGCCATTCCACACGCTAACATAACCCTTTCAAATCAGAAGTAAAGGAACAGGATGGAAGTAAAGAACAGAACACTGTGGCAGTTAACAAACAAGATTATTTTTCCAAGACAATACACTAAGATAAATGTAGAATTTTTTCATTGTCACATTGGTTCCTACATGTTTCTAGTCAGTGGTTTAAGCATGCCGAAACCATTGACTCGCTACCTTCACCATGCAACTCCATGCATGTTTCAGTTTCATTTCACTAACAAGGGTTTCGTAGATTGTACAGTTGTTTGCTTAACTAAGTGTGCAACTGCAAAAAGCCTTCTATTTTTTCAACACTAGCGAACGTAATTGGTAAGTTCAGCAAACTCTAGTTTCATCAAAAGTTTGTTAAGTCTCCTTTTTTTCAATTTATTTCAGCCTGAAGCCTTGTGTGCAGAAAATAGTCAATGCAATAACCAGCGGCGGAAATCCTTCCTAATCCAAGTATGGAGTAAATGAGAAAACGGTAAGTCTATTATCCTCTCCTAACCCCTAGATTTCCTTCTTGATATCCCACTGAAAAGGGTTTCACTCTTGATTGAAGAATAGAGCTTTGAGTAGAAATCCTCTCCAATGCAGCCTTTGACTTCCAATGCGAATTAATTTGAATGGTGCAAATATACATTGGGACCATTGAAGATTAACCTGGCTTTGATGGCTCACCCTATATGGGTAATTGAAATACCCCTTTGTACAGCGGTATAGGGTTGTCATGCATTGTTTTTACAGTTTGTGGTTCGGATTGAGTATCCGTAGCCCCTGATACATGATTCTTTACCCAAATATCTTGGACTCCCATACCAACACTGTCCCCTCCCCTCTGCTGCCTATGGTACTGGAGCAGACCTTCATCTCACTGACTACCTACTTGCACCAGTTTGGTGGTGCAAATGAGTGTATATTGGTCAATACACATACAATAACACACAGATTCTTATCTGGATCAAAACTTAAAGGATAATTAAAGTTGATGAGTGCTACTGTGTAATTAACACCTAGACTTGACAGAAGCAATGTACAGATGTGGATTCGGGTGGGAGGACAGCCTGCTCCCAGGCTATCCAACTTGTGGGATAGTCGCTGACCGAGGCTGCATACTTAGTACAGAGAGCTACTAACCAGAGTCAAAGTCATCATTGTATTAAAGCGCAATGCAGTCCTTAATAAAGGGTAGGCAGATCGACCATTAGTGGCCCTACTTCAAGTCAAGCAGATGGATTTCCAAATCTAACCACATTGAAATAACAATGGCCCCTGCAAAACTCCTGTATCCAGCACATCTCTAAAACCTTTGTTTGCACTCACTGTTGATAAAATTGCACTCATTAGGCTCTCCCCATTAAGGGTCTCTCCTGCCTGGGAATTTGTTGGTTCGAGGACACTTAAACATGCCATGCCGTTTTAGAGCATCGTGTTCGGGCCGCTTTTATTGTTTTAAGAACGCCGCGTGACAAGCTCTTTATTGAATATCATTACTGATCAAATTTGACACATTTATTTTCATTCTCCATGCCATATTGATATTTTAATTTCATTTCAATTATTTAGCAATTAACTTTCTCTTCCTCACTTGGTCTTCCTCTTCGTGTTGGGATGTTCTCAAATCTGTGTCGCGTCAAAATATGTTACCTTAAAACTACAAGTTTATATTACAAACCTGTTAATCAGGGTACAATACAATAGAATAGAACATTGTCCAAACTCTATGTGGTGATATTTACTCAAAGTAGTGTCAGTGAGTTACATATTGAGTTGGACAAACCTTTCTTTGAATCAACATCCCTTTGTCGAAGTATCAAAATACATATAATAGGGAGTTTAAGATATGCCCACTTGTAACGTGTACGGCAACGTGCAGCCCATGGCTCAGCATTGTCCTACGCGTACAAGTTGCCGTACACGTCGTGATCTTAAACTCCCTAATGTCTTATGAACATGTAACCATATATGGATACCTACATCGTCAAAATAGGGCATCCTTGATATAAATTTAAGACTGCAAAATCAGCAAAAGTCCAAATTAGTTATCAGGTCTATGGAAATGATGGCACATGATAAATTGAACTTGATGCTCCTTCATAATTAATGGTACTACATTTATTTTGAGGAGCTGAGATGAGAAAGGTTGATGTCAGAGTGGTAATTTCCCTACTTAACCCTTAAAAGAAAACATGTCACTGAAAGATACCACTTGTCTTTATATTGCACCAATGCAGCCCCATTAAGTAGCTCGCTGGTGCTACATTGGTGCATTATCCTTACCATTCGGGAATGTATCAACCTTGTAGGGTCTGCATGATGCTTGAATGCAGCACTGGCAAGTTACTCGCCAGGGCTGCATTCATGCATCATGACAACCAAGGACATGATGTACCAATGCATTATGCCGTCCTTAAAGTGATTTGCTTGCACGTGACAGTTGGTGCCCAGTCTGAGAAGTGACCACATGGAGCAGAGATAAGATTATGCATAATTACCAGACTACCACACCAAGTAATCAGGGTAATTCACACTGCTGCCGAACAATCGAGTTAGGGAGTGAACCAAATTAGGTTGCCTAATGTTTTATGGCCAGATCCGTGTGTTAGTTGGACTCCAGATGTTCTCCAGGGGGTGAGCATCATTTAAAAACACGGCTGCTTTTTGCCGTTTGCTTTTGATTTTTGCACGGGTAGGGCTAAGAATTGTCCATACCTCTCCCCCAGCCTAGAGGGTTGAAAATTTTCTTGCCCCCTTCTTTATAAAATAACTACCATATGTGAGATGTACTGGAAAAGGAACCATAGTGCACCCTGCACTAATATAAGGGCCTTTTTGGCAGATCGTGTCACATATATATTGCAGTGTCGTTAAACCTGAAATGAAGTTAACTTCTACAGCCCATTCCTGTTGTTAATAATGGGAGAACAGGACGTTGATTTTGGGCATATGAGGGGGGATGGGGGGCTCAAGTGAAGGATAGAGGGGAGGAGATGTCCTCATTTCTTGACAATCACTCAGTATGACTGTCTGCAATGTTCAGAATATGTCAACTGTAAAGAGATCCGTAGATGCACCACTATGACCGTCAATCAATCCTTGCAAATGACAAGTTTCAATATTGACTATTGATAGAAATGCGTCACTTTATTAGATATAGGGTATGGAATCTCACAATGGCTCTTTGCATTGTTGGAAATACCACAATTCATTCTCCTCCCATGATGACTCTCCAACCCTTGACCTATCTATATCTAAATAATTATCTCCATTTTGCCATTCTTATTCATTTTCCATTCCCCATCAGTTGTTATCTATAGATATTTATCAGGCATATTGGGTTAACTATTTGTCAGGCAAGAAGACATGGTCTCACCCTGCTGTGGTAGAGTAGAGGATAAAGTCAGTCTAGAGGTTAGACATTCGTCCATGCTTCCTGTGTCGCTCTAACGTAAGTCTAGTGGGCAGCGGCGCCATCTTGTTATTCATCTAGGGAATCTCCAACGTTGTGACCCCTTTTACAGGAGTTAGCTGTGCCCATTTTCGGGATTTCTACTTCCGGTTCTGGGTCTTCCCATGACGTTAAGTTCATATTTTGTAACTTACATTGAGAGGAAGTACTAGTTTGAAGTGTATTTATAAATTCAGATTGATAGACACAATAATTAGTAAGAATATGGCATGAAGTACATCCGTTTGTGACATCGTACGTCGGGTTTGTGGCATTATTTTCGGGGATGCCCACATAGGCATGTTGACGTCGTTTACATGTGCCTCCTCCACTAAAGAGCGCCACCAGCCAATAAGAGGGGGGTTTCCACTACCGTCAGGACCTCCGGTAGTTTGGCCGAAGCAGGATTAGAATAAAGTGTCATAAATGATTCCATAATAAGACAGAAGAAGACAACCAGGGCAGACAGAGCATGATGTATGTGGCGCCCCCTGGGCATGATACCATGTTAAACACAGGCTAAATGTGCAACTCAATTGCTCTGTGCATGCTCCTGGTCAAGTTTAGTGTTCCCTTGTGGAGGCCGTGGGCTCAGGATGTATTTGTTGTAATGAGGGATCAGGGGAACCACTGAGAGTCAGCATGGCACAGCCTCATGTCATATAGTCAGTGCTATGTGAGCACATGTGAAGAATCTACCAAGGCCAACCCCTTTAAACTATAGGTTTGAGAAGGGTGACATTTTTTTGCCCCCCCCCCCTCCCTTGAGCGGGGCAAGAAACTGTTGGTTTTTCTCCTCCAAGGTGTCGGAATAATTTTAATCCCCCCTCCCAATTCACCAACCCAACGCTCCCCCTCTTGTTACACAGCCAAAAATAATTTTCTTACTTCAAGAAACTAAAACATATAAACTTGACTGGCGGACAAATGACTAGTTTTAAGAAAATAAAATCTTAAAACTAGTCATTTTGCCGCCAGGTGAGTGTATTTATCTTAGTTTCTTGAAATGAGAAAATTATTTTTGGCTGCGTAAAAATGACCACTTCTTTAGCTGGTCAGTGATTGTGCAACGATAGCACATGTCATATCTGATGGTAAATAGAGTGGGTGAGCAGAGTCGTAGGGAGCGAATCTTTATTGGTGGGTGGGGGGCACAACCCAATCAGCCTTAAATATCAGCTTTCAATCATGAGAGTGAATATACACGCTCATATAGGAATTAGTATTTGAGCCCCTTTAGCGATTGCTGATTTTTTTATAACAGGAGGGGTGGTGAGATTTCTCGTGGAGCGCGTGAAATCTTTTACCCCCCCTCGTCCATGCCCCTTTGTAGCATTGTAAGGCCCTGGCTTTTTCCCTCAAAACAGGTTGAATTCTTTTTACCCCTCCAAGAGCGGTTTGATTTTTATACCCCCCCCCCGGCCAACGGGTCCAAATTTCCCCTCCCCCGTGATTGGGTGCCTGGCCCTAATGTCCCAGCTTTTCCCTATTTCGGAAAGGTACATTTCTTTTAGATTCCTTTTATTCAATATGATGATAACCACAGGTTATAATCCGCGGCCAATGGCAGCAGGTAAGTAATTTACACTCACACTCCCAACATCATATTGTATGAGACTCCCACCATCTTCAATTTCCTTCAGACTTCCCCTCGTATCAGACTAAAACAAGTAATTTAATAGGGTTCTCATGCTATTGGAGAAATTGAGGCAGAAGGACATAAGTCTATTGGTTAATGTGACTAACAGTTCCAGTAATGCCCATTTATATAATAGCGAGAGAACCCTATTAAATGATTTGTTATAGTCTAAAATGGAGAAAGGTGTAAAGTAAATTGAATATATTTGAAATACTAATCAATAAAGTGTCTGTTCCCAGAACAGTTATTCTGATACCCAGAGAGAACTGATATCAAACTTCGATCACGATTTGTCGTCCAAACACTTACAGTTCTAAACTTTATCAATCGGAATAAGTGACCCGGATATTATAATCAACCTTTCGATCTCATTATTCACCTCTCACATTTAACTGAAATTGTCCCAAACATTGTTATTTGATTGCGTGCCACATGATCCAGAGGCTTCAGGTTGATTGTTCAGTCCATTAACCTACAGTCACTACATGTAACACTTTAGCCCTTTCATGGCGGCATAATACATTGACACATCAGACCCATGGTCTTAATGATGCATTTATCATTCAGCCCTGGCAAGTAACTCACCAGTGCCGCATTCAAACATTATGCTGACCCTACAGGATGAGACACTCCCAAACGGTCGGCATGATGCACTGATGCAGCCCCAGCAGGTTACTCACAGGGGCTGCATTGGTGCATCATGACAACAACTGTTATCTCTTAGAGACATGCCGTCATTACAGATTTAATGGCAGCAAAGTACTTGAAGTACCCTATTCCGCACGAGTGAGATGCAGTGATTCTCATTTGTGAGACCTGTAGCTGAAGCTGGTCCCTGACCTGTCCAAAATAGACAGTTTTAGGGGTCATACATTTTTGTATCATTGGTAGCTACATATCCTTAATGTCAACTGTCCAGATTGGGGGAATGGTTAGGACACCGGCCAATCAATCCAGGGGTCATTAGTTGAAATCCATGCCTAGACAACATGTTTTTTTCCTAGTTGGTTAAAAATAAAACAATGATTTTAGATTACACTATGACTATTTATCTTGTGTAAATGATCTTTACAACCGAATTGTATACTTTTAGGATTTTTGACCGACCAAAATATATTTAAAAATGTGTGCAGACAAAATAGCATTGACATGGGTTTGAACTCATGATCCATGAAGTACTAAGTCAGAGTCCTAACCACTCCCCTAATCTGAAGAGATGACGTAAGGACCCACAATAGTGGCATATAAATGAAATTTGTTTGGCCCCTGCAACTCCAAATTTCGGACATGACAGGACCCAGCTTCAGCTAACCATCTGGCTGCTATAGTCAGAGGAAAGAGTACTGGTATCAAACAAAATGGCGTGTACAGTGATCATCTTGCTGATGCGGAATCGAAGACCAGGGTATATGTCCCCGATCCGTTCCTACTGTTTCTGAATGGGTAGCAAGAGTTAGAGTTAATATAATATGCATTCCTTGCTGTTGTTATGATGCATGAATTCACGCAAGGCTGCTGCATCCAAGCAAACCTTAGGGAGTGGCCATTTGTTATAACAACAGGGAGGTTGGTGGATTTGGGGTGGGGACCAAAAATAATTTGGACCCCTTGAAGTCGGAGGGGGACTAACGATTTTTTTAAATTCCACCCTCTTTTAGTGAAAAGGCACACGCGTTACTATAGCTCAAAGGGGTCGCGGCGCTCAATTTCAACTTGCCTGAGGCGGGGCCAAAAAAATGTCGACCCCACCCGTGGGGGTACCAAAATAATTTCAACCCACTCACACGAAAATCCTCCAACCCCCTCCCCCATGTTGTTAAAAAATGACCACTCCCTTATAGAGCTGATTGACGCCTGATGGAGGACCGGCAAGTTACTAGACGGCATAATAATGATAAAATTAGTAAGAAGGCTTTGAAGGGTGTTATAGCCTTTTTACGACCCACGCAAATAGAACAGCTCTCTGAAGCTGAGTGGTTGAGTGATGACCATCGCGTACATACTCCTGGCCTATCCATACCTCACGCGGTGCCCAATTTGTCTTGACTTCGGTATTACCTGCACAGAGGAAAGAAACATACCCAAAAGGGACTGCAGGCTGCCCTATAAAATGACTCCCCTCTCCACGGAAGCCTTGGCTGATTAAAGGAGCCTAAGTGACTCCTTGGTCCACTTAGGTGGGTCATCTAGTGGAGTCACATAGCATAGTCATAAATGATTCCATAATAAGACAGAAGAAGACAACCAGGGCAGACAGAGCATGATGTATGTGGCGCCCCCTGGGCATGATACCATGTTAAACACAGGCTAAATGTGCAACTCAATTGCTCTGTGCATGCTCCTGGTCAAGTTTAGTGTTCCCTTGTGGAGGCCGTGGGCTCAGGATGTATTTGTTGTAATGAGGGATCAGGGGAACCACTGAGAGTCAGCATGGCAAAGCCTCATGTCATATAGTCAGTGCTATGTGAGCACATGTGAACAATCTACCAAGGCCAACCCCTTTAAACTATAGGTTTGAGAAGGGTGACATTTTTTTGCCCCCCTCCTCCCTTGAGCGGGGCAAGAAACAGTTGGTTTTTCTCCTCCAAGGTGTCAGAATAATTTTAATCCCCCCTCCCAATTCACCAACCCAACGCTCCCCCTCTTGTTACACAGCCAAAAATAGTTTTCTTACTTCAAGAAACTAAAACATATAAACTTGACTGGCGGACAAATGACTAGTTTTAAGAAAATAAAATCTTAAAACTAGTCATTTCGCCGCCAGGTGAGTGTATTTATCTTAGTTTCTTGAAATGAGAAAATTATTTTTGGCTGCGTAAAAATGACCACTTCTTTAGCTGGTCAGTGATTGTGCAACGATAGCACATGTCATATCTGATGGTAAATAGAGTGGGTGAGCAGAGTCGTAGGGAGCGAATCTTTATTGGTGGGTGGGGGGCACAACCCAATCAGCCTTAAATATCAGCTTTCAATCATGAGAGTGAATATACACGCTCATATAGGAATTAGTATTTGAGCCCCTTTAGCGATTGCTAATTTTTTTATAACAGGAGGGGTGGTGAGATTTCTCGTTGAGCGCGTGAAATCTTTTACCCCCCCTCGTCCATGCCCCTTTGTAGCATTGTAAGGCCCTGGCTTTTTCCCTCAAAACAGGTTGAATTCTTTTTACCCCTCCAAGAGCGGTTTTATTTTTATACCCCCCCGGTCAACGGGTCCAAATTTCCCCTCCCCCCTGATTGGGTGCCTGGCCCTAATGTCCCAGCTTTTCCCTATTTCGGAAAGGTACATTTGAAATTTGTGTGTTACAATATATTGTGTTGGGAAATTTGGGGGGCCCCTACCCTCCCCACCCCCTTTCCTACGCCACTGGGGGAAGCACTCAATGAGTGACAGACTGCGTGAATGTGACAGGAATGCAGGGTGGAAATAACCAAAGAGTGAGATATGAAGACTCTTAGATTCCTTTTATTCAATATGATGATAACCACAGGTTATAATCCGCGGCCAATGGCAGCAGGTAAGTAATTTACACTCACACTCCCAACATCATATTGTATGAGACTCCCACCATCTTCAATTTCCTTCAGACTTCCCCTCGTATCAGACTAAAACAAATAATTTAATAGGGTTCTCATGCTATTGGAGAAATTGAGGCAGAAGGACATAAGTCTATTGGTTAATCTGACTAACAGTTCCAGTAATGCCCATTTATATAATAGCGAGAGAACCCTATTAAATGATTTGTTATAGTCTAAAATGGAGAAAGGTGTAAAGTAAATTGAATATATTTGAAATACTAATCAATAAAGTGTCTGTTCCCAGAACAGTTATTCTGATACCCAGAGAGAACTGATATCAATCGGAATAAGTGACCCGGATATTATAATCAACCTTTAGATCTCATTATTCACCTCTCACATTTAACTGAAATTGTCCCAAACATTGCTATTTGATTGCGTGCCACATGATCCAGAGGCTTCAGGTTGATTGTTCAGTCCATTAACCTACAGTCACTACATGTAACACTTTAGCCCTTTCATGGCGGCATAATACATTAACACATCACACCCATGGTCTTAATGATGCATTTATCATTCAGCCCTGGCAAGTAACTCACCAGTACCGCATACAAACATTATGCTGACCCTACAGGTTGAGACACTCTCAAAGGGTCGGCCTGATGCACTAATGCAGCCCCAGCAGGTTTCTCACTGGGACTGCATTGGTGCATCATGACGACAACTGTTATCTCTTAGCGACATGCTCTCATTACAGATGTAATGGCAGTATAGTGCTTGAAGCACCCACTGGCCCTATTCCGCACAAGCGAGATGCAGTGATTCTCCCTTGTGAGACCTGTAGCTGAAGCTGGTCCCTGACCTGTCCAGAATAAACAGGGGTCATACATTTTTGAATCATTGGTAGCTACATATCCCTAATCTCAACTGTCCAGATTGGGGGAATGGTTAGGACACCGGCCAATCAATCCATGGGTCATGAGTTTAACTATGCCTAGACTACATGTTTTTTTTTCCTAGTTGGTTAAACAAAATAATTTTAGATTACACTATGACTATTTATCTTGTGTAAAGGATCTTTACAACCGAATTGTATACTTTCAGGAATTTTGACCTACCAAAATATATTATTTAAAATTGTGTGTAGACAAAATAGCATTGACATGGGTTTGAACTCATGACCCATGAAGTACTAGCTAGGTCAGAGTCCTACCCACTCCCCAAATCTGAACAGATGACATAAGAACCCACAAAAGAGGCATATAAATGAAAATTGTATGGCCCCTGAAACTCCAAATTTCAGACATGACAGGACCCAGCTTTAGCTAACCATCTGGCTGCTATAGTTAGCAAAGGAAAGAGTACTGGTATCAAACAAAATGGCGCTGTACAGTGATCATCTTGCTAATGCGGAATTGAAGACCAGGGTATATGTCCTTGTTCCATTCCTACTGTTTCTGAATGGGTAGCAAGAGTTTGACTTAACATGCTATGCATGCCTTGCTGTTGTTATGATGCATGAATGCACGCAAGGCTGCTGCATCCAAGCAAACCTTAGGGAGTGGTCATTTCTAACAACAGGGGGGTTGGTGTATTTCGGGTGGGGACCAAAAAGAATTTGGACCCCTTGAAGGGGACTAACTTTTTTTTAAATTCCACCCATTTTTAGTGAAAAAGCCTGCGGGTTACTAGAGCTCGAAGGGGTCGCGGCGCCTAATTTCAACTTGCCTGAGGGGGGGGCCTAAAAATGTCGAGCCACCCGTGGGGGGGGGGACAAAAACTTTCAACCCACTCACACGAAAATCCTCCGACCCCCCCCTCCCTGTTGTTAAAAAATGTTCACTCCCTTATAGGGCTGATTGACTCCTGATGGAGCACTGGTAAGTTACTAGACGGCATAATAATGATAAAATTAGCAAGAAGGCTTTGAAGGGTGTTATAGCCTTTTTACGACCCACGCAAATAGAACAGCTCTCTGAAGCTGAGTGGTTGAGTGATCACCATCATATACATACTCCTCGCCTATCCATACCTCACGCGGTGCCCAATTTGTCTTGACTTCGGTATTACCTGCACAGAGAAAAGAAGCATACCCAAAACTGACAGCAGGCTGCCCTATATAATGACTCCCCTCTCCACGGAAGCCTTGCCTGATTATAAGAGCCAAAGTGACTCCCCAGTCCACTTAAGTGGGTCATCTAGTGGAATCATATAGCTCGCTGGCTCACTTAAAGGAGTCAAGTATCTGGGCTACCGCAGAGATAGATGGGTAATTCTTGAGGTAGTCTGGACCTCCTTTAGACTCCGTTACTTTCTATGTGTGTGTGTCCATCTTCTCCATTGCAATTTTTTAACGTCATCGATTGAAGCACTTGAACACGGTGCCAGTCTAATAGCTGTTTACTATACGTGCCTTTAAGTCTGCTAGACCTCATTTAATTCAAAGGACCATCAGAAAGCACAGTGCTGGATAATATAATGTCACAGCTCCATGCCACTAAAACATGTGCTCCAAAATAGCAGTTGCAACAGGACTGGAGATGAATGCCCTAATTAGGAAAGTCGTTCGCTCTTGGAGACCTGAGGCCTAGTGCAATATCATCTCCCCAAGTATTGTGCGTCTTAAAATGATGAAGAGCCCTACACACATATAATTCACTTAATTAGGTTGAGCCGACCTGGAACACATTCCCTGGTGACAGATTTTGAACAAACAATTTTGTAGACTACCGTGCACCTGCGTGTCAGCTGGGACCTTCATTGTGTCCTTCTCTACCTTCAACCTAATCAATTTTGATTATTAGTCGTAAATTTATAATGAGTCAAAAGATTTTGCCTCACCTTTCTAGAAGTGCTGTTCCTCCCGTCTTCCTGGAATCCCTTTGCCGCCTCTCTTAAAGGCCTTCCTGAATTAATGTGTTGTTGTCTTTTTCATGCACTTTGCACTTTTGTCATCATGATTCTTGAATGCATCCTCGCCAAGTAACTCTGGGGCCCATTTCTCAATGGGAAATAATCGCATCATAAGCAAAACATTAATATCTGGTAAGATCGTACAGAGCAAATTGTCCAAGGCATGGCTTTTGTCCAGAGCTTTTGTCCAGAGCTAGCTTTCGTCAAGAGCTTTCGTCCAGAGAGAAGGGGGGGGCAGGGAGGCAGGCAGATAAGCAGGAAGGCAGGTAGGGAAGGAGGCAGGGAGAGAGGGAGACAGGGAGGCAGGGAGGGATGCAGGGAGGCAGGAAGGCAGGGAGGGAGGGGGCTGCATGAATCGTTCACTGCTATATATAAGGGTTGCATGAATCGTTCGCTGCTTTACTAAAGCAATATTTATATCAAGCAAAATGAATCATTCAAACTTGAGAAATGGGCCCCAGTGGTGCTCCGTCCATACGACGTAGTAGAAGCAGTAACAGTAGAGTAGGTTCACTCTTTGTTGGACACATACTCTGAGACGGACAGTGACATTTGAATATATTCCTGTACCACAAGACATCTAGTGTTTGTGTTTTGGAAAGAATAACACTGAAACATTACCATATTATTCACAAATTTAACAGAAAGAATAACACTGAAACATTACCATATTATTCACAAATAAAGAGCATAACATACTTGAATCCCCACAGGTTCGTCTCAAGGTATGTGTCTGACTCCAGGTGAATCTATCCTAGTAGTAGCATTTTATAACATGCATCATGCAGTTCATATACATCATGCCGAGTTGATGCACTCCCAAACAGCTAGCAAGCCGCACTGATCATGATGAGTAATGGTAAGTCACTTACAAGGGAGCCAATACCATACAGGTACCCATTACCACCTGTCCATATATTCATTAGAACTTGCTGATGCCCCATTCATGCATCATGCCGAACCTAAAGAGTCGATGCACTCCCGAACAGCTAGCAAGCCACACCGATCATAATGATTAATGGCAGGTCACTTGCCAGGGAGCCCTTATTCTGTCCTTCAATGGCCAATACCATACACATACACACCTCCACCTGCATATATATTCCTTAGACCCAACAGTTGCTGTTACATCTGAGGTTCAGCCACCCTTGCCTCCTGCTACCCATAAACAAGTAGCTTATTAGCACAGACATATACCAGACCGTGCTATAGTCTGGGCAGGTGTTCTGACTACATGTTTATGTGGGCAGGACCACACCTGCATCCTGATAATATCTATGTTCTGGGGCTTAGTCTGTTGTGGATATCGCAGGTTAGTTATAAGGGTATTTGTCAGAATGACGAACTGGTATTTAACAGTGACTGAAGAAACACAAAATATGACTAATGCATCCCTGAAAAAGACTATTATAGAAACTGGAAGACGTACCAGTCCCTGCGCTCTCTCCCAGACTATAACTATAGTGGGATATTTCACCTGGTAAAAGAGGGGACCCAGACGGGTATAATCAACAGGACGACAAGACCATGTTAAAACCCTATGAGCAGGGGACAAGTGCGTGTTAGGGGTTGGTGACAAGACGCAAGACCTACTTCTTAGTATTGACAAGGGACAAGGCCCACTTCTTAAAATCGACAAGGGGCATTGGAACTCCTTAAAATCGACAATTGACACAGCTCCCAGCTGTCTAAGGCCCCACTCGAAGAACAAGGGTCTGTGCTGAAGGACCCCTTAAAGAAGCACACTTGGGCTGCTTCTTCTGTCTAGGGCACAAAATGTTTCTCTTTTCCTCAGGATTCCACCTCCAAATCGTGACATCCCCGGGTAATCACAATATCCCTTTTCTTGTTACTGCACCATACACGCCCACACAACCATCCCCCCCCCCCCCCCCCAGTAAAACAAAACAAAAACAAAAAAACTGTCCTGCCTTGCCACCAAACCCCTTCCTTCCCTTTTAACATTTTTATTTATGGCCAATTGCATTCAAATTTTGTATGTCCAGAGCACATCCCAATATTTATAACTTCCACAGGACAAACAGTTCTAAATGATGGTGGTATGGGAATATCTGTGCAGAAAGCCACATGCATGTCCACACAGTTTCCCGCCCCTACGCAGCCCCTTCATTAGCACCAAATATTTTCCTTGTGACATTTTGTAATTTCAATTCTGGCCCATTGACTTCTATATGACCAAAGCCCATACTAACATGTTCATTTAAGTATCAGAGGATATTGCATTCTAAAGCATGGTGGTAGGTGCAGATGGCTCCATGCATGTGTACTATTACAATATCTATGAGTTGGACAGCTTCAGCCACACTGTAGTGTATAGTGACATTGATGGAACCTTCCAGCTCTACCCCTGCCTGGTGTCTGGTAGGGGGGGGGGGGGAGTATGTAGGGGCAGGTGGGAGGAGGTGATTTGTGGGGAGCTCTGGGGGTGGGGGGGGGGAGGGGGGTTCACGGAAGTGGTGGCCGTGCATGACCTGTTTACTACTCTCTACCGGAAGTCAGCTGCCCCTGGCGGGCACCAGCCAAAAGCACTTTGTCGACAATTGACACCCGTTCGATCTTTGACTCGACACCAAATATGTCAGGATCGTACACTCTCCCACTGCATTGCCAAATGGATCCAGTTCGTAACGGACATGTTGATTAGCCGCAGAGTACGCATGCGTGTGGCGCACCATTGCCAGCGGATGTGTGGGTCGGGAATGTGCCGTGAGGTTCCGGTGTAGGCGGATGCATCTGCCACACGAATGGCTGCCTTCATGGTGTTTATAGGGAAAAGGGTGAAATAGTGGGAGGGATGATGGATAGGGGGTTAAAGATGGTGTGTCAGATAAATGATTGGAGATTTTTTAGTTTTATCATATTCCTATTGTATATTCTATCCAAAACGTATTCCCTAACTTTTAAAATTATTGGCATTGTCTTAGTCTATAAGATGAGCACATGCAGTGCAATATTTTTTTATTGTAGGTCAACACTAAAACTCCCTTTGTATTGATAGTGCATGGCTCAGTGCATTCTCTATCAGATTAGTTCCCCCAATGCTCTCCGGGGGGAGTGCCTGAGGTAAATCATGTGCATTGTTATCAATCTCAAATTATGCATTAATAGACAAATATGTTGCACTGTTTATCAGCTAAAATAATAATGGAACCCATGGCATTGAAGTGATATCTCTTTTGAAGAAAAGGTTTCGGAAGTCTATTAGCTGATATACCATCTTTAAGGGGTAAGAGTAGTAGGAAACATATGGGAGGGACTCATTCAGTTTACTGTAGAATGTGAATGTTAAGTTAACAATCATTTCACTGGTGATCCATCTAGAGGGTTCTTATTACGACGTTAAGCTCTATGTCCATACAATATACTGCAGACATATATTATGGTCAGATCACTTCCCATTCCCTAGTAAAAGTTGATACCCCATAGAATCAAAGTGAATGAACTGGATGACCATTATACATTCAATACAATGTCAGAGCATAGGCAACTAAATATACTGGATGTTCGCTGGAAGAAAACATTGACATTGTGTAGCTTTTTTGTGGTGATCAAAACATTAAACAATGTTACCAAATACAAAACAATATAGACTAGTTTGAAAGATGAACCGGGGTGCCAATGTAGTACGGCTAGTCATGAGGATCTCGTATTAGTCAGTGCGAGAATCCTAACAGCTGCTCAGCCCTACGTCCAAGTTGTAGTATTATAGAAGTATGGATGGTGCATATAGCTATCACATATATGTGAGAGATTTGACATTAAAGGGAGTTGTGGAGATCACTTTTATGAACTATACCTGATGTTTCCCAATAATACCTTAATGGATGTGTCCATTAGTGGTCATAACACATCAACGCCGGCCTGGGAACAACAGCGTTTGCCATTATACTGTTATCTCTTGCCAACTAAAAGATTAACAACATGATTATGGTATATTTATCATAATGCATTAAGGTTAGCTGCATTAGAGATACCCTTTAAGACTAACCTTCCTGTTAATGTCTCCCATGTCTCCTAGCCATATCTCTCCTTACTTCCTATGTACGATCATCCCGTATCCCACTAGTATGTCAGTGTCCTAGTGACTTGGGAGTGGCCTACAACCTTTACCCCGCTGGTTCTAACCTTTTCCTTTCATGTGAGTGCCCTCCTTTGTCATCTGACAGGAGTCCACTATGGGGGTAGGGTCACTGTAATCATTTGTCGATGGGTATGGCTCGCATGTCACTTTACAGTTCCTATCCTTCTCCTTTTATACAACGGTAATATTTGACGTACACTGAAAATCCATAGGTTGAAACGGTTAGTCAGTACAAACTAACCTAGGTTGGTCATAAGAGTGTTAGTCACAATGGCAAAGTTATATTCAAAAATGACCAAGGGGTCAGTCAGTAGTGGCAGTGTGATGACCACTCAGTGGCTCCCCCTGGAACTAAAAAGACTAAGGTGGGTTGGTCAGTAGTGACCAACCTGACAATAATAACTAATCTAGGTTGGTCGTATAGGGAGCCAAAAAATGACTAACTAGGTTAGGCACTAGTGACTGGGAGGTTGGGCGTATAGGGAGCCTAGGAATATCAGTGTAGACGCCACGGATAGTAACAGAGTCAAATTGCCAATGTTGCTTGTAGATGCAAGACAAAGTTAGTGGACGGCATATGAGTCTTTAGTTGTATTATCGTACAGTATTGAATTTTCCATAACCACAGTACTTATTATTATAGGCTTACAAACTCTAGGTGCGACTAATGCACAGATCTGGCTAATACATGAGCATTTACGGCACATATATAGATCATTGTATGATCAGGCCAAAAAAAAGGGTGTGTTTCAGGTAACATGGTATGAAAAGCTAGGGTCGGTAGGTCGAATTTGTTTTTTTCACTTCTTTTTTTTTTACAGTCCCTCTTCGGTACCAAAAAAGTGTGAAAATGGGAAAAAAAAATTCAAAATATTTGTAAACATAAAATTGACCCAAAAAAGGTGGAAAAATATAAAGATTTCTTCCTCAAAGGGTATAAACTAATATCTGTTTATAATTGAATCCTATAAGCAACATGTGACATAAAATATTCTGAGCAAGAGAGTTCATTGGTCTTGCATACTGTTTAACATTTTGTACTTGTTATAGTCCTTTTACAAGGAAAGGGTCCCTCACGAAGTATCAGCCAGGCACGACCAAGTGCAGGCTGAGAGGGACCTTTCTTTATGCTCAGGAATACTGAAACAAATTATTTTCCACTCATTGGAAGTTGAAAATGTATGAGATATTCTGATTCATATACCTATATCTTGATGTAACTGTAAATATTTCCTGACGACAAATAAAGATAAATGTTATTAAAAAAAAATTGCATAAAAAAAAGTAGGGTCGGCCCTGTTTTGATAGGGTCAGTCGGGTGACCAGAAACAAACCCTTTTTTTGGCCTCATCAGAGTGAATGCTCATAGTGACGCCTAGTATATCTCTTTGCGTAGCCCCAGCTGCCCGCTCCCTTCCATACTCAATCTACTGTCTGACTTTATCCTTTATCTTAACTCACTTTGAAGTTTGACTATGATAGTGCTTATTAAAAGCTCAAACTATTGTAATGAAATAACTTAATACAGCGATGATCACAGATATAAATTTTATTATTCATATTTTGTAGAATAGAGAGAAAAATAAAGAATAGTGTCTGGAGCATAAATATGCAATGCACACACTTTATCTTAAAAGAAATTGGGTTAAGGGTTAACTTCACTCTAAATAACCTAGGTTTGAAGAGAGCAAGAGGATCCAAACCTGTTAGTCTTAAGTATTTATGTTGCACTTAGGCAAAGTGTGAGTATGTATAGGTCCCCTGTGTGAAGACGTATTGTAACTCCATCCAAGTGATTGTATTCCATTTCCATTTAGATTAAAGTGCTATGTACAGCCAGCACATTGGGAGCAAGGGAGACCTTAAAACATTCCCATGCAGGGTTGGCTATATCCGAAGCCGCCAGTCTCGGTCCAATCTCACCATGTAGACATTGCGTCAAATGCTTTTGAGCTATACGCATTGGAAATGTGTAAATGTACATGCAATAAAGTCCTCCAAGCACTTGAATAAGATCTCCTGTTACTTTGACACTGTAGTGTGCATCATATTTGGAGATGAATGAGATGATCCCTGCATGAATATAATCCCAACAATTCATCACAACTGAAGAAATAAAAGACACAGTTTCACGTGCAATGTAAGCTTGGCCGCTTCGACAGCAATGCTGAGGATAATCCTTTGGGTGTGGTAGTTTTTGCCACGAGCTCAACAATTGTAGCAAAGTGAAGACTTTTGGTGGGATGCTCTGAGCCAGTGGTGCACATATGGGGAATTACTCATGGTCTAAAGGTTAGCCCTTTACAGACTGCATAATGCATTAATGCATCATTCCCTTGGCTGTCATGATGCATAAATGCAGTCCTGGAGAGTAAATTGCCAGTGCTGCATTTAAGCATCTTGCAGACCCTACGGAGTTGAGACTCTCGCGTAGGGTCAGCATGGTGCACTGATGCCCTACCTGCGAGTTTTTGGCCGGGGCTGCAACAGTGCACCATGAAGACAAATGTCATCTCTTAGCAACATGCTATCCTTAAAGGGTTAACATAGCCTGAGGAAAGTGTGTGTAGCTGTAGTAGAGGGTTGTTCATTGATCTCTACTGCTGTCTGACAGGCAAATGCTGAACGTTGGCATTCATCGGATAAGTAACCAGCAACAGGACCCTTAAGATCCCTTAAAGATGGTATATCAGCTATAATTTGAGGAATTTTTATTCATGCCATATTGCTATTGTATAAAGTCTCCTATGAATACTCCCTAACTTTTAAAAGGATTGAAAGTCTCTATATCTATAAAACTAGCACATGTAGTGCAATACTTTTTACTATAGGTTGACACTAAAACTCCCTATGATGTGGTACTGCATGGCTCAGTGCGTTCTCTACCTGGCTAGTTTACCCTGTACTCACCTGGGGGAGTGACTGAGTCAGTGAGGTGAATAGGCTACATTGTTAACTATCTCAAATCATGTAATTGTAGACAAATATCTTGCAAATATTGGGTACTGTGTATCAGCTAAAATGATAATGGAAGCCATGCCATCCCTTTTAAGGAAAAATTTTGGGAGGTGTATTAGTTTGAATACCATCTTTAAGTATGGCGTGTCACTAAAAGTCATAATGCACTAACAGAACCCCAGCCAGTAACTTACTGGTGTTGTATTTGTACATCATGCCAAGCCTTCAAAGTATCTCAACCATCGAGTTGAAATGATGTTTGAATGCAGCACATACCCACCAGGGCTGTATTGATGCATCATGATGACCAATGGCATGATGCATTAATGGACTTTGCTGCCCTGAAAAGACTACCGTACCGTTGCGTTCAAGCACCGGGTATTGAATAAGCTCCGGTCTTGTATAAGCGCCGGGGGTATGAGGGTCTTGAAATAACTCTTAAGCACTAAAAATGGATCTTGAATAAACGCCTGTCTTGTATAAGCGCCAGGGGTAAACACTCCTCCAAAGTTATAAGCGCCGGGGTGCTTAAATATGGTAGTTGTGTTGTTGTGAGGAGGAGGGTTAGGTCAAATTCCTCATAGGGTGCCACAGGGGTTGTCATCCTTTCTCCATTGCTTTACTTGAAACAATACTAGCAAAACACTCTAAACCCCTGTATTCACAGCACCTTATTGTCATAGTTTTGTCAACACTTTACATGAAACCTGACTTTTAGAATTCTTTTATATCCAGGAATTCTAGCTTTAATGCTTACTTGTGCTACCTCAGTTGTCTACTACTTTTAAGACCAATAATCCCCCTGTCCATCCATTGTCGGGCGCTGCGACAACCTCCCTTCTCCTGACGAAACCTAACTTCCGGCACCAGGCGCTAAAGGGTAATCCCCTAGATCTCTTGACAGTGAGATTTATCTGCAGCTGAAAGTATTTCCAGCCACAACCCGGTTTTAATCTGACTATATCTTGTGTGTAGTAACAGGGGATATTTGCAGACTTGCAGAAATGTTGGTGACTGCTCTCAAGGGCCGGAGTGTTACTTTACAGAATATTTCAAATGATAACAAGCAAAACCGTTGGTCTATAGTCGTCAGTTAGTTACATTTTAGGAAAGCATTCAATAATTGGAAAATACATCATGACAATAATCGGAGATTACGGAAAGATATTTTTGAGTGGCCTACTTCATGTTCTTTGATACATTGTACCAAACCAAAAAATCGCTAAAATTGAATTGAATTCGATGAATCCTCGTTCCTAATTGGTCTGAAAAACACTTGAAAGATTTCTCTTTTTCTTTCTCTCATTAATTTCATTGATGCACTTAACGGTACCATGCCGATTTTATAATGGAGAATTTCTGGAGCCGCATGTCCTTTATAAATGAGCTTAGGAGGGAAACTGTTGGGTTTATTTTTATAGTAAATATATACAAAGTATGACCCCAAACATTAACTTAAATACAGCCCAAATGTCATTCCTCCCGAGTGGTATCGGTGAAGATTGGTATAGCAATCATTTGAGTATAATATGCATTATGCTGCTATACATTGTCTTTCTTTCCAGGCTCTATCTGAGAGGGCTGAGCTGGGATTTGTTTCTTGAGATCTAGTGCGCATGACCTTTTCCATGGTCCTACTAATGTTTTCTCAATTTCATAGCTCAAAATAACTGCAGTTGAAATGAAGCAGAAGCCCATGCAACGAGAGCGTCTGTCTATTTTAGTTAATATCCCTTCGTGTCAACAGTAAAAGAAACATCGATCGGTAGGCCTCATTAAAACAGAGGACAATGATCCTTTGTGAAATATCAAAAGACTAAATGTTCCTCACCAAAAGATAGCCTGGGTTTGATAGAGGGATAGAACAATGGTTAATGGCGCTTGGAGTTTTATGTGCCAATGGACTGCTCACTGAGGGAAAACGCGGAGCTTCAGCTGAGTTTATGATTTTTGGCAGTAAACCCTAAATATTCAGGGTCCCCTGTATTGGGTGAAAAAAACCATTAAAAATACAATAATACAGAAATGACATTATATATAGTTGAGCTAGTCATGCTGGGTGTGTAACGCCTCAGCAAAATTGCAGTCATACTACTCACTGTGTTCATATTAATGTGTTTTATGATGACATAGCTTTATTTGATATGGCATACGTGTGACAGACTGGGCAGGACTTAGTGTGATTGTCATGCCTCAAATCGTGCTGATTCACAGTGTCGAGCTAGACCTGGTAATAGTAAAAGTACATGGTTGCTCTTTGAAACATTACAAGAAAAATGCCCAAAAGATACGTGTGCAATTTTGCCATGGAGTGTAGCTCTGCAACCCTAATTACCGGGTAGATAGGCATTTTACCTGATAGAAAAACAAAACGTAGTTTCCATACGAATACTAAACGATTTTTATTTTTATAGCCAAAGGAGCCCCCATGTAAAAGCAATGGATTTATAACTGCTTTTGAGAGATAGCAAGGGCCAGAGCGTTTTTACTTGGTTTGAATATCATTAATTAAGGCATGTCTAATATAGGACCTCTTGTGAGTGTCATGCCTCAAATCGTGCTGATTCACTATGTGAACTTAGGCCTAGTAATGGTAGAAATACAAGGTCTTTGAAACATTTCTACCAAATGAAAGGCCCAAAGATACATGTGCCAATCCAGCCTTGCCTTTAGCCCCAAAAAGGAACCGACCTTAATTACCTAGTGCATAAGCCATTTAACTCATAGAAAGCCAAAACGTAGTTTCCATACGAATACTGCAGTGAAGGGCCTTTATAAATGGAGCGGAAAAAAAACATTTATGAGTTTTTTATAGATAACCTGGGCAAGAAACTTTTTTTGTACCATTAATTAAAACATGCCTAACAGGAACTCTAAGAGCTTTCCCTTCATGAAAGTTGTGTGTTCTCTAATTCGACCTTCTGTACCCCAGTGCATCCACACAACCCATCGTGAATGGAGTGAATAAGAAAGCTCATGACTGTTTTTGAGAGATAACTGGACATATTTTAATCTTATATAAACCATTGATTGAAGCATGTCTAATATGAACTCTACGTGCTTGCCTTTCATGGAAACCATGTACTCTCTAACTCGACCCTCTGGAAACCTAGTGTACCCACACAACCTTTACCATAACTACCAATGTACCCTTGACATGTTTTACAAGAAAGGTTTCAGGCCTATAATAAAAAGAGACATTTATCACCACCTCATCCATCTGAGTCACCTTCAGAGACCCGTTCCCTGTAATCATGGTTAACATGGGGGAGGTTAGTGGTGGTTAGAGTAGCCCAGGGTAGGTGACCTCTTATGAAGGAGCAACTCAAAGCAGTGCTGAAGAGTATAGTTGCCAAGACCAATGTTAACTGGCATAGCTCTCTGGAGCAAACAGTAGACATTGAATGTGAACTGAAGCCTGAGCTTTACACAAAGGTAACCTAGGACTCAGCAATATGAGATCATAAATGGTATAGTTCATGTTACATCTACTAGGATGATGTTATAGGAAAAGGATTTCTTTTTTCAATTCGATCACCCTGTTAATCTGTTATGACCAGGTGACAAATGAATACATGTTAGAAAAAGTTGCAGATAACAAATTAATGCAAGGTCGTGTCTTTTTTAATGTTTCTATTTTTTTAAAGTGATGTGACCTGATTCTCTGCATATCCTAAAATTGACAAAAAGGGTAAAAATTAGAAAATCTCGTCAGAATTGTATAGAAGACGTGGGAACTTCCCTATTTAGATAGGCACAGTTGGGTCACCTGAAACAAACCTTTTTATGTCTTAGCAGAATATGAGGATGTCTATTCTATCATCGTTTCTATGTGTACCTGCTTGTAACTATCTAGTCTAAAAAGTATCAAGTTCAGCAATTAAACATGCCTGTAGCCTGCAGAGTCAGCAGAAAGAGCTGCTGGACATGGGAGTAGGAGACACTCATTAAGAGCGGGATTTAGTTCCAGGGTGGTTGAACGTGAGGATCACAGGTTATTGAATGAGCAGTGCAGATACGAAACATGATCTTTAGACTGTAAGCTAAAGCAGAGCCCATCTGCAAAGTTTAGCTCAAGCTCAGCCTTTTAAAGTTGTGGTTCACGAAACGGCATTTATATAAAGTACCCAGACTGCTTGGGCTTCTGCTTGAGATTCCAAGCAGATGGCTGATCTGCTTGAAAATTCAAGCAGACCAGCCATATGCTTGGATTTCAAGCAAATGATGATCTTTCGTGAACTGGGATCTGCTTGAGCTGATCTGCTCAAGCTAAATTGACTGCTTCAAGAAGATAAAAAGTGTTTCGTGAACTGGGGCCTAGGATATTATGTTAGCAAAGTCCTTCAATATTCTGATTTTTTCGTTATAAAGATGGATGAGTGTAACACTGGTCATTTATCCGGCCGCTGTCTAATCAATAAACCTACAAAAGATCTGCAGGATTATGCATCATATATTATTATATGCTACTTCTACTCTATCATAATGATTCTCGACTAATTTTAAATCGACAAAATTTGTGTTTTTGATATGGAGTTTCAAGCGGAATTATTTATGGTGTACATGGGAATGAACCCTTGCCTGTCAGGTTACCAAGGTGATGCTCGGGCCATTAATATGATGTAGGGATGTGTCTTCGGCCTATAGATGAAAAAAAGCAAACATTTTTAAAGCCGTTAGGTGAGAGAGAATCAATAGGTTTATTCTAATGCATAACGTTATATAGACACAATTTTAACAATCATTTATTCATTGTCCCGAGATCTAGTGTAATTTAGAAACTGAGGAAATATTGCAGTAATAGCTGGAAGGTGTGATAACAATTCTGTACAAATTGAAACATGCAAATCATTATCTAATATTTCCTCCCCATACATTCCCTTCAGTTCAGACTCTTCACACGGGAGTAAATTGACAAACAGTCCCCTTGCTTAGCAAACAACCAAAGCCAACAGACACCTCTTGACCTCCATTGGCTCACAATTTCTCCCACCACCACCACTGCCACTACCGCTCCCTTTTGCTGCCCACACTATGGCTATCGGGGAGGCTGTCTCTAAGTTTCTAGTCTCTATCAAATCCCGGTCACATAGGAAATGAAGAAAAATAAAATCTACAAACAACTAGCACAGTTGCCAGGGCATCCCTGGCTTTGTACTTAAACTATCTTAGAGCTGCAGTGAGCCAAATTTAAAGTGGTAGTTTGAGATATTACCCACATTTAGATAAAGAAATGCATGAAAGGGAATTAGCAGGGGCTACAATTAGTTTTTCTTCACAAACATGGACTATAGCTAGTTCCATTAAATGGCTTTATAGGGAGTATGCCACTGACTGAATTGGCCGTGATTCTGTCCGTCAGGCGAGGTTTGCTCGTGTGATTAATATAAGAGACTTTCATCGGACGATTGAATTATGGCAGACTACCGTCAGTGGAATACTCCCTCATGATGATTGTATCAATAATATATTAAACTATTGAATAGTTAAACCACTCTTATTCTAAACCGGCACATCTCATCATATCAAGCATATATAATCAATGAAAGCCATGTGGGAGTTGTGTAATTTATTGAGGGCCTAATATTGCACATTTGTGATCTTACATAAGCAGATCTAGTATCAGATTAAAGCCTGGATTTTATTACTTCCCATCACAATGGGGACTATTGTGAGTGTTGTACAGGGTTATATTACCTTCGGAAGGAATCTAATTATTCTAGGAACCACAGCTTGAAATGTTATACGAGAAAGAAACAATGTTTGCATGATTTCATTGAATATGAATAAAGCAATATTTTTGGTTGTATGTGTCAATTTGCGATACAACTCATTTACAAAAAAAGATTTCATTTCTTCTTTGTTCTCCAGGATTCGTGTTTGTTTCTTGACTTTTAGATACTCAGTAAAGACTGCTGCTGTCTCAAGTCTAGTTTAATATGGTGGCAGGTTATGTGACATTCTATAAATGTCAGCAACCTTAAAAGATGCCCTGCATAGGGGATGTAAGGGTCATACTTTCTGTTTTGCTTCTCACACAGTTCTGATATTCATCTCCCTTTGTGTTCAGTGTTGTCTAACAAGCAGACAGGATGGCCCTCTGTGGGTCATCCATTGTGCATGGCTGTTCTCACATGACCCACTGCTTTACATAGGAGAATATGTCAATATTTTGTCTAGTTTTCCTGCAGCTGATATGAGCAGGCCACATGTCTGTATATATTGCTTGACTTGCTCATTATTCAGGTCACGAGCAGGTAAAGTGACAGAGAAAAACTCTATGCTCGGCCTACACCTGGCTTCTACTGCAGAAGGGCTGTGCGTCCCATCCACATATAACCCTAAGATATTACAACAGCTGCCAATTGATACCATGCTATCTACGTGCCCTCTACTCAACTTGAAGAAGCCTGTCAGTCAGTGGACCCAAAGTGTCAGTGGTGACCACAAAAAGGCCACAATGCTGATACAGAGTAGCTTTAAGTTATCTGAGTGGACCTGGCCATAAATATATGAATGGACTGGGCCTGTTGCATCTTCCTGCACAACTGTTACAGCCCTCAGTGGCCTGCAGATAACAATCCTCAAAAGCAAGAGGGCCACAGAGGATAAAAACTGCATGAATGTTTGCATTAAGTCAATTAAATATGATTAGAGAAAACACTTCAAATATATCTAATTCAAGTAAACACAACTTAAAGCCACTTAAATGCTGTTATTACCCTTCCGTGACATTTCCATGACTTTACGGTAGGTAAAAGCTGCTTAAAGTGGTGCTTTAAGGTATCTTAAAGTTGCCTAAATTCAAACATTCATGCAATGAAAGAAGGTGAGAACTGCGGCTACACCAGGCTGATATTGGCATTGGGTTAGACATACAGCAGTGCATGAGTGACAGTAAGGAGGGTATGAGGGAGTTAAGTGGTGGTGTATAGAGGGGATGGGCTGTCTAGGTACATTGGCAAGGTGGTGGAGGCAAGGTTCTGAGGACCTGTAAAATTCTGTGAAAGTGAAGGTTTGGGAATATTATTGCAAGTGCAAACAGTGTACGTCCTGACATGAAAACGATGACAAATTCAGGTTGACAGAATAAGTTATGTGGGCTTTGTTGTATGATAGATTTGAATCATTGTATGTTAGATTGCTGAGAATCCAATAATGCCATGAATGAAGGTGGAATCCGGAATTGCAGCATTCTTTGCAACTGGTCACAAATAGCAGTCGCAGTGAATTGAATTTTGCAATTGAAATGTAAATATCTAAAGCTGGTGGCTTATGAGGTTATGAGCTATGTCTCCATCATATCAACATATTTGAGTGATTGTAAAAATTTAAGTAAATGCATTGAGGAGCTAGCCTAGGCCATGTATCCTCCTTCCCGCTTATCTGCAGGCATCTATCTAGTAATAATAAAACATAGAAATATGTGAGCAGTCCAACATGAAGGATGCCAATTCCATGTGGCTAATCTCAAGTATTTAACCTAAATGTAAAATTTAGCAGTCAATCAAGTCCTTTAACTGAGTCAGGGCTGCTCAGTATGGGCAGAGGAGGAACTCATTAGGAAGAGGATTTAGTTCCAGAGTGGTTGAACATGAGGATCGCAGGTCAGTACGTGAGCAGGGAAGCACCACTAGGAACATTAACTCTCAAAGGACAGCACAGTAGGTCAATGCAGTCTGCTATATATGGTTGTATGTGATGAATGAATGATGCCCTTAGGAATAACCAGTGCTACATTCATGCAGAATGACCGACCTAGCTCACTTGAGTGCAGGGACAAACGTTTTGTCTTCCCCCTGTCTCACTGAAGTCTTACAACCGGAAAGTCTTAATGTAGAGGTGGGGGCTCTACTCCCTAGTCCCCATTTTCTTTCCTTTTCTCCCCTTCTTTAGTAATGACAGAACCCAATTAAACACCTTTTTAAGATATATTCAAGAGAACACAGGAACTGTGTCATTGTAAACTTTAAGACTAAAAAATATTATTAAGACTTCATTAAGACAACTCACTCAAAATGTTTGTCTGTGCACTTGAGTGAGCTAGGTGCCATTGGCAATCATGGATCATGCTGACTCTACAGGTCAGCACACTCTGAAGGATTGTGAGTGGCACAAGTTAATGATCACTTGTTCTCTCACTAGACACAGCACTCATGGTCAAACAACAGAAGTCAGAACACACCACTCAAGCTCGTACTTTCCCCCATTACCACCACTACAACTGCCGCTTGCTGCCAAACACCATATATATTGGAGCCTATGCAGTCTCTTAACCATCCCTGCCCCCTGGGAAATGATATAGGATAAAACCTACAAGCAGAAGGAGCTAACAGAGTTAGTGGAATGTCTTGTACGGTCATTGTTCTCTAATAACAGGATGCTTCTGGGAGGCTCCTTGCTTGTTGCGCTCTTTCAGTATACAGCAGTGGTTCTCCTTGTGGGACAACCCCTGATGGGGAGGTGGCCAGGGGCAGAGTGCCCACACACAGGGGTAGATGGGAGGGCACCACGGGATACTACTCTGTACTACACTATAACCAGCTGGGCACTGCATGTGGTGATGGCCCCCAGAGTTGCAGTGAGTGAGCCAAATGTGTAGTGGCACTCCCAAATAGTGGCTTCATATAAAGGAATGGATCGAAACATAGCAGCATGGACCACAACTACAGCCATTTAAATGCTGATGCAGCCTTCTTCCATATGACTGGCCTTGTCCCAATGAATATGTATATTAAATAGCTTGTGCTGATAAACTATGTAATAGTGTACCAGTGTTCTTAAGCAGCTTATCTGATCAGGACTATGCCCTATGGAACCCACATTGGGGGGCTGTAATCTAGGGAAGTATATATATTGTGAAATGTGTGATCTCACTTAAGCAGGTGTATCGCCCAATTGAGGTCTGATTCCCAGATGTGTTTATGTGTTATTGCTCTTTTTTAGTTTTGGTTTAAAAAAAAATCGTTGTTTTACAGGGTTTGCACATTAAACTTTCTTTCTAAATGAGACTCAGTCGAGACCATTACTACCATTTCCACTCAATTATAATACAGTCACAGGTTATGTCACATTTAATATAATCATGTACTTCTGTAAGATACATGCCATGTATGGCTAAGCAAGAATCATCCTTTCTGCTTGGCTATTCACACTGTCCTAACATGGATTCCCCCTTCTTCGAGTGTTACTTGGTAAGCTGTAAAGAGCCTCCCTTGTAATGATTCTCCTGCCACTGGATCAATTCCTTGCACATGAGAAGTTGTCAAGTATTGTGTATGGCTCTCTTGGAGCTGATATAAGTTGGCAAGATGTCTGTTAGGATATAGCTTGAGTTGCTCATTATGCAGGTCACAAGCAGGAAAAGTGACACTGGGAGGACTTAGCTTGGCTCTCATCACTCCAGAAGTGCAGTGCATCCCATCCTCACATAACCCTAAGATATTACCACAGCTATGGATGCCAGTCGCTATTTTCGTCCCCTCACTCGGGAGGGTTTTTAGTATACCAAAAGTGACATTGGTAGGCACAAGAGAAAGGCTCGCTCATACAAAGTAGCTATGGTTATCTGAGTGGACCTGGCCATGTTTATGTATATGGACCGAGCCTGTACCATCTGCCTGTAGAGCCAGCACAGCCCTCAGTGGCCTGCAGATAATAGCTCTCAGAAATTGAACAATACGGAACAGAGGGTGAGGGAGGCCTCAAGTGGGGCCATACAAGGCTGGTATTGGCACTAGGTTAGACCTACAGCAGTGCATGAGTGATAGTAAAGAGGGCATGAAGGGGTGAACTGGGGGAGTTAAGAGGGAATGAGCTGTCCGGATGCATTGGCAGGTTGGTGTGGAAAACTTGTTCTGAGGACCTATTAACGACTGTTAAACACAAGGTGTATAAATATCATTGCACTATTGAACAGGATTCAGCCTGATGAAGGAATAAGGACCAATTCAGGTTGATCGAATTTTGAAAGAGAAGGAGAATATCTCAAATATTTTGGCCTAAATTAAATGTTAAATTGGTCGGATGTACTTTCCAGCAATGGATATTGTCCTATTAGGAGGATGTTATGATGAATTGCAGAATACTTTGGAGTCTGTCCAACATAGCAACTGGGGGGAAATGAATTGAACAATTTAAAATAATAATGTTACTAGCTGATAACCTAGAAAATTTATACATGCAAAAATATCTAGGTTAACAGTAGGCGATTTAGCAAACGAAGTGACAAGTGAGAAGCTTTGCTTGGAAACAGAGACACTTTTTTCAATTACAGAAAGGGAGGGGAGAGGAATTTATGGAAAATGAACAATCAGATACTGTATGAGACCTAGATGACCATATATCATAACACTGATGTGTATAGTGCTGACTTCATATTTGACTCATGGGAAAAGGAGAAAACCAATCTAGCTGACGATGATGTACAGTATCCCCTCATCTCCTTTCTGCCAATGCTGCTGAGCCCTCTATTCCATGCATCCTCACCCACATGGGCCAACCCTGATCTCATACTATCCTTTACCAAATAGACTCTATGGTATCCATATGGTGCTACTCATGCTGACTATCCTCCTGCACAGACAGATGGGGTAATAAACAACTTTATACATCTGCCCGGGTTAGGGAGTGGTCATTTTTAACAATAGGGGGGGGGGGTCATTGGATTTTTGCACGAACGGGTTGAAATCTTTTTGCCCCCCCCCCCGCTGGCTTTTTCACTAAAATGGGGTGCAATTTTTTGGGCCCCCCCCTCAAGAGGGGTCCAAATCTTTTGGGCCCCCCCTTCAAGGGACCCAAACTTTTTGGGTCCTTCCTCCAAAACCACCACCCCCCCCCCCCTCTGTTGTTAAAAAATGATCACTCCCTTAGGGATGGAGATTCCAATACTGGTGTAGCATTTCCTGGTCTAATGTCATCACGGTGTTATGGTCGCTAAAGGGAAATTATCTTTAATTTATTGCCATTGTTTATCAAGTTGCCAAGAACTTATTACCACTTGTTAAGATAAGTAACCAATGATAATAGAAGACTTTTGGCATTATAAGAAATCCTTCATTATTAGATTGCTATTCCGACCCAATGCTTCTCAAGACCTTTTTGCCTACCTTACTAAGAGCTTGTTCTTTGATTCAATTTCAGAGTCAAGCTTGGCAGTTGTACTATAAACATTGTTCTGGCGTCAAGGTAAGCATCTATCATGTATTTAATCCTTTTACTCTGGGAAGTGGTTGAGAAGAAGATGTCGTTATACCTCGAAGCATTGCATTGATCAGTCGTTCAGAAATAGCATTGGGGATGCTCACCAGCAATTGAAGTGCATTATTATTGACAATTATGGCTGGGTTTCCGTGGTATGTGCACTTCATCCTAGCTGAGCACCGGTTTCTCCTCTTGTGGGTTCATGGGATTGATGTCCTGCCAGTGGACATGTTATGAAACAGAATCGAGGAAACCATAGACAACTAATACGAGTGTAAATCTACAGCATCTGAGATAAGAAGGATTTGACCCCATTATTGGTTCTATTTTGTATCAGTAGTTGTTTTACCATAGCCTTTTATTGAGACAAAAACAGTTCTCTCTTAAAATCAGCTGAAATGTGACGTGTTTTAACAAAATGGGTCGGAAGTCACACGTTTAAGTAGTATAACTAACCCAATTCCCCCCCCCCCCAAAGTGATGGCCATAGGATTTACAATTGTATTGTGTAATATAGTTAATATCTAATTCAAATGTTTATTATCTCATTCTAATTAATTTCCATCTGAATCAACAACAACATTATCAAAAATATTCTTAATGAGCAAACAAATCTGGCAATATCAGAACATTTTGTATCTGGGACTTCCGACCCATTTTGTTAAAACGGGTCACAAATTTGTTTTCATTTTGTAACTAGAACTATAGACCATAGGAAAGCATATAAGGCTTTCAGGTTCATACATAATACATTATACAATGCATGGATTTATTTAATATTTGAATAGGTTTGACCATATATACTTATAATGTAACAATATGAGAGCATAATATGGTTGCTCATGTGGACCTGAGAGTAGAAGAGGTAGGCTGCCATATATAGACCACCCTCTGAAGGCTGGACTAACCCAGGGTTACAGTGGTCAATAATGGGCATTAAGTGGGGGCACTCCGTCCATGTGGCACACCCTGCCCACCAGTCCTGCTCCCAACATGACACACCATGTACCTTACCACTCCACCCTGTCACAACCTCTGACAATCATTGCACGCACCTAAAGGCCAAAGTAAAGAAAATGTGTGTTTACGGTTACCCGACCCTACCTAGCAAAACAGGGCCGAAAACAGTGTAGAAATTTGTATCAAATTCTGAAAAGAACTAAGATTTTATATCATTTCAGGCTATTTCTAAGTTGCTTTGATTATCCACGAGTCAGCACTGAAGTTAAAAAATCAATTTGTGGGTACTTTTCGGGCCAAAGTAAAAAAAAATATATTAGAAATACGTCCTACCTAGCCTAGATCTTTAGACCGTGTGACCTGAAACATACCTTTTATTTCTTTGGCCTAAGGGTGTGGTCATTTTTGAACAACAGGCGGGGATTGATGGATCTGGGGGGGACCAAAACAATTTGGACCCCTGAATTTCGCCACCTCTCGCGTGTGGGGGGGGGGGACTAAAAAATTCCGACCCGCTCACGCGAAAATCCACCAACCAACCCCCCCCCCTTGTTAAAAAAATGACCACTCCCTAACACCCAGCACGGCACACTATAGGAACCCGCTTGTTATCAGGGCGGGAGCAGCTAATGTTAGGACCAGCTCAGATTGTAATCAGCTCAGAACATGAGCATATCATGATATCAACACAAAAAGCCTTTTTTTTCAATCAGAGCAATTACTGAACAAGTAGTCAATATCATAAAAGCCAATGGAGCCCTTCTATTTTTCATGATGCGTGCATGCAGCTGATGAATCTTCTCACGAGGGTTTTATTTATACATTATTATGACAAACAGACATGATACTAAAGCACCAAGTGACCTTTATGGTTAATAATACCCAAACAGATTGTAACTGAGTAATGCACAATAAACCTACAGCAAGTCTAATTAAGCTAGGTAGGCAGCATCATATACCTCAATAGCATGAAAGTTACTAAAGTTTTTATATAAAACATTGCCTGATGAAGATTCATGAATTCATTCAAAGCATGGCAACACCATCAAACACCCTCCACTACTTCGATGTAACACTAATCCATAACACATTTTGCCAACTCAACTGTAAACAATTAACCTGTTTGGGTTTGTATGATTCCATCTCTAAGTTATATACAACATTGAAATACTAATTCATATAAGAAAATATAACAATAAAGCCACGTTTTCTGGAAAACTATGTGGAAAAGGGGAGCAATGTGACATGCAGATCCTTTACTGTAAGCACAAGATGGACCCAATTTTGGTAGCATTAAGCCACCCAAACCACTATCAGACCTGTTTTTAGAGGCTTAGGCTGAATAAGAAAGAGCTGCTGCTTCCTATGGGAGGAGGAGGAACTCATTAGTAGCAGGATTTAGTTTGACGGTGGCCAAACATGAGGATCGCAGGGTAGTAGGTGCACAGAGCAGCCCTCAGCTAGAACATTTACCTTTGAGGACAGCATGGTGCTTTAATGAGGTACCGTATTCGACGTAATAAGCGCACATTCCCTAATAAGCGCACAACCACTTCTAGGGCCGATTTTAGACTGTAAAAACCCCTAATAATTTTTTTTGCTCAAATGAACAATTAACATGATAAGAATAATAACTATTTTGTTATTGTTAAGTCTGTTGTGTGCTTGTTAGGTCGACTATGGGATTACAACAGCAAAACATTTGGGAAAATGGGTGCTGGGAATATGGTGTGCTGTTTTCGCCATGATGTATGTATGAAGTCCTTTATTATACTTACCAGGGTTGCATTCATGCATCATACTGCCCTTTCAAGGAGATGCACTGGTGATCCATAATGACAAACTAATATGAAGCCCGTGATTAAAATGAAATCTCTAATTACTCATGTTAGTTGTTACGCTGAAAGTTCATATTGGTTTAAATCAATTCTCTTCTCTTCATACTAGTGTTAATTTAGTCAGATGGGAAGTTACCAAGCGTTAATTGTTTACAAAGGTGAGGCAATGGCTAGATCAGTACAATATAATTTATAGATCAGAACAGCTAGGAGGTTTGCTGAGACTCAGGAAATAGTTGGCGTGGTCAATGTGTAAAATACTTGTCATTCACAGTGAATTCTCAATCACAGAGATTGTTCAAGGAAAAGATCATAAAATATTCAGGAATGCATGTTATTATGTACTAGCAGAGGCAGGGCAATGCGCCAAAGCTAGTTTCAAAACAGCCATAATTGCCTTTACTTGTATTTTGCATACATTATTCGACAAAGTAAAAACCTTTTTAAGAGAATTACATTAAGGACTACTTGTTCCCTCAATAATACTCCCTACGTTCAGACCCCCCCCCCCATTAGAGTAGTTTGACAAACAGAACCCTTGCTTTGCAAACAGCCAGAAGTCTACACACACCTCTTGACCTCCATTGTCTCACACTTTTTCTTACCACCACACCACCACTACCATTTTTTCGCGACACCCTGGCTATTGGAGACTAAACCATCTATCCGAGCCAACCGTATTGATCCTATATACGGATAACAGTAGATCAGGAAATGCTATGCCACCCCATGATTGCCTTACCATCATTTAACACTGTTGTAGCTATGTCCAAACAGAAAAAAAAGTGGCAGACAGTTCTTCATTACCCCATCAGTCCATAGCAGATAGACACCATAGAGTCAATATGGTGAAGGATACTACACGATCACAGTAGCCGAATGTGGGAGATGGCGCACGGAATAGAAGGCTTTGGGGCATTGGCAGGAAGGAGATCAGGGGATGGTGCACATTATGGTCAGCTCAGATTGGTTTCCTCATTTTCCCATGAGTCAAACAGAAAGTGGGCCCTGACTAGGTGCAGTAGCACGCACCATACACACCGGTGTTAATTGATATGGTCATGTCAGTCTCCTACAGTATCTAATGACCCCCCCCCCTGTCCTACCCTCCTGTATTTGCTATATTTTCTGTATCTATGCCAAGTTTCTCAATTAAATCACATACATCTTTTCCTATGACAACACTGTAATTTCAAATTCCAATCTCATTATAGCACCATATATATTAATGGATTCTCAATTTCTACATCAAATTAAGCCCAGGTTATTTGAAAAATAATCTCTTTCTCTCTAGGTTTTACAAACCTGAATTTATCCTTATTACCTAACCAGGCTGCATACTGCTAATAAGCCCAACAATATTCCTACATCTTGTGTTTAGCAGTTCTTGATAGGTCCTTAGAACAAGTTCTCTAAATGCTCCACCACCTTGCCAATGCACCCAGACAGCTCAGTCCCTCTTTACTCCCCCAGTTTACCCGCTCATGCCCTCATTACTGTCACTCCAGTACTGCTCTAGGTCTAACCCAGTGCCAATACCAGCCTTGTATGGCCCCACTTGAGGCCTCACTCACCCTCTGTTCCGTATTGTCCAATTTCTGAGAGCTATTATCTGCAGGCCACTGAGGGCTGTGCTGGCTCTACAGGCAGATGGGACAGGCTGGGTCCATACACATAAACATGGCCAGGTCCACTCAGATAACCATAGCTACTTTGTATGAGTATGCCTTTTTTGTGCTTACCAATGTCACTCCCAATACACTAACAAGCCTGCTGAGTGCACGGGACATAGATAGTAGCTGGCATCCTTGGGTGTTGTAATATCTTAGGGTTGTTTGCAGAAGCACCGCATTTCGAGAGTGATAAGAGCCAAGTGTAGGGGTTTCCCTCTGTCATTTTCCCTGTTCATGACCTGAATAATGAGCAACTCAAGCAGCATTCTATTATACATCACGCCAACTCATATCAGCTCCAAGAGAACCATATACAACATGTGACAACTTCTTATATGTGTAAAGCATAAATCTACATGCTAGCAGCCAGACAAAAAGAATGCCCACCCAGTTTCACAAGGAGCATCATAGAGGAGCAGCTTTACTGTTCAGAAAGTAATGCTGCAAACAAGGAGAAATCCATATCAGGACGGTTTGATTAGCCAGTGACTCTACAGTTACATTGTATGTGACTCCTGTGACTGTATCAAACTATACTGCAGATGACAGTAATGGTCTCAACTGAGTCACAGGGGAAGGATATTACACAAAAAAACTGGCAAAACGAAAAATATAAAAACAATATTCCGCAACTCAAAAACACACATCACCACACCTGGGTCCCTATTCCTTCAGGACTCAACTCAGACTATGGCTCCATAAGGCAATACACTTGTCTCTGTAAGATCACACACTTATGCAATATATGTCCCTCAATATATTGCAGCTTGCCTCATGACAAGAGTGGTTCACCCATCCATAGTTAATCAGTACAGCCTTTGTTATAGAAGCATTCAATGGGACAAGTTCACTAATATTGAAGAAGGCTGTATCAGCTAGTTTTGATCCGCACTGCATTCTTATCCATGAAGGCAATATCTGGAAGTGCCACTACACATTTGGCTCACTGTAGCTCTGAGGGTCATCTCCACATGTAGTGCCCAGTTGAGTACAGTGTAGTGCAGAGTAGTGTCCCTGTGGTGCCCTCCCATTTACCCCTGTGTGAGGGAAGTCTGCCCCCTGCCCACCTCCCCATAAGGGGTTGTTCCACAGGGAGAACTGCTACCATATGCTGAAAGAGCGCAACAAGCAGGGAGATTCCCAGAAGCATCCTATTATTAGGGAACAACTGCCGTGCAAGACATTCCACTAACTCTGTTAGCCCCTTCTGCTTGTAGGTTTTATCGTTTTCATTTCCCAGGGGGCTGGGATGGTTGAGAGACTGCATAGTCCATACATGTATAGACAAAAGGCAGTTGTGGTAGTGGTGCTGGCAGGAAAAAGTGTGAGGTCAAGAGGTGCATGTTGACTTCTGTAGTTTGATTACCTCGCCTGCTGTTTGTACTGAGAAAACAAGTACAAATTAACTTGTGCAACATGCCAATCATTGGAGGGTGTTGACCTCTAAGGATGCATGCATGTAGCACTGGTAAGTCATTACTGAGGAAATTATTCACCACAAGTAGCATATTACATTAAAGCACTTTGCTGTTCCTTGCAGCTTAATGTCCCTAGTGGGGCTTCCCTGCTCATGCACTGACCTGTGATCCTCATATTCACTCACAAAATCCTGCTCCTAATGAGTTCCTCCTCTGCCCACACCAAGCAGGTCTTTCTGACTCAGTTTGACTCAGTTCGGGGACTTGATTAACTGCTACATGTTTTGCCAAAGTTAAATAGTGAGTAGCCACACAGAACTGGCATTGTTGCTGTTGGACTGCTCACATAGTTCTATGTTAAATTAGCTGTAAACAGATGCTTGCATACAAGGGGGAAGGAGAATACATGACCAAGGAAAGCTCCTCAATGCCCCCTTTCCGTTACCAAATCACTGGAATCTCAGGACGCAATCCTCATGACTTAATAATTCATCAGCTATTGACATCAACATCTCAAATTGCAAAATGTAATTCCCTGTGATCAATTGCAAAGAATGCTCTAATTCCTAATCCATTCATGGCATGGTTGGAATCTCACAAATCTTGCCAAGATACCCAGACAGCCCATCTCCTCTCAACTCCATCACTTCAAACCTCCAGTATTGTTTCTCCTGCACTTCTATATGTCAAACCCAATGCCAATATCAGGCTGGTATGGTCCCATTGCAGGCCTTCCTTACCTCCTGTGGCCTTATTGCTTAATTTCTGAAGGCTATTATCTACAAGCCACTGTGGGCTGTGTCTGTTGTGTGCGCAGATAGAACAGGCTCAGACTATACAAAAAATATGGCTGTCTAAACCCAGATAGGTTAAAGCTACTCTGTGTTAGTATGGCCTTTTTGTGCTCATCAATATCAACCCTGATACACTAACAAGCCTCCTGAGTGTGTAGGATGCACATAGCCCCTAGTATCCTAGGATGACAGTTTTAGTGTTATAGGATATTTTAGGGTTATATGTGAATGGGATGGACTGCACTTCTGGAGTAAGTGAAGCCAGTGGTAGGGGTTCACTGTCTCACTTTTCCTGTCTGTGACCTGAATAGCTCAATCTATAGTCTAAAGGCCCGGTCAGACTAGTTGCAGAAGCAGAAAAACTATGACCCGATTCTTCAGTGATAAAATCGGGACCAAAAATCGTGTTGTCTGGCATAATGCTACAACTAGAAATTGCCGAAAATCAGACGATTTTCAAAATCATAGGAGTTTGGCCTGCACAACTCTTGCAATCGTAGCAAAATCGGTTCGTAGTTTTCCCGTTTCTGCAACTAGTCTGACCGGTTCTTAACAGACAGCTGGCCAACATATTGGCTCCTAGATATACAACATTTGGCAACTTCTAGTGAGTAAAGCATTGTATCATTCATGAGTAGCCATGCAGAATAGATGACACCCACAGTGGTATACTGGGAAAGTACCTTATTTCACTGGGTATATAATTCGCGATTGTCGCAGAAATGACAAATCCGCAAAATTTTTATATGCTTAAGTATGGAATAAATACCTGCAAAATTGCCTATTTTCATTATTCCACGAAAAGATACACCCATGAAAAAAGTACTTTCCCAGTACTAATCGTTACATGAAGTCATCCCTTCCACTTAGTTGGGAACACTGGAAACAAATTAAAGGGAAAGGACAAACACAGTACACTTGCTTAGCAAACAGCCAGGAGTCTAGCCGCACCTCTTGACCTCCATTGTCTCACACATTTTCCTAACACCACCAAACCATCACCAACGCCAACTCTTGTTACCCCAGACTGTGGCTATTGGGGTCTATGGGGTCTCTAAAACATCCCAGTCCTCTCTTGGATATAAAAAAGGATAGCACCTACAAGCAGAAGAGTCTAACAGAGTTAGTAGCACGTCTTGCACGGCTGTTGTTCCCTTATAACTGGATGCTTCTGGGAAGCTCCCTGCCCTCTTTCAGCATACAGTGGTAGTGGCCCTTGATAGTGGTGGGCAGGGGCAGACTGCCCTCACAGTTCACTAATTCAGAGGGCATCCAGGGGTCACATTGTACTACACATGTACCCCCTTGGGTGTTGCATATGGCGATGCTCTCAGAGCCGAAGTGAGCCATATGTGTAGAAGCACTTCCAAATATTACCTACATATAAAGGAAGCACCAAATCTAAAACAGCCGAGACCAAAACCAGACTAGTCACATCATCTGATTTTGCCTTCCACTTCAATTGTCTGTAGGTTAACATATATGGCGTCTTTCAGCATAACAATAATGGTAGAACAAGCCATATAATTAGGACTTATCATCTTCTCTTTTTTTCTTGTTAGCGTTTACGGTCAATACAATACAATGAATGCCACTCTGTTATTATTGAGAAGTAAGTTGCCCTGAACTTTCCCTTGTATTATAGACCGACAGCCGGCAACCTTTGGCTTGATCTGTCATTATTGAATGGCTAATATAAGACGCAGTGCCTAAGTTACTGATCTCCTTTTTGCTTTTCTCTATGGCAAGAAATGGTTCACTTGATTGATGATAATCAAACTAACCCATATTAATGTGTGATTTAGAAAACTGCCTTGGATATTCTCGGAGTGTGTATTTAGAGAATACAACCCATGGTCTTCCTTTCGTATTCAAAAATACAATGCTCATGTGAATTTAAAAAAATTAAGTTCAAGTCTCGCTTTTGTTTTGTATGAGAATATATGATGCTAATGACTATGACAATTGTTGTGTTTGTGTTCATGTGAAATTATTTAGCATGCCAACTCCACTTCACTGCACTGAGATTAAAGAAGGTGCCTTGATACCCCTTCTATTTTGGGAAATGATGGAGAAAGTTGCGCATTCAAATCTTTGGCCATGATTGGCCATTCAGAAATAGGATCTTGGTTTGAAATTACCTTTAGGTCATTCACCCTGGGTAAAAGTGCAATGTTATTGACCGTGGGTTCTCAGGTTTCATATTGTGTGCAGTTCATCCTGGAAGCTGAACTATTGTAGGTTCACAACATTGATTCCTTACTTTTGGGACCTGAAATAAATATGAATAGAAATGAAATCATTATGAAAATGACGGTTTAAATCACTAACTGCCTAAAGTGGATATCAAGACGGAAAGACAGAATAATTGCGATTATTTCACTTTGATTGCTTTAAAAAAAAAAAAAAACTCTTACTGAGTAAAAAAATATATATTGCCCGTATGTTCAGTGATCTGTACAGGGAAACTATAGAGTACAGTACGACCTCACGTATACATATTGCAATGAAAATGTGAAGATGCTCATATATACTATTGCCATATGATATGAAAACAATTTAATACTTCTAATATAAACCATAGAGTAGAAGTAGTAAGCTGCTATCTATAAACAGCCCTACCTATCTAGAGAGGCTGGACTGGCCCAGGCTTACACTGGTCAATAAGTGTGGTTAAGTAGGGGTTGTGAGGTCAGTCGGCACCCCCTGCACATGCCACACACTACCACCAGTCCTGCACCAACATGCCATACTCAGACACCTCGACACTCCACCCTGTCACAACCTCTGACAATCCCTCCACGCACCCTGAGGGAGTGGTCATTTTTTTAACAACATGAGGGGGGGCGTGAGATTTTGTGAAGGCATGCAAAATTCTAAATTTTCAGAATCAAAAAACTCTGCCATCAGACAGGTAAAAAATTGGAGGATGGATCAAACATTTGAAGCATAGCAATATGCCAGCCTCTTGCTGAAAACATGTGGCATACCCCTCCCCTCCCCCTCTAGAGGGGTTGCACCTTTTTGACATCCCCCACAGCTTAGGGTCAATTTTCTTACCCCCTTCAAATTCATAAACGCCCCCAGTTGTTAAGAAATGACCAATCCCTAACACCCGGCACGACACACTATGGCAACATGCTTGTTATCAGGGACGGAGCAGCTCATGTTAGGAGCAGCTCAGGTTGTAATCAGCTCACAACATGAGCATTTCATGATATCAACACATTTAATGTAACAAGCAATTCCACAGCTAAAAGACATTCAGGGAAGGAGAAGCAACCCATGTACATGCTGATAGAAACAAAACTCATTCATTGATTGCTTTTTTGTTACATCCAGTTTAAAAATGCACACCGCATTTCATATGTCACTATTTGTTAAAGAATCTAGTTCCCAATGATTTTATTAAATGTAAATTGCTAGACGTAGCTTATTCATCGCAGTTAAGAGGGGCACTTTTCCATCTTAGCCTGTTTAAAGCATTGTAAAAATCCATATTGCGTTTTTCTAGAGAACAGGAGATGACCATGCACCAGCAACCTGCCTTTTATAGCAAATTGTATTGAGTAACTAATTGTATTTTTGATGTTCGCATTCAAAAATGAGAAAGCTTTCCGAGCAGAACTGTATACACATATATACATTGGGAAAGTTATTAAATTACAAGAAAGTTGTGCCATGTAAGTAAAGTTCTTAACTAATTCAGGTTACGTGAGCTTATGATAGAGTTTTTATTTGAAAACTTGACCTTTAGCTTTCAATACCAGAATCTCCAATTTCGTAAACCCTCTGTTGAAAGGCCTGCATTGAACTTTAATGTGATATGCCCTTGGATGTCACGATACATGCATGCTGTCTTGGGGAGTCTAGTCTACTAGCTAGGCTACATTTATGCATCATGCCAACCCTTTGTGACTGTTATTAAAAAGGTGCATGTATACATGCAGGAGACTCTCTCAGGGCTGCATTCATGCATGATAACACATAGGACGGTTGTTGCTAAAAGATGTCGCTAAAAGATGTGACATGATGCACCAATGCAGCCCCGGCGAGTAACACGCCGGTGCTACATTGGTGCATCATGCTGACCCTCCAGGAGTGTCTGAACCCCATAGGGTCGGCATGATGCTTGAATGCAGCCCTTGCAAGTTACTCGCCAGGGCTGCATTCATGCATCATGACGACCAAGGGCATGCTACATTAAGGCATTATACCGTCCTTAGAGGGTTAAAGGGTAGAGCACATAAAACCACTAGATACTTTGGTGGATGTGAACTGTCGGCGCTTGTTGTATGAGGTCAAGGCTAAAGGGAGATATAATATGCATTATTACAAGCTGCTATAGAAACTTACCCTTTAGCTGTAGTCACATAGTTACATTCTCTCATTCTTTCAGTTTTAATGTCATCTATCGGAATAAAAGGCAAGTAGTACTATAGCCCTAGATACATGTACGAACATATTGGAGTTTGAGAGTGAGGAGAAGGAGAATAAAATGGCGGGTAATGAAAAATGCTCAACAAATGACCACACAAACCTTTTTAGAAGGGCTAGACATTTACTTTTACTGCTACAGACCGTTTACCTCCCCCCACCCAGCAGCGTTAGTATTTACCAGTGGTTGATTCAGTGACACTGTTAATGAAAAAGGCACAGTTTATAATATACCATGCTGCCTGCAGTTTTTGGGAAAATGAGTAAGCCAATCCGAGCTGACCGTAATGTCCACTATCCCCTCATCTCTATCCTGATGATGCTCTAAAGCCTTCAATTCTGTACATCTTCTCCCACATGATAATGATGATGATTTGTTTTGAAACGCATCACATAGTGTTGGGCAGGCGCACAATACCCTTGACAGGCTATGCCAAAATTCTAAAAGAATTTTAAGCAACTGGGGAAACCCCAGATGTAATCGGAGTGATGGATGGTGCTAAAAAATGCAAGAGATGAATATATAGGGCTATTGATAACATACCATTTCTAATTTTTGCATACAAAGGCAACACTGCATGTGTAGCACTCTCTTAAGCAGAGCCCCAGTGTAATGTGAAGGTCCCGTTTTTAGTTTGTATGACACTGAACAAGGACAAAAAAGACACAACAGGAGCAAAAACAGTTTACAAGAATCCTTCATAGCTTGGAGGTGAAGGCTGAGGCCCTGTATATTACCTTGCCCCAAAGTGGGACGACCCAAAGATGTAATGAGTAATCTTGTAGTATCCTTTACCATATAGACTCTGTGGTATTGGTGTGCTGCTGCTCATGTCCATCCTCCTCCATGGTCTGCTAATGAACTGCCGCTGTTTGCCTGCACTGCTGTGTCCAAACATTGCCAGCTGACCTCATGCAAATGACGAGAAATATCCAAATATGTGACAGCAAAGAAGTAAATGTCTTGCATACTGGTCCCCCCATATGATGATGATATGCCTTTACCGAGTTTCACAATCCTGCAATTAACGACAATGTCTAGGTAATGTGATACGAGAAAATATCTCATGTGCACATAAGTCTTGGGAAAGGCACTCCATATTATTTTTGTTCACGAAGTTCTCGTGGAGATCACGAGTCATTAAACAAAAATGTCACGAATTCTTTTGCATATCCTTCGGCTAAATGATGACATTTGTAGTCATATTGCAGCAATGGAGCTGTAATAAGTAACTTGCCAGTCCTGCATTGGTACATCACGCCAATTCTATAGGGTTGGCATGATGCTTGAATGCAGCCCTGGTGAGTAACTAACCAGTACTATCATGAGGACCCGGGACATAATGCATCATGTTGCATTTAAAGAGTTAAGATGCCATGATCTTAATAGTTAAAAAGAGTGTCCATTGGTAGTTGAGAAGGTCTTTGGCGCAAGGAAACCCTTCCCTTGTTTGTTCCATTACCCCAGTAATAATAAAGGTTAAAGATAGTTTAGTGGGGTAATATTTCAAATTCTAATACGTGTGATAAGGATGAAACCAGGTTGAAAAATGGAACGCCAATGGAACATGAGAAGGTCACTTGGCTTTTCTGGCTTTTTTCATGCGCCATTATCATAACAATCAAGTAGCATAAAGTTTTAAAGCACCAGTTCTCTTTCCTTGAAATAATAAGTTCAGTCCATATTTCTTTAGCTGTTAAATGCAGCTTATATTACCATGCCATGCCTATGGTGTTGTTACACTTCCATATGATCAGCACTGCTGGAAGTATGATACATTAATGCAGCATTAGCGAGTTACTCCATAGCATCAACGTCTTACATCATAAAGGTAATTAACTTGTACTGTCAGTTATAATGCCATCCTCAAAAGGGTATGGGGGGATTCAGGTTTCCAAGATGCCGGTAACCTAGGCTGTGTCAGCAGCAAGATCATCCAGAAGTAGTATCGATTACAAGTTCACAGTTCTAGAGTACCCTGGGTAGGAAAGTTTTAGGAAGGTCAACTGGCTCAGTTTCCAACTCAGAGTAATTGAACATGTGAACTTTGGATTCCTATATCTCGATTTCTATGTCAAGTAGGATCTCCAATTTCATCAATGACATTCCTTAATCCAGCAACAGGTGTGCACTGTTGCAACTTGCTAATAGTTTTTGGCTAATGCAAATCGATGAGTAACTCGCAGGTGCTGCATTGGTGCGTCATCTGGGAGTTTCTCAAACCCATAAGGTTGGCATGATGCTTGAATGCAGCACAGGCAAGTTACTCACCAGGGCTGCATTCATGATTGCATCATGACGACCAAGGGTGTGATGCATTAAGGTATCATGCCATCCTTAAAGAATTAACGTGGCTCACACGGATGTGACAAGGAAACTCACATAGAAAGAAGGCTTCAGCGTTCACTCACTCTAGAGTCAGTTTTGCTACTATAATGCCTGGTCTGTGAGGCTTACGAGAATCTAAAAACATGTAGGCCTATATCAATTTACTATAACCATTATTTTAAGAAGAATTGCCAGATTTATATAAGTATCTACAAGACAGTGATCTCAACCAAAACCCAGTGGATACATTGCGTCAGTAGATGTGGGTGAATGATTACAATGAGACTAGGATAAGTTCCTAATTCAATCATACGTGAGCTCATTATGTGGTCTGTATAGTTGTGAATCCTTCTGGGAACTGCTGCTGCTGAATATTTGAACTGCTACCAAGGCATCCTCCAATGGAAGTCCACAGTTATGACAAAGTATTAGTTTTCCTTTCAGAAAGGCAATTCTCTTCCAGACATAGTCGTTATAGGGAACCTTTAATAATGCAAGATTTTGTGTCTCAATGGGAGCAGCTGCAAAAGAAAAATATCAAGTCTAGATGGAGTAAGAAATGCATCAAGATGGTCTTATTGCATAATTAAGTAGATAACAATGTCATTATATAGAATGGGGGAGCAAGCTAGATTGAGAATTTGCTAATAGATCAGCTGCTGATGTAACTGACTAAATCATAGGACAAAAATGGGCTCTATAGTACTTATTCGGATGAACCCAATGGTTGAATGGATGCAATGTACTATACAAACACTGCATTTGGACTAATTATTTAGAATACACATTAACATTCTCAATTAAAATCACACTAATTGTCTTGGTTTATTTCACACAATTCATACAGCTTAGAAAATGAAATTATCATTCAGATCAGATTTGAGCCCTAAACCTCCTTCTTCTAGAAGGAAGTCAGTAGCAGCTGTGTTGACAAATACCACCTTGTTGGACCTAATGCAGGCACAAGCCGCACCCGCAGGGAGGGCAGCATGTTTTATGTGTCAATTTACTGACTTCAGGTGGGGTAGAGTTGGGCCCTATGTCACTAACTATTTGCCTCCTACCCCTGCAATAAGGGTGTTAGAAGAGAGAGAAAAAAACAGGCCCGAGCCTTTCAGAAGCACCCTTTGCTGGTGGCAAATGGGGAGGGAGAGGGCCCGCTAGTGGGTAATATCAGTGCAGAGAGTCATCCACATTGCATGGAGGTGCAATATAGATGTTAGTAGTAGAGTGCTAGGCGAGAGTTGCTTAGCACGGCAGGTTTTATGACGCCTTTGAGCTGCTCTCCGGCAGGAAGCTGAGGCTGGGTGAGCTGCTCACACTACACTAGCACTCCTGTGATCTACTCACTTCATTGGCCTTTGGTTTGCGTGATCTCACTGACGCTAACAAGAATGATCCAATGCCCCAGCTGATGGGTTCCGTGCTCTGATGATCAGCCTCCAGAGGAGAGGACTGTAGTGGGCAGAAGATAAAAGAGAAAAACAAGGTCCTAATGGTAAGATACTGGTAAACCGAGCTGAACAGAAAAGAGAAAACAGAGGGCCAGGGATTAAAAAAAATACTAAGTCCCTAATAGTAGGCCATGGGTGAACCAAGCGGAATAGAAAAGTAAAACAGTGGGCATGCAAAAGAAAGTTTGTGCATGGATTGCTAAATATACTCATTTCATCTATAGTTATTGATAGAGGAAAAGAAAACCTTAGATGATTATAGACATATAATTCTCAAACTTATATCATTCAAGCATGTACCACTTGGGTTTTGGTCTTGGGTCTGGGAGGAAGGCGTTCATTATTTTCTATGCTCTGAAGCAATGAATTCTGACCTGCTGTCTTTTATACTGTGGCAGTAACCCTTTGACATCAATAACTGTGGTATTATGTGCATTTTTGAATACATGTTTCTCAAAGCAGCAATGACTTTCCTTGTTGCAACTCAGTCTAATGTGTAAAGAAACAGGTTTAAACGAGACATACAGAATGGCTTGAATCAGTTCACCCAGGCAGACATCCATACAGAGCTCCTTATAGTCCCCTATCCAGCACATGTGACCACCCTGGTCAGAGCCACCATGTCCATTCAACAACTTCCTCAAGCCCTGTAATGGGCCGGCACAGCTAAACCCGACCTGCAGATTTGCCGTCGGTCACTGGAGAGTCTCCTGGGAGACGTCATCTAGGAGGTATTAACCCTTTAAGTGCAATGCTTTAGGCCACTTTCTGGGCTATTGATGAGGGAGTGTTCATTTATTAAATACTGGAGGGGTGGTGATATTTTAGTGCAGAAGGGTGAAAATTTGTTACGCCCCCCACCTCCAGAGGGCGTGAAACGTTTCCCCCCCCCTACGCAGAAGGGGTTGAACATTTTTCGCCCACCCCCCTTTGAACACGCGTATTTTTATTTCTAAAAAAAGGGGCTCTGAAATTTTTACAGCCCCCCTTGTACCTAATAAATGAACATTCCCTAAGGTGCATGCCTGCAGCACTGCCCAGTAACTAATAAACTAATACCCCTTTTGGAGTGAGGCAGGATTTTATATACTGCTCACCTGAAGATAATATATATAGAAGGATGTGGTGTCAATCATTGACTCTATAGTACATTGTAAACAGCAACACACTAACATCAAATCTAGATGTCTATGATGCTATATTTACCTCTTGAAAGAATACTCCTGTTTAACATCTGAGACTATGGGATAAATGGATACAGCTACATCATAATGTACATGTTGCTGTCGAGAAAATTGACTCTCTTTGATCTGTTCAACTAATTGCTTCATGGAAATACCCCTAAGTGCCTGTTTCCCTTAAACATGCACCTAAACTGCGATGTATCTTCTGCCCAGTCAGGGCTCATTGCAGCACACTATAAAAATCCAATATATTTAATTCCCAGTCATGCGATATATGGGTTCCAGCTGGCACCACGAGGCGTGAATACAGCAGCCTTCTGCTTCTCCTATCCACTTTTGAATGTAAAGTGTGAACTGGGGAGAGTGGGGGTATTTAAGCAGTATAGTGAGTTGGTGTTGACTATGCTTTGTGACAGTTGATGCGGGATATTTTAGTAGGCTATCACTACAGCCCAATATCTGTATGGGGTGTGATTGGAGGAGCTTGACAGTTTAAACAGATGTCACCTGCCTACTGCTGTGCACCCTAAGGTGTAAATGGGACTGCAGAGCTAACAACAGAAATAAAGAGAGACAGAAGGAGAGGGCGAGAAACATATAGAGACAATAAGAGACAGGGAAGATTGAGGTATACTTAGAGAGCGAGAGGGACAGAGAGAGCCAGAGAGGGACTGAAAGAGGTAGGAAGAGTGGGTAAGGGAAAGAAAGACACACAGTTAAACGGAAAAGTAAAGCATGGGAAAAAAAAAGGAGAATTTTTTTTGGCGTCCCTTAGATAGGTATGGAGAAGGATGTAAGAAAAGTTATAGGCTGGTGATAAACATGTCAACACGTCCAGATGGAAAAGGCTCACATTTGGACAGGCAATTACCACCATTGTGAATAATGTAGAAGATATTGCTGTATTGTAAGACAGTTATCACATATTATCCAGCCTGATCAGCAATTAATGACACTATGTAAGTGCAGGCACAGTAACCCAGTGACACAGTGTCTTCATGGCAGTATTCTAGCGACCAATATGTTGGTATGCTAATCATACTGTGGTGATGACAAATTGACGATAATTCAAATACAATATGAGATACTAGCCTGGACAATTGCTCATTAGGCGGCAATTTATGCCACCATGGAATGACATTATATAGCTACATCCTATGGGTGAATAAATTATGCCGGCTGTCGTCACTACTGATGGGAAAAACTTTTAGCAGCCTACCATACCATGGCAATATAGCACCAGTTTAGACAGAAGTCCAGTCTTGTATAATCTCTGGAGGACACAGGTCTTGAAATGTCTCTGAGGTAACAGTATTATTTATCTGTATGGGAATATACAGGACTAAACTTAGCCCTATAAATTTATTAAAATAACAATTACACTGAGTCAATAAATGCAGTTGCACTCATTTTTCATGAGTGCCATATATCAGGCTCACCAGACCTATATGGAATAACTCATGCTTAGAAAAAAATCACCCCTGCATCGCAATAACCTAGATCCATTAGCACCTAGGCAGGTCTAAACAGTTCAGAAAGCTAACAATATCATGACAAATATCATCACATGAATAAATATCTACACAATAATATTAAATAAATAATACATTATTGAATAAATATAATGAATAACCCTAACCCCTAAAAAATTGAAATCAGTCTAGAGTTGGGTGACGTGCACCCTACATTAAGGAGTTCAATGTGCCTAAAAGTTAGCATGTGGAGCACCATAGTCCGTAATCCAACATCACTGGCACCTAAAGATCTATACGTAAACTGTCAAGTACAGTTTAGTAATTTAAAAGAATAAGTTTAATCAAAAACAAAAAAATAGCCTCAAATGTATTTCACATAGTAGGTCTTGTCATATTATTATAAACTTTGTACCCAGTAATTCTCAAAGACCAAATAAACTGCACTCTGATAAGGCAAAACAGTGAAGGAGGTGGAGGCCATATGGTAGCTTCTTATCATGTAGATCACTCTTTCCTTCTTAGATTTTCTCAGAACCACCTACAGTTAGAGTATATAAAGTGTCTGGCTGTAAAATGTATACAGCGTCAATTTCAACTTCCAGCCTTTACCACCTCCCCTCTACCACTCCACCAAACATCCACTTTGTGTGGAGAAAATCAATACAGCATACATAGCCACTTTAAACTTCCAGCCTTTATTAATAAAAAGAAGTGATAGCTGCTCTCTACTAACACTCTTCCACATAACCATACAATGAGCAATGTATGGCTGGAGGTCACCTATTTATATAGCCATCCATCCTTCCTCTTCCTCTGTCTGCAACCACATTCAAATCCCAGTCTCGATATCCCCCAATGACTTAATGGCCTAATGCCGGTAGCTATAGAGCAGTTTCTGGAGCTTCCTACCATTTTCATCAGTAGATTCAGCCTATTCACACTCATATGGTGATGTGCACATGACAGTTCTGGTTATTGGCACTATCGTCTTCTATTTCATTAGAGCAACCACTATTTGTCACATGCCAGGTTTCCTTTATCATCTTGTTTCGGTGGAAGGAGGATGTTTTGATTCTACCCTCGCTATCATGAGACTGCACACAACTTTTCCAGGCATGCTCACTGAGGCTAAATAGTACACTGGATGTGATTGGTTCAAATGAGAGACAGTAACCCTCATGTTGGCACCTGAAAGCCCATACATGATTGGTTGAAATGCTCGAGGCAATCAAAAGATGTCATTGCATTTTTGTAATGCACAGAGTAGGAGTTCAGTTGTTAGTAGGTCCAAACTCACCCTTTAATAATGGCATTGTGCATGTCTGATGGCCAGCATAAAAACATATCTGGTGAGCAAGTTCTTAGAGCTGCATTGATGCATCATGCACTCTTTATTGATGGCATGTCCTAAAACTGTACCTCTCTGCCTGATGTCAACAAATGGACATGAAAGTATAAGCTGTCATCTCATAATTAAAGGGTTAGTGTACTGAAGACGTGCAAGAGAGATTGGGAATGAGCCGTATGAGAAATAGGATGAACAAGGGCTTCAGAATGTTGAGTGTAGCAGAGGACAGACCAGAAGTTTGCATTACCCATTTTTAGAGGGAAGATGTTCTATTATGATTGCAGGAATTATTAAGGAAAGCTGCAATTAATGAATTTCCGAAAAGCTAGTTACCCATACTGACAGCTGCCACATCTTCTCAAGAAATGTATTGATTGATTTGATAGTGCACCAAAATAATATTGAGGAGAAAAGCTCGAAATGTCTATGAAGGTTCGATTCTGTCAAGTCATAACATGCTCATTCTGGTAGCTATTTAAAGAAATATATACGTTTTTTATTCAGCATTTCAAGATGTAATTTAGGCTATACTTGAAATAGCATAAACATGTTAAAGTTTGACTTTTTATTTTCATATTTTACCTGTAGTCACTGTTGAAGGCAACTTAAAATACTAACATTTAGGTACAAATTACATCTAAGGCCTCAAGATTTATTCATTTTCATGTGCTGCCAAGCTATACAGCCCTGGTGAGTAACTTGCAGCTGTTGCATTGGTGAATCAGTGATATGCTGACCCTCCAGGAGTGACTTAATTCTGCAAGATCAGCATCATGCAAATGTAGATACATCACTGATAAGCTACTTGCCACAGTGGCTATCAATCACTTTTGGGACTACTGTTTGGAATCCAAGCATCAAAGAACAAATCAATGAATATTACCCCTTAATATTAAGTCATAGATCTGCTGAAATTTGTGTCAACTCTAAGTGCATCAATGATTCAGTGTTCATGTAGTGTCTAATTAAAGCTGAAATATTAATCAAATTATCTGAATCACGGGTCATGCAAAGCGTAAGAAGAGTAACAAAAAAGTAATAAATCAAAGGGGTTAGTTCCAGTCTGTTGACATTTTCAAAGGGCAGAAAGCACTATGGCTTCATTAGAACTAATCAAAGGGACTTCTAGTATTAATTCTCCTTTTAAGGACCTTTAATCTCTGGAGAAAGCATCACCGCCATAACAGGATGTGAGATTACAGACTGGAACTAGCTTAGGTTATGGCTGTAGAGTAAATAGAATCACTAGAAAGTTGCCACATTGGATGACCTGATTACGTAAGTTGTAAATGCTGTTAGGGACGTTCAAGAATGACATCCCTCTATTTTAGAACAATTCCCAAAATCATCGTTGCTATTCAGGGCAAAGTAAAGTATACATAAGGATGTCCCAAATGCAGTGTTAATTCATATCAGCAACTACCCCACTCTCTCCACACATACATGCTCACTCACTAACTGTGTCTCAGTCAAAGCAGGGTACACAGATCTATGTGCAAACACAAAGTGGGTATGTGTCAGCCTTGCTCTCTGTCACGTGTCAGGCATGTGGCTGTCTTGTAAAAAGACTGTATAATGCCTGATATTCTATATATAAACATAATTTGAATGTTTATACAATTTTGTATCCATAAGACCATGATCTCTATGTAAGACCCAGTGCATATATTACATCAGTACACAAGGTTAAATGATTACAATGAGACTTTGATAATTGCCTAATTCAATCATATGTGAGGTTATTGTGTGGTCTGTATAGTTGTGAATCCTTCTGGGAACTGCTGCTGCTGAATATTTCAACTGCTACCAAGGCATCCTCCAATGGAAGTCCATAGTAATGACAAAGTATTAGTTTTCCTTTCAGAAAGGGAATTCTCTTCCAGACATAGTCATTATAGGGAACCTTTAATGATGCAAGATTTTGAGCCTCAATGGGAGCAGCTGTAAAAGAAAAATATTAAATCTAGATGGAGGAAGAAATGCATCAAGATGGTCTTATTGCATAATTAAGTAGATAACGATTACATTATATAGAATGGGGGAGCAAGCTAGATTGCGAATTTGCTAATAGATCAGCTGCTGATGTAACTGACTGAATCATAGGACAAAAATGGGCTCTATAGTACTTATTCGGATGATCCCAATCATCAATAGTTGAACGGATGCAATGTACTAAACAAACACTGCATTTGGACTAATTTTTTAGAATACAGATTACCATTCTAAATTAAAATCACACTAAGTGACGGTTTATTTCACACAATTCATACAGCTGAGAAAATGAAATAATCATTCAGATCAGATTTGAGCCCTAAACCTCCTTCTTTTAGAGGGAAGTCAGGAGCAGCCGTGTTGACAAACACCACCTTGTTGGACCTAATGCAGGCACAAGCCACACCCAAGGGAGGACAGCATGTTTTACGTGTCAATTTACTGACTTAAGGTGGGGTAGGGTTGGGCCCTAAGTCACTAACTATTTGCCTCCCGCCTTGCAACAAGGGTGCTAGGACAGAGAGAAAAAACAGGCCCGAGCCTTTCAGCAGCACCCTTTGCTGGTGGCAAATGGGGAGGGAGAGGGCCCGCTAGTGGGTAATATCAGTGCAAAGAGTCATGCACATTGCATGAAGGTACAAGATAGATGTTAGTAGTAGAGTGCTAAGGGAGATTTGCTTAGCACGGGCAGGTTTTATGATGTCTTTGAGCTGCTCTCGGGCAGGAAGCTGAGGCTGGGTGAGCTGCTCACCCGACACTAGCCCTCCTGTGATCTACTCACTTCATTGGCCTTTGGTTTGCGTGATCTCACTGACGCTAACAAGAATGATCCAATGCATGAGCTGAAGGGTTCCGTGCTCTGATGATCAGCCTCCAGAGGAGAGGACTGTAGTTGGCGGAGGATAAAAGAGAAAAACAAGGTCCTCAATGGTAAGTCACTGGTAAACCGAGCTGAACAGAAAAAAGAAAACAGAGGGCCAATAATAAAAAAAACAAAAAAAGACAAGGTCCCTAATAGTAGGCCATGAACGAACCAAGCTGAACAGAAAAGTAAAACAGTGGGCAAGCAAAGGAAAGTTTGTGCATAGATTACTAAATATACTCATTGTATCTATTGTTATCAATAGAGGAAAAGACAACCTTAGATGATATAGACATATATTTCACACACTTATATAATTCAAGCATACATGTACGGCTTGGGTTTTGGCCTCGGGTCTCGGAGAAAGGCATTCTTTATTTTGTATGCTTTGAACCAATGACCTGCAATCTTTTAGACTGTTGCAGTAACTCTTTGACATCAATAACTGTCAGATTAAGTGCATTTTTGAGTATATGTTTCTCAAAGCAGCAATGACTTTCCTTGTTGCAACTCAGTCTAATGTGTAAAGAAACAGGTTTAAATGAGACATACAGAATGGCTTGAATCAGTTCACCCAGGCAAACATCCATACAGAGCTCTATATAGTCCCCTATCCAGCACATGTGACCACCCTGGTCAGAGCCATCATGTCCATTCAACAACTTCCTCAAGCCCTTTAATGGGCTGGCACAGCTAAACCTGACCAGCAGATTTGCCATCGGTCACTGGAGAGTCTCCCGGGAGATGTCAGCTAGGAGGTATTAACCCTTTAAGTGCAGCATAATGCATTGGGCCACTATCTATCATTGATATGGTGCATGCCTGCAGCACTGCCCAGTAACTAGTAAATTAGTACTTCTATTGGAGTGAGGCAGGCTTCTATATACTGCTCATCTTAACATAATATATAAAGGGATATGGTATCAATCATTGACTTTATATTACAATGTAAACAGCAACATCAAATCTAGATGTCTATGATGCTATAATTACCTCTTGAAAGAGTACTCTGGTTTAACATTTGAGACTATGGGATACATTAATACAGCTACAGCTGATGTAACTGACTGAATCATAGGACAAAAATGGGCTTTAGAGTACTTATTCGGATGACCCCAGTCATCAATGGTTGAATGGATGCAATGTGCTATACAAACACTGCATTTTGACTAATTTTTAGAATACACATTACCATTCTCAATTTAAATCACACTAATTGACTGGGTTTATTTCACACAATTTACACAGCTGAGAAAATAAAATTATCATTCAGATCAGATTTGAGCCCAATCTCTAAACCTCCTTATTTTAGAAGGAAGTCAGGGGCAGCTGTGTTGACAAATACCACCTTGTTGGACGTAATGCAGGCACAAGCCGCACCCCAGGGAGGGCAGCATGTTTTATGTGTCAATTTACTGACTTAAGGTGGGGTAGGGTTGGGCCCTATGTCACTAACCATTTGCCGTCTACCCCTGCAATAAGGGTGTTAGAAGAGAGAGAAAAAAACAGGCCCGAGGCTTTCAGAAGCACCCTTTGCTGGTGGCAAATGGGCAGGGAGAGGGCCCGCTAGTGGGTAATATCAGTGCAAAGAGTCATCCACATTGCATGGAGGCGCAACATAGATGTTAGTAGTAGAGTGCTAGGGGAGAGTTGCTTAGCACGGGCAGGTTTTATGACGCCTTTGAGCTGCTCTCGGGCAGGAAGCTGAGGCTGGGTGAGCTGCTCACACTTCACTAGCCCTCCTGTGATCTACTCACTTCATTAGCCTTTGTTTTGCGTGATCTCACTGACGCTAACAAGAATGATCCAATGCCTGAGCTGATGGGTTCCGTGCTCTGATGATCAGCCTCCAGAGGAGAGGACTGTAGTGGGCGGAGGATAAAAGAGAAAAACAAGGTCCTTAATGGTAAGTCACTGGTAAACCGAGCTGAACAGAAAAGAGAAAACAGAGGGCCAATGATAAAAAAAAACAAAAAAAGACAAGGTCCCTAATAGTAGGCCATGGGTGAACCAAGCTGAATAGAAAAGTAAAACAGTGGGCATGCAAAGGAAAGTTTGTGCATGGATTTCTAAATATACTCACTATATCTATAGTTATTGATAGAGGAAAAGACAACCTTAGATAGTTATAGATATATATTTCACACACTTATATCATACAAGCAAGTACTACTTGGGTTTCGGTCTCGGTTCTCGGAGGAAGTTTTTTTTTTATTTCCTATGCTTTGAACCAATGAATTCTGACCCGCTATCTTTTAGACTGTGGCAGTAACTCTTTGACATCAATAACTGTGGGATTACGTGCATTTTTGAATACAATCATGTTTCTCAAAGCAGCAATGACTTTGCTTGTTGCAACGCAGTCTAATGTGTAAAGAAACAGGTTTAAATTAGACATACAGAATGGCTTGAATCAGTTCACCCAGGCAGACATCCATACAGAGCTCCATATAGTCTCCTATCCAGCACATTTGACCATCCTGGTCAGAGCCACCATGTCCATTCAACAACTTCCTCAAGCCCTGATATAGGCTGGCAGAGCTAAACCCGACGCACAGATTTGCCATCAGTCACTGGAGAGTCTCCCAGGAGATGTCAGCTAACCCTTTTCAGTGCAGCATAATGCATTAGGTCACTCTCTGAGATCGTTGCTATGGTGCATGCCCGCAGCACTGCCCAGTAACTAGTAAATTAATGCTTCTATTGGAGTGAGGCAGGCTTTTATATATTGCTCATCTTAACATAATATGTAGAAGGATGTGGTGTCAATCATTGACTTTATATTACATTGTAACCAGCAACACACTAACATCAAATCTAGATGTCTATGATGCTATATTAACCTCTTGAAAGAGTACTCCTATTTAACATCTGAGACTATGGGATAAATGGATACAGCTAAATCATAATGTACATGTTGCTGTCGACAAAAAATTGACTCTCTTTGAACTGCTCAACTAATGGCTTCACAGAAATACCATTAAGTGCCTGTTTCCCTTAAGCATGCACCTAAACTGTAATGTATCTTCTGCCTAGTCAGGGCTCATTGTGGCACACTATAAAAATCCAATATATTAAATTCCAAGTCATGCGGTATATATATGGGTTCCAGCTGGCACCACGAGACGTGAGTACAGCAGCCTTCTACTTCTCATGCCCACTTTTGAATGTAAAGTGTGAGCTGGGGAGAGTGGGGGTATTTAAGCAGTATAGTGAGTTGGTGTTGACTATGGCTTGTGACAGTTGATGCTGTATATTTTTAGTAGGCTATCACTGCAGCCCAATATCTCTATGGGCTGTGGCTAGAGGAGCTTGACAGTTTAAACAGATGTCACCTGCCTGCTGCCCCAAGTGCTGTGCATCCTAAGATGTGAATTGGACTGCAGAGCTAACAACAGAAATAAAGAGAGACAGAAGGAGAGGGGGAGAAACATATAGAGAGAATAAGAGAGAGGGAAGATTGAGGGATACTTAGATAGCAACAGGGACAAAGAGAGCCACAGAGGGACTGAAAGAGGTAGGAAGAGTGGGTAAGGGAAAGAAAGACACACAGTTAAACAGAAAAGTAAAGCTTGAAAATAAGAGGAGGAGGATTTTTCTTGGGGTCCTATAAATTGTTATGGAGAAGGAGGTAAAAAAGGTTATAGGCTGGTGATAAACATGTCAACACGTCCAGATGGAAAAGGCTGAGATTTGGACAGGCAATTACCGCCATTGTGAATCATGTAGAAAATATTAGTGTATTGTAAGACAGTAATCACATTTTGTTCAGCCTGATCAGCAATAAATGACAGTATGTGAGTGCAGGCACAGTAACCCAGTGTCTTCATGGCAGTATTCTAGCAACCAATATGTTGGTATGCTAATCATACTGTGGCGAAGACAAATTGACGATAATTCAAATACAATATGGGATAATAGCCTGGACAATTGCTCATTAGGAGGCAATTTATGCCACCATGGAATGACATTATATACCTACATCCTATGGATAAATAAATTATGCCGGTTGGAGGACTACTGACAGGAAAAAACCTAGCAGCCTACCATACCATCGCAATATAGCACCAGTTTCAAATATATTTCATGAGGTAGGTCATATTATAGACTTTGTACTTGATGTTTCTCAAGGACCAAATGAACTAAACTATAATTGGGAAATACACTAATGGAGGTGGGGGGCCATATGGTAATTTTTTTATCACGTAAAGCATCTGGCAGTAACATTTATATACAGCATCAATAGCCTATTTTAACGTCCAGCCTTCCCTCTACCATTCCTCCACACATCTATATGTTGAGATTTGTGTGGACAAAATCAATACAGCATACATAGCCACTTTCAACTTCCAGCCTTTACTAATAAAAAGAACCAATAGCTGCTCTCTACTAACCCTCTTCCACATATATACAATGCGCAATGTATGGCTGGAGGTAAACACCTATTTATATAGCCATCCATCCTCCCTCTGTCTGCAATCACATTCAAATCCCAGTCTCCATATCCCCAAATGATTTTATGGCCTGATACCAATAGCTATAGGGCGTTCTAGACTTCACATCTATCTGGAGCTTCCTACCATTTTATCAGTAATTTCAGCCTATTCACACTCATACGGTGATGTGCACATGACAGTTCTGGTTATTGGCACTATCGTCTTCTATTTCATTAGAGCAACCACTATTTGTCACATGCCAGGTTTCCTTTATCATCTTGTTTTGGTGGAACGAGGATGTTTTGATTCTACCCCTGCTATCATGAGACTGCACACAACTTTTCCAGGCATGCTCACCGAGGCTAAATAGTACACTGGATGTGATTGGTTCAAATGAGACCCTCGTGTTGGCACCCGAAAGCCCATACATGATTGGATGAAATGCCGAGGCAATTAAAATATGTCATTGCATTTTTGTAATGTACAGAGTAAGAGTACAGTTGTTAGTAGGTCCAAACTCACCCTTTAATAATGGCAGTGTGCATGTCTGATGGCCAGCATAAAAACATGTCTGGTGCGCAAGTTCTTAGAGCTGTATTGATGCATCATGCACTCTTTAATGATGGCATGCCCTAAAACTGTACCTCTCTGCCTGATGTCAACAAATGGACATAAAACTTTGAGCTGTCATCTCATAATTAAAGGGTTAGTGTACTGAAGACGTGCAGGAGAGATTCAGAATGAGCCGTATGAGAAATAGGATAAACAAGGGCTTTGGCATGACAGGGAGTGTTGACTGTAGCAGAGGACAGACCAGAAGTTTGCATTACCCATTTTCAGAGGGAAGATGTTCTTTTTTGATTGCAGGAATTATTAAGGAAAGCTGCAATTAATGAATTTCCTAAAAGCTAGTTATCCATACTGACAGCTGCCACATCTTCTCAAGAAATGTATTGATTGATTTGATAGTGCACCAAAATAATATTGAGGAGAAAAGCTCAAAATGTCTATGAAGGGTCGATTCTATCAAGTCATAACATGCTAATTCTGGTAGCTATTTAAAGAAATATCCACATTTTTAATTTAGCATTCAAGATGTACTTTCAGCTATACTTGAAATAGCATAAACATATTCAAGCTTGAGTTTTTATTATCATATTTCATCTGCAGTCACTGTTGAAGGCAGCTTTAAAATACTAACATTTAGGTACAAATTACATCTAAAGCCTCAAGACTCATTCATTTTTCATGTGCTGACAAGCTACATCATTCCGGCGCTGGTGAGTAACTTGCAGCTGTTGCATTGGTGAATCAGTGATATGCTGATCCTGCAGGAGTGACTCAATTCTGCAAGATCAGCATAATGCAAATATAGATGCATCACTAATAGGTTACTTGCCACAGTGGCTATCAATCACTTTTGTGACTACTGTTGGGAATCCAAGCTTCAAAGAACAAATAAATGAATATTACTCCTTTAATATTAAGTAATAGATCTGCTGAAATCTGTGTCAACTCTAAGTGCATTAATGATTCACTGTTCATGTGGTGTCTAATTAAAGCTGAAATATTAATCAAATTATCTGAATCACGGGTCATGCAATGCGTAAGAAGAGTAACAAAAAAGTAAAAATGCAAAGGGGTTAGTTCCAGTCTGTTGACATTTTCAAAGGGCAGAAAGCACTATGGCTTCATTAGAACTAATCAAAGGGACTTCTAGTATTAATTCTCCTTTTAAGGACCTTTAATCTCTGGAAAAAGCATCACCGCCATAACAGGATGTGAGATTTCAGACTGGAACTAGATTAGGTTCTAGAAAGTTGCCATATTGGATGACGTTCAAGAATATGCAGTGTTAATATATATCAGCAACTACCCCACTCTCTCCACACACACATGCACACTCACTAACTGTGTCTCAGTCAAAGCAGGGTTCACAGTTCTATGTGCAAACACAAAGTGGGTATGTGTCAGCCTTGCTCTCTGTCACGTGTCAGGCATGTGGCTGTCTTGTCAAAAGACTGTATAATGCCTGATATCCTATATACAAACATAATTTGAATGTTTATACAATTTTGTATTCATAAGACCATGATCCCTATGTAAGACCCAGTGCATATATTACATCAGTAGACAAGGGAAAATGATTACAATGAGACTTTGATAATTGCCTAATTCAATCATATGTGAGGTTATTATGTGGTCTGTATAATTATAAATCCCTATGGGAACATCTGCTGCTAAATATTTAACTGCAACTAGCTTAGCATCCAATGCAAGTCACACAGTTACAATGAAGTATTCGCTTTCCATTCAGAAAAGCGATTCCCTTTTGGACAAAGTCATAATGAGCAACCTTTAATAATGCAAGATCTTGGGTCTCAATGGGAACAGCTTCAAAGGGATGATATCTAGATGGAGGAAAAAAATACATTAAGATGTTATTACTGCATAATCAAGTCAATATAGATTGAATTCTATGGAATGGAGGAACGATCTAGATTGCGGTTTTACCAACTTGACCATTGGACAGAAATCTACTGTTTAGGTTTTATGCTCATAAAGCCAATCATTAAAAGCTGAATGGATAGGACGTACTATACAAAAACTGTATTATCACTGATAATTTAGAATGCTATATTGCAAATCCTCAATCAATATTGACCTGATGTATTTCACAATTCATTAGCTGAAAAAGACAACAATTGTACAGGTTGGACATCCCTGCTTCTGCTTTTCATCTATGAGAAGGCAGTCAGAAAGTCTCTGTGCATGAGTAGCCCAATCCCACCTTATTGGACCTGATGCAGACCCAAGGCGCTAACTGAGGGAAGATGCCATGGTTTATGTGTCAATTTGCTGACCTAAGGTGGGGTAGGGCCGGACCCTATATCACTAACCATTTGCCTCCTACCACTGCAATAAGACTGCTGGAAGAGAGAGAAAAAAGAGGTCCAAGCCTTTCAGAGGGTCCCTTCGTTGGTGGCAAATGGGGGGGGGGAGGAGAGGGGCAGCTAGTGGGTAATATCAGTGCAAAGAGTCATCCACATTGCATGGAGGTGCAAGATAGATGTTAGTAGTAGAGTGCTAGGGGAGAGTTGCTTAGCACTGGCAGGTTTTATGGCGCCTTTGAGCTGCTCTCGGGCAGGAAGCTGAGGCTGGGTGAGCTGCTAACACTACACTAGCCCTCCTGTGATCTACTCACTTCATTGGCCTTTGGTTTGCGTGATCTCACTGACGCTAACAAGAGTGATCCAACGCCTGAGCTGATGGGTTTCATGCTCTGACGATAGCCTCCAGAGGAGAGGACTGTAGTCCTCAATAATAAGACATGGGTAAATCAAGCTGAACGGAAAGGAGAAAACAGTAGGCAGGCAAATGAAAGTTTGCATGTAGATTCTAGAATTGCTTTGATAGGATGTCAGAGGGTGCTTAGTATTGACAATAACTGATATTTAGGTAGGCCTAGGCTATTTTTTCCCAAAAGGCATATGACAGAATAGCAAAAGACAAAGTGACCATTTACTTTATCATGTAGTGGTGGTACACCATTGTCATGACTTGAGTACACATCAATTCTGATAAAAGGCCAAATATTTAGTCTATGATCATCAACCTTGGATGAATTTAAGTTTTTCCCACACATTTACCCATTTTAAACAATAGCAAGGCCCCTAACACCAAAATGGTTTCAAATAAAGATTCTTCTCAATATGTGTAGACATTATCTACTATAGACACCAAAAGTGTTTACAAATATGTGGGATATAAAATAAGAGGCAAACTTAACATAACCATATTGATCAGCATTTGTCACCAACAATTGTGAAATTTAGTTTCTTTTTGGTAATCTTATTTTAAAGCAATGATGTCCCACATTGCAACCCTGTCTCATGTGTAACAGAACCGGTTCACATAAAATATACTGAATGCCTGTTCAACGGTTCATTCAGGTGAACATTCATACAGAACCCCATCTAGTGGACTAAACCACACATCTGACCACCGTGGGAAGAGCCACGATATCGATTCAACAACTTTTTCAAGCTCTGTAATGGGCAGGAACAGCTGAACAGGACTTGCAGATTTGCATCTGTCCCGGGAGAGTCTGCAGGGAGATGTCAGCTAGGAGGTATAAACCCTTTATATGTGGTAGTCTGCATTAAACCACCATGTCAATTTGTTGTACTGATGCATGATTGCAGCACTGGCAAGTAACTGATCAACACTGCATCAAAGCATCATCCTAGTGACCCTAGTGATCTGATACAATTCTGAAATGTTAACAAGAAGCACCACCAGTGAGTAACTTGCTAGCACGTGAGTGTTTACATCATACTTTGCCACACATGAACAGGAACACAGTGTGGTTCCAAAAGAGTTAAATTGCAGTTGACTGGAGCACCGCACTATCTAGTTATAGAAGGTGCAGGGGAAGCTCACTTAGAGCTCTCCTTAGTCAAGGTACCCTACATGGAAATATCTCATTGAGAACATAGAGGTATCACTAGCTGAGTGGCTTATACCCATGTAATACAGGAGCTGGTGTAAAGTGTTAAAGCCATGTTTGGTTTATATTTGACAGCTGATAAAGACTGACTAAAACCTCATTATGGTATGTAGAAGTAAAAGCATTGACATATATGGTGTTAACCATTGACAAATCGATTCCTCTTTATGAATAACATACTGAGAAACTGAGTGGTCACATTGTAGACAACACTTATATCAAAATATTCATATCTGGTTAGCTATGCTGTTTCTCTCTTGAAGGAGAAGTATTGGTTATGGGATGAATATAGGATTGACATTACATTGACTCTCTTTCATGAATGCTTACCATTAACGCCTTCTCTGAAATAGCATAAAATGCCTGATTTGCTAAAACATGCACCGAAACTGCATTATGGAGCCATGTAGCTTACTTGCAATCTTCTGCCTGGTTAGGGCTTATCGTGCTAAACTATAAAACTCTCATATGCAAAATTACCAGTCATATGGGTTCTAGCTGTAGTGGAGAGCAAGCACTGTGAGGTCTATTCATTAATCTTCCTTTCTTCCCCATCCACTATCAAAGCTGGAGTGTGAGTAGGGCAAAGTATGTTATGTTATGCAGTATAGTGAGTTGGCATTGACTATGGCTTTTGACAGTTGATGGGGGATGTTTATAGTAAGCTATCACTGTGACCGAATATCTCTGTGGGCTGTTGGTGAGAAGCCTGACAATTTGCCTGGACATCACCTGCCTGCTGCTTGATTTTCCAGTGGTCGTCCATTTGTTAGGTGGAAATGCAGAGAGACAGAAACAGATAGAGCGAGATAGGTGGCGAGAGAGAGGGAGATTGAAGGAGCTAAACATACAGCTAAATTATGAGAAAACAGAAGAGGGGGATTTATCCTCATTGCAGGGGTTTTATAAAAGTTGGTTTGAAGCAGGATGTAGAAAAAGTTATAGGCTGGAAATAAACATGTTAAGACAGGAGGGGCATGAATTTGGACAGACAATTTCCACCATTGTGAATAATGTAGGAAATAGCAGTGTGTTATCGGACGATAACAGTAACAGTAACCCAGTGACACAGTGTGATCTTGGTGGTTCTCCAAGTAACCAATATGTTTGTATGCTAATCAAGCTGTGGTGACGACGAATTGCACATAATCCAAATACAATACATGGTAATAGCCTGAACATTGGCTCATTAGGAGGCACTTGATGCCGCCATCCAATGACATATGTCCTATGGTTGCATAAGTTGTACTGTCTGATGTCATGTGTTGTGAATACTGACAGAAAAGACTACTTTCGACAGTTTAATTTTAGTTTGTCTGCACCAGTTTCATAAGGGCGCCAATCCAGGATAAGCCCCTGCAGGACAGGCGCAGCTTGATGCAGTCGCTGTCCCTTTGGTTCTTAATATTTTGCAACTTTCTGTTGTTAACATATTTTAGTTTTCATAAAATCCTACAACCTTTGGTTCAGACAAAGGCAATGCTGGAACTCATAATATCTGATATTAAGACGTTGAAGGCAATTTTTCTCTTCCATTTGTTCATTCTATGGCTACTGCTGTCAACCAATACCTTTTGTGTGCACCTGAGAACGTCCATCCTTCTTTCTCTCTTAGTGTCTTTGTCAGATCTGTGTGCACCGCTTTAATTGAGATTTTTGTATTTTGCAGTGTGGAGCCAATGCACAAATTGATACATCTCCAAGTACACGATCAAAAGAGTAAGTTAAGTTTTTTGTTGCACTTTTGTTCACTATACAGGTTGCCTCAATTATGTCAAATCACTTTTGAAAACAAGTATTTTACATGCGCTTATAGATGCTTTTCCATCCGCCTTTACAGGTTCATCATAATCAATTAAAATAGCTCCCCAGTTGTACATAAGACAAAGGGATCAAAAGGGTTATATGTCATGAGAGCACATATGTAATAAATAGAGCTGAGGTCCAACATTCCCATATATATATAGCTAGTCGACCATGCAATCCTCTGTGAGTCTTGAAGGAAGGGGGCCGTCGATGAAAGTAATGAACCCTAACCTCAGTGCATCATCTTGTAAATGTGACAAAATAGCTGCAAGGGGTTCAGGAAAGGTGACTTTATTTCTGAACTTTCCAAATGGCATAACATCTGCAATCATGTCATCCAATGTGGCAACTTTCGAGCGATTCTGTTTACTCCTTAACCAGATCTAGTTTTGAGTCTGTAATCTCACATCCTGTTATGGTAATGACGCTTTCTACAGAGATAAACAACATTTAAAAAGAAAATTAATACTGAAACACCCTCTGATTAGTGATAATGAAGCCACAGTGCTTTCTACCCTTTTGAAATGTCAACAGACTGTAACTTAACCCTTTGATTTATTACTTTTTGTTCTTTCTCCCTCTTTGCATGACCGGTTATTAAGGAAATTTTGATCAATATTTCAGCTCTAATTAGACACCACATAAAAATCAAGTCCTTAAGGTAGAATCCAGTCCTTAAATGTTGATATCTTATATCAACCTTTAAAGGGGACTGCTCATAGGACCTCAGATATTTTAATGCTATTTCAAGCATTGGCAAAAGTGCATCTCTATCCTCACATTTGTCCTGCCAGTATGATTTGCCACTGCCCATGATACCTGCATCTATGCATCAAGCCTTAATTCTCAGGCAAATTGAAGCCTAGAAAGTGATCAAATTACAAGTAAGGTGCACCAAGGTCACTTAGCTAGGTGCCCCTCCACAGAGGCCTACAATTATGCCGGAAGAAGGCTGGCAAGGAGAGTGTGGGGAAGGATAGTAGAGAGAAGAGAAGCCTGCTTGACTATTGAGTCCCAAAATGGCGGAAACTGCCACCAACCTGAGAGCAATCCTGAACGTCCTTTACTAAAGGTCCTGATGTATCTGGGCCCAGTGAGTAGTTAGGGCAAGTGTGGGTAAAAAGGGGGAAACACATGTCACATCAGAAGTGTCTTCAAATTATGGAAATATATCGAAATAAAGTAAGAGTTTGGGCAATAGACAAGCTAATGCTGTCATTTACACTAGCATGAGGCATTAACGCAATTTGCTATTCTTGAATGTTTCACTCAAACTTCCTGACATCTCTGCTGCAATACTGTATATCAATAAAATGCAATCCCCTTTTTTGATTACCACAAGCATTTCATCCAATCATATACAGGCTTTTGTGTGTCATCTCTAGGGTCATGTGTTCTAATTTCAACCAAAGACATTCAGTGTACTATTTAGCCTCAGTGAACACGCACAGAAGAGGTCTTCGCAGTCTCAAGACATCAGTGGTAGAATCAAAACATCCTCCTCTCAACCAAATAAGATGATAGAGGAAACCTGGTGCGTGACAAATAGCATTGGCTCCAATGAAACAGAAGATGATAGTGTCAATAACCAGAACTGCCATTTGCACCTCACCCAAGGAGTGCAAATAGGCTGAAACAACTGATAAAATTGTAGGAAGTCCCATATACAAGTGTAATATAGGAGCTGCTCTATAGCGAGTGGTATTAGACAATCAAATCATTGCGGTATATGGAGACCGGGTTTTGAATGTGATTGCAGACAGAGAAAAGACTAAGGATGGATCATTATAACTATCCAACCATACATTGCTCATTATATAGACGTGGTAGTGGGGAGTTATTTGGTTCTTGTTATTAGTAGAGTCTGGAAGTTAAAAGTTACTATATATATTTATTGATGTCACAGCCAGATGTATAACACTCTAAGCGGTCTTCGGTCTATGTAAGAATAAATAAGTATTATGTTATTAGAAGCTACCATATGCCCCTGCCATATTTACTTTTGCTTTATCAGTGTGTATTTTGTTTGCTTATTGGGAACTATCGGGTTTGCTATTCTTGAAGGTTTCACTCAAGCTTACTGACATCTCTGCTCCAATACTGTATATTAATATATTAATAAAATGCAATCCCCTTTTTTGATTACCACAAGCTTTTCATCCAATTATGTACAGGCTCTTGTGTGTCATCTCTAGGGTCATGTGTTCTAATTTCAACCAAAGACATTCAGTGTACTATTTAGCCTTAGTTAACATGCACAGTAGAGGTCTTCGCAGTCTCAAGACATCAGTGGTAGAATCAAAACATCCTCCTCTCAACCAAATAAGATGATAGAGGAAACCTGGTGCGTGACGAACAGAATTGGCTCCAGTGAAACAGAAGATGATAGTGTCAATAACCAGAACTGTCATGTGCATCTCACCCAAGGAGTGCAAATAGGCTGAAACAATTGATAAAATTGTAGGAAGTCCCATATACAAGTGTATTATAGGAACTCCTCTATAGCAAGTGGTATTAGACCATTAAATCATTGCGGGATATGGAGACTGGGATTTGAATGTGATTGCAGACAGAGAGAAGACTAAGGATGAATCACTATATAACTAGGTGTTTACCTCCAACCATACATTGCTTATTATATAGACGTGGTAGTGGGGAGTTTTTGGTTCTTGTTATTAGTAGAGTCTGGAAGTTAAAAAGTACTATAATATGTTTATTGATTTCACAGCCAGATGTATAACACTCTTAGCGGTCTTGTGTCTATGTAAAAAATAAAGAAGTATTGCATAATCTGAAGCTACCATATGACCCTGCCACATTTACTTTTGATTTATCAATGTGTATTTTGTTTGCTTATTGGGAACTATCGGGTAACAACTATTATGATGATAACCTTTTAAAGATGTTACTTAATTCAGGAGCACTGTCTAGAGATGGATGTTTATACATCCGGGGCAGCGTGGTGCTTTAATTTGCTATAAAATTCTTGGCATTGTCTGACATCTTCATCACAAATATGGCATTGTTCCCGACCTGTCAGGGTTAATTAATTGACCAGGCGTTTGCACAGTGCTGGGGAGTCACTTGCATCATGATGACACATGGACTAGAATATTGAGATACAACACTGTCCTAATAGGGTTAGAGGCATAGGGCAGCTGAGAGCATGAGCAGACATATTATACACTGGTAGCTTCATGTACATTTGTCCTCGGCTATTCAGACACAGTCTGCCAGACACAGTCTGCAGGGATTGCTATGTCAACATGACCTGGGTCATTCATAGGGGAGGCCTGAGGGCATCTTACTCCCTCTGACCCGATACACATTGACATCAATATTTGTTGTATCCTATATACTTGTTGTCCACTTCAGCCTAGCCTGCTGCTGTCAGATCTGTGGCTGTCAAATCTTACGTAGTAGTTAAACCACTACTAGGCTGCTGTAGGTAGTATAATGACGACAGTCTAGGCTGATCACGAGTCACAGACGAGTGTGCTCAGCTGTGAGTAAGTCATTATCTTCAGTGCAGGGAGTGATGAAACTAACTTATGCCACACTCGTGGTGAGTGTTTTTCTCACCTTTTGTATGTCATATACAGTTGGGTCATTTCATTTGTTCTCTGGTGCAAGTGTGGTATAAATCGTATACATGCATACAATTATATGAGGCACAGTATAGGACTTATATGTACGTTCGATGGAGGAAATCTGTTGTTTGCTAAATGCCTAGCGTCATCCATGTTCAACTTTTGTTCAACTTTTGTTCAAGGAAATGCATGACATATTTAAGCCTTATGTTTGCTTGCCTGCCATGCTGCTCTAGTGCACTACCCAGAAGTAACTCATTAGTGCTTCATAGCAGCATTTCAAAGAACCTTCAACAGTGTATCAACCTGTTCAGGTCAGCATGATTCAAAACTGCACTAATGATTAAGTTGCTTCCTAGGGCTGCATGTACGCATTCTGACATTAGGACAGTAAAACTCTATGCTGTTATAAAAGGGTTAACCCTCTGTTTTTAGTAGGTTGATTACCTGCCATAGATGGAGAGGTCAGTATGGCAGACTGTCCACATCCACTTTCCATAATGACTTTATCATATCGCCATGTAGATATTGATAGTACAGAGTCTATTGATGATTCTCCCATGTACTCTGGAGGTGATTCAGTATTACAAATGATGTGTATCATAAAGCAACTTTTTCAGGCACAGATAGATGACCCCAGCTAGACCCGTGTTAAGACCAACAATAGAGCTACATTGTGTCAGGAGTCATTGTCATTTCTAAGGGACATATTGCATGTATGTCTGCTGTAAAACCATGGAAACTTCCATTTCCCTGATGATCTATCAAAATGACGTTCTAACTATAGCAACCATTGATCAAACTGTTTGAGGTGATGACAAGATTTGATACCAAATTGCCTTCAAAGTCTGAAGTGCCAGTACAAGTTTTGTATTATATATGAAGCAAAGATTGCTCATTAATGTGAAAAGAATTTAACCAAAATTTAGAAGATGGTTGAAGCTAAAGAATTATTCTGCAGGAAAGTTGCTGTACAAGTCATAATTTGCACCCCATAAGAGAGGCGCTTATGCAAAATGATATATCTAATACTATTACCTCAGAGAAATTTCAAGACCTGTGTCCCACATAAACTGGTGCCATATTGCGACTGTATGGTAGGCTGCTCAAAGGTTTTCCTATCAGAAGTGACAACAGCTTACCAGTATACTTTATTCACCCACAGGATGAAGGTACATGATATCATTGAATGGTGCCATAAATTTCTTCCTAATGAGCAATTGTGCAGGTAATTACCCAGTATTGTACTTGTAGTATCTGCAATTTGTCATCACCATGGTAGGATTAGCATACCAATATATTGGTTACTTGGAGAACCGCCAAGATCACACTGTGTCACTGGGTTACTGTGCCTGCACTCACATAGTCCAATTAGTCGCTGATTGGTCTCGGCAAGATATGATTAATGTGATTAATGTCACAAACTACGTCTTACATTATTCACAATGGTCACAGTTGCCTGTCTTAGTAAGTGCATCTCCTGTCTTGACATATTGACTTCTTTTAGAAACCCATATACAAGGATAAATCCCCAACTCCACTTTTTTATAATCTACCTGTATGTTTATCTGCCTGCCTTTCTTTCCCTCTCTATCTCTCTTGCTACCTCTCTTCCTCTCTTTCTCTGTCCCTATCCGATAAACCTAACCCGGTCCTCCTCCCCATATCTATATATAGCAAGACCGAGAGTGCGACGTGTGTTTATTGTCCGTCATTAGCACCTCCCGCCCTCACCACGGGGGGCATTCCCAGGGCTGACCACCCCCTGCACCCCACTCCGGGTACATTGGTGACGGGAGGCCTGTACCCGGCATATACCTACAGTACTATAGCTGAGCTGCTCACTTTGAGACATGATTTAAATATCATACTTAAAATAAACCGTTGAAATCTATTCAACCGGGGATATGATGAGAAATATGTCAACAAAACACCATGTAAAGGAAATTTGAAAATAGCTAAGCAAACGCCATATTTAGATCAAAGCTCAAAACTTCTTATGTATGTGATGAGAGCATTCCATCTGCATGCTACTACTACCTATACATTCCTTTATAAGAGCATACTGTATGTATAGTATTGTATTTTAACCGGGGAGTTCTATTTACACTTGTGGTACACAGAACTGAGATGAGATTGATATCTTATAAGTATATCTTTTAACAGTTGTTAATTAACTGATCCGCTGTGATGTAGTCGTAGTGTGCTGGCCTCTTATTCGGTAGGTTGTGGGCTCAAAACCCATAGCATTCTTTTTCACTAATGATGATCCCGATCTCACTTTATCTATCAACGATGGGGGTCTGGGTGGGGGTCCCAATTTTCCCTTTCGATATTAATAAATGGCCGTGTCACCCTATCGATTTTAAGAAATTACTATGTCACCTTGTCAATATTAAGAAAAGGCTATGTCCCATGTCACTCTCTCTTATATTCTTCATGTCGCATAGCCAAAAAAATCGAATTTAGTGGTCCACACCCATAACAATCTTGTATTATTATGACTGAGCTATTACTGCAAATACTACAGATCTGCGGAGGATGTTTCATCTTCATCATAGAAATTTAGAACCACAGATAGTCATTGGGTTCGAACCTACATGAATAAGAATCATGTACGGGTACCAGCACCGATACCACCACTAAAAAACGTAAAATAACATTATAATAACGTGATACGTACGAATGTTTCTACATAACGTTAGTATACATTATTTTGAGTCAATGAATTTAGGTTATTTTACGTTATATTTTCGTTGATCTGTAACATTTTTTTAAACCTTCTAATAATTGATGTGTGAACATGTAGCTAAATATGGCGTTTCCTTATGTATGTATTCATATATACTTCATTGTGTGTCTTCCCAACATACCTCTCATGATATTTGCTGAGGATTAAGTTCAAGACTCTAGTTTGAATATATTATAAACATATAATCATGTCCCAAAGTGAGCAGATCAGTGAGCAACTCAGTACTGTAGCTATATACCGGGTACACCCCTCCAGTCATCGTTGTACCCGGGGCAGTTTGGGGGTGCGCACCCAGCGGCCAGGGATGGCGATGACAACATCTGGCACCAATTAAGAGTGGGGGCACTTTCTATATTTAGCAGGCCGGGTTTCCCTTATTCACCTCCATTTGCTCCTCCCTTCTTCTCCCTCTATTTATTTCTGTATCTTCACCTGTATCTTTTAGTTTCTGCTCTCTCTTTAGCCCATTTACGCCTCTAGGTGTAAAGAGCATGGGGCAGCAGGTAACTGATGTTCAGTTAAACTATCCAGCTCCTCCCCCTTAGCTCACAGAAATATTAGGCCACAGTGATAGCATATTATAAACATCCCACCTCAACTGTCACAAGCCATAGTCAACGCCGACTCACTATACTGGATAAGTAGCACTACTTTGCCCACCTCACATTTTACATTTTATAGTGTAGGGGGAGGAGTAGAAGACTGATGTATAAGCCTTATGGTGCCTCCTCCCCACCACAGCTGCAACCCATATACCACATGACTGGTAATTGTATATATGGGGGTTTTATAGCTTGCCCCATAAGCCCTAACCGGGCAGAAGATTACAAGTAAGATCCATGGCCCCATAATGCAGTTTAGGTTCATGCTTTAGCGAAACAGACACTTTTGAGCTTTTCAGGGAAAGCAGTTATGAAGAGGTTCAAAGAGGGTCAATTTTCTTGCGTAATATAATGTCCCTGTTTCACATTTATATATAGCCTCAGATAATTGCTACTCTTCTATGTGAAAAATATAACATCCTAGTAAGGTTAGTAGCTTTGTAGTAAGTAACGTTTTTGAATAGGTATATATTTCCTCTAGCCCATTGTATTTGCGTCACTGTTAGCTTCAATGTGATACAAAATATGCCCAAATTTTTCTATCATTATCAACTTTACCCTTAAGATTTGCAAAAGAAAAATCTCCAAGACACAATTTTGGTGATGCACACGGTGATGAGAAACAAGGATTATTATGTAGTGGCCTAACCCAGAATTACGTATTTTGATATTAGTGTGGTGCTGTTAACAATGTGACTAATTGCAGAGGTAGTCATATAAGTATATATATATATATGTCAATGATTTCCACCACAGAGGAAACATATATGTCCGTGTTTTGACCTTTTTAGAAACTGCTTTTTTGTATTCATTGAACGACCCTATATTAACACCTGCCTTCATTCTATAAGAAGCGTTAATTAATCTGCTTCCACTGTCAAATATAAATCAATTACACTTTTATACGTCCTTAAAGAGCTGTACAGTCATCAAGGGGAGCTCTAAGGGGAGTTTCTCCTGCTCCATCTATAACCTAACAGTGTGATATTCCAGTCAACTACAATTGAACTTTCTAGAGACCACATAAGGTTCATGTGATACACACACTCATGTGCCACCAAGTTACTTGCAGTGCATCATGTTGACACTATCAGCTCCCTAGGCTCACTATCGCTCATTCATGCAGTGCTTGCCAGTTACTTGTCAGCGCTGCAATCATGTACCATTAGTACAATGAATTGTATAGTGTTTGAAAGCAGACTGCTGCACCTAAAGGGTTTATACCTTCTAGCTGGCATCTCCCATGAGACTCCCCATGCCAGTGACTGATGGCAAATCTGCAGGTTGGGTTCAGCTGTGCCTGTCCATTACTGGGCTGGAAGAATTCGTTGAATGGATTCGGTGGCTCTGACCAGGTTGGTTAGATAAGCATATAGGCATACAAAATGTTAAAGCCCAACAAGCCTCAGCTGGGACCCATATCTCACTGAGTTGTATTTTCCTCTACCTATAAATACAGTATAGTGAGTAATCTACATGCAAACCTTCTTTCACACGATTACTCTTTTTTAATCCTACACCCACTGGAGTCCTCTCCCCCAGAGGCTGAACCCATAAGCTAGGGCCTTGGATCATTCTTGTTAGTGTCAGTGAGATCACGCAAACCAAAGGCCAATGAAGTGAGTAGATCACAAGAGGGCTAGTGTAGTGTAAGCAGCTCACCCAGCCTCAGCTTCCTACCCGAGAGCAGCTCAAAGACGTCATAAAACCCCCCCAGCACTCTACAACTAACATCTATCTTGCACCTCCATGTGATGTGGATGATGCTTTGCACTGCCATTACCCATTAGCAGCCCCTCTCCCTCCCCATTTGCCACCAGCAAAGGGTGCCTCTGAAAGGCTCTCTTCGAGCAGCCTCATTGGAGGGGTAGGAGGCAAATGGTTAGTGACATAGGGCCTGCCCAACCCAACCTTAAGTCAGTAAATTGACACATAAAACATGCTGTCCTCCCTTGGGGTGAGGCTTGGGCCTGCATTATGTCCAACAAGGTGGTATTTGTCTGGTCATACATAGCAACACAGCAGCTCCTAACTTCCCTCTAAAAGATGTGAGGCATGAGCAGGGCTCAAATATGATCTGAATAATAATTGCTTTTTCAGCTGTACAAATTGCGAAAATACACCCAATCAATTAGTGTGAAATTGATTAAGGGAATAATTAATTGTATAAGTTCAACCATTAATAATTGGGTTTCATAAAAATACATACTATATCATAGCTGATTTGGTCCTATGATCTAGTCAATGCCATCAGCAACTGATCAATCAGTTAATTAGCAAGCTAGATTGCTCCTCCATTTTATAGAATTCAATCTATATCTACTTGATCATGCAAAAATAGCATCTTAATGCATTTCTTCCTCCATCTTGATTATACATTATCACTTTGCAGCCCCTCCCATTGAGACACAAAATCTTGCATTATAAAAGTTTAGTCATTATGACTTTGTCTGGAAAGGAACTGCTTTTCTGAATGGAAAACCAATACTATGTCATACTTCTATGACTTGCATTGGACAGTGCACTGTAAGCAGTTGAAATATTCAGCATGAGCAGTTCCCAGAAGGATTCAAAGTTATAGAGACCACATATTAGGCTCACATATTATTCAATTAGAAAATAATCAAAATCTCTCTGTAATCATTCACCTATGTCTTCTGATGTAATATTTTCGCAGCATGGTCACAGAGTTGCACCTGGAGATCGCTAACGTGTGGAGGCATAACATAAACCTAGCACTCATTATTCCAGTAACATTCATAGTAAATTGATATAGGGTTACATCTATAAACATTCTCAGACCAGGGACCAAAGTTTTATAGAATGGTGTCTGCTTTCAGGTTACTATGGTTTCCTAACTGTTGTCTGGCATTTGATAAAGGGCACAACAACCGGATGCTAAATGATATACATGAAAATACAAAACACACTACTGAAATCATTTGTCATCAACGTGGCTGTAGTCAGCTGAGATTGACAATGACCCGTAGTACCTGGGGAACTATGTTTTAGCATATCTGCTAAATCAAACATTGCTTGAATCACATGCAATGGGGATTAAGCACGGCTAGCCTCTGAATGGTATGTCTGACCTTTTTTGACTAGCTTGGAACCAAAAAAGTTCAGCCATGTCTATCTTCTTTTTGAAAAATGTGTCAGGTATGATGCAAGATCATGTATAAAAGAGTCATTTTGGCAACATACCTGCCCATAGAAATACAGCCAGGCTGACACATTATGTTTTTTTTTGTGTTTTGCAGTGTGGACTGTGAGCTCAATTTGATACATCACCAAGTGCAAGATCAAAGCAGTAAGTAATCTGTTTCTCATTGCACTTATTAACAATACAGAATTCATACATTGTATCAATTTCCTTCGTAAAACAATTATATTTGTTACGGGAAGGGAAGATTCACAAATGGCAAAACAGCTAGTGAATGAGCATGTATGTATGAAGAGAGGGGTGGGGGATGGCAGAACCCTGACCCAGATGCATCAATTTGTATAGGTTACCTTTCCCAAAAAGCTACCAGGGTTCTGGGAAAAGTCCCAAAATAGGTTATCTCATTTGGTAATGTTACTACAAAGTTCATTGTGATAGTGCTTGAAAGTTGCCATGGCAAGGAACTTACTATTTGTAGCTACAGAATGGAGCATATCTTGTACGACCAGCATATCACTGACTCACCAATGTAACAGCACCCAGACATCCACTAGGGCTGCATTGGTGAAGATAACCCATGAGGTATAAATGAGTCCTTGATTATTATGTGTATCTAAATCATAAGGGTACCTACAAATGTACCTGCTGCCAGGACCCTGAATATGTTAATACTGTTTTAAGCATAGCTAAAAGTACATCTTGAATGCTGACTTTGCATAATAATGATCCTCACACAGGTTCTACCAACATGAATCTGTGAATTTACCACTGCCCCTGATACCTGCAGCCATGCATTTAGCCTTGACTTTCAGGGTAAATTGAAGCCTGGAACGTGATCAGATTGGAAGTCAGGTGCACCAAGGTCCCTAAGCTGTGTGCTTCTCCACAGAGGCCTACAATTAGCCAGGAAGGTAGGCTAGCAGGGAGAGAGAGAGGGAGGGAGATGTGGAGGAGGAGAGAGGAAAGCAGGGCTCTTTACTATTGAGTCCAAACACAGCGGAAACTGCCAGCAACTTGAGAGTGATCATGAATGTCCTTCACGAAAGGTCAGAGACCTGACGAACCAGGGCCTAGTGAGTAGTGTGGGCAAGTGTTGGTAGGAGAGGGGAAGCCCATGTCACATCAGTGGTGTCTCCAAATTAAGGGAAATGCTGGGAAAAGGAAAAGTTTGGGCAATAAACAGGCTCATGCTGTCATTGAATGCGCTGAGACTCATTACAAAATCTGTTTCATCCAGTAGTGTATCAAGTTTGGTGTGTCATCTCTAGGGTTATGCCCTCTTAGTTTAATCAATCACATTCAGTGTACTATTAAGCCTCGGTGAGTAAATGTCTTTGCACTCTCAAGACAGCAGGGGTAGAATCGAAACATCCTCCTCTCAACCAAATAACATGACAAAGGAAACAAATAGTGTTGGCTCTAATGAAATAGAAGACGATAGTGCCAATAACCAGAACTGTCATAAACACCTCACCCAAGGAGTGTTAATAGGCTGAAACCACTGATAAAATTGTTGGCAGCCCGATACGGAAGCGTAGTCTAGGAGCTTCCCTATAGCAAGTGGTATTAGACCATCAAACCCTTGAGGTATATAGAGACTGGGATTTGAATGTTATCACAGACAGAGGAAACAGGAAAGATCTGAGCGGATTGCTATAAGTGGGTGTTTACTTCCATCAGTATATTGCTCATTATAACTATGTTTGGAGGAGTGGTCGTGGAGAGCTGTCAATTAGTTCTCATTATTACTAAAGAAGCTACTATAATGGCCCGCCTTCTTTACAGACCCCAACCAGTGTGTAGTGTGTAGTAATCGTTTTGCAACATTTCCAGGTGCAAAGTTTATTATCTGATAAAATTTACCATGTGCACCTGTCACCATGTTACTTGTATTTGCAAAAAGCTGAGGGAGAAGTCAAAATTATAAATGAAAGACAGAGAATTTTGTATGTGCAGTTTATAGAATACAATGTTTCAGAACTATTCTGTCCTCATCAGGAGTCAATAAATATATATGCCATAGTGTGGCAAATATTTGTCACAGACGCAATAATAGAATAACTCATGGTTTCAACAGCATACATGTTTTCCAAAAGAGTTACATCATCACAAATTAATACATAGACCTTCCAAGTTAGAATATGTTTCTCTGTCGTATCTCATTAAAATGATAATAATGTCTGATAGGCGCGGAAAGTAAAGAGGTGAGCCTGTTCTACAGCTGCTTATCCTGTGTAAATGGACACATTTTGTGTACATGTGTTAAGTGTGTCTGCCAATTACTGGAAGTAAGGATAGCAGATGAAATCCTAACCTTACTTAATGTCTCATCTAATGATGCTTCCCAGACCCTGGAGGACCACTGTCTGGAGATGGATTTTAATACAGTCAGAGCAGCACAGTGTTTTTAATAAACTATACCATTATCACCATGCTGCACTCATGCAATCCTGGTTTTGCAATTTAACCCTTTAAGGACTGTTGGTCGTCATGATACATGAATGCATCGGTGGCAAGTAACTCGCCAGGGCTGCATCTGTGCATCATGACAATAAATGTCACCTTTCGCCAACACCTGTCCTTAAAGGATTAATCATTAGTACTGTATTGTTACAGACATAGTTATTATACTGCTCAAGGGTTTGCATTGTGCAGAGAGTAGGGAGTCACTTTCATCATTGTGAAAAATGTAAAAAACGTATTGTACGCAGGGACTGCAAGGTAAACATGTCCTGGGCAGCAAAAGGTCATACAAAAGGAAGGCATGAGTTCATGTGACTCCCTGTGACCCTGAAGATAGGGACAACACTACTTGCTGTATCCTAACAGTATTCAAACTGTATCCTAAAATCACTACCCACATAAGCCCTGCCAGCCCGCAGGAAAAACTGCAGCTATCAACTATTACATGCTTACATTTGGCAGGCAAAGTATAGAACTAATATCTGATTTAGAAATCTGATGTATGCCCAATGCCCAGCGCTATGTTAGGTGTTGTGCTTGGTTGAACCTTTAAGGATGGCATGACACATTTAGGCCTCATGTTTGTTGCTTGCCATGTAGCACTAGAACATGACCCACAACTTACTCATCAGTACTGCATTGCAGTATTTTGGTGAGCCTTAGACAGTGTATAAATCCCATGAGGTCAGCATAATTGATCACTGTAGTGCTGGTGAGTTACTTGCCAGCGCTACATTTATGACAACAGAAGTACATTTAAACTCTATGTGGGTATTGACATAACTGTAGAATTCTAACCACCAGGCGGTTCTCGGGGGACCAATCTGAGACAGAGATAGATTTACAAAAGTAGTCTCCGTTTTGCTCAGAGGCAAACAGAGTAAATAAACGATACACAAAATTTGGGGGTTCGGGGGCTCTGGCCCCGATTTGTCAAATAAACTAATTAAACTAACTAGCACTGTGCTTGGAGAGTTCAAATAGAACTAAAGTGTCACACAAACAGAGACTATGGTCATTACCAGTGCCACTTCGGATCTCGTCACAGAGCGACGTATACCGAATGATGATTAGAATCGTAGCGCAACTGGTATTGAAGGGTTAACCCCCTGTTTATAGTAAGATGATGACCTGTCTTAGATGGGTCGTAATGCAGACTGTCCACATGCACTCTCCATGATGACCTCATCATATCGCCACGTAGATAACAATGGCAGAATGACTATTGATGAGTCTCCTGTGTACTCTTGAGTGGAGGTGATGCAGTGGTATGAATGACTTGTATTAATAAAGCAACCTACAGGCAGAGAATAGCTTTATTGTTTCAGGAGTCATTGTTATTTCTAACTGACATACTTATTTTTGTAAGTCATGGGTTGTGTCCGGACCAAAATTAGTCCAATTTTAGAAATCTAAAACATGTTTACAACACAGGTTGAATCATTTATAATGAGAAATGCTACAGGACAGCAGCTGCCCCTGTTGTGCAGGATTCGAGTTTGTTTGAAACCTGTCCTATATTGCAACTCTATGGTATTAGCCTACCGGAATGGCTTTTTCCCTGTCAGTTGTCAGAACTTGTGACTACAGACAGAATAATTCATTCACTGATAGGACGTAGATATAATGAAATTGGATAAAGTCCCACCTGATGAGCAATTACCCAGGCTATTACCATGTATTGTATTTGTATTATCTACCACTTATGGTCTCCATTGTATGATTAGTACACCAATGTATAGGTTGCTAGAAGACTACCATTAACACATTATGTCACTGCGTTAGTTTGCGATTAGTCTGGACAAGATGTGATTGATGTCTAAGAATATGTTCCTGTTTCCTATATCATTCACAATGGTGGAAGTTGCCTGTCCAAATCCATATCCATCCTGTCTTAAAATGCTGACAAGTTAATCTCCAGCCAAAAGCTTCACTTATATTCTGCTCCAACCAACGCCATCAATGATCAATTTCTCTCTATCACCCTCTTCTTTTGTCATTTCCACCTTTAGTTCTGCAGTCTTAGTAACAGGTGCACAGCAGCTGGAGCAGCAGGCAGGTAATGTCAGGTTAAACTGTAAGCCTCCTCCCCCAATAGACCACCGAAATATTGGGCCACAGTGATAGCTTACTATGAACATCCCACATCAACTCTCAGGAGTCATAGTCAGCACCAACTCGCTATACTGCTTTAGTACCTGCCTTGCACTTTACATTTGATAGTGTATGGGGGAGGAGTAAAAGACTGGTGTATACACCTCATGGTGCCTGCTCCCCACCACAGCTGGAACCCATATACCACATCACTGGGAATTGTATATATGGGATTTTTATAGTGAGCCGCAATAAGCCCTAACCGGGCAGAAGGTTCCAAGTAAGATACATTGCTCCATAATTCAGTTTGAGTTCATGTTTTGGCAGAACAGGCACTTTTGGCTCTTTTACTAAAGGCATTTATGGTTATGTTCAAAGAGAATTGAATTTCATGACAGCCACATGTACAGTATGATGCCACTGAGTTCATTTAATATGCATTTTACAGCCTCAGATAACCAGTATTTCTCTTTGATAGGTAAAATATAATGTTGTAGTCAAGCAGACATATATATTTTGATATAAGTGTGTTCATGTTTACAATGTAACACACCGCAAAGTTTTTTGGTATGTCATATGTCAATGGTTAACACCATAGACTTCTAAAGTCTAATGTTAAGGAGAGCAGTACTACTAGCACACTGCATTTGCAGACCTGCCTTCATTCCAAAAGAAGCTGTTAATTGATCTGCTTCTGCGGTCAAATAGAATCCGGAACATGCCTTTATAGTAAACTCTACAGCAGCTCCTGTATTACATGGGTATGAGCTGCTCAGAGGGACTCACTAGGTGTTGACACCTAACTATGTCTGTAATGAGCTATTCCTCTGTACAGTAAGTGAGGCGGAGTCTAAGGGAAGCTGATCCAGCACAGTCTATAACCTGGCAGTGGGGTATTCCAGTCAACCGCAACTTAACTCTTTTAGGACAACATGAGGTTCATGTCAATTTCTCCCTACATATAATGCATATATTCATGTGCAAGCAAGTAATTCACTGCTGGTGCATCATGCTGACTCTGTATCAGTCCCCTAGGGCCATCATGATGCATTCAGGCATTACCAGCCAATTACCTGACAGCACTGCATTCATGCATCATCACAATGTATAGGCAAAGGGCTTTAAAGCACACTTGCCACAGTTAAAGGGTTAATACCTTCTAGCAGACATCTCCCAGGAGACTCTCCAGTGACTGATGGAAAATCTGCAGGTTGGGTTCAGCTGTGCCGGCCCATTACAGGTCTTGAAGAAGTTGTTGAATTGATATGGTGGCTCTAACCGGGGTATTTGGATGTGCTGGGTAGGCGACGAGATGGGGATCCAGATGGATGTTTGCCTGGATGAACTGCTTAACAAGCAATTATATCCTTCTCTCTACACATTAAACTGAGCCTCAACATGCCAACACATATTGAGAGTAATCTGTAATTGAAACAATTTGAGTATTAGGAGGCTTGCTACTATTCAAAGTAGATGAATATGTAGGAAACACTTGAATTGACGCAGGCTCAATCATCTTGTACTAAAGTCATGGCAATATTTCACCAGCATTGCATCATAAAGACAATCGTCACTTTGTCTATCATTATGCTGTCATTTGCCATTTAGTGTCTTATGGAAACAGATAGTGTAGGCTGATGTCGGAGATTGTCAAATCTGAGCATATGAAATCCTCTAACTACATATCCAATACATAAAGGAATCTACACACAAACCTTCTTTTGTCTGCCTACTGTTTTCTCTTTTCTGTTCAGCTTGGTTTACCAGTGACTTACCATTAAGGACCTTGTTTTTTTTCTTTTATCCTCCACCCACTACAGCCCTCTCCTCTGTAGACTGATCATCAGAGTACGGAGCCATCAGCTCAAGCGTCAGATCATTCTTGTTAGCTTCAGTGAGATCATGCAAACCAAAGGCCAATGAAGTGAGTAGATCACAGGAGGGCTAGTGTAGTGTTAGCAGCTCACCCGGCCTCAGTTTCCTACCCGAGAGCAGCTCAAAGATGTCATAAAACCTGGCCATGCCAAGCAGTTCCCCCCTATCACTGTACTACTAACATCTATCTTGCACCTCCATGCAATGTGGATGATGTTTTGCACTGCCATTACCCATTAGCAGCCCCTCTCCCTCCGCATTTGCCACCAGCAAAGGGTGCCTCTGAAAGGCTCTCTTCCGACAGCCTTATTGCAGGGGTAGGAGGCAAATGGTTAGTGACATAGGGCCCGGCCAAACCCAACCTCAAGGCAGTAAATTGACACATAAAACATGCTGTCCTCCCTGGGGGTGAGGCTTGTGCCTGCATTATGTCCAACAAGCTGGTATTTGTCTCGTCATATATAGCAACACAGCAGCTCCTAACTACCCTCTTAAAGATGTGAGGCATGAGCAGGGCTCAAATATGATCTGAATAATAACTGCTTTTTCAGCTGTACGAATTGCGAAAATACACCCAGTCAATTAGTGTGAAATTGATTAAGGGAATAATTAGTTGTATAAGTTCAACCATTAATAATTGGGTTTCATAAAAATACATACTATATCATAGCTGATTTTGTCCTTTGATCTAGTCAATGCCATCAGCAACTGATCAATCAGTTAAGTAGCAAGCTAGATTGCTCCTCCATTTGATAGAATTCAATCTATATCTAATTGATCATGCAAAAATAGCATCTTAATGCATTTCTTCCTCAATCTTGATTTTACATTATCACTTTGCAGCCTCTCCCATTGAGACACAAAATCTTGCATTATAAAAGTTTAGTCATTATGACTTTGTCTGAAAGGAAGTGCTTTTCCAAATAGAAAACCAATACTATGTCATACTTCTATGACTTGCATTGGACAATGCACTGTAAGCAGTTGAAACATTCAGCAGCAGCAGTTCCCAGAAGGATTCATAGTTATACAGACCACATATTAGGCTCACATATTACTGTAAACGTATTAAATTTCGCTCAGTACATATTTTCGCGCATTTCGCGCACATAGGTATGTGCGCGAAAATATGATGAGCGCGAAAATTTTGCACAAAAAATTAGCTTTCCAATGATGTCTGGCACTCTATATTGCACTGAGACTTAAAGTGGGTATATGCGATTTTTACCAAATTTTACATTCCTTATATAGATGTTCCAAATACCGTAAAAGTATATTATTAATGGGTAAGGGGCCGTTAAAATGGTATCCATGGGCAGAAACAGCCCAGAAAGATGGTCCCAAGGGATCCAACCATGGCATTTTCAGTGTATTTTCAATGGGGACAATAAAATTGTGCATGATTTTATTTCAAAATGACCATATATTGGGCAATAAAATAAAGGGTGAATGGAATAGGTAAGAAGGGAAATATGTTATTAGTGAACATCTTGACTCAAATTTAAGAAACTTTATTTTTGAGCCCCAATCATCGGATATACTAACTTTAATTACCAAATCTAACATGCTGGATAAATCATATCCTGCAAATTTGTATACTGAAAAAGAAATCGATAAGACAATACAGGGCTATATATTTCACCATAGAAGCATTTTAGAATTATTTGAACAATAATTATAGGCTGTAAAACCCTTAATAATTGTCCGATTGAGAAACCGTAAAAACTGACATGTAGCTAAAGATCACCTGATTGCAGCTGCGCGAAAATATGATTGCGCGAAAATGCCTTTATGTGCTAGGTGCGCGAAAATTTAGCTGCGCGAAAATATCTACGTTTACAGTATTCAATTAGAAAATAATCCAAATCTCTCTGTCATCATTCTCCTATGTCTTCTGATGTAATATTTTCACAGCATGGTCACAGAGTTGTACCTGGGGATCGCTAACGTGTGGAGGCATAATATAAACCTAGCACTCATTCTTCCAGTAACATTCATAGTAAGTTGATACAGGGTTACAACATGTATAAACATTCTCAGACCAGGGATTAGAGTTTTATAGAATGGTGTCTGCTTTCATGTTACTATGGTTTCCTAACTGTTGTCTGGCATTTGATAAAGGCCACAACAACCAGATGCTAAATGATATACATGAAAATAGCAAAACACGCTACTGAAATCATTTGTCATCAACATGGCTGTAGTCAGCTGACATTGACAGTGACCCGTAGTCCCTGAGGAACTATGTTTTAGCATATCTGCTAAATCAAGCATTGCTTGAATCACATGCAATGGGGATTAAGCATGGCTAGCCTCTGAATGGTATGTCTGACCCTTTTTGACTAGCTTGGAACCGAAAAGGTTCAGCCATGTCTATCTTCTTTTTGAAAAGTGTGTCAGGTAAAATACAAGATCTTTGTATAGAAGGGTCATTTTAGCGACATACCTGCCTCTAGAAATACTGCTAGGCTGACACCTTTTTTTCTCTGTGAGTGTCTTTGTCACATCTGTCGGCACCACGTTAACACATTTCTTTTTGTGGTTTGCAGTGTGGACCCTGTACACAAATTGATACATCACCAGGTGAAAGATCACAGCAGTAAGTAATCTTTTACTAATTGCACTCATTTACAATACAGGATGCATCCATTGTATCAATTTCCTTTGTAAAACAATTAGATTTCATACATGCAAAGGTGTACGAGTAATCAAGCCTTGCACAGGAAGGGAACATTCACAAATGACAAAACAGCTAGTGGGTCAGCATGTGTGTGTTAAGGGAAGGGTGGGGGATTGCAGACAGTAAAGAACCCTAATCCAGATGCATCAACTAATACAGGTTACTTGTCCCAAAATAGCTTCCAGGATTTTGGAAAAGGTCCCAAAATAGGTTACTTCATTTGGTTATGTTACTACAAAGTTCATTGTGATAGTGCTTGAAAGTGGCCATGGCAAGGAACATACTATTTGTAGCTACAGAACAGAGCGCACCTTGTACGACCAGCATATCACTGACTCACCAATGTAACAGCACCCAGATATCCACTACGGCTGCATTGCTGAAGATAACCCATGAGGTATAAATGAGTCCTTGATTATTATGTGTATCAAAATCATAAGGGTACCCTCAAATGTAACTGCTTTTTATGTTAATACTGTTTTAAGCATAGCTCAAAGTACATCTTGAATGCAGACTTTGCATTATAATGTACATGGGTTCTACCAACATGACTGTGAATTTACCACTGCCCCTGATACCTGCAGCCATGCATTTAGCCTTGACTTTCAGGGTAAATTGAAGCCTGGAACGTGATCAGATTGGAAGTCAGGTGCACCAAGGTCACTTAGCTATTTGCCTCTCCGAAGAGGTCTACAATTAGGCAGGGAGGTAGGCTAGCAGGGAGAGAGACCAGGAGGGAGATGTGGAGGAGGAGAGAGAAAAGCAGGGCTCTTTACTATTGAGTCCAAACACAGCGGAAACTGCCAGTAAGCCTAGAGCGATCATGAATGTCCTTTACTAAAGGTCAGTGTCCTGAAGGATAAGGGCCTCTTGAGTAGTGTGCGCAAGTGTGGGTAGGAGAGGGGAAGCCCATATCACATCAGCGGTGTCTCCAAATTAAGGGAAATGCTGGGATTAGTAAAAGTTTGGGCAATAAACAGGCTCATGCTGTCATTGAATGCGCTGAGACTCTTTACAAAGTACAAGTCTGCTCCCTTGACATAGAAATTACCTTTGCCAGCCCTCCTTTTGTTTACTGTAAACATTTCATGTCGGCTCAACAAGAGTGGGCAGTGGGCCAAAAGAAGTAAATTAGAAGAAAAAATATTTTGTGAAAAAAAAAAGATTTGAAAAGAAAAAGCTTTTCTTAAATCAGTTCCTTTTTCAAAATGAGCGCTGTCAACTTTAATTTTGACTGGTGACAGCACCAATTTGGAGGAAAATAAGTGATTTGAAAAAAAGCTTTTTCTTTTCAAATCACTATTCTTCAGTATAATTTTTGGCTTTGAATCACTCTTTTTGGCCCTCTAGGGCGACTGTAACAAATAGTCATTCCTAGATCTTTAATTCTTATAACTACAATGTTGTTCTTTGATGTGTTATGGCATCATATAATTATTCGGTTTTTATCTGTCCATTTGAACAAAACATATGTTTATGTAAATGAAATAATTGCCAGAATCTGCCTGTTGCAATCTTTTCCTTAAATATTAGTTTGGTACACTAATCAAATCCTATGCTGAAGAAGTGGCATCTGTCAGTGTTGGCAGCTAGCTTTTCAGAAACTCATGTATGTATACGGCTTTCCCGATTCCTGCCATCATAATACACATCTTCTTCCCTGAAAATAGGCAACTCAAACTTCTGGTCTGTCCTCTGTTATCCCCAACACATCCCTGTCATACAAAAGCCCTCCATCATCTTGTTTCTGAAAGAGATCAATCCACATCTCTCCTGCACGTCTTCGGTGCACTAATCATTTTAAGTATGAGATGTAGACAACAAAGTCCTTTTGTCAACATGATGCATTGAGTAACTCACTAGCATTGCACTCGTACATAATATTATTCAACCCAATATATCAGGATCAGCATGATGCAATCATTTAACTTTTGTAATTTGCTCATGAGTACTACACTTACGCCCACATATTGCACTAAAGCAATTTGCTATTCTTGAAGGGTTAAATTGAAGGGTTAAGTTGACTGCTCCAATACTGTGCATTATAAAAATGCTATGACATCTTTTGATTGACTCGACCATTTCATCCAATAGTTTGGTGTGCCATCTCTAGGGTTACATGCTCTCATTTTAATCAATCACATTCAGTGTACTATTAAGGCTTGGTGAGTAAATATCTTTGCAGTCTCAAGACAGCAGGGGTAGAATTGAAACATCCTCCTCTCAACCAAATAACATGATGAAGGAAACAGATAGTGGCAACAGGCTGAAACAACTGATAATATTTTAGGAAGTCCCATATAGAAGCGTAGTCTAGGAGCCCCTCTATAGCAAGTGGTATTAGACCATCAAATTATTGCGGGATATGGAGACTGGGAATTGAAAATGATTGCAGAGGGATGGAAGAGAAAGGCTAAGGATGGATGGCTATATAACTAGGTTTTACTCCCAACCATTCATTACACATTATATAGACGTGGTAGTGGGGAGTTAATGCTGTCATTTACACCTGCATGGGGTATTAAAGCAATTTGCAATTTCCAATACTGTATATCAATGAAATGCAATCCCCTTTTTTGATTACCACAAGCATTTCATCTAATCATATACAGGCTTTTGTCTGTCATCTCTAGGGTCATGTGTTCTAATTTCAACCAAAGACATTCAGTGTACTATTTAGCCTCAGTGAACATGCACAGAAGAGGTCTTCACAGTCTCAAGACATCAGTGGTAGAATCAAAACTTCCTGCTCTCAACCAAATAAGATGATAGAGGAAACCTGGTGCGTGACAAATAGAATTGGCTCCAGTGAAACAGAAGATGATAGTGTCAATAACCAGAACTGTCATGTGCATCTCACCCAAGGAGTGCAAATAGGCTGAAACAACTGATAAAATTGTGGGAAGTCCCATATACAAGTGTAGTATAGGAGCTCCTCTATAGCAAGTGGTATTAGACCATTACATCATTATCTGGATATGGAGACTGGGATTTGAATGTGATTGCAGACAGAGAAAAGACTAAGGATGGATCACTATATAACTAGGTGTTTACCTCCAACCATACATTGCTCATTATATAGACGTGGTTGTGGGGAGTTATTTGGTTCTTATTATTAGTAGAGTCTGGAAATTATAATACGTTTATTGATTTCACAGCCAGATGTATAACACTCTAAGCGGTGTTGAGTCTATGTAAGAATAAAGAAGTATTCCATAATGTGAAGCTACCATATGACCCTGCCACATTTACTTTTGATTTAACAGTGTGTATTGTGTTTGCTTATTGGGAACTATCGAGTAACAACTATTATAATAATAACCTTTTAAAGATGTACCTAGACATCATGGCTAGAAGTAATTAGTGGAAGTAGGAATGGTAGATGATACTCTTACCTGACTTAATTGTCTCATCTAATGATGCTACCCAGACTCTTCAGGAGCCCTGTCTAGAGATGGATGTTGGTACATCCGGGGCAGAGTGGTGCTTCAATTCGCTATAATATTCTCACCATTGTCTGACATCTTAATCATAAAGATAAAGGCATTGTTCCCGACCTTTCAGGGTTAATTCACGTGGCTTTTGCACAGTGCTGGGGAGTCACTTGCATCATGATGACACATGGTGTAGAATATTGAGATACAACGCTGTCCTAATAGGGTTAAAGGCATAGGGCAGCTGAGAGCAAGAGAAGACATATTATACACTGGTGGCTTCATCTGGATTCATCCTCAGCTATTCAGGCACAGTCTGCCAGACACAGTCTGCAAGGACTGCTATGTCAACATGACCGGGGCAACAATAGGTCATACACAGGGGAGGCCTGAGGGCATCTGACTCCCTCTGACCCTTACACAGTGACATGACTACTTATCTAAGATAGTTGTTGTCCAACTCAACCCAGCCTGTCCCCAGCAGAAATGTGGCTATCAAACTTATATGTATACATATGGGAGGCTTTGTATAGACCTAATAGGTATGTTAGATGAAAGAAATCTGTTATTTGGCCAATGCACAGCGCTATCTTGGTTCAACCTTCAAGGATTTCGCGACATATTTAATCGTAATATGTGTTGCTTGGTATGCTGCAGCAGTGCTTTGCCAATGACAATCTTATCAAGGCTGCTTCAATGCATTATAATGATCCTTCAGGAATTTATCACCCCCCATGTGGTTGGCATGATACGTGACTGCAGAACTGGCGAGTTACTTTCCAGGACTGTATTTATCCAGTGTGACACTAGGACAGTTTAACTCTATGCTGGTATCAAAGGGTTGACTCCTTGTTTTTAGTAAGTTGATAACCTGTCCTAGATGAGGGGGGGGGGGGTCAGTATGTAGACTGTCCACATCCACTTTCCATAATGACTTTATCATATCGCCATGTAGATATTGATAGTACAGAGTCTATTGATGATTCCCCAATGTACTCTGGAGGTGATCCAGTACTACGAATGATGTGGATTAATAAAGCAACTTTTTTCAGGCAGAGACAGATGACCCCAGCTAGACTTGTGTTAAGACCTACAATAGAGCTACATTGTGTCAGGAGTCATTGTTATTTCTAAGAGACATATTGCATTTATGTCTGCTGTAAAACCATGGAAACTTCCATTCCCCTGATGATCTATCAAATGACTTCCTAACTATAGCAACCATTGATCAAACTGTTTGAGGTGATTACAAGATTTGATACCAAATTGCCTTCAAAGTCTGAAGAATTATATATGTGCCAGTACAAGTTTTGTATTATATATGAAGCAAAGATTGCTCATTAATGTGAAAAGAATATGACCAAAATTTAGAAGACGATTGGAGCTAAAGAATTATTCTACAGGAAAGTTGCTGTACAAGTCCAAATTTGCACCCCATGATAGAGGCCCTTATGCAAAATGATATATTTAATACTATTACCTCGGAGAAATTTCAAGACCTGTGTCCCACATAAATTGGTGCTATATTGCTACTGTATGGTAGGCTGCTCAAAGGTTTTTCTATAAGAAGTGACAACAGCTTACCAGTATACTTTATTCACCCACAGGATGTAGGTACATGATATCATAGGGTGGTGCCATAAATTTTCTCGTAATGAGCAATTGTGCAGGTAATTACCCAGTATTGTATTTGTAGTATCTGCAACTTGTCATCACCATGGTATGATTAGCATACCAACATATTGGTTACTTGGAGAACCGCCAAGATCACACTGTGTCACTGGGTTACGGTGCCTGCACTCACATAGTGTCATTAGTCATTGATTGGTCTCGCCAAGATATGATTAATGTGATTAATCTCACAAACTACGTATTACATTATTCACAACGGCTACAGTTGCCCGTCTTAGTAAGTTCATATTCTGTCTTGACATACTGACCTCTTTTAGAACCCCCTATATGAGGATAAATCCCCTCCTTCATTTTTCATAATTTACCTATATGTTTATCTGTCTTTCTTTCCCTCGCTATCTCTCTTCCTACCTCTCTCTTCCTCTCTTTCTCTGTCTGTCATTGTCCCTATCCAATTCACCCTCTGTTTGCTCCTCTCTTCTTCTCCCTCTATTTATTTCTGTTTCTCCACCTGTCTTTTTTAATTTCTGCTCTCTCTTTAGCTCATTTACGCCTCTAGGTGTAAACAGCATGGGGCAGTAGGCAAGAGATGTTCAGTTAAACTATCCAGCTCCTCCCCTGTAGCCCACAGAAATATTAGGCCACAGTGATAGCTTACGATGAACATCCCCGCATCAACTGTCACGAGCCATAGTCAACGCCAGCTCACTATACTGGATAAGTAGCACTACTTTGCCCACCTCATATTTTACATTTCATAGTGTAGGGGGAGGAGTAGAAGACTGATGTATATGCCTCCTGGTGCCTCCTCCCCACCACAGCTGGAACCCATATACCACATGACTGGTAATTGTATATATGGGGTTTTATAGCTTGCCCCATAAGCCCTAACCGGGCAGAACATTACAAGTAAGATCCATGGCCCCATAATGCAGTTCAGGTTCATGCTTTAGTAAAACAGACACTTTTGGGCTTTTCAGGGAAAGCAGTAATGCAGAAGTTCAAAGAGGGTAAATTTTCTTGCATAACCCTTGGTCATCATGATGCAACAATGCAGCCCTGGGGAGAAAGTCGTCACTTCTGCATTGGTGCATTATTCCGACTCTTCAGGAGTGTCTCATCACCGAAGTGTTAGCATGATGCATGAATGCAGCCCCGGCAAGCTACTCACTGGGGCTGCATTCATGCTACTTGCCGACCAACGGCATAATGTATTAAGGCATCCTTAAAGGGATAATATAATGTCCCTGTGTTAATTTTATATAGCCTCAGATAACTGGTACTCTTTTATGTGAAAAAATATGACATTGTGGTTACCCAGAATTATGTATTTTGATGTAAGTGCGTTGCTGTTAACAATGTGACCTATTGCAGAGGAAGTAAAATGTCAATGATTGCTACCATAGAGGAAACCATATGTCCTTGTTTAGACCCATAGACTTCTTTATTTGCATTCACTAAATAAACGCCTGCATTACTTCAAAAAGAAGTGTTAATTAATCTGCTTCCACTGTCAAATAAATCCTGCCATTACTATATTATATACTTTACACCCGCTCATGTATTACATTGGTGTGAGCTGCACGGCAGGGTGCACCAGGTAGTAACATCCTTAATGAGCTGTACAGTCATCAAGGGGAGCTCTAAGGGGAGTTTCTCCTGCTCCATCTATAACCTAACAGTGTGATATTCCAGTCAACTGCAACTGAACTTTCTAGAGACCACATAAGGTTCATGTGATACACACACTCATGTGCCACCAAGTTACTTGCAGTGCATCATTTTGACACTATCAGCTCCCTAGGCTCACTATCGCTCATTCATGCAGTGCTTGCCAGTTACTTGTCAGCGCTGCAATCATGTACCATTAGTACAATGAATTGTATAGTGTTTGAAAGCAGACTGCTGCACCTAAAGGGTTAATACCTTCTAGCTGGCATCTCCCATGAGACTCCCCAGTGATGGCAAATCTGCAGGTTGGGTTCAGCTGTGCCTGTCCATTACTGGGCTGGAAGAATTTGTTGAATGGATTCGGTGGCTCTGACCAGGTTGGTTAGATAAGCATATAGGCATACAAAGTGTTAAAGCCCAACAAGCCTTAGCCGGGACCCATATCTCCCTGAGTTGTATTTTCCTCTAGCTATAAATACAGTATAGTGAGTAATCTACATGCAAACCTTCTTTCACATGACTACTCTTTTTTTAATCCTACACCCACTGGAGTCCTCTCCTCCAGAGGCTGAACCCATAAGCTAGGGCGTTGGATCGTTCTTGTTAGTGTCAGTGAGATCACGCAAACCAAAGGCCAATGAAGTGAGTAGATCACAGGAGTGCTAGTGTAGTGTGAGCAGCTCACCCAGCCTCAGCTTCCTACCCGAGAGCAGCTCAAAGACATCATAAAACCTGCCCATGCCCATTACAGGACCTTGAAGAAGTTGTTGAATGGAAACGGTGGTTAGATGGGCAGAGTAGGGAATGGGATGGGGTTATGCATGGATGTTTGCCAGGATGAACTGCTTCAAGGCATGCTGTACGTCTCATTGTTTCTTTACACATAAGACTACATTATAACAAGGTATATCATCACTACTTTCAGAACCATGTAATTAAAATGCACTTAATCCCACAATTATAGAGGTCGAAGGGCTATCGCTGCAGAGCGCAGTGCATATCATATCTAGGTTATCTAAAGCTGTATTTTCCTCTATAAATAGCTATTCATACAGTTCATTGAGTAATCTACACGCAAACTTTTTTTTGTTTGCTTATGTTTTTCTCTTTTGTGTTCAGCTCGGTTAACCCAAGGCCTACTATTAAGGACCTTGTGTTTCTGTTTTATCCTCCGCCCACTACAGCCCTCTCCTCTAAAGGCTGTTCATCAGAGCACGGAACCCATTAGCTCAGGCATTGGATCATTCTTGTTAGCGTCAGTGAGATCACCCAAACCAAAGGCAAATGAAGTGAGTAGATCACAGGAGGGCTAGTGTAGTGTGATCAGCTCACCCAGCCTCAGCTTCCTGCCCAAGAGCAGCTCAAAGACATCATAAAACCTGCTTCTGCCAAGCAGGGCTCCCCTAGCACTCTACTACTAACATCTATCTTGCACCTCCATGCAATGTGGATGATGCTTTGCACTGCCATTACCCATTAGCAGCCCCTCTCCCTCCCCATTTGCCACCAGCAAAGGGTGCCTCTGAAAGGCTCTCTTCCAGTCGCCTTATTGCAGGGCCAGGAGGCAAATGGTTAGTGACATAGGGCCTGGCCAACCCCACCTCAAGTCAGTAAATTGACACATAAAACATTCTGTCCTCCCTGGGGGTGAGGCTTGTGCCTGCATTATGTCCAACAAGCTGGTATTTGTCTCGTCATATATAGCAACACAGCAGCTCCTAACTTCCCTCTAAAGGATGTGAGGCATGAGCAGGGCTCAAATATGATTTGAATAATAATTGCTTTTTCAGCTCTACGAATTGCGAAAATACACCTAGTCAATTAGTGTGAAATTGATTAAGGGAATAAATAATTGTATAAGTTCAACCATTAATAATTGGATTTCATAAAAATACATACTATATCATAGCTGATTTTGTCCTATGATCTAGTCAATGCCATCAGCAACTGATCAATCAGTTAATTAGCAAGCTAGATTGCTCCTCCATTTTTTAGAATTCAATCTATATCTACTTGATCATGCAAAAATAGCATCTTAATGCATTTCTCCATCTTGATTTTACATTATCACTTTGCAACCCCTCCCATTGAGACACAAAATCTTGCATTATAAAAGTTTAGTCATTGTGACTTTGTCTGGAAAGGAACTGCTTTTCTGAATGGAAAACCAATACTATGTCATACTTCTATGACTTGCATTGGACAATGCACTGTAAGCAGTTGAAATATTCAGCATGAGCAGTTCCCAGAAGGATTCAAAGTTATAGAGAGCACATGTTAGGCTCACATATTATTCAATTAGAAAATAATCCAAATCTCTCTGTAATCATTCACCTATGTCTTCTGATGTAATATTTTTGCAGCATGGTCACAGAGTTGTACCTGGGGATCGCTAACGTGTGGAGGCATAACATAAACCTAGCACTCATTATTCCAGTAACATTCATAGTAAATTGATATAGGGTTACATGTATAAACATTCTCAGACCAGGGACCAAAGTTTTATAGAATGGTGTCTACTTTCATGTTTTTATTGTTTCCCAAATGTTGTCTGGCTTGGGATAAAGGGCACAACAACCGGATGCTAAATGATATACATGAAAATAGCAAAACACGCTTCTGAAATCATTTGTCATCAACATGTGATATGTCTGACCTTTTTTGACTAGCTTGGAACCGAAAAGGTTCAGCCATGTCTATCTTCTTTTTGAAGAATGTGTCAGGTATGATGCAAGATCATGTATAAAAGAGTCATTTTGGCAACATACCTGCCCATAGAAATACAGCCAGGCTGAAACATTACGTTTTTTTTTGTGTTTTGCAGTGTGGACTGTGAGCTAAATTTGATACATCACCAAGTGCAAGATCACAGCAGTAAGTTATCTGTTTCTCATTGCACTTATTAACAATACAGAATGCATACATTGTATCAATTTCCTTCATAAAACAGTTAAATTTGTAACGGGAAGGGAAGATTCACAAATGGTAAAACAGCTAGTGAGTGAGCATGTATGTGTGAAGAGAGGGGTGGGGGATGGCAGAACCCTGACCCAGATGCATCAATTTGTATAGGTTACCTTTCCCAAAAAGCTACCAGGGTTCTGGGAAAAGTCCCAAAATAGGTTATCTCATTTGGTAATGTTACTACAAAGTTCATTGTGATAGTGCTTGAAAGTTGCCATGGCAAGGAACTTACTATTTGTAGCTACAGAATGGAGCATATCTTGTACGACCAGCATATCACTGACTCACCAATGTAACAGCACCCAGACATCCACTAGGGCTGCATTGGTGAAGATAACCCATGAGGTATAAATGAGTCCTTGATTATTATGTGTATCAAAATCATAAGGGTACCTACAAATGTACCTGCTGCCAGGACCCTGAACATGTTAATACTGTTTTAAGCATAGCTAAAAGTACATCTTGAATGCTGACTTTGCATAATAATGATCCTCACATAGGTTCTACCAACATGACTGTGAATTTACCACTGCCCCTGATACCTGCAGCCATGCATTTAGCCTTGACTTTCAGGGTAAATTGAAGCCTGGAACGTGATCAGATTGGAAGTCAGGTGCACCAAGGTCACTTAGCTGTGTGCTTCTCCACAGAGGCCTACAATTAGCCAGGAAGGTAGGCTAGCAGGGAGAGAGAGAGGGAGGGAGATGTGGAGGAGGAGAGAGGAAAGCAGGGCTCTTTGCTATTGAGTCCAAACACAGAGGAAACTGCCAGCAACCTGAGAGTGATCATGAACGTCCTTCACTAAAGGTCAGAGACCTGACGAACCAGGGCCTAGTCAGTAGTGCGGGCAAGTGTTGGCAGGAGAGGGGAAGCCCATGTCACATCAGCGGTGTCTCCGAATTAAGGGAAATGATGGAAAAAGTAAAAGTTTGGGCAATAAACAGGCTCATGCTGTCATTGAATGCACTGTCACTCATTACAAAATCTGTTTATCTGCTCCCTTGACATAGAAGTTACCTTTTCTTTTGTGTTCCAGCCCTCCTGGGTTATGTTGAACCTACTGACATCTTTGCTCCAATACTGTGCATTATGAAAATGCTATGACATCTGTTGATTGCCTTGACCATTTCATCCAGTAGTGTATCAAGTTTGGTGTGTCATCTTTAGGGTTACGCCCTCTTATTTTAATCAATCACATTCAGTGTACTATTAAGCCTTGGTGAGTATGGGTGGAAGATGTCTTTGCACTCTCAAGACAGCAGGGGTAGAATTGAAACATCCTCCTCTCAACCAAATAACATGATAAAGGAAACAGATAGTGTTGGCTCTAATGCAATGGAAGATGATAGTGCCAATAAACAGAACTGTCATATCCACCTCACCCAAGGGGTGTAAATAGGCTGAAACCACTGATAAAATTGTTGGAAGCCCCATATAGTCTAGGAGCTTCCCTATAGCAAGTAGTATTAGACCATCAAACTGTTGGGATATAGAGACTAGGATTTGAATGTTATCACACACAGAGGAAACAGGAAAGATCTGAGTGGATGGCTATATAGCTAGGTGTTTACTTCCATTGGTATACTGCTCATTATAACTGTGTTTGGAGGAGTGGTCGTGGAGAGCTGTCAATTGGTTCTCGTTATTACTAATGAAGCTACTATAATGGCCCACCTTCTTTACAGACCCCAACCAGTGTGTAGTTTAATTGTTTTGCAACATTTCCGGGTGCAAAGTTTATTATCTGATAAAGTTTACCATATGTCCCTGTCACCATGTCACTTGTATTTGCAAAAAGCTTAGGGAGATGTCAAAATTGTAAATGAAAGACAGAGAATTTGCAGCTTATAGAATACAATGTTTCAGAACTATTCTGTCTTCATCAGGAATAGAAAAATATGCCATAGAGTGGCAAATATTTGTCACAGACGCGATAATGAAATAAGATATGGTTTCAACAGCATACATGTTTTCCAAAAGAGTTACATCATCACGAATTAATGCATAAACCTTCCAAGTTAGAATATGTTTCTCTGTTGTACCTCATTAAAATGATAATAATGTCTGATAGGCACGGAAAGTAAAGAGGTGAGCCTGTTCTACAGATGCTTATCCTGTGTAAATGGACACATTTTGTGTACATGTGTTGATTGTGTCTGCCAATTACTGGAAGTAGGGATAGCAGATGAAATCCTAACCTTACTTAATGTCTCATCTAATGATGCTTCCCAGACCCTGGAGGACCACTGTCTGGAGATGGATTTTAATACAGTCAGAACACCATAGTGTTTTTAATTCACTATACCATCATCACCATGCTTCACTAATGCAACTCTGATATTGCATGTTAACCCTTTAAGGATGGGGGGTTGTCATGATACATGAATGCATCCGTTACAAGTAATGCAAGGCTGCATTGGTGCATCATGACGATAGTGTCATCTTTAAGCGACACGCGTCCTTAAAGGATTAATCATTAGTACTGTATTGTTACAGACACAGTTATTCTATTGCTCAAGGGTTTGCATTGTGCAGAGAGTAGGGAGTCACTTTCATCATTGTGACAAATGTAAAAGAATATTGAGATATCATGCTGTCCTATAAAGGTTGGAGGCATAGGGCAGCTGCGAGCAGGACCAGCCACATTATACACTGGAGTCTTCATTGACATTCGTCAGCAGCCATCCAGTCTGCCAGACACAGGCTGCAGGGACTGCAAGGTCAACATGACCTGGGCAACAATAGGTCATACACAGGGGAGGCATGAGTTTATGTGACTCCCTCTGACCCTGAAGATAGGGACAACACTACTTGCTGTATCCTAAGAGTATCCAAACTGTATCCTAAAATCACTACCCACATAAGCCCTGCCAGCCCGCAGGAAAAACTGCAGCTATCAACTATTACATGCGTACATTTGGAAGGCAACGTATAGAACTAACATGTGAGTTAGAAATATGTTGTATACCCAATGCCCAGCGCTAAGTTAGGTGTTGTGCTTGGTTGAACTTCTAATGATGGCCTGACACATTTAGGCTTCATGTTTGTGGCTTGCCATGTAGAACTAGTACATTACCCACAACTTACTTGCATTACAGTATTTTGGTGAGCCTTAGACAGTATATAAATCCCATGACGTCAGCATAATTTATGACTGTAGTGCTGGTGAGTTTCTTGCCAGTGCTAGATTTATGACAACAGAAGTACATTGAAACCCTATGTCAGTATTGAAGGTTTAACCCCCTGTTTATAGTAGGTTGATGACCTGTCTTAGATGGTGAGGTCGGCATGCAGACTGTCCACATGCACTCTCCATGATGACCTCATCATATCGCCATGTAGATAACAATGGCAGAGTGTCTATTGATGAGTCTCCTGTGTACTCTCGAGTGGAGGTGATGCAGTGGTATGAATGACTACTAATAAGGCCAAATAAAAAAAAAGTTTTGTTTCAGGTAACATGGGATGAAACTCTAGGGTCGGTAGGTCGGATTTTTTTTTTTTTTACTTTTTTTTTTTTTTTTACATTACCCTTAAATTGACCCAAAAAAGTATGAAAATGGGAAGATTTTTTCAAAACTTTTGAAAACCTAAAATTTATCCCCAAAAAGTGTAAAAATATAAAACATTCTTCAAAATTGCATACAAAAACGTAGGGTCGGCCCTGTTTACATAGGGTCGGTCGGGTTACCTGAAACAAACCTTTTTTTTTTTTTGGCCTAAGCAACTTTTCATTTATCAAATGACTTGCGAATGATCAACAACCATTGATAGAAATGATCAACCATTGATCAAACCAATTGAGGAGATGACAAAATTTGCGACCAACCTTATTTTTGTAAGTCATGGGTTGTGTCTGAACCAAAATTGGTCCAATTTTAGAAATCTTAAACATGTTTACAACACAGGTTGAATCATTTATAATGAGAAATGCTACAGGACAGCCGCTGCCCCTGTTGTGCAGGGGCTTATACAGGATTGGAGTTTGTTTGAAACCTGTCCTATATTGCAACTCTATGGTATTAGCCTGCCATCATGGCTTTTTCCCTGTCAGTTGTCAGAACTTGTGACTACAGACAGTATAATTCATTCACCGGTAGGAAGTAGATACATAATGTAATTGGATGGTAGCATAAAGTCCCACCTGATGAGCACTTATCCAGGCTATTACCATGTATTGTATTTGTATTATCTACCATTTATGGTCTCCATTGTATGATTAGCATACCAATGTATAGGTTGCTAGAAGACTACCATTAACACATTATGTCACTGCGTTAGTCTGTGATTAGTCTGGACAAGATGTGATTAATGTCTATTCACGATGGTGGAAGTTGTCTGTCCAAATCCATGTCCCTTCTGTCTTAAAATGTTGACAAGTTCATCTCCAGCCTATAGCTTTGCTTACATTCTGCCCCAACCCACGTCATCAATGATCTCTTCCCCCATCTCCCTCTGTGTATGTCATTCTCTAAGTATCTTACTCTTTCTCTGTCTATCTAAGTTTCTCTCTATCACCCTCTTCTTTTGTCATTTCCACCTTTAGTTCTGCAGTTTTAGTAACAGGTGCACAGCAGCTGGAGCAGGAGGCAGCAGGCAGGTGATGTCCGGTTAAATTGTAAGGCTCCTCCCCCAATAGCCCACCGAAATATTGGGCCACAGTGATAGCTTACTATGAACATCCCACATCAACTGTCACAAGTCATAGTCAGCACCAACTCACTATGCTGTTTAAGTACCTCCACTCCAACTTTGCATTTGATAGTGTATGGGGGAGGAGTAGAATACTGATGTGCAGGCTTCATGGTGCCTGCTCTCCACCACAGCTGGAACCCATATACCACATCACTGGGAATTGTATATATGGGATTTTTATAGTGAGCCGCAATAAGCTCTAACCGGGCAGAAGGTTCCAAGTAAGAAACATTGCTCCATAATGCAGTTTAAGTACATGTTTTGGCAGAACAGGCACTTTTGGCTTTTTCAGTAAAGGCATTTATGGAGATGTTCAAAGAGAATCAAATTTCATGACAGCAACATGTACATTATGATGTGACTGAAGTCATCCGATATTCATTACAAAGCCTCTGATAAATAGTATTTCTCTTTGATGGGAAAAATATAATGATGTAGTCAAGCACACATACATATTTCGATTTTAGTGTGTTGATGTTAACAATGTGACCTAGTGCAAAGTTTCTTGGTATTCTCTTTATAAAAAGGAAGGCATATGTTGATAATAAACTCTATAGACTTCTAAAGTATAATGTTAAAGTAAGCAGTATTACTAGAACTCTGCATTTGCAGACCTGCCTTCATTCCAAAAGAAGCTGTCAATTCATCTGCTTCTGCGGTCAAATAGAATCCAGAACATGCCTTTATAATAAACTCTACAGCAGCTCCTGTATTACATGGGTAAGAGCTGCTCAGAGGGAGTCACTAGGTGTTGACACCTAACTATGTCTGTAATGAGCTATTCATCTGTACAGTAACTGAGGCAAATTCTAAGGGAAGCTGCTCCAGCACAGTCTATAACCAGACAGTGCGGTATTCCAGTCAACTGCATTTTAACTCTATATGGACCGCATGAGGTCCATGTCAATTTCTCGCTACATATAATGCATAAATTTATGTGCAAGCAAATAATTCTCTGCTGGTGCATTATGCTGACTCTGTATCAATCCCCTAGGGCCATCATGATGCATCCAGGCATTGCCAGCCAATTACCTGACAGTACCACATTCATGCATCATCACAATGTATAGGCAAAGGGATTTAAAGCACGCTTGCCACAGTTAAAGGGTTAATACCTTATAGCAAATATCTCCAAGGAGACTCTCCAGTGACTGATGGCAAATCTGCAGGTCGGGTTCAGCTGTGGCAGCCCATTACAGGTCTTGAAGAAGTTGTTGAATGGATATGGTGGCTCTGACTGCGGTATTTGGATGTGCTGGGTAGGCGACGAGATGGGGTTCCAAATGGATGTTTGCCTGGATGAACTGCTTAACAAGCATTCTGTACATCTCAATTATATCCTTCTCATTACACATTGGACTTAGCCTCAACATGCCACATAATTGCTTTGAGAAATATGTATTTCAAAAGGGTCCAGAATTCCACAAATATTGATGGCAAATGCTGATCAATATGGTGATCTGAAGCTTGCCTGAAAATCTTCTATCCCTCATTGTGTGAACACTTTTAGTGCTTTATGAATTATGTGTACTCAAAACACATATTGAGAGGAATCTGTAATTGAAAAAGTTTGAGTATCAGGAGCCTTGCTACTATTCAAAGTAGATGAATATGTAGGAAATACTTGAATTGATGCAGGCTCAATCATCTTAGTATAAATACTTGGTAATTTATCAGAACTAATATATACTAAAGTCATGGCAATATTTCACCAGCATTGTATCAAAAAGAAAACAGTCACTCTGTCTATTGCTTTGCTGTCATTTACCGTTTAATCCCTTATTGAAAAAGATATCCTAGACCGATGTCGGCGATCATCAATCTGAGCATATGAAATCCTCTAACTACATATCCAACCCATTGAGGAATGCTCTTTTCTGTTAAGCTCAGTTTACCAGTGACTTATTATTGAGGACCTTGTTTTCTTCTTTTATCCTCCCCCCACTACAGGCCTCTCCTCTGTAGGCTGATCTTCAGAGCACGGAACCCATCAGCTCGGGCGTCAGATCATTCTTGTTAGCGTCAGTGATATCACGCAAACCAAAGGCCAATGAAGTGAGTAGATCACAGGAGGGCTAGTGTAGTGTTAGCAGCTCACCCAGCCTCAGCTTCCTACCGGAGAGCAGTTCAAAGACGTCATAAAACCACCTAGCACTCTACTACTAACATCTATCTTGCACCTCCATGCAATGTAGATGATACTTCGCACTGCTATTACCTACTAGCATACCCGACCTCCCCATCTGAAAGGCTCAGACTTTTTTTTCTCTCTCTTCCTACAGCCTTTTTGCAGGAGTAGGAGGCAAATGCTTAGTGACATAGGGCCAGGCCCAACCCCACCTCAAGTCAGTAAATTGACACATAAAACATGGTGTCGTCCCTGGGGGTGCTACTTTTGCCTGCATTGCATAACTTCCAACAAGGCAATATTTGTCTTTTTATACATCGGGAAATTTCTGGCTGTCTTCTCATAGATAGAAAGCATGGGAAGGGATGTGGTGTTCAAATGATTGTGTCTTTTGCAGCTAATGAATTGTGAAATACCACAAGTCAATCAATCAATTGATTGAGGGTTTGCAATATAGTTTTCTAAATTATTAGTTATAACAGTAACACATTGTTTGTGTAGTACATCACATCCGTTCAACCATTGATGATTGGGTTTATGAGCACAAAAACTATACAGCACATCTCTGTCCTATAATCCCCATCAATGGCTAATCCATCAATGGCTAATCCATTAGTGAATTAGAAATCTAGATCGCTCCTCCATTCCACAGAATTCAATCTATATTGACTTGATTATGCAATAATAACATCTCAATGTATTTCTTCCCCCATCTAGATTTGATATTATCCTTTCGCAGCTGCTCCCATTGAGACGCAAGATCTTGAATTATTAAAGGTGGCTCATTATGACTTTGTCCAGAAGGGAATTCCCCTTTCTGAATGGAAAATAAATACTTTTTCATACCTTTACGACTTACATTGGACAATGAGCTTCAGCAGCAGAGGTTCCCAGAAGAATTTATAGTATACAGACCACACATTAGGCTCGCATGTGATTGAATAAGGCAATTATCCAAGTTTCATTGCAATTTGTATCCCATGTCTACTGATATAATGTACGCACTTGGTCGTATTTATGAATCACAGTCTTGTAGATGCATATGTATAATTTCTGGCAATTCTTCTTCAAATTACGGGGAAAAGACACCTTTTACGCTCATGCCCTTTTCTGATAGAAAGAATTGCCCCATCGCTTAGAAATTTTTTGGGTGTATGGCGAGATAGTGTACGTACGAGTTGTAGTTCACCATAGAATATTTATGAAACAAGTTTATTCAAAACATGATTTAGACCAACATGAATATGAGTGTCTTGTGGCCACTAGTTGAGTTAGATGGGTGGAGAAGGTGATGGAGGAGGTGCAGAATAGGTGCAGCAGCCCGATTAAAATGTGATTAGAGCATGTTATTCAGGGCTGGTAATGCTCTCACAGGGATGCTGGACCCTACCAAATACCACAAAGGACCATCAGCATGATTAAAAAGCACTTAAATCCCTCAATCAGAGGGTGCTAACTGCTGTTATCTGACATTATCCAAACATTGTGTGTATTTTAAGAGAGACAACCTTAGATAGTTGATTAGGGGTTGAGCAGGATCCCCACCCCTATTCTGGTGACCTTACACATGCCCACCCTGGGACAGAATCTTAGCCTCTCATATGGTTACGTCACTTAGTGAAAATAGCTGATGAGATAAGTGTATAGCATTCCCATATGAGGGAGGACCATGCAGTCCTCACCTATCTGCCCCCATGTTCAGGTCATCAAACCTAGAAATGGAAGGAATTTTTACAAAGAACAACACTGCTAGATTTTGGGCGTGTGTGTGTGGAGGGAGTAGGGGCGGTTGCTAATATAAATGAACCCTGAACTGTGGGCATCCATTTGTATATTTCAATTTGCCCGAAACAGATACAATGATTTTGGGAAATGTGCCATGATAGGGGATGTCATTTTTAAACAATCCTACATTTTTTTCGCCATCTGGCTATCTTATGTGGCAACTTTCTAATAATTCTGTAGCTATAACCTGATCTAGGTTGAGTCTGTAATCTCACACCTTTTATCGGAATGATGCGTTCTCCAGAGATTAAAGTCCCTTAAAAAGAGAATTAGTCCCTTTGATTAGTAATAATGAAGCCATAGTGCTTTCTGCCCTTTGAAAATGTCAGCAGACAGAAACTAACCCCTTTGATTTAATGCTTTTTGTTGTTTCATACTCTTTGCATGACCTGTGATTCAGATAGTTTTATTAATTGTTCAGTTCTAATTAAACATCAAGGCACTTGGAGTGTGACAGAGATTTCATAATCCATAATATTACCATTACAATATCTATTTAAAAGCATCACATTAGTCTAGTGCAGATATACCATTTCATCCTGATAGTACATGTAAGTGTCCTAATGCTGATATCTTACTAGAATCTCCAACAGTGACTGCTAATCTAACCCTGAATGATTATGTTGAGGCTATTTCAAGCATAGCAAAAGTACATGTCTTGAATTCTGGCTTTACAAATTGATGATCACCCAATTGGTTCTACCTATACGACACTCTGTGTATCTACCACTGCCTCTTATAACAGCAAATATGCTTTTCAAAGTGAAAAAAGATCAAATTAAAAGTCAGGTGCATCGAGGTCACTTGGCTAGGTGCCTCTCCACAGAGGACTATAACTAGGCAAGACGGAGGCTGCCAGGGGAAAAGAAAGAAAGAAAAAGAAGGGAAACAAACAAACAAAGAAGGAGGTAGAAGAGTAGGCCCCCTTACTATTGAGTCCCGAAAGGACAGAAATACCACTGACAGGGAGCAATTGTGAATGTCCTTTACCAAAGGTCAGAGTCCTGATGTATCTGAGCTTAGTGAGTAGTGAGGGCAAGTATGGTTAGAAGCAGGGGTAGTCCATGCCCCAGCCGCAGTGTCTCAAAATTCAGGAAACTTCTGAGAGAAAGTGTCTCCAAAAAATAGGGTCGTGCTGTCATCAAATGTGCTGAGCTTCTTTCCCCAAATGCATGTCTGTTTTTTTCTCTCCTTCTTAACTGCTTTGACACAACAATCGTGTCAGCCATCTTTTGTTTGGTAAAGATTGTTATTATAGGCTAGACAGTCACTCATAAATATGTAATGGCTATAACTACAACTTTTGTTCACTGGGATATGTTTTAGTATATTTCTATTATTTGATTTTCCTTTGGCCAATTGAATTATACAAAATTGAATAAAACATCTATATGTATTTGAAATAATTGCCAGAAACAATGTTTTAAAACTTTCTCCTCAACATTCTTTTGCACTATTCAAACTCACCAGTGAGCTACTTGAGAAGAAGTGGCACCTGTAAGATTCGGAATTTTATTACATACGACTTTCTCCAATATTTTAGGCAAACAATATAAAAGTCTTCAAGTCTATCCTCCATTACACCAAAAGCTCTCACCAAAAGTCATACCAAAGCCCTACATCATCTTATTTCTCCTACAGCTCATTCAAAATCTCTCCTGCACGTCTTCAGTAGACTAACACTTTAACTAAGGGATAATGCCCATTTTTTTACATCATGCAAGGCATTGTATTGGTACTTGACATCATTCAAGAGCGTATCATTCCATAAAATTATCATGATGCATTAATGCAGCTCTAGCTGCTGTATACATGCCGATATGAAGCATTGAGCACTCTACCATTCTTAATGGGTTAAGTCAAACTTACTGATATCTCTCCTATAATGTGCATTGTAAGAATGCAATGAAATATTTTAATTGCTTTGGGCATTTCATCCAATCCCATATGGGCTTACGTGTGTTACCACTAGGGTTGTGAGCTATTACTTTAACCAATGACATCCTGTGTACTATTTAGCTTCGATGAGCGGGCTTGGAAGAGGTCTTTGCAGGCTCAAGACAGCAGGAGTAAGATACAAAATTCCTCCTCTGAGCTAAATAAGATGATAAAGGAAGTCTGCCGTGACAAATAGCTATGGCTCTAATGAAATGGAAGATGATGGTGGCAATAACCATCAATGTCATTTGCACCGCAGCTGACCGATATCGGCATTTTGTTTATAGTAGCTCGATTACCTGTCATAGATGGAGAGGTCAATATGTAGACTGTCCACATGCACTTGCCATAATGACCTCATCATATCACCATGTAGATAACAATGGCACAGTGTCTATTAATTAGTCTCCTGTCTACGCTGGAGGTGATACAGTGTTATGAATGATGTTTGTTGATAAAACAACTTTTCCATGAAGCAACTTTTCCAGCTAGGACCATGTTAAGACCTACAAAAGAGCCATTGTATTGTACAAGTCTGGGATCAATTTCAAAACCCAAGACTATTCTGTATTTTTCATGCAATCATAATTTCAGATCTAGGTCTGTGTTTAGTGTGTGATACCACAGAGTTTCAGATTTCCCTGAATACTCATCCAACAATTTTCAAACCATTATTGGTCAATGGGTAGGAGGAAGGTAGGTTAACAAGGTACTAGCGATTAAACATTCTCCCAGCACAAAAGCAAATACTGTAATGTTGTGTCCAATTAAAGGTTTGCCGGCATGATTTACCCAGTGCTTCTTCTTGACAGAGCCTCATTCAAGATAATTTTTTTAATGCTTAAGACATTTTTGAAAATTCCTCTACTGCCTAGGCTTATAAAAGACTGCTGATTAAATGTGACAATATGGTACATAGAAATGAAAAAATAAGAAAAGTAGGGTGTTCCTTCTAGTATTATTAACACTGCTGCTAGCACCCAGGACAGCCGACCTTCCCCTCCCACCTACCTGCCCCCATCCCCTCCCCTGAGATTCCTGAGATGGGAATCCTTGTCACCGCGGCCTGGAGCATTACCTCCAGGCCAGTGGGTGGCTCAGGCTGATGCATGCCATGCAGACAAAGGGTATTCTGTAACAGAAGATGGTGCCAGTTGGCCTATATGCTCTCTGTGATTTCATCACCATTTTTGGACATCCACTTGTATGTATCTATGTCAGTTCCCTCTCCTAGTCTCACCCAACACCTATGCTTGATCAAGGAGTGATACCATTGTTGTTGAGCTAAACCTTGAAGGGATTGGTTTTGGTATACTGGTCTCAGGAGAAAGGATGGGAGTGTTCTCCAAGAGCAAATTTCTAACAATGTTGACAGACTCTGAAGGCATTGACAGTTTCTGCTGTCTCCCTAAGAATGTATATCCGGAGCTGGGCCGCTGTTGTGTAAATGGAGAAACCCTGCTTCATTAGGGTTGCATTGAGCATTGCTTGTAATGCAGTTTTTGCTCATTGTGAAAGGCATTTGGGTGCTTATCATATTACAGTTTGGGTTTTAGGTATCATAGCTGATAAAGGAAGCATGATACTAATAATTACATTACATTGAATCATGCCATATTATATGATGCTCATGGGATGCAGGCAAACCTTCTTTAAGTCTAGCTTTGTATCTCTCACTCTATGGATTCACACATTGGACGGCATAAAACCTAGCATTTTAAGCAGAAATAGACATTGCTTGCAGTGGCTCTTTCTGTGAATTAGGCCCATGCAAAATGTAGTCCCTTTAAAAGGTATCTGATTGTTGCTTGGACACTAAACCTTCATGAATTATATGTGTTAAAGTTAGCACACATAAAGCCTGGATTAATAGTTATGTCAGAAATGATAACGAACAAAAGCAGTTCAATCAGATGAATAGCAACCTTCAATACTTTTTATAGTGTATAAGTACTATAATTGCATTTACTATTCTACTCATGCAATGGCTTGAGGCATTTCTTGGGACTTCATGTATCTGCTATATAGGTGCCAGAAACAATGCATATGTATAGGCGTGTCAGTGTGCTCCTCCTAATATCTTTATAGGTATAGATATTTACAAGTTCTCCAATGCATGAACAGCCACGCATCTGGTCCTTCTAAAAAGGTAGATTCGTTGGCTGTCCTATATTGACTCTAGCATAGAGGCATGCAGCTAGGTGAGAGAAAGTATTGATTTGTTAGCAGCATTAGCATTTTTATTTAACCCAACAAGGCCAGAATAATTCCTTAGTTTTCATTCATCGCCATCTCACACCAATATAGTTGCTGCGAGTAACTCACTTTTATTGATACAGTATATGATTCTAACCCTTTAGGAGTGTATGGTAGGGTCTTTATGATAGATGTATGTAGCACTGGCCAGTACCTCTCCACATCAGAATTCATGCATACTGGCAATGAAAGACCACAGTGCATTAAAGCACCAAGCTGCCATTTTAGGGTCGGGAGAAAACAAATGCAGTGCACAGCATTAGCACAAGTAAATGAGAGTGTGACTTGACTATCCTTCTTCACACAGTAGTTTATAGTGTGAGTGCACTTTTTGTGGTACATCGATGTTCACAGTATTTTTCTTGGAAAGCTAGACATGTCTCGCCATTGTAATCCATTATGCCCAGGTGGTCTGAATATATGAGGAGGAGCTTAACCCTGGTCTTTATGATGCATGAATGCAGCCCTGTCAAGCAATTTCCCAGTGTTGGATTCAAGCATCTAGCCAACCCTATGGTGTTTAATCACTTCTGAAGGCTCAGCATGATGCATCAACGCAGCACTGGTCAGCAAGTTACTCCCTGAGGCTGCATTGGTGCATTATGGCCACAAGTGTCGTCTTTTAGCGACATGCCATCCTTTAAGGGTCAACTGAAGGAGACCATTGCATTAATATTTAGGTGTGTTGTTAGATGATCCTATAAAAACTCAGAAAGTAATATAAGCCAACAACAGCAATATATATATGCTTGCACAAACTTTATGAGTGGTAGAGGGGGAAAACACACAGACCCTCGTCCCTGGTCTAGAATAACTATACACACCCTTTTATTTTAGATCTCAGGAATCTGAGCCAGACATAGCACACCTGCTTCATGTAGCTTGCATGCTATTGAAATAACATCAACAAAGACAAAGCAGAGCGATGCTAGTATTTGACCATGAGAGGGGTAAAACAAGGCCTGTCTAGAGAAAGGGTAGGGTGTAGAAGAATATATCTCCCTCAGGGATTTTTTTTTAAAGTGTTTTATTGGGTAAAAGAGACAAATACAAAAGTAGATGTTTCATCCTAGCTTAGGCGCATTGCCTTGCTTCCGCTAGGTCCCCTATCATGTCAATACATTATCACAGTTTCATACATAATATGGTTATGGCGTTTCCTTAAATTCATTCATTATTTCACATATACAGACTAAAAATTGCAGTTAAACAGGTGTGGTATTAAGATCATTTGTTGATGAGATGAGATGAGATGAGGAGGGGTGGTTGGTGTACATAGTAGGGAGCATTTTACAACTAGGAGGTATTACACGGTTACTACATGAAACAGTGGTCATAATCTTTTTTTATCATAACTTTAAAATCAGCCAGGCTGTGAATAGTGGTATAACAGGGTTTTAACATGTTCCAACGTATGATGGCTCTGTAAAAACAACTCCTCAGTACAATTGGTTTGAGCGATCTAGGGATCTTTAACCTAATACCTTGGTTATGCCTTGTTGGCAAATTCCTATCGTGGACTAGATGAGGTTGACTTTTAAGGCTAAAAGCATAAAATAAAAGGTGAATGTCCCTTCTAGTGGTAAGATACATACATTTACTATTATCATGCAGTTGTATAGTGTTATACAGCGGGTTGGCTTCAAGCTTTATCTTGTAAACGGTCCTGAGAGCCTTATTTTGTAAAAACTGCAGCTCATTAGATCCACCTATGTTGCCCCTGTCCCATACATAATCAACATAATCAAAGGAGGGTAGAGTCATTGTTTTGTACTTAGTAAGAGCAGTCAGAGAATCAACATACATTCTGGCCCTAGCTGATTGAATTATCTTATTCCTAATATTATTAACAGTATTTTTTCTGTGCTGTAAAAACTTAAGCTCGGGGTCTAAAGTGAGCCCCAGATATGTAAAATTATATACCCTTTCTAGAACAGCACCGTTTAGTATTAAGATAGGATTTTTCCTTTGGAAGTTATTAAAGTACATCCATTTAGTTTTTTTCTCATTAATAGTAAGACAATTTTCTAAGCACCATTTTGAGATTAGATTGATTGCAGTTTGCATTTTTTGTGGGAAATTCAATGAGACAACAGCGTCATCCGCATATAAAGTTAAATTAAAATTATAGATTTTTGGCAAGGAGTTTATATATATAGAGAAGAGCACTGGACCCAAGACGGAACCCTGGGGAACACCATACGTTATTGTTTTCTCATTAGATAGAACATTATTTGCTACTGTTTTTTTAGATCTAAGGTGGAGGTAACTTTTGAACCAATTTACGGTATTTTCACTAAGTCCAAAAAGGGATAATTTTTCTATTAATTTAGAGTGTGAGACTGTATCAAAAGCTTTTTTATAATCCAGATATAGGGAGATAGTAGGCTTGTTATTTATTATATTTTCTATAATATTTTGTAAGTGTTCCTGAATTGCCGTTTGAGTCGAGTGGCCCGCTCTATATCCGTGTTGCCTTGGCGATAGGAGATTGCATTCATTCATATAACACTGTAACCTCGTACAAATTATTTTCTCTAGAATTTTCCCTGGTAAGGGTAATAGACTAATAGGTCTAAGATCTCCAACCTCTATTGAGTTTGCCTTCTTTGGAAGGGGCACCACTGTTCCAGCCTTCCATTTGGATGGAAAAACACTCGTCATGAGACACTTGTTGTACAGGCATAAAATAACATCTAGTATACACATGAAGGCATCCTTAACCCTTTAAGGGCCGCTGCTGCCTCTGGGCAGCATCTAAAATACCCTTGAAAAACCGCTGCTGCCCTAGGGCAGCAGATTTGCTACCCTTGGGCAGCAATACCTCTAAATTACAGCTCCTGCTATGGAACAAAGAATAAGAATTTTTGAATCAATCCAAAAATATTTAACATGAATGATACGTCCCCTTGTCAGAAAGGTTAAATTTCTGTCTCCAATACAACTTATTTCACTCCTTAGCCACTATCCCAGGGAGCACATACATGCAAAGTTGCATATTCCCATGGCATAGGGCCGGTGGTTAAGTCCCAAATGACATTTTTCAGGGCCAGCAGGGAAAGGGTTAAGTACAGTAGTTTTTATATTTTTAATTGAAGATGTATTATAGGTGACGAGATTTGTGAATGTTCCCGATTGGTTATTATTTAAAGACTCAAAGTCAATCAAATTTGAAAGGCAGAGACTCCACTAGCTTTGTTATTCTGTATATCTGTCTATGGATAAATGTGTCTCGTGCCTCCAATAGGAACCTGTCATGTTGCTCTGAGGTGATTCTAATTCAGGGCATGTCTCACTTCCACACACACCGTTATGGCAAGGGGCTTGGGTAAATTGAGAAATCAGGTTTCTGGCAGAGACCCTGGTTCTGTTATAGCAACCTTAGTCACCCTTCACCAAAAAGTCCACACTTTATGACTGTTTGAATCTACAAAGAGTTGAAGATGCTTAAAAGGACACTTTAAGTGGCTTTGAGTTCAGTAAGGCCAAAAAAAAAAGGTGTGTTTCAGGTCACAATGGTCTGAAAATCTAGGGTAGTTAGGTTTTTTTTTAATTTTTTTTTTTTTACTTTGGCCTGAAAAGTACCTAGAAATTGACTCGCGAACTTTAATGCCGACTCGCCGAGGACCGCCGTGACTCATGAATTATCAGAACAACTCTTAAATTGCCCTAAAATGACCTAAAGTATAAATATCTTTTCAAAATTGGATAAAAATTTCTAGGGTCGGCCCTGTTTTCCTAGGTAGGGTCGGGTAAGCTGAAACACACCTTTTTTTTTCTTTGGCCTAATTGCCAGGTAAATGGCATTTGAGTGACTTCAAGTAACATTTACTGGAATAAAGGGGATTAATGTGATCCTTTAAGCATCCCAATACTTGCTTAAATGCAAACATTTGTGCATTCCATCCTCTGGAAAGAACTCTGTGTAGTAAGGATGAGGTGTTTTAAACCTGTAGAGTTGGCATGATGCTTGAAAACAACACTGGCGACTTACTCCGCAGGACTACATTGATGCATTGTGCTGGCCCTAAAGGGTTAAGCCCATCCTGTCAACACAGAGGAGGGGTTTCGATAGAACTCAATCAAAAGCCCATCCTTCAGAAACCTTCTGTCTGTGATTTTAAAATTCATGGTGCACCCAATTGGCTTGCCAGTGTCACTGTATGGCAGAGTATTGGCGTTTAGTGCAGGAGCTATCAGAATAGGGCTCAGGCCTTGGTTGTCTATGGTCTGTTAATGGAGTCCAGATCCCCTGTGAGCTTTGCAGACGACTGCTTTATAAGCTTCTAAAGCCTGCAGGGAGTGAAGCCAGCAGAATCTATCAAAACCACATATCTCTGTTTCACAAAGTGTCAATGCAATGCCTGATATGCATGGGTTAGAGGTATCTGTCATAGTTGTGTGTGTCTGAAGGGGGTGGGTGGGGGGGTATTCATGCTCTCTACACACATAGTGGGAGGCGGACTATGCCACCCCCTCCAAAAATGTAAACATAACTTTTGAACCATAACATATGAGGATCACCGTACATTACCTCTCCCACTTAAGAAAGGTTATTGGGCATGAGAGAATGGTCTTGCAATCAGAGCTAAGGGAAGTCCTAGATTTAAACTCCCAGTGCCACTATAAACAGGGCTACGTACCTGGCCCGGCCCCACTCTGACTGTAACTGGAGGGGTTCCGAGATCCGGGCCTTTCAGCACATGTATGTCAGAGTCCAAAGCGCAATGATTGCAGCTGGCAGGGCTGGTCACATCAGGTGCCAAACCACATTCATATTAAAAGCTGAGAGTGGTAGTACTACGCTTATTTCTCCGTCTCTATTAGCGCGACTGAATCTGGTCTTATGGAGAATGATCCGGAAACATAGTTATAAGAAGGAAAAGTATTCTCATGGCATAATCCTGTAATTGTGTGGCCAGCTGCCCCCTCCGGGACTGTCTTAATACACTAAGTCCCCAATTACCTAATTGGCATAAGGAGCAATTTCACCTAATGGAAAAAAGTGTATACAATGATGTCATTGGTCTTCAAAACTTTAATAAGACATCATAGTAACTCTGTTTAATACATGAAGGCATTTCCCTGCCCTAGGAGGGTTTTGTGTTTTGTGTAATTAGAGTAAAATGATGAAGGTAGGCGAGTGACTTCAGAGTAAAGGGTTTTGGAGCACAGCTGTTGGGGCTCTGAAGCAGGTGGGGGTATAATACAGCAACATCTGGGGCCAAGATGAATTATGTATCCGCCCTAAGGAGTGGAGCCTGTGCTCATTACTGTCTACTTTAATAAATACCCTTACCAAATTACCACCATAGTTAAAAGTCATAAATTGCTGAAATCATGGAATTGTCTCATCATGCCCTAATTGTATGCTGAGGTTGTATTTATGAACGGATAGAGTTGGAAGGCAATTTCCTATTCCTATATAATCAGGATCTGAGGGGAAATGATGGAGTGGGACGAATGTGTTTGTCACATGTATTGATCACAAAGACTCCAGGAGCGCCCCCAGTGGCTTATGCCTCAACTACAGGTTGCTTATTCAGTTGGTCACCACACTGCCACCTGGGAGGTTTCTTACACACTACGGTTGTCAAGGAAGTGTGTACTTGGTTACCAGCTATTGTGCTTCTGCTTGCCGCCCGGAGAGGTTGGCTCTTGTACTCGCTCACGCTTTGCTTGAAGAATTTTCAATGAAGGCCTGCGTTGAGTGTGGTTTTGAGTATGATCACCGTAAACCGTCGTGTCCTCAGTGGGGAGCACAGAAGGCGGGCTCAAAGACGAGTTTAGAGGAAGAATCGACCGAGGGAAATGCGGGGAGCACCGAGCCGACTTCCCCGTCGATTGAACGCCAGGACATGCTCAGCAAGCAGATACAACTGGCAGAGGAGAAGAGGAGGATTTTAATGCAGAAGCAGGAGGTAAAAAAGCTCGAGGAAAGATTGGCTCAGATAAACATCGAAAATGCGAAACTCGAGGGTGAAGTGGGTGCCACACCGCCGGCGCCGACGCCGGGCAACCAGCAACCAGCTTCAGCACAAAATGGCGGCGGCGTCCCTTCCGGAGTCAACAATGGTCGTGTGGATCAACAACTGTTCTACGCCGATGGCTCACCGTTCATCGCTACGGGTGTGTCTACAGCTTCATCCTCCACCCTTCAGGCGGGTCTCCACTCGGTAGGCCTGGGCCTGCAAGCCCTGGGACTGGGGGAGAGCTCCGCAGGAGGAGTGAACCATGCAGGTGAGGGTGGCTTGTTTGGTAGTCTACGTAGAAAACGGTCAAGACATTGGATAAGACCGGACTTTCATCTGCCGTACGATAAAAGCTTCGATGAAATGAGTTACCGGGAGCTGGTATACGGCATGGTGTGTGTGTTGGAGTCCGTCTACAAAGCCAATGATGCCAGATTCTCGGTGGCAGGTTATTAAGACCACTTCAAGTATATTGCTTTAAAGGAGATACGCCCCACCTACACGTCGAGGGCGGTAGCTAAATACGAGCACGACGTCACCTCTAAGGTGGTGGAAGGAGTCTGTGGTTTTGTAGCAGCTGAGCATACCTCCAACGCCACTCACTTTGGAATAGAGAGCACCAGGGCCTATGTAGAGGCCATGAGACTGATGCAGGGCAACCAGGGTCACAAACACAACAGTAACACTGGCGGGGGCGGTAACAGGGGCGGTCCTGGATCTGCTCCTAGGATCTGGTGCCCGGATGACGTCTGTGCATCATGGAACTTTACAAACTGCAACTTCAACCCGTGCCATAAACAACATGTGTGTTGTGTGTGCAGGGGTGCCCACAAAGCTCGGGGTGGGTGCAGTCAAGGTCAGCAACAACAACAGCGATGGCAGGGATCGTCACATCACCAGCAACAACAACAACAGCAACATCAGCCCTATTCTGGGTACAGCAGCAACTACAACCAACCACAGGGATACCAGAATCAGCAGAGTCAGCAGGGGGGGGGGGGTCAGCGTCAGGCCTGAATGCAGGCCCCAGCTGTGCTGATTTTGAATCTTTTGGATTCAGCGAGTGTGAAGAGTTATTGTGCTTTGATGATCTGAACAGTTTGTTGTGTAATTACTCAGGATATAAGCCTTTGTGGGATAGTAGTGTGGGGCATTACGTTCAGGATGTTCGTTGTCAATTTAAACCCTCAGGTTGGAGGGATATGTTGTCCGGCGGTAGTAACAGTGTGTATGGCGATTGTTGGGACATTAATAGTTTATTTTTACTTGACGGCGTCCTACATGGATTTAAAATTATTGACCCTCATGCTAGAGTCCCAGAGTATTTCTGCTGCAATTATAAATCAGCAACAGTAGACGCCTATGAATTTATGAATGAGATTATTGTCAATGAAATTGCTTCGGGGAAATTGTCAATTGTAGATGCAAAGCCACATTGTATTCATTCTCTTGGAGCGGTAGAAAAAAGCTCGGGGGGCTACCGTCCAATCACAGATGCAAGTAAACCTGAGGGGGTTTCCATAAACAATTTCATGTCAGAAACTTTTCAGAATTTTAGATTCTGCAGTATAGACGATATATGTAGTAGCCTCACACCTGGTTGTTTTCTGGCTGTCACTGATGTGTCAGCAGCCTACAGAACTTGTCATATTAGAGCCTGTGATAGGAAATACCAGGGCCTACAGTGGACTGTGGACGGAGAGGACGTCTACATTCAGGACAATTTTCTCTCCTTTGGGGCTAGAGCGTCTCCTTACATATTTAATAGCCTCACGGACGCTGTCACTAGACACATGAATGCTAGCGGTTTTTGTTGCTATAGTTACTTGGACGACTTTCTAGTTATGGGACAAACTTTTGTGCAATGTCAGGAGGCACAACTGGCACTCCACACCCTACTACGGTCCCTTGGTTTTGATATTGATTATAAGAAGGTTCTAGCCCCAGCCAGGGTTCAACGCTACTTGGGAATCATTATTGACACTGTACAGATGAAGTTGATTCTGCCCGATGATAAACTACAAAAGCTAGAGGAGGAGATTGCGTTCTTCTGTGGTCGCCGCCAGGCGACGCGTAAGCAACTTCAACGGCTATGTGGCGTGATCGCGCATTGCTCGACTGTTATCAGAGGTGGTAGAACTTTTTCTCATCGGGTTATAGTGGTTTCCCATCGAATAAGAGGCGTGTTACTCTAAGTAAATGTTTTTTCAAAGACCTGGAGTGGTGGAGAAACTTTGCACGCTGGTTTAATGGTGAAGCCAGGATGGTGGGACATAGAACTTCAAACCAACTCGTTATAGCCATGGATGCGTCGGGCAGTGGCTATGGGGTTGTCACAAATACTGACTGGTTGGCGGGGGCCTGGAAAGCGGATTTGGATGCAGACTCTGACACACATAATCATTTATGTCATGCTCCCGGTACCGAAATTCCAGATAACATTAATGTACAGGAGTTGTATCCTTTAATTGAGGCCTTGTGGAGGTGGGGGCCTAGTTGGCGTGATTGTAAAATTATTTGTATGTCTGACAACACTCAGGTTGTAGCTGGGATAAATACCGGTAGAAGTTCCAATAATGTAGCTGTGTCACTCTTAAGGCGGATTTTCTGGTTGTGTGTCATGTTTAATTGTCATATTGTATCCGAGCATGTACCTGGTGAATTAAATGTATACGCGGATACTTTATCGCGGTTGTTGGAAAGTGATAAATGTGTACCTCATGGTTTTTGTTGTTCCAGTTGCCGACCAGTTGCGTCTATCCCTAGACCGTAGGGCAGCTGAGGTTAGGTCATACTGCTGGTCACAATCTACTTGGCGTACGAAAGCCTCACAATGGAAAAAATATATAACGTTCTGTGCCTTGTTATGTATATCTGTGGTTCCTACCTCGGTGGACACTATGTGTCGGTTCATAGTATATCTGTCAGACACCTTGTGTTATGTTAGCATAGATAATTATGTGTCAGGAGTCGTTAGTCTAAACAAATATTTTGGTTATGATGTGTCCTACATTAGACAGAATTTTGTGTTTGATGTTACTTTAAAGGGTATTAGACGCCTTTTGGGGGACCCGGCTCCTACTAGGGTTACTCTGACGCTAGATAACTTGTTACTTATGTCTATGGGTGTGAATCTTCTTGATGTCAATGATCGTTGTATTTGGGCGTGTATTGTAACTAGTTTTAGATCACTTCTAAGGAAATGCAACCTCGTTCCGAATAACTTAAAAATGGAGGGCCATTATCTCAGGAGGAGGTCTCTAAAATTTATGCCTTGGGGTTTACTGTTAAAGGTGTCTAGCTCAAAAACAGTACAGTATGGACAGCGGCTACACCTTATTCCCCTCACCTATGCCATTGGTTCACCTCTGTGCGCAGCCACCTTGGTAAGAGAACACTTCAACGACGTCCCTGCCCGGACGTCAGATTCCCCGGTATTCATGCTGAGACATGGGGAGTCTACGGTACCTCTTACATACCAGGTACTCTTGTGTTACTTGAAGAAGTTATTGAAGTTGGTGCACTTGGATGTACCGGGGGCGGGGATGCATTCCCTCCGTCGGGCAGGTGCTGCCTTCCTTCACCACTGTGGAGTCCCCTTGGAGGACATCAGACAGACTGGAGACTGGGCCTCATTAACTGCCCTTATTTATCTGGCAAAGCCCTTGTCTTCTCGCATAAACTTGGACAAAATGGTGGTGGACAATTTGTGCAAAAGTTGAACTAAGCTCACCTATATTATAGTTATACAATACAAACTGTTTGATTCTGGGTATTGCCGTCTTAGAAATATGTACGGCCCTAAGTCCACTTCATGCCTCCATGTTATTTCACGCCAGAATCATCGACAGTTATCAATGGAGTGGGACGAATGTGTTTGTCACATGTATTGATCACAAAGACTCCAGGAGCGCCCCCAGTGGCTTATGCCTCAACTACAGGTTGCTTATTCAGTTGGTCACCACACTGCCACCTGGGAGGTTTCTTACACACTACGGTTGTCAAGGAAGTGTGTACTTGGTTACCAGCTATTGTGCTTCTGCTTGCCGCCCGGAGAGGTTGGCTCTTGTACTCGCTCACGCTTTGCTTGAAGAATTTTTCTTTTGCTTTGTTTATTGCTTGTCATATAAATAAATAGGCCGTCTTAGAAATATGTACGGCCCTAAGTCCACTTCATGCCTCCATGTTATTTCACGCCAGAATCATCGACAGTTATCAATAAAAGCTGCTGTAAATTACAATAGCATTAGACAACAGAATCTAGATATTTATATTCTATACAGGCTTTGGATGATTGCCTATTTCATCTTATCCTTTTCCATCACAGTAATGTTGATTATATTGATATACCTATTCACATATTTCATCTTATGGTAATGCAACTCATTTCTATTGATGTAGGAAAATGAGAACTGTTTATTTATCTTCTTTTGTTATACATTTTAATACAAGTGTCATTTCGACCACTCCTCAAGCATATACCTATGTAAACATCAATCCTCTTGTCTTCATTTGATGTGAACCAGAGAGAGAGAGACAGAGACAGAGACAGAGACAGAGAGACAGAGAGACAGAAAGAGAGAGATATAGATATTTATTTATTTATATATTTATATGATTTGCTATATTACTACTCAGTATCTCCCAATGGCCTGATTGGAAAACAGCCTTGTGTGTTAGGCAATCAATGGAAAGGTCCCCGAGTGGTTTGACTGCTCTCCCAGACCAATAGGTTAAATGTCAAACGATGTAGACTCAGCCTGTGCCACAGGCAGTGGGCCGCTTTCTACAAGGAGCTCAGCAGAAGTGCAAACTGAACAACAAGCTTGACAAGGGTATTTATTAGAAACATACTTATATCCAGCTTCTTGCAAGCAGAAGTGCAAAAGATGTGACACAGAAAGTTAACCATATTAGCTCAGGGCATTTCAGTATGATTGTACGCAGCAACTCCAACCAATGCAAACATACTTTTTGTTTTATGCTCTAATATGACCCTGTATTGCCCGTTTCACATATTACAGTTATGAAGTAGAACTAGGGTGTATAACAGTATCTATATTATTTGATTTTGCTACAGATAAAGTTAAAGCAGGTACAAGTCACAAATTTGTAGGCAAATTCTCAAATGGTAAAACCTGTTTTGGCAGGTGACCCCCTGGGGATCTTTCTGGAGAGATTCTGTTGAAATCTATAGAACTGTATGTTTAAGTACTATGTATACATATAGTTCACAAATACCTTTGTCAATTACTCGTGTCTATATTATTGCACATATTGCACTATTGATGAAAATGGCATTATTATGATGGAAAAATCTGTTCTGAAATACCACCCAAAGATTGCAGTTCTCTAAGCATACTGTCGAGATCTTGTCAAATAAATAATTCTGTAAAACTGTACGACAAGCTTTCAGTCATTTTCAAAAGCTTTCTAACACCCAACCTGCCTTCAACAAGCTACATGTTCATCGGGCCCCAATCAGTTATGGGTTTGATATAGGCAGTTGACAACCAGAATTCCTTGTAATTTAAGCTGTCTGAGGTGCCGGGGGTATAGTTATATGCCTGTCTATGGCCGGGCAGCTGACGACTCCCTATAAAAGTGCTGCAGCATAGACAGACGAATGAGCCTTATGCCAAGCAGGGACCTAATATATCATTTTTATCAGCCACAGAAATTATGTCCACACAAATCCCTGTCTGAAGATGACTATGCACATGGGCTGAGCCGGGTCCAACAGGGTGAGGGGAGGCTTGCAGGAGGCTTATAATATATAAGGGGGTAGGTAGCCTGGGGAGGTCACTCAGTATAGATATGGGTGCCACTACAACTGTTAAGTGGCCTATTTTTCCATCAGCCAATTTGGAAGGAGCTGTTGGCCGCTAGAGCATCCCATCAGCCATCTAAAAACACTACTTTTACAATTTGTGTAATGTGCTTCTTATACCTATAGTTCCGATTGGACAATCTGGTAAACTTGCCAATGAAAGCAAGTAGGGGGCTATCAATGATGTCAAAGTTTTAGATTTTGAGCTGGTAGGTACAGAATCAGGGGATGTCAGAATTGATATACAAATATATGAACCTTAACATCTCGTTCATAACATGAATAATGATTGTCGAATAACATAATTTTAAATGAAAAGGGCTCCCTTCAGGGAATGGCCATCTGTGTTTTTAAACATATACAACACTTTTGATACAATTATAGGTGGCTATCAATGACAAAACAATGACAGTGCCTCCCTCCAAGCCCTGGTGTAGAAAGGTGGCTGGTGGGGGGAGTGGGTATGTGGGTAAGTGGATGTGTGAGGGTGGGTGACAGGGGCTTACGTGTCAGCACCTACGTGTTGTTGTCTGGTCGACCCTACTTTGTATGGTCACTGCAGAAAAATGGTGGGTGTTGGGCAAGGGAGGGAGACATAAAGTGGGAGAATGACTTGGAGAGAAAAATACAGCAGTGAGAAAGGTGTTTGGTTCCACAGCTGAGTAGGTTTTATCACAAGTTTGTGCACAGCAATCAGTTTCTTGATACTTTTGTTCCTTATCCTGTGAGATTTATTATAGTAGTGGCCCTAGACCTCTAAATTTGGCATGGGCATTTTTAGTTCTTATTGACAATGGATAGGAGAAATAAAAACAAAGTGACATGGTAAACAGGTTTTCCCAAAATCAACATTAGGACATGAACATTTCTTAAAATCAAAATGGCCATTTCTTATAATGGACATGAGCATTTCTTAAAAATAGGCAGGGGGACCTTGCTGCACATCAAGGACCCAAAAGTACCCTCATTAACTCAATGTTAAAATTACTCAAGATGGGGACTGCGTGTCCCTTCACATTCACTCTTACTAATACCTTGCCCTACTTAAGGCCAAAGGTCATTGACCTGCATGGAGTCCCCAGTGACTGTTGTGTCCCTTCTCCAGTACCCAGTTGTCTATCACTTACTCACCAACTTTAACCTAAAATTATTTGTGACACATAGGGAGGAAAACATTCTAGGGACCCTTGATGTGGGGCTACCAAGATGGCGGCATCCACAGGCAGGCTGTGCTTCCTGTTCTATTGGTATAGGAATCTAGGGCCATACCTAGTCAGACTATGATTTAAAACTTTGCTAGTTGCATTTGAATTAGCCGTTAAGAGAGCACGATATGTACAAATAGAAGACTGGCTCATACCAGTCTCAGCCCTTGTCAATGTTTTTCACTGTAACCAGCGCTCCTCCCTCCAGAGCCCTATTCAAGCAGGGACCTGCGGCTGCTGCTAGTTTTACTAAATCTATGTGCCCCACTCACCTGATATACCCTGCAGAGGGTAGGTGGGCTGGGGGAGACAGTGGGGAGACTTAACCCTTCAATTAATGAGGGCAAGATGCCACTAGGCTTCCTGTTTATTTGTCATCACCATAAAGCAAAAAGGCACCTGCGAGTAACTTGGTGGTGCTGCATGGATGCATCATGCATTTGTGACTGTGTTAGCTGTTATGCATGAATGCAGCTTTAGGCTGTTACTCACAAGGACTGCATCCATGTTGACAAAGATGTAAAGAGCATATGGGGCTCTGACTCCCTGAAAGGGTTAATCTCTGCATAATGAGCAGTCAACCTATCCCCTCCAGGGTTGTTCCTTTACTCAGATAAATAGAGTCTCTGAGTCTGATGAGGTGATCTGGTCCTGGGAATTGGTTTATATAATCTAATTCCACATAACCTGACTTCACTTGACTCCTAGACAGTCTGCAGAGTGCACATGTTCTAACAAAGTGGAGGGTGAGTAAAAATGGGTACCCCTTGACCCCAGAGATAGAGGAGCAAGCAAATTCCATGAACATTAAGAGGTGGTATTAAAGGCGCACTGAGTTGAGGACCTAGCCCTGCCAAGTTTTGCAGGCAAATGACGTTGTGGGTTTAGTGGGCCTTTAACATGTTATTGTTGTATCGATTTCAAGAGATTTCTTGCAAAAGACACCCTGGTCATGTGACTAAACAGGTTTGTACATATGACGAGTTGCCTATGAGTTCATTCATGACCTGTTCTGAATGAGCCTTCTTGACAGCTAACTAGAAAGGAATGAGTTGTTTATATACAATTTAGGTACCACAATAAAACTGTGAAACCAAAATGTGTTTCAAATGTTAGAACAGCATCTTATTTGGAGAATAGGGTCCAATAGAAATGTCATCTATGGGCAATAAGAGCTCATTTAGAGGTTCAGATGTAGCCCAAGTATAGTATTTTACTGTGTATTTTCAATAGGGGAATTATACTGTGCACTCCAAAATTAGTAAATTGAGCCATAATCTGCTAATCAGTCAAATTCTGAGCTGAAATCTAGGGTATGAGATTAAATAAAGTAGCTAGCACATAAGGTGTGGCCAGAGGGAACATTCTGGTAAATTTTTAACAAAATTGATTTTGAGCTCTAATGATTGGACCATGTCACTTTAAAAGAACCCAAACAATCGAAAATATCTCAATGAAGAGAGATAAGTGAATGCTTTCAATCAGAAATACTTCTCCTCATGTTTACACTAAAAAGATACCCAACAGGTGTGATAGAACAGGACAGGACAAACACTGATTATGTTGTGCTAGAGACATCAACACCTCCAGGCCAGATCAATTAACGCGATATCAGAGCCACGAGAAGTTCCATGAAAAAGCAAATGATTCCGAAAAACATCTGTGGCAACAAAATTTCAATTGCGTCGGTTGAATTTGCCCTTTGTCAACATTCTGTATCTAGATAGAAGTTGTGTCCTTCAGAAATGTCACCTTCCTCTATGATATTTCTATGAAAGAATAGATCTTTGTGTATTATTGGTCTAGAGGACAACTTAAAAAACACCATAATGAATCAATTTCTAGATACAATACACTCCTTGCCGCTATACAATTGCTGAATTCATGTGGGTTGTGTAGTCCCAGTAATTTCCTTGATATTTGAAAAGTGTTTTTGATAAAACATATTAATAATGACCTACTGTGACAGAGTAATTATAATGATGGTCTGTGGAAGGAGGGCTTGCCTTTCAGACCCCCTTTTACATCATTATTCATAGTGGGAAGAGGATATCTGTTCCAGCTATTTTCCTTTGCTTGGAAATAAAGAACCTTATTATGTCCCTTAATGGAAAGTGGTACAGGGCATTGTATACATATTCAGTAGCTGCACGGGGATTCAATGTAGCTACTTACAATCTGCTATGCATTTATCATGTGCTTGGTTGAAAATGTATTTTCATATGTAAAGGTGAAGACGAAAATGTAATCATAAAATCATACATACTGCATCATCATGGCAGAATAAATCCCATCATGTTCTGTCCAGTATTCTGTAAGTATGAGACTATAATTGTAATGGTGTGGAGATGGAGGTGGCTTTTTATTCAAAGCCTTGGCAAGTAGGCCTTGGTCATTATTCTTAATTAAAAACAGATATATATCCTGAAAATAGAAGCGTGCAAGGCACCAATAATACACCTTATATAACTGGAAAGTGGGGCAGCACATATCTCATTCTGTACATACATGGGTATCAAATGTGGCCACTAAGACCCTTCTATGTATAGCTTCATATATGAAGCAGAGCCTTATACCCAGGGATATAATGTCTCATTGGTCATAGTAAAGACATCTCATCAAGAAGGTAGGAATTTATCAGTGGCTATATTAATACTGAGTGCTCATCTAGGGGAACACTTATGCTAGACTGCCCTATGCAATATCTGATAAGCAAATTGATCTGAAAATAAACCATTTCTTGGGAACCTATATATATGTATATTAACAGTACACCTGTATTGGAATAGAAATGTAAGACACAACTAATATATAACACTAGATGCATCCGCTACCTATATGCCTACCTCACAACCCTTTGAATAGCAAGCCAAGCACTTCATCAGTATACCCCCTGCTCATGCTCCAAGTGCGACTTTCCCCCAGGGGGCACACTGATATTCTGACCTTAGTCAGGACTTGATATCAAGTCACTCACTAGTGATTGATCTAGCATAGTTGACTTCACTTTTGGCTCCCTGTATGACCAACAACAGTAACTATAAGGTTAGCTAGTAGTAGCCAACCCACCTTAGTCTTTCTATTTCTATAATTATTTGGCTAAGTCCTATTTAGTTAGGCGTTAGCCATATTTAGTTTTACCTCAGTCATTCGTGAATATCAGTTTCTCATTTAAGGTTGATCACTACTCTTAACTTTGTATCCATGAAATGTCCTGTTTTTTCCCCCAAAGGTAGCTTATATCATTTAGAAATGTAAAATGTAAAAAAAATGGGTGGGTCCCGAGCTACTTTTTTTACTAAAGATTTTTGAAAAAAAAAAGTATTCTCTATTTTTGCCAAAAAATACAAAAAAAATGGGAAATTTTCATGTTTTTTTTCTTAGTGAACCAATGCTCACATTAATTTTGTATTGCACATGAATAATCCTAGGTTATGTCCTTGTATGGGAAAAATTAAATTATGGTCCCAAAATGTACCTTTGTATGAGAAAACGTGATGGTTTTATGACGATTATTCAATTTTAATGCATAATTCTTCAGCAATATCTAAATATCACTGAAAAAAATCCGTGAACTTTTTTTTTTATTTTTTCAAAAAATTACTTTGCTTGGAAATGAAGGCTTTCAGCGCCCTTATAATGTACCTTGATCAAAAGTGGTACAGGGCATTGTTTATTCAGTAGCAACACGGGTATCCAATGTAGCCACTTACAATCTGCTATGCATTTGTCTTGTGCTTGGTTGAAAAGGTAATTTTCATATGTAGAGGCAAATTGGAAAATGTAATCATAATATCCAGTATTCTGTAAGTATGAGACTATAAGTGTTATGGTGTGGAGATGGAGGTGGTTTTTATTCAAAGCCAGAGCAAGTAGGCCTTGGTCATTATTCATAATTAAAAACAGATATATATGTCCCAGCAAATGAAGATGGAAGCACGCAAGGCGCCAATAATACACCTTAATGGAAAGTGGGGCAGCACATATCTCATTCTGTACATACATGGGTATCAAATGTAGCCACTTAGACCCTTCTATGTATAGCTTCATATATGAAGCAGAGCCTTATACCCAGGGATATAATGTCTCATTGGTCATAGTAAAGACATCCCGTCAAGAAGGTAGGAATTTATCAGTGGCTATATTAATACTGACTGCTCATCTAAGGGAACACTTATGCTAGACTGCCCTATGCAATATCTGATAAGCAAATTGATCTGAAAATAAATCATTTCTTGGAAACCTATGTATGTATATTAGCAGTACACCTGTATTGGAATAGAAATGTAAGACACAACTAATATATAACACTAGATGCATCCGCTACCTATCTGCCTACCTCACCACCCTATAAATAGCAAGCCCAGCACTTCATGCTCCAAGTGTGACTTTCCCCCAGGGGGCACACTGATATTCTGACCTTAGTCAGGACTTGATATCAAGTCACTCACTAGTGATTGATCTAGCATAGTTGACTTCACTTTTGGCTCCCTGTATGACCAACAACGGGTACTATTATGTTAGCTAGTAGTAGCCAACCCACCTAAGTCTTCCGATTTCTATAATCATTTGGCTAAGTCCTTTTCAGTTAGGCATTAGCCATATTTAGTTTTACCTCAGTCATTCGTGAATATCAGTTTCTCATTCAAACCAATATCTGTGTGACTCACCTGAGAGCCACTATGGACAAAGCCCTATGGCATAAGGATTATTATTGTATATAACTGGCAATACTATATTAAATGTATGTATATGCACTCATTTTGGTCTTGTATCTGACTTGTACTAGAAGTGATGGCACCTGCGCTACAAACAAAGGCTGTTTCTATTGTTTTCACATGGAGAAAATTAGATGGCCGAACCTATAAGACACAAACTATCTTTTGTGTGCTTACGGTTGTTTCTATTCTGTTTAGCTTGGTTAACCAATTGCTTACTATTAAGGATCTTGTTTTTAATTCTAACCTCCCCTCACTACAGTCCACTCCACTAAAGGCTGATCATCAGTGCAGGGAACCCATCAGCTCAGGCGTTGGATCATTCTTGTTAGTGTCAGTGAGATCACACAAACCAACGGCCAATGAAGTGAGTAGATCACAGGAGTACTAGTGTAGTGTGAGCAGCTCACCCAGCCTCAGCTTCCTGCCTGAGAGCAGCTCAAAGACATCATAAAACCTGCCCATGCCAAGCAGCTCTCCCATAGTACTCTACTACTAACATCTATCTTTCACCTCCATGCAATGTGGATGCTAATTTGTGCTACCATTACCCGATGCCATCCCCTCTCACTCCCCATTTGCCACCTGCAAAGGGTGCCTCTGAAAGGCTCAGCCTGTTATTTCTCTCTGTCCTAGCACCCTTGTTGCAGGGGGAGTAGGCAAATGGTTAGTGACATAGGGCCAGACCCTACCCCACCTTAAGTCAGTAAATTGACACATAAAACCTCTTTGGGCCTGCATTACGTGGTATTTGTGTCCTTATACACAGCAACACAGCCAAGATGAGAGGCAGGAGCAGAGCGCTAGTCTAACCTGAGTGACTTTGTGTTAGCTGTATGAATTGCAAAATACACCAAGTCAATTTGTGTGATTTTGAGGCTGGTTATATAAAATAGTCATAGAGTACTGTTGTATGTTATATTCCAGCTGTTCAACCATCAACAATTGGGTTCATGAATACACATACTATATTGCTCATATAATTTTGTCTTATGACTTAGTCAGTTGCATGAGCAGCTGATCAATTAGTAAACCAGGAATCCAGATTGCTCCTCCATTCAGCACAATTCAATCTATATCTTCTTGAGTATGCAATAATAACATCTAAATGCATTTCTCCCCCCATCTAGATTTGATATTATCCCTTTGCAGCAGCTCCCAGGGCAATAGACTATGCCCTGGTTGCAGTTCAAATATTCAGCAGCAGAAGTTCCCAGAAGGATTCACAACTATACAGACCATATAATAAGCTCACAAATTATCAAATTAGAAAATTATCTCAGTATCATTGTTATCATTCTCCCATGTCTACTGATTTGATAAAAGGCACAACATGGTCAGGGGATTGTACCTAGGGATTGCTGCCCTGTGCATGCATACATATCTGTATTAACCTGGCAATTTTTTTCTTGAAAATATTAATATAGTTTCTCGATATAGGCCTAGATGTATTTACATTCTCATTAGCCTCATAGGCCAGAGGTGTCTGCTTCCATGTCATTATAATTCCCTAATATTTTTTGAAGGTTGTACAAATGTAATTAGCATAATGCACAATAAGGTAAGGCTGGATTAAGTGTCTGGCCTCGTGTTACTGTGTTTGGACAATGCTGTACTCGAGTGCACTGAGCCATGTCTAACCTCCCATTCTAAAAGGGAGTCAGGTATGTTATAGTCTATCTACAAGAGAGTCATTTTGGCAACATACCTGACAGTCTAACACCTTTCTGTGAGTGTCTTTTCATATCTCTGTGCGGAGCTTTAACTGAGGTTTTTTTGTATATTCCAGTGTGGAGCCAGTACATGAATTGATACGTCACAGAGTACAAAATCAAAGCAGTAAGTAATCCTCTTCTTGTTTTACTGTTTTTCATAATTCGTTGGGCCGGTTATCACGTTTCTAGGGTTACGTTTTGTGGTAACTATGTACGGCCGCCATATTGCCCCGGATACAAAGTTGTCGCCTGTGCTCTCTGCTCTGCGTTATGAAGGGTCTCTACCAGCACCCTGCGATACTTAAATGACCGCTTATGGCCATGATTTTGCTTTAAACACTCAATGGCTCACAGATCATGGCCGGAGATGCCATAACCTTCACCTGTATTTATATTAGCACCCTGACTTTAAGAAATTTGGAGAAATTAGACATTGAACAGTGCTGCCCGTACTGACGCATACAACAGTTTACCCCAAACAATATGGATGCCATGCTTGGTAATGTCAAAACGTAACCCTAGAAACATAGTTACCGGCCCAATGAATACAGAATGTCTTAAAGGATAACAATCATTTTGTATAGGCCTTTGCGGTTCCATTAGATGATCAGGTGAAATAAAATGTCTTAAGGGCAACTTGTCAGGAAAGTGACCAAAATTGTTAATACATTAAAAAAAAAAGATATCTTGGGAATAGATGCAAAGAATATATTCATGCTCATGCTCAAATAACTATACTGCTAGTGAGTGAGCATGTGTTTTGAATGGAGGGGGCTGTTGCTCACAGTAACAGACCCTAACCTAAAGCATCAATTTGTATAGGTCCTTTTGCCCAAAATAGCTATGTGGATTTTGGGAAAGGTCCAAAAATAGGGAATGTCATTCTTGAACCTTCCTAACAGCATTTACAAATTCCGCAATTGGGCCAACAAATGTGGCAACTTTCTTGTGATTCTGTTTACCCTGCAGCCATCACCTGATCTAGTCTGAGTCTGTAATCTCACATCCTGTTATGGGGAAGATGCTTTCTCCAGAGATTAAAGACCCTTACAAGGAGAATTAATACTGGAAGTCCCTTTGATTAGATATAATGAAGCCATAGTGCTCTTTGCCCTTTGAAAATGTCAACAGACTGGAACTAACCCCTTTGATTTATTACTTTTTGTTGTTTCTTACTCTTTGCATGACCCATGATTCAGATAATTTGATTAATATTTCAATTCTAATTAGACACCACATGAACACTGAATCAATAAAGCACTTATAGTTGAGACAGATTTCAGCAGATCTATTTTTTAATATTAATAGGGTATTATCAATGTTTTTGTGCTTAGTTTTAATTAACCATTAAAACTTACTATTCTCTTCACTAGTAAAGGCAGCAAGGTGGTCGTGGCAATATATCCTCATCAATTTTACAGACAGATGTTTTAAACTCTAAACACAGGTGGTTCTGAACCTATGTAAGAATGCCTCCTTTTCTGTATTGACTAATCCATGGCTAGCTTGTTTGATCATTGGGAATCATTGGGTACAAAGTTTATACTCTGAAAATACTTACCATGTGAAATTGAGGATTTTCTTTAAAACTGTATTCAAGAAAAGCATAGAAAAAGTAATCATGTTTTAAATGCAATAAATGTTAACATAAAGGGTTAGAGTATCACAACTTCTTAGACCTTCAAAAAGCAGATTTAGTTTCATGTTGCATCTCATTACATCATAATAAATTAATGCTGCATAGGAAGGGAATTAAGTAAAGAGGTACAAAGATGGTTTCTCGGCATAAGTACTGCTGAGAATACCAGAAACCGTGTAACGAGAGCATTGAGGCTAACTGGCAGGTCTGGTTGAACCGAGGAGAACATGGCCCACCCCTGTCCACTGAGATTCCCCGGATGGCGTTATGGCGGCCTTGAGAATTACCTCCAGGGCAGCAAAGGGCTCGGGCTGATGGGTGCAATGCAGACAATGGGTATTCTGTAACAGGAGGTGGTGCCAGTAAGCATCAATGCTCTCTGTGATTTAGTCACCATTTTGAGACACCAATGGCTAATATATTTTTTCTATGTCAGTTCCCTCTCTGAGTCTATGTCAGTTCCATCTTCGAGTCTGACCCAAAGCCAAGCTTGAAGAGTGGAACACTGTGGTAGGCCTAAACCTCTTGGGAACTGATTTCAGTTTTGGGAGATGGGATGGGACTGTCCTGCACGAGCAATGTCCTAACAATGTTGACAGACTCTGAAGGCATTGACAGTTTTTGCTGTCTCCATAGGAATGTAGTCCCTGGGCCGGGCCGCTGTTGTGTAAAAGGAGAAACCCTGCTTAATTAGGGTTGCATTGAGCATTGCTTGTAATGCAGTTTTTGCTCATTGCTCAAGGCATTTGGGTCCTTATATTCTTACAGCTTTGGTTTTAGGTATCATAGAAGATAAAGGAAGCGTGATACCAATAATTTCATTACATAGCATCATACCATATTATGTAATAGGCCTACTCATGGGCTGCAGGTCATTTTGGGTTGAGTTTGCCTTTATTTTGCATGCTCTCTTTAGGGATTTACACAATAGCCATCATGAAACCTGGCATTTCAGCAAATTGAGATTGCTTGAAGTGGCTCTTTTTGTAAATAAGTTCCCATTGAAATGTAGTCACTTAAAGAAATATCTGATCTTTGCTTAGATGCCAAACCTTCATGAAATATATCTTTTAGAAAGAGCACACATTAAACATGGATTAATAATTATGTGACATTCAAAAATGAACAAGATTAGTTTAACCAGATAAAAAGCACCCTTTACTACTAATTATTATAGTGTGTATAAGAACACTTGCAAAATTGCCTTCATATCTCAGCACATGTGCAATTGCCTGAGGCATTTCCTTGGACTTTATTCATGAATCAGAAACAATGCATATATAGGCTTGGCAGTCTATTCTCTTTTTAGACACCAACTAGGTATTGGCAAGCTCTGTAATGCATGAACAGCCATGCATCTGCTCCGGCTTAAAAGGTAGATTCATTGGCTGTCCTATATTTACGCTAGCATAGAGGCATGCAGCTAGGTGAGAGAAAGCATTGATTTGTTAGCATCATTAGCATTTGTGTTTAACCCAACAAAGTCAGAATAAAGCCTCAGTTATCATGTATTGCCATGTTGCACCAATACAGTCGCTGTGAGTAACTAGATTGTATTGATACAGTATATATGATTCCAACCCTTTAGGAGTGTATGGTAGGGTCTTCATGATAGATGTATGTAGCACTGGCCAGTACCTCTCCACATCAGAATTCATATATTCTGCTGACAAAAGACCACAGTGCATTAAAGCACCATGCTGCCATTTTAGGGTTAGGAGAAAACACACACAGTGCACAGCATTAGCACAAGTAAATGAGAGTGTGACTTGACTATCCTTCTTCACTCAGTAGTTTATGGTGTGAGTGCACTTTTTTTGGTACATCGATATTCACAGTATTTTTCCTGGAAAGCTAGACGTGTCTCGCCATTGTAATCCATTGTGCTCAGGTGGTCTGAATATGAGGAGGAGCTTGACCCTTTAAGAGCAGCATAATGCATTCATGCATCATGTCTTTGGTCTTTGTGATGCATGAATGCAGCCTTGACAAGTTATTTGCCAGTGATGGATCTAGCTGACCCTATATGGTTGAAACACTTCTAAAGCCTCAGCATGATGCATCAATGCAGCACTGGCAAGTTACTACCCAGGGCTTTATTGGTGCATTATGACACAAAGGCCATCTTTAGCGACATGTTATCCTTAAAAGTTTATTGGAAGGAGACCATTGCATTTATATAACGTTTATTGTTGAATGATCCTTTACAGACTGATAAACCAACAACATGCATATTTATGCTTGTACAAACTTTATAAGTGGTAGAGGGGAAAACACACAGATCCTTGGCCCTGGTCTTGAGTATACACAACCTATTTTCTAGCAGGAATCTGAGGTAACTAAGCTGCTGTGGGCAGGGTGGGTCTTTTGGTTTTGCAGTTTTGATCAGAAAACATAGATCTTTATGGGAAGGAAACATATTGATGGTTATCTGGCTCCAATTCAAGAAGTTGTGCATTGTCATGGTAGAATCCTGTAATTGTGTAGCCAGCTGCCCCCTCCGGGACTGTTTTAATTTAATGCACTAACTCCCAAATTAGCTAATTGGAATGAGGAGCAATTTCGCTTAATGGAAAAAAGCATATACAATGACGTAGTTGGTCCTCAAAACTTTAATGAGACATCATAGTAACTCTGTTTTAATACATGGAGGCATTTCCCTGCCCAAGGAGGGTATTGTGTTTTGCGTAATTAGAGTAAAATGATGAAGGTAGGCGAGTGACTTCAGAGTAAAGGGTTTTGGAGCACAGCTGTTGGAGCTCTGAAGCAGGTGGGGGTATATTACAGCAACATCTGAGGCCAAGATAAATTATGTATCCGCCTTAAGGAGAGGAGCCTGTGCTCATTACTGTCTACTTTAATAAATACCCTTCCCAAATTACCGCCATAGTAAAAAGTCACAAATTGCTGTAATCATGGAATGGTCTCATAATGCCCTAATTGTATGCTGATGTTGTATTTATGAACGGATAGAGTTGGAAGGCAATTTCCTATTCCTATATAATCAGGATCTGAGGGGAAATGATAAAAGCTGCTGTAAATTACAATAGCATAAAATAAAGGAATCTAGATATTTATATTCTATACAGGCTTTTGATGATTGCCCTTTTTATCTTATCCTTTGCCATCCCAGTAATATTGATTATATTGATATATAGATTATAACTTAAAACCTATTCACAAATTTCATCTCATTGTAATGCAACTCATTTTTATTGATATAGGAAAATGAGAACTGTTTATTTATCTTCTTTCGTTATGCATTTTAAATGAAGAGTCAATAGGTGTCATTATGACCACTCCTCGTATGATGTAAACCTTCATTTGATGTGGACCTTAAGTGGAGACTGCTTGAGTTCTATTAAAGACAAAATGCAATTTCATATGAACAATGGGGAGAAGGAAAAATGGGAATTCCATATTAGAGCCCATACATAGGCCTATGTAATCTTATTATGTGTATGTATACAGTTATACCATTTCTTACATAACCAGTATGTACTGCTGTATTACCATGCGGTATCCTCCAATGGCCTGATCGGAAAACAGCCTTGTGTGTTAGGCAATCAACGGAAAGGTCCCCGAGTGGTTTGACTGCTCTCCCAGACCAATAGGTTAAATGTCAAACGATGTAGACTCAGCCTGCGCCGCAGGCAATGGGCTGGCTTCCTACAAGGAGCTCAGATGGAGCCAACTTCCCACTTGTTAAGCCCCCCCCCCCCGATCAATATGGACACAAGTGCAAATTGCACAACAAGCTTGACAAGGGTATTTATTATAGACATACTTATATCCAGCTTCTTGTCAGCAAAAGTGCAAAAGATGTGACACAGAAAGTTAATCATTTCAGCTCAGGGTATTACAGTATGATTGTACGCAGCAAATCCAACCAATGCAAACATTTTTGGTAGTAAAACCTGTTTCATCAGGTGACCCGTAGAGATCTTTCTCGCGAGATTCCGTTGAAATCTTTAGAACTGTGTGTATTTACAAATACTTTATACACATATCCTTAGGACTGCCAGTACTTTCTGGAGGTGCACTGCCATAGCGTATTGTTTCCAATGCAAACGCAAAATCTTGGCTTTCAGGGGGCCCTTCTTACTATACACATTGGCCCGCTATGGTTGTGCTAAGGATATACTTCACAAATACCTTTGTCAATTACTAATTTCTATAGCATTGCACATATTGCACTATTGATGAAAATGGCATTATTATGATGGAAAAATCTGTTCTGAAATACCGCCCAAAGATTGCAGTTTTCTAAGAATATTGTCCACATCTCGTCAAATGAATAATTCAGTAAAATTGAACGACAAGATTTCAGTCATTTTAAAAAGCTTTCTTACACCCAACCTGCCTTCAGCAAGCTACATGTTCATCGGGCCCCAAACAGTTATGAGTTTGATATAGGTAGTTGACAGCCAGAATTCCTTGTACATTAAGCTGTTGAGGTGGCGCGGGCATAGTTATATGCCTGTCTATGGCTGGGCAGTTGAGGGCTGCCTATAAAGGTGCTGTAGCATAGACAGGCGAATGAGCCTCAGGCTAAGCAGGGACCCAATGTATCATTTTTATCAGCCACAAATATTATGTCCACACAAATCCCTGTCTGAAGGTGACTATGCACGTGGACTGAGCCGGGTCCAGCAGGGTGTGGGGAGGATGGCAGGAGGCTTATATATAAGGGGGGTGAATAGCCTGGGGGAGGTCACTTAGTATGGAAATGGGTACAACAACTACTATAGGCAGATTTACCATAAGTCAGACACATCCCCTGACGGACAGTGAAATTGGAGGTTATTCATCTACATTACTACTTCATTTATTGGAATGAATAACACTTAAACCTTACTCTTGTTCACATAGAAAAGGCTTAAAATGCTTGAATAACCCAAGAAATCAAGTGTTCGTCTCAAGCTTTGTGACCGAATTCAGGTGAATCTACCCTAGTAGACTCCTGTGGTAAGGCCTGTTATATAATATAAATATATATATACCAATTCGTACATAAATGATTGCAGAATAACATAATTTTAATCAAAGGAGGGCTCCCCTCAGAGAATGGCCATCTGTGTTTTTAGAATATACAGGACTTTAAATACTTGTTTGGTGGCTGTCAAATGACAAAACAATGACAGTGCCCCCCTCCAAGCCCTGGTGTAGAAAGGTGGCTGGTGGGGGGAGTGGGTATGTGGGTAAGTGGATGTGTGAGGGTGGGTGACAGGGGCTAACGTGTCAGCACCAACGTGTTGTTGTGGGGTCGACCCTGCTTTGTATGGTCACTGCAGAAAAATGGTGGGTGTTGGGCAAGGGAGGGAGACATGAAGTGGGAGAATGACTTGGAGAGAGAAAGACATCATGGAGAAAGGTGTTGAGTTCCACAGCCGAGTAGGTTTCATCACAAGTGGATGCACAGCAATCAGTTTCTTGATACTTTTGTTCCTTATCCTGTGAGGTTTACTATAGTAGTGGCCCTAGACCTCTAAATTTGGCATGGGCATTTTTAATTCTTATTGACAATGGATAGGAGAAATAAAAACGTGACGTGGTAAACAGGTTTTTCCTAAAATCAACATTAGGACATGAACATTTCTTAAAATCAAAATGAGCATTTCTTATAATAGACATGAGCATTTCCTAAAAATAGGCAGGGGCACCTTGCTGCACATCAAGGACCCAAAAGTACCCTCATTAATTAAATACTAAAATTACTCACGATGGGGACTGTGTGTCCCTTCACGTTCACTCTTACTAATACCTTGCCCTACTTTAGGCCACAGGTCGTTGACCTGCATAGAGTCCCCAGTGACTGTTGTACCCTTTCTCCAGTACCCAGTTGTCTATCACTTACTCACCAACTTTAAACCTAAAATTATTTGCGATACATAGGGAGGAAAACTGTAAAACCATATTTGTGACATAGGCTGTGGTTCCTGTTCCATAGGTTTAGGAGTCTAGAGCCATACCCAGTCAGACCACCATTAAAAACTATGCTAGTTGTGTTTAAATTTGCTGATAAGAGACGTGTAAGAGATAAATACAAATAGGTGACTGGCTCCTACAAGTCTTATCAGCTCTTATAAGTGTGTGTCACTGTAACCAGCGCTCCTCCCTCCAGAGCCCTATACAAGTAGGGACCTGCAGCTGCTGCCTGTTTCACTGAATCTACATGCCCCACTCACCTGATTTACCCTGCAGAGGGTAGGTGGGTGTGGGGACGAGTGACTTAACCCTTCAATTAATGAGGGCATGATGTCACTATAGGCTTCCTGCTCATTTGTCATTACCACAAAGCAAAAAGGCACCGGTGAGTAACTTGCTGGTGCTGCATTGTGCCAACCATTTGTGGCTGTATCAACTGTTATGCATGAATGCAGCCTTAGCCTTTTACTCACAAGGAGTGCGTCCATACTGACATAGATGGACAGTGCATATTGGACTCTGACTCCTTGAGAGGATTAATCTCTGCGTAATTAGCAGTCAACCTATCCCCTCCAGGGTTGTTCCTTCACTCAGATCAATTGAGTCTAATGAGGTGATGTGGTCCTGAGAAGTGGTTTATATTTAATCTAATTCCACAAAACCTGACTTCACTTGAGTCCTAGACAGTTTGGGGAGTGCTCATCTTCTGACAAAGTGGGGGGGGGGTACGAATGGGGACCCCATGACCAGAGGGAGACAAGATATGTCAAACCCTTCGGGGGAGGAGCAAGCAAATCTGTTGAAGGTTAAGAGGTTGTTTTTACATAACATTGTTGCACAGAATTTAAGGTATTTCTTGCAAAGGTCTTGAGTTCATTCGTGACCTGTTCTGAATCAGCCTCGATAGTTGAAGGAAATCCGCAACAAAAGAAAAACCCCGAAGAAGAGAGATCAGCTGATTAATTCAATCGAAAACACTTTCCCTCATGTTTACACTAGAAAGATACCATCCAGGTGTGATAAAACAGGACTTGACAAACACTGATTACATGGTGCTAGAGACATCCACACCTCCAGGCCAAATCAATTAAGGCGATATCAGAGCCACACAATGTTCCAGGAAAAAGCAACTAATTTCAAAAGGCATCTGTGGCAACAAAAGTTCAATTGTGCCAGTTGTATTTGCCCTATATATTAGTAAACATTCTGTATCTAGATAGTAGGCGTGTCCTTGATAAATGTCACCTTCCTTTATGATGTTTCTATGGATGAATAGTTCTTTGTATACTACTGTTGCAGAGGACACCATAATAAACACCATAATAAATCAATTTCTAAACACAATGCACTCCTTGCCGCTATACAATTGCTGTATATATGTGGCTTGTATAGTCACAATAATTTCCTTGATATTTAAACATATCTATAACAGTTTATGACAAAAATATTATTAATGAGCTACTCTGGCATAATAACTACTGTAATGGCCTGGGAAAGAAGAGGAGGGCTTACCTTTCAGAACCCCAATAACATTCATTATTCATATTGGGAAATGGATATCTGTTCCAGCTGTTTTGCTTCGCTTGGAAATGAAGGCTTTCAGTGCCCTTATAATGTACGTTAATTGAAAGTGGTACAGGGCATTGTTTATTCAGTAGCTACATGGGTATCCAAAAAATTCCTTCTCCGGTACAGGTTGGCTTCTGAATATCCTTTGTCCTCGCTCAATATAGGTACACACTAGGTGGCGACTGTCTTGGTATTTATAGGTACATAATGCGCGCACTGATGTATACAATAATGTAATGGTGTGGAGATGGAGGTGGCTTTTTATTCAAAGCCGGGGCAAGTATATATCCTGAAAATAGAAGCGTGCAAGGCGCCAATAATACACCTTATATTAATGGAAAGTGGGGCAGCACATATCTCATTCTGTACATACATGGGTATCAAATGTAGCCACTTAGACCCTTCTATGGATAGCTTCATATATGAAGCAGAGCCTTATACCCAGGGATATGATGACTCATTGGTCATAGTAAAGACATCTCGTCAAGAAGGTAGGAATTTTTTCAGTGGCTTTATTAATACTGACTGCTCATCTAGGGGAACACTTATGCTAGACTGCCCTATGCAATATCTGATAAGCAAATTACTGAAAATAAACCATTTCTTGGGAACCTATATATGTATATTAACAGTACACCTGTATTGGAATAGAGATGTAAGACACAACTAATATATAACACTAGATGCATCTACTACCTATTTGCCTACCTTACCACCCTATCAATAGAAAGTGCTCTCCAAGGGCTTCATCAGTATGCCCTTGCTCATGCCCCAAGTGTGACTTTCCCCCAACGGGTTACACTGATATTCTGACCTTAGTCAGGACTTGATATCAAGTCACTCACTAGTGATTGATCTAGCATAGTTGACTTCACTTTTGGTTCCCTGTATGACTAACAACGGTTACTATTAGGTTACCTAGTAGTAGCCAACCCACCTTAGTCTTTCGATTTCTATAATTATCTTGCTAAGTCCTTTTGAGTTAGGCATTAGCCATATTTAGTTTTACTTCAGTCATTCGTGAATATCAGTTTCCCATTCAAACAAATATCTGTGTGACTTACCTGAGAGCCACTATGAATAAAGCCCTATGGCATAAGGATATTTTTTGTATATAACTGGCAGTACTATATACATTTGTATATGCACTCATTATGGTCTTGTTTCTGACTTGTATTAGAAGTGATGGCACCTGCGCTACAAACAAAGGCTGTTTCTATTGTTTTCACATGAAGAACATTAGAGGGCGGAACCTATAACACACAAACTATCTTTTGTGTGCTCATGGTTGTATCTTTTCTGTTAAGCTTGGTTAACCAATTGCTTACTATTAAGGATCTTGTTTTTACTTCTAACCTCCCCTCACTACAGTCCAGTCCATAGAGGCTGATCATCAGAGCAGGGAACCCATCAGCTCAGGCGTCGGATCATTCTTGTTAGCGTCAGTGACATTACGCAAACCAAAGGCCAATGAAGTGAGTAGATCACAGGAGTGCTAGTGTGGTGTGAGCAGCTCACCCAGCCTATACCCGAGAGCAGCTCAAAGACATCATAAAACCTGCCCATGCCAAGCAGCTCTCCCCTAGCACTCTACTACCAACATCTATCTTGCACCTCCATGCAATGTGGATGCTACTTTGTACTACCATTACCCAATACCATCCCCTCTCCCTCCCCATTTGCCCCCTGCAAAGGGGGCCTCTGAAAGGCTCAGCCTGTTATTTCTCTCTGTCCTACCACCCTTATTGCAGGGGTAGGAGGCAAATGGTTAGTGACATAGGGCCAGACTCTACCCCACCTTAAGTCAGTAAATTGACACATAAAACATGGTGTCCTCCCTGGGGATGTGCCTTGGGCCTGCATTACGTCCAACAAGGTAGTATTTGTCTCCTTATACACAGCAACACAGCCACTGCTTCTTTTAGATGAGAGGCAGGAGCAGAGCGCAAGTCCAACCTGAGTGACTTTGTGTTAGCTGTATGAATTGCAAAATACACCAAATCAATTTGTGTGCTATTGAGGGTGGTTATATAGAATAGTACTGTTGTATGGTATATTGCAGCCGTTCAACCATTAACAATTGGGTTCATGAATACGCATACTATATTGCTCATATTAGATTGTCCTATTACTTGGTCAGTTGCATGTACAGCTGATCAATTAGTAAATCAGCAGTCCAGATTGCTCCTCCATCCGACACAATTCAATCTATATCTTCTTGAGTATGCAATAATAACATCTTAATGCATTTCTTCCCCCATCTAGATTTGATATTATCCCTTTGCAGCAGCTCCCATTGAGACAATAATCTTGCATTAGTAAAGGTTCCTCATTATTACTTTGTCTCTGAATGGAAAACCAATCCTTCGCCGGGATTTGCAATGGACTATGCCCTGTATGCAGTTTAAATATTCAGCAGCAGAAGTTCCCAGAAGGATTCACAACTATACAGACCACATAATAAGCTCACATACATATCTGTATAAACCTGGCAAATTGTTAATATAGTTTCTCGATATAGGCCTGGATGTATTTTCTCATAAGCCTTATAGGCCAGAGGTGTCTGCTTCCATGTCATATTAATTCCCTAATGTTTTTTAAAGGTTGTACAAATGTAATAAACATAATTCACAATAAGGTAAGGTTGGATTAAGGGTCTGGCCTTGTGTTACTGTGTTTGAACAACGCTGAACTCGAGTGGGTTGAGCCATGTCTAACCCTTATTCTAAAAGGGAGTCAGGTATGTTATAGTCTATCTACAAGAGAGTCATTTTGGCAACGTACCTGACAGTCTAACACCTGTCTGTGAGTGTCTTTTCATATCTCTGTGCGGAGCTTTAACTGAGGTTTTTTTGTATTTTCCAGTGTGGAGCCAGTACATGAATTGATACGTCACGGAGTACAAAATCAAAGCAGTAAGTAATCCGCTTCTTGTTTTACTGTTTTTCATAATTCGTTGGGCCTGTTACCACATTTCTAGGGTTACATTTTGACGTAACTATACACGGCCGCCATATTGCCCCGGATACAAAGTTGTTGCCTGTGCTCTCTGCTCTGCGTTATGAAGGGTCTACACCGGCACCCTGCGATACTTAAAGGACCGATTATGGCCATGATTTTGCTTTAAATGCTCAATGACTCACAGACCATGGCCGGAGGTGCCATAACCTTCACCTGTATTTATATTAGCACCCTGACTTGGAGAAATTTGACATTGAACAGTGCTGCCCGTACTGAAGCATACAACAGTGTACCCCAAACAATATGGATGCCGTGCTTGGTAACGTCAAAACGTAACCCTAGGAACATAGTTACCGGCCCAATGAATTCAAAATGTCTTAAAGGATATCAATGAGGGCCTGAGATTTGTTCTACACTAGATGGGGCATCAAGTAGTCCAGTTAAACGAGATCCCTGTTTTCATACATGTTTTCTACATGTGAGAATACATGTATGAAAACTGGGATCGCATTAATCTGGACTACTTGAAGCCCCATCTATTGTGGAACAACTCTCAGGTCCTCATTAACTTTCAAAAGCAACCAATCATTTTGTATAGGCCTTTGCGGTTCCATTAGATGATCAGGTAAAATAAAATGTCTTAAGGGCAACTTGTCAGGATAGTGACCAAGAATGTCAATACATGTAAAAAAAAATTGATATCTTGCGAAATAGAGGCAAAGAATATATTCATGCTCATGTAAATACTAGAACTAAGATGTACATGTAGTGCAACAGTCAGTGTTGTACACTCATACAAGGTGTACAAGTTATGAAACTTAGGGAAGAGATCATTTTCAAATAACTATACTGCTAGTGAGTGAGCATGTGTTTTGAATGGAGGGGGCTGTTGCTGACAGCAACAGACCCTAACCTAAAGCATCAATTTGTATAGGTCACTTTGCTATGTGGATTTTGGGAAAGATCCTAAAATAGTGAATGTTATTCTTGAACGTTCCTAACAGCATTTACTAATTCTGCAATCGGGTCAACAAATGTGGCAACTTTCTGGAGATTTTGTTTACGCTGCAGCCATCACCTGATCTAGTCTGAGTCTGTAATCTCACATCCTGTTATGGGGACGATGCTTTCTCCAGAGATTAAAGACCCTTACAAGGAGAATTAATACTGGAAGTCCCTTTGATTAGATATAATGAAGCCATAGTGCTCTTTGCCCTTTGAAAATGTCAACAGACTGGAACTAACCCCTTTGATTTATTACTTTCTGTTGTTTCTTACTCTTTGCATGACCAATGATTCAGATAATTTGATTAATATTTCAATTCTAATAAGACACTACATGAACACTGAATCATTAAGACTTACAGTTGAGACAGATTTCAGCAGATCTATTTTCTAATATTAATAGGGTTTCATTGTTTTTGTGCTTAGTTTTAATTAACCATTTAAACTTACTATTCTCTTAACTAGTAAAGGCAGGAAGGTGGTGGTGGCTATATATCCCATCAATTTAATAGACAGATGTTTTACACTCTAAACACAGGTGGTTCTGAACCTATGTAAGAATGTGGAAAGACGATGCCTCCTTTTCTGTATTGACTAATCCATGGCTAGCTTGTTTGATCATTGGGAATCATTGGGTACAAAGTTTATACTCTGAAAATACTTACCATGTGAAATTATGGATGCAATGCAGACAATGGGTATTCTGTAACAGGAGGTGGTGCCAGTAAGCATCAATGCTCTCTGTGATTTAGTCACCATTTTGAGACACCAATGGCTAATTTATTTTTTCTATGTCAGTTCCCTCTCTGAGGCTATATCAGTTCCCTCTCGGAGTATAACCCAAAGCCAAGCTTGAAGAGTGGAACACTGTGGTAGGCCTGAACCTCTCAGGAACTGATTTCAGTTTTGTGAGATGGGATGGGACTGTCCTGCACGAGCAATGTCATAACAATGTTGACAGACTCTGAAGGCATTGACAGTTTCTGCTGTCTCCATAGGATTGTAGTCCCTGAGCCAGGCCGCTGTTGTGTAAATGGAGAAACCCTGCTTAATTAGGGTTGCATTGAGCATTGCTTGTAATGCAGTTTTTGCTCATTGCTCAAAGCATTTGGGCACTTATCTTTTTACAGCTTTGGTTTTAGGTATCATAGAAGATAAAGGAAGCGTGATACAAGTAATTTCATTACATAGCATCATACCATATCATGTAATACTCATGGCGTTCAGGTCATTTTTGGTTGAGATCAAGTTACCTACCCCTCCCCATAATATAATTGCAAGGTTTATTATTGGCTTCAATAATATTTAGGGTTCAGAGTATTTATTTAACACCTCAGAGAATTGAATTAAATAATTATCTCTTGTCATATGTCTAGGATACTAACCATGCAAGGTGCAGACAAAGAGATATGGACACCAGTCCTTATTTGGAGTCATTTGCAGGCTCCCCCACCCCCTCACCCCTCTACCATCCATCATTCTATGCATTTAACCACTTGGTTAAGGAGGAGAGTCAGGGTTTTTATTTATTGTTGTATCAGGTTATTAGTGATGTTAATATTAGACCTCTGCTATAACTATTATAGAATTACTATGTATAATAAGTGTAACAACATGAAACAGTCATCTTGACCATGAATACACATGGGGTGAGGTACTAGGCATAGAATGAAGGGGGGGGGGGATGTGATCATTGGTAGGGTAACTCAAAATGAATATAGAGACCTTTGAAAAGGGTATAATCTATCTGATCTAAACTCATTTTAATATGTTGACAATTCAAATACATTGAAGCAAAGGCCCTCCAAGATTTGGGTTATATTCATGCAATCACAAGAATATGACCTGTAATAGTCTCTTTTGGTCCCTTATCAGTTTTCTGTTGAGGTGGTAAAGCCATTCATACATGTATGATAAATAGATTATAGGAGGTCTGATGGTTGGAGTTCTTAGATGGACTGAGGTAGCCCTCCTCTTATGTCTGTATAGGGTAAGGGAGGAGGTCTGGGCCCCCTCCATATCCCCCACCCCTCTTTTAAACACACCACTGTCTTAATCCCAAGACAGGCTAAGGTGTCTGTGAATGACTATTAATGTTCAAAGATCCTGATATTCTGAGTACAGTGTAATATAGAGGCGAGGGCGGAGGGGGGAAGGGAGTTATCTGATGGCTATTGGTGCATGCTATGGGGGGGGGGGGGGGGGTTAGGGGTCATAGGGGGTAGTTAACAGAAACAGGGGGTCCTTCAGAATGGTTCATGATGATGTTTTATGGCAGTATAGGGACCTGATTGTATAGGAGCAAATGCCTTCAAAAAAGCTGATTTATCGGTATTTTACCATGGACGCACCCCCTCCCGAGAGGGGGAAACACCCCTATAATCACAACAATATGACTTTAAATGCTCTCTTTGGGTCCCCAATGAAGGTTTCTGACCATTTTCATGAAGGCATGGTGAGGTTTGAGTAGGAATCTGAAAGCCTGAATTTGGGCTGTTTTCTCACTATTTGGCCGATCTTCGGACCCCATGTACGGGGGGGTCACAGGGGTCCAAAAAAAATATTTTTGTGATTTCCTGAGTTTTGGGTCCCAAATGCATAGTTTGAGCCTGTCCCTGGAACCGTACGACAAAATTAGCGATTTAACACCCCCCCCTACTCTTGTTAGACAACAACTAGGTAAGGACAAGCTCTGTAATGCATGAACAGCCATGCATCTGCTCCGGCTTAAAATGTAGATTCGTTGGCTGTTCTATATTTACGCTAGCTTAGAGGCATGCAGCTAGGTGAGAGAAAGCATTCATTTGTTGGCATCATTAGCATTCATGTTTAACCCAACAAGGCCAGAATAATGCCTCAGTTATATTTTATTGCCATGTTGCACCAATACAGTCACTGTGAGTAACTAGCTTGTATTGATACAGTATATGACTCCAACCCTTTAGGAGAGTATGGTAGAGTCTTCATGATAGATGTATGAAGCACTGGCCAGTACCTCTCCACATCAGAATTCATGTATGCTGGCGACAAAAGACCACAGTGCATTAAAGCACCATGCTGCCATTTTAGGGTTAGGAGAAAACACACACAGTGCACAGCATTAGCACAAGTAAATGAGAGTGTGACTTGACTATCCTTCTTCACTCAGTAGTTTATGGTGTGAGTGCACTTTTTGTGGTACATCGATATTCACAGTATTTTTCCTGGAAAGCTAGACGTGTCTCGCCATTGTGATCCATTGTGCTCAGGTAATCTGAATATGAGGAGGAGCTTGACCCTTTAAGAGCAGCATAATGCAGTCATGCATCATGCCTTTGGTCTTTGTGATGCATGAATGCAGCCCTGACAAGTTATTTGCCAGTGCTGGATCTAACCGACCCTAAATGGTTGAACACTTCTACAGGCTCAGCATGATGCATCAATGCAGCACGGGCGTGTTACTACCCAGGGCTTCATTGGTGCATTATGACACAAGTGCCATCTTTTAGCGACATGCTATCCTTAAAAGTTTATTGGAAGGGGACCATTGCATTTATATAACGTTTATTGTTGAATGATCCTTTACGGACTGATAAATCAATAACATGCATATCTATGCTAGTACAAACTTTATAAGTGGTAGGGGGGAAAACACTTGGCCCTGGTCTTGAGTATACACAACCTATTTGAATGGCAGGAATCTGAGGTAACTAAGCTGCTGTGGGCTGGGTGGGTCTTTTGGTTTTGCGGTTTTGATCAGAAAACATAGATCTTTATGAGAAGGAAATGTATTGGTGGTTATCTGACTCAAGAAGTTGTGCATTGTCATGGTAGAATCCTGTAATTGTGTACCCTGCTGCCCCGTCCGGGACTGTCTTAATTTAATGCACTAAGTTCCAAATTAGCTAATTGGCATGAGGAGCAATTTTACTTAATGGAAAAAAGCATATACAATGACGTAGTCGGTCCTCAAAACTTTAATAAGACATCATAGTAACTCTGTTTTAGGCATGGAGGCATTTCCCTGCCCTAGCAGGGTATTGTGTTTTGCGTAATTAGAGTAAAGTGATGAAGGTAGGCGAGCGCCTTCAGAGTAAAGGGTTTTGGAGCACAGCTGTTGGGGCTCTGAAGCAGGTGGGGGTATAATACAGCAACATTTGTGGCCAAGATAAATTATGTATCCGCCTTAAGGAGAGGAGCCTGTGCTCATTACTGTCTACTTTAATAAATACCCTTACCAAATTACCGCCATAGTAAAAAGTCACAGATTGCTGTAATCATGAAATGGTCTCATCATGCCCTAATTGTATGCTGATGTTGTATTTATGAAAGGATAGAGTTGGAAGGCAATTTCCTATTCCTATATAATCAGGATCTGAGGGGAAATGATAAAAGCTGCTGTAGATTATTATAGCATTAAACAACAGAATCTTGATATTTATATTCTATACAGGCTTTGGATGATTGCCGTTTTTATCTTATCTTTTGCCATCCCAGTAATATTGATTATATTGATATAAAGATTATAACTAAAAACCTATTCACAAATTTCATCTCATTGTAATGCAACTCATTTCTATTGATATAGGAAAATGAGAACTGTTTATTTATCTTCTTTCGTTGTGCATTTTAAATGAAAAGTCAATAGGTGTAATTACGACCACTCCTCAAGCCTATACCTTTGTCAACATCAATCCTTTGTTTGATGTAAACCTTCATTTGATGTGGACCTTAAGTGGTGACTGTTTGAGTTCTATTAAAGACAAAATGCAATTTCATATGAACAATGGGGAGAAGGAAAAATGGGAATTCAATATTAGAGCCCATACATAGGCCTATGTAATCTTATTATGTGTATGTATACAGTTATACCATTTCTTACATAACCAGTATGTACTGCTGTATTACCATGCGGTATCCCCCAATGGCCTAATTGGAAAACAGCCTTGTGTGTTAGGCAATCAATGGAAAGGTCCCCGAGTGGTTTGACTGCTCTCCCAGACCAATAGGTTAAATGTCAAACGATGTAGACTCAGCCTGTGCCAGAGGCAATGGGCCGGCTTCCTACAAGGAGCTCAGCAGATGGAGCCAACTTCCCACTTGTTAAGCCCCGCCATCAATATGGACACTAGTGCAAGCTGCACAACAAGCTTGTTAAGGGTACTTGTTATAGACATACTTATATCCAGATTCTTGCCAGCAGTAGTGCAACAGATGTGACACAGAAAGTTAACTATTTCAGCTTAGCGTATTTCAGGATGATTGTACGCAGCAACTCCAACCAGTGCAAACATTTTTGGTAGTAAAACCTGTTTCGTCAGGTGACCCCTAGGGATCTTCCTCGCGAGATTCTGTTGAAATCTATAGAACTGTATGTATTTACAAATACTTTGTATACATATACTTCATAAATACCTTTGTCAATTACTAATGTCTATATTATTGCACATATTGCACTATTGATGAAAGTGGCATTATTATAATGGAAAAATCTGTTCTGAAATACCACCCAAAGATAGCAGTTCTCTAAGCATATTGTCCAGATCTTGTCAAATGAATAATTCAGTAAAATTGAACGACAAGATTTCAGTCATTTTAAAAAGCTATCTAACACCCAACCTGCCTTCAGCAAGCTGCATGTTCATTGGGCCACAATCAGTTATGAGTTTGATATAGGCAGTTGACAACCAGAATTCCTTGTACATTAAGCTGTTGGAGGTGGCGCGGGCATAGTTATATGCCTGTCTATGGTCGGGCAGCTGACAACTCCCTATAAAAGTGACCGCAGCATGGACAGGCGAATGAGCCTCAGACCAAGCAGGGACCCAATATATCATTTTTATCAGCCACAGAAATTATGTCCACACAAATCCCTGTCTGAAGATGACTATGCACGTGGACTGAGCCAGGTCTAGCAGGGTGAGGGCAGGCTGGCAGGAGGCTTATATATAAGGGGGTAGGTAGCCTGGGGGGAGGTCACTCAGTATAGGTATGGGTGCCACTATAACTGTTAAGTGGCCTATTTTTTATCCTTATGGGAGTTGGTACCACAACTGCTATAGGTAGATTCACCATGAGTCAGACACACACCCTGAGACAGACAGTGGAATTTGAGATTATTTACAAACACTACTATTTCATTTACTGGAAAAAATAACACTTAAACTTTACTATATTGTTCACATATAAAGGGCTTAACATGCTCTAATAACCACAAAATCAAGTGTCCGCTTAAAGATATATGTCCAACTCCAGGTAAATCTGCCCATGTGGACTTCGAGGGTAAAGCCTGTTTTTAGATCAAGACAGTTAGAGGGTGCTGTTGTCTGCTAGAGAGCCCCATCTGCAGATAGGACCTCATAAAAGTACTAGTAGTACATTTTGTGTACAGTAGTTTTTTTGTTTTGACTCTGCTTGCCAATTGGACGATCTAGAGGTTGACAGTACCTCAGAATTGGCTGATGAAAAATGCACCATGTGCACCACTAAAATTGATAATAATTTGGCGAACTTGCCAATGAAAGCAAGTAGGGGGCTATCAATGATGTCAATGGTTAAAATCAAGAGCTGGTAAGTACAGAATCAGGGGTTGCCACTATTGTTATAAGAAGTTTTTAGAAAATACATGACTTTTAATAAATTTTCGGGTGTTGTCAAATGATGAAGAAAAAATTGACAGTGCCCCCCTCCCAAGCCCAGTGTCAGGAGGTGGCCGGTAGGGTGAGGGGGTATGAGCATCAGCGGATTTGTGCGGGTAGGTGAGAGGGGCTTACGTGTCACCACCAGGGTGTTGTTGTGAGGTCGACCCTGCTTTGCATGGTCACTGCAGAAAAGTGTGTGGGTGTAGGGTAAGAGAGTCGGCAGGAGGAGGGGAGACAATGTCTGACATAAAGTGAGAAAAAGCCTAGGAGAGAGGCAGACAGCAGGTTTGGTTCAACAGCTGAGTAAATGACAAGTGCATATGCACAACAAGTCAGTGGTTTCCAGCCAACATGGGATTTTACGTGGGAAGCTGATTTGCCCATATCTGAGTCACTGTTATGGCCTGTTTAAGTCTGGAGCACCCATGAAACCCAAAATCTCTCTTTAAAGGGACTCATATAAGCACAGGTTTCTGTCTAAGCGCACTAGGTAACATAAACTTGAAATTTATAAGCGCAGGGGTGCTTAAAAGGGCCACAACAGTATTGTCTTTTTTTGTTCAGGGATATAAGTGCAGATCTGTCAGCCAATGCTGGCCCAAGTAAAAAACAGATAAATGAGCCACAGGGACCAATACTATCAGGGTTTATATTTTGGTAGTTTATCCTTGGTAATTAGACCCTTAATTCTCGACATAACAAAATGTGCATTCTTAGGGCTTAGTATGATGGAAAAAGGAGGAATAAAAAGACACGGGACATGGGTATTTCTTAACATTGATATGGTAACATGAGTATTTCATAAAATCAGCATGGGAACATTAGCATTTCTTAGAATTGACATGGCCCATGGGGACCTCAACTCCACCCCACCCAAAGCCAAGTAAAACCCTCATTAACTGAATGTTCAAATTAGTCATGAATGGTGCTACGTGTCCCTTCACGTTCACTGTTACTAATACCTTGCCTGAACTTATAATCCATTGGTGTTATTGGTTTGTTGCTAAGACATCTCGTTGCCTAGCAACAAGCATTCTTGTTGTTTATTTCCTTAGCAACAGACGCTTATCTGCTCCCAAACCTATTTTAAAGTACACCTACCCCCCCTAAATCGACCCTGGGGAATCTATTGGTGTTATTGGTTTGTTGCTAGGACATCTGGTTGCCTAGCAACAAGCATTATTGTTGTTTATTTCCTTAGCAACAGAAGCTTATCAACTCCCAAACCTATTTTAAGTACACCTACTCCCCCTAAATCGACCCTTGGGAATCCATTGGTGTTGTTGGTTTGTTGCTAGGACATCTGGTTGCCTAGCAACAACAGTTCTTGTTGTTTATTTCCTTAGCAACAGAGGCTTATCCACTCTTAAACCTATCTTAAAGTATACCTACCCCCCCTAAATCGACCCTGGGGAATCCATTGGTGTTGTTGGTTTGTTGCTAGGACATCTGGGCTGCCTAGCAACAACAGTTCTTGTTGTTTATTTCCTTAGCAACAGAGGCTTTTCCACTCCTAAACCTATTTTAAAGTACACCTACCCCCCCTAAATCGACCCTGGGGAATCCATTGGTGTTGCTGGTTTGTTGCTAGGACATCCGGGTTGCCTAGCAACAAGCATTCCTGTTGTTTATCTCCTTAGCAACAGAGGCTTATCCACTCCTAAACCTATTTTAAAGTACACCTAGCCCCCCCTAAATCGACCCTGGGGAATCCATTGGTGTTGTTGGTTTGTTGCTAGGACATCTGGGTTGCCTAGCAACAAGCATTCTTGTTGTTTATTTCCTTAGCAACAGACGCTTATCCACTCGCAAACCTATTCTAAAGTATACCTACCCCCCTAAATCGACCCTTGGGAATCCATTGGTGTTGTAAGTTTGTTACTAGGACATTTGGTTGCCTAGCAACAAGCATTCTCATTGTTTATTTCCTTAGCAACAGAGGCTTATCCACCCCCAAGCCTTTTTCAATGTACACCTACCCCCCCCTAAATTAACCCTGAGGAATCCATTGGTGTTATTGGTTTGTTGCTGGTGTAGTGGTTCCAATAGATGCCTCAATACTATCAGTGGTAAGCTAGACAGAGTGGGATAAGTGCAGGTGAACCCAGTGAGCCCACTGCCCGTGTGAACCGAGTGGTCACCCGGGCCAGACGGCGCACTGCACATGTGAGCCGACTCGGCATGCGGGCCGGACACCACACTGCGCGTGTGGGCCGGGTGGTCGGAACCCGAGCCGGATGCCATAATGCATGTATGAGCCGAGTGGTTGGCTTCCGTGCCGGACGCCGCAGTGCACATGCGAGCCAACTGGCCAGCTTCATCCCTGCCAGATACCACACGGTGCGTTTGGGCCTGCTACCACCCAGCCAGTTGGACATTGGCCTCCTTGAGAGCCACATGGTGGTGTACAGTGAGAGATCTCTGTCTGACCAGCCCTATCCTCAACTATTGGTTATTCTAGATATACACTAAGAGCTGTACTTTGTGACCACATGGAATTTGCCACACAATAAAGAGGATTATTCTTACTTGCTGGAGTCTGGTCATTCCTACTATGCAAGTGGTCACTGGTGCCGTGACCACTTGCATAGTAGGAATTTGTGCCTCTTTGGTTGTTTGGTATTGTAGTTGTGTATGCAATGAGTAACCAGATTATCCTAGGAGAGGATAATATTGTGTTCCACGAGCCGGCAGCTCCTTTCTCTGGTGACCTTGAAGAGGTATCAGGAGGGGAAAGGGAGGTGGACACAGATAGTAAGGAGGAAGTAACAGTTGAAAGAAACTCTGCTGCTGGCCTCCAGGAGAAGGTTACTCGCCGGAGACACACCAACCTTGGTGGATCTAGGTAGAGAAGGCATACTTGGGGAGGAATTGGCCACAACGGGGCAGAGATTATGAACCTGGATTTGGACTGTGGTCCTTGTGGGGATGGACTGCTGGACATTACCAGTGATCAGCAACAACTGGGCCTAGATAGCCTAGATGAGCTGACTATTGGTAACACCAGGCTGTCATGGTCTGGGTTGGTCAATGTCCGTTGGCAGTTGGAGGCAGACCTTATTAGGAACCGTCAGAAGTCTATTTTTGAGGAAAATTACTCAAGAAAACGGACTCAGGTTCTAGAGGAGCACAGGGATGGTTTAGCACTTGTTGAGTCTCTCAATATTGAGGTTCATGATCTGGAAATGAAAAAAAGAACACTTGGCTTTGGCAGTTATGAGGTTGGAGAATCAGTCAGCTGATGCCTGCATCCTTTTGACCGAAAAGAACCTTGCAATGAGTAAGATAAACAGATCAGTAGAACAACAGCAGGACAGACTCAGGGAGTTATTGGCAACCTTGAGTGAGCAGTCTGAGAAGCTTGGGAAAGGTACACCGGCTGAAGTGAACCCAGAACCAGTTGAAAAACTGGTGAAGGGAGACACTGTAGCTAGAAGTTCTATTGAGAAGGGGTATGCTCCACCTTTGGAAATATACTCGAAGGTGGGACCATCTCAAGGGAAGACTGCTCTGGAGATCTGGGTATCTAGGCGACCGGATATGTTGAGTAGCATTGATCGTAGCAGCATGTCTGCGAAGAAATATGCTATTCGTCCAAAACCCCATGATGGCTCGATCCCATGGAAAAAATGGCTGGACCGTTTTGTGGACGACATGAAAACCAATGAATGGGATGAGATTGATTCCATTTGGGCTCTCAGACAAGCATTGCATGATGGCCCTGGCAAGAATGCCCTCCTGTCCTTTGATAAGTACGGGGACGGTACCTCGAAGGGTTTGATTGAAGCTGCAACCTGAGAATGCGGATAGATATATGGTGCAGACCCAGCAACCGAGCTAGAAGGCAGAAAAACAAAAGAAAGGTGAGAGCTATCGCCAATTTGGGATGGATCTGTGCCGGTTGGCCGATGAAGCCTTCAAAAGCATGTCTCCTAGTGACCCATGGCTAGTGAAGAAACTAGCCTGTTGATTTATCGATGGGTTACAGGATGATGTGTTGGCTTCAGAGCTGGCCCATCTGTGGAGAACAGATGATGTCCCTAGATGACTTGTTTCTTCTCGCAGATGATTGTATCTGTAAACGCACCTTGCTGAGAACCAAAGCAATCAATGTCTCTGCTGTCAAAAGTCGGAGAGAACCGGTGAACAATTCTGATTGGGAACCGGATTTGTCTCCCTCTTAAACAGTCAGTGAAGGTGGCCTATTCTCATACATCTAACAAAAAGGGGAAAGGGAGAGGTCGGGGCTGCTCTCAACAAAAGAGTGAGACTGAGACTGAACATCCTGTAGTTAATGCCCTAAAAGCTGCCATTAAAGAAATTATGGTAGATATGTAAGAAAGAGGTAGAGGGAGAGGCCAGGCACAGCAACAGTTGGGGACTAAAACTGTGTCTAAAGAGGCCGGTTTCAAGTGCAAACAACTCGGTCACTGGGCCAGAGACTGTAAAGCAGGTACGTTATCTGCGATTGCAGTCTCGGGATGTGATGAACTGTGAGTTGGCACTGATGTCCCACCACCTGTTGCGGAAAACTAGAGAGGGTTGCTGCCTGTGGCAGGTACGTTATCTGCCATTGCAGTCTCGGAATGTGATGAACTGGGAGTTGGCACTGATGTCCCACCACCTGTTGCAGAAAACTAGAGAGGGTTGCTGCCTGTGGCAATGCAGTGACCCGTACTAGCATCAGCCAGGGTACCCCTTTCTGTAGTTCTGCTGTACCAGTTCCGCTGGTGAAAACCACAGTTGCCCCTGATCGGCCGACTGCGATGGTGCACCAGGGAAAGGGCGCTGATGGTGATCAGAGTAAGAAGCTCCCTGACACTGCCCAAGAGGAGGATTGTATTGGTACATAATATCTGTGCAGCCCAACTCCGACCAGAGGATCTATGCCTGGAGTTTCTCAGGGGCAGGGGATTTGATCTGGGTGGAATGGGAGGTGTGCGGAGATTTGCAGGAGAACCTTCTCCTTTGTTTTACCAATAGTTATGGAAGATAAGACATATATTGTCTCCCCAACTGTTGTAGAGTTGACAGATGATGGGATATTGGGCCTAGACTTTTGTTCATTGTATGGAGCCATCTTGGATACTGGTACTGGCAAATTGCTGGTTAGGTATCCAGAGGACAAGACAATACAGGTTGGGTCACTAAGGTTCTCCACTGTCACTGTCATAGGACAGGGTGACGTTGGGTCCCCTGGAGACACCCAATCGGGTCTGCCATTGCACCTGCTGCCTTCATTGGCAGACTGTCATCTGGATACAGATGAGTGCAAAGAAGAGCTTGCGACTCTATTGCGCAATAATTCTGATGCATTCGCTGTGCCGGTAGAACCATTGGGAAGTACAAATCAAGTGTCTCATCGAATAAAAACTGGTTTGTCCCATCCAATATGCTTGCCTTACCGATGGCTGCCAATGTCTAAGAAAGAGGCATTAGAAGCTGACGTAGACAAAATGCTGGCAGAGGGAGTGATCTCATCTGGAAAGCTGAGAATATCAACCTCAGTGTAAACATCATCATCTGTCCACTGTGCGGTATGTCCATGCAAGTTTTCAACAAGTAGTCTCACCCCCATCCACTGCAGCCAATTATCGATGAGACTGTTCTGACACTAAACAAAAACATTCACATCCACACAGGTGGATGGTACACCCCTAGGATACACCAGACAATTCACACATAGCAGCCAGACAAGAGAAGATGGTGTCATCAATATGGGAAACTAAAGGATGGGCTTCATCCCAGACATGATCACTACAAGCAAGTTGCCGACTCCCTGTAGTAGACCATGGAGGAGAATGCTAAAAGATCGCATGAGAAGCCAAAGCTCTGTGTTAAGCCAGCTAATTAAATGAAATCATGTCATTTTGGTGTTGTTTGGGTCAAAGGTGGGGTGACTTGAATTGCAACTACCCCCTTCCCTCCCTATTCAATGCCAGATAGGAGTCAACTGCTTTGGTCTCATTACCCCAACCTGAGTTATAGGGTAGGGTGCCATGAAATTTGATCACCCTCTTCCCTCCCCAATGCTGGGTCCCAAAGGCAGGCCAATTCGGTCATTATTTTGTTGGCACATTGTTATCTACACTGTTTTGCGACACTAGATATACTCTACACTATGATTTTTGCAGAGCAATTACTGCAGCACCCGTTCCTGCCCCCCTCACAGATGGATGAAAACCATTGATGTTCAATCATGGGTAGAAACATGCATGAAGCTATGGAGGGTTTCATTATTGGACAAGAAATGCTACTGAAACAGTTCTAAAGATTTAAGTGAGATTCACTTGTATTGTCATCTCTGAGATGTTGCTATTTTTGGGCCTGGAAGAATTTTCTATGTGCATACTTTTATTATATTCATCAATTCAAAAATTATTATTGCATTTCAGAGTGCATATTGATAATTAATAGAATGTTCATCGATGATGATTGTAAATAATGCAAGACTAAGGCAAGGCGTTCCTTACCATAATAGAAAATGATAAAAAGAATGTATAAATATCTTTACATATATTAGTTATTTGTTTGATGACATTTGTTTTAGAGATTAATATGCTGCAATAAGAGGAATACTACCAACACATTCATAGAGAAATAAACATTATCGTAACACTGATAAGCATATGAAAATGTAGTGTACTTTGTAAAACTGCTTCCCATAGACTAAAAGTATGAGGAAGATACAATGAGAAGGGATGTTGCCAGGCGACCATGTGTCTTAGCAACAAACCAATATGACCAATGGATTCTCCAAGGTCTACATATGTGGGGTAGGTATAGTTTGAAATAGGTGTGGGTGGATAAGCGTCTGTTGCTAAGGAAATAAACAATAAGAATGGTTGTTGCTAGGCAACCAGATGTCCTAGCAACAAATCAATAACACCAATGGATTCCCGAGGGTTGATTGAGGGGGGGTAGGTGTACTTTAAAATAGGTTTGGGAGTGGATAAGTGTCTGTTGCTAAGGAAATAAACAACAAGAATGGTTGTTGCTAGGCAACCAGATGTCCTAGCAACAAACCAAAAACAGCAATGGATTCCCCAGGGTCGATTAAGGGAGGGTAGGTGTACTTTAAAATAGGTTTGGGAGTGGATAAGCGTCTGTTGCTAAGGAAATAAACAACAAGAATGGTTGTTGCTAGGCAACCAGATGTCCTAGCAACAAACCAATAACACCAATGGATTCCCCAGGGTCGATTTAGGGGGGGTAGGTGTACTTTAAAAAAGGTTTGGGAGTGGATAAGCCTCTGTTACTAAGGAAATAAACAACAAGAATGCTTGTTGCTAGGCAACCAGATGTCCTAGCAACAAACCAATAACACCAATGGATTCCCCAGGGTCAATTTAGGGGGGGTAGGTGTACTTTAAAATAGGTTTGGGAGTGGATAAGCGTCTGTTGCTAAGGAAATAAACAACAAGAATGCTTGTTGCTAGGCAACCAGATGTCCTAGCAACAAACAAATAACACCGATGGATTTCCCAGAGTTGATTTAGGGGGGGTAGGTAAAGTCAAAGGACACCTAGGAGTGCTTTTCCTGCTATGAGAGGTACATTTTTTGAAGATTTGGCGGCCATCTTGGATTTTGGCCGTTTACACCCACTGGGCACGCTCGGAAATTTTGGCAACATCAAAATTCTGAATCCTCATCAATTTTAGGTCATAATTAGCTATGTTGCCAAGACTTTACCCAAAAAAACGATTGCCCTTCTTTTATTGCCATAAGCAAGTGTACTATTAGGCCTGGGGTCGCTGACCTGCATGGAGTCCCCAGTGACTGTTGTATGCTTCGTCCAGTCCCCAGATGTTGATTCTTTTTGATGACCTAGTCGCTATGTCAATTTTAAGAGATTTGTCGCATTATTGATTTTTTTTAAATTACACAGGTTGGCGCCCAATTAATCGCTGCTGGATGCTGGTGAGTCACCATATGTTTTGACTTCATATAGCCTGGTGCAAGCATGATTCTTGTGAGATGGGAGTCCAAGATTGCGGCACCAACATGCAGGCTGTGGTTCCTGTTCCGTGTGTATAGGAGTATAGAACCATACCGAGTCAGCCCACAATATAAAACATTGCTAGTTGTTTTTAAATTTGCTCTACAGAGACAGCACAATAGGTGCAAATAGAGGACTGGCTCTTACTAGTCTTATCAGCTCTTGTCAAAGTGTGTCGCCGTAACCAGCACCCCTCTCTCCAGAGCCCTCTACAAGCTGTGACCTGCAGCTGCTGCCTGTTTCACTGAATCTACATGCCCCACTCACCTGATATACTCTGCAAAGGGTAGGTGTATGGGCATGGGTGGGCATAGAGGGGGGTTGATGACTTAATCCTTTGATTAATGTGGGCATGATGTCACTATAGGCTTCCTGCTCGTTCATCATTACCACAAAGCAAAATGGCACCGGTGAGTAACTTGCTGGTGCTGCATTGATGCATCATGCCAACCATTTGTGACTGTATCAACTGTTATGCATGAATGCAGCCTTAGCCGGCATCCATGCTGACATAGCTGAGCAGTACATATAGGACTCTGCCTCCCTGAAAGAGTTAATCTCTGCGTAATGAGCAGTCAACCTATCCCCTCCAGGGTTGTTCCTTTACTCAGATAAAACTCTCAGTCTGATGAGGAGATCGGGTCCTGAGGTGAAGTGGTTTATATAATCTAATTCCATATAACCTGACTACACTTGACTCATAGACAGTTTGGGGAATGCTCATCTTCTGACAAAGTGGGGGATGGGTAGAAATGGGGACCCCTTTACCAGAGGTGGATTACATATATCAGACACTTCAGGGTAGGAGCAAGCGAATTCTGTGAAAAGTAAGAGGTGCTATGTACATAACATTGTTGCACATATTTCAAGGGATTTCTTGCAAAACACAGCTGGTCAAATGAAGAGACAGGTTTTAATATGATCAGTTGCCGATGAGTTCATTTGTGACCTGTTCTGAATGAGAGTCCTTGACAGCTAACTAGAAAGGAATGAGTTGCTACATCAAATTATATATGTTCCAAGTATCAAGATAAAACTGTAAAACCCAATAGTGAAAAGAAAACCCAAACAAAAGAAAAAACTCAAAGAAGAGAGATCAGGGGATGATTTTAATCAGAAATACTTCATGTTTACACTAGAAAGATACCCAACAGGTGGGATAGGAAAGGACTGGACAAACACTGATTACATGGTGCTAGAGACACCAACACCTCCAGGCCAAATCAATTAAGGCGATATCAGAGCCACGCAAAGTTCCAGGAAAAAGCAAATGATTCCAAGAGGCATCTGTGGCAACAAAATTTCAATTGCGTTTGCTGAATTTGCCCTTTGTCAACATTCTATATCGAGATAGTAGGCATGCCTTTCATAACTGTCACATTTCTCTATTATATTTCTATGAATGAATAGTTGTGTATTACGATTCTAGAGGACAACTTAAAAAACACCGTAATAAATCAATTTCTAGACACAATGCACTCCTTGCCGCAATAGAATTGCTGAGTATGTGTGGCTGGTGTAGTCACAGTAATTTCCTTGATATTCAAAAATATCAATAACTGTTTATAATAAAAATATGAATAATGACCTACCGTTGCATAGTAGTTACTGTAATGGTCTGTGGAAGAAGGGCTTACCTTTGAGAACCCCTATGACATGATTATTCATAATGGAAAACGGATGTCTGATCCAGCTATTTTGCTTTGCTTGGAAATGAAGGCTTTCAGTGTTCTTATAATGAACCTTAATGGAAAGTGGTACAGGGCATTGTTTATTCAGTAGCTGCACGGGTATCCAATGTAGCCACTTACAATCTGCTATGTATTTATCATGTACTTGGTTGAAAGGTACTTTTCATACGTAGAGGTAAATTGACAAATGGAATCATAATATCATACATAATGCATCATTATGGTAGAATAAAACCTATTAAGTTCTGTCTAATACTCTGTAGGCATATGACTAAAATTGTAATGATTGGAAACTGATACTCTGTAGGCATAAGACTATAATTGTATCGGTTTGGAGAAGGAGTTGGGTTTTTGATCAAACCTCTATCAAGTAGGCCTTCCTCATTATTCATAATTGTAAGTGGATATATGTACCAGCATCTTGGAAATGAATGCTAGCAAGGCCCTAATAATACACCTTAATGGGAACTGATGCAATTCATATATCTTCTTCTGTAAGTGCATGGGTATCCAATGTAGCCACTTAGACCCTACTATGTATAGCTTCATATATGAAGCAGAGCCTTATACCCAGCGATATAATGTCCAATTGGTCATAGTTAAAACATTCTGTCAAGCAGGCACAAAGTGCTCATATTAGTACAGATGGTTTTATAGAAGAAGACATAGGCCTCCACTATAGACTGCCCCTAAATATGTGCTACCTTGTACTGAAATGTTCCTGAATATAAACCATTTCCTGGGAGCCTCATATGTTATACCCGTACATAATTGGAATAAGAATATAAGTCACAACTAATATATAACACTGGATGCATCTGCTACCTATATACCTATCCCTTACCTTATAAATAGCTAGTGCTCTCCAATTGCCTCATCAGCATGTCCCTTACGCATCCTGCATGTGGGTCTCGCCTCCAAGGGATTACACTGATATTCTGACCTTAGACAGTGTCCCACAACTTGTACTAGGCCAAAAGAAAAAAAAAGTTTGGTTCAGGTCACCCGACCGACCCTATCAAAACAGGGCCGACCCTATGGGTTTTTTATGCAATTTTGAAGAAATTTACTTATTTCTACACTTTTTGTGTCAATTTTAGGGTCTTCGGAGAGGCCGGGTAGTACTTTCATGTAAAAAAAAAAAATGTAAAAAAATAAATCCGACCTACTGACCCTACATTTTCTTGCCATGTTACCTGAAACAAACCTTTTTTTGGCACTATACCGAAAGCTACAGTTACTATAATTAGTAAAAAAATATTATCGGAAACAACTAAAATAGTTAAGAGTGTTAAATATGTTGAAACTAATGAGGACTTATACAAGTCTATGGTCTGGGTATGTTCTCACCTGGCCTTCACCATGTGCCAGCACTAGGAGCAATCACGTGCACAGGCCTAAGTTCTGGACACCTTAGTAACTGACAATCACCTACCTGGTTACCTTTGTCCTGGTGGTGTCACATGCTACAGGAGAAGTTGTGGTGATGAATCGCACCCTGGTCTATGTCATATTTTCTGTCTAGCAACAGGGTCGCCCACCTGTCCTCTTCTGCCGCTCCCCTCGAACAGCACACAAATATGTATCATATCACATAGATCTACCTCACTTTAACATATTTTGGCTGCGTCCATAGCCACAACTGAATACACTCAATTTCAACTCGTCATCAGCATATACTGCGCCAATATGTTGCATACAGGGGGTTTTGCTGTAATTTTTCTGAAATTGTACATTCACAGCCAACTGTTGGATAATCTTCTTTACCCTGAGAGAAGAAAAAGTAGTACGGAGGCCTGTCATGCTTGCCTATGATTAGAGAGAACTGATAGCCCTTCTTCCTGGAATCCTATCATTATAAGAATGTGATCTTCTCTTAGAAAACTAATGCAAACTAATGTTCACCCACCTCTTGCCATGTATTTTCAGGACATCCCTATCAGATTTCTATTACGCTGTAACTATAGGCCTGCTGGCCTTTCAATATCATGTCTTCCAAGAAACTGACAGGGGACATTAATTGACATCCTACGTCGCAATATGTGGGTGTTGTAGCCGCAGCTTTAGTTAAAGTTTTGATACTTCCCACTACCAGGTATGGCCCACGGCTTTGTTATGGCACACACAGTGTTAAAATATAACGCAGCTGTTTATAGTGACGCTTCCTCTCCCCCCCCCCCCCCCCCACCTTGGCATGTAGGCCTACACCGCCGCTGAGTGTGAAAGCCACACTCACCCGAACAGTTTGACAGTAGTCACTCCAAAAGTGCACTGTATAAGGGATAAGATGGGGGGGGGGGGGGGGGCAGAGACACAATTTTAACTAAATATTTCTCTTAAAGGCAACGCAACACCAACTTGATACATTCACAGGACTTATCCATCTATCATCCGACAATTGTAGTTTATTCCACTAATTCATGAGAAAGTTCACAAATTAGTTATAATTTAGGTAACAAATACAATGCCTCATGCATCTCAGTATAACATAACGCTACAACAACATGTCTGTGAGTGTATGCTAAATAGCAATACGGTTCTGTCTACCACGATGTAGAGGGAGTCCTGGTTAGTTGTCACCTTACTACAGGTTCAACAGTCAAGGTGGCCTACATAAAGGACAGCATAGCTACTTTTGCAACAACATAGAATGCAGAACTGGCGTGTTTCTGTATGGTTTAATGGATATATGTTGCCTAAAGCGCAAATCCCACAATGCCATTATTGTAAGGAATACAATTATCTGTTGCAATGTACCTTGATTCAAATCACAACAAATGAGTGGGAAGGTATGAGTGGCGAGAATCTGCCTACTACAAAATCAAGTTATTTAGATAATTTTCTTTGCTTAAGTGAAAATGTATGCAATTTGGCATTTTATCTTGCAATCTGAGCAAATTGAGCTGAAATTGTTCGTAAAATGCAATTCCCTCCACTGTTTGTAATGCAACGGATTTGTCAAAATTGCAAGGATTAAGAGCTACATTTACTGTACTGTGAGATATAGGGTAAGCACCCTCGAATAAAACCCTAAAAAAATGGAGCACTCGTAAGGGTCGTACAAGAACCTGAAATTGCAGAGGGTTCCGAGGCATCATGCGATTTGAGACTTAACCCCTTTTAGGATGACATATTGCCTCAATGCCCTTGGTAGTCATGAAGCTACCTTAGCAAGTAACTTCCCACGACTGCATTCATGCATCATGGTGACCCTACAGGGTTGATACACTCCTCAGGGGCTGGCATGATGCTTCAATGTAGCACTGGCAGGGCTGCAGAAGTGCATCATGACGTTGAATGTTGACTTTCAGTGATATGTGTCCTCAAAATGGTTAACGCGCTAAAACTCAATAAGTATCAACAATAGTAACATTGTCTGTGTTTTGAAGTTATGGAACGACATCCGTCTGGTTTCCTATTTTATAACGTCTCAGTTCAGGTGAAAACATTCAGATGTTCTTTTAAAGGCAGGGGGTTGACCTTTGGTCATTATGAGTTTGTAGCTTCATTACTTGGTTTCCATCCTGTTCTGGCTGCTACTAGAGGGATAAGTAATTGACACATGTAGTTTAATGAGGCAAAAGTAGCTGCATCACAAAATGTTGGTCCATTGCCCTCTGGAGCCTGATTACTGTCTGGGAGTATCCTTAAAGTCCAGTTACACTGGTTGTGAAATCCACGAAAAATGTTTCCAAAGTCAACTCTTTCACAACAATTGTTGTGGATTCCAAGACAGGTATGACTGGCCCTACAGCAAAAGGCCATCTTAAAACAGAGATATTTTTGCAGCAAAACATTAATTTTTGAGGCGACAGCGATCGTCTTGGCTTTACAAAATATTTGGTGAATTTCATGACCTGTGTGACTGGTCCTTTAGTTGAGAAGTGGGTAAACACTTTGGTGAACACACCCCACGGTAGATGATAAAGAAAAAGCATGTTGTTTGTCTTACACAACTCTAGATATTCTAAAATGTAGTATGTTTAAGAATAGATATACCACATGTGGTAATTCTTAACAGCAGGATTAAGACCTACTAACTTGGTAAAAATATGAATTTGTGAATGACACTTTCTCCTTATTTCTCAGTGTTGCATTATACAATGGGGTTGATGCTGTTTATATTCCTCATGAATAATTATAAATTATTGTTACTTATCGCATTGCTGCGTTAATGTTTTAAGTGCTGTATTTGCATTTGAACCATAGCTTAGGGAGACTTAGAGTACTGTAGTGACAACAGGGGATCCAGTAAATCAGGGTAATAGGCTGGTCTTAAAGAATGCAGCGCAGAGGAAATGAAGTCCGCTGACCCGGGTACCATTAATAATAGAGTATGCGGACCGCGGCAGTCAGGAGATATACGAGTAACAAGGCTGGGAAGGCCCCGAAGGCAGCGGCCACACAACAAAAGGCCCCCAGGGGGCTGTTACTGAACACAACGTAAAAAAATAGCACAAAAAGTGGGTGTTACAATTTTTTTCAAATTACGTTGCTTTTCAAGAGCGTGTTACAGGACAACATTTCTGTTACCGATTCTTTTTTTACATTATGGACGTTTTTAATGTTATGAACTTAGTTTTATCACACCGCCGTTCCAGATAGTGTGCAAAAAGTCTGTAACTTAGCCTAAATTAGTGTAAATTTGGAGAACATAGTGTAAATTTGAAACATTCGCTAATATTAATGTTAGTTATTTGAAAAACATTAAGCTTCGTGTAATTACGCTCCGTAACGTAATTTTGTTCTGCAACAGACCCCAGAAGTGGACGGTCCTGAAGGAGATGATATACTTTGGGATTGTATGGGCTTTTTTTTTCTCCCTCTTTAGAAGCTCTGTATATATTCCATAAACGCACCAGGCTGTATATCATTTTCATTACTATGTTTTTGTCAGTGGCTTTGTACACATATGGCTGTGTGAACTTTCCTTTTCATGTCTCTGTTATCCCTGCCGGTCCCTTGAAGGTGACAGTGAACCTGGCATGCAGGTAGTAGTAGGATGAGACTATTATGTAAGATGACACTATCATATATATATATATATATATATATATATATATATATATATATATATATATATATATATATATATGTGTGTGTTAGATAGACTACACCTGGACACGGTTCTTCCATATACCCACTGCCCCACCAGGTCTAGACGAGGTGTTATACACAGAGTCGCTGACCAGTGGGCAGTGGGTATGTGGGAGAAGCCTGGCCAGGTGTAGTCTATCTGATTTAACCCTCGGTTATGTCAGTGTATACAATATACCAAAGGTGCGATTCCTTTGTCTTAGCAGTCACCCGTGGGTTAAATATATATATATATATATATATATATATATATATATATATATATATATATATATATATATATATATATATATAATATATATATATATATATATATATATATATATATATATATATATATATATATAAATATATATGTATATATATACATATATAAAAGCAAGGATTATTTCCACCTTTGTAGGCCCTCTAATAGAGCTACATCAGGGGAAGGACTACACTATATAAAACATAACAACAATCTCTATGGAGGCTGACTATGGGCATATCTTAGCAGCAAGTATAGTTAACCCAATTAACTTGGCCTTAGTTCTGGCTATGAATATAAATCATGTAAGATTTATTTTTGGCAGTACATCATGATGCGAAGTATTTGTAATGTGGCTAACCCCTTGTCTATGGAGGCATATGGGCATTTTCAATCACCTTTACCCTGTTTAGATGTTGATTTGATATCCCAAACCATTTGAGCAGTTTGGAGGAAGATTGATACTTTTCAGACATAAATGATTCAACAATGTCTAACCAAACTGGCCTTAGGGAATGGCTCTTTCGCATCAAGATGAGGGGGGCACAGGATGATGGATTTTCAGAATGGGGTGGGAGGGTGGATCAGGGGACACAATGAGATCAATCAACCCCTTACCCACGGGCTAAGTTGAATTGTACCCCAATGTTAGGATATAATTCAAATTGGCATGAGGTTTCTGTACGAGTAGCTGTATTCAACGCTCGCTCTATGGATCATGAGGCCAATAGCTAGAGACTTAGGTCAGTGTATAAGTTACTATATGGTAATGGCAGCCACATGGCGGGTAGAATTATGATCGAGAGGTTAATTAGTGTGTTAACCCTTTAAGGACAGATCTCGCTAACAGAAGACGAATTGCAGCCCCAGCGAGTAACTCGCCGGTGATGCATTGGTGCATCATGCCAACCCTTTATTAGGATTATTATACACTTAGTAATTGGGTTGTTCCCACTGAAAATGCATGATGCACGGTGCATGCACTGGTGAGTTACTTAATCCTGGGCTGCATCTATGCATCCTGCCGATCAAAGTGGATGGCACATTACATATATAGCAGCCTTTAATGGGGTTGTCACTCAGGGGAGTTAGTGACCGGTCATGCTGCCAGATAGCCTCATCCTCCAACCTAGAGTTCTGGTAAGTCAATCTGTCCCGTGCCACACCCGTACCCTCCCTGCCCTGCCCCGTCCACACTTAGTTACAGGCCCGACCCCTGGTGACAACAGAGAGATCTATTACTACTAATGCACTCCATCAGCTTCAAATGTCCACATGTCACTTAGCCCTTTGAGGATGGCATGTCGCTGAAATGTGAAATTTGTCATCATGATGCACAAATGCAGCCCCGGCGAGTAACTCACCGGTGCACCATGCCAACCTTATATGGGTGTTTCAACTGCCTAGGGTCGGCTTGATACTTGAATGCAACACTTGGGAGATAATTGCTAGGGCTACTTCCATGCATCGTGGCGCCCAAGGGCAAATGCATTTATTCTGTCGATGACCCTTTAAGGGTTAATTTATTAGGGCGGAGCGGGAGTGGTTGGAATTGATGTGAGGGACCCAAGACACCACCCTGACCCCTTGTATATACACACCAACCACTACCCAATCCACGCGCGTCCGCCGTACCCAGCCTCAATTAGCCTAACAAGGAGGTTCAGGGAGAGGCTGCCCCGGTCAATCAGCGATGTGAAAATTGGCCTCATAAAAATTTCAGAGAAGTGCGGCTTCTGCTCCTTACCAGGTGTAAATTGGTGCGCCACACAGGGGCATGAAGAGGTCAGGGTAACCTGCACTACATGAATGTTGGCATTTAAGCAAACATTTTGCTGCTTAAAGTCACTTTCTTAATGCCTAAAGTGTCACTTTAAGCAGTCCAATCTTTGCTTAAATGCCAAAATGCATGCAGTGCTTTCAAGGACGGCATGCTGCAAACAATTCTCATCATGGTTTACAAAAGACCGCCTTATGAATATTTGTATTTAAGCAAATTTAAGGTGATTAAGTAGTTTTAATTCAAATAAATGCCATGTTCAGATACTCAAATGCCATCATGACCTTTTAGTGATATTTACATGTAATTTTGTGAGCTTTATGGTGCTTAAAGTGCCCATGTAAAAATGTGCCTTTAAAGCGATTATCTAAATGCTCCGACCCTTAGTCTGTAGTGGACACTGGTCAGGCATGACCAAGTGCAAGAATTGGTGAGTAATCTCTCACGTGTTCAATTGATAGTTTCCCGTATTGGTTATTTAATCTGGAGTCAGATGTATTGTGGATCAGGTTGAGCAATAAAAGGGCCTACCTGATTCAGTTCTGATTGAGTAGTGGCAGGGTGCATATGTCCTCGTCAAACCCCAACTGATCTCTCACGTGTTTGTTAATTAATGACGACCAAGGGTAGAGGGCATTAAAGCACTATAACATCCCTAAAGTATTAAAGGCCAAGTGAGGTGGGCTCAGCTGTCACCCGTGTGACACAATAAGGGCCTGATCCCCGATTGTCCACAAAGAAGGACTGACTGATGCACAGGCTCGGCATTTCCACATTCCTAGCAGCCATTTTGCCCCAACTGTCAAGTGACATTATTGTGAATTTCCAATTATCTTCGTATGGTTATCACTGTAATTACCCATTAACGATGTTCTACGCCTATACATATATATTTGCATGTGCCTTCCCGGTGCGCGCGTGGCTGTGTCTCACGAGATCTGGATAATGTGATAGGCTTTGACCGGATGCCATCTTTGACTGAATGCCATCTGTGACAGGCTTGATAGAAAACAGTTTATGTAGGGCAGATGAAGATAGAAATGGCATGAAAAGGTTAATGGATATTATTCCACTTTAAGTAAGTAGTTGGTAGCCCATTAATAAAGCTTCATCTACCCTTAATAAAACCATTTTCTATCAGCTGGTCAAAGATGGCACCAGGTCAAAGATGGCACCCAGTCAATGACTATCACATTGGCTTCACCTCATGAGACACAGCCAAGTGCCGATCACTTCTTAGGCCTAAAAAAAAAAGTTGTGTAACATGGCCAAAAATTAACAGGGTCGGTAGGTCGGATTTTCTTCTTTTTTTAAATTTTTTTTGGTCAAAAATGTCAATTTTAGTAGTAAAAACGCCAAAAATGTCATAAATTTCCTTAAAAATTAGAAAAATGTCCAAAAAAATGAGGGTCGCCCCCAAAAACGTAGGGTCGGTCGGGATACCGGAACACAACTTCTTTTTTTTAGGCCTTAGCATTGTGCAAAAGGCCCCTGACTGGTCTATTTGTATTCTCGGCTCTGGCACCATTAGGTCGAGATCTCCACACAAGGAGCAACCTAAGTGCCTGGCCACTTAAGGCTTTCCTTTAAACTATTTAAGGACGACTTGTTGCGAAAAGTTTACATTCGTCATCAGGATGCGCCGGTGCTGCTTTGGTACACTGCGCCAACCCTCCGGGAGAGTTTGAACCTTGTGGGGTCGGCATGATGCTTGAATGCAGTATGGTGCGTTAATCACCAGTACTGCATTCATGTATCATGGCAACAACGATCCTATTGCATTAAAGCACTATGCCGTCACTAAAGGGCTAAGGCTTTCCTTTTGCTTTTTCCCCTTTCTCACTGGCTGGTCAACACATCTCTTGACCACATTGCCACCCACAGTGCAGTGGGGCTAGTCCCAAACGCCATCGATTCAGATAAATGTCACACAACTGCTAAGTGTTTTCTCTATACAAATGTCAGATAAAATCTATTTGACCTTTTTTCTTGAGGTGTGAATGTCTGGGCTATGTGCAGTATGGTTGTATCTAAGTTCACCTCACACCCAGGTAAAGTTCATTCTTAGGGAGTGGTTATTATTTAGCAACAGGGTGGACGCTGGTGGGTTCTCCCCCTCGAGACACGTCAACATCTTTCTGGCCCCTCCCTTTGAGAAACGTCAGAATATTCACTCCATGAACTATAGTAATGTGCTGGCTTTTACGCCAAAATCTTTTTTACCCCACCCCTTCTAGAGGGGTTGAAAAATGGGGTTGAAAAAATGGATAAATAATGATCACTCGCTCAGAATCATTGGACAGTTGGGAATCTCAGCTGTTTCGCCATATGTGTCACAAACTGCAATAGAGGAGCTTTGACTGCTAAAGCAGTGCCCCACTGATAGTGTAACTGCTCCAGCCCTGAGTCATTACACTGAAAATCCATAGGTTGAAAGGGTTAGTCAGTACAGAATAACCTAGGTTGGTCATATGAGTGTTAGTCACAGTGGCAAAGTCATATTCAAAAATGACCATGGGGTCAATCAGTAGTGGCTAACCTAGGTCCATCGTTGGTATGTTGTATTTAAATACCACTAGTTGGGGCCACCTGTGATGACCACTCAGTGGCTCCCCCTGGAACTAAAAAGACTAAGGTGGGTTGGTCAGTAGTGACCAACCTGACAATAATAACTAATCTAGGTTGGTCGCATAGGGAGCCAAAAAATGACTAACTAGGTTAGGTACTAGTGACTGAAAGGTTGGGCGTATAGGGAGCCTAGGAATATCAGTGTAGTGTCTATCCCAATTAGTCAAAGGGATATTGGTCAGAATCACCAACTGATATTCAAAAATGGCTAAGCGCAAAGGAAAATATGACTAAGGTCTTACCCCAAAAGACTTCGCCTTATACATTTAGGAATAGAATGACTAGTGTGGGTTGGTCACCTGGTTGTTCATATAGGGATCCACAGAATGACTAACTATGGTCGTTGTTATTGACTAAGTTCTAGAGCCTAAAGATTCTCTGTGCAGATGAACAGCAGTTGAGTGCTTTACTACAATTACATCATCTATGTCTACTTTTATAAACGATGCGTAAATGTCTGCATTAAAGGGAATTAGGTATACATGCTTTAAGTAGCACTATAGGCATATTGAATTAGAATATAATATTATCACATAAAGCTGCCGTAATGGCATTACGAGCTTTCTGTGACATACCCATGGGATTACTGAACTTAAAGCCGATAAGAGTCTTCCTTTAAGGCATCTTAAATTGGCGTAAATGCAAACAGCAGTGAAAACGATGTACAATTAACAAATTGTTGTCGTTGACTTCTCATCTCTTACAAAATGCTAATAATGTTGAATCATAAAATTCAGATGAATATCATCAACTAATCTCATAAACGGCGATAGCAGTAGCACATGTCTGAGTCTCCCAGACAAAAGTATTAGCGCCGTCTGGCATCTAGTGTTGTAGCTCTCATAAGACACCAAGCCAGTTAGGGACATTTGTCATTTGTGAAGGCTAAGCTGGTGACATGACTGATGGTGTGTAGACTGCGGGGGCTGCGAACAGATAATCTTTCAGCTCCAAAGCTTGGTCAATAGTGACGCGCCTAGTTAGTAGTTTTCTGGCTGTCTATACGACCAAGCATTGTTACTTAGTACTATTAGGTAGAGTCAGTAGTGACCAACCTGCCTTAATCATTCCATATCTATGAGTACAAGGCTAAGTCCTTTTGGGTAAGACCTTTAATCATGTGTTGTTATCCCTCAGTCATTTTTTGAATAGCACTTGGTCATGCCTGACCAATGTCCCTATGGCTAACTTGAGAGAGCCACTTCAGACTTCGGTGTTTAGATTATGTGTGTGGGGTAGGTGGGAACAATGAGGGAGCTAGCCATGATGGCTGTTATACTTGTGCCGGACGCCATTCTCGGACAGAACCCTGCTGAGTTTATCTTATTGGCGCAGAAGAAAACATTTTATTGTTGGCAATAAAAGACCCTGACATTGAATTGAAATTGAATTGAAAATGTTTGGCGAATGTGATGATTTTCAGCGTGTTCTAAAGGTTTGAAACGCACTTGAATATAGGGTTGGCTTAGGTATCCCCAATACGGGCAAAAGCTCGCTGTACTTTGCTGGGTATCCATTTGCAGACATGACCGCGTTAATGCATCAATAGGGCGTAACATTAAAGTGTGATACTGCGTATGTAGGGTTAAGCATATTACAGGGCTAATGGCATATCACATTTATTAATTTCAATAAGCCGGTACACCTACATCTGACACGATCTTAATATACAATAAATAAAACCACGTCAGCATTTCCGTTGATGCCATTTAGCTTTATCCGCTCTTTATCATACATGTATTGTATTATAGGCATTATATTGGCCATGTTGACTTAATCTAAGATAAGGGCACCTGAGACTACCGCCGCATGATTGCCCAAGGCAGTTGTAATATTATGTCCACAGACCAGGGTTTGCAGAGAGTCTCTATATAATAGGCTTTGAAGTGTGGCATTGATTTTGTGCCTTTTTTACGTTGCGTGTGGGGATAATGATGTCCCTGGGTGTAGGATCTGTCAGTTTGACTGTCCCCTCTAATTGTACACAGCACACTTCCCCTGCGGCACCCAGCTTACTATAGACCCATGCATCAAGGTGGCTTTTTATTATATAAAATTGTGTTTACATTAATTTTATCAGAACCCTTACAACGTTGTCTGTAATGTGTTTGAACGTCTCATAACAGGAGATTTACAGGACAATTATCTTTTGAAAAGTGTCTATTAGAATGCAGGATTTTGAGGTTCTATTTAGACATTTGGCAGTCACGCTATAGAAATATTTGATAACTTTCCCGAAAAGTCACCCTTTCTTGCTGCATTGGTCTACACCAACCTTAATATTGAGACAGCCTATTACTACTGTATTGTGATGTTTTGTATTGTGATTTATATCGTTTATTGCACAGTACAAATGGACAGCGGTTCATGATTTGATGAGAAAATTCAGTTGGATGTGTGAATGTAATGGTTAGCGAATTGATAATTTAAAAAAGGGAAGGATGTCATTGCCATCACTAAGCATGGTGCGTAGTGAACGGGTGGGGGGGTGTCTAAAATAATTGTGTAATATCAATTGTGTTTTCTGCCTTTGTGGAGGCAGGAAGGCACTTGAAAAGGAAAGTACAATAAGGGTGAAGCCATAGAAAATCAAAAAGGTAGTTTTACCACCTCTTGAAAGTTGGAATGATATAATGCAAAGTGCTGGTAAATAACACCATTGCTATAAGAAACTAATAAAACTAAATCAATAACATAACAACTGCTCACAATAAGCTATCATGACATGTAAATGTATATTGTCACTATGTATGTAAATCAAGGAGCAGGAAATATGACAATACAGGAGCTGATTGAAACCAAAACACTACCAACAATGTTTGACTGGAATGGTGCAGATCAATAATAATGAGGGATTAAATGTCCAACCCTACAGACAGTTCTGACAGCCTCCTAATTTCCTATTTGTTATTGATGTCCCACTAGGAGTTACAGTCCTTCCTTATTGAATCATAGATTCCATTTGCTGTCTCTGTTGATTAAACCTGCATTAATTGAGCCTACTTGGGCATGATATTTTCTTATTTAAACCAAATTAAAAAAAAGTGTGTTTCATGTTACACAACCCTACCTAGAAAAACAGGGCCGACCCTAGAAATTTGTAACTAGTTTTTGATAAAAAATATAAAATAAGGTAATTTTATAGCTATTTAAACAAATAACTCATGATTCGAGATGGTCTTTGGCGAGTTGGCATTGAAGTTTGCCAGTTGATTTCTGGGTACTACTCGGGCCTAAGTTTGTTGTTTTTTTAATCTAAAATAAGAAAAGAAATCCGACCTAACTACCCTACATTTAAAAACCATGAAACCTCAAACACACCTTTTTTTTGCCTTATCTGATCAATCCATCGGACATTTTTCCTAGTTTAACTTTGTTGACTTGTCTCCTATTACAGTTTAAGTCCCCGCTAAGGCCAGACAATGGGCCGTTGGACATTTCAAGCTAGATTGAAAGTATTTCCAGTTGACAGAACTACATTTATATCAATATGTTAACTTGCATGCCATTTAAGATTTTGAAGAGAGTTAGTTATGCTGTAGAGGCTTAAACCACTACTCCACTAAGGCCAGGGGCAGTTGACAATATTAAGATGGAAAGTAGTTCCGGCAGACACAAATACATTAATACAATATGTTTACTATCGGAAGTGGTATATAGCTATAGAGCTGCCCTGTCAGTTGTATATATTACTACAACTGTCAGACCCACCCCCTCCATTATAGACAAAATGTGTCCCCCAAACACAACCATGTTGACCCAGTTGGATGAGTTCTGATGAATCCAATCTCCTTCCTATGTTTCAGTGGATATAAACGGCCCTACAACCTCCTGGGATAAGAGAGATGACAAAGGCCAATACTGAACTGCTGTTACAGAAAACATCTTGACGTCACAATTTCTCAGAGCAGAACACATAAACGCATAAGGTAGGTCGTTTGGTCTTTTTCCGTTGCTCCTCGTGCCTCGTAGCCTTCATCTTAGTAGTATTGGCAGTTGATTAGGTTGTCGGCACGTTATCTATGGCCGGTTGTTATTAGTGTTTCCCGTGTGAAATACGAGACGCGGGGTAGTCGTATGCTTGGACGCTACTTTCCCGTGCTTTTTATTGGGTCTCAGAAGACCTGCGCACGTGCTGCGGGTAGGCATGGGAACCAGAGACAGATACACATCCACCTTTGCCCATGTCGTGGGGTCAGGTTGCTGCACATGCTTTATTCATAGGACAGTACAGGGGGCTTTGACGTGGCTGTTTTGATTAAAGCTTCTGATATAGGAAAGTAGTTTTTGGCCTGGATTCATTATGAAACTGTTGTTTATTTTTAGAAATCACTGATTCTGTATAGTCATTTTGACATATAATCTAGCCACATGTGATATACAATATATCTAAAATGATATCTTCAGTCAAAAATAGTTATCTTAATTCAGAAAAAAATATTTCTTAAAACTAGTCATTTGTCTGCCAGCCAAGTTTCTTTATCTTATTTTTGAGATAATTATTCCCAGCTGTGTTTTCATGACATTGAAACTATGAAAACACAATATGTTCACATGTGGCTTTCATACCATGCCTGCTTCTCTTTTACTGGCCTAATCGTAGCAGAGACAAATGGCATGAAAATAAACCAGCAGAGATGCAGCTTACGATTGTTTTGTCAGATGTCGCTCGCGGCAAAGTGAATCTTCATGTCGGAACCGGAAGTGGTGTCAGTGGAGATGACGTCATCTATGGGCCTGTGTCAGATTATCAGCCCACGGTTACAATTCCCAGTAGATTACAATACAGACGTCCACTGCTCCCACATACATCATGACCTCAATCTGGTTATACAGTTGACTGCGATTGAATAGCATCGGTGTTTCCAGATATTATCTTGGTCATTTATTTGGCTTTTATTGCTGCACACTGTTTTTCATGGTCTGACTCCGCTCTGTAATGTTTTCCTTCCATTTCACTACCCTTTTATGCTAGTACAGACCGTTAACAGAATACCTTGTTGTTCCCTGTTTCTTTTGTCTCTCTTCTTTTTGAGAGTCTTCTATCAGCACCTGCGCCCCACCTGTGGTCTATGGTTGCCTCTAGCAGTCTGGCCCCAGACCCCTAAATTCAATATGGAAAAAGCTATGGCTCTTTCTTAAATTCGACACAGCGACATCCACTACTCTTAAAATCGACATGAGACAAGTGACATGGGACATGAGGCATTTCCTAAATTTCAAGCTTAAAGTGGCATAGAACAAATTATTGGAGGTTGCAGCAGCGTAGACCCCTTACTCAAAATACACCAGATTGCACCATTGCAAGTCTAGAATTTCATAATTGCCCCCAGCCCCCTAAATACAGGTGTGATTCATAGCCATATTGTACAAAGACATGTATTAATAACAGTTATGCAATTATTAGAATGAGTCGAAATACACCAGCTTGCAAATAATCTCTCAGTGACACTTTTACCTTAGTGACATGTAATATAATCCATTCATTTTATAACTTCAGAGGTGGGTTGGTGGGTTTTGGGGAAGGGCAATAAGATATGGACTCCTTGAACTGCATGGGTGTTACTATGCTTCAAAGGGCCCATCCGAAACAATTTTGGACCCCTTGGGGTGGGGGTGGATTTTGACCCTCGACTCGGGGTCATAAAAAGTTTCATGCACTTTGTGTGAAAAACCACCGCCCCCTGTTGTTAAAAAATGACATTGAACACATCAGAATGCTTCTTCCACTGCATGAATGTTGACATTTAAGCTAAGATTTGACTGCTTAAAGTTACAATCTAATAATTTAAGCACATTTCATTCCAATAATTGACACTTAATTGGCAGGGGAAAAGGACCCCTCACAATGTGGTCCCTTTTCGCAGATTGTGGCACATATTGGCAATATGAACACTGTATGTTATTATGAACATTCAGTTCTTTGTGCAGTTCATTGGTGTGATCAGGGGTACTCAGATGGTCTAATACATTACGTTTTTATATGCACGCTTTTCATTAAAGAAAGCTGTTACTCCTGCCTTATCTGTGTTTAGACACTAAGTTGGTATCATGTCTTTTCTGGGCTGTTCTCATGAACATTGAGCTGGGTGCTAATTCCCCTTTATAAACCCCTAGCTTTCAGGAGGTGTTTCTCAGAGAACACTATCGGGCTATACTAGGTCTATGGGATACATACTCAGTGCCCACGGGAGTCACTTGTGGTCGCTACTGGTTAATGGCTGTCACCAACCGCTGTTTTGTCACTGCCTCCTGCCTACTTTTGCACAGTGAGATAAGTCTCTGGTGCTCCTCATTTAACCAACCTCAGAAGGATGGAGAACTGAGTCAACTCAGGGCGAGGCTCAAACCCACAACCTTCAGGTCTGTGAGCGAGTGCGTAACTGACTACACCACCTTGCCACCTTTCATTAGAGAGTGCTATATGCAATAGATGGTCCTTTACTTCGGCATGCATGATTTCAAATGTGGCTAGTCTGTTGCACATGTTGTCTGTCTGGTTGGATTTCTGGAGTGCCGATATTAGCCATGGTTTCTAATATAAGCAACAGGAGCATGCGCATATTACCTTCATAATACAATCACACAGATGGCTATTGTGAGCAATCATAGATTACCCGTACTGCCCACATAATTATTCCATATTCCTCGAAAATGTATTATTTGTGTACACTCAAGAGAATTAATCAATGATATTTGATACTGGGCACCATACAGTATAGTAATAAGAAGTTCACACAACAAATAATCTAATTTTTCTCGATACAGTGTACATTAAATTCTGTGTGACCAACAGTTTGACTATTGTCATATTTGCACCGCAGGGCACGCTTCAAGTTCTCATTTCAATTTGAAAATTGAACGAGTCTGGGGTCCTGGTCTTAAGCTATTGATTGAGGGGGCAACAAACAACATTTCAATATTGAACTATTTCCCACAAACTGATTATGCTGGGTTATTTGTGTCAGTAAGATGAGTTGCTGAATTTGAGAAGAGCATCTGAGGAGGGCCCCCAGTGCACTGAAAATCCATAGATTGAAAGGGTTAGTCAGTTCAGACTATCCTAGGTTGGTTATATGGCAAAGTTATATTCAAAAATGACAGAGGGATCAGTCAGTAGTGGCTAACCTAGGTTCATCATTGGTGTGTTGTATTAATTTTGTATACCACTAGTTGGGGCCACCTGTCATGATCACTCAGTGGCTCCCCCTGGGGAAAAAAAGACTAAGGTGGGTTGGTCAGTACTGACCAACCTGACAATGATAATTGACCTAGGTTGGTCGTATAGGGAGCCAAAAAATGACTAACTAGGTTAGGCACTAGTGACTGAGAGGTTGGGCGTATAGGGAGCCTAGGCATATCAGTGTGCCTGGCTGGTGTCTGGGTTGACAGGTTTCTTCCTCGAGATAACCAGAAGAGGCAGGTCTTGGGTCGGTCCCTGGGTCCTTTACACAACTTTTGCAGGAGAGGAAGCCCTAGGGTCTTTTACCATACTGTTGGCAAAGTTCTCTTCTGTGTTGCAAAATATAGAAGAAAAAAACTAATTCATTTTTTCCCCCTAAATCAGTCATTGCTCATACGCTTTTGGTTCAAATGACTAAGAGATATTATTGTTAGACTAGATGGATCTGGTCTGGTCGCCAGCATTGGAAGATTGGACCCTTCTAGTATTCCAACTCTGTACTTCAAGCCTAAGTACTCACACATCTGCCAACACTTAGACGAGTTCCAATCCAAAGGGAGCCAAAGCAATGACTTTGTTGCTATTGGCTAAGCTTTGAAGTTCGAAGAATATCTGTGTCCATTGTCTCTTAGTTGACCCCATAACTTAACGCGAGGCAATGAACATAAGGGCAGTATTCCATTGCAGTTCAACAATCCGTCAACCATCCCCTCTTCATCTGTTTATAATTGCAATCTTTGATGGATCTGGCCTGATCGCCAGACGTGGAAAACTGGCCCCTTGGGCCGGGCCCCTCTTAGTATTCCGACTCTTTGCTGTACTCCAAGCTTAAGTTCCCAGACATCTGCCAACACTTAGACTAGTTCCAATCCTAATGCTCTCGCTTAGGGACTAGAACCATGCGGTCCGCTCCGAGTGGCGCTCTCTAATTGGTGCCATTTTACATGATGTAAGCTGGGGCAAGCCTGGGGTGATTGGTGACAGAAGGCAACAAGGCAACCAGGCACAACGATGCATGGATATTGGTCCCAAAGAGCAGCTTTGGGATCGGAACTAGTCTAGCAAGCACTCTATGTGCATTCCTCTCAGCCCCTGTTTCTAATCCCCACTTTTACCAGTTGATTCCCTCCCTTCACTGTCCACTAACATTCTATCCATCAGGGGAAGGCCCCCTGCACCATGGGTAATATCCAAAACACCAGATCGAGGCTGACTTCCGGTACCCAGAGTTCCCCTGGTGGCCAGGGCTGGCATCCTCCTGTCTGCGCGCTGCTATTGGTTGATTGACTCTATTACCAATAGATGGCGCTACAGTTGGGCGCCTCTGATGGACGGCTAAATAAGTTTGCATTCTGCGGAATTGAGTAATTCACTCTTTTGGCTTTTTAACCCTATACGGACCGCATCATGTATTTTACAATGGAGTGTACTTGTTTGCCAGCTTGATCCATGAATGCTTCCCCAGTGAGTAACTCGCCAGTGCAGTATTCATGCATAATCCCAACACTACTAGCCGCACTTGATACGCGGATGCAGCACTGTCGCATTGCTCTCCCACTGTGTTCTGCCAAAAATAAAACCTTAAGGCAACACTGTGCTTAACAGGGTAAATAAGTTTGCATTGTGCCGAGTACAGTAACTCACTCGTCTGGCTGTAGATACTTATTTATGGGAAGGCGCGGGGGCGTTGGTCCGGGGGTGTTCATGGCCGCAGAAGCTTTTTGGGTTTATATAGAGAAGAGTCGTCCGTGAGCAGCAATGCTCCCAGGGTGTGTGCAGATAAATGATCCTTTCCACGTGGCTGTTCATTGAATTGATTGAAAATCTGGAAAGTAGAAGTAAGAGTTAAATATGAGGCGTAAGCAGCCACACAGAAGGAATGATCTGTGCACTGCGACACGAAACACCCTTTCTGTGTGGCCGCTCACATAATTATTATATATTGTATATAGAATGATGGCAGTTAAAGGGAATCCAAGGTCAAAAATCCCTTAAGGGATTTAACTTTTGGTTGAGTGTCGTTTAACCATAAACATCATCTCCACTTTTCTGATTTAGAAGTATCGGGATTAATTGGATTTCCCCTCATGATACAAATTTCATAATTCAGTTTTATGAATTGCATCAATGGGCAAATTGGGCATATCTCCTGAGACTCGTGAGAGTATATAAAATCTTCTCAATATGTAGTGTCCAGTATCAGCACATCTATCTGTATTCCAGTATTGGCCGCTTTAAATTTCAGATGGCCTTCCCATTGGCACCATAATAAGACCAATGCTTTTTTGGGATCAGGATTAAGGGTACTATCACTTCTTTAACAACACTTTCTCCTGTTGCGTATATTAGACCGACCGGCAGGCCTCCTATTCAAAGACTTGACAGTTATAGACCGGACAATACGATATGATATGAATAGTGCATGAAGAAGCCTAAAGATTTTTTGCAGTTGTGTCTGTCTGTATCTTTTGTAAGAAGCGAGAGTCTTTGAATGCTCTGTTCAATTATAGAGGTCTTCTTTCACCGGGGAGAATGCAGTACAGGAGCGAGCCGCAGTATCTAGTTGTGTAGAATCTGCATTTGAAAGCAGCATTCATTTCCTGCAATATGATATTTCAAAGGACATCCTTTCAGATGTAAAATGGAATTTCGATTGCCTTTGCAATATCGTATTCATTCATCTTGCTATTATATACCCTGACCCTTATAGAACAGCATTATGCCTTGATGTATCATGTCTTTGGTTGTCATGATGCATTAATGCAGCCCTGGTTAGTAACTCGCTGCATTCAAGCATCATGCCGCCTCTACAGGGTCCAGACACTCCAAAAGGGCTTGCATAATGCAACTTACTAGGGCTGCATTGGTGCCTCATGTGGTCAAAATGTCATCTTTTAGTAACATCGGTCCCTAAAGGGTTTTAGGGCTGCATGGTTATGTTATTTGCCTTGTTCTCATACATTATGCGGGTACTATGGGTTGATACGGTCATGAATACTTACGCCCCAAAAAAAGTTCGTTTCAGGTTACTCAAAACACAAAGGAGTAACAAGCCTAAAAATTTGAGAAAAAGTAGAAAACCTGACAAGGGCACCAGTTGCTGCCATAGATGAAGATGCCCGCTCAGAATTTATATCTACTATATACGAGGAAGCTAGCCACATGTGTTGCTTTGATACTTCATATCATTTTATTTATAGGAGTATTTTCCTATTATCTACGTTTTAGGGTTGTTTCAATTCCTTCCAAAGTTCTGAAAACAATAAATATACTGCATAAGGTAATCATTAAGTGAAAAATAACGTCATGAAAATGCCACAGTTCGTCAAGTTTGGTCTTATCATCATGCATATGCAGAATTTAAATGCCAAGGTCTTTCCCAATCTTGTGCATGCATACATTTGTGCTCTTTGTGCCAGGTGATAATTCATTTAGGAAGCGAATAAGATATAACTTAATTTAAATCAATACCAGTCAGCATCTTAAAGCAACGCTGTTTTTCTAGCGTAACATTTCTACACAGCTAAAAATAATTCTCCCATTTCAAGATAATAATATAGATAAAATCTAGTCATTTGTCCGTCAGACAAGTTGATTTATCTCACTATCTCGGAATGAGAATTATTTCTACCGACTTCTCTCGGTGAAGAAGGTATCTGCACCGGGCCCCGACCCCGGTGGTTCTGATTATGATTCCTGCTCACGTGCTTGGCAGCCTTACATGGCATTAACCGGCTGACATGTAGTTAATGCAGCCATATATTCTCACTCTCCGACCCAAAGTGCCTGAAGCGCATTCACCAGTGAGGTAATGGGAAGGCCGCCCAAGCAGTATGTTCTTAGCCCTGTAATGATGGTATAAGTTCCTAATGCAACGTCATGATGCATTCATGCACCATGCCGACCTTAGAGGGTTTATACTCCCCAGGTGGGTTGGCAATATGAAATAGTAATTCACCACAGGGCTGCATTGGTCCATTATGATAACAAAATGTGGCTTTTTAGCGAGATGCAGTTCCTCAATGGTTAAAGCATTGAGACGCTGGTAGAGTTATGGACATGATCATACTTCTCACTTCCTGCATGTCTTTTACTGCTCTCACACCAGCATCAAAATGATCATTTCCATGTCTTATATCTGTCGTTTGGGTGCCACAAAACCATCATCAGACTGATCCCTTCCACGTTTGAGGGCCATAAAGTGACGGTTCATTCGATAACTGCTGAATGTAGAAGGTTTTAGGGAGTGGCTACTTTTTACCTACAGGGGGTTGGTGGATTTGAGTGGGATCAAAGAGATTTGGACCTCTTGAAAGGGAAAACTGAATAAATGTCACCGGAGTTTAGGGAAAATACCTGCCACAGTAAATGTTAACACTCTTGGGGGGAACCATAAACATCTAGCAGCTCCTGCATAAGATTTCTTTTGAAATACCTTAAAAATCTAATTACCGAATGTTGTACATTCTCTCTTTGACGTCCCAATGTCACCCCACTACTCCCGGTACCTCCTCGGGATCCTAGATGGGCCTAATAACTCCATAGCTAATTATATATATATATATATATATATATATATATATATGAAGGGCATGTTCCCGCCACACGTGAATATGCATGTATATTGTTTATGACAGACCTTACCAAAGGTCCCCCAAATGAACACTAGGGGGACCCTCTCCTCAACCTCTACTCACCGTCTCTCCAGACGCTACCTGACACCCAAAGGGTTCACATGTACGGTATTCATAATGGGGAATCCCAAAAAATGTGAGGATTGCCTCCAGGAGTTTGATGGCAGGAGAAAATCCTGCCCACATTGTGCAAAGGAGGATAGTAAGCTGTACGATGAGGTGAATAGTCTAATCAACCAGACTAGTGAGTTGGGAAAATCCGACGCTGCGTCAGCACCGGCCACCGTGGATTCGGCGGCCATGGCGGACCTCGCCATGTCCATGGCGTCCATGACTACAGGTATGCAGAGTATGCTACATGAACTCACCTTAACCCTAAAGGAGGTGAGATCTTCCAGGATAGAGGAGTCCAGATTGAGGGTCGAGGAGTCCAAATACCGAGCAGAAGAGACCAGGTTGGCAAGAGAGGCCTTAAAGGCCGAGGTACCGTCTGAGAAAAGGCGGGAAGCCGGCCGCCATTGTTCATGTTCTTGTGCCAAGGACCGCCATCGTGGATTCACCCCGGAGGACCTGGATGACCTGTGGGGTGATGACGGGAATGACGTCCAGATCTCAGAGTTCCTCCATAGAGTGGAGCGGAAAAGGAGTAAGTTTGACATTATAAAATTTCTCCCCGAGTCTGACCGGAAAAAACCTCACCCTATTGATTGTATAGAGACATTAGTCTCATGTCTTTCCCAGCTTATTGACGCCGTGGAGGATGCTGGGGACAGTTCCAAAGGTATAAGACGTCACCTGTGTTATGTTACCGCCATGTCAAAGACGGGTATTTATGACATCAGGTCATTGGCGTCCTATGACGCCGCAATCAGAGACAAGGCCGAGAGTAAGGGCCTGGTGGCCTTTGATGCCACTGACACTGACTTGAGTAACTTTCACCTGGGCTACGCGGGCACAAAACACGCCCGAAACTTGTCCCTCGGTCAGGCAAACACCTCCAAGAAATCTTCCCCCGGACCCCAGATTACCCAGAGCCGGGGCAAAAAACCCAGTTTCAGTAGTTGGAAGAAGGTTTGCGCGGAGAAGTTGTGTTGTTTTGCTTTCTCCAGTGCCAGGCCGTGTGAGGGCTGCGCCTTTAAACACCAATGTGCTGAATGTGGTTCCAACGATCATGGTTATCTCAAATGTAAACAGGTCAATGTGGCCGCCAACACGGGTTGACTAGGTGTAAAACCCATCTATGATGTAAACAATAGTCAGGTCAATTATCCAATGTTAGTTTGCTCTGACGGAGTTGTCGATAATCCTTTAAATGAGGTCATTATTGCTGATTGTTGTGATCGTCGTACCGACAACTGTGTTCATCACCAAGGTCAAGGCCAAATGGCTCCCCGCCGTAAATCGGTACTCGGTGTCGTAAACAAACTTGCTCCGGAAAATAATCTCAAAGAGATTAATTCAGTGTTTGATTGTAGCGGCGATAACATTGTTATAACTGAGTCTGTCGAATGTATTGTTGCAGATCCTGCAATTAATTATGGCCTACCCAAAATATCTAACGATAATTTGCGTCAATCCGCGATACGTGTGTTTGTAAATCAAAATGGTGGCGTCGAAGTGGAGGCGATCCTCAAAGAGGTCGACGGATGGGATAATTTACCGGAATTCATTGGTATTACCGAAAATTCAGGTATGTGTGACTCATTTGCCGAAAAATACAGTTGTTGTGTTCCTACTTGTCTAGTGGAAATTGTCCCGGGTAACTACATTCCTGTGTTTGATGCCTGTAAACAGGGCGCGTGTGACTGTGTTTACATTTTGCAGGGGGCTGTTACTCAACTAAAACCTTGCCGGGTTGTTTCACAAATAGTCGCCTTTGATTGTATAACAAAAAGGGACTGGTATGTCGCCACAGGGGTGTGTAGGGGTTTCAGAATTGTTGACAAAGGTTGCTCTACCACATATTTCTGTGAAAATTATGACAAGGTCACCAAAGGTGAATTCTACCCAGAGATGTCAGAAAAAATTTCTAAAGAATTAATCGAGGGTAAAGTACGTCAAGTTCATGTAAAACCAAAATGTGTTCACTCCCTGGGGGGCGTTGTGAAACCAGACGGGTCACTTCGCCCTATTACCGATTGTTCATCTCCCGAAGACATTAACATAAATATGTTTATGATTGATTCATGTGACAAATTCTGTTATAAGAGTGTGGATGATGTCGTCGACATGATGGACCCCCTAGATTTTTTTGGGGTCTCTGACATTAGTAGCGCTTATCGAACAGTCAATGTACTCCCCGCCCATAGGGATTTTCAAGGGTTTAAGTGGAACCTTGGTGATGGGGACTGCTGGTACCAGGACTTGTGTTTATGTTTCGGTCTCAAATGCGCCCCCTGGATTTTTACCCAAATTTCAGACTTTGTGGTAAAATGTGTAAACAATAGAGGTGTAACCCGCTGTATAAGCTACTTAGACGACTACATTGTAGTAGGATCGTCTTATGACAAGTGTTCTCAGGATCAATCAATCCTTCACTCAACTCTACAAGATATAGGGTTCAAGATAGCCACTAAGAAGGTGGTCCAACCCACCCAGGTGGTCAAGTATTTGGGTATAATTATTAACTCAATTGATCTGACGTTATCTATTGGTGACGACAAAGTCTCACGTGTCATTGACTGTGTAAATAAGTTAAAGGACAAAAAGTGGTATCCTAGGAAGTTGTTAGAGCAGACCGCGGGACTCCTAGCTCACTGCTCCATGGTTGTAAAAGGTGGCCGCACCTTTACTCGACGCATTTATAATACCCTCAGGGACGCGGACAATGAATGTAGACGTGTACCATTGGACGAGTTGGCCATCCTAGACATGCGCTGGTGGTCTACATTCTTACTAACTTTTAATGGCAAAGCCAGAATGTTTGACAAGACTTGTGAACGTGTGACTCTCACCACAGATGCCTCTGGTACTGGTTTTGGTGGTCATTCAGTGGATGATTACTTCTGGGGATTTTGGAATAACCATGATGCAATTTGCCCCCACCATGCCAGTGCTCCGCGGGAACCTATCTATCGTGATAACATTAATGTAGGTGAACTGTGGCCCGTCCTGACAGGTGTTCGCCGTTGTTGTGCCTCATGGAGAAACTGCATCATTGATGTGGTAACGGACAACACTCAAGTCTACCACGAACTTCGTACCGGTAGAGGTTCAAACCCTACAACAATGGGCTGGCTTAGAGAGCTTTTCTGGATCACAGCTTTTTATAATATCTTTATACGTCCGTCTTGGATAAAATCTGAGGATAATATTCTGGCTGACTGTCTGTCCCGCCTTAAGAACCCTGACTCTGTTCTAGTCTGCTGTGATCTAATTATAGACTTCAATTGTTGTTGCAGACCTAGACTCGCTGAAGAAGGCATGGCATAGTATCAGGTCTCTTTGCTGGGCGGATAATACTATCAAAAGCAAGAAGACTCAGTGGAGGAGATATCTCAAGTTCTGTGCTACTTATGATGTTCAGCCTCTCCCAGCTACTATTGAGATTGTGTGCTTATATGTTACATACCTAACGGAGACTGTAGGATATTCTACAATAACACAATATGTGTCCGGTGTATGGTCACTGCACAAATACCTGGGATTTTCTTACCCAGATCCAACCCAGTTCATCTTATCTTCTACGCTGCGGGGTGCCAAACGCTTACTAGGTGCGTCCACAAACCCGGCGCTTCCTCTGACCCCTATGGATATGGTGGCTATTTATAGAACATTGGACTTATCAAACCCGATTGATCTCAAGTTCTGGTCAGCTTTGGTTCTGTCGTTCAGATGCCTGCTAAGGGTTAGCCATATTACTAAGTCACCTCATCAGCTGTTCGTCAACGACATCAGATTCACCAGTGACGGCATGGACGTCACATTGAGGAGTTCAAAAACTGTGCAGTTCCGGGAAAGGACTAATATTATACCGGTAGTTCAATCTCCTACGTCAGTCCTGTGCCCTGTCTCGGTCCTAAAGAAGTATATTCATAGGTCCGGCAGGATGGGCTCTACCCCCCTATTCGGGCTATCATATAATGGTTACAACTCCAAGCTTCAATCGTGCTGCAAAGACATTGGCCTTATAGGTCACTACTCTACACATAGTGTCAGAAGGGGCTCAGCTTCCTTTCTGTCCACCCTTCCTACCACTCCATGACGTTAAGTCCTATGGGGACTGGAGGAGTTGGTCGGTATTATTATATTTATCAGATACATATGTGTCCAGGAAAACCAAAGACGATCAGGTGGCCCGCCGACTGGACAGCTTCTATTAATTGGGCAAATGTTTGTGTTGGCCTTGGCCCTACTAGAGTATAATCTCAAGTGATACGTGGGGCTAGGGCAAATGTACTTATCATCTTATGTTGTCTTTCATCAAAGAATATGAAGGGCATGTTCCCGCCACACGTGAATATGCATGTATATTGTTTATGACAGACCTTACCAAAGGTCCCCCAAATGAACACTAGGGGGACCCTCTCCTCAACCTCTACTCACCGTCTCTCCAGACGCTACCTGACACCCAAAGGGTTCACATGTACGGTATTCACATTATATTTTTTTTTCTTTGTGGTTGTTTATTATTGTTCCCATGTTTCACTTTGTTCCATGTTAATAAAGTGCCTCCCTACTAGAGTATAATCTCAAGTGATACGTGGGGCTAGGGCAAATGTACTTATCATCTTATGTTGTCTTTCATCAAAGAATATATATATATATATATATATATATATATATATATATATATATATATATATATATTTATTTCATGGTAAATACGGCCGTCCCATTGACCTAACCAAGGAAGGCCGTATTTCACACCCCCTGTTAAATAACCCTCTCCCGTATTTCGCGGCCTTTTAAATCATTAAAATTGATGATTTAAACGCTGTAAAATACCTTTTTCAGATCAATTAAGTGGAATTTTGAGGAATATAGTTAATAATAACATGAAATGAACACAAAGGGGCACTCGTATAGTTCCCCACTGAGGGTTATTTCACTCGGCTCTGCCTCGTGAAATAACATCAGTGGGGAACTATACTCGTGAACCTTTGTCTATATATATGTATATATATATATATATATATATATATATATATATATATATATATATATATATATATATATATATATATGTGTGTGTGTGTGTGTGTGTGTGTGTGTGTGTGTGTGTGTATACACAATGGCATATCTACCACACAAACAGGGAAGGCTCCTATATGGATGCTCCAATATGACATCAATGCTTTCTGACAATGGCCTTGGCTATGTCCAGTGCAATAGCGTCCTACACCTTCTCAGGGAGAGCAGCCCGGGAATTGGCAATGACACAAACTAATGAAAGCATGTACACGATGCAACCCGAGTCCCAACATATTACCCGCATAGACCCAGGGTATTGTGGCTCTCTTTTCTATTATGTTATCCAGGTCTCCCCTAAAGGATGTTATTAGAATCAGTGGATGTATGTTTTGCACTACCGTCGTTCCTGATATTGGTATGACTTTTCATATAACTGTATTGAAGCTTTCCATACTAGAAGCTAAGAACAATAATTGTTTTTCATAATTATGAAGGGCTTATATTAGTCTTTCTACACTGGGTGCTGAACTGAGGACTGATAAAAGACTATTTCTATCATGTGCAAAGAGGAATGCTTATAATGTTTCCATCTTCTTATAATGACCCAAGATCTAAACCTACCTACCGCCCACCCCTATATCCTAATACTCTTTGATCTTTCAGATTTATACTCAATGCTGTACTTTCACAAATTAAAATGTCTGATGCTGGACCTAATGTCAATCTTTTTATTCATGCGATCATGCTTCCCCTTTTGATAATCGCTGAGTAACACCCATCCCCTTATGGAGGGGCAGATAACCTGTCAAATCGTGCAAAATGCAATATAAGCGTAAAAGTTGGTATGATATCTCCTTATACGTAACTTTTTAAATCACATAATACTGTTACGATGTGTTTTCACATTTTTGTAATATCTAATAAATTAAAAAAACACAGGATATTGCAGTTAAATCTAATCATATATTTTTCTTCTTGTGCATTTCAGATCCGTTCCTCCCGCCCTTTGAGAAGATACTGCGAACACTCATCCGGAAATCCTGCCCGTAACTGACATCAACTACATATTAAAAGGAAATAGCCAAAATGGCACCTCCAGGAGAGGGTCTTGCATGGTCTCTAGCAGTGGGACGTCACTTGCTGGAGAGTGCCACCACAGACTCCCTACAACTCCTCCAGAATCTGACAACTCAGAATGCCACCGTGTCCCCGGCCTGTGGCCCGGGAGGGGTCACTGTGTCAGCCAACGACACCTCCTGTGAACCGTCATCTGGCAGTGGCCCTGTTCAGGGATTTGAAAGACTTGTAAGCATCATCGTTCCAATCATATTTGGGATGATTGCTGTTCTCGGCTTTGCAGGAAATTTGCTGGTGATCATTGTTGTGGTTGGGAACAGACAGATGCGAAACAGCACCAATCTTCTCATCATCAGTCTCGCACTTGCTGACCTTTTCTTTATTGTCATCTGCGTACCCTTCACAGCCACTATGTATGCCATGCCAATCTGGCCTTTCGGCGATGCCTGGTGTAAGATATACCAGTACATGATCAATGTGACAGCCTACGCAAGCGTCTACACCTTGGTCTTGATGTCGCTGGATCGCTACTTGGCTGTGGTGCACCCGATAAGCACTATGGGGATACGGAATGAGAAGAACACCTACATTGCTATCATCATCACCTGGTCCTTGATCTTCATGTGCAACATCCCAATCCTCCTGCAGTATGAGAAGATCGACTACAGCTTTATGGGAGAGGAGCGCTCGGCCTGTATGAACATGCGCATCTACCACGACCCTAAGCAGGGGAGGCTTCTGTACGGATGCTTCTTTGCTTTCGGTTATGTCATCCCTATAACCCTAGTCAGCATCTTGTATGGTGCCATGATCAAGCGCCTTCTGTATGGAGTGGTGCCTCGTGGGAACCAAAGCTCCGAGTCGATGCGCTCCAAGAGGCGAGTTACTCGCATGGTGGTTATCGTGGTTCTTATCTTCGCCATCTGCTGGCTGCCAATCCAAGTCATTTTCATGTTGACCAACTTTGGATCCTACCCTGAGTCGACGTCGTTTGTGGTCGTGCAAATTGCGTCAAACTGTCTCGCGTATATGAACAGTTGCGTAAACCCGATACTCTACGCCTTCTTGTCGGAGAACTTTAGGAAGAGCTTCCGAAAGGTGTTGTGCATGGACAAATTGCAGCCAGTGCGCTTGGACTTTGAAAGGACAAATGCAAAGGCGTTAGACCCACTTACACGGACTAGTGCTATCAACAATAATGAGAACTGCGTCTGACTTGTTAGGACTTGTTCAAGAATGATTTGTAGCTAGCAACAGACCTCATATTATTATTACTATAGAACCTACCCAAGAAGGAATTATAACATAGTTGGTTATATCATGTAAATAAGGACATTATGAGTAAATAGGCACTGATAATGATTCTGTCTGAAATATCAATACATTAGTCATTGATAACAAAAACCTGTATATGTATATTATCTCAAAGGAGCTAGATCTCTCTGCTAAGATGTAGGTATAGCCTGAGACCATACATATGCAGTGTTGCCCCACCTATTTGGATGGAGATCTGTCATTGTATCTTTGATATATGACAAACTGACTGCGGCATAAGATGATAAGTTAGGCATCATGGAGCCGCCCTCTTGATGTGGCTTTGTGTTTGTATGGATGATTCATAGGATCAGTGCTGGAGAAGGCAATCACCTAGATCGATATAAAATACAAGAATGGCACATTTGTAAGCCGATATCAGGCCACTGCGCTATCGTCTACCGTCACGTGTATACCGATGATTAAGACTTACAGATTACTCGGCTTTATCGCTAACAACATTTGCAATAGGAGACAATGGCAGACTCATCTACTCGTATTATTATGTATATCCTCTGTACAATGTATACCCCTTCCCCACTGAATGCCTGGATATATGAGTGGTGTCACATTGGCGTAAGCACTACTCCTGCGGTGAATTCAGTTTACGTGCCTCGTACACTAAATCATTGTCACGGTGCCTCAAGACGATGGAATGGCTCTGGTTTCACTAAACAAGGCTTTCCAATTGAACTGCAAAAAATGCCGATGACTTGTGCATATGGATATGATATATAGTACATGTGTATATATATATGCTATTGTGTTTATTATAATACATGTGTATAGGTTATGTAAATATATCACTAATTACCAGGATGCTTTATTAGAAGGCTGTATGTATCTGCATAGACTGATGGTTGGTATGTAGGTTCGGACTTGCATTTGAGAATTGTGGCGTTATACTGTCTTCTATTTTGCCTACTTGACTTTCGATAATGGTCATTATTAATTGACTTTGTTCAGACGGACCTAGCAATGGAAGGCTTTATATATGATAATAGAAGCAAAGCTTTCGAGTTTTTTTCTGTGGAAAAAAAAATGTTGTGAAGCATGTCTGGCAATGTTAAGTATTATTAGATTAAACAGTATTCCGGGTACACACCTAATGTAATGTTACATATTTTAGAACAGATACTTCTACTCTTAAAGTGCATAAATTAGCAGTATTTGTATCGTCGAGGAATTTTATGGAGATTCAACGCCTGCCTGGTATATATATAAGTATCTGAAAACTAAATATTCGTCAAATAGCAGAAGCGATGGATCGACAGATAGTTCTTATAATGCCTATGATTTTTGCGTGCGGCCATATTTCCTAAAGGAATTCTGGTTTTAAAATACTATGGCTAGGGAACATGTCTGCTATGTGTTTAAAAATGTAATATATTGGAGATATGAACTCAATTGTGTACGGGTATATTGCCATGGGTATATTACCAAGAGACAGTGATCTGAGCTCACATATTGCGTACAGTGAGTCGTGGATATTGCTACCCAGCATGCCCAGTGGGCACAAAATTCGGTCCAACGTTGAATCAACATTGAATCAACATTGAATCAACATTGACAACCATTTAACAATGTTGATTCAATGTTCTGTGCCCACTGGGTGATAGGGCGCATTGACAGGCACAAGGGACGTGGATACAGACTATTATATTTATTTGTATTTCAGTGAGCATGCTCTTTTATTAACAGATTATTATAAAATTAAAAGGTATTACATTGTTGATATATTACCATGCAGTATGATTCGATATACCTTCCAAGCTCTGTTATACATAGGAAACTGCGATTGGCAGTGGGTTGATTAAGTAAGTAGAAAACACCTGCTAATTATCGAAGTATATACTCCTGAGTATCCCTGATGATTAGACTACTATGAGGCTATATAGATTAACATGTAAAAGAAGTATACTAACGTGACAATTTTTACTGAACTATTCTTAAAGTTACTGGAGTAAATTTCCACAATGCAATATTTCGAAATAGATTGCTTCTCCGGGTAGATTATAATACATGTATTTGATTCCCCAGGGTTTTACGTGTAATTGTGGTCGCTAGAGGAAGAAACAGATAACCAGAGCTTTACAAGTTCTCATACGGGTATTGTACTCAGAGAAAGTGTTAAATCAAAATTGATAAAACGGTATGTTTCAGGTTACTCGACCTCATCTAGCAAACAGGACTGTACCTAGCCACTTATGTCCAATTTTGGAAATGATATTTCATTTTGGAGCTCTTTGAAAGTTGATTTGATAGTGCAAGAGTAAAGGGCATCATCAATGACTTAGCGCTGAAGTTTGCGAGTCAATTTCACTGCACATTTCAGCCCATAGTTTTTTTCATGTTTTAGGTAGAAATAAATTCGACCTAGCTATCTTTGATTTTAGACCATGTTACCTGAAGCACACTTTTTTGTTAGTTTTGGCCTAAAACATCCATCTGGCCCAGTTTTGAAAAGAATAGGTGTAAAATGGGATTTGGAATGTCGAACAGCAGTTTGAACCTACAAACATGGAAAGGACATAAATATACTGGTGATATTTTAAAAGTTGTGTAATGTTCAATAGCAAATTCTTTGAACAAGGGAACATAATTCTTTGTTATTTTTTTGTTATTTTCCTACCGTAAAACCTCGCGTATAAGCAGCGGCTAGAACGCGAATCAGATCGCTAGTGTTATAGGATCGGCACAGAGTCCAGGTGCGGCTTATACGCGAGTTTTTGCTCCTATAGTACAATACTAAAGTCACCATAACCAGATCACTGGTGGGGCTTATAGGATCGGCCCGAAGTCGGGGTGTGGCTTATACCTGAGTTAGGCTTATACACAAGGTTTTACGGTAGTCAGAGGTAGTTATCTACATTAGTGGTGACAAGTGATCAGCAAGTTTGTACTCAGTGTCACGACATCCAGCGGTGGCTGTGTCTAAAGTGTTAAACTATCTCAACCTAAACAACAGTAAGATTATTTCACAGATGCCATCAAAATAATTGCGCCACAAATTTTTACCAATAAACATAAGCCCATGAGAACTGTTTTGGCCTGAATACATAGGGACGTTGAGATATTGGGCAAAATAAATCAGGTGTTGTCCAATAAATCTGGTCAAATACAACCATTCCTGATCAAGGTCAAATGGTAGGAAAATAGAGGGGTATGTAAGAGTGGTGTGCTTAGAACCATGCTGGTTTTATGGTACTGGGTCCAGTTGTGAAACATGATATTTTAACCGAGGCATTATTGCACAGGGAATATGATAGATTCTGATTGTCCATGAGATGCATGGTCATAAATGCAATTTACATTACCGTGAATTCTCGCATGGAAGCCGCAGGTAGTGCACAAGTGAGGCTTATAGGATTGGCCTTGAGTCAGGGTGCTGCTTATATGCGAGTTAGGCTTAATCGCAAGAATCTACAGTAATTGTTTTAGATCATGTTGGTTAATCCTCGGCATATGGTGTGGAAGGTGGTCTTCTAGCCCCAAGTACATTGCCTCATACAGACTGTATGAATGCTTGCATTCAAGCAAATTGAAGATTCCTTAAATGAAAACGTCGAGCGGCTTTAAGTTCAGTTCATGTCATGGAAAAGTCATACACTGAAAAAATAAACTTGTCTCCACACTCGTCAAAATGACTATCATAAAATAAACGAGTCAAGAGTTGTCTAACCTATCAGGTTACCATCCCACAAATAGAATGTGGAGCTGGCAAATGTCGGGTTTTGGGCTGGCGCATGCCAAGTGGGTCTTCTATCACCAGCTAGAAGACCCGCTTCCTTGTCACTTAGACAAGTTTATGACTCATTAATTTTATGACCGTCACTTTGACGAGTCTTGAGACAAGTTCATTTTTTGAGTGTAGCAGCATTTAATTGGCATTTACCCTAGTGGAATATACTTAAAGTGGTCCTTCAAGTAAATCAAATTTAAATGCAAACATTCATGCAGTGCCAATAATGAAAGGCATGTACAAGATTGAAAACTAGGTTTTGGCCTGGACAGTAGATCCTCATTGCTCGTGAGGGTGAACTGAATGCTTATAATAGGTGTTTAAACAAAGTCAAGATGGATGTATTTCATGACGACAATGTAAACTAGGGCTTGGCATGATCATCAAAAAGTGTTACATATGGTTATAAATATGTTTCAGTGGTCACAAACTCAAGCATGGAGTCTGCAGCTGCTGGCCTATGGTAGGCCTCTGAACGCGTCCACTCACCATCTAAACAAACAATAAAATAAAGGAGAAAAATGGTGAAAATTAACCATGCATAGTACCCTCAAATACTCATTGGACGCTAACGTAGAGTATATATGTTAACAATGTGACAAGACGTAACCCTTTTAGTCGTCTCACTCCCCGCGTTGCCATGGTAACTAAATTGTACTGATGGAGAGCTGATGATGAAGAATTATTGAAAAGTGAAATGACTATTGCAGTGTTATTTATTATACAACTGATAAGAACATGTCCATGAGATTGTATTCCCTGATTCCCCCTACCCGTTCATGTCGTTCAGTGCCACTGGTGGGAGACATACATTTGCAGCGCCTGACTTTGTGTGTAAAATGTAAGTTATGGTTGTTTATGAGAATAAAATGTTTCCAAGACATCCCCAAACACTAAGTAGCGTCCTTTGTCGTCTTTGTCCTGCTTACAATGACTCCATTAAGCCTTTGAGGAGGCATAGTTTGCTAACCCTTTAAGAACAGATGTCCCTAAAAGATGGCATATGTTGTCATGATGCAGCCCTAGAGAGTAACTTGCGGGTGCTGCATCGGTGCATCATGCTCACCTTTTGGGAGTTTCTAGACCCCGTAGGGTTGGCATGATGCAGGAATGAAGCACTGGCAAGTTACTCACCAAAGCTACTTTGGTGTATCATCACTACTGTGGGCATAATGCATTAATGTATCATGCCGTCCTTAAGGGATTAGCTGATTAAGGCAGGATACTCTTGGCCATCATGATGTCAGCAGTCCTAGCAAGTAATTCGCCTATGCTTCATTAAACCCTATGGAATTGATACAGTCCCAAAGAGTTGGCATGATGCCCTAATGCAGTACGCGCTAGTTACTCGCTGGGCTGCATTGGTTCATCATAAAAACAAATGTCATCTTTTAGCAATATGCTGTTCTTATAGGGTCAAGTCCCAAATGGGAGGTGAAGAATAATAGCACTGTCCATGCAGTCATCTCTCCTACGTCTACACTGTCAAGTCTACAATGAATAAATTCTGTATATATATAAACAAAGCAAGGATACAAAAACTGCACATCTCCATTACTCTTTGGCAAACATATTTAATTAAGAATCAAAAGAGGAGGTCTCATTTATTTGCCAATGGAATAAAGCTTCAGGCAACGCTCATCCATTGGGGAAATTACCATATGGAAATGAGCCATGAAGAAGCAGGTGTTGTATTTGTATTTGTATTTGTCATTTTTTATTTGGCTAAATAATCTTTACAGAACGTGGGAAGTTTTTCATTAATTAGCCAATAGGGTACCGACCGACAGAGGCGGTGTGATAGAAAAGATTAGCAAGTAGAATGTCTCAATGTCCATATCAAAAGTTCATGTTACGTATTATCGGTAGGTACAATTACTAGAATAATTATATGCCTGTACAAGGTCATAGACCCTTAGTGACCATTTTTGATGGCCTCCAGGAATTTCCTGTGGTCAGTCATGTGTTGCATCTCAGGGTCAAGGTCGTTCCAGGGACCCAGTCCGCGGTAGAGAGGGCTTTTCTCATATATGGCCTTCTTTGGTCGCATACTTCTTAGTTTCACTTGTGCATTGCCACGGAGGTCGCGGGCTGGCACAACCACATTGTTTTTGTCCAGGGACGACTTGTGTAGGTGTGACAGGAGCTGGACAAGTCTTCCTGTATCCAGCCGTGGTACCTTGTTCCTGGTGTGCAGTCCGTCAATACACACACCTCTGGGGTCCCTGATTCCTTCACAGATTCGTAGGGCGTCGTTCTGGAGTGTCTGCAACTTTCGCACGGCCCACACAGGCCCGCCCTCATAGGAGAAGCTGCAATATTCCATGGCTGTTTTTATCATATGTGTGTAGACTTCCACAGCAGTCTTCTTGTCTGAGCCAGATCTTATCCTCCGAAGTTGGGGCAGACGCGCCATGACCATGTTGATCACCTTCCGCAGGTGTGGGGCCATGCTGAGATGACAGTCGACAATAACGCCAAGGTAGTTGAATTGTCTGACAGTGTTCAAGGTCACATTGTTCATGCTCAGGTCACACTCAGTGAGGTCCGGGACTGAACGCGGCGAGTAGGACCATAACACCTGTGTCTTTGTTGCATTTATGGTTAGTTTGTTTTCCGCACACCAGTTACCAACCCTGTCGAGGTCCGCCTGCATTAGTGCCGTTGCCCTCATGACGTCTCGGCATGAGACCACTAGTGCAATGTCGTCCGCATATAGGTGATAACTGGCATTTTGTAATACTTTACACACGTCGTTCACATATAGGACGAAGAGGAGCGGACCGACTACGGATCCTTGAGGCACGCCGTTCGAGACCGGCTCACTGTCAGAGAGCTTGTTGTTGGCGCGCGTTTGCTGTCTTCTATCTGCCAGGTATGAGGTTAGCCACATGAGGAAGCCGTTCTGCAGGTTAAGGCGAGCTAGTTTGCGCAGTAGGATCACGTGGTCGACCGTGTCGAACGCCTTCCTCATATCGAGGAAGACCACGGCCGACCGGTGACTTTTGTTGCGTGCGGTGTAGAGCTCCATTAGCAGTGCGTAGACAGCATCCCCGGTCGATTTCCCTGGCATAAATCCTGACTGCCTATCATTGATGACACGTTCTTCAATGAGATGGGACAGTAACTGGCGGTGGATAACCTTCTCAGTTAATTTGTTACATATGTTCAGTAGGCATATGGGACGCCAGTTCCCCACATCAGACAGGCAACCAGACTTTGGCAGTGGCACAACTGTGCCAGTCTTCCATGTTGTGGGTACCACTCCAGCTCGTACCGTGCTGTTAATGATGGCATTGGCTACGAGGGGGAATTGTTTGAGGCAGTCCTTCACGACCTGTGATCTGACGTCTGGGATGCTAGCACTCTTGTGGGTTTTGATTCCGTTTACTAGCTTTAGGACTTGGGCGGGGGTTGCCTCGAGCAACTCACATGGTTCAAAGTCCGCGTTCGGTTGGAACACCGGCGCGGGGGCAATGTTGACAAAGGCAGCAGCAAGTCTGTTACTGATGCCGCAGTAGTACTTGTTGATGAAGTTGGCTGTCTCCCCGTCAGGGACATCAGACCCTGTATCATCCTTCAGTTTGATGACAGACTGGGACGAGGCACCTTTCCAAAGTTTTTTGATCTCCGCCCAGAATTTTCTGGGGTCATGCTCAAAGCGCCTTAGGTTGTCTAACACAGCCTTTCGCCTGTTGTCAGCCAGTTTGTTGTCAATCAGTTTGTTTAGCCGAGTTATGATTGGGATGTGCCTGTTATACACACCGCGTCCCACTTTCCTCGATTTACGGTATGTCCTTTTCCGCTTACGGATTAACACTAAGACCTCCTGCGTAAACTCAGGAGCTGAGGCTCCTTTAATCCTACGCACTGTTATAGGACAGACCGAGTCAAGGTAGGTCACAATGGCGGCAACTGTTTCATTGTACACTAAGTTCGGGTCATGTAGATCCACCACTCGGTTCAGACCTAGGTCGCGCAGGTACTGGCACATAGCGTCTGAATCATAGTTTTTGTAGGAGCGTCCAGTGACAGTTTCAGTGACATGTTTGACATTCTGCTGTTTTTTCTGGACGTATACTGGAGTGTGGTCACTCAGCTTATCGTCGGTCAGACCACTCATCAACACATGGGTAGAGTTAGTGTAGATGTGGTCTAATGTGGAGCTGCCGTACACTGGATGCCAGTAGGTCGGTGGGGTCTTTATATATTTCAGCCCACAGTCGGTCAAGAATTTCGCTAGGTGTCTGCAGTTGGCTGATCTCCGGGCTGTGGTGTTTACGTTTAAGTCCCCTAACACCCAGACCTCACGATTTCCTACTAGGGGGTGTCGGAGCATGGTGGTCAGCATTTCGTAGGCCAGGCGTACATTGCCTCTTGGGGGTTTGTATGCAGTTACAATGACCCGTTGTTTCTGGCCGGGGTAGCAAGTAAGGATGCCCACTGCCTCCAGGTCTTTGGTGGCGCAGCACAGTCCGGGACACAGGGAGGTAAAGCATGCATACTCGTAACGGACGTAGCAGGCCACCCCTCCTCCGCGGTGTCTTTCACTGTTTGGTCGGTCCGTGCGGAATAGGGCCATCCTGGGCAAGTTGACATTGGCACTCAGGATAGTAGTGTTAAAACACTGTGTGCAAATCAGGGCTCATTTCATAGGCAAAAATACATGCTGACTTTACAGCAAAAGATCCCCAGAATATTGCATTGGATATCTGAAAAACAAGATAGCGTGGTGACAAATTCACGTAATTTAAATACGGCTTAAGTGCCCTGTAGGCTGTGTCTCGTGAGATCGGGCAAATTTGAATGTTTTTGACCGGGTGCCAGCTTTGACCAAGTGTCATCTTTGACTGGATGCCATATGAGATCGATGCTATCTTTGACCGACTTGATAGAAAACAATTTATTTAGGGTTGATGAAGATATGAATAGCCTGAAAAGGTTAAAGAATTAAATCAGAAATTAGTAGACCATTTATATCTTCATTTGCCCAAAATAAATTGCTTTCTAGCAAGCCGATTAAAGATGGCATCTGGTCAAAGATGGCACCCAGTCAAAGACTTTTACATTGGCCTGATCTCATGAGACATGAGCATGTAATGTAAATATGTTGGTGTAGCAGTTAAAACGCAGTGTAGTGCTTTAAATTGTGTGTCGTCATGATGAACAAATGCAGCCCTGGCATGTAACTGGCCAGGCAGTATCTTCCCTTATGTAGGTGAAAGACCTTCTCTTCAGAAATTGTAAACATTTTTCTTTTTGGAAACTTACCCCCAAATTTCTAGAATCATGTAATATTTCTGTTAGCCGTAGCAGGGTCAGGCTCACAGCGCAATATATTGGCTGAGCCAAAGTTAAGATAATCTTAAAGTTAAGTCTTAAGATTATCTATGTACCATTTGTGAATCAACAATTGCCAAAAATGGTACTACAATGTATACTAAGATAATGATAATTCTTGGTACGTTGGTTTTTGGTTTTCAGGTATTTTAAAAATTCCTGAGTTTGCCTCTGAGCACATGTGCTATAGTCACCCATACTATATATATATATGTATTTATATATATATCATATGGTGACCGTCAACTGAAGAACAAAACACACCGATGAGAATTCTCTGCTAGCAAAAGTACAGTGAGTAGGCTGCGGCTTTGTTTGACGTGTATTCGCCCGCCACAAATAATGCTGTATAGGTCGAGTTACATATACTTAATTATTCTTTTTATATCGGAGGTATGGTGGGCAAACAGACCACTGGACTGTGACCACTAGGTAGGATGACTCTCAATCAACCAGTTTTGTATAAATATAAATGCCCATACATGTGTCATTAGATACACATGAATGCATACATTTAAAATATTATATTGTATTGTGAAAGATATGTTTCACTATAGCCTGAGGATAATTAAAAAATAGATTTTAATGTAATGACCCTGGTGTGTTGCCATCATGGTGAGGTTACCTAAGCACGTATTGCCTTTGTTTGCCCACACTATGATGTAGTAGAACTGTATATGTAACACGACCTATTCCAGGCCATTGTGTAATGCTAGGGTGTTAATAGCATTACGGCTATGGTGGTACATACACTGTAAATAGTTTGTGTAGGTACACCGTAGGAGCCACACGCACCAACTTACCTTTGTCTCCAAGCGGAGTCCTAGTCCTGCCGTAAGGTATGACAGTGTGGGCCACTCTGGCTGCTACAGTTGACTGCCTGTGCTACGTGTGTACAGACCCCTGTCTTATCCTTGCTCCCCACCGTGTTGTAGGTATGCAGGCCATGTGCTTTAAGGACCGCAGCAATGTTGACACAAAGCAGAGGGGGGACTTTGCTAAATGTGGGTATATCTCCAGTTTAATGCAAAATTGTGTGTTCTGCATTCCAGTAATATTATTTATCATGCAAATCCATGAGATTATGGCATTTTAATGCATCCAAATGCATGTATTTTCACCAGAATGTGATGCTCAAAGCAGAGGGGGAACTTGGAGTTGACTACCCTGTTTCTGTAAACAGAAACACCTGACCTCCTCCCCGAGGTTTATCTAAGTGGTGGCCCATGGAAGGAGCTACAGTAGATCAACATATTCTATAACTGGATAAAGACTAGAACAGTACATTTATTCACTATAGATCTATGGATCTACTAGATTATGGACAGTTCCCTTTGGCGAGTGTTGTTTCAAAGTTTGAAATTGAAAACTTTATTGGCCATAGATCATGACAAAGATGCTCTTTATGATTTAGTCAGATGGTAAAGGCAGACTTATAATGAGCAAAACATAAATCAACTATTCAATAAGCAAAACAAGTAATCATATACGGGTCTCTCACGAAAAACTATGAGTAGACAAATGTGGGTCCTAGAACATAAAGATGATTTACAATAACAAATGTGTCTGTGATAGATTACTAGAGCAAAACAACAATTACCAGAATACGCCTGCAGGGGTCTATGAATCGACAAGATTGTAAACAGAAGTGCAGTAGAATAAATCAAGGACTTTTACTTTACCAGTTTACATCGGTTGTAATGATGTCAAAAGGAAGATTGGAATATTTCTCTCTTACAGGTTCCAATATGGTATACCGTAAATTCTCGCATATAAGCCTAACTCGCGTATAAGCCGCACCCCTAACTTTGACAAATTATATAAGTCGCAGAGGGGGTCTGAATATTGCGATTTTGGTACTGTAGTATACTAATAAAAACTCTCGTATAAGCCGCACCCTATATAGACATGTTTGGTATCAAAAGAAAGCTGAGTCTGAGAATTTAAGGTAATGCGTGAATACCGCACTGGAGAGTTACTAGAGTAGTAGCAGGGCTCTCCGAAAAAGCGACTTTATGCATAATCATTACTAATGGCTACAACAACAAAAAATTACCTTCGGGAATATGTTAGGGCATGGAAAAGTATTGTTGTACTGAAAAAATCAGATACAATTTACCTAAAAATTGGACTTTTTAGGGATATACCCAAAAAAGTTGAAATCCTCCTTTTGTAGCATACATTTTGATCTCATTGTAATTCTAAGCATATCTACCCCTCCTGAAAGATATATAGGGAATCCGCCCAACATACCTCCGATATAAATAGAATTATCAAGTATATGTAACTCGACCTGTACAGGCCTGTTTCATGCCAGCAGTGAGAGAGAGCATGTAGAAACATGCAGTGGAGGAGAGTTGGAGAATTGTATGTGAATAAGGGAGGGTTCATTATTTATGGCCGGGGGGTGAGCATTTGAGGGGGGGGGCAAATTTGTTTAGGGGTATTCAAAGGGGGCGGGGCCTTTGTTTTTTACCCTATTCTTAGGGGGGGGCCTTTTTTTTAGGGGTATTCCTAAAAATGTCGCGAATTAAGAACGTTGAAATGTCGCGAATTTTGGTAACAGCCTGTGTTATATTTTACCAAATTATGTCAATATTTTCAAAATCTTCTAAAATTTTCCTCAAACTCCCAGTAAAATTTCTCACAGCATCACTTTTGACACTCAGAATAGCCCACCGTTTTGTCAGTCTTCAAAAAAGTGCCGGCCTCATGAAAGCACTGAGGGTATGGGAGCTTCCAATTTATAAGCACTGGGGCCCTTAAACTTAACGGTATGTAAGTCAAGTGTCTGAGGTTTGACTATTATCACTCACCAGCGAGTATCATGAGACGTTTACACTAAAATACCTTACGAATGTATTTGTTGCAAGGTAGTAAATTGTAGGTAAAAAAGTGCCCAGGAGTGCAAATTGTCTATAGTCCGCTCTTACAGCCTTCACACCTCTCCCCTACTGCTGTGGCGCACCTGCCCACCACCCCAGGGCCCAGGCCTTGGGTGCTTCTGGACTGAGAGGTCATACTGACTAAGGGGGCTTCTCCTTGAAGTTCCCCCCTTAATTTTATTTGGAGTGAATGTTGTTATATCCCGTCTGACTATGCTTTTTTAACTTTTAAATGATTTTTCTCTTAATATAATTTTTTTTTTACGTTTAAGTTCACCCAATTTTTCTTGGTCTTTGTCACAAGAAAACAATTTTTTTCCCTTTTTAGGCCAAATTGGAAAGAGAATCATTTTTAGTTGAATATAAGCCAAGATTTTGCCTATAGCCTGGTGACTTTGACCTTCATACATGACCTTGGGCATTGGTCTATAAAGAGCTCCATCTACCTAGTTAGCATATACCATCACAAAAATAAATAAAATCTCTACATATATCAAGGTAATAACCGTGTTTTCACAACAAATTTCCTTTTTGACCTATTTATGACCTTTGACCTTTTCTAGACCTTGACCTTGACCAATGTCATCACAAGCTTCATCTTGCATTTTTGAACACATTAATTTACATAAGATATTTTAAACATATATAATTGCTTTAAACTGTAATATCTTATTACAGTTTAAAGCCATTATATATGTTTAAAATATCTTATATAAATTCATATCATATAGTACAGTACACCAATTTAATTGCAAGGAAAATATCATTACTTAGAAATAAACATGCACGCTGCTCAAGTCTTTTTTGCATAGGACCTATGTCCGGGGGTTATGTATCGCTGGCACTAACAGTTAAGAGACTATTCCTATCCCCCCCCCCCCCCACCCGACAAATGATACGAGCGCCGTTGACAATTGACACTGCTTTCTTCTAGAAATTAAAGAAGGCACATTGGCATTTCTAGGGACCTATCTATAGGCTGAAACTAATAGAGGTTGTCTTCCACACCACTGCATCTGTTTCCTAGGCAATATTGTAACAGGTACACGTAGGTTGTGCATAGAGGGTTATTAGACCTAGGCCAGGGGAGGCTGAAGCCGACTGACCACTTATGTATGTACATATGTGTTATTTAAAGAACAGCTGGAGGGGTATAGCCACCAGCCTCTGTGTGGCTGCAGATGGGTCAAAAGCAACCTGGCGACCTGGGCCGTTTTGGAGGCGACTTTCAACCTAATGCAATAATGAAAGCGACCTAGCGACTTTTGGGCAAAAGTGACAAAAGGATAAAGGTTCCAAAAAAGCGACTTTGTGACCTGTACCCCTTAATTTCGGCGACTTTTCGACCTCAGGGGGGACCCATCTGCACCCCCATAATATGGGTATGCATCAGTACCAGGAGCTGGAGGAGCAGCCTCCAGTCCCTACATCATTTTGTAGAGAGGGACAGAATAAATCACTTCTTACTCGGCTGGTCTTGCGAGCAGTCATCTTTACATTCTCCAGGTTACAATATGCCGCGACCAGAGAATGAGTTAACCCTTGGAGGGTGGGTGATATTGTGTTCTTGGGTACATGCTTTCTGGTGCACCAGCACGCATCGGTGCATCATGCCGAGTTTATCATATTTACCCTGGAGGAGTGTATCATACCAACCCTTTAGGAGTGATCAGTATGATGCATTAATGAATCCCTTCACCCTTTAATGGCGGGTTTAAGCATCATGACATGACAGTCATTATGCATGGTTGCAGTCCTGGCTAGTAACTCGCTAGGGCTGAGTAGTATAGTATGTATCGGAACGGGACTATAGTTAAGTACTGTTTATTACTCAATCGACATGCAGCCAATCAGAGGCCTCCATTTGGTCACGTGACCCGTTGCCATGGTAACGTGACCTACTTAGGGCTCTCAGCCAATCAGAAGCCAGCATTCTGGGTGACCTACTGACCTACTTAGAAGCTCTCAGCCAATCAGAGGCCGGCATTCTGGTAACCATGGTAACGTGACCTAATTACGTCACGTGACCTACTTAGGCTCAGCCAATCAGAAGCCGGCATTCTGGTAACTAGGGTAACGTGACCTACTTAGGGTTTGTTTGTAAACAACACCACGTGGCTTTCTTGTTTGTAAACAACACCACGTGACACGTGACTGTTTGTAAACAAACAAACAAAAAAAAGTTATGTAACTTATATATAGAAATAAAAACACAACAAGATAATTTCTTTTCTTTTCATTTTATTCTTTATTTTTTCATTTTCAATCAGAAAAAACACACAAGTTTATGCTTTTTTAGCTCGCTTCTTCGATTTGCAGCAACTCAACAGGCCGCAAAGTCTCACGCCGCCGTCACTCGCACCACCACACCCCGGACGACTTTTCTCCAATAGACATTGCACGACTTTGGATAAATCCAACACCATTTCGGCAAGGCAGAGAATCTTTGTCTCCATGAAACGGCCGCCATCGCAACAACCCGTCACAACAGCATCATCGATAGCTTCTGACTCACGACCCGGTCGCTCAGCTTTGGGATTTTGCTCATGCGCCTGACGCACTTCTTGGGGTTTCTTGTTCGACATGCTTCAATTAGGAAATGAACGCAATGAGGTCCACAGGTGTCAGCAGAAGTGTCTTGTAGTTGAATGCGGTTTCTTTGCCACTTGAACGGAGCAGAGCGTTCCACGAAAGACAAGAACTCCGCACTCAGCGGCGGTAAGCCGAAGGAATCAAAGTAGTACACTTCACCCGTGCTCGACACGTAAAACGCCACCCAATGCTGACCTGGTAAATGTTGCGGATCTGTGTTGCTCACGAAACAAGTGTCTTTGATAGGGTGCTTCGGAATAGTGTCACAAGAGAAAACGCCCAGGAAACGATGTTTTGTGTGAACGTTTTCCTTCAACACTCTGCTTATTTCAAGCGTGTTCATACGATACGCCAAGTACCGCCGTCTTGTCTTCAGTTCATGTGGTAGTCGGTGACGGGGTGTCGATCTCGGGTCAGCTCGACGACGTTGTCGTACACCAAGTAGAGTAGCACCGTTGTTGTCGCTTGTAGCGCCGAGCGGAAACTGACTTCCACCCTCAGCTGACCCGCTCTTATAAGGTTCACGCGACACCCGTCGTGCGATCTGTCTGGGGTTAAGTCGAGGGGGAACACCGTGTAACCGTTCAGGAATTGTTCGTATGAAATACCGCAGGAGCGCGCGCCCTCGTACATCCCCGTTTCCGTGTGTAGCGCCAAGTACTCTCTCACGGCCGCTTTGGTCTTAAAGTCGGGCACGTAGGCGTCATTCGGCACTTTCTGATCGTTCACTATCACTTGAAGCGAGCTGATGTCGTAATGCTTCATCTCGAACGGGTTCTTGGTGTAGCTACCGTTGAAGGCGTCGTGGTCAAGGAAGCAAATCATCATCGACTTGGGAAGCTGGCCTGTGTTGGAGTGCGTGTAGCTGTGATCTCTGTTACCTTGAGGGATGGCGTAGGTCGTCACCTCCACTCTGTTCACCGGGTAGTCGAAGGGCCCGTGTTCTATCACCGCTCTCTCGTGCGTTTCCGCTACAGCGTCCGCCACCAGCACGCGTCGCACGTAGAGCTTTGCTTTGTAGATCTTCAAGCTGTAGCCTCCGTCAGCGGCGCACATCAGATAGAAAGAGGGCGCCGCTTGTTTCAGAGTGAGATTGATTTCTGTCTCTCCAACGATGAGCTTCGGTTGATGAGCCAGGTCAAAGTGCAGTCGCGCCATCAGCGAAAAGCGCTTGTTGGAGATTAGCTTCTTGCGCGCTTTGTACCCCGCATTCGCGTCAGTCAACGTGTCAAACTGACCGGGCGTATCTTCATGCCACCCCTGGGCGCTCATGACGCCGTCCTTCACGTCTTTGTTGTAGTTGAGTAACCCTTCCAAGTAAGCTCGGTAAGGGTAGGTCTCGGTGTTGCCAGACACTTTGAAACCGCCGATGGAGACTTGGACGTCTTTGAAGAGCGAGTGAGCCAAGTTGTTCACCGGAGCTACCGCGTCGGTGTCCTCGATCGCCGCTCCGTCCTTTAGCACTTGACATTCCAGATGAAGGTAATTCTCGTTCAGGTCTGTGTACTCTTGCGACTTGTTGATGGTGAAATTTATGTTACCTCCATCCTCTAAAGAGTTTTTTGTTTCTATCCCCAGGAAAGACGACTTTAAGATAGTAGTCTGAGTCGGCGCTACGGTGTGCAGGTCGAGCTCAGAGAGCGCGCACTCGTTACTGCTCTCGTGTACGTAAGCCATTGTGTTCTCTCTTCACGCGGCCGACAGACTGACGCCGGCCCCCTCCAGTCTTTTTATTTATACCTGAACGCCTAGGCGCTTACCGGTCGAATACATCCCCTCTACGTCTCTTGCAAGAGCCACCGCCCGTCTGAGGGGAATGCCCACGACGACGTTTCGACCCTTTCTTAGACGCGACAGACGTCTTTCCTCCCGAGAACGCCGTACTCGCCAGTCTCTTCAGAGCGCCTGCGCCTCGGTCTTTCACGCTGCTCTTTAAAGTCCGACCCGCCAGCACATCTTTAGCTACGCCCACACCGGCGCGGAGCAGCGTTTTTCCCACCGACTTCAATAGCGGGGTAGCCGAGCGCATCAGACCTAACAGAGCGCCGCCTAAACCGTGCCCGCTCTGGAAAGAGCGCCCGCTGTACACGGTCACGCCGTTGCCCAGCTGCGCGTTGTAGTAATCGCTGTACCCTCTGCCGAAGTCGGTGCGCCTGGGTGGAAAGTACGGAACGCGTTGACGCATCATTTTTCTCTCTTTCAGCGCTCAATAGGTCTCAGATGAAGTGTCACGGTCACCTCGCCTCTACCGAATGGGATGGAATGACCGGATCGGTCTCTTAAATAGATGCCGACCTCGGTAAACCTCTTGGATTTCAAGGGGAAATAATCCAAATGGGGAAAACTGATAGCTTGCACGCCACCTCGACGCTTTCCGCCTCTGTCCACCGCCACGCAGCGCAACAGCGGCACTTGCATGTCGCCCACACGTCTCTCCTGGATCATGTCGGTGTATATGTACACAGAGTGCACGTCCCCGTAAACATCCATCGAGTAGGCGCCGGTAGTCGGCGACGGGAAACACGTCTTCTCTCCGAAGCCTAGAACGCATGCGAGATGCTGACTCAGCAGGACAGCACAGTGTCTCGGCGGTTTGATGGTGACGCGTTTCGTCTTGGCGTCGTACGATAAGATCCGCATCGGTTTGAGCAAGAAGCTGTCGCCCTCTAGTCTGTCATCTCGCAACGTCTCACTCAAGCGCTCGACTAGGGTGTGGTTGCTTCCGGTGAAAATAGGAGGTATCTCGAATATGTTTGGCATGAAACTGCGCACTCCCATGTCCTTCTCCATCTTTTCGATCATCTGTCTTGCTTGATGGCTGATCGTCTTCTTCTTCACCGCCGGGGACAAGAACTGCTTGTATACGGCATTCGTCTGTCTCAAGTCGACCTCTCTCTTGAACCTTTTTGTTTCCGGTTTCAATTGCTGCTCTTCCGACGTGTCTGATATCTCTTCCACCGTTACATAGCTCGCTTCCTTCCAGTTCAGCGGGAATTTTGAGCTGAACGTTAGCTTGCTCAGACCGTTCGCGTTTTTCATTCTCTTCCAGTCTACCTGTGGTTTTTTTCCTTCGGAGAAATTAGTTTCTTTTAAAACCTGGATCGCCTCCTCTAGCGAACCTTTGGTGCGCAGAGGAACAACGATGATCAAGTCGTCGTCGTGCACGTTAGTCCATTCTGTAGGGAGGATGATCTCAGTCAGAGCCGCTTCGTACGCTTCGGGCAGAAGGAGCGGCGAGTCGAAGTGAGTTCGGAAAGACGTCAAGCTGTTGTCAGGATAATACTCCATAGAGCTGTTGCTAGGTAGAGTGATGTTCATTTTGTTACGTTATTTTTTTGACGGGGATCCACTCGTTGAACTTGTCGTCGTAACCTAACCAACGTACGAAAGCTAACTCTTTACCGTCGACGGTCTTGCGGCGCAACACCTCGTCTATCAGGTAGTTCTTGTCGTAACGACTCTTGTACACCTTCTGAACCTCTTCCGGGTAGAAGACGCCTTTTATCTCCTCGCCCTTGTCGTCTTTCAGCTCGAACCCTCTGCTTCCCAACGTGTTAGCAACGTCCACCACTTCCTCGCGCCAGTTTCCCTCGTACCCTTTGTCGAAGGCGCCTTTGGTTCTCAACATCCTCACTCTGTCACCCGGAGCGATGACGTCGACGGCGGACGTCTTTGTTTTTTTCTTCTTTTTCCATATTTCGTCGATTTGTTTGTTAGTTGGGAGATCTTGTCGGTAGAAAACTGTTTCGCTGTTTTCCGAGCTGACTTGAGCCGGCGCCATTTTCAACGTCTTGTGGTGAGTGCGATTGTAAGAAGACACTACATGGTGCAGCACGTCTACGTAGCGATACGTGCGCTTGTGTGTGAAATAACGCCACAGCTTCTCCTTCAGACTGCGGTTCAAGCGCTCCACTAGACTAGCTTTGATGTCGTCGTTCTCGCCAGTGAAGAACTCTATGCCCTCGCTCTTCAAGTGATCTTGAAAGATCTTGTTCAAAAACTCTTTCCCCTTGTCTGTCTGAACAGTGCGCGGTCGTCTCTCGCCAGGGCCTGTCATCTCTCGGAAGGCCTCGGTGACATCAGCGCCGCTCTTGGATTTAATGGGAACGGCCCACGCGTACCTAGAGAAAACGTCGATCGCCGTCACCACGTACCGGAAGCGGTCGTTGTGAGACGCCAAAGCTTGCATGTCCATCAGATCTATCTGCCACTGCTGATCGATTGCGCCGGTTATAGTCTTGTTCCTTGCGAATTTTCTCCGAATGGGTTTATGTTTAGTGTAGGCGTCCAGCGACACTAAAGCGTCTCGGATGACGGCCGGGTTCAGGTGGCGAAAATGCTGTTTCTGGAGTTTAGTCACGCTAGTGAAACTGGAGGGCGCTTTGACGTCGGTATATCTAGCTACTACGCGCTTCTTTTCTTTTTCCTTCTTGGTCAGTCTCTTCACTGGTTTGCCCATCGCGGGTCTCTTGAGGGCGTGAAAGACGAGCTCGCCGCTAGGCGGTTGCGCGCTTTCCTTTTCTTACTACGCGACGCGCTCCTATAGGAAGTCGGAGTTTGGAAAAGTTCACGGTCGTCCTCCTCGTCGTCAGAGGATTGATCGTCCACCACCTGCAGAGAAGAGTCTGCTGCTGCTACTGCTGCTGCTGCTGCTGCTGCTTCTCCTTCTTCCGATTCGAAGCTCGGTCGTTTCCGACCTCTGTCAGCAAGCCGTGTGTCCAAACTTTGGCCAGGTCCGCTCGCTTTATACAGATGGTTTCCGATCAAGGCGTCTGTGGTGGGAACCGCTTCGCGCAGCGCTTTCGTGAACGGCGAGTAGCCCGCCGGTCTGGGCGCCGTCTTCCTGAACCTGGCGGCGTCGTTCAGTAAGTCCACTATGTTGATGCGCTGCTCAGGTGGTATTCTCCGACCCGACATCTCGCGCACCGCCCCGTCCTCGTTCCACTTGATCACTCCGGATTTCTCCAATTGTTTGTACAGCTCCACGGTCCGGCGGCGACTCCTCTTGGGAACTTGGTTCGCCAACCGCTCGAGTAGGGACGCGCTGGCCTCTTCAGCAGACTGACGGAGGTGAGCCGGGGGCGAAGAAGAGTAGGACGAAGAGATGTTGCTGTTGTGGGGATTCGCGAGAAAAAATTGCAATCTATTCAACAACCTTCGGTATTTCAACATTTTCTCGCGCGATTCCAAAGTGGGGTCGTTCAACACTAAATCCAAGTCCCTGTAGATAAACTGTAGCACCTGGTGCAAGGCCGCGTCGGGATGAAGGGACTGCTCTGCCTGCTTGTGGTAATAGGCCATGTCGGCGGGTAGGCGGGCGGCGGTGGCAGGAGCGGAACTCTCGTTCTTTTCAGTGCGCTCATCAGGAAGAGGAGGAAGGTTTGGAGCAGTAGAAGTACTAGCAGCAGCGACTGCAGTAGTAGCAGCGCTAGTAGTAGCAGCAGCAGCGGGCACATGATGAAGTAGACCTGCTCGTGATGATTTGTAGAGCGTCTCAGGATCCACGAGCGCTAAACGTTTGTAGTGTTGTTGCTGCTCTGAGTCCGTCATGGGGACGCCGGTGGCAATGACGCTGGTGGTGGCGGTAGTGGTGGTGCTGTCGGCGAGTAGGTGTCGAATGACGTGTCTCATATACGGAGAATGCTCTTTATAAGCGGTAAGGCCATCCCTATGAGAGCCGGAATGAGGAAACCTCCCTCTTGTACCAAGACGCGTCTCTTTTTTTTGATGGGCGTAGATTTTTTGCCGACCTCCCTCAACACGTCAGCCGATTCTCGAAGCTTGTCCAGTTGTTTGTCGCTGAGCGGGATGTTCCCTACCAGTAAATTGTGACAGATCTCACTCAACACTGCGATCAGCTCGTCGCTTCCAGAGTCTATTAGATGCGAGCAGTCCTTTGGCGAGCACTTAGCTAAGTGCTTGAGAGTACCAAAGTGTCTTTCGAGTAGATGAGAAGACATTTTTTTTTTGCTACTGCTTTCTGTTGTTCTTTTTTTTGTCTAGCGGTACGAACACTAGCTGAGAGTGTATGGCCGTCAAAGAGGAGCGTATTCTCAGATCGTCAGGTGTTGACTGCTTGAAGTCCAGGAGGAGGTATGAGTGAGGTCGCTTGAGTTCATGGGTAAATATACTAGAGAGGGCCGCCGCGTTGGACGGAAACACCTGGCGAGACAGACTAGCTATTTGCCCCATGTCGCGCGGGTTCTTGAAAACGATCATGTAGTGAGCGTTCAGACTCATAGTTCGAAAGTCGGGTGATTTCTGGAACAGGTTCTGAGTGATGTATATGACGCTCACGTTCCAGTGATGCGAGTATTTAGTAAAGATGTCGGCTACCACTTGCTGATTGGAACTGCTCATCAGATCGTCCAATATCAGTAGAGTGTGGGGTCGTACAGCGTCTTCTGCTACTTCCACGTCTCCCGCTATAGACTCTTTGCTAGGAAGACCTTCTCTGAATTCCACACCGTACCGATTTGCCATTTTTTCAAACAGAGGTTGCCACTCGCCGTAATGGTAAAAAGTCTTTTCCACCGGCGGCGTGACCAAATTGTTCACGTCGCTCAGAAATTGATCCACCAAGCGCGATTTTCCACAACCCGACGGACCGCTAATGATACAACTAAAGGGTCCTTGTAGTCGAGCGTCGAAATGAATTTCTGTGAAGAGTTTGCTTTTACTACTGGACATTTTTTTTTTGTTTTTTTTTCAGGACGCGTCAGAGAGCGGTTGTGTGTCTGACTGTCTGCTGTGTTTCTCACTCGAACGGTCGGTGGTGAATGGTTGTGGAGAAAAGTCCGCCGACCTTTTTATTGATTCCGGCCGGTGTCACAGTAGCGGCGGCAGAAGTGCTTTTTTTTTTGCGATAAAATTCTATTTTCACTCAATAGTCATAAATGTTTGTATCAGACTCCAGAGGAGTCTGATACAAATATTTATTTTTTTTTAAAAAAAGAAGAAGAGGAGGAGGAGGAGGAGGAGGAGGAGGAGGAGGAGATTTTTTTTTTTTTTTTTTTTTTTTTTTTTTTGATCATTTAGGCAAAGCTCGTCGCTTTGCCGTTTTTTTTTCTATTTCTGTGTTGTGACACGATCGTCTCGAAAAAGCAATAAGGCGTGTGAGCGCGGCGGTGACAAATACATATTGGAGCGTATGGTTTAAAATAGTGCGTCCCTATCTTCTTCAATTCGGCTGCGTTGCAATATGCGGGATAACAAGTGACGACGTCGAAACGTTTAGAGACCGTGTTCACGTCGGCCACAACGCGCGCCCACCGAGTGGGAGCTGCAGTCGCTCCCAAGAAACCGATCGGCTTGTCGAATCGTTTCATAGCACTTATTCTCACTTTATAAGAGGAGGCAGGGTGAGGAGAGTAGCGGCGCTCTTTCTTTTCATGAAACGCCCAACGAGTGGGGGCGCTGAGAGCAGCTGTTATGCAATAGTAGAGTAAATGCTGTTCTGAGAAGACGGCTCTCGGCCATGTCGCTACGTTTTCCTTTTCCGCTCTTGTATAACGACGATGGCGCTCAGCTTTGCATTTCTCGAGAATTCGGTACGCCTCAAGAGAAGCGTGAACCTCAACTACGTGACGCTCTCTCCTTTGAGATAAAAAAATAGCCGGGCAGTTGAGGAGAGCGCTTTGTTCGCGCGACCGTCTTTTAGAAACTCGCGCCCTCTGCAGCGCCATATTTCTTTCCTCCGAAACAAAAAAGCCTGAGTGAAAATACAAATTTAAGAAAACAAAAAAAGCTCAAAGAAAAAAAATAAGCAATAAGCAGACTCAGCTCGAAATTCCCTGCTGGCGTGATGGCGGTGACTGCAGGCGGTGGCGGCGGTCGGCTGGCCGGCCGGCGGTGGCGGTGTCGGCGGCGATGGTAGAAGGGTGTGTGGAAAGAGAGACGCATCTCAGTCTTTTATAGGAGCGGCGAGTCTGACATTTTCAGCTGTCGCATGCTGACCTGCTGCTAGCATAAGAGAAACAAAAGCCCTAATCACACTTTTCAGCTGGATCCTTCCACCCCGCCAGACATGGATCCCAGATGGGAAGGCGGTTTAAAATTAAATCCGTGTACCGACTGTCATACAATAGGGTAATTAGTTGAACGCGTGTTACCTGTATAAAGGATTAACGGGTCATGGGCTCAGCGTGTGTATAGAAAAACAACTACAGGTAGCGTGAACAAAGCGACCCCCTCCCTTTCTGTCACTCTGTCTGTGACTAGAGGGTGCGCGTGTGGTAAGCGGCTTATATCTAAAGAAAAAAAACAAATCACCCTCGCCTGTCATCAGCAGACAGCCGGCTGGCGGCTGGAAAATGCGATTAGAGGGATGATGAGCCACGTAGTAAGCGACTTAAGGCTGATCTAAAGACCTGCCGTGAAGGGGCAGCTGGCCGGTGGCTTGAAAAAAGGCGGGGCGTAAGGGTATATAAGGGGAGTGAAACCACATTCAGCATCGTCATCATCGTTCACGCTACTACTACTACTACTACTACTACTACTACTACTACTACTACTACTACCACCAGCACCGCGCCTCAATTTGCAGATCCTCGTGATGGAAAGTTGCTACCGTGACATGAAGCGGAATGACGAAGCGGCGCGCGAATGTGAAGCTGATGCTGTAGCCTCTGCTGCTGCTGCTGCTAGTGCTGCTCAGCGTGCTACTGCTGCATTTACTGCGGCTGTTAGTGACGCGGGTCGTGATGACGTTGTTGTTGTTGCCGCTGCGGCTGTGACTGCTGCTGTTGCTGCCGCCGATGCAGCTACTCATGCCACCGATGCCGACGCTGCTGCTGCTGATGCTGTTGCGGCTGCCGATGACGCCGCTGATAACGCTACTAGTGCCCGCTCTGCCGCCCTTGCTACTGTCGCTGCTGCTGTTGTTGCTAATGCTCACGCTACTGCTGCTGCCGCTGCTGCTACTGCTGCTACCGCTGCTGCCGAGGCTGCTGCCGCTGCTGCCGATGCTGCTGCCGATGCTGCCGATGCTGCTGCCGATGCTGATGTTAGCAGTCGCGTCGACAAAGAATCGTCATTTGTCACTCTTAAAGCCGCTCCAGTGGAACGCGCGACGGGTAGTAGGGCTACCAACGCGACGGCCGGATGGTGCAAATGGTGTCGTCGCTTCTGCTCGTGCGCTTGCTTTTCTTCCGGTCCTACCTGCTGCTGCTACGGTATGATAGTGTTATAGTGTTTGAATGAGAACGCGCGTAGTTACAGATGTGCTTTTTTATTCGAAAATATAATTTTAACATAAGATGGAACTTGTTGTGTTTTTTTCTATATATACGTTGTTTGTTTACAAACAGGCACGTGTCACGTGGTGTTGTTTACAAACAAGAGAGCCACGTGGTGTTGTTTACAAACAAACCCTAAGTAGGTCACGTTACCCTAGTTACCAGAATGCCGGCTTCTGATTGGCTGAGCCTAAGTAGGTCACGTGACGTAAGCAGGTCACGTTACCATGGTTACCAGAATGCCGGCCTCTCATTGGCTGAGAGCTTCTAAGTAGGTCAGTAGGTCACCCAGAATGCTGGCTTCTGATTGGCTGAGAGCCCTAAGTAGGTCACGTTACCATGGCAACGGGTCACGTGACCAAATGGAGGCCTCTGATTGGCTGCATGTCGATTGAGTAATAAACAGTACTTAACTATAGTCCCGTTCCGATACATACTATACTACTGGGCTGCATTCATGGATCTTAACAACCCTATGAGGTTGATACACTTTCAAATGTTATTTTGGTCTAGGACGTATGTCCTTGTAACAAGGCGTATATATATATCTGACCACGGCTCAACTAAGTTTAGCGCACAGAGGGAGAGAGAGAGATAACTTTTAAAGCCGCCTCCACGGGCGACAGGCCTTCAAGACCCGTAAAGAGCATCGCCTACACAGAGGGGCCTAACCTGCCTTATTTATACCCACCGGGGGGGGGGGGGGGGTTACCTCCCCTCCTGCTACTAGAGCGGGGGGGGGGGGGGAGGTTTGTAGGGGTATTAAAGGTTGGGGGTGCAGAGGGGTCCCCCCTCAGGTCGCAAGGTCGTTTTTTAGACCCTTTATCCTATAATCAATTTTGTGCAAAAGCCAGGTCACTTAAATTATTACCCCAGGTCGAAAAGTCGCCTGGAAAATGGCCGAAAACGGCCCAGGTCGCCAGGTCGCCGAAAAGCTCTCTGCAGTCACAAGGTTGAAAGTGTGTGTGTTGCCAGTCAGTCAGGGGGTGGGTGGAGGTTGGGTTTATTAAAAGACTGCTCTTAGAGTAGACTTGACCCTGTCCTTGTGCTGGTTGGTAAATCAGTCACAAGTTACTGATTGAAAATAAATTCAATACACACTTCGAGGGATTTATTAAAGGGTCCCTTCAACCTTACACACATGGTTTCGACAGTAGTCTCATCAAGAGCTTTGATGTGGGGTATAGGTGAGTGGTAAACACCATGTGGTGTTGTGTTTGTGAGGGGAGAAGTAAGGGAGTGATCATTTTTTAACAACAGGGGGGGTGGTGGGTTTCTGCGCGGAGCGCGCGAAATTTTTTACACTCCCCCCGGGTCAAGGGGTCAAAAATTTTTACCCCCCCTGAGGGTCGAAAATAGGCTCGCGCGAGCCCTTTGAAGCATAGTAACGTGCGGGCTTTTTGGCTCAAAACAGGTTAAACTTTTTTGCCCCCCCCAAGAGGGGTCCAAATTTTTTTGCCCCTCCCCCTGGTCAAGGGGTCCAAATTCTTTTGGGCCATTAATGGGTTGGTACGGGTGTCAGCCTTTGTACTCTGTGCGTGGCCAAGGATGCAGTGCTAAGTGATTACACTACTAGGTTATTCCTTAACCAGTAGTAATTTCCAATTTGGAAAAAATGCCGTTTAAAAATGTCCAAATGTTTGGCAGAAATGCAGCACCGGTGAGTTACTCATTGCAGCTGCATGCATTGATGCATCGTGACGACACATCTCACCTTTTTAGCGACAAGCCATCCTGAAAGGGTTAACAGGGTTGACGAGCGCATGCTGGAGATTGATACAACCTCCGCCTACAGTAGCACCTGCCCCGACCCTGGAGAGACTGAACCCAACAGGGGAGAGAGGGGCATGTTGAGCCACTCATGCACATCAATTTTTTTCCTGACTTTATCAAGATCATCTGAATTTCAATTTTGTATCGAGCAGTTACCTTATATCATTGCGCTATATGACGACCCATGGAAAAGCAAGTATGGTCATTTGTTGTATTTCTTTTGATCTTTTGAAAATAAAATCTTACGGTGGTTCAATGTGCCCCATGCTCTGGGCAGGTTGACCCACATATCTTGAATGGATCAAACAATCAACAAAATGGATTTATTATTGAAGGTTAAGATGGAAATACTTGCCATTGTTACTTTTGCATAGGATTGAGTATGAAAAATACATATTTAATGTATTCAAGTCATTAAATGATAGCTTCTAGTTTAGTCACTGGGTTAGAGCCCTACAAATTTTCCTAACGTGCCTAGGTGGTCAACGTGCCCCTCTCTCCCCTGCCTACCAATATATCTCAGACCCCAATAGGTGTGGGGGAGATGGATCCTAATGGCAGTCAGGAATGCGGGCAACAGATGCAATATATCCGATATTGCTGTCTTAATGTGGATGGTGCTGTTGTCAAGTGTGACAACAGCTGCCTGTTTTGTTAACCCTGTCGCTAAAAAAGATGACATTTGTTGTTATGATGCACCATTGCAGATTGTGCCTCTACATGGGTACCGGCAATTTTCCTGTGTCCGTCGAATTTTAAAAGGGCCGTGTCGCACGTGTCGAATTTTAAAAGGGTCGTGTCGCTGTGTCGCCTGTGTCGAATTTTACCCATGTAGAGGCACATATGTAGCGAGAACGCAGTGGTGGTGAAGTGGGGTCGGGATCCTAAGGCCAAAAGAAGTTTTGTTTCCGGTAACACGACCACAAAACAGTGCCGGGACAACCATTTTTTTTCTTTTTCTTTCTGTTTTTGCCACTTTCTTCCGATCTCTTCTGGTTTGTAAATCGCACAATTATTAAGGAATGGGTTGAACCTGGACAGTCCCTATGTTATCTGTCTAAAATAGGACAATGGTTAGCACAAAGGACTCGTGGCCAACAGTTCCCAAGTTCAAATCCAGTGGACTAGAAATGTAAAATAACGTTTTGAAACGTTTTCATGTATAACATCGTTTTACATTATATGTAAAACGTTCGTGTCGGCATGATGCACCCCTGCAGCATTGGTGACTTACTCGCCAAGTCTGTGCCTCTACATGGGTAAACATCGACACGGGCGACACAGCAACACAGCCCTTTTTGTACCTTTTAAAAATCGATGGACACAGGAAAATGGGGGATAAAAATCGACGCACAGAGATTTTTCTCTAAGTTCTTATATATCTAAAAATCAACACAACGACACAGTCATTCTGCTAAAAATCGACACGGCCACACGGTCAAAATTGTGGCCACCCATGTGGAGGCACACATATGACCAGTGGGACCAGGTGACATCTTCATCTGCTGTAACTGCTTGTAGAACGAAGTACTCATGTAGAAATGACCCTAGACACGTGCATAACTGTTACATAATATTATGCAACCATATATAACTTCATATCAGTCTATACGAAAACTTTTTCACCCTGCAGGACATTCGGTCCTGCAGAAATTTCTTTTTGCAGGCCCGGCATCATTTTTGCAGGCCCGGATATTGGCGTGCAATCTTTAAGATTTAAGAATTAAGTATAAAGCAAGTATTCATACTGATAGTATTACATGAATAGGGTTCCTCAGCATGCTACAATAACATTCATCATTTTGATAAATAAATTACTGAAGAACATTACAGAAAATATTCAAGCTTTCTGTTTTACACTGCAGAAACCTTAATAATGGTCTGATTAACAAGCCGTAAAAAATGGCATGTAGACAAGGATTACAGCCTGACATTTTGGCCGGCAGAAACAGCCTTTCTGCCGGACCGGCAGGCTTTTGGCCGGCTATAGCCGGTGTCCGGCAGGATTTCGTATAGACTGTCATATTAGGTATGATTAGTTATGATATAAAGTTAGTGGGATGTAGTTTTATGGTGTGATTATGTAAGAGGACTGAGCCCACTCTTGAATTATTAAGCATGAAATAATTATAATCATAGAAATATTAGGTGAGTTTGGGGAGGGCCAAAATTGATGACTTTCATAATTATGAAGAGCAGTACCTTGCGGTAGACTCCTACAGAGCACCAGCTTCAACAGCTGAAGCTGGTTCTTTGCAGTTGTTTATCCCCGGGGGGGACACTTGAATTATTTTTGACACGGGTGTGCGGCTGGACCTTTGACACCCCATACCCTTGTCATGGCGATTTTCACCTCAAAATGTTACCCTTGTCCTGGCATTTTTTGCCAAAAGCTCCTACATTTTGGGGAAAAAGTAATAAAATAGACCAAGTTAACTAAAATTCCCTTGAGAATTTTACTTATGTAGGGATTTTTTTGGAAGAAAATCTGATGTTTTAGTGAAATATCGGAAATGTTGGTAAAATCCCAGACATTTTCTTAAACAGTAGACCCTTGTCATGGGAATTTTCATGAAACTGAATTAGGTACAGGCACGCTGGTCAGTAGACCTACAATATAATCTAGTAAAATCCAGGAGAACTTTGGTACCAGAAGTATAGCAGCTGAGAACAATTTTAGACTACAGTTGTATGTGTATTCTTTACTAACACACCAGAAAGGTCTAGAGGGAGGTGTATTCAATGGGATTACATAAGAGGGGTAAGACAGCCCCAGAAATGAACGTGCCTTGAGCATTCACACCTAGAGAGGTGGGTGGGGCGGGGGGTAATGTGGAGGGAGGTATGGAGAGAAATGGCCCCAGCTTCATAAGTCTTTGCAGGGTCATTTCCTGGTCATTGCTTGGACCTGATCAGGAAAGTCCTGCCCCCCTGACGGCGGCCTCCGTGGCCAGGGAGTATAGGTGTGTGGGAGGAGGGCGCGGGGGGGGGGGGCTGGTGTCATCATGGTTGTCTAGAAAGAGCTCTGACCCAGCCAGCATGACCCCTACAGTGATAGGGGAGGTAATTACAGAAGGGGTAAATGTATGTAAATATCAATCCATGTAAACCCCATGTAAACTGGTGTAAATTTTAAACTTTTTTTTCCCACAGATTTACAATGCTAACTGTATACAATTAGATCAATTTTACTCGGAATTACAGTAGGGATAATTACCTGTAAATATCGATTGGTGTAAATGCTAGGTAAATTAATCTAGCTTTTAAAAAATATCTTTGCACATATTTACGATGATACACTTCAAGACCCCTAAACATATTTTTATTATTTCCAGTTGACCAAAAAGATTGATGTGGGCATTAATCCGGCTTCAAGTGTGGCTTCAATATCTGGTGTTCAATGCCCCTGGCCATGTTGATGCTTCGCACAGCTCATCCATGCTGGAGTCAATGAATAGACCTGACCAGTCCAGCCCAGGATGGTTCAGGGGCAAAATTAATTCATAGTTATTTTTCTATACAAATCCTATATAGCATACTGGCAAGCTTAAAAAGAAAAAAGTTAATTTCCATAAAACATTATTATGGTATTGCAATGTTAGAGTGTATGGTATTTCAATACAGATGTGTCCAAACACATTCTGAAGATATTTTTACAATGTCCATATATAGTTGACTGGGAAAAATATTTTTTCAACTGCATATTGACATTAGAATGGATGTTTTATCCCTCTGAAATTGGCACACTGGCTACTGAGAATGAAAGTTGATAAATGACTGAAACTTTTATTTTTGGAAAATTCATATAAAATAAACTACTGAACAGATCTTAACATAGTTACCACCATTCTTCATCATTCTTTATCAGCTTCCTAATCAGTATAACAATTTTCAGTGATGGGTTTATTCAAACTATCCGTGGTACCTAGTAAGAGCATTTGTGTATGTACTGACTGTACATGCTCATTATACATATATCATTCATGGACACCCCCTCCCCCGAACAGAGGAGACAGGATTAAAGAACAAATGTTTTAATTGGAGGAATTTTATGCATTATACAATATTGAAATTATACCCGTGACATTATATAAAGGTCAAATGAGATATTGTAGACCTGTATGATTTATAGGTACATGGTTTTGAGTATAGGTATTTGATAACCTTATGATAACATTTATACCTTAGAGAAAGTGTTTGTATGATAGATATTAAACATAGAATACATAATAATAATGTGACCTCCAGGGAAGGCTTGTGTTGGTGGAGTGAGGTAACTAGGTCACCTGCAGGTGAGTGGTGGCGTTATGTAGTAGGTAGGATAATGGAGTCTGCCGAGTGAGGGCCATGAATGACAAACCATGTGCGCATGGTCACCCAATCTCCTGGTATATATGTTATGTTGGATATATTAGTGATGTTGTTTTGAACCAAAAGACAAAAATGGTATTGTTGTAAGCATCATCTAAACCCTCATCGAGATGGATTGTTCCAAAAAAAGGAAATTAAATTTTAAGTTTGGTCTGAAATGAATTTATTCACTGCATATATGGTCAATTATGGAAGTTCAGTCATATTAGGTATTAGCATTTCGGATTCAAGATCATTAATCATATTCTACTTCATTCTCATTAGAACAAAAAGTTCTGTGCCGAGAGATAATTAGTACAAGTTATAGTAGCCTAGCATTCAATCAGGGTCTTCAAGATATGGGTAATACTTCATTGTACTCTGTAAAATGTTATCCAAAATTCACTACCAAGCTTTGTTCAAGGACCTGGGTAGCAGGAGGATGTAACGGCATAGATCTACCTTATCCCAGAACACAAAAGAGGCACATAAGTAGCAGGAAAACATGTGAGAGGTCGGCTTAAACCCTGACCTTTACCTACACCGATAAACTCTCCTGGGGTATATAATGCAACAGCTTACCATTGGCAACCTTTATGAGGCCCTAAGAGGGACTAGCGTATAAACTAAAAAGGCCTTGCTTATGATTTATAATGATCGTTAAGTGAGGCTGAGTAAAACCCAAAGAATATGACCCAGTCTATAAATGCACCATGAAACTATGGAAGACGTCTCATTTTCAAATTGTGTGAATCGCGGGGCGACTGTGTAGCTAGAGTGAAAGTGCTTTCATTTGCAGCTTTATACACTGGTTGATTTTTTATACAGGAATTGAAGGGATACATTATTTTGAGGTGCAGTTAGAGGTGTAGCAGGGAGTAGTGGCTGATCCAAAGGTCTGCCACTTCTGATTGAAGGTGGAGAAAGATGTACACAATGTGTGGGGAGTATCTATGATGGGGTTTCAAACGTAACATATGTCACATGTAACCCATGCACACAATTATTTTTATGGTATCTGCCTAGATATCTGTATATATGTTTCTGTCTATACCATGTTTCTAATACTATTTATTGACTCATGATTAAATACCCAAGACCTTAACGCAGCTCAGTTTGAATTCCCTCATTACATAAAGCTGAGGAATTGACATGTTCTTATTGTGAATTATTTTGGGTGTAATTTGACAGAGTTTGTACCTTTGTTAGTTCTATAGTAATTATATTACCATTAGAATCTATCTATAAAATTGTTATGGATCAAAATGATTTTTTATACATCCTGTATGAGTTGTAACATCTGGCCACTCATATGTCTCCTACACCTTGTCCCCCAGTATAGCAATGTGTGGTGACAGCCCACCACCTCCCCTCAGGTCCCCCATGTATCGTTAATACCCAACCTGTCTGCCCGGAATGCCCAAGTGTCTCCTTCAGGGTGAGATACGGGTGACCCAATCCTGATGGACTCTACCCAGCCTGACAGCTTCCCCTAAACCTGGGGGCACCCAGAACCAGCAGGAGGTGTGCCCCTTTAATTCATTTATTACATGGCATGTTTACTGGTGTGTTGGAGCATCCACTACTACAGAGGAGATGTGGGTGGATGGATAGACCAGGGTTGTGGATATCAATGAATGAAACATGACTAGCAATAGCGGCAGTTCTTAAGTAAATGAGGTCCAAGCTCTAGCTTGTGTTGAACCTGCACACTATCAACTCAATACATAGCATTTTTGGTCTTTTGTGAAATCCCTCTACGAATTGTCTGTCCTTTTTAATTTCAGGTTTAAATGCTACATACAGTATAGAAGATCACACGAAATTAGGCTGGTATTATATTTCAAAATGTGGATTAAGTCAAGGAAGAACAATAGGGGTGCATACATACCTACATACATACATACATACATAAATTATTGTCCTAACACGCCAAGCAATGAAAATAAATAAGGGTTTCAATTCGACTTATTGCTCCAATCTCATTAACAATATCACCCACTAAAACCCAATCCTTGTACCCTCCTCAAGGCATTCAGTTAACAGGTTGCATATGTAAGAGCTAATGCAATCAACAATGACACAAGCCAGAAATGGAGCAATCCATAAGATGGCGATCCCCAATGAAAATTTTCCATAGAATTAGGGACATCCTTAGCACTGCCATAGCGGGCCAATGTGTATAGTGATAAGGGTCCCCTGAAAGCCAAGATTTTGCGTTTGCATTGGAAACAATACGCTATGGCAGTGCATCCTCAGAAAGTAGTGGCAGTCCTAAGGATATTCTGTTTTAGGAATAGTTATATACTGATATACTACACAGCGTTACCCTCATATGAGAAATTTGCTACAATTAAATGTAAGTATAATGCGACACAGTGCAGGGTGCACTGAAAGGTATTTTTATAATAATACTTGTTCGTTTTAACTCATTGTTTGAATCAAAAGTATTTTCCTGAAGGGGAATGGGCTGGAGGCATGGTGGACTCATTGAATAATATGTAAACACTATCAACAATTTTCCCCAGACACCGAGGACACCTCAGAGTGAGCTGTTAGTGATTTCCAGGCCAAAGTCTACACACCAAGTGGCATTCATTATTCCCTTAACAGTGAGAAGCAAACACATTGCCATTGTTCCTTCTTTTCATGCAGTGCTTCCTTTAAAAAAAACACGCCAGCCACAGTTTTATTGGAGTCCCAGGGATTCATTGCTCAACCTGGCTGATGCCAACAAAATATTCACTTTGCAAATATGATACTTTTTGGCTCAGAAATTATTTTTCTTTTCGATCTACCATTCCCTTGTAGAAGGCAAGTGTACTGCAGGTCTCTAATGTTTGCGGTTTTTCATGGGAATATTGAGAACAGTAGGTTATTTTGTGGTTTAACAATCTTTCATAGTTTTACTTTTCTCCAAGATTGCATTTCTTGGTGTTCTGTGCACATTTTACAAAAAGAAATACACATCTAGGCAGGCATCATCAAGTTACTTCAACATTAATCAGCACAAACAGAGAAGTCAAATTTCTTTGTACACAGATATAATAGTATTGTTAAAGCTTATCATTTGCATACCTAGGCTTGTTATTGCTAAACCAAGGTATTACATAGAAATGATGGATGCCTTCAATTAAGTTTAAAAATTAGTGGTTCCTTCAGATATATTCCATTGACCCTTAAAGGGCATTGTGATTGAATGTACTACAGAACAGCCCTTGCAATTTTAGGGAGTGGTCATTTTCTAACAACAGGCGGGGGGGTTGGTGGATTTTCGCACGAGCGGGTCGAAATTTTTTGGTCCCCCCTCAGGCAAGTTGAAATTGAGCGCGGCCGACCCCTTTGAGCTATAGTAAAGAGCGGGCTTTTTCTCTAAAAAGGGATGCAATTTTTTTGGTCCCCCCTCAAGAGGGGCCCAAATGTTTTTGGTCCCCCCCTTCAAGGGGACCAAATTCTTTTGGTCCTCCCCCAAATCCACCAACCCCTACCCCCTGTTGTTAAAAATTGACCACTCCCTTACGATGAATAAAAGCAGCCCAGTAAACAACTAGCTGATGTTGTATTTATGTAACTTTTTATTAAATTCCCTCCCATACCATCAGGCACTCCCGTCGCTCCCTGACTAACTAAAATATAACATATTAGTTTTAACTTCAACCATGCAAACATAACAGGGTTGATATATTCTCTTAGAGACAGCATCATAACACCGCACTGGTGACAAATGATCGGAAAATTATTCATCATGTGGAAATTGAAGAGAGGTAGACATGAACACCCTGCCAGTAGCTCCAGCAAACTACATTGAGTAGCCTGACGGACGGACAATTACAGCAAAAGTTAGATATCTTCAAAAAAGACAGATCGGGAGGAAAGAGGGTAGGACAATAAACTGATGTAACTCAGACCAAACTTGGAGAGATGAGGCTTACAAGAGAAGGCTTAGGGTAAGAAACTATGACCAGGGAAGCCACTTTGTCCTGAGATTATTTGCTTCGGTCCGGAAGACCCTGTGGATCCACCTTCAGCATGTCAAATGTGAATAACCACTGAGAATTATGTATGGGAGTCCATTGGACTGCGTCATTTTGAGACCAATCCTATCCGACAGACAGTTAAGTGGCGCAACTCTAAAAGGCCGACCCCTCTATCAGGCAGGACAGTTTAAGAAAAAGTGCTAAAGTGTCATATAGCCAGTTTGTATTTTATAATTTCGAGAGATATTCTAAGCACGCAGTTTAATTATGAAATGCTTGCAACTGCAATGTGATATTTAGACTACCATACACATACTGTTGATAGAAAGTATCTCAGATTGTCTGTTTTTCTACTGGGGATTATTAGGTTCAGTATTACAATGTATTCATCTTACCATGTATGAATAAACATATGGAGACATATAAATAACATCCCTTAAAATAAGAACCTAAATATGATATGACATGAATTAACCTTGAAGCTAGAACAACATTTCATGAGCAGATTCAATAGAATGCAACTGCTGTAAAAGGATCTGTAGTAGTGACTGTGTCCAGAACTGTCTATCTCTACTTCTAGCCAAGGCCTATTTATGTTTTGCTCTCAGCTAAAGATGAAGACTGCTGAATATCGCCATACGCAGCTGGAAATCTTAACAGTATGAAAACATCTTAATACTTGTAATATAACCCTATAGATTCGATGAAATACTTGCAAGTTCATTAATTTAAATGATTAATCTTGTCAATTTAAAATTGAGATAAAAACAGCAATTAATGTAGGGGGTTTGTTGGTTACATCACTGACTAAACACTGTACAGAAGCAGGAAGATATCTTATTGCATTTAGTGTAAAGATACAACATAGAAAGTCAGTTCATGTTGATTTTACATAATCCATTTGGATGGTACTTGATTTGTCTTAGGAAACCTTTGTTACAAGCTATTAGAGAAATTTACTGCAAGATGGAGCAGTTTTTCTCTATGGAGATTATTTGCATTGTTGTATAAAAATTAATGTCATGAAGTAGTCTTTAGAAATGAAGGTAAAATATAATGTATACCTTACAAAAGATATATCTTACTACATACTACATTTATTGTCGTGATCACATCCTCTGATATGCTTGACTGAATTAATTCCCATGACAGTTATATGGGACTTAGATACAACTCCAGCCTTGTTTTAATATCCGCTATAATCAAACTAAATGATATACGTTAATAATTTGCTTAATTGAATTGCAGAATGGAGCTGGTAATATATTTGCATCTAACTAAATGAGACATCTAATCTAGGGTGTTCGTGTTTTTTGGTCCTGCAAGCTTATTTAATATTAATGCTGAATTAATGTAACTCTAGATTCAAAAAGTAGTACATGGTCTAGGGCCTAAATCCTATTGCAAATCTACAGTCTCGCATCCCTGACTTGTTGGCCTTTTGTCTGAGACTACAGTTTCTTTTTACCCTGAATAGCAGCAGTCAGTGGAGGTCTTGAGACGATACTCTTTGAACTGTCTAAGTAAAAATGACCAACTTGTCTTCTAAGCCTACTCATTCTCAAATCAGTCATGACCTTTTTCATAGTAATCTATGTCTTTTAAAAGAATTGTAATACAAGAAAAGAGATCCACGATAATCTGTCTGAATGACAAGTTTCTCCACGAGTGGTATCTTGGATCATATCACATGAGGCGGAGCCGAGTGTGATATGATCCAAGGTACCACAAGTGGAGAAACCAAGAATTCAGACTGATTAGAGTGGATCTATGTGTTTATTTCATGTAATTATTGATGAATCATATCTAAAAAGATTTAAAGATTGGTTTCATAGCTCTTTTAGTGACATCATCATGGAGAAACAGCCCATGGAGAATGAATATCAGTTTCTCCACGCGGGTTTGGAGAACAGCCATTCCAGTACTTAAGCATGGTAACTTTGTTTCTCCACATGTAATAAATATATATATATATGCTCAAATAGAGTCTATACATCTTGTAAGATTGGTTTTAGGAGTTTTGAAATGAAACCAAACTGAAGGTTTTTTGTGCAGATTTAACCACAACCACAGCTAGATTTGCGACTTCATTCGCTCATTAATGTTTCCTCATCCCTACATCATTCATTTCCACAACCCTGCTTCATCTATCCCTACACACCATCTCTGTAGTAGTGGATGCTCCAACACACCAGTAAACATGCCATGTAATAAATGAATTAAAGGGGCACACCTCCTGCTGGTTCTGGGTGCCCCCAGGTTTAGGGGAAGCTGTCAGGCTGGGTACAGTCCATCAGGATTGGGTCACCCGTATCTCACCCTGAAGGAGACACTTGGGTATTCCGGGCAGACAGGTAGGGTATAAAGGATACATAGGGGACCAGAGGGGAGGTGGTGGGCTGTCACTACACGTTGCTATGTGTACAGGGGGACAAGTTAACATATGGGATGCTAGGTGTCACAACTTCTATAGTTAGAAAGCTGAAAAGAGTTCATCATTTGATTCAAAACAGGGGTACTATTACAGTGAAGTTTTATTTAAAACGGCCAGTACATGCAGAGAGGGAATATCATTTCAACATTAATAATAAAGGAGGAATAATGCATAGTACGGTATATGTGGTTGACTCAAGGAATGTAGCTCTTTCCTTAGATGTTACAGATCCATTACCACAGCCTTCATCAAAATCTTTCGGATAGAGGAGCAGTGTCAACCAATACTGCTCTATTATGTTATGATGATCTTCACCTGGCTGTGCAGTGTAGCCTCATTATTATCATGACAACGAATAACATTAGATTTTGACTATTCCTCATGCTTCTTGTTATAGAATCTCCTGTATTTGTAAACTCCAGTAACAATTTAACATGAGTACCAATATAGCATCAACTGGCAGGGTTAGTACATTACTAGTCACCCAATATATTTTGAACCAATAATTTGAGATACAGCGTCCAAAGGCGTTTATTTTCAATAGAAACAACATCGAATAGAACTGTCTCAACAGATTATAACATGTCCTTAATTTTAAAAAGACTCCATAAAGAGAACTAGTGCATGTGATGTCATTATGAAGTCTCCATCCTACCTTGACCTCTGCCCACTTGACCTCTTGTCCCCTTTCAGATGCTGCTACTTGAAGTTAAAAGGGACCATAGTCTCAGTGCCAAAGAAGTCAAGGATCTGAGTCTTTGAAATTGTAATACGATTAGATTATGTAGAATCATGAATATAATTACTGTTTGAATCAGATTGAATCTGCGTTGATATAGAATATAAGCTTGACAAAACACATAAATACCCAGATTGAATTATTTATTAAGTTAGATGGAAATACAATATCAACTTCATTATGTAATTTGATTAAGCAAGTTATTGGTGTAAATCATTTAGTTTAATTATAGAGGACATTAAAACAAGCCCAGAGTAGTTTTCAAGTCTCAAACAACTTTCATGTGAATAACAGTCTAGCATGTTAGAGGATGTGTTCACTATAATAAATATAGCATACAGACTAGATCTCTTTCTAAGGCATACAATATATTTTACTTTCTTTCTAACAAATAATTAACAGTTAATTATCACTATTGCTGCTCTTGAAGGTTCAATGGCGTGTATTTAGTGGAATTAGTACTTTTTACAATTTATTGAAGGAATCTCTCATTTCTATGTAGTACCTTCTTTTAACAATGAACATGTCTGTGTATGCATAAGATAAGCTGTAAAAATACTATTGTTCCTGAGTACAAACAATTCTGTCTTTCTGGCAATGCTCATTTATATTGAAATAATTTGATGTGTGCCTATCGAGCCAGATTGGTAAGAGCATAGCAAGAAGAAAAGGGACAAGAGGGCAAATGGAAATAATTGAATGTGTGTCACAGTAAGTATAAACGCTAAATACTTTATCATTACTAGTATCCATTACGTAAAGACATGTAAATACCTAGAAATTATAGACCTACCATACACTTGCCTTCTACAAGGGAACTTTAAATCAAATAGGGAAAAAGCTCTTGGTCAAAAAGTCCCATGTTTGCAAAGTGATGATTTTGTTGACACCAGTCCTGTTGAGCCATCAATCCCTGGAACTCCAATAAAACCGTGACTGGTGTGTTTTAACAAAATCACTGCACAAAGAAAACCAAAGATGACAATGAGTTTGCTTCTAATTGTGAAGGGAATAATAAATGACACTTGGTGTGTAGACTTTGAATTAGGAATCACTAACAGCTCACTCAGAGTTGTCCACAGTGTCTGGAGAATATCCTTAGAATGACAGGATATCCTTAGAATGACAGGATGTCTTTAGGTAGTATAAGATACAGCAGTATCAATTACAGCATAAAAAATATCACTATTGACAATAACTCAAATTGAAGCGCTGATACATTCTATAGCTTGGTATGTAAGGAGATCTATGATGAGAAAATCAAATAATTAAAGTATAATATGAAAAATATTGAGTTGAATAGTATTCACTTTTTGTTCTTAGCAAATACAGTCATAAGAAAGATGGTCGCATGGGACCACTCAATCAAAAGATATTTTACTACGAACCACTGTTGGAAGTATCAGTCAGCAGTAGTCATTTCCTGTGGTTATTGGATGTTGTGGTTGGTGGATCACTCACTAGGGTGTCAGACAGCTGTTACAATGTGTTTAATTTCTACTAGGATATACACTACTCCTCACCATAGGACGCAATAGTCGGGAAGAGTAAATAGATGGTAGTGGATGCTGTATGTTCTCATGTGGCGTCCTACGACATATCTATGGTACACCAGGGATCTCCTACAGTCTCAGGTGGTATACTTAGCATTGTTCTTGTATTACTTTAAAGAGTCATCAGCGGTTGTCAACAAGTGCAGAAAAGCCATGCATATGTATTTCCAATTTAGAATTATGTTTGACTTAGTTGCTGCTGTTACTAGACAATCACTTTGTAACATTACACTGGTATAAACCCAAGAAGTGAACAGCAGCGCAGCTTCCAGTTTACTGCAAAGAATCATTTTTATTTACAAACCACACGCCTGCTCATGTACACAGCATCATTTTGTGTCATTTTGTAAATCCCTTGAAGCTCAGTCTGAGAGGCTTGAATATTGTTTCACAAGTTCATCATATTAGAGAGTCTCATGCAATCAGCAGAACGTGTCCCCTGTGCTACTACTGTGTGTATAGGCCTGCTGTGGCACATAGAGTTTCAATAGGAGCAGTATGCACCACTTCAGTTAAAGTCATGTCAGGAAGTATTCCCAAGTAAGTCATGTCAGCAAGTTTTCCCCAGTAAAATAAACAGTCCAGGATCATTTTAAGGATATTGGGTTATATTCCTCTAAACTCTGAACAATTTCAATATTATCAATGGTTAGATATGTTAAGCAGAAAAACATATGCCTAAGGCCCTCAAGAGATGTAAATATTAAGTCGAACACAAATGTTCATCTGACTGTTGTTAACTATGCTATTGAATAGTGGATTCCGTCTGATAAGTTTTCAATATTTATCAGTACCTTTTCATGTGAGACAATAAATAAATTTCTGATGGAACACCCTAACCTTGCTAAAGTTGTGGCGACATCAAACCGTCCAAAAGCAAATCTCTGTTATACATCTCCTAACTGAGTTTTATCAATCCTTTAAAACTAAATATGAGCCTAATTGTATGTGACTCTGTATGCAGTATGCAGTATTTAAACCTGAAATAGAGAAGGACAGCTCATGTGTAGAGTGACGTCACAAGAGACCAAAAATGTAACATATTGATCCAATATTGTCCAGGTACAGCATAAGCCTCAGTTAGACCTTGACCTTCTCTTATTTATTGACTGTTGCTATTGCTAGTCATGTTTGATTCACTAATTCCCACAACCCTGGTCCATCAGTCCATCCACTCATTTACTACCCCTCTGTAGTAGGGGATGCTCGAACACACCAGTAAACATGCGTTGTGATAGATGAATTAAAGAGGCACACCTCCTGCTGGTTCTGGGTGCCCCCAGGTTTAGGGGAAGCTGTCAGGCTGGGTACAGTCCATCAGGATTGGGTCACCCGTATCTCACCCTGAAGGAGACACTTGGGTATTCCTGGCAGACAGGTAGGGTATAAAGGATACATAGGGGACCCGAGGGGAGGTGGTGGGCTGTCACCACACATTGCTATACAGGGACTGTAAGCGATGTATGGGATGCCAGGTGTTACAACTCATACAGTGAACCATGTTTGTGCTCTCATTTGATCGAAGACAAGATTATAGATTTGTTCAATGGTTTCTTTAATTTCCACAGAACAAATCAAGTCAGAATTGAACATGATCTAAGATCACATTGATTTTTCAGCTTCTCGAAATAATAGAATTAGAACAGAGTTGCATTAAGGTCATTTCTAAAAGGAGATGTTTAATTACAAGTAAATGAATATTTTTAGCAGCATGATATGGAACAGCAAGGTATTCATATTTCTAGGCAGATATCATAAAAGTAATTGTGTGCATGGGTTGCATGTGACATTAGAAACCCCATCTTAGACACTTCCTACGCTATATGTACATCTTTCCCTTAGGTTGCCTAGTTGTGAGAACCATTGCATCAGCCACTAGTCCCTGCTACCCCATAACTACACCTCAATTTATTTCACTCCATCACTCTGTGTATAATAGAAACGACCCCTGCCTAACCCTGCATAGGAAAGCACTTTCACTTTAGCCACATGGTCTCCTGTGATGCACATCATGTGAAACTGAAATATGTGAGATATCCCCTTGAGTCCCTTGCATGTAAAGACTTGGTCACACTTCTTGGCCTTTACTGAGTCAAGATAGTCTAATTGACAAGGCAGTTATCGATTTAAAGAAGAATTTGAGGTTGATTATAAGGTATGGCCATTTGATAAATTGGTGCAGAATGTTTTGACTCTGATGCTCTGCCAACCAAGATAATTATGCACACTTAAAAAATGGCCTGGAAAATTATATACCTCACTGAATATTGCTATAATTTATGACCAAGGCCTTTTCAGTCTATATTTAGTCCCTCTCAGGGCTTCACAGAGGCTGCCTATGGTAAGCTGTTGCATTATATACCCCAGGAGAGTTTATTGGTGTAGGTAAAGGTCAGGGTTTAAGCCGACCTCTCACATGTTTTACTGCCTACTTATGTGCCTCTTTTGTGTTCCGGGATAAGGTTAATCTATGCTGTTACATCCTCCAACTCCCCAGGTCCTTGAACAAAGCTCAGTAATGGATTTTGGGTAGAATATTATAGGATACAATGTAATATTCTGATTATGGGACCTTTATGCCATGCTACTATTGCTTACACTAATCGTTCCTCAGCGCAGAAACTTTTTTTCTGATGAGAATGAAGGAGAAGATCATTGGTGATTTTGCTGTCCAACATTCCGTAGCCAAAACCTCGAACCTGAAGGTGAAAGCTTTACAATAGAGACTCGAACAAAGAAACGTCTCTTATCATGGTTATACAATGCTGATTATAATGTTGCTGGCAAAGGATTGGCATGCTATTATTTAGGCAGAGGTTCACTTACCTAAACCCCAGCCCGCCATATATAAACAGGGCCTAATCTGGGAACCTACCACCAGGTAAACCTGTCCATTGTGCCCTTATGTGGACCTTTCAACAACTTTTGCATTATCTGAAGATATATCCTCTGGTACTAGGGCAAATATCCCAGTCAATATAAAGCAAAGATCAAATCCCCATGTCAAATTCAGCGATCCAGTATCATATATATGGATAAGTCACTCAAACAAAACTGGTTGCTGACAATCCCATTTTAAGGGCCTACAGTAAAACCTCGGGTATAAGCCTAACTCGCGTATAAGCCGCACCCCGATTTTGGGCCGATCCAATAAGCCAGACTAGTGATTATGGCGACTTTTATACTGTACAATAGTAGCAAAAACTCGCTTATAAGCTGCATCCTGACTCTGTGGCGATCCTATAAGCTGCACTAGCCATCTGATTCGCGTACAAGCAGCGGCCTATACACAAGGTTTTACGGTAGTACTTGTCATGCCTCCGGATCTTACTAAACCAGCAGCTAATCTCCCCCCTCCCCATTTCAATAATGACGCTTCCCTAGGAGGCGGGGGCTGATTTAACCTCCATGTATCAAATCATTCTGTATATCAAAAATATGTCCAATCGCCACAGCATGGGTGAATCCCAATAGCAGTCAGAACGAAGGCAAACGATCCATCTTTATTTCCTTTTTCTGTCTGTTTAGGAATTGGTGTGTTATTCTGAGTATAGTTAATACCAGAGGACTTTGGCAAAACCACCAACCTTAATTGGTAAAACATACCTGCATGAAACATTTCAATGGAGAATGAAACAGTCATTTCAAGGGATTGGTACGCTACCGATTGTTGTTTTATATCAGTCCACACCCTTCTCCAACTTTACACAAACAATAAATGATTTTTTTTCCCTTCCCTTATTTGTGATTCACAATAATGGCTCTTGTTGTCACCAGTTGATCATTCTAGCAACTCACACATTTGCAACTTCCTAGCTGATCTGCTTGATGCAAAGTGCTGTAAACGTAGATATTTTTGGCCCTTGACATATTTTCACAGTTTTCACGGATGTGAAAAATCGGTGAAAAATCTGTACAAAGTTAATATTTATCCAATATAAGCACACTACTAAAATATTCCAAAATTCACCATTTCAAATATGGCATCACAGCTCTGTAGGGGGCGTGTGAGGGGTCACTGAGCGCCACCTGGCGAAATCAGTACACACTATCATTATGTAACATTATACCGGGAAGTTATTCAAACGTCCCACTCCAACCAACTTTCTCAAACCGTCCACACGGTCTTATTTAGCAGCGCTGCGCCACACATTTATGGCATACATACAGCGGTTGGAAACCTCGGACTGGCACCCAGTGCCCGTCCACTGTATGTCAAGCCGTCACCGGCATACAGGAGTAAGGTTTTAATAGTGGGTACAGTAAATTTCTGACTAAGAAGCCGCCGGCTGAGAGATGTCGGGCCGGCATAGGACCAGGTCAGTAAGCAGGAGGGAGAGCACGCAGGGGTCACGCCGGAGCCGCATGACAAACGCCGGCAGCCAAAGTAGATCTATCATGGAGGACTCACAAATCTCTGGGGTCTCCAGCATTAGAGACTCCCTCCCCCTGGAGGAATACGACACGGTAGACGAGGCATCGGGCGACACGGAGGTCGATTTCCCCGGCCGCACATGGCGACAGTCGCCGTCACGGTCCAGGACACGCGAGGAGACGCGGGAGGGGTCAAAATCCAGATCACGCCGCTCCCGCTCCAACCTCACAGGTAACTCCACCATGTCAAACACGAGGATAGACAGGGTGGAGAACGACCTACAGGCACTGAGGGGGGACGTCCGGCGCATGACAGAGAGGATGGATAAGGTTCTGTCGCGCCCGACACATGACATAGACCCCATATGCCACAGCACACCGAGGAGGACACCCGACCATGGTCGGACAGCACAGGACGACACCCTGGATAGCACCCTGGAGGACAGCCAGGGGCCACACAGCATGCCGCCCCCCCGGGAGGGGACGCACATCCCCCGCAGACGCACAAGACGGCCGTCCACGGTCCCGCCCCAGCGGAGGAACGGGCCCGTCACGGTACAGCAGCCACGCGCGGCGTCCGCGCAACGGCCACGCGCGGCAATACCGCGCCACACCGGCGCGGCCTCTACGCGCCGCGCCACCACGCTGGAACCGCCACGACAGCTACGCGCCCTGAGAGGGGCGGACGACTACATTGAGGCGGAGCTTCTACAGGAGGAATACAGCCACCAACATCATGGTAGGAACAACCCTTTGTATGACCCACTGTGCACTGACCCCACATACAAGCCATACATGTTTCTAAAACGACATGGGTGTTTCACACTTAAACAGCGTCTAGACGCAAGGGGGTCCATGACCAGGCTGGAATACATAGAGGCGACCATGAAGCTGGTAAACTACCCTGGGGCATATGACGAGCATGACAGGCCCCACATATCACGCCACCTGGAGGAGGTCACGCATGACGCCAAAGGCCGCAACTGGGCCGACGTCATGGCGTGGTCACAACAAGTGTGGGATAACGTAGAGAGAAGGGTTTACAACTGGGAGCAGTACCAACTCATACAAAACGATAGGTTCCTCACATGCATTGCCCCCGCAAACAACAACAACAACAAACAATCGACACAGGGGGAGGGGGCCAGGGCACGCACGTCAGCGGCGGAGGGCCAGCCGGCCCTGTGCCGGGCCTTCAACTCGAAGGCGGGCTGCCCACAAAGGGCACACCATGACGGGGTCATGCATTTCTGTGCATACTGCGACGCCATGGGGAAAGAGTGCCACCACAGCCTATACATGTGCGGGAGAAAAGTGAGGGACATTAAGGGTGAATGGCAAAACCCCCAATACAACAACAACAACAACAACAACAACAACAACAACTATGCTAAACGACAAGAGGGGGAAAGGCAGTACGATAAAGGCGCAAAAAACGCACAGGAGGCGCCACGAAAGTAGCAGCTCAGGCGGCGCCTCCGCACGATTACATAGAGCAACGACAACGTAGTATAAACACCGCGCCACGTGGCGACAGCCGAACAACAACAAACGCACGTGGCCCCGCCAAAACAATAACATCCCCACGTGGCGATGACGTCACTAGCTCCGCGAAGCGTCCCGGCCCCGGCTTCCTCGCCGGAGGCGAGAACTCGCGCGAGATCCAACATGGCGGACACAAACACGAAACCACGATCCGCACTGTAAATAGATACGAAATTCTGAACAATCCAAGCATTCAGGAGGGCGAATCACAGCAAACAGACATCGTACACCCGCCACACGCAGCGGGGCAGCACACATCCAGCCCGGGCCCTGCCACACTAACCGGGCGGCAGGCACACGGCCCCGGCAACAGCGGCGCCGGACTCGCCCCGACCGATACAACCACCATAGCACAGCAAACACTACACGACGCAAACACACATGGTAAGGCTACATGTACAGCCCCCGACTTTGCAAGCATAAGAGCAGTATGTGAACACAACACAACAGACCACATCCTAGATACACATCCCAGGGTGTTTAAGGAACACAGGGTAACACACTGGCCGAACATTAACCCCGAGGCTGCACCAAGTGAACTAGTTAAGCTTTACGAGGCGGTCAGGGCAACAGGCCTACCCAACTCAATGAAACACAGGGGCAGGGTACCATCAAACCTTAAGCTAGAAGCATGGGACAGCTACCTAACAGACTCACATAGCGACAGACAGCTATACGACTTCCTACAGTTTGGCTTCCCGCTGGGATACATGGGGCCAGTGTCCCATGTAGACCCGGAAGCAAACCACCCCAGTGCCACAAAATACCCAGCAGCAATAGAAATGTTCCTAAAGAAAGAAATCGAGGAGGGTTGCATGGTGGGTCCCTCTGAGGCCCCAATCTTCAAACAATGGGCACACTGTTCACCGCTCATGTCCCGTCCCAAGAGGGACACACGGGACAGGAGGGTCATAACGGACATGACACACCCCTCACCCAAATCTATAAACGCGTACATAATAAAAAACTCAGTTCATGGTATACAGAGGCAGCACAGCCTACCTACAGTGGAGAACCTAGTACACGACCTACTGGAGGCCGGGACGGCCTCCTATATGTCCACGTTAGACGTGTCACGGGCATACAAGAACTTCCGGTGTGACATCTTGGACCTCCCACTGCTATGTCTCAAGTGGGAGGACAAATATTACTGTGACATGAGTATGCCCTTTGGCTCGAGGAGCTCGAGTCTACACATGCAAAGGGTAGCACGGGCGATCATAGAGATCTTAGACAGGGAAGGAATTAGAGGGCATATGTACCTGGATGACCTCATCCTGATAGCAGACAACAGAGACAAAGCATGGCAGGACTACAATAGGGCGAGAGCCCTATTCAAAGAACTAGGCCTACCAGAGGCAGAGGATAAGACACAGGTCCCATGTAAAGTAGTAAAGTGGTTGGGCATCGTCATATCAGCAAGTGACATGACGCTATCAATCCCCAACGACAAGTTGTGTGAAGTCATAAAGAAGGTAAACCAATTCAAGAGAAAACAGACAGTAAATAAGAAACAACTGCAGTCCCTCGTGGGAAGCCTAGTCTTTGTGGCCAAATGTGTAAAGCCGGCAAGGCTCTTTATTTCACGCCTCCTAGGGGCGCTTAGGGCCATGCAGGGCAACAAGACAAAGGTCACATACGACATGAGGCTGGACTTGGAATGGTTCGACAACTTCTGCGCCGACTGGAACGGGGTGTCGGCCATTCCAAGCCCCAAACCCACCAGGGAAATAACTGTAGACGCCTGCCTCACAGGGGTGGGGGCGTCAGACGGCACTGTGGCATACAGCGCACAGGTAGCCCCCCTGAAGGACCCGGTAGTAAACATTACGGAACTTGAAGCCATCAACGTGCTAATGGCAATTCATACCATGGTAGGAGAAAGGGACAGGGGCACACACATTACAATACATTGCGACAACCTCCCGGCAGTACAAGTGCTGCAAGCAGGAAAAGGGGAGAACAGGGTACTGTTAGAGGCAGCTAGGGGCGCCTGGATGGTCCAGGCCATACATGGCGTCCACCTCTCATACTGCCACATAGCGGGAGACAAAAATGAACTAGCAGACAGACTCAGCAGGGCTCATTTAAGCAAGAAAGACAATGATAAGGCAAAGAATCTCATTGACTTATACAAACTGAATCTTGTGACACCATGTACATATGCTCTGGACATGACAAGCTCTCCTATCCTTTGCAGATCCGGACGTAAACTGTCTGCTAACCAGGGCAGCCCAGCGGCAGCGGGAATCCCGGGCACCAGCAACATGGAAGGCCCATTCAGCAGCAGCAGCAACGTACCTGGCCTTTGCAAGGAGAGTAGGATTCAACCCACGCAGGCCCAATCACGTCATGATGTGCGCATACGTGGAATACCTAGCGCGCCACAACAAGGCGCCAGGAACCATAGTAAACAACGTGTCACACGTCAGGCAGTACATACACCTAGTGGGGGGAAGCAGGACGGGTGCATACCACCCAAGGGTAAAACGCGCCCTGGAGGCAGTCAAGAGGTGCAAACAGTACAAACCGAGGATAAAGACGCCCATCAACATAAGGACTCTCAAGAAAGTGATAAATCACATCGAGGTCAAGATGGAACAACACCTGGTGGCGGCTGCCCTCAAGGTGATGTACTTCACAGCAATGAGACAGGCAGAGATAGCACCAAGAAGGGTCAAGCTATTCGACCCCAACAGAAACATCACCAGACAGGACGTCAAGCTATACAAAGGGCAAGCAGTCATCACCATAAAAGCAGCAAAGAATCTCCAGCGTACAGGAGAGCACAGGATAGTACAGGTGCCCGAGATACCAAACTCAGCAATGTGCCCGGTACAAGCAATCAGGACAATCATAAAAACAGCACCTACAAGGTACAAAGCAGATCCGTTCATCATGTTCAAAGACCGTGTCCCAGTGCCAGTCTCTCACATAGACGCTACTTGGAAACGCGCGCTGAAGGCACTGGGGAAACAGCACAAACCATGGACACTACACAGCATCAGGAAAGCAGCCGCAACAGAGGCACACAACAATGGCTGCGACGACATATCAATAAAACAGTTCGGGGGCTGGAAGTCTCATGCTCACCAAGTGTACATACACACACGCAGACACAAGATGTCAGCGGCACTGGTGAGATCTGTCAAACAAGCAAGCAGGGTCGAGCACAGATAAAGCCTCCCCCAACAATGACAAGAGACACCAGCACACAACAACCATGAAGCAGAACTTCAGCAAAAATAGTGACTATATCATTTAGTCCCACCCACACACCCATTATATAATAATCAAAAATACATAACATGGCAGTTTGGCACATATATTATACATCATAATACCATTGTATATCATCAAATCATGTACAACGTCTACAATCAACAATATATAAGGTATATAAACTCATAATTAAATTTACGATTTATTAAATTTAATTAACCCAAGCCACTGCTTTGTTCATACTCATTTCGCGGGGTGCGTTAGTGATGGCATCACAGCTCTGTAGGGGGCGTGTGAGGGGTCACTGAGCGCCACCTGGCGAAATCAGTACACACTATCATTATGTAACATTATACCGGGAAGTTATTCAAACGTCCCACTCCAACCAACTTTCTCAAACCGTCCACACGGTCTTATTTCCCGCCCACCCACCTTTTAAATATATAGTATACAAATATATGTTAAACAAATATCTATAAATTACCTATACAAGGTCAACATGTATAACACATATATTATACATCATAATACCATTGTATATCATCAAATCATGTACAACGTCTACAATCAACAATATATAAGGTATATAAACTCATAATTAAATTTACGATTTATTAAATTTAATTAACCCAAGCCACTGCTTTGTTCATACTCATTTCGCGGGGTGCGTTAGTGACAGACAAAATTGTACTTTTGAGCAAAATTGCAAAAATGTATACATGTGAAAATATCTCAGTTTACATTACACTGATTGACGACTAGTGAGTGATGTAATTCATACCACCTAAGCAATAAGTCCAATTGAAACACTTTCCAGAGGTTAGTGTGTAACAACATTTATGTTGAGGAAATCACCAAATTGAATGATAAATACTATCAGCAGAAAGATAGCGGTTAAGATATAAGGCAAAACTAAAGTACATAGTTGATAATGAATAATGGGTATCAAGATAAAAATAAAAGGAAAAATTGACCCTTTTTTTACCTTGGCGACGTCCAGAGATATTGGGTTCTATTTCATAAACATTAGTGAATGGCCAGTTGGAATCTGCGCTGGGCTTCTTTACAATGGAATATTTCGCATGTATTGATTATTGTGGCATTTATTTAATTTCTTACATCTCTTGTTCTGCGTGGGTGGTCTTACCCTGTCATTAGAAAGTGTTTTAATTTTTATAGTAATTAATACATAAATATATGTTTGGCATTATGATAAAGAGAAACTGTCACACATTCACAGCTGCAGGATACAACAAGGGATCCAGGCGACTCACACCAAGATAGGTGATGGGGTCAACATCAGGTGAATCAGGTCAGTGCCGTCTGATTGGTGGATGTGATGACATGCAAAGGCTCAGGTAACATCCATCAGGAAAGGTCAAGGTGAGAGGGAATGAGATCAGGACCCAGGCACCACCCACACAAACAGGCTTGTGTTGTTGGTGCTTCTGTTGTCTATCAACATTTGAAGAATGAACATATAAAGCTGAATTCAATGGTTTATATATATATATATATATATATATATATATATATATATATATATATATATATATGTATATATATATATATATATATATATATATATATATATATATATATATATATATATATATTTATATATATGCATAAGTAAAGTGGGTAAATATAGCAATGTGCATTGAATATATCTAAAGGTTATTAAATGTGCTTACCGTATTCGACATATTAAATGCCCTGGGCACTTATAAAATCATTTTCATGGCATTTTAAGTACTAAAGAGTTTAATTGTCTCCAAAATCGGAAAATTTGTGCCTTAGTTCTAGTCTAGAAATGCTCCAAAAAGGGGAGGGGGCGCTTATTAGGGGGAGGGCGCTTATTACGTTGAATATGGTAAATGTCGTTTATAGAAATTCAACATTGGACCTTGAATTACCACCTTGCGATGCCGTTCAATCAACTTGAATCAACTTAAATTCTGAGTACCTGCATAAGCCTTGGACAATGGTAATTGTCCGTGGCCGACACTTTTGATAGTTATCCTGTACTTGGCGTATAACACTTATACAGCAACTCACTTGTACCATGACTTCCACATATTAAACAAAGCCAAAGTGCACTTGAGTCATCTCATGAGAGAGAGAGAGAGAGAGAGAGAGAGAGAGAGAGAGAAAGAGAGAGAGAGAGAGAGAGAGAGAGAGAAAGAGAGAGAGAGAGAGAGAGAGAGAGAGAGAGAGAAAGAGAGAGAGAGAGAGAGAGAGGGAGAGAGAGAGAGAGAGAGAGAGAGAGAGAGAGAGAGAGAGAGAAACAGACAGACAGAGACAGTGACAGAGACAATGGGAGACAGAGAGAGGTACAGAAAGAGACTTTCTAGAATATAATAACTGATTCAACTTCAATGAAGATGAAAACCTTTCTTTTGCATATAATCATGCTTCTGTTCAATCTGAACCTCCCTAGTCCCTCAATGATAAGTTAATCAGGTTCTTTTTCATTTTTGTTTTGTTTTTTTACACTGTTGGATCGCATGCGACAAGATGGTGATTGTATTAACTGTTACATGTGCAACCTGTTAGCTCTGAGGCCTGAGGCGGGTTACCTTTTACAAGGATTAGGTTTTAGCAGGTAATGTGATTAATACCACTGAGGCAATCAGTGCAATTGAAACAGATGGCTTTTTAAAGCTTAACCTGCATGTGAGGACATTTAGGTTGAAGAAATCAATGAATTAGATTATGTGAACTTTCAATGAAACAAAAGCTAAAACCCAAATTGTATTATCTTGCAGTGACCATTCTTCCCCGAACACAACAGGTCAATTGTAGTTTCAAGACTTTATAATTCAAGCCTTACTTGGGTGTCTCTGCAAGACATTGTACTGCCTCAAGACTGGTATTAGAGCAGTGAAATGATGGGCAGAATATTATTTTTAAAACATTGAAACATTAACAAATCTGAATGGCGCTGATCACTGAAGATCAATCAGGAACATGTTATCATTTCAAGAAGGAGGGTAGAGGTGCTATCGGGGAAGCTGTCACTGATGTACACAGTTTTTAGACCAAGAAATACGCGCCATATTCATACTCATATTGACTTGAAAGTTGAGACTTATCAAAATATTTCTACAATCAATTTTTTTTGAATTTAGATTGCTCAGCTCCTTAATTATTTCGGCGGTTTTGCAGTCAGAGTAATCATCATAATGCTTACACTTCATCTAATGATTGTGCTATTAGGATTGATTCATTCATAGCATTGTAAGATAGATATCTCATTATCATTTCTGCTCATATCTGGTAACAGCCTCGGGATACAACGTGTCAACCCATATTCCCTTATTTATTAGTGAGTGACCTGGGAAGCCTGTCACGCTTTATGCAAAGGCGACACCACTCTAGTCTGTAGTCTATTGTAGCATCATAGTTGGGTCGGCTTGCCCCAGAAGAGATAACGGTGTGCCAAACATTCTCAATCATTTTCCATCTAAATTTGATTTATCATTATATATAGGTGGTACTAACAATTTGTTGATACACACTGATATTCCTAGGCTCCCTATACGCCCAACCTCTCAGTCACTAGTGCCTAACCTAGTTAGTCATTTTTTGGCTCCCTATACGCCCAACCCAGGTCAGTTATTATTGTCAGGTTGGTCAGTACTGACCAACCCACCTTAGTACTTTTATTTCCAGGGGGAGCCACTGAGTGGTCATGACAGGTGGCCCCAACTAGTGGTATACAAATACAACACACCAATGATGAACCTAGGTTAGCCCTTTCTGACTGACCCCTCGGTCATTTTTGAATATAACTTTGCTATTATGACTAACACTCATATGACTCAAGGGGTATCCATTCTGTTCGGGTTTTGATCTATCCACCCAAGATGTATCATATAGCTTAAAAGTAAAGTCCAGCAGTATAATAATAGCTTTAACTCTATAAATGCACATAATTATTGTGACAAAGGTAGTTGGCTGTTAAGGTCAACTGAAAGGATACACAACTCTGGTCCCACATTGGACGCTAATTCATTAAATGTGGCGAGTAATGGTTGGGACAAGGACAAACATCAGCGCGGCAAAATGTATGCTACACTAGCACCACCTGGACTCAGACGCCTGCCCCTAGGACGTCACAGCCCGTGTTTTACTTCTGCAATTTTCGCCATCTCCATTAGGTATTTTGTCCCGCCCACCCACACCTCAAAAGCAAGGATAGAACAATTATAACGAGTCTAAATGTTCCAGTAAAACAACACTGACTATCCACATTCCATTGTATAACATGTATTAATACTTAAGGGTAGATGTTTGCTACCAACAAAAATATATGTCTTATATGTACTACAACTGTTGAAAGTTGTCGTCAAAAAGTATATAAAGCCAAAGTATACAAAAATAAACTTGTCCATTATTCATTATATTTCCTTGATTGGTATGAATGTCAGTTGATGTCAAGCATATTATTATTTCCATGCTTTGATAGCCTTGTGCTTATGCTCACTCGACCCATCACCAGCGATCTTCACCCAGTCAACATTGCTTAGTGGGGCCAAACATGTTTTTACTTGGGCAAGTTGATTTGCCCATATCTGGGTTATGGTACTTTTTGTCTAGGGCTGTAGGTGGGAGCCCAAATGGGTCAGCCCAAATTCAAACTCCCCAGCTAGAGTCCAGATTTATTCCACCTTAGCACAAACTTTAATAATGTACAATAAAGGGTGATATCTGGAGGACAATCAGATGTCAGCATATTTTGAAATATATATACAAGGTATTTATGAAAAGAAAGTTTTCCTGAAATGGCCCACCTCAGAAAGTACCATTACCCAGATATGGGCAAAACCAGCTGGCCCAAGTAAAACACGTACGGGCCTCAAGGACCAATACTGTCTGGATAGCCACCACCAGCCACCACACAGCATGGCTCTAACGATTCCCAGTCAGCATAAATGGGCCCATATAGATGTTAGGCTAGGCTGTCATATGGTACACACCCTACTCTTGTCCACGGCTAAATGATGGGTCCCATATTGGCTTTTCCTGATTTAGGGTACCCAGATTCAGCCCAGATGTAGCCCACTTTGACAAAACACCATAAAAAATGTACTTAAAACATTTCTGTGAATAATCTGTTTTAACGTGATATTGTATCTTTAATACATGTGGTACCTCCCTCATGTCACTCTGATAACCAATTACACTGATATTCTTTGGCTCTCTATACGACCAATCTCTCAGTCACTATAGTATCTATGTTTGTCATTTTTGGCTCTCTTTACGACCAACCTAGGTTAATTAACATTAGCTGACATAGAATGTTTAAAGCCAACCCAACTTAATGCACCAAGACTAAAATAGAGTGCTGTTCCCGGAATGGAGTATTAGTTGTCTCTATATTTAGTTTACCTACTAGGCACAGGCATCCCTAATTATTGTTAATATAGCGTGGAAATTAGCACTGCATAGAACAAATACGACAACTGGAACGACTTTAGCGAACCTTAATGAGTTTCCATGAATTTGTTCTAGTTTACAGTCCAATGTCTTGGAAAATAAAATAAAAAGGGCCACTAACACTGAATGAGCTGCCATAGTTCATTTGTCAGCAGGGTAGAAAATAAGATATTCTAGAATGCCCTATCCTAGCCTGTCCCCTACCCTGCCTTGTCCTAACCTGTTCCCTGCCCTGCCTTATCATAGCCTGTCCCATAGCCTGCCTTATGCTAGCCTGTCCCTTGTCATGCCTTTTCCTAGTCTGTCCCCTGGCCTCCCTTATCCTAGCCTGTCCCTTTCCCTGTCCTATCCTAGCTAGACCACCGCCACAGTCCCAGTCATGTAATTCAGCGTGCTATATCCTAGCCTGTACTCTACTCAACCTATCCTAGCCTGTCCCTGGCCTGCCTTATCCTAGCCTGTCTCCTGCTCTACCTATCCTAGCCTGTGCCCTGCCATGCCTTATCCCAGTTTGTCCCTTGACCTGCCCTATCCTAGCCTGTCCTCTACACTGCCTTATCCTAGCCTGTCCCCTACCCTACCTATCCTAGCCTGTCCCCTGCCCTACCTATCCTTTCCCTGTCCTATCCCTACTACTCTGCTCTGCCTTGCTTTGCCCTGCCCTGCTCTACATTATATTTCCCTGTCTTATTCTACCTTAATCTACCCTACTATACTCTACTTTAATCTGCTCTGCCATGCTCTGCCTTGCTCTACTGTTCATCACTCTGCTCTGCCTTACTCTACCTTGCTCTGTCCTGCTCTACTCTGCATAGCTTTGCTCTGCCTTGCTCTACCATTCTGAACCTTGACCTGCCTTTCCCTTATTTCTCATGATTGACTATATCTATTAGTCATAGTGACTACTTTAGACCATGAAACCATCAAATTCATAGTCACTTGACTATATAGCCCAAATCAGCCGATTTAATGGCTGACTATAGGTTGACTATATGACCAATTTACATTAGACATAGAACTAGGTATAGCCGTATTTTCTACGTTCACGTGACTATAGAAATGTAGTCCGTAGTGACTAATATTTCCAGGCCCATTATTATCAGAGTAGCATAGTGAAGAACAAATATTCAGTGGTGGTGAAACATAGAGAGTACAGAGACAAGACTAGGATAGATAATTAACATTTATCTTTATACATTCACGCTTGTACAGCTCAGAAAATTGAGGATTGAAGCAATATAATCATTATATGGAGATACATTAACTACACAAAGGCAACAGGGACAGGAAAAGATTCATATGTCAAATGAAGGAAACCAAACTGAATAATTCCATATAAAACCCTGAGGGTCCTTTGTCCTTCTTAATATACGAGGCTCTCTGATCATACTTTGAGATCTAATGTCTTCCTGTGTTTTTCATATACATCCATTTAACCACCGCGTAACCACAAGGGGTGACATATTCTTCTGGTAGAGTTTCATGAGAGGGAAGTAAATTACCTCTGCAATTCTTTGAGGACAAAAAGAGTTATGGTTCCCTATGGTGGTAGAATTGTCTTACAACTGCTGAGATTGTGGGGGAGGACAGTATAAGGAATTGGTTCCCTTAAACATGTTTTGATTTGGCACACAAACTATATCTTGTAAGATATATGGCTACATCAAATGGGAAAAGCGGAGAAGAAACTTGAGCTTGTTTTTTTAAAACAATGAAATAGGAGTGGACTTATTCCTGTGATAAGCACTTGCACAGCAGCTCTGCTTGTTCCTGGCAACTATAGCATGTGGGAATGTATAGTACCAGGCTAAATCTCGCGGGATATTTTTCGCACATGGAGCTACCCAAATTACCGCTATAGATTTCGATTATACTGCAGGTAGGAGAAAGGTCTCTGTGAACTTTATTTGTATCATGCTCTAGGCCGTGTATCATTTTGCTTGGTATTTATATAAACAGAGTGTGCAAGTGGCATCACAACCTTTACAATAGTTGGCAGTTAATGGCTGATGCATCAAGTGATGGAATGGTGGGACTTTCCAGGATAGGAAATTGTAAGGCATGCAGGTATATATTTCATACTATTCCTTTTTATGCTGCGTTAAAATAAACACAGAAAGAAAAATGTATTCAAGATCTAGACAAAACGAAAAGAAAGATAAAGTGTGATAATATTATAGCCAAAATGTATTTCCTCCACCAGCATCTATGTTTCAACATTTTGAGCCAAAAGGGAAAATAGTTGTTATACAACAGGGGCAGTGAAACTTGAGTAAACAACTGGCTTTTGTCTTTATAATGAGCCTAAATGACAATGACATTTAAAAAATAACCAAGTTAAAGTTACTGAAAAACTGATGGCGACATGTATAACACCAGCGTTGTAACTTAATCAAGCCCTTCAGAGGTAGTACAATAGGCAAGCAAAAGCTGCAGATATTTTATACTATTAAACCATTGCCAACATCTTCCATGATGGAATCAGTAATCTTGCATATGTGAGACATGCATTGGGAGAGGGGACCTTATAGTGCCTCGGCAAAGAAGACTATTCTGTTTTCACAGACGATGCCCCATATTTAGTGATTTTACATCAAGGCCATGATTTGCAAAGCTTAAGTATTTTCATGGCAAATAAATAGTAAAATATCTGTTTGAATATCTGTTTGATCAGGTTCTATCACTGCATTAATTTTCAAGTATGTTAAATATGATTAAAGGATCATTTTAAACATATCTATTTTGCGTAAATGACACTTAAATGCCATTACAACTTTTCCGGGACATTTGAATGGCATTACTGAAATTAAAGCAGCTTAAAGTGTTCCTTCAAGGTATCTAAAATTTACTTAAATGGAATGACTAAGTGAATGTGTAACTATAGAAACTCTCAACAGTTAATAAAATGTATTAGAAACGTTGGGTCCCAACCTGAGAGCTTCTGGGAACTGAGCGGAGCATCAATTAAGTTAGCAATTCCAGTTGGCTCATCTCCCCATAGGTCAAAGGGTCAACAGAGGATGAATTGGATTCCCGCCCTCTGATTGGTAGCACTGATGACACGTGAAGGCCCCAGTAACATCCATCAGCATAAGTCAAGGTGAGGGGGAATGAATCAAGATATCCTTGATCCTCCCACTAATTGTGTCGTTCATAATGTTAAACCTCAAAGCTGTCATTTGTAGTAAGAGTTCAAAAAGCAGCCTAGTTTACAGTGTATTTTCAATAGTTTGAATAAAAGACCAATTTTCAGCAAAATTACGAGGAATGAGAGGAAATAGATTGGATAGGAAGTAAAGTTTGGTCTTGGTCATCCGGTATACTAACTTCAGTACGTTTCAAAAACAACCCAAGAAGATAAATGCGGGAAAGAAACTGTAAATGGAGTTTATATTTATATGACATACTTACAGCTATGTGATGGTCAGCATAAGATCTTTATGCTTAATCAATTAATCTATTAATGTGTCTCAATCAACATAACAGAATAGTGATAGTGTAATTTGATAGGGTACTGTGTTTTTTATGCTGAAGTGGAGGGGTATCCCCCTGGTGGTGCCTGGTGGCACCACCATGATAAGGCATATGATGTTTGCACTTTAGATACCAAAAGTCAGAATGGGCGCCGCCATCTTGGATTGCGCCTCCATCTTGGATTAAGGAGTAACAACACAAAATTATGCCATGTGATGATAAGAATAGAAATCCACCTTTGATAGGTCCTGAGGTTGATCGTAAGCATACCTGCCCGCCCTCCCCCCCACCAAAAAATGGACTAAAGGAATTCAATGGTTCTGTTGGTGTGTGGCTAATACATCTGGTTGCCTAGCAATGGCTATTCTAATTGTTTATCTGCCTAGCAACACACATTTCCATGGTCCTGAGGTTGATCGTAATCATACCTACCCCCCCCCCCTCCCCGTAAAATGGATCTAAGGAATTAAATGCACATGGTTCTATTGGTTTGTTGCTCATACAGATGGTTGCCTAGCAACAGCTATTATTATTGTTTATCTGCCTAGCAACACACAGTTCCATGGTCCTGAGGTTGATTATAATCATTATAACCCAAATGGACCCATGGTATTCGATGGTTCTATTGGTTTGTTGCTAAGACAGCTGGTTGCTTAGCAACAGCTTTTATATTGTTTACCTGCCTAGAAACACATATTTCCATAGTCTTTTGGTTGATTATAATCATACGTACCCCCTAAAATGGACCCAGCGAATTTAGTGGTTCTACTAGTTTGTTCCTAATACAGCTGGTTGCTTAGCAACATCTATTCTAATTGATTATTGGCCGAGCAACACACATTTCCATGGCCCCGATGTTGATTATAATCATATCTATACCCCTATTATGGACCCAAGGAATTCTTAGGAACTACCATATTTGAAGTGATATCATCCTTTCCCCTGGATAACCCCTCCCCCCTGCTTATTTGGTGTCTTGTATGGATCCCCTTCAAACATACCAGCCATGTAGACATTATGTTCCTTCAAATGCAAGAATCATGGTTGATGCCGCGTAGAAAAATCCCTGAGGCATATTCTTGTTAAATATGCATGCACAATACTTTCATTATATATGGAGGACCTGGGTTTATACACTAGAGGAATTTGACCCACTTAAATTAACTTACATAAGCAGCTAAAATTATGTTTGCCTAGTTTCAATAAACCCTGGAATATTCATACTCCCCTAGTTTTCATGATACCCCTACGCAATGTTAAAATAACCTTTCATTACTCAAGATCCTATTTTAAGCTCCCATCTAGATTTAATTTCCCAAAACCTTCTGTCCTCCTTATTTTATGAAAGCAATAAAACAGATTCCTATTTTCTGAAGGGAGTTTCCTAAGTAGGGATTTTCCATCTGCAACCTCATGATTACAGGCAGGTTGAAACCTTCAAACAGTTGAGATTTAATGCTATAGCTAGTAATCACTTCCAGTTATTCACCACTATTTTCTTGATCTGATTTGATTTCAACACATTATGTATAGGTCTCTGGATAGGGTATCACTACCCTGAATCACCATTCCCTTTTTTAGATGGAGAAGGTGAATCACAGGTACACTTAACTTCTTAAGGCTGTGTCTCATCAGATGGTGCTTTGACTAAGTGCCATCTTTAACCAGGTGCCATCTTTGACCAGGTGCCATCTTTGACCAGGTGCCATCTTTGATTGCCTCACAGAAAATGATTTATTTATGGCAGGTGAAGATATAAATGGAGATATAACCACCACTTTTTTCTTTAATCTATCTCTTACATATAAAAAAAAAGTCATTTAAAAAAAAATTAGTTTTTAGTGGCCAGTCAAATATTGCAGCCGGCCAAAGATGGAACCTGGTCAAAGACGTTCATATTGGCCCAATCTGATGAGACACAGCCTTATGTAAATCTTCTTTATTTTTTCCACTGTGTGGCTAAATTGGCTTTAGCACGAACTCATTCAGTACATGTGAGAATGTGAAACAGCAGTCTAGCTTTGCAACTGTGCTTTTGAACTCATTAGTGTCCATCGAGCAGCTCAACCTTTATATCTGAGTATAAGATATCAGAGCAGTCGATCATCGGTAAGGTGTCAAGGCTATCATAAAACCTTTGGTATTAAATTCTCATAGATAATAATGTCAGGAGCCAAACTGGTAATGAATAGCCACCTGAGAGAGTTAGCCTATTGATGCATACATCCTCTGCATACTCAGGGCCAATATAAATGTCAAGAGATGGTTGCTCAGCGGAGAGGTGGTGTGCTGAGGCTGTGCTTCTGTTAAAGGTATACAACACAATTTAGTTAATTCTAGATTGACCAACAATTTTCCTTAATGACTATTAGGGATATTAGCCTGATGCTTATGGAACACAAAGAAAAGAAAAAAAGCCCATGTCACCGGGTTTATTTGTTGTTTAGAAGGCATTCACATTTGAGTGCATTACGTATAGGCCTTCATGAAAAAATCATATTTTTCTACAATTTTCCTCAAAGAAAAAAATCTCCCAATAATTTCTCAATGAAAATGCAGGCATGCATTTATATGATCATAAGGAACATGTTAAAAGCAAAAAAAGTCTAGGGTCACGGGCAAAATGAAATTATCCTGAATTAATCAAAATAAAAACTAATCCATATACTGTATGAGCCTATGGGCATGGCAAAACAGAAATAAAGTGATCAAAATAATTATGTAGAATGCCAAGTTATTGCACTTAAAGGGTAGATTAAGGTAGATCATGACATATAAGTAACAGAAATCTGCAAATATCATGGTTGCAGGTAGTTTTGTTTTTTTGCCACCAGGTGCCGTATGCGTAGATTGTGTTGTATACCTTTAAAGAAGGTTAAAGGTGTCTGGGACTGAGTGTGATTCAGGGAGGAGGACAGGATTACTTCATCGGATTCAGCTACCATTTTTATATACTTCTGATAAATTCTATGAAGTAACCAAACCTGTCTGCACATTATGAACTTTTTATCAAACTCCGATTCCATTGATAAGACAAGTAAAAATTACAAGCCAAGAACTGCCAAGAAGCCAAACAAGTTCTTTGTAGCTGGCTATTGTGCAATATCTAGTTGTTGATGGAAAGGTATTTCCCTACAGAACTTCAGTAAACCACTGCACTGTAAAAAGCCTGCTCTTTGGAGGTCTGACTTCAAAAGAGAAGCCTCAAAAATATGTTTTATATAGTTGAGATAATATTGGGGAATGTCTTTGAACTCAGTGTCCCTTTGATAAATACTATTTCATCAGATAGGCATCAGGCAGGCCGGTCAATGTTCTAAAGAGCCTGTATACAGAGATATTGGTCGAATAAGATTTCACTACTTCATATAAAACACTGTTTTGATGCTTTCGTTCAATACTAGTTGAGGTAGCAACCAACTTGATCTGGTATAGATCAATATTCTAGCCCAATCTGTAGCATAGCAGAAGACAGTGATCCACGAAAACATTTTTACATCTTAATTTCTTTTAGTTGAGATTAAGAAAAATGTTATACATACGTATACAGGATTTGTTTGAGTTCTGTATTTGCCCGACAGATTGACCTCGAAAAACCCTGTATTTCGTTGAAACCCTTTATAAGGGTTGAAACGAAATACAGGGACTTGAGTTATTAACCTACATCGTCCCAGAACACATCCAAACGCGTCTTTGTGTGTGTGTAATTTGGTTTCGCGAAAAAGTATATAGGCTTTCCAACATAATGGCCATAAGCCATCCCAGCTTCAAAGGTCAAGTAAATCACCCATCTGGGCCGGTTTTTGTACAGGAGGTCTCACTTACTTATGCTAGACTGCCCCAAGGGGCAATTGACATTTCACCTTTCAAATATGTCACATGCCATGTGTCACCCTCCAGGGTTGATGACTGCCTTTTGACAGCTCATCTGGTCTGACATTCACTGCTGGGGAGGGAGGGAAGGACATGAGTGTTGGCTCACAGTAAATACACAGTTACTAGTAATTGTATTTAATACAGCTCTAATCAAGAATTTGAAAATACATTTATCAAGACTAATCATAATATCCTTATGTCCTTTTTGTCCTTACAAAAAATAAAAACAGATTTGTTTAATTTGACATCATTTGGGAATACCTAGACATCAATTTCATATTTCTTATTCTTAGTAACTGCATTTTCTTTGGATGGCTCTCCAAGGAATATGTTTTTGTTCGAGTCAATATTAATGAATTTACTTTTTATGCATTACAATATTAAGATGAATCTATTGCTCTGCATTCTGTAGGTAATTGATTCAGTGGTAGCATGACCAACACTCACACATATTTGAAACTGGAGAGAAGAAAGGGCTAGTCTAAAACACAAGGATTCTCGGTGAGGGAAACCACATGGAGAAAAAGGAACAAGGAGCAATTTTCTCAGTAATTGGAGTCGTATATCATAGACATTAAGTATAGAAAGGCAGTAAGGACACAACTAGAGTGGTCTCACTCCCCTTTGTGCCTGCATTGGTCTTATGTCCTGATTAGGACATCAAACTTTATGCGTAGCCTTGAGGGCTCATTGCTTGTTAATGTTTAATGGGGGGAGGGGATGCACTGTGAACTGACTTTGTCCTATAATGGTTTTTAGTCTCTATATAAAACCCATTTGCTCACTACATAACTATCAGGGTTGAAGTAATTGAAAGTTGTCAGGCCAGTAAAGTGATCATGAAGAAAGTACCTCTGCATGCTTTTGGTAGGGCTATTAAACGTTATAGTTCTGATCTTGGTTGACTTTTCTAAGAACAATAAATTATCATGAGGAGGTCATTAAACTCTTCAATGGCTGCCAGGGTCAGTAACTAGAACAGTACTGACTCACTAGGTGGCGCAGCAGTAGTCCTCTTGCTCTCACCAATACTCCGACATTAATCTATATGTTTAATTGGGAACATTGGTTCATACGTGCAGTTATGCTTTTTACTTTATTTATTTAGTTATTTTATGAAAATCAAAATGCAAGGACGGTTAGCAGATCATATCAATGAGGAAAGCATGAAAGATAATGTTGCCTTGATCTTATGCACATGAATGTGGCAATAACTAGAATGAATTATTGCCTGAATGTAACTACATCTTTCGCAGATTAAATTCAATTTTAGGAAATGTTCAATTAAAATTGTTAAAAATTGGATTAATCAAAGACTAGTTTCAATCACTCCAGGAATATTCATAATCTCTCAGTTTTCATGGTTCATCTTTGCAATATTGAGATAAATAACCCTTTATTACAAGAGACATCTTATTTTGGGCTCCCATCATTTTATTTTATTTCCCAAAACCATCTGTCCTCCATGTTTTGTAAAGGCAATAAAAGAGATTCCTATTTCTGGATGGCTTTTTTCTCAGGGGTGTTCTTGCATGTGCCACCTAATAATTGAAGATGAAACCTTGAGTTAATTGTGACTAAATGCTTGTAATTGAACGCTGTCATTCACTGTTTTATTCTGTTTATCTAACAACCAGATATATAGAACACATGTTCTGAAGAATGTCGTACTGGCTCTTGACTTTCCAGAACTGACCAAATTTTTCATGCAGAGTTGAGCATGCACTAATGTTTTGGGCAGCGTTAAGTTGTTTTCATTTATCCTTTACTGTTACAAATTGATGCATCATCCTATATTTTTTATTTTGGTATCTTGTCTTGTGGTAATCTTGTGCATCATTACCAGATTACACTCTTTTTGCTATATCAAGCTCCTATATTGTATTTTTTTTAAATTTCTATCATCTTATGGTAGCGCCATTGATTTTACCAAGCAAGTGAATAATCCAAGGACTACAGCCTCATGGAATATGGTCCAATGGACAACTCCTGGAATAACCCAACAGACTTAAAATTGTTGAGCTTTGTCAACTTTTTTTTTATGGAAGAGCATTATAACAACCTTCCATACTTTTATCCACCCAGACACAGAAATTGACCCCACCTTGACAGGTGACACTCGTTAATGAGCTGCTATCAGTCCCTTTACCTCTGGTCCTGAAGGGTGGCCTCTCCATCCTGCACCTGCCTTTGTGCATACCATGGTGTTAGATCACACTGCCAGATGTCACTGCCATTTTAATGAGAGGTGGCCATAGGGCAGCAAAGGCTAACACCAGCCCTAAGCTCAACAGTATAAAGGGGTGGTTGGTAGGTGGGAGGGATGGAAGGGAGATTGAGGGCTTAGGGAATGCCCATTTGTTAACAACAGGGGCCCAGTAAACAAAAATGTCATACAATGTTATTTTATGTTACTCTATGGCTCCTTATTATTGCAAAACGTTATTTAATGTTATTTTGACCGAAAATCACATAATTTGTTAGCTTGGGGGGGGAGTGAGATTTTATTTGGGCTCCCGAATTATTTTTCTACCCTTTCCATCAAAGTTTTTCCCCTTGCCAGGTCAAGGGTTAAAAATTTGGGTGAGTGCGCGCCCTATTAAAACATTGTAATGCACTTTTTTGACGATCTTTTCACTGAAAACACATGAAATTCCCCCCGCCCCTCAGCAGGAGTGGACATTTTTTACCCCCCCCCGCCCCCCCCCCCCCCATTGCCTTCCTGCAAAAGGGTCAAAGTCGTTTATCCCCACCCCCCAAGTCCACTCCCATCAACTGTTGTTATGAAATTACCACCCTCTTAGAAAGGGACTTCAGAGGGACTAAGTAATAGGGTTGGAGAGTGACATGAGGCAGGTACCACATGTAAGCATATATCCAAACTAAAGTACCAAGACCAAAGTGGGGTACCATTTCTGGTAGGGAATATCTAACCACTACCGACTTTAGGGAAAGGCATCTATCTATTGCTGCTTTTGGGAATGGATGATATGAGTTATCCATAGCACGGATTGACCAAATGATTGTAGCCCCTATGGTGAAACTGGATGAGCTTTGATTAATTTCTCCTGATTGATGAAGGAATTAAAAAAGGCATGGAATGGGTTTCCAATACTGTATGAAAATCCGCACTGTGAAGAAAATAGATTATTTTTAAATGGTTTGACGAAATATCAAGTCGGGTAGGCCTAGACACTGAGTCGTGTATTGCACTAAGGGTGAATAACCAGACCCCGTATTTCCTCAAACCTCCGTATTTCCTCAAAAGTTCACTTCCGGTATAGCGTAAGGATACATATAGAACAAAGGCACTTCCGGTCACGTGGAAAACTAGGTCCGGTACACTATATCGTCTGCTACAATGGCTTCCAGAGTGGCTACCTACGATGATGCGACAGAAGAAGAGAAAAGGGAGGGTTCTAGAAAGTATTTGAGGGAATTGAAAAAGGCAAAGAATGGGGTTCCAATACTGTATGAAAATCAATACTTTGAAGAAAATAGAATATCATCAATAGCGAATCGTCGGATGCAGGAACATGGGCCTCGTAACTAGCTTGACCTGCGTGAATCCTTTAGACTGTAGAACTATCACTCTCAACATGATTTGTAGAGTTTATGTATCAAATGATTATGCTTTGAAAATATCATATTGCTGTCCATTTCTAACGGTATGATCTTCGTAGTATTTCGATGCAAAACTTGAGGTGATCTGTTTTTCCTATGCCTGTTGTCTCAAGGAATATGATATATCATCAGGGAATTTAAATCTAGCAATCACCTTATTCTTAATGCTTCACAATCTTAAGATGAAATAGTCTGAATGGAAGCTAAATCATATTCGTCACTTTGCATTTCTCAGACACCTGAAAAAGTGTCAGCCTCAGCAACATTTCCGTTGTGTACTGAACTGATAAAAAGGGACTTTTTTGGGGGGAGAACAATTTTAAGTGACAGCGAACATTAAGAAAATGGTGCAATATTTTTAGCAAATGAGATATCATATAGCATAAGCATTAAGGTTACAAAGGCGGCTAGGCAGGTCCATAGAGCCTGCACTCCCCTTTTCCCAGCATAAGTGGTGTATCCTAAGCAAGACACCAATCTGAAATGAGGTTTATGAGTCTAGCCTCGAGTGCTTTTTGTTAGTTGATAAGTGAGGTACGCTACACGCACGGTAATCTAATTTGTGATATAATACTCCGCTGTAGGCCTATAAACTCCATTAGACCACTGATATAATCTGGGGATTTAAGTAACCAATGAGTCATTATCATGCTAGTAAAGTTAACTACCTATGCATACTTTCAGTGAGGTCAATAGAGGTTATAGTCCCCTTTCTTCTTAAGGCCGGTTATTCATTTTGATGATGGTCAGTGTAAGGAATTGCTATCCTTCATAATGTTTTAAATAGGCATATGAATTACATACAATTACAAACCAAAAACCTTGAAAGCTAACAATTCCCCACATCATGATGGACACAAGACAAAAAGTTGATGTTTGGGTGCTGTCAATATGGATCCTTCAGCTGTCAACAGTCAATTGGGAAAATGTGCTCTCAAGAAGGTAATCCCAGTGCTGACAGTGTGTCATAATATTACTAAAGATATACCATATCATGGTCATTGGCTCACATGAGTTCCCTATGATGAAAAGCAGTTGTTGATATATAGTATAGTAGTAGGTCAGATTCCCAATTCAAAGCTGATCAACTGCTAACCTCACAGCATCTAAGAACTGATTGCAAACCCTGATGAGTATCAATTAATTTAGCTGCCCTAGTCAACTCAACCCAGATTAGGTCACAAGGTCAGCAATAAGCTCCCTGTCCTCTGATTGGTGGATGCGATGACATGTAAAGGCTCAGGTAACATCCATCAGGAGAGGTCAAGGTGAGAGGCAATGAGATCAGGACCCAGGCACCACCTACACAAACAGGCTTGTGTTCACTCAACAGCAATTCATTAAAAAATAAATTTTCCTTATGAGACCTTATCTTGGACCTTATATTGGACCTTATCTTGGACCTTATCTTGGACTGCAATGGTGCATCATGAAACAACATGCCATGCTTACAGGGTTAAGGGCAAAACAACATACGACTAATGCCTTATTCAAAGGGAATCAGCCTAATACACAATCAATGGGAGAAGACTAATTTGAATTGGTCAGTATTGTCTACCCGTCAGTATTAATTGACCTAAGTTGGTGGTATAGGGAGCCGGAAAATGACTAACTAGGTTAGCTATTATTGACTTGTTTGTTAGCCAGTACTGACTTAGATCTGGAGCCTAACGATTAACATTACTAGGATACATGTGCAAATTGTGTATCAATTCTTCACTTATTTGCAAAAGGTATAAAAACAGTTTCATGTTGCATATCTATGAGAAAATTTGAAAAGCACTACCTGGATGCATGATAACAAGTCTAATTTTCTTCCGGAGAATATCCCTGTTGAATAGACCTTGCTGTAACTATTGATCCTATCCATCGGTACTCTGTGCTTGCATACAATTTTACAATCTACAGAAATACTGCATATCCTGTGGTTATGTAAGAAATACTGAGGCTAATTCAGGGAGGATGAAGGGAATGCTTTATTGAATGAGGCTAGCCGTCTGAGAGCTTCTACAAAATAGCGCTAGATCTCTGCAGTCCTGTTACTCCTATTTTGCAGGGAATACAAGTAGAATGGTCTATGAGCAGAAAAGCCAAAGCCTGCCCATAGATCTAAAGAAGGTCGGCAGAAGCCTTGATGTCACTGGCTGTTCTTTGCTACTGCTGAGCACAATAATAATGGTCACATTAGACCACCCAGCCGCAAATGTCAACCAAATCAACCTTCCATGTCAGTTTTGTTACAGAAGCATCACTTATTAATGCTAGACTGGCCCAACACAGAAATGACATTTCACCTTTAAACCCTATAACGACAGCACAATACATTAATGCATCATGCCCTTTGTCGTAATGATGTATGAATGCTGCCCTGGCAAGTTACTTGCCAGGGTTACACTCAAGCATCATGCCAACCCCATGAGTCTGAGACACTCCCATAGGCAAGCTAGGCGCCAGGCCTGCTTTGGTGCATCATGCTAACAAATGTCATCTATCAGTGACATGTGTCCTTAAAGGGTTAAAGACACCACATGCCCTGAAACGCCCCAAGAGGTCAAGGACTGCCTTTTGACAGCTCCTCCGGTGTGACATTTACTGCTGAGGGGCCCTACAGGTAGGAAGTGGGTGCACACAGCAATCAACAGAGTTTCTAGTAATCATGATTATGGAATTGCTGAAATGGTTCATGCATATTTGTTTGATGAATTGGACAGACCTAACTTCAGATTCTATACCAAAGAAAGGAAAAGTCAACAACTGTTTGATGTCAATGTACAGGTGCAATAAGTCTTTTATTATGCAAATGATAAACAGGCACTTCAGAAGCCTTAGATCCAGATCGGGAGGGCTTGTTAGCACAGTTCACTCTCCCTATAGAGACCTTAGAGCAGTAATAGGTTAACTATACACTAACTTATGAGTCTGGGCATTAGCTTATATAAAGGCAGCCAGCTTGCGGTGGGCATAAGCAGACTGGTAGCCTATAGTGACCCCTGTCAATACCCTAGAGCCAAGACAGGTGCCGTAACCTATTGTCTGCCCCTACTCAGGCACGATGGATAGATTGAAAAATCAATGAACATTATATTTGTGTCAAAATTAAAAGGACAAGAATGTTTTCTGCATTTTTGTTTCTTGTTCTTTTTACTAATACAGATCCTTTGCTTAAAACAAGATCACATACTGTATGGCTGAGTTATGCTAATGCTGAGACCCAACATAGGATACACTTTTTCGAGCAGGGACCTATGGTGGCCCCGAAATGCCAACTATTCATATGAAGTTAAAAACAAAAGTTGAAAAGTTGGACCTACCTCTGTTGAAAGACAGCAGTCTTAAGTTGGTCTCCATGAATTCACAGTTGGCAGTGGATGGATGAAGTTTTTATAATCAATCCAAGTTTTTTAGGTTAAAAGTTCTCATTTAACTTTATGACAATTATTGGACCTCCTGGGCCACAGTAGTAAATGGATCTAAAGTAGTGGCTGGTAAAAATAATATGGAAGATGACAGACAACATCACTTTGGTGAAGCAGACTAAAACATGACCAACTCATGTAGAAATTTTAGAACCTGACTCCAATTACCCTGAAGGACCTATAATCAATCTCTCATAGCTGTTCATCATCAACCCCTCTTGCACATCAAATATGATTTGAACTGCTGTGTAAATTTAAAGTTTCATAAATTATCATCAGATGTGCTGTTGTTTTCATTAATTTAAGAGAACCACCTACAAATTATATCATATATGCATTTCATATAACCTCTTTAGATCTTTAGTGCAAACACAAAAGGTATTCCGTTCCTAATTTCAATACTATTTCATTGTACACAAAGATTGATAGTAGTAAGGTCCTTTATCACAAAGCTTTGGTTGTAAGGACCAAAGCATCAAACCATATACCATTTCTTACTCTTCTCACCCTTACTTGTATTAGAGTATAGATATTAGGGAGTTCTAATTACTTATCCATGGGGGGGGGGGGGAAACGTTCACCCCTGTGTGTAACTTTGCTATAGCCATCAGCAGTATACAATTCAATCTACTCTCTGGGGGGTTGGAGAATTAAAGAGAAGTGCCTCACTCACTTCCAACCATTTCTGTCTAGTTAAGAAGCTAAACATACGGAACCTCTCCATCACAAAGCTTTGTTTTTATTGACTTTAAAGACAACTGTCTACAATGGTGTTTTTTTAAGCTGCCTCTCGAGACACTTCCATTTATAACAATGTCAATGCTGTCAGCCTAAATTGATCTCCTTATAAGCATGTTTATATGTCATTAGCATTTTTCCCTTCATCAGCACTTGCTTCATTTACTTAGTTCTTGCTTAGTGTCTTAGAGCTATAGCTAGGTAAATGTCCTATTTTGTTTTAGATAGTTGGATGTAAAGCAATGCAACAGGCGTATACTCCATTCCTGAATAATTATCTGTTGTTTTAAATAATGTGTTATTTCATGGATTTTATATAACGAGTAAACTCTGTGTTCCTTATGTAACAATAGCTTGTTGTTGTCTGAGACACAAACTCGTTTGATCAATGTATAATTCAACCTCACTGTGTTCAAGGCAATGTTTGAATCTTTGTACATCCTCAATGTTGGACACATATAATTAATCATTTGTAACTTTTACACGATCAATAAAGTTAAAATTTGTTCAAAAATTAATTCATGTTAATCATTATCCTTTACTTACAAATCATCCGAGAGTATCAGTTTACAGTGCTTGGTATTTTGTAATTCTGTAATGTGATTATTTGAACAAATTATTTGTTTTGGGCCATAGCTTCAATTAAGTTGTGCATCTGTAATCTGAGATCGTTGTCAAACCATTTGATTAGTTTATTAGAATTGAGTTTTTCTTGGATTACTGTGAGGCGTATCTCTTTTTATATGTGTGTGTTGATACCTTAATTCAGGTCCAGTCTAGTATTGTGATGCCAAGCAATAAGAATATCAAATTGATTCACCCTTACTGTAGCCAGGAAAAGGTATATGAATCTACCTATAGTTGAACAAATCAAACACCTTGCAATGACAGTGTTATGAATGGAAGCATCTGGGGAGGCAGCTGCAAAACAAAGCCATCATTGAAGGCTGCTGTCATTAGAGTCTATAAGAACGACGCTTTGTGATGAAGGGGTTTCTTATGTATGCTTCCTTCTCTAGATGCAAATGGTTGGCCGTGAGACAGGCTCTATTCCTCATTGCTCGCCTCTCTAATATCTAATATTTGCTTCAGGTTCATGGGATACCATTCAAATACATAAGCATCAATCAGTTATTAACAGTATAAAAACTGCCACTCCTCTCTATTTTAAAATGTTGTTGTTTTGAACCATGGGGCACCACTGACCAAGATGCATATGAAAGCAAATAGTAGATTTTCAGACACTGACGGATGTCATTGGTGTCACTATCACCAATACTACTCGCTTCTTATAGTCTACTGAGTAAAATGATGATGTTCTGTTTACAATCTGGATCCCTACCCATAGATAACAGATATATTTGAAAAGAAAGTGTATGTCTGGGTGTATCTGCAGAACAATGCAATATGAATAATAACCAATTCAGCCGTGACCCTATGATGACACCACGATGAGGACTGAGTACATACAGGATCATATGCCACTATGAGGTCATTTTATAATGCCACAGCGATACATGTGGATGAATATTTATGAACTGTGATGATAAAAAATGCATTGTCACAACTCCCCTATTTGCCATTCTAGTCGGTACAAAACAGTTATTTTGCCATTTAACCACATAAATATGTGGACAGAATTCGTGAATCAGACTTTGTATTCCCACCTGCGATTTACCATCATAGTCCTGTATTTCTCTACACACACCCAAAGGACATGCCTCCTATAAGTGCACGGGCTCAGGGGGTATGTTAATGAGGTGCACCAGCCTGCACAAGCGGCTGTTCTGTGTTCCTCCCTCCTGAGCTGAATTGCCAATTTTGTGTATTTATTGCCCAAGCTATCTTGATGGTTGGGAATAAAAGGGACACTATGGCGTTTTCATTTAACATAAAGGCAAGTCAATTTCCATCTTAAACAAGAAACCCTTTTTATAAATGCCACCAGGCTGCACTAAGAGCCTCTTTCCAAGTATGAAGTGGATACATATAGATCGGTTGGGACATAAATACTAATGAATCAAGAAGGAGTTGTGGCATTAAATTTAAGTACATCATAATCAGAGAAGTTGTGATGTTGGTATGGGAATCGGTTTCCCTAGAAGATGTCTTCATACTTTCTTACAAGAGTCAGGGTGGTCCCTTTGGTGGCATAATGAATGCAGCCCTGGTGAATTACTCAAGTGCTGCAATCATGCAAGGTCCATGCCATAATGATGCTTCAATGCAGGGCACATACTTGCCCTTCAAGGTATGTGTACCAGGGGTTGAACCTGTCAACAAGGCATCAGAAGGGTTCCACTGTTCAACAAAGTTTTATTCAGAGAGAAGTTTGGGTTCCTTAACCCTTTCAGGACGACAAAAAATTGTTAAAGCTAGCTGTGGGGGCGCCCTGCCATGGCATCAACTATAGTTGATGCTCGCCCTGTCATGGCCTCAACTATAGTTGATGCTTGCCCACAAAGGTTTGTTTTTTTCGTTTCAGTGAGCTCTAAACGAGACTCTTTTATTACAAAGTATTACAGAGCAAGTCATGTGATGTTTTCATTTGTAACTGAACCAAAAAGGAGGTGTTTTCAAAATATTGACAAAAGAATGACTATATTAGTACAAGCAAATAACTTGTACTATCAACTAGGGTGGCTAACAAGTAGCAGTGTCCGTATAATGGTTATCTTATAGTAGTTCATAGAGTTCTTCCATGGGTGATTTAAATCACAGTTATCTTTGGGATAATAGAAATATATGTGTGTCACTTTCGTGACCACGGTAGACATCCATAACATTGGATGATGATGCACTTATCAAAGTGATCGATATCTAGCCTTATTAAATTTTCGACAGGTACTATGTCATTGTATGTCCTTCTCAGCAACGCGTGCATTTGTATGTCCAACTCAACAGTGCTAACCAGCATAATTAATGCATTATAGATACATATGACAATTCAAACAAGTCAAGCAGTTGATACAGGTGGTTGTGGTTGTGTGCTTTGGTCAATCTGGTCCCCTTTCCAAGTAACAATAAGCTAATTTAGTTTAAGTGGCTGTGAAAGTAAGGGGTCTCACAAGGGCAGTAACAGACTCTATAATGAGTGGCAAAACTCTTCCTTAACTCTTCCTTCATCAAATACATGCAAACTTATCATCAAATGAATATTTGTTCAGGTACTCTCTGATGTATATACCTAATAATATGTATTTATAACTACAGTAACAGTTGCAGAATATACTATGCTGTGCGTGATGTTTCAACATCTCAATATTCATGACACTCTCCCAGGAGTATTGCAAGGTATGACACCTCACTTCTAGATGATAAGACAATGGCATGCAGTGTCTCATAGTAAACCAGAAAGCAGCAGGTACCCACCCCTCCTCCACCTCCAGAGACACCGCTATTGAGGATGTGCATACATCAGAATTTTACAATTTACCGATTCTGTCTCATGGGGCAAGAGGCCAGTCATTTTGTGATTTGCCATGTAGAATAAGTGTCTAAGTACAATAGTAAGGTCTGTTATCACAAGGACATCAAATTATGTTAGCCTTCTATGCAGTGCAGTGATGTGTGATGTATGATTTAAAAAAAAACTATGTTCCTGTGAAAAGTAGGGATATAAAACAGACATTCAATAGATCTTTGCTTGCTGAAAATTCATGCCGCATTGTTTCCATCACATGGATGATGGTTGAGGACTGTCACCATGTATGTGTACTATAACAGAAATGATAGTTGGATCCCTGAGAACTACTGGATAAATGAATTGCTAAAACATGATCTAGGCCACTGGCCACAGCAGCTTATCGAGTGGTGTCGGTTCCAAGGGACAGATTTGGGATTACTGCAAGAGTTTAGATGACAGTAAGCCATAAATATGAGTGAAAGATAGCCCCCTCTAGCAATGGCAACTCCTCAAGCAGGGAGGGCAGGTGGACACAGTTAGGGTTGTGGCAAACTGTGGAGGTATTTGTAGTGGCAAAGCAAAGTGAGGGGTCGAAAGTATCTGCTGTCAGGTCAATGTGAGAAAAATATATTGACTAAGAGCCAAATGGCTGATAATCGGATAACTAGTGGCTAAATTCTGCTGAAATCTATGCTTAAAGGTGTTTTCACAAATCAGGATTTATTCTTTATTGAATACATGATTGCATTTGAATTAATCTTTATCGCTGAGCCATGGGCCCTTTTTTCTCACATGATCTTGATTTCCTTGGACAAAAGGAAGTTGTGTCAGTTGGAGGAGCATTTAATGTTGTGAATTTTGCCACAACCTTTATCAAAGTTTTCCATGGTCCTGATGACTCTGCAAAGTAGTTCTTCTAAGATGCAGGATAGCTCAATTTGTATCCAATAAAGTTGATACCATAATTTAGATATGTGGCTAATATAGGATTCTTGAAATACATTTTCTATATTAGAAATTACTTAACAGTTAATCAGCTGATTTTTGTACTTCTCATTATGCCACCTAACATACACAACATCAAGACATCTTGCATTGGTTAAAGGATTAGAAATCTCATTAGCCAATCCTAGACAACAAAGCCATCCCTGCCAATGTTTCAAGTCTCAGTATCATTAGGGCATCTTTGCCTTTAGTTCCTTGTTGTCCTTACTAAATCTGCCTTATCCTGACATTATTTTCAGGACCCCCTCAGATGGCTCATAAGCGCTCACATGATTACAAGTTGCTCTCCTTCAGCCAAACTGACCCATTGTCCTAAAGTCTAATAGGATTTCCTACGGTAGGAAGCAGTTTTAGGTATTCATGAGTTCTTAGTTCTCCATCTGATTCTCCAACTCATATAATTATCCCTTCAAGGCTTCTGAGGAAAGCCTAAGGTTGATCAAATCAACTTTGCTCATGAGATTATAGTGATGTTGAAAGGATAGAGGCCTCCATGCTTTTCACTTATGCATCAACAGTCTACGTCTGCTCTGCCTTATCATAACAATACTCACCATTTACTTTTACCTTAAATTGCTCTGATGTTCTTTCAATGTTAACCAAAACTATTTGAAAATTAATCTCAAAGATAGGGCCTAGTCTTCAATATGAAACACCAATTATGTAAACCAACTTTTAAAAGCTATAACACATAGCAGTCTTCTTGCAATCAATAAACTTATAGCTATGGTTGATAAGTATAGATTTGAAGGAACTTTTCACTCCAGTATCTAATTATCATAGGACATGTTTCCTCCTTGTTGGCTTGCCAGGGCATTTATGCATTCATGCATCACGACAACCATTCAGGCGGTATTAACCCTGTAAGATCAGCATGATGCTTGAACGAACACTGCTGAGTTACTTGCCAGGCCATCATAATGACAGCAGATGATAATTCAAGGTAGCTTACAAATAACCTTTTCACCATTCAGCTCTATATCCCATGTGAAAAGGATATCCCTGTGCAAGACATGAACAGGAATTTTTGCACCTGTAAAGCGTCTGGTTATATTAGCAGCGATGGCTATCACACATGGGCACAGACAGTAAAGCCATACCTCCCCCCAGACATCACTATATGGAACACTATAGTCTCCCCTCTTGCACTATGGAGGGCCTAGATCCTTTCAATAAATGCATCTAGAGTTACTACAGTACAGGTAATTACCATTCTATTGCCCAGCTTCTGTTGGAGATTCATCGCCACATGTATGGAATATAGCATTTATGTAAAGTCGAAAATTCAAAATGACAGTATAAAAACACAATAATATCCCTCGAGGAGTATTTCATACAATGTCTACTTTACCTTTGCTGTTCCTTCCTCAGCTAGAGATATATTAGGGAACCAGTCTTCTCTTCAAACTTTCCTTTGTTTTATACTGAACTATAATGAAAATGCACATGAAAGACATGATTATATATAGTAAAGTAAAATGATACAATTGCACCTGGAATTGTTGCCTCTCATTAAAGCTATACTACTATGGGTCAACTCTGGATTGGATATAATATCCTTTTAAACCAAACTCATAACACTCCATGAATTGCTATCTTAGAATGATTTTGTAATAAGAGACTGCAAACAACATTTTAATGATCTGTGGAAATATTATCCATCATGTATATTGGTCTGAGCTCTGAGAGTGTGGCGAGAATGATGAGTTTTGGATTTGACCAATTTTACTGTACTATATCAATGTCAACTAAATTAATGACTGATACAGTCTCACCCATCCTCCAACTTCCCCCTAGGTGGCTATACAGAGTATGATTAATCATGTATGGTTAACCTCATCTATAACCTCTTCTCGGCAGTTATAATTGTCAGGGTCAATGTAAGATGATCTGTCCAAGGTGTATATTGATAAGATCTTCAATATCCTTGGAATTGCAAGGATGAACTCGATTTACAATTAAGTACAGCATGCACTTTTGCTCTAACTCTGATGTAGTATTCCCTATAATACTTTGGAGACGAATCTCTTCCTCTATGGATCCTCTATAATCTATGCTATATGTGATTATGTTCAAATAAATAACAAAGGAATTGTCTAAAGGGGTGCATCCACCAAAGACCATCCATCTGTCCGTCCATGAAAAACGTCCAAAAACGCAGGGAAATGGACGGATTTGATGGACGGATGGACAAAAGCCACTTCCACCAAGGACCTTCCATCCATTCCGTCCATCAATCCATCCAGTTTGTGGTAAAAAACTGGACGGATTGATGGACGGATTGATTGACGGAATCCGTCCGTCAGATAGGTCGTCGTGCCCATGAACAGCTTTTATCCCTGAAGGTTGTCCCTTACATTTTCTCGGCATTTTTACATACTCTGATCACACCTACTGGCTAGATGAATGCACTGGCTAGATAAAACATGTAGGAGGCTGCAACATCTCAGAGTGTGGGGAGGGTACCTGAGGACACGCTGCGGGTGATGCAAGTGTCTAGATAGCAGGCAATAAATATGAATGAGAGGCACACCGTTGGAGTGGTAACCCTCAAGCAGAGAGGAGAAAGGGGACAGAGAGAGAATAAAACATAGAGTCCCAGTTGGGTTGGTGGGGAACTAAGCCTGTGTGTTTGGATGTATGTGTGTGGAACCCGGGACTTGGGACTTGATCGATTCCCAACTTAATTGAGACCTGTTTTGGGCAGGAAATAGCTTTGTGATACCTAAAATATGGTTTCAGCAAAAGTCCCCAGTTGCAATGAAAAATCCACCACTTTTCATACTCACACACTGCCATACACCGAAGGCTGCTGAGTACCTAATTCCAGGTTGGATTCCTAATGCTGTGCCAGACATACATATAACCAATATGCCCATTCATGCAAGCAATATTACATTTTAAGAAGTCAAGACAATACAATCAGTAGCGTTGCAGAGTTCCTAAACCCGTTACAAACATGGTCCCCAGTTACCAGCACAGATCATGAGTCCCCAGTTCCTTGCATAAACACGTAGAATTGTGTGTGTGTGCATAATAGTTGGCAAAGAGGGTGAGCAGTGAATATCTGTCTAGATCTAAGTGGCTCTTTTTGCTAAAGTGATCAAAAATGCTGATCTCTTAACTGAGGGGGGGCGGGCTTTAAATTATCAACCCCTCCTTTCTAAAGAAGATAGAGAGAAAAACTCTGTAGCTGGTAGTATTGTAGTTTGTAATGGTAAGGTGTATAGCTCTATAGTAATGGTCACATTATATATATCCCAACCTCAAATGTTAATCAACCTTTCATCTCATTTTTGTGATAGAAGGTCACTATTGTTTGTGTTAGACTGCCTCAACAGAGAAACAAATGTCATCTTTCAGAAGCAGGATAATTCAATATTCTGGCATATGTCATTCATTTACAATGCAGCCCTTGTTTAGATGATGCCTGTTTCAAACAGACTGTTTAGTTGAGACTCTGTACTCTGTACTTTACATGGAGATACATAATTTTTGTTTGTATAATTAGTCTTTCATCACATTCAGGTATAATAGGTTCTAGTAAATGGCCAGATCAATATATATGCCTTCTGCAACAGGCATTGACCCTACATGGATCTGTCTAGGAATGTGGGCTACACTGGAAACCCAGGTAAAGTGAACCTTATCGTTCATACTCAAGTCCTAGGTTGTCATAATAAATGATGGCAGGTGATGGTAATGTCCTACAGAGAATGTAGTCTCTAATCTGTGCCCACCTCCAGCAGGGAAATCCCTTTTAAAGTCTTGGTGTACTTTTGATTGATTTAAGTAGCATAAATTGTTATAATTTACCTGCCGGTGGATGAAGGTAATGAGATATTTACTACATGTAGGCTTATCCAATGTTAAATACTGAAATCAAAATGGAGTGCTGCTTCAGGAAGGGGCATTAGCTGACTTTATATTTAGTTATTTCAGCCTTTAGTAATTTGCTTTTTGAGATGGATATAATTCATTCTTAATAAGGATTAACTAGAGAAGGTAAACTGCCATGTTAATCGTGATGACCTTTGGTTACAAAATTTCTCTGACATATTTTTCCTTATGCTTTTAGGTAAGTTGATGATTCAAGTATGACTGATAATAGAGAATATATCTTGAAAGATGTGGAGTTTTAATGACTGGTGATTCGTTGTCAGGAGTGTCATAGTATTAAATGTTTTAGTCATTGTATATCAGCAAGTCCCTAAACAGTCTGCTACACTTTGCTGGTAAAGAGTTCTCTGTTGAAATCAGGCTGTCTGCTGAGTCTTCTGATATTGTGACAATTCCCGGTTGTCAGGACAGGGAAATCATTTATACTGGTTTGATATGCACTGGGAAATATGGGACCTTCCTCGGGCAATAAGAAACATTAACCGTAATAGGCCACATGCTTTCTCATCTCTCATGTTCACTACTAAGCTAAGAGGATATATCTAGCCTGCAGGGAATAGTGGACTAGGCTTAAATTGAAAAAAAGAACAACTAACATGTCAATGACATAGATGGGTTTTGTCACAGTACAAATTTAAGCTCCTACGCTGATGATACTGTAATTTATGCCTGCGACAAAGACCCTGTCTCTGCCTATAGGAAAATTCAGGATGATTTGGATCAACTATCACACTGGTGCAATGTAAATAAACTCAAAAAAAGACCAAGATATCCCAGGCTATGAAATTCGGCAGTCAAAAACACCTCCAAAATTTTAGACTACCAAACCTAGATCTCAACAACAGTCCATTAGATTATGTAGAACAATATAATTTCTTAGGCATTCAATTAGATCAAGAACTCAAATTTGATAAGCAAATCAACCAGATGAGATCCAAATCAGCAATTAAATTACATATTTTTAGCAGACTCCGCAGATTTATGTCATATAGACAAGCGATAGCAATTAACAAATCTAGGATCCTGCCCCACCTGGAATATGGAGGGATCATTGTACATAACACTAACCGAACCCTACTAACAAAGTTGCAAAGACTACAGAATAGAGGGCTTCAAATAGCCCTTTATCAGGTCCGGTAAATGGAGGAAAACCCTCCCCAGAGCCGTTATTTACACCAGGGTTAATTTTCACAACGCAGGTAGGTGTGAAAACACTGCATGGCTAGAATTAGCAACGGTTTTGCTTGTAGCATAATCACTACAGGGCTAAAATTAGCAACGGTTTTCTTATAACCCATTTGCTGAATTTTTTATCAATTTGCTGTTAAATGTATATATCCCATAAGATAGATTAGTGTATGCTCTTGAATCATACATGGGGAATAGTGAATCATACAGGTGATTGCCATGAAATCACATATAACTAAGCTTTTTCTATAGACTTTCCCTCTGTGCTCCTCCATTTCACCCAGTAGGCAGTGAGCCCTGCAATGTTTTCACACCTACCTGCGTTGTGAAAATTAACACTGGTGTAAATAACAGCTCTGGGGAGGGTTTCCCTTCATTTCCCGGACCTGTTTATTCATCCCCTAGAACAACCATAGAAAAAAGATGGGAAAATCAATTTCCTAGAAGACAGAAGGCAAAAACAAATAGCCATCCACGCATACACCATGAGTAAATATCCTACTAACCTAGCTGTGCCTGCCAGGCCTCCTAGACTACACGATGGCCCTGTTCTTAAGACTTTCCATAGACGACTTCAAGCCTTTAAAAGAAGTGTCACATACAAATGTTCTTCATTCTGGAATGATCTAGGGGTATATGATAGGTGTATACCCACCCTAGACGACTTTAAAACTAAAAGGAAGAAATTCATGTCCTCTCTTAGAAAGTGAACTCATCCTTTACATACCCTGTTTCTGATATACCTCATCCAATTCACCTGTCCATATATACTCTCGTCTTGCATATCTATACTAGATGCACACCTGTCATCACTTTATGTACTCACATATCATATCCATTCATGAATTATTCCTTATTAGTTTGTAGACTGTTTAGTACACGCCAATGGCCTGTGATTTATCTCCCAAAAAGGCCCTCTGGAGCCAGGAGAATATGGGCACCACCATTTATCTTAACAAAGCCCAACCTGATAACTCCAGAATAAATATTACATCCAAAGAAAACAAAAAAAAACATCAGGCAGGGACTCCTTGAAAATGCCAGACTTTTTTTTTCCTTTGTGTGTATCAAAGATGAGGTGTTTTACAATGTTAATGATCTAGAGCATTGACATCATATTTCAAATTCCAAATCTCTTCCGCACACATCTTTGAACTACTCACAAACCTGAGAGGTATACTTCAGTAGGCTCATGACAGCAGCACTTTTTGAGTCACAGCAGATGAAGAATCTGATCATGCCGCTCTAATTGATGAGGCCAGTGTGCCAGCTCAGGTAACAAGTAACAAGTAAAGCATCTTAAAAGGTCAAGATTAGAGGGAATGAAGCCAGGACACCCAATACCCCCCATGACAGACTTTATTATGTTTATAATATAACTTAAAGCATCTCATGTCAGTCAGTGGCCTACAATAAAGCAAAGCCAATGTGAAACTTTTGTAGAAAATGGTGGATGATATCTGTCTAACATAACATTGATTGGATCTCAACTTGGCAGTTAAAATCCAACTTGGGTTACTTTTGATCACATGTAGAAAAAGAGCAGGATAGAAGCATAAGATGGATAATTTTATATTATACAGTGAATGTAAACAATTGTCTTCATCCATCCCAGGAGTAATGTAGACTAAATATTACACCAGGATGGGCTGGACGAAGGGTATCCTTGACATATCTCTAAGCAAAGCCTGTTACATTAAACAGTATTGACCAACTTAAAGGATAAACAGCCCTAGTGTCATTGTTAGAGTCATTGTGGTGATACTTATTAGATTGTCTACACATGTCCTTTACATGTTTGCATTTGTTTGACTATTAATACATTGACTATGATGGAGAACTTGACATTTGACCGGTATAAGAAGTGGGAGGAATAGTCAGTAGAGCCTTGTTCACTGCCAACCATTTTGGTCTAAAGAGCATTACACATGAAACCATTCAATCACAAAAGTTTTGTTTTTATTGACTTTTATGATTGCAGCCTGCAATGCTTGTTCTTTTACAGCTGCCCAAGACACTTCCATTCATAACACTGTCATTGCTGTCAGCCTAGAATGATCTCCATGTAAGCCTGGCTATATCATTATGTGGTACCTTGATCTGCATATATATTTTATATCATTTATCTTATTTTGAACTCTAGTGTACACAAATCATAAAGTTGCACTAATCAGATGCTCTGTTTGGCTCATAGGATTCTGCAAAGTTCAACTTATAAAAAGGTTAGGCTTATAATTTAGAATATACTGTAGGTGTTCCTCTAATAAGGGAACTTGGATGACTTCCTATTGTAGTTTAGATAGTTGCATGTTAAGTAATGCAATAGATATGGGTATTCAATTGCTCCATTTATATTGTAGTTAAGCGTGTGTGCCTCGGCTTATACACTACAACAATTTCAATCCATCAGATGAAGGTGAATGTGTTTTTGGTTCTTTTTTTATGAATGTACTCTAATCATGTAATAAGTTATTTGTGTTGGGGTAGGCTGCCTATCATCCCCATCCATGGCAAGGGGAGAGAGCAGGAATGGGACTTAAGAGGAGAGACTTCTTTACTACTAACATTACTATACAGACCTGAGCAAGTCAAGTGTTTGGGCTATGTCTACATGTTTTGTGTGAATCTACAGACTGAGATCTATGTACATAGATTTGAGATTCCCTTGTCCAAACAAGGAGTTAGGTAATGTGGCACATCCAATGTCAAATCGGCTGCAAGAGAATGATTAAGGTCAAGCAATGTTGACTTTGGGTAGCAATATTAAGTTAGGGTGTTATGCAGTCAATATTCTCCTTATTAGCTCAGAAGATGAATAATAAGAAACATGAACCACACTCACAGATGGGACATAGGTCATTGAGTGTAATTGGAATTGCTATTTGAGGACTTGCTGAATTGCATCTTTCTTGTTCACTAGCCACACTGTGTTCAAAAGCCATTCCATGTATGCATGCTGTTTTCCAAACTAGAAAATATCTCTTTGTTTTGGGAAAGGTCCATTATTGCTGGAGGATCTTTGCAAGCGAGGATGTGCAAGGACATGCTTGAGCTGTCAGGCATTTATAAGTATATTGAGTTCCATGAACTTACTATTAAATTAAAACTACAGTTTTATATTTGTAAATAGGAAGACAACACAAAGACACTTTTGCCAGTTCCTTGTGTGGATAACGGCTCTTTTTTGCACAATATTCAGTTGCCTTAGATCCAAAAATAGCGTTCATTGCGCATAGATATTAAAGGGCATACAATACCACAACAGAAAATCACAGGAACAGAAGAAACACTTCTGGAGGAGAAATGCCATGGCTACTTGAGACATCAAATAACAGGGTCCAATGTAAGGGGTATAGATAGTAGAAGTGATTCAACAACACACAGTCAGCCTACAGCGTTCAATATCGGGGAAGGGAATGCCAACATTACACATGGGCAGACTGTATTCCTCTCACAACCCATTTTGAGAATAGTTTCCTTCAAGCTTGCATAAGATGTCTCTTTATTGCAGGGATAATGCAAGTACATGTTTCATCTCCCGATATAGAAAATGTCACATAGCCAACTTTAGCTTTGTGTGAAGTGTACTTGAGGTAGACCTTTAAACATTTCAGAAAGGGCACCTGTCCCCTGTAGAATTTTAGAAATGCTTTAGCTCATTTTTTATTAGATAAAACGTCTACTTTCTCAAATAATTTCCTATACAGTACACTGTGGTAGATGAAAAGAGATGATTGAAGCCTCCATCTCATGCTCAATACAGGAAATACTGCCCAAATCAGTTCGAAATGAAAGTGGCCTACTCAGGTTACTCTTTAGGACCTCTTATTATCCCCGATTGCGGTTTGGGTGTTTACCCTTTATTATAGTTGGGGTTTGATTTCATCTACTGGAGGGGGGTTGTTCAGGAGATGATTAAAGCCACCCAGAGGCCTCCATGATTTCTGAAATTGCATTAATTATTGTAGGTAAATGTGTTTAACAGATTTGACATTTGATATCCTTGATTTGACAATAATTAAATTAAATGCTCTTTTTCTGCAACCTCGGCAAGTAGGGTAAATGTTTGTTCCGTAGTTGGACCCATACATGATTCAAATCCATTTTCATCTTGATTTAGACAATCAGGAATTCCAATTATATAAAAAGATATTGATCTCGAATTCATACAGCATTTGTCTTACTATATCCATGAAATTGATTTTCATTTACCTGAGCCAGCAAAGGGCATATATAAAAGAATTGTGTATTTTACCCTATTCAAATACCTCGCACTTGAGTCAAGGTTGTGAGACAGCCATAAAACATTTTGTTCCATCAACATTTCTGTAACATCCAAAGAATCCACCAATATTTTCATCAAAAACCCCCTAGACAATATTTTTCCCCCTTAATGTTATTAAAGCAACACAACATGAGATCATCAAAATGTAACCACATTGTGTTCCCATATAGATTCATTAAGTAAGATGGATTTTGCCATGTTATGGCTGTTCAGAGCAAAAGCGTACACAAAGGAAGGCACTGTTTGATTGTATCATGTGTGACAGCAATACTGGATACAAATGTGTTTCTTATCCTATCACAGATACTAAAGTTATAATGTTATGGATTGCAAGTCATATAAAACAGCTACCTGATATTAGTATGATGTAAAAAGGTAAACGAAAGGGATATTAAAATGGTTTTTTTATGACTAAAGTTGGGATCCACTAAAGCGTCTTCTGTTTTGTTGTTGGATTCATTGATTGAAAGTTATCAATCAAAATACATTTGACTATAAGGTAACAGCCTAAGCGAATATTGAACCACATTTTTGCATATGAACTCTTATTGCAACACAAGCATTTGAAAGCATATGCAGCATCTACTTGCAAAGGGTACCCTGCATCAAGGTCCATTTTCTCAAATAACGCCACACGTTATGTCTCATTCATCTTGAACAGTGATGGGATATTACATATATATATCGTTTTATTTTCTTGAACTTAATGTTGCATGAAGCAAAATGAGGTCAAGACACCCAGAGTATAAAATTAGGTAGACCTATGCCTAAACTGTGTTACATTTCATACCCGAAGCACATGTATGTGTTTCATAGTATCACAAGAAGATCTGTCTTATATGTATCAGATAGAAACACCTTATCTATATTGAGACAGTATCCCATAATAATTATCAACCAATCAGTATCGCATTAACTCCAATTGGCTATCCTCAGCTGCCATATGGTGTTGTATTGTAATTTCCAAACACTACCCTTCAAGAGCATTATAACAACCTGTTACACTGTCATCCACCTAGACACAGATATTGGCCCTAACTTGATACTACCCTCTACCCCTATGCTTTAATTAGGTGCTATCGACCCCTCTACCTGCCCTCTCCATCCTGTACCTGCCTTTGTGCATACCATGGTGTTAGATCACACTGCCATATGTCACTGCCATTTTAATAAGGGCTGCCATCCATAGGGCAGCAAAGGCCAACACTAGTGCATGAGGCGCGACATGATATAGGGATGGTGGGAGGTGGGCGGGAAGGAAGGGAGGTGGGGGCTTAGGGAGTGCCCATTTGTAACAAGAGAGGGGACCAGTAAACCAAAAAAAAGTTATACAACATTATATAATGATACTGTATGGCAAAACATTATATAACGTTCAAAACATTATTTGGACATTTTTTACCCCCCCCTCCTCCGCTGCAAAAGGGTCAAAGTCTTTTATCTCCACCACCCAAATCCACTCCCATCAACTGTTGTTATGAAATGACAACCCTCTTAGAAAGGGACTTCAGAGGGACTGAGTAATAGGGTAGGAGAGTGACATGAGGCAGGTAACTCATGTAAGCATATCCAAACTATAGTACCAAGGCCAAAGTGGAGTACCATTTCTGGTAGGGAATATCTAAGCCACTACCGACTATAGGGAAAGGCATCTAACTATTGCTGCTTATATATTAGTATAGGTCACAGGATCAGCATTTAGCATCTTGTCCTCTGATTGGTGGATGTGATGGCATGTGCAAGATCAGGTAACATCCATCAGGAAAGGTCAAGGTGAGATGTAATGAGATCAGGACCCAGGCACCACCCACACAAACAGGCTTGTGTTCACCAAACAATTACTAAAAGAATCTGTGGAAGATCTTATCTGGGGCTGCAAAGGTGCATCATGACAACAGCTGTACCCTTTCAGTGACATGCTGTCCTTAGAGGGTTAAGGGAAAAACAACATGTGACTAATGCCTTTGGCTGAGTCCATTCATAAGCGAGTAAAAATGAGAGATCTCCCCGTGTGACCATCTCAGAATTCATTCTAGGTGGGTGGGTTGATAGCTCTATATCTCCTGAGTAACATCTGTAAATGCGCACTCTCAATTCCAAGTGGTTTGGATGTGGCAGTTAGCCCCTTTAGTGCAGGCCAGTGGGCGCATCAATGCCAGATCTTAAAGTGGCATAGTCCGATTTTTTCTTTATTTTAATTTCTACTTAAATGTGTTCAAAATGGCATTACAGTGTCATAATTGGAGCATGGGGCACAATAAAATATCATTGATGGCCAATAAGAGGCAAATAAGAGAGTCCCATGAATACAGCTGTAGCCTTTTACAGGGTATTTTCGATGGGTGGAATTACAGCGTGCACTCCAAAAGTCTTAAATTGAGCAAAAAACTGATAATTAGCTAAAATTTAAGCTTAATTCTGAGGAATTATGTTTAACAAAGTAGGTAAGACATTAAGTATGGCCATATTGGACATTCTGGTTCATTTTTAGCAAAATTTATTTTTCAGCCCTAATAATCGGACTATGCCACTTAAAAGCTGGTCCATTTTAACGAGTCTCTCATTTGGAAACTATGTCAACTGGGAACCCACAACTATTAGAATGACATCTTCTATATATGGACAGGGGACACAACATGTAATATTTCAGATATCTCTTAATTTCTAGGTGCAGTACTACTCCTAAATCAGTCCGAATTGAGGCAAACATAGGAAGAGTCATTTGAAATGTCCCCTAGATCAGATTACTGATCAAAACACAAGTATATACATACATAGGTAATGATGACATATGCAGTACTATTGGATAAAGTAAGATGTATCCTAAAACTACAACACAGAGGGCACTGGGGGGTGATCAAAGTTAGGTCACTTATTGAAATGATCCAACTTTGGTGGTCATTTCCTATGTGTGCAATAAATCAAAACACCTGGCTATATTTCTGTCTTGAACAATCACATCAGGATCTCTCAATTGAGTATAGTCAAAATCTCTTTCCAGACTTTATTGCCATTAGAATTGGGTCACAAATATAAGAGAATTGGCTCATTCATCAAATGATTTGGTGGCCATTTTGGATATGTGCAACAACAAAATTCACTTTGGTAAATATTTTCCTTGGTCCAAAACATCTTTCCCTTTCAAATAAACATAACAACAGCGAGTTTCTGAATGTTTTTAATGTTAGAATTAATATTTGATTATAACAAAAAAAATACATTTCTGCAATAAAATGATCTACCTTACACAGTGAGTTCTTACCAATAATTTTAGTCCCCCTCTTTAAAAGGAAATGCAATATATGAATGCTTGTGCTCCCCTATGGTGGTGCATTTTTTACACCTCCCCCTCCTCAGAAATTGTTATCACTCCCTTAGGAGTCAAAATCTCTTCTGGAAAATGTTCCTGTTGAATAGACCTTGCTGAAGACTATCTACAGACAATATGTATTATAAAAATCTGGACTCTGATTAATAACCATTTATGCAGTTAGCTAACTTGTGCATACTGCATATCCTGTGGTTAAGTAAGTATAGCTGAGGCTAATTCAGGGAGGATGAAGGGAATGCTTTATTGAATGAGGCTAGCCGTCTGAGAGCTTCTACAAAATAGCGCTAGATCTCTGCAGTCCTGTTACTCCTATTTTGCAGGGAATACAAGTAGAATGGTCTATGAGCAGAAAAGCCAAAGCCTGCCCATAGATCTAAAGAAGGTCTGTAGAAACCTTGATGTAACTGGCTGAAATGTGCTACTGCTGAGCACAATAATAATGGTCACATTAGACCACCCAGCCGCAAATGTCAACCAAATCAACCTTCCATGTCAGTTTTGTTACAGAAGCATCACTTATTAATGCTAGACTGGCCCAACACAGAAATGACATTTCACCTTTAAACCCTATAACGACAGCACAATACATTAATGCATCATGCCCTTTGTCGTAATGATGTATGAATGTTGCCCTGGCAAGTTACTTGCCAGGGTTACACTCAAGCATCATGCCAACCCCATGAGTTTGAGACACTCCCATAGGTGAGCTAGGCACCAGGCCTGCTTTGGTGCATCATGCTAACAAATGTCATCTATCAGTGACATGTGTCCTTAAAGGGTTAAAGACACCACATGCCCTGAGTCGCCCCAAGAGGTCAAGGACTGCCTTTTGACAGCTCCTCCGGTCTGACATTTACTGCTGAGGGGCCCTACAGGTAAGAAGTGGGTGCACACAGCAATCAACAGAGTTTCTAGTAATCATGATTATGGAATTTGCTGAATTGGTTCATGCATGTTTGTTTGATGAATTGGATAGACCTAACTTCAGATTCTATACGAAAGAATGAAAAAGTCAACACCAGTTTGATGTCAATGTACAGGTGCAATAAGTCTTTTATTATGTAAACGACAAACAGGCACTTCAGAAGCCTTAGGTCTTGATGGGGAAGGCTAGTTAGCACAGTTCACTCTCCCTATAGAGACCTTAGAGCAGTAATAGGTTAACTATACACTAACTTATGAGTCCTCCTAGGCATAAGCTTATATATATAAGCAGCCAGCCTGCGTGGCCATACGCAGACTTGTAGCCTATAGTGACCTTGGGCAATACCCTAGAGCCGAGACAGGTGCTGCAACTTATTGTCTGCCCCTACTTAGGTACGATGGAAAGGTTGAAAAATCAATGAACATATATTTGTGTCAAAATTAAAAGGACAGGAATGTTTACGGCATTCTTGTTTCTTGTTCAACTTTTACTAATACAGATTTTATGCTTAAAACAAGATTACATAATGTATGGCTGAATTATGCTAATGCTGAGACCCAACATAGGATACACTTTTTCGAGCAGGGACCTATAGTAGCCCAGAAATGCTTAAAAGTTGGACCGACCTCTGTTGAAAGACAGCAGTCTTAAGTTGGTCTCCATGAATTCCCAGTTGGCAGTGGATGGATGAAGTTTTTATTATCAATCCTAGTTTTTCAGTTGAAAGTTCACTTTTAACTTTATGACAATCATTGGACCTCCTAGGCCACAGTAGTAAATGGATCTGAAGTAGTGGCTGGTAAAAATAATATGGAATATGACAGACAACATCACTTTGGTTAAGCAGACTAAGACATGACCAACTGATGTAGAAATATTAGAACCTGACTCCAATTACCCTCACGGACCTATAATCAATCCCTCATGGCTGTTCATCATCAACCCCTCTTGGCACATCAAACATAATTTGAACTTCTGTGTAGTTTTAAAGCCTCGTAAATTATCATCTGATGTGTTGTTGTTTTCATTAACTTAAGAGAACTACCTACAAACTATTCCATATATATGCATTTTATATAACCTCTTTAGGTCTTTAGTGAAAATACAAAAGGTATTCCGTTCCTAATTTCAATACTTTTTCATTGTACACAAAGATTGATAGTAGTAAGGTCCTTTATCACAAAGCTTTGGTTGTAAGGACCTAAGCATTAAAAACCATATACCATTTCTTACTCTTCTCACCCTTACTTGTATTAGAGTATAGATATTAGGGAGTTCTAATTATTTATCCACAGGGGGGAGGGTCAAAAAACGTTTACCCCTGTGCGTAACTTTACTATAGCCATCAGCAGCATAGGATTCAATCTACTATGTTGTCAAAAGTACATTAATCACAGGTTACTTACTCTCTGAGGGGTTGGGGGAATAAAGGGAAGTGCCTCACTCCCTTCCTACCATTTCCGTCTAGTTAAGAAGCTGAACATACAAAACCTCTGCATCACAAAGCTTTGTTCTTATTGACTTGAAAGGCAACACTCTACAATGGGTTCTTTTTGCAGCTGCCTCTCGAGACACCTCCATTTATAACAATGTCAATGCTCTCAGCCTAAATTGATCTCCATATAAGCATGTTTATATATCATTAGCATTTTTCCCTTCATCAGCATTTGCTTCATTTACTTAGTTCTTGCTTAGTGTCATAGAGCTATTGCTAGGTAAACGTCCTATTTTGCTTTAGATAGTTGGATGTAAAGCAATGCAATAGGCGTGTACTCCATTCCTGAATATCTGTTGTTATAGATAATGTGTTATTTCATGGATTTTATATAACGAGTAAACTCTGTGTTCCTTATGTAACAATAGCTTGTTGTTGTCTGAGACACAAACTTGTTTGATCCATGTGTAATTTAAACTCACTGTGTTCAAGGGAATGTTTGAATCTTTGTACATCCTCAATGTTGGACACATATAATTAATAATGTGTAACTTTTACACGATCAATAAAGTTCAAATTTGTTCAAAAATTAATTCATGTTAATCATTATCCTTAACTTACAAATTATCTGAGAGTATCAGTTTACAGTGCTTGGTATTTTGCTGTGTGGCTTATAAATTCACTTATAATATTAAACATTCTGTAATGTGATTACTTGAAAAAATTATTTGCTTTGGGCCATAGCTTCAATTAAGTTGTGCATCTATAATCTGAGATTGTTGTCAAACCATTTGATTAGTTTATTAGAATTGAGTTTTTCTTGGATTACTGTGAGGCGTATCTCTTTTTATATGTGTGTGTTGATACCTTAATTCAGGTCAAGTCTTGTATTATGATGCCGAACGCATGTAAAATGACTGGATTTAATATTTTTGACTTACACTGCGGGATATAAGTCATTAATACCTATGTTACATTGAACTTATTTGAGAAGCACAACTTGCTGAATTTTCCTCAATAAAATCTTAGCAAACTCAAACTCATGATTTATTCGCCGAGACCTGCAAGGCAATATAGAGCTTACCAGGCCATTCTATGATAATTATGATTGCATTCTATTTGGGCCTGTTAAGTATGATCAAAGAGAGCAAACAATGATTTCCTTCCCCATGTCTTCATCCACCTAATAAGGAATGTCCTGTAATTAATTAGCTCTTTAAGGATGGCATGCCGTTAACAGAAGACATTTGTCCTCATGGTGCGCCAATGCAGCCCCAGCAAGTAACCTCCAGGTGCTGCATCTGTGCATCATGTCTACCCTAAGTGAGTGTCTGAACCCCCAGGGTCGGCCTGATGCTTCAATGCAACACTGGTGCGTTATTTGCCAGGGCTGGGTTCATGCATCATGATGACCAAGGGCAAGATGCGTTATGGCATTATGACGTTCTTAAAACTTTAAGGATGGCATCATGCCTTAATGCATCATGTCCTTGATGCATGAATGCAGGCCTGGCAAGTAACTCTGCAGTGCTGCATTCATGCAGGATGCCGACGCTAAGGGGCTGAGACACTCCTGAAGGGGCATCATGATGTACCAATGCAGTCACTCGCCAGGGCTGCATTGGTGCATCATGATGACAAATGTATTCTTTTAGCTACATCCGTCCTTAAAGGGTTAAGAAGTCATGTAGTCTCCATAAAAAGAGGCATCAACCAAACAAACATGGTCTGTTTAGCCCAGATATAAATCAAGCTTCATGGTTCCAGACCAAACATTTATGATAAGGCTGCTGTGTTTAAACATATTGAGTTAAAACATGCACCTGGCCCAACCGAATAATAGCTTTTACTTCACTTAGCAATTGAGGGAAATATCATTACCAAATTGCAGGAGGAAAATACATGCCTTTGGTGGAGAAAGGTCATGGTTGCCTTCTTTTTCCATTTATTGTGACAAGTAGGAATAGTTTTGCTTACAGTGTGTCTGTTTAATGCAGGAGTATGCAATTACATCACTGGATGTATAGTTGTTTATACCAAATGTCACACAGCCAACTTTGTGTGGGTTTTGTGTGGGTTTTGTGTGAAGTGCATAGAGATAAATGTTAACACATTTCAGAAAGGGCTTTGGTCACCTGTCGACTGTAGACTTTTATAAATGGCAATGTCCATTATCAAATGTGCACCCCTAGTATTTCATTGCCCTTTAGATAATAAATATGAAGCACAAACATCATACTACCTATAAGAATAAAAATACTGAATATTCATACACCATCCTTTTTTTAGATTCTTTTGAGTTCACAGTTTATAACTATTCACTACAGGTTTACATTTTATTAGCTGTTTCGTTTATTGATGTTGTCCATCCTGTCAGTCGCTATCATATAATATCCAGTATATAGAATAATCCACAATTTATTGTGGCAAATGGATATAGGGAAGATAGGAGACCCAGCGCTCTGGTCTGACAGGCTAAAACCTGACCAAATCAGTTAGAGATAATAGTGGCCTACTCAAATTACACTCAAGAAACTCTTATCAATCTGAAATTGCAGTTTGGGGGTTTCCCTTTGTTGCACCACATGATTAGGCCTGATTTAATGTGAGGGCTATTGAGGAGATGAATAAATTAACATGATGTCCAGGGTCCTCTGTAATTTATAAAATGTCATTTATAATCACCAGAATGAAATCAGCAAAAGTTGAACCTACACATTGATAATATCATAGGCAATCCCACAGAATTGTATCTATTACACTAATCAAAACTATTAGGGCTTGATATGCTTGCTGTATGCTTGCTGTAGCTCAGAGTATGAGAACGGTATGCTAAATACTAATCATCCATTGGAAGCATACATTGTACGGATGAAAATAAGGTATGAGCGATAATGCCGGTAGATACAAACTTAATTGGTGGCATCATGTACATCCTTAAGGGCAGGAATTGAACCAGCACTCCTTACCTATTACAATTAGGGTGTGCAATTTACAAGTATTAACAGAAGGGAGAGGTTTCTTATGCATTCCTCCTTCTCTAGACACAAATAGTTGGCAGTGAGACAGGCTCTTTTACCCATTTCTCTCCTTTCTAATAATGAAAATATTTGCTTAAAAGCCAATGTTTATTCAGTGCAGTTAATGCAACATCAGGTTCATGGGATACCATCCATATAAAAACATAAATTACTAATTAACAGGACAAAAACTGTCACACTATTCGAATTTAAGATGTGATTGTTTGGAACCATGGGGCACCACTGCTCAGGTCTCATATGAAAGTAAGTAGTAGCCATTCATGTACTAAACATGTATTAGCTCTAGGCTTTGTTCTAAACCACTCACACAGAAATGTGAGTATCACAAAAAAGATTGCCAAAATTACTCACTTCTGAAAGTCTACTGAGTAAAATGATATTGTCGTGTTTACAATAGGGATCCCTACCCATAAATAACAGATGTATTTAGGACGAAAGTATATTTCTGGGTGTATCTGCATAGCAATGCAATATGAATAATAACCAATGAGGCCATGACCCTCTGAGGACTGAGTACATACAGGATCATATGCCACTATGAAGTCATTTTATAATGCCACAACTATACATGTGGATGAATATTCATGAGCTACGATGATCACAAATGCATTGTTTGAATTCCCCTACTTGCCATTCTGGTCGGTACAAAACAGTTACTTTGCCATTTAACAACATAAGTATGTGGATAGAATTTGTGAATCAGACTTTGTATTCTCGACTGCAATTCACGATCATAGTCCTGTATTTCTCTACACACACCCAAAGGACATACCTCCTATAAGTGCATGGGCTCACGGGGTATGTGAATGAGGTGCACCAGCCTGCACAAGCGGCTGTTCTGTGTTCCTCCCTCCTGAGCTGAATTGCCAATTTTGCGTATTTATTGCCGAAGCTATCTTGATGGTTGGGAATAAAAGGGACACTATGGCATTTTCATTTAACATAAAGGCAAGTCAATTTCCATCTTAAACAAGAACCCTTTTTATGAATACCACCAGGCTGCACTGAGAGCCTCTTTCCATGAACGAAGTGGATACATATAGAGCAGCTTGTAATATATTGGGACATAGATACTAATGAATCAAGAAGGAGTTTGTGGCATTAAATTTAAGTACATCATAATCAGATAACCTGTGACATTGGTATGGGAATCAGTTTTCCTAGAAGAGGTCTTCATAATTTCTTACAAGAGTCAGGATGGTCCTTTTGTCGGCATAATGAATCAGCTATGGTGAATAACTCTGTGCTGTAATCACGCAACCATGCCATAATGATGCTTCAATGTAGGGCACCTTCTTGCCCTTCAATGTATGTGTGTTGGACTGGTCAGCAAGGCATCAGAAGGGTTCCACTGTTCGACAAAGTGCTATTCAGAGAAAAGGTTTGTGTTCTTTAAATAAACACATGCAAACTTATATTCAAATGAATATTTGTCCAGGTGCCCTCTGATATATATGTAATAATATGTATTCATAACTAAAGTAAAAGCTGCAGAATATACTATGCACGATGTTTCAACATCTTGAAATTCATGCCATAGGTAATATGAATTCATCACTACAGAAACAATGCAGATTATACTACACTGTGTGTGATACCATAGCATCTTGATATCCATGTCATTCTCCAAGGAGTATTGCAAGGTGTGAAACCTCACTTCTAGATGATAAGACAATGGCATGCAGTGTCTCATAGTAAACCAGAAAGCAGCAGGTATCCACGTCTCCTCCACCTCCAGAGACACCGCAATTGGGGATGTGCATACATCAGAATTTTACAATATACAGATTCTGTCTCATGGAGGAAGAAGCCAGTCATTTTGTAATTTGCCATGTAGACTAATTGTCATAGTACAAGAGTATGGTGTAATATCACAAAGACATCATATTCTGTTAGCCTTCTATGCAGTGCAGTGATGTGTGATGTATGATTTTAAAAAAAGACTCTATGTCTCCTGAGAAAAGTAGGGATATAAATCAAACGTTCAATAGTTCTTTCCCTGCTGAAAATTCATGCCGCATTGTTTCCATCACAAGGATGATGGTTGAGGACTGTCACCATGTATGTGTACTATAACAGAAATGATAGTTGGATCCCTGAGAACTACTGGATAAATGAATGGCTAAAACAGGATCTAGGCCACTGGCCATAGCAGCTTATCGAGTGGTGTCGGTTCCAAGGGACAGATTTGGGATTACTGCAAGAGTTTAGATGACAGTAAGCCATAAATATGAGTGAAAGATAGCCCCCCCTAGCAATGGCAACTCCTCAAGCAAGGAGGGCAGGGGGACACAGTCAGGGTTGTGGCAAACTGTGGATGTATTTGTAGTGGCGAAGCAAAATGAGGGGTTAAAAAAGTATATGCTGTCAGGTCAATGTGAGCAAAATATATTGACTAAGAGCCAAATGGGTCAAAATCGGATAACTAGTGGCTAAACTCTGCTGAAATCTATGCTTAAAGGTGTTTTCACAAATCAGCATTCATTCTTTATTGAATGCATGATTGAATTTGAATTAATCTTGATCGCTGAGCCATTGGCCCTTTTTTCTCACATGATCTTGATTTCCTGGGACAAAAGGAAGTTGTATCTGTTGGAGGAGCATTTAATGTTGTGAATTTTGCCACAACTTTCATCAAAGTTTTCCATGGTCCTGATGACTCTGCAAAGTAGTTCTTCTGAGGTGCAGGATAGCTCAATTTGTATCCAATAAAGTTAATTCAATCATTTAGATATGTGGCAAATATAGGATTGTTGAAATACATTTTGTATATTAGAAATTCCTAAATATATGTTGTATATTGGAAATTAAAAGCAGTTAATCATTGGATTTCTACGTACCTCTCTAATGCCACCAAACATAAACAACATCAAGACATCTTGCATTGGTTAAAGGGTTAGAAATCTTATAAGTGAATCCTAGACAACAAAGCCATCCCTGCCGATGTTTGAAGTCTCAGTACTATTAGGGCATCTTCGCCTTTTAGTTCCTAGTTGTCCTTACTAAATCTGCCGAATCCTGCCATTATAATCAGAACTCCCTCAGATGGCTAATAAGGGCTCACATAATTACAAGTTGCTGTCCTTTAGCCAAACCGACCTGTTGTCCTAAAGTCTAATAGGATTTCCTATGGTAGGAAGCAGTTTTAGGTATTCATGAGTTCTTAGTTCTCCATCTGATTCTCCAACTCATATAATTATCCATTCAAGGCTTCTGAGGAAAGTCTCAAGTTGATCAAATCAACTTTGCTCATGAGATTATAGTGATGTTGAAAGGATAGAGGCCTCTATGCTTTTCACTTGTGCATCAACATGCTACCTCTGCTCTGCCTTATCATAACAATATTAACCAATTACTTTTACCTTAAATTGCTATGATGTTCTTTGAAGGTTAACCAAAACTATTTGAAAATTAATCTCAAAGATAGGGCCTAGTCTTTGAAATGAAACACTAAATAAGTAAACTAACCAACTTTTAAAAGGCTATAACACATGGCAGGCTTCTTGCAATCAATAAACTTAAACTATGGTTGATAAGTATAGATTGAAAGGAATTTTGCACTCCAGTATCTAATAAACATAGGTAATGTTCCCTCTTTGTTGGCTTGCTAGGGCTGCATATAATTTATGCATCATGACAACCAATCAGGCAGTATTAACCCTGCAAGATCAGCATGATGCTTGAATGAACACTGCTGAGCTACTTGCCAGGCCATCATAATGAAAGCAGCTGATAATTCAAGGTAGCTCAAAATTACTTTTTCATTATTCAGATCTATACCCAATGTGAAAAGAATTTCCCTGTGCAAGACATGAACAGGTAAAGCATCTGGTTATATTTAATAGCAGCTATTACACATGGGCACAGACAGTAAAGCCATACCTCCCCCCAGACATCACTATATGGATCACTATAGTCTCCCCTCTTGCACTATGGAGGGCCTAAATCCTTACAATGAATGCATCTAGAGTTACTACAGTACATGTTATTACCATTCTATTGCCCAGCTTCCGTTGGAGATTCATCGCCACATGTATGGAATATAGCATTTATGTAAAGTCGAAAATTCAAAATGACAGTATAAAAACACCATAATATCCCTCGAGGAGTGTTTCATACTATGTCTACTTTACATATAGTATCAACAGCCACTCATAAATAGATGTCTCAGTGTAAGTTCAAATGGTGTATATATATATATATATATATATATATATATATATATATATATATATATATATATATATATATATATTTATAAACCTTTGCTGTTCCTTCCTCAGCTAGAGATATATTAGAGAACCAGTCTTCTCTTCAAACGTTCCTTTGTTTTATACTGAACTATAATGAAAATGCACATAAAAGACATGATTATATATAGTAGATTAAAATGATACAATTGTACCTGGCATTGTTGCCTCTCATTAAAACTATACTACTATGGGTCAACTCTTGATTGGATTTAATATCTTTTTAAACCAAAGTTATAACACACCATGAATTGCTATATCAGAATGATTTTGTGAAAAGAGCATTCAAACAACATTTAATGATCTGTGGAAATATTATCCATCATGTTTATTGGTCTGAGCTCTGAGGGTGTGGCAAAAATGATGAGTTTTGGGTTTGACCGATTTTACTGTACTATATCAATGTCAACTAAATTAATGACTGATACAGTCTCACCCATCCTCCAACTTCCCCCTATGGCTATACAGAGTATGATTAATCATGTATGGTTAACCTCATCTATAACCTCTTCTTGGCAGTTATAATTGTCAGGGTCAATGTAAGATGAAGCATCTGTCCAAGGTGTATGTTGATAAGATCTTTAATATTCTTAGAATTGCAAGGGTGTACTCTATTACATACCATTAAATAGTAAATGCACCTTTTGCTGTAACTCTGATGTAATATTCCCTATGATACTTTGGAGACACATCTCTTCTTCCATTCATGAATCATCTTTAGCCATTGCTATATGACTACATTCAAAAAATTAACAAAGAAATAGTCTATGGGTCAGTATAACCTGCTGTTCTAAAATATTGCCAGCTGCTTTGTTCAACTGATATAACATACCCATCAGCATTGTTAGCAATATTAACCAAGAAACTGGTGTAAAGTGACCATTTAAATACCTTATTTATAACAAATTTATTGTTTGGATTAGGTGAGGCGCTAGGTGGAGTAGAACCAGTTGGTGTGTTTGGTATATGGCTCTTAGTGTCTGCTTATAGCCACCTGCCCCTACCTTAGACTCTAGGTCCTGCCCATAAACAGCTATATATTGCTATATGTCCCTTACAAGAGGTAGTTTCAGGTAGTATGCAGGCTAGTATAAGCTCGGCATTTTTACACACCCTGATCACACCTACTGGTGAGATGACTGGACTGACTAGATAAAACATGGAGGAGGCTGCAACAACTCAGAGTGTGGGGAGGGTACCTGGGGACACGCTGCGGGTGATGCAAGTGTCTAGATGGCAGGCAATAAATATGAATGAGAGGTACACCGTTGGTGAGGTAACCCTCAAGCAGAGAAGAGGAAGGGTACAGAGAGGGAATAAAACATAGAGTCTCTGTTGGATTGGTAGAGAACTTAGCCTCTATGTTTTGGTGTGTGCGTGGATCCAGGGACTTGAAATTTAGCTAGGGACTTGATCAAGTCCTAACTCAATTGAGACCTGTTTTGAGCAGGAAATGGCTCTGTGATACCTAAAAGTTGGTTTCTCCAAAGGTTCCCAGTTGCAATGAAAAATCCACCACTATTCATACTCACACACTGCCACACATAGAAAGGCGGCTGAGTACCCAATTCCAGGTGGATTTCCCAATGCTATGCCAGACATACAAATAATCAATATGGCCATTCATGCGAGAAATATTACATTTTTAGAAGTCAAAACAATGCAATCAGTAGCATCGTAGAGCTCCTAAACCCGTCACAAACATGGTCCCCAGTTACCAGCACAGATCCTGAGTCCCCAGTTCCTTGCATAAACACGTAGAATTGTGTGTGTGTGTGTGTATGAATATTTAAGTAGCATAAGTTGTTATAATTTACCTGCCAGTGGATGAAGGTAATGAGATAGCCACTATATGTAGGCCTATCCAAATCCAAATGGATTAGCCAGTCCATTCAAAGGCTCGATCACACTCTTGCTCTTGAGATTAATGTGAAAGTTTTATTTCATGAATGTTCTCTAATTATGTAATAAGAAAAGTAATTTGTGTTGGGGTAGGCTGGCTACCATCCCCATCTATGGCAAGGGGAAAGAGCAGGAATGGGGAATAAGAGGAAGGATTCTATACTACTAACACTACTATACAGACTTGAGCAAGTCAAGTGTTGGGGCTATGTCTATATGTATGGGTGAATCTACAGACTGAGATTTATGTTCATAGATTTAAGATTTTTTTGTCCAAACAAGGAGTTAGGTATTGTGGCGTATCCAATGTCAAATTTGTTGGCTGCATTGTATGAGAGAATGATTAAGGTCAAGCAATGTTGACTTTGGGTAGTAATATTAAGTTAGGGTGTTATCAGTCAATCCTCTCCTGATTAGCTCAGAAGATGAATAATAAGAAACATGAACCACACTCACAGATGGAAGATAGGTCATTGAGGGTAATTGGACTTGCTATTTCAGGACTTGCTGAACTGCATCTTTCCTGATTTACTAACCACACAGTATTAATAAACCAATCTATGTTTGCATGCTGTTTTCCAGACCAGAGAATATCTCTTTGTTTTGGGAAAGGTCCATTATTGCTGGAAGATCTTTGCAAGAAAAGACATGACTGAGCTATCAGACATACATCTATGACATTTTATAAACTTACTTTTTTTGAATTAGTTTTATATTTGTAAATAGAAAGACAATACAAAGAGAGGAAACTATTGTATGTATTGAACTTTGTCCTATTGACCCAGCCGATGACCGAGAAAAAGGTAAATTGATACATCAAATAACACAGGTAAGGTGTGCGGAGAATAGAAGTGATTCAAGAGTACCGAGTAGGCGTAGAGTGTTCAATACCGGGCAAGGCAATGCCAACATTACACCTGGGCAGACTTTGGGCCCTTTAGGTGTTGTGCTGTGGCCTTATGTACAATAAGTCTGATATGAAAACTCTCTTGACACATTCATTTCTTCTTGAAGTCTGCATTCCTCTTTCCATCCATTATGACGAGTGGGTATATCTTCTGTTTGAGCTTGCACAATATATCTTTTTATTTCAGGGATAAGGGATAGAGTAAATGTCACATAGCTAGCTGGGGCTTTGCTAAAGTGTACTGGAGGTAGATATATATACCTTTAAGAAAGGGAATTTGTCCCCTGTGGATTTTTTAAAATGCTGATGATTATTGCCAATTTAGTAAATGTCCATTGTTTGAAATAATTTCCTCTACATCAGGGAAGATGAATAGGGACAATTGAAGCCTCCAGCTTACGTTCCAACAGGCTCAGAAATACTGACCAAATCAGTTAGAAATGAAAGTGGCCTACTCCAATTACTCTTTAGGACCTCTTATTATCCCTAATTGCGGTTTGGGTTTTTTCCCTTTATTATAGTTTGGGTTTGATTTCATCTGCTGTAGGGGTTGTTCAGGAGATGATCAAAGCAACCCAATGGCCTCCGTGATTTCTAAAATTGCATTAAATATTGTAGGTAAATGTATTCAACAAATTTGGCATTTGATATTCTTGATTTGACAATAATTAAATTAGATGCTTTGTTTTGGCAACCTCGACATATTAGGGTAAAATAACGCTTTTGTTTTGTATTTAGACCTTTACATGGAAATACATTCTATCTTGATATAGACAATCAGAAATTCTAATTGATAATAAAATATTTATCTCAAATTCATACAGCATTTGCCTGACCAAACCTTTTTTATCATTTTGATTATTTACCCTTTAAAGCATATTCATAAGGCAGCTAATTCATATAACATACAGATAGTGGATGCACATCCATGAAATTGATTTTCATTTACCTAAGCCAGCAAGAGGCATATATAAGAGAATTGTCTAGTTCAAAGATTCAAATACCTCACATTTGAGTCTGCCATCACTAAAGTGTTAGATCCACACATAGACAGCTGATTAAGCAAATACCAATAAAGAAAACAAATACTGATATAGACATACTTACATGGACATCATTCTAGCCTGACAGCAATGACAGTGTTTTGAATGGAAGTGTCTGGGGAGGCAGCTGCAAAACAAAGCCACCATTGAAGGCTGCTGTCATTAGAGTCTATAAGAACAACGCTCTCTGATGGAGTTGTTTCTTATGTATGCTTCCTTCTCTAGATGCAAATGGTTGGCAGTGAGATAGACACAATTACCCCTTTTGTCCATTTAGGATAATATAAAGTACACATCATTACACATAGATAATTAGCTTTGCAATTAATGTCAAGAAAAACATATTATACATAGGGTTAGCTTCTGTTGTTGGACATAGCAACACTACAAATATGTGATATGAGTTTGGCAAAGGTACATTAAAGCAGGGCTGATTGCTGTTAAAAGTTACCCCACCCCTGGATGTGGCCATACATTAGAGCAGTTTAACCTATGTTCTTTACATTGTTTGATGTTCAGGCAGACCATAACACATCAGATTCCAAGTCTGCCTCACTGCACCTTGGATTAATACTTCATTGATATCAATTTGACCATTTAAACAAAGTACCCCTTGCTTTAAGGATAAGGTTGAGACATGTCTGAAGGATGGGCATGTACCAATGATATAATGATGAGTTGGGCTGCATTGGTGCATCATCATGATAAATGTTGTCTTTTAGTGGGACATTGTCCTTAAAGGGCTAACTTCTGTAACGTAAGGAGGAGTAATACCAGATCAACCGCCATGTTCAAGGGTCGTGGAAACATGCTCAATTTCCATAATGTTAATTTGGGACAGCTTTGGCTACCATTTCTGACACCATGTTGGTTTGACCTTTGAACTAGGTCTCCAGGCACTGCTTGAGCTGTCCCAGTTTAACTGTAACCTTTGATGAAATGGTGACAAACGACTTAAGGTGTCCAACTCTGCATCACTTACACTTTTTCATGCTTATGACAAAGAGAATTAGACAAAAATTGAAGTAAATCATGTATTGAAATATTCTGATACATCATCTATATTAGCATATAAGGATAATGTATAAAAGACAATATATCATGAGATCCTTGAAATGTTACCAAATTGCAATTCCAGTAGGATTCATCAAGTAATATGAATCCTGTCAGTGTATGGCTGTTCAGAGCCAATGCATCCACAGGGGAAGGAACTATTTTGATTCTATTATGTGTGACAGCAGATGCTAGAGTAATAGTATGGAATGCATTCCATATAAAACAGATATTTGAAAACAGGAAAAAGAAATTTAAAAAAAGGTAATTAGAAGGTAGAGTAAAATGTGATTCTTTATGACTAAAGTTGAGCTCCACTAAAGTATTTTAGGTTTTGTTGTTGGTCCTGTAGTAAATTATTGTTCAGAATGATGGCGTTTCCCCTTTTATTCTTATCTTGAATAAGAAGTCCTAGAGATGTAAATTCATTAATTGAAAGTAGTAAATCTAAATACATTTGACTAAAGGGTTACAGTTAAAGAGAATATTGAATCACCTCTTTATATCTGAACTCTTACAAAACATGCATTTAAAGTTTTTGTCTTTTGAGGAAGAAAGGGTGTAAATAGAAATAGTTGTCCAGCCAATCAGATTAGGAAAAACACCTTTAGTACGTGTTTCCATTGGTTTATGGAGCCAGTCTGTTTTGGCTAGTTGGAGCCTTCGTAATTTTTTAGTCCAGGGTGTTTGACTGCTTTCCTTTGCTCTTTTTCTGCTTGGATTAACACAAGAGATCTTTAATTTTAAGCATGTTAACCTCAATTTTCAATGGATTAATTCTTTTTGTCATTTCCCCTTATTCTTGTTGCCATTGTCTCAATGACTTTTGGGGTTCTTTTTTTTTAATAAAATAAGGGATTTGCTCCTATTTTGGCCTGGGCTATCAGTGGGAGCTAATATGGGCTTAGCCCACAAACAACAGTATTTAGAATATATTGCAAGTACTTCAGAACATGCTCATCTCTGATTCTCAGAAATAACAATTTCAAGAACAGTTCTTATGGTGCATTTTTAAAGTGAGTAAGATCTGGGTTGGATCTAGGCACTTCAAATCTGGGGAAACCTATATGGGGCTCAACACTTTGGCTTGGGCAAAACTAAGCTGGATCCCATATGAAATTCAACCAGGACACCCAAATGGGCCCAAGTAAGCCATGCTGACTGGGCTGGGATTATTCAATAAAATACATTAAATACAACACAACAGCTGAGTGATGCTTGGGAGGGCAAAAAGATGGCCACCCCCACCAGTTTAACCTTTTAAGGCCTAACATTGACTATAGTTTATGCCATGGCAGGCCTAGTGTCGCCTATAGGCAATGCCATTTATATAGCAATACTATTGGAATTGGAATCAGGTTCGTCCTCCCAGGAACTAATGGTTTTCAGAGGTCGTCCCCATGGCAAGCCAAGTCATTTTGGGGTTAAATAGAATGGTCACAGACTATTAACATCATATTCTAATTGATTGGCTCCACAATTCATCAGTGGGATGAAATAATCCATTAGCCTGATTGAATTACAAACTTTCTTTGAGATAATTCCCAAATCAAGGTTCTAACCTGAGAATGGATCAAATCAATCTCAATGATAACACCTGGGTTTCCAAGTTGGGACACATCTTGATAACTAAATGAGTTCCTCTGAAAAGATGATTTTGTATTTATATAACGGCCGCAATTGAGGATCTATCATTGACATAGGGGGTGATCCACTGCCCTGTTCTTGGTTATTAGACCTCTCAAAAATGTGTTTCTCATCACCGCACTCTTCATAAATATCAGGTTTTGAGAAAAAAAAAATTTACAGTTTTTAATGAGCCAGATTATATGGGCATATTTGGTATCAAATTAATGCTTATACTGTTGGTACATTGAGCTAAGAATAAATTCCAAAATTATGTAAGTTCTGCTCACGAAAACCTGATAATTTACCTACACATGAAGCCCCAAGATCTGTTCTACACCAGATGTGGCTTCAAGTAGTCCAGGTAAACAAGATCCAAGTTTTTATACTTCTTTCCTACAGGTGAGAATATATCTAAGAAAACTTGAATACTTCAAGCCCCATCTAGTGTAGAACAAATTTCCGGTCCTTATTACCATTTTTATTCACTGATGGCTAATGTTTTTGATTCTATTTCTTTTTTTCTAGAGCCTAAGACCAAGGTATGAGTTGTAGACCACCTTTCAACTTCGAACCTACTGTCCAGAGGGGGTAGGTCAGCAGAGAGGTACCGTTTCTCTAATGGATCCCTTTTCCATAGGACACAGAGACAACTACTATGATTGCCTGTATAATGTGAGGCCTCCCAACTACCCATGAAACAGACCCACTGATTCCATTAGCCAATCCCCCTTCCCCTGTTTGGGTGGTAGGGTGAATTTATAGCTGATCTCTGATTGGATAACCCTGTATCGCCACACTAAATTCCTTGTTGGGAATAATGCATGTATGGGAGTTCCACCCTAGGTGACTCTGCCTGTCACCTAAATTCTACCACAGGTGATGTTGAAGAGCTTCAGGTGAGAACAAGAGTGAAAGTTTGTTCACAAAAAGCTTTTTTCCTACCAATTACTCATTGATGCAATCATGAGTAGCTTTATGTAGTGCCCACTGAGCCGATTATCTCTGTGTACCCGGCTGAAGACACTTATATTTATATCTCGAGTCCAGTGCCCTCCACTTGCCCTTCAAGCCGACCTCTTGACAAGTTTTCCCCACCCAGTCTCACCACCCAATCTCCGCACATTGTTCCTCGTTCAGCTATAGAGGGCACTGCTGGTGCTATGTCCTGTCAAAGTGCGTGTGTGGCCCTCATGGTGCAGGAAAAAAACACCAACCATTTTCTATTTCCGGTTTCTCACCAACCATTCAGCTATCAAAGCAGTGGTGACTGCTGATAGGAAAATGCAGATGGTGATATTGGACAAATTCATGCTTAATGAGTTGACTTTAGAAGCAGCAATACCCTTGATAGCTCTTCTTGATTGATACCGGAAGTAATGATGTGCCCCTGTGTGTTGCTGTTACCATGGTTACTACAAGGATGTATGTAAGCCATTACCTCTCTCACAGGAAATATATCATGAAAAAGGTAATAACCTTATGAATATGTAGACATATTTAAGTAAAACAGACAATTGCAAATTGGAGTGAAGAATATCAACATGTAAGTATTAAATGTTACTAGAAGGCTAGGGCAATGTAGTGGATTTGCTCTAATTTGATATTAACAGGGGGCTTTTAATGATGCCAAAGAAGTGGGATAGGGTCCTTTTTTGAAATTGTCATGGGTATTGGCTATTGTTCCATCTAGGCTACCTTTTGAAGACGCTCTTCCTACCACCAAAAGTCGTTATGGAAGATGGGTAGTTTTGCATTATATTTCAGTATGAAGTTATAATAAGGGGGCTTCCAGAAAGTATGTATGCATGCACATTGTCTCCAGAAGTTGACCCCCCACCCCCTAAAGTTCTTGTACGCATTAAAATAAAGGGTTTATGTACGCAAAGATTTCTAGAAAATAGACCCCCCTAAGTACGGTGGCCGACAAGGCTCACGCCCAAAAAAACACTGTTATGAAAAAAAAAAAAAAATTCACCTTAAAAAACAGGCGAAAAAAAAAATTTAATTTTTTTTCACAAATATTTTTTTTTTTCATTTTTGAAAAACATGAAAAAAACTTGCTGTCAACTGTCAAGTACGAAAATTGGCGCTGTCAACTGTCAATTTCCGCCATACCGCCCTGCGCCATGTATACTTTGTTATACAGCCTCCCATTGGTCCATGGGCGGTACTACTTTTTCTTCATATTAAACGAACGCACTGTCCTCAAGTTAAACAATACCCAGGGTATGCCATTCCTTCTGCAGTAGAGCACGCGGTAAGTCACAATTTGTTCATACTCCTTCTTGTACTGTACGCTATGTAATACAATACTATGTGAAATGTCTCATGTTTACTGTATTGTACGGTGTTCTGTCACGTTAAATATACATGACGGTATAGTGAGCAGGCATTATACGTGCAATAACGCATACCGCCCGATACCGCGCCGACCTGCTGCCATCTGGCGGTTTATTTCCGTACCATAACGTTTCACGCTAGGCGGCGACACATCCCTATTCTACTTCCGGTCAAAACAAGGTAAGTCTTCACGTACGGTCTTTCTGCATTGTTTTATTGTATTACAGATGAAATAAGCTAGAATCAAACGGATAAAGTGTAGAATATGGCTCAACTACATCGTTACTATCTACTGTATTAAGTACAAAGCATGTCTTAGCTCTAAATTAATCGTGTGGCCACTTTCCGAGCGCACGCCTTCGTGGATAATAAACAGGACGTCGACAATAAACAGGATGGTGATAATAAACAGGATGGCAATATTAAACAGGACACTCATACGAATCATGTGAATATTCCACAATGTGACGCAAATATTTTCATATTGCAGATGTCTCTTCCATATGAAACCCCGTTAATTGCCCCGCAGTCTGGCTGCACCCAGCAAGAGCTGGACGACTGGGTTGCCAGAGTCAAACCTCACTCACAGCACCTTCTGCCCGCAGACCGCATCATATATGACGATACAAGGCACAGGGCCAATTCAAAAAGATACTACTCGAAGAAGTTCAAAAAGGGTCCGGCGGCAGCGGCAGAAGCCAAAGAATACCACAAAAAGCAGGCAGCAGTACGTACAACCATTATGGCAATTTTCATGTGGGCATTTCAGTAACATTATATATGAGGAAAATATGTTCCGACAAAATTAAAGATATTTACACTCCTTTTTGGTATATATTAAAGAAACAAGAAAAAAATATATGCTTATTATAATGCGTTTGTATCTCTTCTTTGGGGCTTTTCGTTTTAAAATGTGGACAACTTTATCTGATATATAAAAATGTGCTGCAACATACCCTGCAACTTTCTATTACACTTGAATAACACAGATTGTTATAATCAAATTTTATTAATATCAATCCTTTATCATAATGATTTTTTAACATATTTTGAGAATGGAGGGATATTAAATGAAAAAATGTGTGCCAACGAAGAAATTCAAAAGGTTTAAAACGTGCCAAACACACCCCGCTTTGGGGAACCTTTTAAGCTATAGCATTTTTTCACCAAAGCTTTTTCATATGTAAATTATGCATCCTATCCCTCATACCCACACAGTAGGGCTGTCCCCCCATCCAAATATTTTTTAAACCCAAATGAGCCAATATCCTGGGTGACTTTAGGTGACGTTTAAACTGGGAAAGAAACAACTTCAAATGCATACATATAATTTTTTGTTTCATGCCAGTGGAAGAAATTAACTCCCTTTACAATATATTCAATTTAACCCTATTTTTTGGTACATTATTTATCCACAGAAATACCGGCCGCTACCAGGGACCGATGCGTGGGCTCACGCCCAGGATCTAAACAACAGGCTTCATAGGCAGTACCGGGCTGAGGCTGCGGCGCAGCAAGTCCAGAGCATTGCAGGACCCTCCACCCCGTCAGATCTTGAGCAAGGTAAGCCTTATTGTTTCTACTATATTCCAGTCATTACGCTGTGCACGCTACGTTGGGAAAAGTAAATCATACAGTACACATGTAACGCATCCTTTACCCATGTACTTCCTTGTACACAGGAGACATACCGGTAGATTTACGGTAGGAGTAAACAAGGGAGGCATACATATTTAAACACGGGTGGGCTATACCTTTATCACATGGTTCAGTTGTCCCCCCAACAGATGCCTCCCATCACAAACTGTACAAGTAGTACGGTATATAATGGGCTTAATGTAGACAGGAGACATCCTTCAGTACCGGTATCCAGTGTCCTGTTTATTATCGGCTAAATGTACACCACATATGTAACAGTTTTTATCTTTCCTTTTTCAAAACAGAGGGAGAGCCGGACAGCGAGCAGGAGGGGGGCGGGTCCCCGGCAACTGCCACCAGCCCTGTCACCCAGCGTGACTGTCAGGAGGACGAGCAGCAGAGCGAGCAGGAGGGGGGCGGGTCCCCGGCCACTGCCACCAGCCCTGTCACTCGGTGGTCACTGGAGAACCCTCCCACCTTCAACGATATCCCATCAGCTTCACACGGTGGGGTTTTCCAGACATTGCACTGTAAGTACGGCAGAACAAAATCAAAATTCCCTATATATATCAGTATCATATAAAAAATTCTCTGCACGCTCTACATACGGGGTGGGAAACAGTTTTGGATAAAGGAATGGTGTATGAGATATAATCCCTACCTCCCACATCCTGTTCACAAAGCAAAAAAAATTTTCTTTCCCTCATTACAATGTAATTTATTTTATCTATAGCCGAGGTACACGTGGCACAACAGCACTCCCCCGCTGTTCACTCCACCCCTCTTCCCGGGCCCTGTCCCGACCTGTCTACCTTCTTTAGCCAGGAGTGCGCTGAAGGTACGTACACTACTCACTAGTACTACCATATCACTGTTGGCCATGCTGTTTAGCGTAGTCCTGTTAGTTTTTGGCGGGAATAATACAGCAGGTATCCTTCCCTGTACCGTCGGCATGGCGTGTCCTGTTTATTTTCGGGGAAGCATAGACACGATATATTCCTCTTTCCACCCAGTATAGCAGTAGTCCTGTTTATTGTCGGTAGTATGTAGACCAGAGTAATCCTTCAATATACCAGGAGCATGGCCCGTCCTGTTTATTATTGATGCTAGTTACACACAACAGATGCCTCCCATCACAAACTGTACAAGTAGTACGGTATATAATGGGCTTAATGTAGACAGTAGACATCCTTCAGTACCGGTATCCAGTGTCCTGTTTATTATCCGCTAAACACTTTTGATCTTTCCTTTTTCAAAACAGAGGGAGAGCCGGACAGCGAGCAGGAGGGGGGCGGGTCCCCGGCAACTGCCGCCAGCCCTGTCACCCAGCGTGACTGTCAGGAGGACGAGGAGCAGAGCGAGCAGGAGGTGGGCGGGTCCCCGGTCACTGCCACCAGCCCTGTCACGGAGGGTGACAGTCAGGAGGAACAGGAGGACAGCGAGCAGGAGGGGGGCGGGTCCCAGGCCACTGCCACCAGCCCTGTGAGCCAGGGTCACACCGACCAGCAAGAGGGGGACACGGAGCAGGAGGAACGCGACACCCCCATGACAGCCAGCAGTCCTGGGTCCTCCTCTTCCTGTGTTTCAGAGCCGGGGACCCCGGACCCTGACTTTGTGCCAAGTCAACAGGACAACTCAACCAGCTCTGAGGAGGAGGGGGCAGTGGGCACACGGTATGTATTGTTTTAACGCTTTGCTATACCGAAAATGTAGTATGTAATGTAGCAGACATGTAGTGTAATTCGTGATGCACATCTCAAGTGGTGTCCTGTACCAAGTCCTGTTTCCATGTAATGTCATCCTTTTCCTTTAGTATCTTCCTGTCCTTTCATTTCTATTTATTTTTAGTGCAAACCGTTTGTGTATTTTCTTTACAGAACGCGGAACGCGGAGGAGGAAATGCTGCGCACAGCAGCACTGTCGGTCATGATGAAGATACAGAGGCAGAATGAGGGGAAATAGAAGAATTTGTTAATTTATTGCGTTCGCTTTTATTAAGTAGCTCGGCCCAAAAACCTAACATATTGTATATCCATATATTATTGATTTTGATGAAAGAATATCATTCAGACATGCATATACAGTAATGACAATGACAATTCAGATACGATTGGGAACTTTATGTGGTATTTCAGAGGGGTTTGGTTTTATCCCAGGTGTGTCATGTACAAAAAGGCGCAGGGGTGCAGAGGACACAGGGGGGGGGGGCCTCACTGACCCTCACCCACCGGGAGCTGCAGCAACGGGCTTGGGTAACCACTACACAGGCGGTCTATTTGAGGCTATATGTCATATTTTTTAATGTTGTGCGTCTGAATGCGGTAATATATACAGCATGTTTGTGATTTTCTATGATATCATCAGTATTTGGGTGATGCATTCCCATTCTCATGTAGTGTTCTACTGGGTATTTCACTCGCTGTGACTATTTAAAGTTAGGACATCTGGTACTATAGCTGTGAGTATAATATTATACATAAAAATGCTAAAGTGACCTATCTACAAAGCCTTTTCGCTTGAGTGTCAGCCCGCCAAGAATGGCACGAATGTCTTCACATTAGGTCCCCCTTTTACATAAAAATGCACTCATATATGTATACTGGCAATGAGTACTATAGAGTTTCCTAGATGTTAAGTGTATTCTTGTTATTTGTATTATCTTTTTGCATGGTATTTACATCATTGTGTGTTCATGTATGTTTTCATACAGTAGGAAAGATCTTAGTTTTCATCATATACGAGTTTAATGAACAGGGGTAATAAACAGGACACAGGATACCGGTACTTAGTTTTTATGCTATAACAAATGTATGATACCATGGTAATGTTTTGGACAGTAACATATTCTTCACGCTATGACATAGTTGGTCTTTTAATTTGGCATCACGGTATATTATTTTATACCTAACCCGTATAACGTTGAAATAAGGCCGCATGACTTGAACGGATTGTTTATCATCACAATGCTGTCAAATAAAAAAGTAAGGCGTTTTATTTCTTAACTTGTCTCTCTCTCTCTTTTATGTATTTATCTACATAAGGTAGAGAAAAAAAAAATCCCTTTCTTCAAATTTTGGACAGTTTGAGACCTTTTGCGAACCGTGCGGCAGGGCTTTTAGTGGGCGAGGGTGAACGTGGTGCCTTCTTCAGTGTTGCAGCATTTCTTTCCTCTACTTGGGCCATTGTACTAAGTGGTAGGGGGAAGGATTTGACACATTTTTTCTTCTGTAGTCTGTCTGATCTTCTGTGCGGGGGGGGGGGTGCAGAAGGCGGACCCAGTGCTGTTCTCTTTCTTGTTGCTGCGGGTTCTGTGGGAAATAAATTTCATGTATTCTCCATTTTAATCCAGGAAACTGGCTGATGGTACTTATTTGCTATAGTGTAAAAATATTTTTTGTAGTTGTAGCATAAGTACAGGGAATGAGACAGCACATTTTGGCTCAGGTTAAATTTCCTTTTAATATATACATGTAGACACGAGACGGGCCATTTCGTACATATCTTTCCTATACAGTTTTGGTACCTAACATAGGGTTTTAAAACAAAAAAAGGAATGCCATTAGGTGGGAATATCATGTATATAGTATGGCGCATATTACTATGTATCAATTATAAAAGACCAGCGCTCAGCGGTGTGTAGTGTGAAAATTGATTTGCCCAAAAAATAATTTTAAAACTTTTCAATAGGCGTATGCTAAATGTTCAATTACTCACCGACTAGAGACCTGGCTTCCCATACGGTAAGCTGGGGCATCCTCTTCCTCGGGCTGAGGTACAGTGGGAGGAGAGTTCACGGCCTGTTCGGTGTGTCGCTGACCCAAACCCTCTCCTGTCTGCTGTTCTGCTTCCTCTCCCTCTGTGTTCTGTGCCTCAGTGGCACCCGGTACAGCCTCCTGTCCTGTCACGTTTCCTGCTTGCACTTCCACTTCCGTAGATTCCTCAGACTGTTCCTCTCCTGTCAGCTCTTCTGCTTGGACTTCCTGTTCCGTTGATTGCTCGGACTGTTCCTCCGTTGCATCGTTGTAGCCTTTCAGCACCGCCCCTGGGAAATCGCGCAGGAACTGTTCCTTCATCTCCCGAGCTGAAACAACATATATCTTCCCATTTACCCAGTCAGTGTAATTTTGTATGCCAACTTCACATCACACTGGCCCTGCGCCACAGGACACAGATACTTTTTTTTGAGGCTTCATTTAATACAGTCCCCCACTCCTGCCATTTACTCCCCGGTGAGTGGAGCACATGATACATGCTTTCTCCACCCCATACTGTAGACAACATTCATCCTGACGTAAGGCAGTGTAACCCACATATGGGACAAATCCTTTTTTTTTGGGCACACCACACTCCTTACATGCAGTGTAGGGGTACACGGCCCCTAAATATATAGAGAAAAACAAAGAAATTTACCTTTTTCTTCTGTGAGCTTCCCCCTTGCCTTGGCCGCACTCAGCTTTTTGGAGAGCAGCACGCGTGCTTTCTTCTCTCCCTTCAGTTCTGAGTAGGGGCGTGTAGCCTCGTATTTCTTAAGAAAGAAAGACAAATCATACAATACACTCATCTGTTTATTTTTTTTGAACATACTTTCCCCCCACCCCCTTTCCAGTATGGTAAACGTGGGTAACATCGGTGACATACCGACCATGTTACCCAAAGGTTCCTCACATGTCAAGTGCTCTGTCCTTTACCACTACTTAGTGTGCGTTTGAAAAAAAAAAGTTTAAAAAATAATCAGAGAGAAAAAAATATATACAGCACACCCAATGAAAAATGTGTAACAAGGAAAACGTTGTGCCTTCGCGGGGGGGGGGGGGGGGGGGGGGGATTTTTCAACATTCAGCACGTCACCCACATTTACCCTACATTCCATACTTGTCTTGCCATTTCCACCCTCACTCCCCCCCCCCCCATCCGCCTCCACGGCCCCTTTATACTCACAGCATTTGCAGCCGCCCTGTTGGCCTTGTGCAACTCTGGCCACTCCTGCTTGTTCTTTTCTAACCACTTCCTGTGGTCCGCCCGGTTGGCCTGCTTCACCTCTTCCAACTGAGGGTTTTTCCTGGGCATCTGTGTTAAACAGAAAAAAAGACACCATGTTATCCTTCCTGTATGAAATACGGTGCACCCCCCCCCCCCCCCAAGTAGTGCATGAGAAACAATATTGGTGTTTAGGAATACCCCCGCAAAAAAGGCCCCCCCCAAAAAAAAAATGGGTAAAAAAGAAAAGGCCCTCCCCTGTCAATACCCCTAAAAAAAATGCCCCCCCTCACATGCTCCCCCCCCCCCGGCCATACCAAATGAGCACTCCCTGACAGACAGTTTTATAATAGTTTACTTTCTAGGTCTGATGCGGTAGACAAGAGAGACCCCCACAGTAGACAAGAAACATCCCACCTTTTTTAGATACGAGACAGCCTTATAACATTATAGGTCTGATGCGGTAGACAAGAGAGACCCCCACAGTAGACAAGAAACATCCCACCTTTTTTAGATACGAGACAGCCGTATAATGTAGACACGAGAAGCACCAGCACATTAGGCTAATCCCGTCGACATACCTCATACCCAGCCCCCTATACGTTCAACACAGCATGGCATGCCGGATTTCTGCTTCCTGACATATGTATACACATTGTACAGCATCTTTCCTACCTGATTCATTCATGTTTTCGGTAATAAGTGTAAGAAAGGCATAATGTTACCGTGAAACGTATTGTTGACCGAATGGCGCTCCTGCGTAGTTATTGCTATACGATGTAGAGGTCGCTCCCATCCCTTCGTTCGGAAGCACTCCGCTAGATGGCAGCACTTTGCAGTATGTCTCGTGTCTACCGGGCACACTGTTCGATGAGGTTATGTCGTGTCTACAGCGATTGCTATGTCACAGTGTGTAGTTTCCACCGCCGCGCTCGTCTTTCCGGCAACATAACCAGACCGAATCCTGTTTATTATCGTCCCGTTCAATTGTATGTCCGGATGATAATAAACGGGATTTCATATACGCTTGGACGATAATAAACAGGATCCTGTTTATTATCGTGTGCTGCATATGTATCGATATATCGGGTGCAATCAAATATCTTTTCTTTCCCTTTTCAGAAGTACCAGCAAAATGGAGTACGAGGAATTGTTCCACAGAAGTTGCAAAAGATGCCCGTGTAAAAGGCTGGAGATAGTGGTGGGGATAATGCAGTGCGTAGAGTGTGGCCACCTTGACACAGAGCACAACACGACACAAGGTAGTATATCACAGTTACACCGCCTACTATCCTGCCTTTTCATCATATGACTTCCTGAAATATACTTCCTACATTACTGTGCAATAATACAACTGTTTCTCCTTCCATTATTGCACAGAGCTACTGCCAGACATACTGTCCAAATTGGTGCTGCTGGGGAAAAGCAACGAGATGATCCTACGATACCTCAGACAGTTTGGGCTGTCCTTCAGGTATAGCTTTAGGAGAACACTGCTCCATTCATTTTCATTACATGTACAGCTGGCTTCTCCACACCTCTACACTTTTCCAAGTACCGTATTTCCCCGTGTATAAGCCCGGGCTTCTACAAGTACTAAGTGGCAAACTGACCCGGCTTATACACGGGGCAGGCTTATACTCGGGGCAGGCTTATACTCCTATACCTAAAGAAATGCTCTAATGCCTTTACATAATTTCCAGAATTATCTACTATTACGACATATTGATGCCAATATTTTCAACAATTTGGTGACCAATTCAAGCTTTATTTCTCTTAAAAATTGAAGGAAAAATAGTCAAGTGGCAAGCAGTCAATCTTTATTTCTTTTTTTCCCAATTGCCAGCCTCAGTACTTTGAAAAGGCGGCTAAAACAGTTTGGCATCACCAGGACAGTACCGCTGGAGCCGGAAACCGTCCTAAATCTAGTGCAGGTGTGTAACATTACAGTCAACTGTATTCCTTTTCATCCATATCCTTTTCCTACCTGAGCATAGCACAAATAAACAGAGCAAACTTATATCACAATATTAATTTGTCATGACGTCATGTAGTACTATGTCATGCTGTTTTATTAATACTGTTAACACTAAACCAAGTATATGAATATTATTTCCGGTATAACCATAGAATGCTCAGGAGAAGTGTCAGGAGACAGCAGGCTACAGACGCGTGACAAGGATTATCAGAGACAAATTCAACGTGGCAATAAAAAGGTATTTCTCCCAACTTTGGCGTGCTGCTTCGAAATATTATTTTCGTCCATATACCAACCTACATCTCCAGAACCCTTTGTTATACCGTATGAATCATAAAATCGGTGGACTGTATCGTGTCTACCGCGGGATGCTTGGTGCAATACTGTGTAGTGTACACCGCAGAATATTAAATAACAGAGTGAGTGAAAAAATAAATTCTTTCCAAATAGGGACGATGTCATGGCAGCGGCCAGGGTGCTGGACCCGGAAGCCGGGGAGAGGAGGAAGGGAAAGAAGTTTGTACGGCGCATCTTTCAGTCACCGGTATGTACAGTATAGCTAACATAATATGACATGGGAATAACATAGAACGTTCCATTTTTTGCTATGACATGTAAATGTACGTTATAATACAAAGTTCCATCCCTTTTTTACAGGGGCCCAATGACTGCTGGTCAATCGATGGCCATGACAAACTGGCTACGTATGGGATTTATATACACGGAGCGATAGACTGCTTTTCACGGAGGGTGCTCTGGTGCACAACATATACGACTAACAAAAATCCAAACTTCGTGGTGAAACTATTTGCGGACACCATACAGAAGTTGGAAGGTATGTATACTTTTCCTTACAATATTATGTTCACTGTGTGTCCGCCATAACACTTGACCCGTACACACAAAATACATGTTATACTGTAACACAGGGAAACATGGGAAACCGGATGAAACCTAATGCAAGGTTTTATTTTTCTTCTTTTAAACAGTTGTGCCGAACAGAGCAAGGTTCGACCCGGGTACGGAGAACACGCTCAGCATAGAATTGCAGATGTTCCTGAGGCGTAATGGGACGGACGTAGCGTCGGAGCGACCGGCAGTGGTGGACAAGTCCAAATTGAACCAAGTAAATTGTTTTTCCCACTTTATATAGCGTAAGGGCAGGAAAAAAAATAATATCAATGTCTACAACATGTTCCTTCCTAACTATTATACTGTGCCTCTCTTGTGTTATTTCTACAGAAAATCGAGTGCTTTTGGTCCGGCATGTACAGGCATGTCACGTATGGCCTACACCAGCAGTTTACACAAATGTTGCGAGATGGGCTGCCTGTCGACGTACAAGAAAACCGGTATAAAACTTGTATATTACCACGCAAAAATATGAAACAGCATGTCTTTTATGTATCAAAGAAAAGAGTTTAATTTTTTAATGAAAAACAGCAGTCCCATTGACTAAACCAAACAACGCCGTATTTCACCCACCCGTGAACCCGTGAAAAAACCAATGGCCGTAATACGGCCCTGTGACGTCATCAAAATGGTGCTTAATTTACATTTGAAGGGGATATAATTAGGCTATTATAGGCCCCCCCCCCATCATAATTTTCGTATTTTAAATCGAAAATGATAAAAAATTAACACAAAGGCACACTCATTTCAAGTCTGTTGACCGGTGTGCCACATTTCGCTCGGCGTATGGCCTCGTGAAATACGGCCCAAGGTCAAATGGTGAAATAACCCGGCCAACAGACTTAAATGAGTGTGTCTTTGTGTATGTATTTCATTTTGTGTAACGCACCCATGCTTTGTTTCACCTGCACAGAGACGCGTTCATCTACGTCTACCTCCCATTGGTAAAGCGGCAGGTGGACGACTACATTCGTGACTGGAACCTTCACAAGATTCGCCAACAGAAAGGTGTGAGTCTGCCGTGTGGAGGATGTCCAGACGACATGTATAACCATCCTGATCTTTTCGGTAAGCCCGTATACATGAATTTCTCTGTTTCCCTTCCCATATTGTTAAGCTATTTGACCTCTGTATGTGCTCGGCCGTTGAACTGTTTGTCACCAAATAATTGGACATGTGATATATGTAATTTTTTTTTTTATTTAAAATTTGACAGGGGGCGAGCAGTGTGGGTATCATTACGGTGTTGAGGCGGCAGATGACATGGAATTCGCGGCAGAGTACCATGAGATAGCAGACCACTTTGAAGACATTGTACCGGCACAGTTTAGGGCAGAGGCAGACGAATTCCTGAACCAGAACAACATGGTGTTGTGCATGCAGAATGCCCAAGCTATTTTTCTAGCTTTGTGTGATCGTTAAATATAATGTGTAGAACATGTCGATGCAATGTAAATAAAAGTACAGAGAGCATGTGAAATAGAAAAAAAAAGTTTCCGATGGTATAATCATATAACGTGTAGCACATGTCGATGCAATGTAAATAAAAGTAGACCGAGCATGTGATATTGTACAAAAAAAAATTCCCAATTGTATCATGATTTGACTATATTATTTTTATGAAATGGTTCACTTCTGTATGTAACTAATAAAGTGTCATGGAACAGTAGACAAATGCACATAATTTTTCCTGCCCTCACTGAATACAGTAGTCTA